>LS997563.1:8830939-11230939 GCA_000469685.2 Haemonchus contortus
AATGAGCTCATACTTCTGACGCCTCACTCACTCTAAATAATTTCGTCTTTGAAACAAGTGGGGATTCACGAGCCATTATACTTCGATGAGATGTTTATGCTGTAGAACCGCAAAAGGTTTGCACCAACCGGGAGTTGAACCCGGGTCTGTACCGTGGGAGGGTACAATGATACCGCTACACCATTGGTGCTCGCGAAGGCATTGGGAAAATCGGGCGCAATGAGCTCATACTTCTGACGCCTCACTCACTCTAAATAATTCGTCTTTGAAACAAGTGGGGATTCACGAGCCATTATACTTCGATGAGATGTTTATGCTGTAGAACCGCAAAAGGTTTGCACCAACCGGGAGTTGAACCCGGGTCTGTACCGTGGGAGGGTACAATGATACCGCTACACCATTGGTGCTCGCGAAGGCATTGGGAAAATCGGGCGCAATGAGCTCATACTTCTGACGCCTCACTCACTCTAAATAATTCGTCTTTGAAACAAGTGGGGATTCACGAGCCATTATACTTCGATGAGATGTTTATGCTGTAGAACCGCAAAAGGTTTGCACCAACCGGGAGTTGAACCCGGGTCTGTACCGTGGGAGGGTACAATGATACCGCTACACCATTGGTGCTCGCGAAGGCATTGGGAAAGTCGGGCGCAATGAGCTCATACTTCTGACGCCTCACTCACTCTAAATAATTCGTCTTTGAAACAAGTGGGGATTCACGAGCCATTATACTTCGATGAGATGTTTATGCTGTAGAACCGCAAAAGGTTTGCACCAACCGGGAGTTGAACCCGGGTCTGTACCGTGGGAGGGTACAATGATACCGCTACACCATTGGTGCTCGCGAAGGCATTGGGAAAATCGGGCGCAATGAGCTCATACTTCTGACGCCTCACTCACTCTAAATAATTCGTCTTTGAAACAAGTGGGGATTCACGAGCCATTATACTTCGATGAGATGTTTATGCTGTAGAACCGCAAAAGGTTTGCACCAACCGGGAGTTGAACCCGGGTCTGTACCGTGGGAGGGTACAATGATACCGCTACACCATTGGTGCTCGCGAAGGCATTGGGAAAATCGGGCGCAATGAGCTCATACTTCTGACGCCTCACTCACTCTAAATATTTCGTCTTTGAAACAAGTGGGGATTCACGAGCCATTATACTTCGATGAGATGTTTATGCTGTAGAACCGCAAAAGGTTTGCACCAACCGGGAGTTGAACCCGGGTCTGTACCGTGGGAGGGTACAATGATACCGCTACACCATTGGTGCTCGCGAAGGCATTGGGAAAATCGGGCGCAATGAGCTCATACTTCTGACGCCTCACTCACTCTAAATATTTCGTCTTTGAAACAAGTGGGGATTCACGAGCCATTATACTTCGATGAGATGTTTATGCTGTAGAACCGCAAAAGGTTTGCACCAACCGGGAGTTGAACCCGGGTCTGTACCGTGGGAGGGTACAATGATACCGCTACACCATTGGTGCTCGCGAAGGCATTGGGAAAATCGGGCGCAATGAGCTCATACTTCTGACGCCTCACTCACTCTAAATATTTCGTCTTTGAAACAAGTGGGGATTCACGAGCCATTATACTTCGATGAGATGTTTATGCTGTAGAACCGCAAAAGGTTTGCACCAACCGGGAGTTGAACCCGGGTCTGTACCGTGGGAGGGTACAATGATACCGCTACACCATTGGTGCTCGCGAAGGCATTGGGAAAATCGGGCGCAATGAGCTCATACTTCTGACGCCTCACTCACTCTAAATATTTCGTCTTTGAAACAAGTGGGGATTCACGAGCCATTATACTTCGATGAGATGTTTATGCTGTAGAACCGCAAAAGGTTTGCACCAACCGGGAGTTGAACCCGGGTCTGTACCGTGGGAGGGTACAATGATACCGCTACACCATTGGTGCTCGCGAAGGCATTGGGAAAATCGGGCGCAATGAGCTCATACTTCTGACGCCTCACTCACTCTAAATATTTCGTCTTTGAAACAAGTGGGGATTCACGAGCCATTATACTTCGATGAGATGTTTATGCTGTAGAACCGCAAAAGGTTTGCACCAACCGGGAGTTGAACCCGGGTCTGTACCGTGGGAGGGTACAATGATACCGCTACACCATTGGTGCTCGCGAAGGCATTGGGAAAATCGGGCGCAATGAGCTCATACTTCTGACGCCTCACTCACTCTAAATATTTCGTCTTTGAAACAAGTGGGGATTCACGAGCCATTATACTTCGATGAGATGTTTATGCTGTAGAACCGCAAAAGGTTTGCACCAACCGGGAGTTGAACCCGGGTCTGTACCGTGGGAGGGTACAATGATACCGCTACACCATTGGTGCTCGCGAAGGCATTGGGAAAATCGGGCGCAATGAGCTCATACTTCTGACGCCTCACTCACTCTAAATATTTCGTCTTTGAAACAAGTGGGGATTCACGAGCCATTATACTTCGATGAGATGTTTATGCTGTAGAACCGCAAAAGGTTTGCACCAACCGGGAGTTGAACCCGGGTCTGTACCGTGGGAGGGTACAATGATACCGCTACACCATTGGTGCTCGCGAAGGCATTGGGAAAATCGGGCGCAATGAGCTCATACTTCTGACGCCTCACTCACTCTAAATATTTCGTCTTTGAAACAAGTGGGGATTCACGAGCCATTATACTTCGATGAGATGTTTATGCTGTAGAACCGCAAAAGGTTTGCACCAACCGGGAGTTGAACCCGGGTCTGTACCGTGGGAGGGTACAATGATACCGCTACACCATTGGTGCTCGCGAAGGCATTGGGAAAATCGGGCGCAATGAGCTCATACTTCTGACGCCTCACTCACTCTAAATATTTCGTCTTTGAAACAAGTGGGGATTCACGAGCCATTATACTTCGATGAGATGTTTATGCTGTAGAACCGCAAAAGGTTTGCACCAACCGGGAGTTGAACCCGGGTCTGTACCGTGGGAGGGTACAATGATACCGCTACACCATTGGTGCTCGCGAAGGCATTGGGAAAATCGGGCGCAATGAGCTCATACTTCTGACGCCTCACTCACTCTAAATAATTCGTCTTTGAAACAAGTGGGGATTCACGAGCCATTATACTTCGATGAGATGTTTATGCTGTAGAACCGCAAAAGGTTTGCACCAACCGGGAGTTGAACCCGGGTCTGTACCGTGGGAGGGTACAATGATACCGCTACACCATTGGTGCTCGCGAAGGCATTGGGAAAATCGGGCGCAATGAGCTCATACTTCTGACGCCTCACTCACTCTAAATAATTCGTCTTTGAAACAAGTGGGGATTCACGAGCCATTATACTTCGATGAGATGTTTATGCTGTAGAACCGCAAAAGGTTTGCACCAACCGGGAGTTGAACCCGGGTCTGTACCGTGGGAGGGTACAATGATACCGCTACACCATTGGTGCTCGCGAAGGCATTGGGAAAATCGGGCGCAATGAGCTCATACTTCTGACGCCTCACTCACTCTAAATAATTCGTCTTTGAAACAAGTGGGGATTCACGAGCCATTATACTTCGATGAGATGTTTATGCTGTAGAACCGCAAAAGGTTTGCACCAACCGGGAGTTGAACCCGGGTCTGTACCGTGGGAGGGTACAATGATACCGCTACACCATTGGTGCTCGCGAAGGCATTGGGAAAATCGGGCGCAATGAGCTCATACTTCTGACGCCTCACTCACTCTAAATATTTCGTCTTTGAAACAAGTGGGGATTCACGAGCCATTATACTTCGATGAGATGTTTATGCTGTAGAACCGCAAAAGGTTTGCACCAACCGGGAGTTGAACCCGGGTCTGTACCGTGGGAGGGTACAATGATACCGCTACACCATTGGTGCTCGCGAAGGCATTGGGAAAATCGGGCGCAATGAGCTCATACTTCTGACGCCTCACTCACTCTAAATAATTCGTCTTTGAAACAAGTGGGGATTCACGAGCCATTATACTTCGATGAGATGTTTATGCTGTAGAACCGCAAAAGGTTTGCACCAACCGGGAGTTGAACCCGGGTCTGTACCGTGGGAGGGTACAATGATACCGCTACACCATTGGTGCTCGCGAAGGCATTGGGAAAATCGGGCGCAATGAGCTCATACTTCTGACGCCTCACTCACTCTAAATAATTCGTCTTTGAAACAAGTGGGGATTCACGAGCCATTATACTTCGATGAGATGTTTATGCTGTAGAACCGCAAAAGGTTTGCACCAACCGGGAGTTGAACCCGGGTCTGTACCGTGGGAGGGTACAATGATACCGCTACACCATTGGTGCTCGCGAAGGCATTGGGAAAATCGGGCGCAATGAGCTCATACTTCTGACGCCTCACTCACTCTAAATATTTCGTCTTTGAAACAAGTGGGGATTCACGAGCCATTATACTTCGATGAGATGTTTATGCTGTAGAACCGCAAAAGGTTTGCACCAACCGGGAGTTGAACCCGGGTCTGTACCGTGGGAGGGTACAATGATACCGCTACACCATTGGTGCTCGCGAAGGCATTGGGAAAATCGGGCGCAATGAGCTCATACTTCTGACGCCTCACTCACTCTAAATATTTCGTCTTTGAAACAAGTGGGGATTCACGAGCCATTATACTTCGATGAGATGTTTATGCTGTAGAACCGCAAAAGGTTTGCACCAACCGGGAGTTGAACCCGGGTCTGTACCGTGGGAGGGTACAATGATACCGCTACACCATTGGTGCTCGCGAAGGCATTGGGAAAATCGGGCGCAATGAGCTCATACTTCTGACGCCTCACTCACTCTAAATATTTCGTCTTTGAAACAAGTGGGGATTCACGAGCCATTATACTTCGATGAGATGTTTATGCTGTAGAACCGCAAAAGGTTTGCACCAACCGGGAGTTGAACCCGGGTCTGTACCGTGGGAGGGTACAATGATACCGCTACACCATTGGTGCTCGCGAAGGCATTGGGAAAATCGGGCGCAATGAGCTCATACTTCTGACGCCTCACTCACTCTAAATATTTCGTCTTTGAAATCAGTGGGGATTCACGAGCCATTATACTTCGATGAGATGTTTATGCTGTAGAACCGCAAAAGGTTTGCACCAACCGGGAGTTGAACCCGGGTCTGTACCGTGGGAGGGTACAATGATACCGCTACACCATTGGTGCTCGCGAAGGCATTGGGAAAATCGGGCGCAATGAGCTCATACTTCTGACGCCTCACTCACTCTAAATATTTCGTCTTTGAAACAAGTGGGGATTCACGAGCCATTATACTTCGATGAGATGTTTATGCTGTAGAACCGCAAAAGGTTTGCACCAACCGGGAGTTGAACCCGGGTCTGTACCGTGGGAGGGTACAATGATACCGCTACACCATTGGTGCTCGCGAAGGCATTGGGAAAATCGGGCGCAATGAGCTCATACTTCTGACGCCTCACTCACTCTAAATATTTCGTCTTTGAAACAAGTGGGGATTCACGAGCCATTATACTTTGATGAGATGTTTATGCTGTAGAACCGCAAAAGTTTTGCACCAACCGGGAGTTGAACCCGGGTCTGTACCGTGGGAGGGTACAATGATACCGCTACACCATTGGTGCTCGCGAAGGGATTGGGAAAATCGGGCGCAATGAGCTCATACTTCTGACGCCTCACTCACTCTAAATATTTCGTCTTTGAAATCAGTGGATATTCACGAGCCATTATACTTCGATGAGATGTTTATGCTGTAGAACCGCAAAAGTTTTGCACCAACCGTGAGTTGAACCCGGGTCTGTACCGTGGGAGGGTACAATGATACCGCTACACCATTGGTGCTCGCGAAGGGATTTGAAAATCGGGCGCAATGAGCTCATACTTCTGACGCCTCACTCACTCTAAATATTTCGTCTCCAAAATCAGTCAGAATTCACGAGCCATTTTACTTCGATGAGATGTTTATGCTGTAGAACCGCAAAAGTTTTGCACCAACCGGGAGTTGAAACCAGGTCTGTACCGTGGGAGGGTACAACGATACCGCTACACCATTGGTGCTCGCGAAGGGATTTGAAAATCGGGCGCAATGAGCTCATACTTCTGACGCCTCACTCACTCTAAATATTTCGTCTTTGAAATCAGTGGGAATTCACGAGCCATTTTACTTCGATGAGATGTTTATGCTGTAGAACCGCAAAAGTTTTGCACCAACCGGGAGTTGAACCCGGGTCTGTACCGTGGGAGGGTACAATGATACCGCTACACCATTGGTGCTCGCGAAGGGATGGGAAATTCGGGCGTAATGAGCTCATACTTTGACACCTCACTCACTTCAAATATTTCGTCTTCAAAATCAGTGGGAATTCACGAGTCATTTTCATTTGATGAGATGTTTATGCTGTAGAACCCCGAGGGCAAAGGACTTTAATTAATGACTATACAATGCGGACTTCCAACCGAGATTAAGAAACAGCTCGTGAGCATATTTTGAGGTAGTTTTTAAGCTTTCATGTAGTTGCACCCAGCAGTCTACGAACGGGTCGGTCGCGACGCCTCTAAACTGCTTACTACGTATGTTCTGGGAAGCCCTGTTCCGTTCCCTGGTTGGGCTCCATGAATAACTTCCATCCACTAACAATATCCTCACCTCTTCGGAGGAATGGTAAAGGATAAAATGAAAATCTCCGACGAATTCCCGAAGTATGCTGATTTTCAAGAGTATATAATTTGACATGAGCTATTGACTTCTTCACCCACTCGAGCCAAGTCAGGTAACGAAGCGCGTTACCCAGGAGAGGCTGTATCATCTGACATAGCCATATAATTAATTTGCGGGCTGAAGGTAGTCACGAAGACTTCCTACTACTATTCCATTTTGATTTTTCTGCCTATCGTCTCGCCAGCATAAGAAAACTTCTGACCTTGAAAGAAGGAGCCTGATCCTGATTAGGGTAGATTCGAAGTTGATCCTCGGAGTGTTCTTGTGATAGCAGCGCCGCAAGCCTTCAGCACTTTCTGCCCATAACAACGACATACAAGAACGGTGCTAGCATGGCGAAGTCGGCCTGAAAAAGACAGACATTCAAAGAAGGAAGATCATGTGGAACGTCAACATGAACAACAACAAAATCCGCAGGAGGAGTACAGAGAGTCGGAATTACAAAAATGAAGAGAATGCTGGCAAAAATCACCAACAAGAAAATTGGGTGAAGTAGGAACAGAAAATAAGATCCTCCTACATGGTGCCTACGGAATGAGAGTGCTATAGCAATAAAAGAATCGATAGGTGCAGCAGCCTAAGAGGGCGGTTTGGACGGCACAGGTTTTATTGATGATTACTGAAGAGATCAAGATCAACATACCTCTCGACAAAAGTTCCCATAATGTACTGCGCAAGCTGCAGAGGACGTCTGGAACTACTTCCTGGACCATATTCTCTTGGCACCCAGGTTATTAATATTTTTCATCTATCATCACAACAGCAACCAACAACGGAACCATCTTTTCTGGTCAAGAACGAACCAGCTCCATTGGCAGTCGAAGTACGACTTCATTGTCCGTTCGCTTCGAAGAGTTCGGGACTACCAACACCATTTCAACGAGTTTATAAATGCATTGGAGCATGTAAGCACGTGGATGTGGCTCTTGACACAATTCTGCTGTGCTCATTGGTACCTCACCTATTTTAAGGAAAGCGGCGAGGGTTGGGTAGAAGAGTTTTCCAGCTCATACGTCTCAACTGATTAGCTACGGAGCTTGCTACTAGGGGATGACGTGCGCACTATAGAGCTACCAATAGGGGATTAGCGATTTCGTGAGAAGCCTCCATACCTTGAGAAGACACCTTAAAATTAAGTTCTGTCCAGATGCCACTTTTGATTTTGTACTTGGAAAGCTGCAGTCATTTCAGATTTCTTCAATATTCCATGGATTGAAGCGAGCACTGATTGAGATGATGAAGTATGTACATGGATCTCCAGCTGGGAACAGATTCCTAGAGACAATTATGGATCAAATGAATGGAATTCATAGGGGCGTCATGAATGAGGTATGGAACTGAGCTGCATAGGGTGTGGACCAATCGAACATGTGGGCCTTCATCATAAACCCTTTTAAATGACCTAGTTCCCTCACCATCAGGAAAGGAAGGCATCTGGATGAGCGATTGGCTAACATAATAATCTTGTGATGTACATATCAAGTTCCATCCCACATGGTATCAATGAAGGACCACAAAGAGTTGGAAGACCTAGGACCTAGTAGGCATGGATGAGGTTCTATCTAATACCATATGGTCCTCCGACTGTGTTTTTGACGGCACCAACCCTACCTTTACGCCTTCTCCCACTAAAAAAAACAAAACGATAAAGGTTTTAATAACGATCAATTCCGTTAAGAGAATCACCCATACCAAATTTGATTCAGGATCGTAAGGTGGGGGGGGGGGGGGGGGGGAGGGAGGGTTCTTGAGTCGAAAAGTCATTACCAAGGTCTGCAAACATAAGTCTTCTATCTTTCCGGGAGAGCCCCTTTTCTAGTCAACAAACTGGACTTAGGGCTTGGAAGCTTTAGGTTGACATGAGTAGGTACTGGTCTCGATTGTGAGGTGCTCTAGATAATAACGCCTCCTGAAGTGAACTCTCCCTCCCAGCTCTCCTCCTTTTACAATAAAAACATAGAAAACAACGTATCGAATGCTAATTCGTCCCTTTCTAGGATGCACCCGCTATTCGACTTTCATTTAGAAAGTAATAGCGCTTCAAATGCTTACGTGTTCCATACGAACCGAGAGTTTCAAAAAATGTTTGAAGTTTCGGGTACCAGGAACTACAATGTCATCATATCTGACTACCTTAGGTAATTTTGAAGACATCTAAGCAATTGATCAACAAACTGTCAGTCTTTTAGGTAAACACTCATATTTCAGGTACAGCAAAAAAAAGTAAAGAGAAATAGTTCACAGGTTATTATTCGCTGGTATGGTTTGTAAATGGAATGAAGCCAAAAAATGCAGGTATGACTCAAATTGAGAAGGAGAGGTTTTTTGTACTCCAGAATACCAGAGGCAGCTATCGGGAATCAGTATCTTGGACTGACATCTTTAGAAGCGCGACGCAGGGTCTTCGATCCTTGCATGATTCACAAATTTGTACACGGCACGTGTGGTCACGGTTCCCATGTCTTCAAGCTGACACATTCGAGGACTAGGGGTGGCTCCATGAAGGTTTTCTCGGCACGTCCTACAACTAACTTGCGAGGGAATAGCTTTACCTTCAGGGCTGGAGAGATTATGTAACCAGGGAAGGATGCCAACTTGAAGTGGCCATTTGAGATAAGACCTATACTGTTAGGCGTGTTTTTGGGCGCTGAATTCAAATCCGCTTCCCAAATCTGCTAGACGATTCTCACCGCCTGCTTTTGTGGAGGCAAGACGCACTGAATAGCTTTCTGGTCTTTGAATGATGTCTACGAGTTCACTATCAACAATGCCGGTGTAGATGAGTCCGGGTCTGCTACGCACCATCGCACCTAATCTAGCATCAACACCCACTCTAGCAACATCACTGCTCATCATATGCGTTTTACTCGCCCGAAACTCCGAATTTCCCACTCGATAACAGGTAGGTAAGTAGCAGAAGGTATCAGCAAGGCCTTAGAGGTCATAAAACGTGATAAAATCATCATGAGAGTATTTCTAGTCCTGAAGGGAAAAATTTTATATAATGCAAAAACTCAATCTCCCACAAAACCCAAACCCTTGCCTCTTGCCCACGAAGCGTCACGCTTACCACTACACCGAGCCGCCGTTGAGCAGTGTACTGCTTCTATGTAGTTTAAGTTTTCTCATGTAATGTCACCTAAAACCTCAACCATAACTTCATTCAGGAAATCGCTCGGCAGATTTGAAAAGCGGATTTAAATTCAGCGTCCCAAAACACGTCTAGCAGGAAAGGTCTTATCTCAAATGGCCACTTCGAGTTGGGATCCTTCCCTGGTAAGAGTAATGAATAATATACCCGTCTCTCATCGCTAGCACAGTTCAAACGTCAAGTAGTTGAGTTGCTGCTGGAGGGAATTGGTCCCAACGTTCCCTGAGACTGGTTAATTAACTAATTTTCCTTTGTATGGCGTATTAGTTGCTTGCACAATTGTACGATAGTTATTTTGCATTTTGTTTTCTTTCTCACGTTTGCCTTCCGCAAACGTAATAAACTTATATTAATACTTATACTTATCCGGCTCCGCGCTCACCTTCTCGATACTGCGGTCCTTCTTGCTTTGACATGCGCCTCAGAGACTTGCGCTCGGAATTCCCCTGTACACGCAGGTGCAGAAGCGAATCCGGAGTTCCAAGCTTCGTCGACAAACGAAGATTAGCGGCGATACCGTTGATTACGCCAATTGATCGAAGATTAGGTGGGCCGGACACGGTATGCGATATAGTGATGACCGTTGGACGAGGGCGGTTACGGACTGGATCCCTCGAGACAATAAGCGAACACCAGGATGGCCGTCAACGAGATGACCAGACTTCTTCACGAAAGCTCTGAACGGAGGAACTGTTTTGCCCCGAGTCCCTCGAGCGAGTACGATTCACTGGACTACTCTGGCTCGCAACAGGGACGAATGAAGACGTTGCTTGCGCGCGCTCGAGGAAATCGACGATCAATGGGAGTAAGGTGATACAGGCGATTCGATAGATCAAACACTCTTGACTGCAATCGAATTCAAACGCTCTAAACTCATGAAAGCTGTTCTGTTGGTTGAACGCCCGCACTACTCGTCCCATTCACCAAGTTCTATGATGCTAAGCAAAGCTTCTAGAGAGCAGGAACTAACAAAATTCTGCGCTTTTCTCGTCCAATAAATGGATAGGAAATAACGAGTAAGTCGGTGTTTTTGCGACATCCTGCCTCTTGATAAAATTTCGATAAAAAAATGGTGTGGAAGGTTAAGCCGCGATTTCATAGGCTATACTAAACCTCGATCAGCGTTGCGATAGTTTTTTGAAATCGTTTTTGTGAAATTACATTTTTATAAACGGAAAACTCTACCTTGACATTTTCTTGTAGGCTGAGGCCTATTTCAGCTTCCTGCTTCGAATAATTTGTAGAAGAAATCAAACGCATGGACAACTTGAAGTACAAGTCCTTTCAATCAGTGCCACCTAAAAAGCCCTACAACCATTACGAATGATGATATCATCAGAATAAACGACAGAACTTTCCAGATAATCGACGAACGTCAGCGAATCCAATGGCAATGGCAGCAATTGGCTTCGGTCGTCAATAGGCTTTTGCTTGCATAATTTTCGTTAGCGACTTTATTTACGATATTTTTCTTTTTATTGTTGCCTGTTGGATCACGAGACGAAGATGAACATGCACTTCGATATTTTGTTTTGTTGAAGCATACGAGTAGGTGAAGTTTCATTGCATAGCCATTTGTATATACTAATAAATCTACGCATACTGTACGATTTTTTACAGAAATGTTCCATCATCACAGTAATAGAGCCGGCGACAGTGGTGAGCAAAGACAGTAGTACTTTTTGATACTAAAAGTATGGCACTGTGATATCACAAGGTACCTTGATGAAGTGGTAAAATGCCGTTGGGTCACACGACGTATGAGAAACGAAGACTAGAAAAGACGAAATGGATGTGGCCCTGTTGCAGTGCAGTGCAGGCACTAACACCTCGAAATCGAAAAATCCAGCACCCACACCGGTTGACCATAGTGCTTCATTGCAATAGGATTCATAGGATAGAGTCGGCACTTCGGCACACAGGTATGCCAACTTCCCACGTGAAACCGACTCGTCGAAAACTGGCGAGACCAATCGGAGACTAGAGTTGGATAGTACAGGCAGCACAAAACAAGGCAAGAAAGAAAGTAACCGAGTTTGCACAGAAGGAGTGGAGCAGCGAGCTGATGATACATACTTCAGCCCAGAATGGAGCTACTAAGAAAGGAAGAAGACAAACAAACAAAAAAGGTAAAAACAATAACAACAAAACAAGACACAGCACAACAACGTATTGACCGATTGCTGCGTATAGCTGTGCCCCTCCCAAATAATAAGATTGGGCAACACTTTAAAAAAATTGAAAAATACAAAAAATGTTTAACAAGGCCCTGATAAAATTGCGCTCACGAGGGTAATTCGTATAGACATTGGAAAGCTCGAAAGCAACATTGAGAGCAAGAAGAAGTTGGTCTCCATGCTGATCCCGAAAATTTGGAGTATCTAGGAGACCTTCACGATAAGAAGTTCGAGGTTCCACTTCAGCAATGCATAATAGTACGACTCGCCCACAAACAAAACTTCTCGGAGGTTGTATTTCCCATTAGTTAGAAGGCTCAAGCTAAAGGCAGTACAAAATGAAAAAAGCAGTAGTAAATGAAGGCAGCGCTGTCTGCCTTCCCCTGTTCGAGAACCATCTGACGTCAGCCAATAAATCAATTTGATCTGCGTACTTCAACATATGTGGGTGGTCAATTAAGTGAATCATATAAAGGAATGAAGATACAAAATTTCTAATTGCTTGAAATTGAATACTCTTCGGTTATATACCTATAATAGGGGGAAAGCTGGAAGTGTAGCTCTTATTCGAACAACAAGTAACAGCCGCAATCATGAAAGTTGTAGCAAAGCCCCATAAGGATTACCAGCACAGAGGAATGCTTAGCCTTGGGTGGCCATGGTCGAGCTTTTTGCGATAAGTCTCCACAGTTAAGAATAATTAGATTAACGTACATAAAGTTCTTGGAATTTTTAAGTTTCAAAAGTCGCTGGCCATGGAAATATCCGCGGATCAAAAGACGGTGGCTCGAGGAACAAATCGATTTCGACTACACCCCTACAGTCCGAGGATCGTTTGACTGCCTTGGACTTGTTAAAGTTCCCTCTATAGCTATTGGAATCTTCAATCATTCCTAGCTTCCATACCTCCTGGAGTTGAATTCCAGTTTTTAATCAACCATAATTTATTGCAACTAAAGGATAAAGAGATAAAGTTTCTAGCGTTAATCAATCCCGTCAGAGAGATGCGCCCACGCAATTGACTTCCATTCAGAATCGCAATGATGCTTTCATAGTTCGCCGACCAGCCTGCCGGCGTTTCGTCCGAGATAGTGCTAGGGGAGGGGAGGGAGGCAGACGGTCTGTCGAAGGGCTAAAACAAAGAGGAACAAGATGAAAAACCAATCAACCAGGGGCTCGTACAAATGGTTTTTGATCTTGTCTCTCCTGTCTCTTTAGAAAGCTTCTTTAGAAACTGACACATTGAGATTCCCTCTGAGACCATTGCCCATCGGGAAAACTCTCGGTTCCTGACTCCTGACTTTCTCAACAGTTAGAAAGCATCCATCACTTCATGTAATCACTACTAACCCCGATAAAAGATATACGAAAATTCGTAGGAATTGAAATAAACGTCCCTGCAAAATAGGAGTTTGTCTTTCACAATGATAACTGGTACCTTTCCAGGCATTACTGAATTGCTCATACTCGATATTTAGAAAAAAAACCTCCTTCAAAGAGTGATTAGACATTCTTCTCGGCAGTAACGAATTGCTACTGTTCAGACGATATTTATATGATATTTCCGAAGCTGTATGCATCTATTGAAATGATTCACAGGGCTTCCTTCAAAAAAACCAAGGTCATCTGCTTAAGAAATTTCTTGTTTTCGAGAGAATTTTCTCTCTTGAAAAAAAAAACATATCTACTTCCCTGCTCTCTGTTGAAAAACTTCAGATGCTCACATGAAAGATGTGAAGGTATCACTACAAATGCTCACATGAAAGATGGGAAGGTATCACTACCTGGTCAGCTTCAAAAACTCCCAAATTCACTGGGCTTTTGTTCAGATATTGGGCCTTTGGATAGCTTTCTTTTCTGTCGTGACATCCAGAAGGATTACACCACAACAAAACAAATACATCGCAAAAATATGTGGAAATACATATTTGAGAGAGTTTGATAAAAATCCAAAAGGATTGATTCACAAAAATCATCACTGATTCTCTTTTAGCTAATAACTTCCTAAGGCATATCAAAGGGACATGACTTACCAACATAAAATGTTGTCACACCTCAACTCAAATCCCGCTTATGTGCATACGAGTGGAAGAACTTCAAGCAGAACCGATTCCCATGGGCAGCTTCTATACAAGTTGGAGGTTGTGAAAATTCAAAGAATTTTCACTCGCTAAATGTTTTGCACCAACCGAAAGTTGGTTCCGGGTCTGTGCCATGGGAGAGTACGATGATCTCGCTACACCATTGGCGCTCGCGAAGGAATCGAAAAATTCGGGAGCAAGGAGCTCATCCTTCTGACACCTAACTCACTTCAAGTATTTCGTGTTTTAAATCAGTGGTATTTCACAAGCGTTTTTTACTTGATGAGATGTTTTTGCTGCGAAATTGCAAACATTTTGCACCAATCGGGAGTTGAACCAAGGTCTGTACCGTGGGAGGGTACAATGATACCGCTACCGCATTGGTGCTCTCGAAGGGAGCGGGATTCGAGAGCAATGAGCTCATACTTCTGACACCTCACCCACTTCAAATACTTCGTGTTCAAAACTAGTGGATTTTCAAGAGCAATTCCAATCTGATGAGATGTTTTTGCTGCGGAATTGCAAAAGTATTGCACCAACCGGAAGTTGAACCAGGGTGCACCGTGGGAGTTTACAATAATATCGCCTCACTATTGATGCTCTTGACGGAATTGAAAAATTCCCGTTTAATTGCTCATACTTCTGTCACCTCACACTCTTTGAACACTTCGCCTAGAAAACCAGCACACTTCCACAAGCGTGGAACGGAAGGAAAGACCAAGGTATTTTCCAAAGAGATGGTCTCACGTAGGCTATGCAAAATATTTCCACTCGCTAATATGGTTTTTTGAAAACTTTTTAACATGTTTTTAACGTCTTGAATAAGCTTTCGATTTTTAGTTTTGCTGATCTTGGTGAACATTATTATTTCATGGAAACGCATACACTTTTTTTGTCCTTCGCACTTCTGTAGCCACAGTTATATTGAGGAACTCATTTTTAGGTCGTGATGGGGGAATGTTGATTAAGAATAGTGCATTGTTGTCAAAAAGCGAAGAATTCCAAAAGTGGTGGAGGTGGGTATTTCACAAGACCAAAATGACCGACATGCTATCTATTTGGTATTTGAACGAAATTTCACTGTTGCCTTTGCTTGGAGCGTTGGCTATTGGAGAGAAAAAATGCCCAAACTTGCCTTTCACTATCATCATGGATTTCACTTATTGTTAGTTGTTCGAGTCCCTACCATGGATGTTCTTGTCACAGCCTTTGTAACGCTCCAAAAACTCGTCCGCTCTTGAATGTGACTACATCATACAGTTTTTCAGTCCTTCCCATTCGAGGACCTTTTTGACCTAGCAGCATAACATATGGCATATCTACGTAGGTGTCGCGAATTCATTCTAAGGGGATTTCTCCGGAATCATTTCTCATGGCTCTGACAGGATCATATATTATAGTAACATGATGATTCAGCTGTTGGGACAATTCTAGGAATCTTAGTGTAGAATATCTCATACCCTTTACCACTGCGAGTTTATTCAATTGAAGGAACAATTTCGATAAAAATGCCTTCTGATATTTCTTCTTGGAATATCATGTGACCCCTAAGGATAGCACAAGGTACGCTGTCATTTGGAAAAACGGCCTGTATAAGGCGGAACAAGCCCAAGATCGACCAGCCGACGTAACCACCCAGAGCGAACGTGTTCTTTAGGCGCTGTACAGGCTGTATTGGTTGCAGCATTCTCATCGGGACGGACACATTTTGCGGGGGTAGCTTACTGTAGCCACTTGTGTGGTGTGTCCCATACATTCGAACAGCTCGTCCATATACCCTATCCCATTAAAATTCTGTTGTCACATCCTCACCAAAACCTAATTTTGCTCTTCTTTTTTTACAGTTTTTAATTTCCCTCTCAATGAACCACTTTCGTATTTTCTTCCCTACTTTTGTCCTATTCTGGACTATCACTTTCATTACTCGTCTGGAACATAACACCCAAACCCATTGTGAACTGTTCCTTTAAGTATGTATGGACCTATACAGTAGTCAAAACGAAATCTGTCTATTTATTCGAACAGTTAATACGCTAAAGAGATCTGCTTCGTGATGAAATCTGAGCTGTCGTAGGTATAATTCGAGTTGTTGTAGCGACCTCCATTATAAGGACTCTGCTGTTGGATTTTACGCCAACTTTTTTAAGAAACCAATAACGATATTCTTTTAGGAATATCATAGTAATCAATGGACTGAATAGCGGAAAGAAGTTCCATAATATATGTGTGCCATATATGAAGGCAAGGCTGCTGGTCATACCAAAAAAAGTCATACAGTGTTGTAACGTTGATGGTAGATGTAGGAATAAAATAGGGCATACGGTCTGTAAATATAAATTACACCTTCAAATTCATCACGCAGTGAATTTTTCAACTGAGATTTCGATAAAGTTTCAGGTATCTGTGTCCAGCAGCTTGCCTGTTCACTGGGGCATCCGAGAATGAATTGCCAATTTATAATCGTTTCATTTTTTTTATGAAGAAGGACCTTTCTTGGAACGTAAAATGAAAGTATTACCTGCATTACGAGTAGGCTATTCATCTGTCGATGCATGGCTTTTGTTTGTACACTGAGGGATGATTTTCTCAAGGTGATGTTGATTTTTATAGACCAATAGATGCCAGCATTGGTCAACAATAACACTGTGACCATCGAATCGACGATGAAAATGAGCTGATTCCATCTAAGTGTAGGCTGAAATATAGTATTTTTCATAGTAATTTTGTTTCAGAAATTCCCCACTCTTAAGTACATATATGTCTATAAGTACGGGAGAGGCCCTTAACTGGAGCAGGCTTGGATATTGTCTCTGACGGATAAAGACCGTATTTACTATTACACTACCGTAGGCGTCTCAACGAACTCCTTTCCACTTAGTTATCGAGCTCAGGCAACGTTGGTTCCATTTCTCCTTGTTGGGTTAGTTGACAATCTCATCTGAGAGGGCTGACTGTACGTGCATAGCAAAATATGGATAATTACGGCTTACAAGTTTATCACACTTCAAGCGAGCCCCCATCACTATACAGGGTGGGCCAAAATTATGATTACACAGAAATCACATCGCAGAAAACGAATAGAAAGCCAATAGAGCGAACCAATTTCATTAAAGGGTTTGTCACAAATTTCTTATCAAAACTATACATTGAGACTGGGATCCGTTGCTTTCTGCTTTCACCCAACCCCAAAGACGTCGATGGACGGGATTGACGGTGGCACGCAGCTAGGGTCATCGAAATGGTCCCGGTTTTTTGCTAAGCATTTTCGAGATTATTTCTTCTCTTGTTTGGGCTAAAGGATGCTTTCATCTCAGACGCTGACCACATTGAGACATTCATATTTAGGTCAGGGCTCCAGATGGTCAATGATCGAAGGTCATGAAGTCAAAGAACTCCTCTCACGAAATTTCTAGACAATTTCTGTTCTGCGGTCAGGAGCTTCATCTTGACAGTATGACCGGTTCGAATCAACAAAGTGTCCGTCCTATTACGCACGGAGAGATCAGACAGGCCTCCAAACCAACTTTCACTCCATAATTTACAAGAATAATCGGTGTCTTTGCCTCGGCGGTGATGCTAGCACAGGCCATAACAGAAAGTTAGTGAGCCAGGCGCTGTATCACTTTCATTTCTTCAAGCTTCACATAAATGTTATTGCTCTACTTATTGAGCACCTATTTCACTGTGAATCTCTTTTCGTCGGTGAACAGGAATTCCGCAGGACAATTTTTTCGGATGCGATAGGCAGCTTTTGATTGCCAAACTTTCTCTTCTCTTTGACCTGCTCTCTGGGGAAATCACTTTCCGATTGTATAAGGGTCTCGTTGTGCAGGTGATACTCATGATTTCACGCAGAAAATTTCGTGTCATATCCATTCATTTAGCCTTTTTGGACTCAGAATGAATTTTGCTTCTACGTAGACCTTTGCCCTGTTTCCTCAACACTTCCCCTAAATATAACCACAGCTCTCCTAGGTTCACCACTTCTATCTGCAATTGTTCCCAACTCTCGAGAGCGCTTATGGTTGAATGCAATACCTGCCTTGTTTCGCTAGTTCGTCTGTAGATGCAACGTGCCAAAAGTGCTTGTAGATGCAAAGCGACGTTTGATTCACGGACTAGTTACGCTTATATTAAGTTTAAAATCTACCAAAAGTTTAGTATCATTAAAGGTAATAACGTAAGCTACTTTGTGAAATTGAAGAAATTCAATGAATTGTTATGAGCTCAGAAAAAATTTGCAATGAACGTCAGCGCGCGCTGTAATCATAATTTTGGCCCACCCTGTAGTACAGCCCCCCCCTTTCGGCCCACAGGGGAATGGATGAAGTAGCATGAAATTTTTGGAATTTTAGCAACTAATAAACCTTACCTTTACACAGAAGCCGAGAAACGCAGTTTCGGATAGATCCATGCCAATTATGTTCCTCACAGGTTCTCGGACGTAGGTTTCAACTTCGTCGTAAGGGAATAAACAAAAATAAATGTAACACGCCCAGTTGAAGGTAATCAGCAGGTTCATCGCCAATAATGACAAGAATCCTTTCTTGGTCGAATAGAAGACAAAGTATTTTGACCTAAAAGTGGTCTTTTTCAAGTGAACATTACTCTCACTGCGTCGAGTCTGAGAATTAAATTTGATATCCTAAAACTCAGAAGGTTTGGTTATCTCATAGCAATGAAGCTGAGTTTTCAAAAATTTGCGCTGCTCTGGAGGCGTTCGAAATCTGAAGTGTTCTTTCAGGAGAGCATGCCTTTACCCACTGAGCAAATCAAAGCGATCACTAGCACTACTGCCATTTCGTAAGCACGATTTGTAAGCACTTGACAAAAAATCGCTAAATTGGTGTTCAAGAAAGCAGAAAAAAGCTTAAGGAGGCCATTCACGTGGTCATTAAAGACGTGGATATCCCATCCATTGAAAAATTAATACTCGATCAAAATTGTAGATAAGTATTGGTTTTTTGAGGTTTTTAATTGATTGAAATTTGTTCAGAAATCGTTTTCATCTCGCTTTAATATTTATAGTTACCTGCACAGTTGGAGATATCTATAGAAGAAGATATTGGCCAATATCAGAATGTGGAATATGAATGAGACCACAACCAAAGCGAGGAGGGTCACTCCCGATGTTCCAGTGTTCATTGGACCAGTTGCTGTCAGGACAAAGCAGTAATTCCAAGCGACAATTCTCTGTAATCACGATTAGCGAACTTTTTGCTATTATAATTGAACAAATTTTATAAATTCTATAGTTACCGGTGAACCGAGCAAAATAAATAGTGAATAGGCAATATTTTGTATTGCCGTAATAGGAATGAAATATTTTGAAGTGTTCATTTTCAGTGGTCGTAGGAAGTAGACGAGAAGCAGTAACGAATTTATCAGTATTGAAGACGACAGTAATAATATTGTGACAAAATAGTAACTGTCGATTATCATCTGAAATCGGTGAAAAGTATCATCAAAATTCATTGTGTCAATTATTGTGAGAGTCGTTCAAGATCAACGAAGACAATGCATGAGTAAATAGATGAATAAATAGTATGTAAATAATCACGGAGGAGGGCAAAGTTATACTGTTACCTGGTAAAGGATCAATAGGAGTTGAATATAAACATGAAGGATGGATGGATGAAAACCTTCCATAGGATGGTTTTGTGGATCTGAGCACGTATTTGTTCTTAGATTCGATCTCGCGACCGTGTGTGTGATAGTGTTTAGTACAACGCCACTTTCAGCCCAAAGCAAGGACACAACATTTCTATACACAAGGTTCAGCCTAGCCTAAGAGACACTTAAAGGAAGCCGACCGTTTAGTGTGGCCAGTATACCACTGGAATTCAATCAGTCCACGTGGTCATAGCAAACTCAAAAAAAAACTCGTTTGGGAGAATGACTTCGGGTAAAGACTAGGCAAATAGACATATACGGGCTTCAACTGAACCCTTCTAAATGAACTCAGAACTTGGGGAATCTTTGATAGTGTTTGATTCCTGATAGTTTGAAAATTAACCCTTTTCTGTTAATTGCCAGTGCTTCATCGATAAATACCAAGAACATGCCATTTATGAGCGGTCAAGTGCCCACGAAAGTTATTTACGATGCGTTTGATGGTTTGAACCTTGCTATGGGACAAAAATCTAACTTTCAGTCTTAAACAATTCTATTGTAGGATATACACTTTGCATGGGTCCGTTCCCGAGAAGAAGTTTTTACACTCTTCTTCTTACTCATTGGAGTCCGAGAAACAGAAGCAGGGAATAATCTAGAACTATCTTTTCCAAGAGTCGAACCCAGACACGTCTTTATTCGGTACTTCCTTAGAGGGAAACTAGTTCATATACGGAGATAAGAGCTCGTGATAATAGATTGAGTTGCAGTGATCAACGCTCTAATCCAATAAACCAGATATTGAACAATGTCGTCTCGGTTGGAAGTCACTCCGACAGGGAACGGACGAGGGAAATTCCGGAAATGATGTAATGCTAAAAAAACTAAAATACACTGGAAAATAAGCTTAAAAAATCAATAACGAAACAAGGTAAATGGGCCGCTGGAGGCTGAGCAGCACCGACATGGGCGAACGAATGAGCTGTTCGATTCGTAGGTCAGTGGGCATGTAGGTGGATCATTTAGTGATGATGACGATGGTTTATGAGCAATGAGCTTCATCACTTAATATCCGGCACTTATTTACGTCAGCGAATGCTTCTAGTAGAAGCATTGCAATTAATTGTTCCCATCCCCATTCCATCAACCTGATGTTGGCAATTTTCGTAAATATAAGTGAGCGAACGGATCTCTGTCCGAGGTGCGATTTAAGAATCTCTATTTGGCTCATGTTTGGGAATTCTATGGATAAATCAGGCACGTTTGAGGAACCATCTTCAAGTCGTATAAGTGGCCAGCCCGTAAGTGAAGGGTAGCTCAGATGGGTGAGAGCAGATCTGATATACGGTGATTTCTCGAGTTAAGCTGTATGTGCTGCCTGGAAAGTTGATCTCAAACCCGTTTCTACCCTTAAAGGTGTCTGGGTAGCAACTAGCGCTTATCCCAAAACGGGACTGGCTGATGTCAGCACCTCTAAGGTTTGCTCTTACAGTCTCATATCACAGAAATGTAGTGATCCAGACTTACTGCCGTCGAAAAATGTTCAAAAAAGAATGATCTGGTAGATTTTTTAAATTTTTTTTATCTCGGAATATGAGGAGAAAAAGTCAACAATCATCACAAATACATATGCAGTGCGTGCATTAACGGCAATAAGTCCTCATTAGTAAAATCTACATCATTATAATCACTCTCAATTAATTGCTAGATCGAGTCATCACATCTACAGACACAATCCTAGACATCTTTTTGACAAAAAAATTGCTAAGAAAAAGTGTGCGGTATTCTTTGAAAAATACAAGAGTGATTAGTGCACTGAGCACTGGAAATGCCGTCCATAATGTCTGGCACACATAAGTAGTAGCTCTGCCAGAGGTAGTGCCAAGGAATACTATAATATACTGCACAAATGCCGGCGTATGAAGTAGGAGAACAGGGCAAACAGTCTGTAAAAAGACGAAAAATTTTATTTCAATAATTTGTTTTTGAAAATAAAGGAGGTAACCACGATCTATTCTGATATCCACACTGAGGTCGAGCCCTTTATGGCCCTCTATGAGGAGCAACTTACCTGATATATCATCAAATTGTTCATTCGACGTTGCATAACTTTTGTTTGATTGCTAAATGACGATTTCTTCAGAGTATTGTTGATTTGTAACGCCCAATAGATACCTAGTGATGCCATCAAAGGTAATGTTACCATCGAATCGATGATAATGAATAGACGGAACCATTCAAGCTGTGGCTGCAATCAGAACAACAATCATAACTGCACAACATTTAATAGTTTTTTATTTTTTATACGAAATGACGGTAGCATAAGTAGTTTTCTACCATATGTACACGGATCAGACTCTGAGTTGACAGTTGCTCAAGACAAGCAACGAAGCCTTTGCAAGTCATGGAAAGTGGGGACCAAACTTGTTTGGAAATGCGTTTCAATACCACTACAATTCCCATTTGAGGATTCCACTACGATTTGAACTGTGAGGGTATCCTAAAAGGAGGTCCATCAATACAGCATCCCACAAACATCAGTGCTCCGAGGTGAATCGCATGCTTTTTCCCAGGCCAATGTTGTAATTGACACTCTTTGTTAGGGCTTTGCGTCATAGCTCATTACAATTAGCTTCCAAGTAGGTGTGATCACATCATTTTCCTCATGAGGGTAGTTGATTTAAGCTCTTTTAATTGGCTCGATGATCTGGTTTGTTTCAAATGCAAAGATAAATGAGTTCCGAGCTAAAGCGAGAATCAAACTCTATGCATAAATGTGTAAAGCGATAAGATATACAATATTATCGGATCATTTTTCCTCCTACGGCTGTGGCTTTCGACCTTTTCCACTGATATATAGCTTCGATAATAATTGTTCAAGCACTGCTTCAAAAGGCAATGGTGACGGTTTGGCTGATTCGTTTTTTGAAATGGTTCATTAATAGTCTGAAACATATTCAGCGTAGGAATTTGACGAATTGTCAATTCATGTTCAGTAATTGGCAACGCTTTCTCAGAAGCCTGCGAAAAGGTGAAGTAGAAAAACGTCTTTTGACGTTGATCAAGCATCCCGTTTTTGGTATGCTCTCACTCACTTGAATTCCGTTTTTGAGTACATGACTTCTGAGTTCTCTCCCTATATTAATCTGTCACCATTTTAAGAACTCAGAAAAGACGGGAAGTTTTGCCAGCCTATGTTTTGGTAATGGTCCACTCTAGCTGTTTGACTGGGAGTCGCTATGTAGGTATAATACAACAGTTCAATTCTTCCCTCCGAGAGATATTGCCTTTTCATTCTCATTACTTTGAATAACCTGAACAAATTGCTGAGGAAAACATTCAACATTTTGAATTTTTATGAATGTTTATTTTCTCGGTGGCGATGTCCATTCACTACGGAGGTTTGTAAAGTCTACATCAGCATTTTCCCTCTGCCCATGGGGGCAAAGGGTAAGCTAAGTGAATTCTGACTGACCTTGACACAGAAGCCAGCAAATGCTGTAGTATTCAAATCTATACCACTCATTTCCAATATAGCTGACCGTAGATGTTCGGTAACTTTAGCAGTTGGCCATATAGCAAAATATAGAAGAGAACACCAGTTGATGACGATCAGAACATTCACCGCCAGTATAAATAAAAATCCCCGACTAGATGAATAGAGGTAGAAATATTTAGGTCTGAAAATGTGTCAAAAATTTGAAAAGGATCGGAAAGCTTGAAAAACTGCGCTTTTCTATGCTATCACCCATTCGAAGATGATCTTTCCGGTGTCGTTTGAGTGGTGGTATATTGGCAAGTAGCCCACTATCACATACGCATGGTCATAGATTCCAATTCCGGAATTATATGCCCCTATTCCAACTAAGCCTCCCGTCCTTCCATGGTCATTAATTGGTTCCGGACAAGCCTGGGAGGTTAAGGCACTGACACTTCTACATCGGCTAGCCACCGCAAGTCATCGTATACGCCACATACCCATTCAACACGCCCTAATATTCTGAATTGAAGTCGGAGGCAAAGTCGCATCCGTTAAACGGGATTGATTGAGACTCTCAAGCTTTATTATTTATGCTTCCAGAGGCTCCGTACAGTATATTCCTGAGCCGACATATTTAGTTCTAGGTAAGACCAATATTGAGGTGACATGCCCCCTTTCCATCACCTTCAAAAAGCAACAGGATGAAGCACAGTTCTACATGGTTCTATTTGGAAGATGCTGGGCCTTCAAAAGCTATTCTACTGATTTTGGCCTTGCACATCATAATACTCAGCTTTCCTGGCATCACCTGGGCTTTTACAATGAGTATATGCTGTTTGTTCACCGTGTAATTCCTACAGGATTTACTTATTGCCTAAGGGAAGAATTCACACAGGATATGAGCAAGCTGATTCCAAGCCTGCTATAAGCTTGGGTAACATTGTTGGTTTGCAATTTTTACGAAAGGGTAACCAATTAATCCCAGGATCTATCAAAGTTGACCAATTGCATAGGTAAAGCATATACTTATCCAAGAGTGTACGATTGCGATGGGGAAGTTAGCATACGATCATCATTAAATATTTTATTCTTGGAAATCTATAATCATAACTAAATATTTCATTCCTAGAAAAATATTCCATTTTTAGAAATCTATGAAGAATCTGAGGGATATCCATGATTACCGATAAATTTTCAACAATTTATTCGTAAGTGATACACGCAGTTATAATTGGATAACGCTGGCAAATGTATGCATTAACGTTCATCCTCATCAATTACATATTTACAAGGGGAAGGAATGAGGGGATAATTCTGACTGAAGAACAAGTCCCTGTGAGCCCGATTTTTCAGGCCTCCATACTAGACCTTCATTCAGAATCGTAGTGGCACTTTGAATGCGTACATGATTCATACAACAACTTCTATTTCAAATTTGATCGATAAATCTCAGGAACCAAGTAATTGACCAAAAGCGAATCAAGAATAGATGGGTTGGACGGTCTGAGCAGACATAAATCTGGGATTTGATCGAAGGTCCAAGGTGACCATATTCATCTTTGGGCCCCTCTTGTAAGGTTATCGGCAAGAAATCCAACAAAGTACATCGGAATATCTGTTGTGAGAGTAGAAAGTGAATGTAGATCCCAAATAGGGTAACTTCCAAGTCTAGTAACCCTTATTCTTCAGGAATACAAAGAAAAACAAGGAATGGAGCCTAAAAAGTACTTGCATATCTGAAGGAATTTGTGGAAAAAACTGTTGGCCGTCGTTAAAATTGAGAGCGAATAATTGAGAAGGAATAGTTCCACTAGAAACAGATTAAGTAACCAGGAAGTTGTTAGCCCTGAGCTGACCAGCACCCAATAGTAATTCCATGGAATAGCTCTCTGAAAATCGGTGATAGTTGCACAAATTGTGCCACGATATATCGTTTGTGAACTTACCGGTACGCTGACCAAAGCTGATAAGGAATAAATGATATTCTGTACAGCGGTAACTGGTACAAAATACTTGGAGGTGTTGATCTTCAAGGGTCGATAAAAATAAACAAATAAAAGTAGACAGTTCAGTAGGAGAGCTATCGGAGATATAATTTCACTCATAAGAAATATATAGTCTGCAGTCATCTGAAATCCTCGATTCAAAGCAGTTTCCATTTCGTAACTGATATTCTCGAAGCTACTAACTTCTTAATTATTCTCACCTTGAGAAGAAGAAGAAGAGAAGAGAGAAGACCATAATTAAACGATTGATTCAGAATGAGTGGTATAGGCCTGTGTGAAAAGAAGCACGCGTGAACACTGCTGAGCTCCGCCCACTGGAGGCGGGACATGCACTGAAAAAGTCGGTACTTGATTCCAATTCTCTGATTATATTATGTAAACACAATAAATGCCGTTCCTGCTATCTAACTGATGTATGTTGAATTATTTGAGATTGCTGAAATGCCAGCTGCCTTAACCTTCGCTCTAATCCGTCCCGAGGGATTCAGGTGGTTATCGCTTTAGTTCAACAACATTACAATTCCCAGCTCACCTAGAATGAATCCACCTCACCTAATCTTTGACTGTTACGAGGAATTACAATTACAGATTCTCCCCCATGATTGCATTCATGGGTGAACCTGGAACACCCTTTTTTCTGAAAACTATTCAATGCTGACCAGAAACCATCTTTTGCCTGTGGTGTCGACGCCAGTTCTGTGGTTTACGAGCATGAGCTGAACTCTGTGAGACTAGAAGACAAACGCTTTTGTTTTGACTTCCTGGATTGCCTCTCAATCAGTCAATACTTTTCCATAAGTTTGTGAAAAAGATTTCAGGAAAACTATAAAAAGCAAAAACAAAGTTTCTTAGAAGCTGTGAATAGCCCTAATTTCGACCATTTTGGTCTTATTTTACCGCCTAAGGTTTCAGTAGAGACGGATCATTGGATAAGGCATGAGAGACTTTGTACTTGAAGAAAACTGGGCGACATATGTAGTGGCCAAAGGCAATTAAAGGTGGATATTCCTAGCGTTATCAGCTGTAGCCACCTGCTCGGAGCTGATTTACTCAGGTCCCTATTTCTAACAAGAAAAGAAGCACGGACCAGGAAGTGGATCAGTTTTCCTGAAGGAAACCAATTAAACACTATTAAGCCGTGAAATGAGGTGCTAACCGATGAATACAGGAACTATGGTTACCAGAGGATAAGAAGCTTCGACCAAAGTACAACTATTCTATTTGTGAATAAACATACCTATCGTTCTTTGGAAGTCCGAAGTATCTCGACTTTGATCGATCGTGTTCTAGGACGTTCTGGGCCAGCCGATATATGTACAAATAGGTGATTTCGTCCTATCAGACCTGACTGGGACCAATCAACCAACTCAGAGAGATTGAAAGTCGGCGTTTCGGGGCTTATACTCAATATAACTCAGTATATCCCGCTTCCCAATCTGACAGGATGCACGCGAGTCATAAGAGCACACTCCTAAATTTTATTGAAAAGCGTTGTGGAGAAGTAAATCAGTGGCGAAGAAAGCGAGAAGTTCCGCCTACTCTGAACTTCTCAAAAGTCGTGAGTGGAGGTTGTTCGAGAACACCGTGACAGAAATGGCATGTAAGGGGCTTTTGGACGAATTGGACTTGCTCCCACCGTGGAAAGAGCTGGCTACATCAAACCATTACTGTCCAGAATTCCTTTTTCACTGTCTCTATGGGTCATACCAAGATGTTTGAACTCTCTACATTGGTTCCCTTATGAATGGTGCAAACTCTACAAAGCCATTGAAGCTCGTCTACCAGGGTGTGGCATTCACACGATAAAATCTCTGGTTCCTTATTGAGTTCTAACAAGAACGTTTTCGCCCTTGTAACGTCAGGTATGGTATGAGGGAGAGCCTCGAATTTATACTATAGGGAAGTCTCAGAGACCATTCTGATCGTGAACTGTGCCTTTAACTCTGACAGCACCATATAACACCATAGACAGTTTTGAAGGAACAAAATTTCATTCCGGTATATAACTCGCCAACCATCTTCGAGAAAACGTTAGCAATTTATCATAAAAAATCTGAGCTGAGTAGCGAGATATTCATGATTTTGTGGAATATGAGATTCTGGGATTACTTAGCCAATGTTCAGCTAGCTCAATGTTTATATAGGAGGGTCGGAAGAGCATTCTCAACGGATACAACAGCAGTAAGAAAGCTTAAACTGAGACCGTTCACGGAATACCCTTATTCGTACAACTCCACACGAGGTTACAATACCTAAACGGCTAACAAAACCCCTATGTGGACAAAAAAAGATATAAAGGGAAAAATTAAAAACAGGAACTCTTAGGCATGGGTCCCGCTTCAATAGTGAAGGAAGGCAGGAAAGATAGGAAAGAAGGTGAAGGGTAAGCCTAGAAATAGCGCTAAAGTCTGTAAAGGAAACACGTCTCAATAGAGAAAATAGGGCAAATAAAAAAAGGCAAAAAGAAGCAAGGTTCCATACACGGGTGCTAGTGGAAGCATCTGGGATCTTTCCCTCAGAATTATCATCATCATACTTGAAAACACTGGTGGAGCTTATACGTAGGATTTCACAGTGGCTGGAAACCTTCCACTTACACTCCTTGTTGTCCAGCAAAAGTCCACATGGGATTCGCTCTAGCATACGGTACCAATGTTCGTAGTAGAAGTAGTTGCCAGTTTCTTGCCGATGCATGGGATGACCAAACACTCGTAGACAATAATACTTTATTTGACACAGTACGACGATAACTCGACGGTTATACGGGAAGAGTTCCGGTGGTTGACGCCCGAAAAATTCACCGCGCTGGTCGCATGGATGCTTTTATAACATTGCTCCCAGAATGTTTTCATACATAGCTGCCACGAAGAGTCATACATTCAGTCGACGTTGGCAACATACGGGCATCTTAAATTGCAGCTACCAGGCATGAGTCAGTTGTTGAAAATATGCATTAGATGCTCCACGATGTTCGTTTATGGCTTGAGCTACATGAATTTTTCGAGATTTCCAACTCCAAGGCAGAAGCAATCGAATTCGAACTTCATCAAGAGCCACCATATACACCAAAGCAATTAAGTAGAAGGATCTTAAAAGACAAATTAGGGTGTTGGCAAAATTCTGAAATAAGGCAACGATTATACAAAGCGGTTATAACGAGCTCTCAACTCACATTGTAAAGGAAGTGTTTGTAAGCACATAAGCTATTGGGCTCCATTGTGGATGATTTACGAATAGAGTTATTGTCAAAGTAAATAATGAGCTACCAATCACAACGTTCACTGCCACCACAATTGTTTGATACATCAAGATCTGAAACGATTGGGGTATAGGAAACATACGATAGGGAAAGTACGGGTAGTGGTTAATGTTTTAGAGATAGTTATCTTCGACATGATCTTGTCACATGCGGATTATACTCCATTGTAACTTTCATGTTCGCCTTTCTTGAGACCTGGGCAAACATACATGAATAATCAATGCTTCTGACAAGATTTTCAGGGATGGAACATCCGTTCCGCCTGACTTTCTGCCAATTTCTTTGAGAAATGGTCTCGACCGTTTTCTACATATTTTCAAGCCCCAAAAAAGAAAAGTGGGTCGTATCGTAGACTCATACAAGCTAAGCCTCTTCGCCTAATTAGGAAGAAAGTCAATCACGAGCCAATACTGATGTTTTCGAAAACATATGAGAGAATGTATTTGAGCAATCAGTGATTGCTTTGACGTCCTCATGCCTCATCGGAACACATTTCATTGCAAATCATCCCTTCTATACTCGTAACACAACCAATGTGTAATAACTTTCTCTAGACTTCGCAGCCAATGTCACAGTCAGCACTTGTGACTCTTGGGACTCTCTTTGTGACCAGCGAAGCAAGGATGGTGGGCCTGGTGTCGGCCGGCTCAAGCTAAGGATTTCAGTTTGGGATCAGGCGTTTGGTACGAATGGTAACGGAGCTACTAGCTATTGAACATCTTCCCTTGAACACTGTTTTATACACTGCACACGGATGGTTCCCAGTCCTCACAATTCTTTTTCGGCACTCCTGCTCAGGGGTAAGGGAAGAGGTGTGGTTTGATATGAATTTATGGTATGATTTTCCCTACCTTCATGACTTTAATATTTTCTTTCAGCTGAAACTTTGTACTCAGAGTATAGATGACTTTCTTCTGTACAAGATTACGATTCAGGTCCCGTAATTTTGCAGAATCTCGACGAAAGAGAGTTATACATGTGATGCAACTAATAAGAAGAAGTCCATTGACCAGCATCGAGACAATTACGTCGTTGGTGTAACCTGAAGTTGAAGCGATATTTTTGCAATAAAAATTCAGACAAAACAGCAAGAATATTGGGTTGATTAGAAACGAGTCGAAACTTACCCAGTATTTAAAATGTCGCTGTGAATATTGAAGTGATATAAACAATCGGAATCACGACTCTACATATCCAGGATCTTGGAAGCCTCTCATAATCCGTAATGTGTTTTGAAGCAAAAATTCTTTCGATAATAACTGATGGAAAGTACAATATCATCAGATTCGAAGTCCATACTCGAACCAGACATGCACAAGAAGTAAGTACAGTGGGTAGATAGCTCCCTATAAAATTATATATCATTATATTATAATTATAAAATTATATATTATCATTAGAAATTTTCGATAATACACTTTACTTGAAATAATTAACATTATTCAGACAGAATGTCTCAAGGTATCTTGGCCTTGCTGAATCTCACTTTGAAATGCGGGCTTACATTCGACTTCCCTCGGAATCGTAGTTCCGTTCGCGGTGGCTTACACAACAGCATGCAGTGGTCGCTCTATGTACAAGTCGATGCTCTCATCCTCCTCGATGAGGCTGGTACCATTTATCCGACGTCATAGAGATTGAAAGGTTCAGTCTGGGTCATACGGCTGATAGGAGTCCCACTTGTCACAACTGTCACAACACCACCTCCACCCCTTATAAAATGCATAATTATGTATGTAAGCATAAAAGGTCGTTCACAACCGTTCAAGCCGTGAAAACAATGAAAAGATAAAGGTGCTGGTTGCATAATATGGTCAGAGACCTGGGAGTTTCAGCATGCGGATTAAACGACTGATCAGGCCCCTGATAAAAAGTCAACCTTTTTATTATCAGAAGTGAAAACCGTCGTGGATAATCGAGCCGAAGGCTGAAAAACTCAGTGTTTCACTGAGTTGTTGGCATGAACCACTTTAATATCATATCAAATGGGCATATGTATATGGAGAAGTGTTGAGGATGGTAAGGTGTGCTTGCTGCTGACTTCCAAACCTTTTTAGGTATGGATTATTGAAATTAAACGACCTCGAACTGAAAGAATTTTTATAGACTCACCGTCATGTGCCAGAATACCAACTTCGTAGAAGGTTATAATAACACGTGCTATTACACTAGGATAAAATATGACCAATAAAGCCTGTAAAACAAAATTTGAAACTCTTCCTAAAACATTTTTGGCAATATTGTAAATATCTTGGATGCCAGAGCCTAAATCAAGACCCTTCGTAAGCTCGGAAAATTTTTGTGCGGGGTTGGAATTTTTTGAAGACAAACCACAGAAGGATATTACGCCATTCAACCCACATAAGGAATATGTTAGTTATATCATTATTCGCTAAGGGCCAGAGAGAATCAAATCGACAGTTTGATGTGAGTCGGGGGGAATTTTGTGAATTATAACTTCGAAATTCTCAGTCGCAAACTGTGAACTGTTCCAGACAGCCTTTTTGATGATTGAAAACAGCAAAAACAGCAAGATTACAATCTCGGTATGATGGGGATCTGCTCTCTCTCTGCTGGCTCCCAAGATTGTCGGTCGCAAGTTTTTGCCTATCTCTATGAGTGAGAAAACATTATCAGAACTAAGGTAGAGGTTGATTCTAGGCAACCAATTGAGCGATGCGACGTTGAAAACCTGAAAATTGCCCTATCCCTGTTCTTAATACAAGTAAGGGAAATCGCGTCAAGTTGTCGACCCCTACGGTGATCCGGCTGTTGTTTTTGAGTTGAACACATGCTTCTTATGCAACAAAACCAGATATGTGCCCTAGCTCCACACCTAGTCAGCCTCCAAAAAACCTTCCTATAAACAAGGCTAAGATGAGTAAATTGAAATGAGACGTATGTCGTCGAATGAAAAATGTTGTCTGCGGAATTCTATATGTGCTGTTCTATTTCATTTCACGATAAGGTCACTGGGTAAAAACTGGATTTGCTTCTTCATTCTACATGGTTGTACTCTCCCTTGACTATACACTTCGAGCGATAAAGATTCTTCATCAGCTAAAAGATGGGGAAACCTGAGCCCTGTAACCAAGCTTTTCCATTGCCTAGATTTCTGAAGTGCATAAGCCATTTTCAATTATTGTTAGACCACCGAAACGAGCAAATGAGGGCGAGAAGACTCGAGAGAGAATTTCTATGATCATTGATGGGATGCTTCAGTGAGAAAAACAGTTATTAAACTAACCTGTGAAAGTCGAACGAGATTCTTATGAAATAACGATGTTTTCCCAAAGGCACGTATTAATCGTGTGACATGGACTAAAGCCAAGCAGGTTATGAGATTTTCAATAATAAGTAGAATCCAATAGGTGCCATCTTTTGAATTAGCCAACTCCGGGCAGACGATGATCAGAAAAATTTCTTGATTTCCAATGGTCATTTTGGGCATTATGTGGTGAATCTGAGGAATAGCAAAGATCTTTCAGTGAAAAATGTGAATAAATGAAAAATATGTTGACGGTTCGATGTTGAATAACAGTAGACAGTGCGTGGTTATAGATACAAACGATGCCTTAAGATACAACTAAACTCTACTGAGAATGGGATCTATTTATTCAAATTGTACTTTGCTTCTACGAATGCAGTCAGCTACAACAGCAGTGTAATGAATCAGAAAAGTAGTAACAGTTAAGAAAAAGTTCAAAGATTTTAAGCTCTATATATAAATATATATATAAATTTATATAAATATATATATGACTGGTTCAGTGAGCATTGGCCCTCGAAAGATACAAAAGTCATAGGAAAGGTGTGACAACAAGATGGTGCTTTTTGAATAATTTTTGATCAATTCAAGCTGAATGATGTCTTTAAAACCTATCGATATCTCGTTCGCAGGGAACGAAATGCTCGTTTGGGGCCGGAATGATGTTACACAATTAGCCGTATGTTAATGAAGGTAAGACTCTTGTACGGGTCCAGATGGAAAGGATTTAAAAAAGTTTTTTGGAATTTATTTACGCCGTGTTTGGGATGAGCTCCGCTTCGACTTCCATTCATTTTATTAATAGCGACTTGAAGTCGTATGTAGTCTATTCATAGTACTCTTACCCTTCCAGACTAATCTGGTGAATGTTTACTTCTCCTGAAAAGATGGGAGGCTTCGGGAACTTGGACACAGTTCTTCAACAAGTTGGTCCGGGGCGAGCGCTGAATCATGCGCATCTCATAGGCACCCCTTGTTACTACATCACCTTAGCATCAAGGCTTTATGTAGGCATAGTTACTCTAGCATCGATCTTACATCGATGTGTGGCAGTTCCATTCAAGAGATTGCAGTGGAATCCTGTAGATGGTCGATAAGAGTCGCATTTCTGTAAACACTTTTTGCTGTGTGGCTGATTGAAATTGGTCAAGAATTGATGATATTCTGTATAGCTTAATTGGGACAAAATATTAGGAAGTGTTGATATTCAAGGGGTGGGAAAATTAGGCAAGTAAAAGCAGACAGCTCAGTAGGAGAGATATTGAAGATATGACTTCGTTTATTGGAAATGTATAGTTTGTAGTCATACGAAATCCATATTACAAAGCATTTTCTGTTATTCATGGATATTCACGAAGCTACTGGCTCTTTAATCATTCTCACCTTTTATACCTCAACTACAAGGAGAAACTACAAAGTGCTGCATGTGGATCTGCGTATGTGCGTACGTGTGCGCTTGTGTATAAACAGTAGCGCTCAAAATTCTCAAGCAAATCGCATGAAATTTTGCTATTTTTAACGGAAGCATATTTGACACTATCCAACACTATTTCACTGCAGAGCAGCAATGTCCACATAACTGTCCACATAAGGAAGGTGTTTGTAGACTATTCTGAGAGCAAATATGTGTCGTTTGCACTTATTCCCACCTTATGCGCGTTTTTCTCCTCTACTGTGTTAGGCATTAGCGCTCGTACACTTTCGGAATGGCAAAAAGGAAAGATATCTTAGAAGCACCTATGTCTGTACTTCCAGTTGGTTCTGATTTCAAGCTCTTTGGGATATTTGATACATGATCAAATAGAGGCTTATAGTGGTTATTCACCTACACCCATGCTACACATATTGAAATTTCGCATGATTAGATCCAGTAGGAAAGGAGTTCCGACTGAAATTACGACTGAAGAAGCATTTGGCCGAATACTTTTAAGCGATGTTGTATGTATTCATGCTGCACATATGGATTATATATGGGTGTAACGAAATTTAGTATCACCCAGGGAAGAAGAGAAAAAAAAATTAGGAAAAATCTCAAAGGCAGAGTTAAGTACGGTACAGCCCAGAAAAAAAAGCACATGGGTAAAGCTGAGCTGAGCTCATTGACATATGTACAATGAAAAAGGCCAAACGGTGCCTGAGATAAAATTTTCTAATTCATTTGCATATTTATATGAAATGTTTGATATATGACTGATGTTTGTAAAGCAGTATGAGATTCAAGTAACGGCAGAGCGACAGTTGCCTCGGCATCCTCCCTAATAACGTCCCAAGAGATTCAGGCAATTATTGTTTCGTTACAGTTCGCAGCTAACGAAAAATTAACTCCTCTGATCTTTAACTGTCAAGGGAGCTTACAACTACAGATTCTTTTCCATGATTGCATGTATGGATGAACCCATGATTGTTTTTTTTTTGAAAATCGTTGAACCGAAAGACATTGCAGCGCTTCGTTTTTTTTTATGTCAACGCCGTTTTGTCAACGCCAAGCTGGGCGCCGTAGGGTCAGAAGATTGATGGCTTTCCGCTTCCTTTCATCAATTTGATAGTTCTTTTCCTTTTAGTTTGCGGGAAAAACTAAAGAAAACTATGGAAAAAGCAAAAACAAGGTTGTCTGCAAGATGTTTGTTATTTATCAGGAAAACAACACAGAGCTGGACAACACAGAAAAGCCAGAAAATTCCACCGTCGCCATTACACATACTATATGTCATATTTGCATATAAACAACATTGAAATGATAAGAAATAAAAATAAAAGTTAGTATGCTTCCGTTGATGCCATCGGTAGCTCCAACATCATTAGTGGGCGGAAAAGTACTCAGCTATAACGTATAACGTTAACGTATCTTGGTGGTTGCGTCCTTTCTGCTCTTATCGAACCTGAAACGCCTATTGTTCCAGTAGTGACGTATCGTTGAAGTGAAGCATGAAAGACGGCTTAGTCGTAAAAAACAAGGCTCCATAGCGACACTCGCGACCGATAGCACTCAAAAATGTCGTGGATATTTATAACACTGTCAGCTATAGCCACTTCTCTAAGCTTAATGATTCTGTCCCTATGCTCCTATGTTTTACCGAAAAGAGTGACGATGGGGGATGCGGACGTGCTGGGATGGTCAATTCTCAGGCAAGAATTGAACTGTGCAAAATAAGAATCCTCGAAAGAAGGGGCTTATCGAGGATTGCAGCGACTAGAGATATCAAAGGATAAGGTGAATAAAGCTATAGCCAAAGTACAACTATACAATTTGTAGTTAATACTTATCTATCTTTGGAAGTCTGATGTGTTCTGAGTGGATGCTGCTAAACCTGTTCCGCAAATAGCAGTGGAATGAGAAGTGATCTCAAATTTTAACATTGGGTCTTCCAGAAAGTCTCCAACGATTTTTGAGTCGCCTTTCAAAAAAAAACTTTCAGACTTAAACTTATTCCACATCATAGAAGGTTCTAGACTTGAAATCGAAAACTCTTTCAGGTGCTCATCCAGTCCTCTAGTAGATTGAACGATTTTCCATTCAGAAGATTCTGCAGAAACTCAAAGAAGTGGACTGATGGGGCTATAACTAGACTATGGCATGGTGAGTGTGGTAAGATATCTCACCGAAGCCCCAGCAATTTTCGACGAGTGATCAAAAATGCGTGTGGTCTAGAATTATCTTGTTGGAAGAGCACTCCCTTACGTTTGACCACTTCTGAGCGCTTCTGGTTCATCGCTGCCTATAAATTGATCAGCTTAGTGCAATACCTTTCCAAAATTATTTCTGCTGTGCAGCAACAGCTCATAATAGATGATTCTCCTCCAATCCCTCCAGCAACACAGCATAATCTTCCTCACCTGGATTTCGACTTTTGGAGTAGTTTGTGACCCTCTCTGAGAAGGCTCCACGATCGTTTCTGCCTTGTTGAATCTTCTTCTTCTTCTTATTCTTCAGCGTTTGTCCCGCTTGTAGGCGGGGTCCGCTTTTCTGATATGTTGACGCCACTTCTCCCGATTGAACGCTTGATCGGGGTGTATGTTAACCGCTTTGAGATCTTCGTGCAACGTATCAAGCCACCGCTGCTTTGGACGTCCTCTAGGCCGCTTTCCGGGCACTTCAAGGTTGAGACCGATCTTGCGGACACTGTCGTCCTTTGCGCGAAGAGTATGACCGTACCATCGTAGACGAGCTTCGCGCATTTTATCGACAATGGGCGCTACACCGAATCGCTCCCTGATGGCGTCATTACTTATGCGGTCTAAGCGTGTTACTCCGGCTGTCCAGCGCAGCATTTTGGTCTCCATCACACTGAGACGGGCTTCAACCTCTTTGGTTGCAGGCCAGCATTCAGCGCCGTAAATTGCGACCGGCCGGATGACGGTTCTGTAGATCTTGGATTTGAGACGCTCAGGGATGTTCTTATCGCAGAGTACGCCAGTCATTGAGCGCCACTTCAACCACGCTGCATTCACGCGAGAGTTTGTTTCGAAACCCAGGCTGCCGTCAGACGCAATTGCCGATCCAAGGTACTTGAAGGTTGTTGTCCGTGTGAGCTCAGTGCCATTGATCTTGATAGAGCCTGGCTCGCTCGAATCCGTGGTCAAGTACTCAGTCTTTTTGACGTTTAACCTGAGCCCGAACATAGCCAGACGGTCGGACCAGGTCTGCACCTGTGATTCGAGCTCGCTTTTGTCTTCGCTGGCGAGCATCACGTCGTCGGCATAAAGAAGCGTCCATGGAGCCGGCTTCTGGAGGTCTTTTGTAATGGCATCCATGACGACAACAAAAAGTAGTGGGGATAACGCAGAGCCTTGGTGTACTCCGACGGAGATGGGAAATTCCGTCGATGTGCCCGCTGCCGTTTGCACTCGGCTCTTTGGGCTAGTGTAAAGGATGCGCACCCACTCAATGAGCTCTTCGGGTACGCCATGCTGCCGTAAGGCATACCATATGACGTCACGTGGAACGCGGTTGAAAGCCTTCTCCAAGTCAAGAAAGGCGAGACGTATCGGTCTTCGTTTCTCGCGATGCTTTTCTAGAAGAAGACGAGTGGCGTGTATGGCATCGATGGTGCTACAACCAGCTACGAAACCACACTGGTTAGTGGTCAGCTCGACGATATCCCGGATACGGCTGTCTACAATTCGCTCGAAGATTTTCATGCTGTGCGAAAGCAAGCGAATTGGACGGTAGCAGGTGCAGTCCCCAGGACTGTCCTTCTTCTTCCAGATAGGAATCGTCGTGCTCTGTTGCCAGCTCTCAGGCACCTTCCTCTCTGCAACGACCTGGTTGAAGAATTCCGTCAACCATCCTGCAGGATTCCAGCCTTTCGATTTCCACAAGTCCGCTGCTAAGTCGTCGGGGCCAGTTGCTTTGCCTGATTTCATCTTCTTCAAAGCCGTAATGGTCTCATTCACGGTCATTCCACCAGTACACGGTCCCGTCTTCTGGACGGGACCGTGTACTGGTGGAGCGCAGGGGATGGCGGGATGAGCGAATTCGATTGTTGAGATGTCTGCGAGGTACTCCCGCCACCGTTTCAGTGTTTGCCTGCGGTCCGTTAAGAGGTGTCCGTTCTCGTCATTTATGCCGAAGAATTTTTCTATATCCTCGGTCTGCCGGTTGCGGGTCTTTGCGAGTCGGTAAACGTATCGCTCGCCTTCCCGAGACTCGAGTTTCTTATTAAGTTCGGCATAATGAGCTGCCTTCTCAGAGGCAACGGCCTTCTTCGCCTCTTTCTTCGCTATCTGATAGCGTTGCCAGTTGTCATCCGTCCTCTCGCTAAGGAATGCGTGGTACTGCTTTTTCTTCTCACGGACCTTATCCCTGACATGGTCCGTCCACAGCCATGTTTGCTTATCGAGCTTTCTTCGTCCAGGCTTGGTCATGCCAAGCTTCGACCGCGCAACCCGGGTTATCGCTTCCGCAGCTCCCTTCCAAGTTTCTTCGACAGTCGTTACCGCTGGCAACAGAATGCTGGAAACGACGGCCGCTTCTTTCTCCTTCAGTCGCCACCACTTGATTCTCGCCGGCCCACACCTTTCTGCTAATTTCGATTTCGGCGGGGCGATCTTTAAAGTACAAATCAGTGGTCGGTGTTGTGTTGCGACCGTTTCATAGGGAACTGTCTTTGCGTCTGTTACGAGCCCCTGATCGCGGTGCCTGACAAGGACAAAATCAATTTGTGTTCTGTTCTCACCGCTATAGAAGGTGATGAGGTGAGAGTCACGTTTGCGAAATCTTGTGTTTACAATGGCGAGATTATGCGAGTCTGCATACTCGAGAATTCGCTCGCCATCAGTGTTGCGTGACCCATATCCGAAACCCCCATGGCAGCTATAACCGTCTTTCGTAGCGCCCACGTGACCGTTGAGGTCACCTGCGACAACTATGGCTTCCTGTGGCGGTACTTCAGCTGTCTTTTCATCGAGCAGGTTCCAGAACTTGTCCTTGGTTTGCTCGGAGCATCCAGTCTGTGGAGCATACGCTGAGAAGAGATGGTACTTTTGACGTTCGATGACTACCACGATCTTCATTAGGCGGTCATCGAAGCGTTCCACGCTTACTATCGAGTCACGGAACCGTTCAGAGACTATTATCCCGACGCCGTTGGTGGTTTTGGGACCACCACAAAGAACGGCTTTGAAGCCGAGGCCAATGTCCCTGGACTTGCAGCAGGACCACCTCGTTTCCTGCACGGCACAGAAATCAATTCGTCGACGCTCTAGAGCTTCTGCTAACTCGTACAAGCGTCCCGTTAATGTGCCAACATTTAACGTCGCAACACGGGTCTTCCATACGTTGCGTGGCTTTCGGACTAGCTTAGTTGCCCCCCGATGCCGTCCTTGCACCGGAGACCCTCGCATACTTTTCACACTCACCGGGCCTTGCGAGTGCGCGTCGGCTCCCGCGGACGCCGTAGCATTACATCGGAATTCTTTAAGTGACATTAACATTTTTGATGTGACTGGGGTGTTCGTAGGCCGGCCTGTCACGGGGCCTGTCGCCTGCATTCGAATGTCCGTGTTCAGCTCAGCCCACAGAGTGAGCAGTTTCCAGTGGCACCACTTGGAGGAACGGACTTCGCCACTGTTTCTGCCTTGTTGAATACGACCCACTTTTTGTCACCCCTTTTCACACGTTTCAGAAACAGCCCATACACATTTCATTTCAGCAACGAGTCGCACATGGAGTTGAGTTGCATGTGTTGCCTGAAAGGTTAACCTCAAATCCTACTTCTAGGAGCGGCCAGTTGGCGCACGGTCCCTGCAGAGGGATAATAGCCCTTGCTCTCGCGCCGTCGGTGACGTCCTCCGAGCCCTACCGCATCGGTGGCCATTCGGTAGGTCGTTCCCGGCGGCGTGAGCAAGGTGACCGGGGTTTTCTGCCCGCTCGCCATGCTCGTATTCAACTGCCACACGGACGGTAGGCCTAGGGCTGCTCCAGTCTCCCTTGCAGGCTCCTACGTGGTGGTACTGCCTCCGCAGTACACTACGGGACTGGTGGCCCAGTGCCGAGCTCCCTCGGACACTGGGCAAGGGGTTTGACAGTGGCCTACGTAGTTATTCCCTGCATGCCAAGAATAACTGCGATATGGCCGATGTTACTGACATCCTACGTATCACCAGCACACATATATGACATACACATTTTATGATATACTACGTCGATACGAAATGGATTATGAATACGGTTAAATAGAAGAAGGCACTATGTAATACTATGAGGAAAATACTACAGAAAAATACTATAAAAAGAAAGGCAACGAAATATACATGAATAAAACCACACTGTAACCTACGGTCTGAAGTACGATCCGATCTCAATCTCATCCAGGTCCTATCCAAGCCTTCCCACCTCCTTTTTGGCTACGCTGCATCCAGGTCCTTGGCATTAGTGGACCATCTTCCAGTTGTTTCCATTAGACTTCGATCCATGCAGCTTGTCACCACTTAGAGATGGCATACGAGTGCTGCTGAGAGCCCATCGGGGCTACGTCGGTATTGCTGACGTTGGAAGGCACAAGAGTAGTCGAAAGCAGCCGGCTATGGCGTTGACACAATGGCGAATGAATGATGCAAACACCTGTAGCGGCTAGAGTCCGCTGCCACGTGGCAAACTCTAGCTCTCTGCAGCGTACGGTGCCTTCCCGGCGAGACCGTCCTTTAAGTCGTCCGTACGGCACGACACTTGCCTATTGCTACTTTGTCTAAACCTTCGAGATGGTGAAAACTTCATTCACGACTTCCACTTTTGCTATATCGCCTACTTCCGACCCTACAAGTCGTAGGTGAATTAGCGTTTACTTTCTGAACGTGACTTATGTAGTTGGGCTTTTCCCAAAACTGGATTAGCAAACGTCAGGACCTCAGTCGAAAGTTTCTGGACTTATACCAAAACGGGATTGCGGATTCCAGAAACTCTGAACTTTGCTTTTTCATTTTTGTATTACGAACTTGTATCCATATTTTAGGTCTCCTTGAGCATTCACGCGATTCAGACCGACAACCGTCAAAAAATGTTCAAAGAAGATCCTACAAATTTTTAATTTTATTTTTTTCCGGAATATTTCCTTATTTCTTTATTTATTATGCACAAAGGTGTGCCACTAAAAAAGCCCAACTGATAAACAATACACAGCAACATAGAAAAGCCATGAAAACTGAAACCATGCGATTAAAGTGGTTCACACAACATGAGGAGAAAAAGTCAACAATCATCACTAATACATATGCATTGCGTGTATAAACGGTAATAAGTCCTCATCAGTGGAATCTACTTCATTATAACCAATTTCAATTATTTAGTATCGTCGTTAGATCGATTCATCATAACTACAGACACAATTCTAAACATTTTTTTAACAAAAAAATTGCTGAGAAAAAATGCACGGTATTCTTTGAAAAATACAAGAGTGATTAGTGCGCTGAACACCGGAAATGCTGTCCATAATGTCTGGCACACATGAGAAGTAGTTGTGCTAGAAGTAGTGCCAAGGAATGTTATAATAAATTGCACAAATGCCGGTGTATGGAGTAGTAGAACAGGGCAGACAGTCTTCAAAGAAACGGAAAAATATATTTCAGTAATTTATTTGTAAAAATAAGAGGTAACCTAATGTCCACACTGAGGTCGAGCCCTTCATGGCCCACTGGGAGGAGCAGCTTACCTGATATATCATCAAATTGTTCATTCGACGTTGCATAACTTTTGTTTGACTGCTAAATGACGATTCCTTCAAAGTACTGTTTATTTGTAACGCCCAATAGATACCTAGCGTTGCCATCAAAGGTAATGTCAGCATCGAATCGACGATAATAGATAGAAGGTACCATTCAATCTGTGGCTGCAATCAGAACAATCATCGCTGCAGATAAAGTCTTGCATGAAGTCGTCGGACATTAATCAATCCCGTTCAAGGGATGCGCTCCGCATTCGACTTACGATCAGAATTGAAGGAGCGTATTAAATGCGTATGAATACAATGACTTGCGGTGGTCATCTGTCGTAATAGTCAGTGTTTTTATCCACCCAGATGAGTCCACTACCAATCAGCAGACTCCGGAGGGGGATGCAAAGCTTGGTTAGGTTAGGCAAATTCCGGAATTCGGACCCATGACCATGCATGTGCGAAGTGCGCCACTTGCCATCACTTTCGTTCCATCGGTGTAGAATATTTCCTAATATTTTATTTCTTGTATGGGAAGATTAGGTAAAGTAGTAATTAGTTGTCCACTGCCGTACACATGGACAAGATCAGATTCTGGACTTATATTGCCTCAAGACACGACAGCTTAACCTTTGTACGTTTAGGAAAGGGTACTAGACTTGTTTGGGAACGCGTTTGAGTGCCACTACGACACCCATTGGAAATTGAACTCGTGGGGTTATCCCAGAAGAGGGTTCATCAAGACAGTACGCTAGGAACGACACTACCCAAGGTGAATCGGATGTTTTTTTTTACAGGCCTAATGGGCACTCGTTGTTGGAGCCTTTCTCTGATGCCTCGTAGCTCATTACTTTAAGTTTCCAACTAGGTGAGATCACGTCATTCCCGTCATGGGGATAAATGAATAAAGCTTTAGCTCGATGATACGATTCGTTTGAAATGCTTGTACCCAAAGATGACTTTCGAGCTAATCTGAGAATCGAAACTTGTGCACAAATGTGTAATGCGGTAAGATCTACAGCATTAACCGTAAGAGATCTCATCATCTACTGAAGAAGAACCGCTTTCGATCATTTTTCCCGCCTACGGTTGTGGCTTTCGCGTAGAAATTCAGCGTAGAAATTTGACGAACTGGTGCTTTAGTTTCAGCAACTTGCAATACTTTCCCATATACCTGCGAAAAAGTGAAGTAGAAAAAGTCATTACGTTGATCAATCACCCCGTTTTTGTATGCTCCCACTCGTTTGAACTCATCATATCGGCGAATGACTTCTGAGTTCTCTTCCTATATAGATATGGCATCACTTCAAGAATTCAGAAAAGGTAGAGAAGTTGGTTGGCCTATGTTTCGGTAATGGTCCACTCTTGGCCGTCTGAGAGGGAGTCGCCAGGTAGCTACAACAGTTTATTTCTTCCTTTCAAGAGGTATTGCCTTAAATTCCTATTACATGCTTAAATTGCTAAATTGCTAAAGAAAACATCTTGAGTTGATCACGGTGCTTCCTTTTTTGGATTTTTAAGAAGGTTGTTTTCTTCGGTGGCGATGCCCATTCATTACGGAGGCTTCCATTTGTGAAACGTACATATGTACATCAGCATTTTTCTTCTGGCCATGGTTGGCAAAGTGTTAGCTGAGTGAATTCTGACAGACCTTGACACAGAAGCCAACAAATGCTGTAGTATTCAAATCAATTCCGCTCATTTCCAATATAGCTGACCACAGATGTTCGGTGATTTCGGCAGTTGGCCATATAGCAAAATATAGAAAAGAGCACCAGTTGATGACGATCAGAACATTCACCGCTGATATCAACAGAAATCCTCGACTAGATGAATAGAGAAAGAAGTATTTGGGCCTAAAAATGTGCCAAAAATTCAGAGAGGTTCGAAAAGCTCAGAAATATAGTGAAACTGAGCTCATCTGGGCTATCGCCCGTTGTCAAAGCCTTTTTGGAAGTTGTTAAAGTGGGGTATAGTGGCAAGTAGCGCATGGTTGGCCCAACCAAGCCTTCCATCAATCCGAGGTCGGTTAGTTGGTAAAAGATTTGTCTGGGATGATAAAATCACTGACTTGTACATCGGCTGGTCAGCACAACTCAATGTAAAGGCCATGTACCCATTCAATACGCCCTGTTATTTCAAATGGGAGTTGAATATGGGAGCGCATCCCCTCAGGCGGGATTGATGAAAACCTAAAGGCTTCATCCTTCATGCTGTCGAAGGCTTGGGGCAGTATATTGCCTGTTCTGACATAGTTCCGTGTAGGACCGCTATTAGGGTGGGAAGCCTCTTTTCTATCGTCTCTGGGAGCAAGGGGATAAAGCACTGTTCTACATAGTTCCATTTAAAAAGATGCTGCGCATCCAAAAGCTATTATACTGATTTTGGCCCCGCTCATCCGGCAAACTCAGCTTCCCTGGCATTACCTAAGCCTCATTCTTCAGGAATCGGAAGGAAGGTTATTATTATCTACTTATCTTGATTCGATTCAAAAGATTTAGTACTGGAATTAACTCGGCCTGTCCATCCAGTCCTACAGCTTAAAGTCTATTAGAATGCACGGCAACAAGTGGATTTACAGTAGCCTATAAAAGTCAGTAAAGTTAGTGACTCAATAAAAAAGGATGCCTAAAGAGTACTTGCATATCTGAAGGAGTTTGTGGAAAAAACTGTTGGCTGTTGTTAAAACTGAAAGCCAGTAATTGAGAAGAAATAATTCCACGAGAAACAGATTGAGTGACCAGGAGGTAACCAGTCCAGAGCTAACCGTTACCCAACAGTAATTCCATGGAATAGCTCTCTAGAAATAGGTGATAATGCACGAATTATGCTACAATATTCCATTTGTGTACTTACCGGCACGCTTATCAAAACTGTCAAAGAATGAATAATATTTTGTGCAGCGGTAATTGGTACAAAATACTTGGAGGTGTTGATCTTCAAGGGGCGACAAAAATATACTAATAAAAGTAGACAATTCAGTAGGAGAGCTATCGGAGATATGATTTCACTCAGAAGAAATATATAGTCTGCAGTCATCTGAAATCCATATTTTGAAGTTTATTTATTTTGTAAAAGATATTCTTCGAGCAATCAGATTTTCTACTATTTTCATCACCGGAAGAAGGGATGAGAGAGAAGCGAAGAAGATATCTGAAAGTCACGGTTGATTTGGGATAAGTTCAGCCTAGGCCAGTATAAAAATAAACCGCATAAGAAAAGGTGATCTCCGCCCACCGGAGGAGGAGCATGCGGTGAAAAAGGCGGTACTCGAGTTCGATTTTCTGATTATATAAATATAAAAAATGCCATTTCTGTTATCTCACTGATGTACGTTGGATTACTTGAGATTGGTGAAATGCTAGTTGCCTTAACTCTCGCTCTAGCCGTCCCGAGAAATTCAGGTGGTTATCGCTTTAGTTCAACAATCATTATAATTTGCGACATACGTAGGATGAACCCACCTCACCTAATCTTTGAATGTTACGACGAATTTTAATTACAGATTCTCCTCCATGATTGCATTCATGGGTGAACCTAGGGAATCTTTTTTTTTGAAAACATTCAATGCTGACCGGAAACCATTTCTTGCTTGTGGTGTCGACGCCAGTTCTGTTGTTTACGTACGCAAAATGAACGCCGTAAGACTAGAAGACCATGCCTCCCAATCTGTCAGTCCTTTTCCATAAGTTTGTAAAAGAATTCAGGAAAACTACAAAAAAGCGAAAACAAAGTCTCTCAGAAGATGCAAATTGTCATGATTTCGACCCTTTCGGTCTTATTCTATCGAATAATTTTTCAGTAGAGAGACGTATCATTGAAATAAAGCAGACTTTGTACTTAAAGGAAACTGGGCGACTAGAAATGGTCAAGGGCAATCAAAGGTGGCATGGGTATTTCTGGCGCTATCAGCTACAGCCACCTTCTCGGAGCTCGTTTTACTCTATCCCCTATTTCCAACGAGAGGCACGGACCACGAAGTGGATCATTTACACGAAAGGGAACCAATCGTACAAGATCAACCTTTGAAATGAGGTGCTTACCGATGGATATAGAGACTAGGATTAAAGAGGTGATAACAAGCTGCGACCAAAGTACAACTAACTATTCAATTAGCGAGTAAATATACCTATCGCTCTTTAGAAGTCCGAAGTCTCTCGACTTTGATCGATCGAGTTCTAGGACGTTCTGGGCCAGCCGATATATGTACAAGTTGGTGATTTCATCCTATCAGACCTGACTGGAACCAATCAACCAACTCAGATAGATTGAAAGTCGGCGTTTCGGAGTTCACACTCATTATAATTTAGTGTATCCCGCTTCTCAATCTGACATGTTGACACGCGAGTCGCAGGAGTTCGAGCACACTCCTAAATTTTGAAGGCACAGTTCACGGTAATTTTGAGGTGTCCTTACTAGGTTGAAAAGCAGAAGCGTTGATGTGGAGGAGTACATAGGTGGCGAGAGAAGTGAGAAAATCCGTCTACTCCGAGCTTTTTAAAAGTAGTGGAAATTTAAGCTGTACGAGATCGCTGTGACGGTAATGGCATGTAAGGAGTGTCGGACGAGATGTAACTTGCTCATATTGCGCAAAGAGATGACTACATCAAACCAAAATTGTCCGAAACGGCTTTTTGCTGTCGCCATGGACTATGACAAGCTGTTTGAACTCCCTACATGGGAGTCTCTTGAGATAGTGCAGCCTCCACAAAGCCGTTCAAACTCGTCCACGATGGGTGCGGCGTTCACACGATACAATCTCTGGCCCCTTTTTGTGCCCTATCCATGGAGTTTTTCGACTTATAACGGCAGACATGATATAAAGGGGAGCCTCGAATCCCTACTATAAGGAAATCTCAGAAAGCATTTTTATCTTGGACTGTGCCTTTGACTCTGACAGCACCATATAACACCGTAGATAAATAGTTTTAAGGGAACAAAATTTCATTTTCGGTATATAGGTCGCCAACTAGCTTCGAGAAAACGTCAACAATTTACCATTGTGCCATTCATTGTTGAAAAAGAATATGAGACGGGTAACAGGATGTCCAAGAATTTGTGGAATATGAGATTCTGAGTTTACTTAGCTACTCAATATTCATATCATTTTCAACGGATGCAACAGCAGTAGTAATGCTCAAACCAAGACCGTTCTCGAAGTAACTTTATTTGTTCAACTCCACTCGAGATCACTAACCACCATGGTTGACGTTTTGGTTAAATCATTTTCGTCGGAGTCTGATTAGATGGAATCGAATTTATGAAATTACCCGAACATCAAACATCTTTACCCCAACAATTTTTTTGAGACCAACTCAAACATCACACAATCCTAGGTGATAAAAAAAGATCGTTTAATCCGCAGATTTTCCCAAAAGACGTTCATGTCGACATAGAGGAAAAATATTTCTGTCTGTATACTGTGGACTAGCGAAATTACTGGTGAAGATTTGCTTCACTGTCTGGTATCATGAAGGATTTTATAATGAACATAATGAATAATATATATATATAATAATATATACATATAATGAATAATCTAAGGATAGTTTAGTATTAGGTTGATGCATAATTATTGCGGATTTTTTCGCGGCTTTTTTCCTCTCGAAAGAATTCAAATATTGCGCTCGGGTTTTTTCTAGAAATGATCTACTTGATTTCCTCTACAATAATATACTCAAAACACCATCCGCATATTTGCAAAATTAGGCTTTATTACTTCGAGAAAGATTGGAAGGTGGCACAGTCATTCCGCGATCTCAGAAACTTTTCAGCGTTCGTTCATTAGGTGATCTAGTGAAAGTATACATGATTTCCTGGCGGTCGAACACGAATATTTTGATATTTTCTATTTCCTCCGCATTTTACCTGACTCTATATATCAGGTTGATGCACAATTATTGTGGATTTTTTCCAGCAAATTTTACTTAACGAAACTATAGAAATACTAAGCAAAGACATATTCAAATAATTACTTCGGAAGTTATCCACCATCTACGTCAAGCACTGCTTCCCATTGATTAGTTAGTCGGATCCCAAAAGCGAAGAAGTTTTGATCCTTACGGGCGATCCACGCCTTGACATCGGCCATCAAGTCATCCGAATAGACGTATTTCTATTCTCTAGCCATTTTCTCGATGAACGGTTGACGAGATAATCCAAAAAAGTTCCTGCTGGTGAATATGACAGATCTAGGAGCAGATCCCATTTCTCGGTTGGCTCTAGCTCAGCAAAGTAAAAAACAAGCAACCAATCACGGTGTTCACGGCCACAGCAATTGTCTGATGCATCAAAATCTGAATTAAAAATTCATTGTGCCTGACTTAAGAAGAGATTCTAATTGTTCTTCTGTTCTGTTTTTAGGTCTCAGCGAAGAGAATGAGTCGTATCATAAAGGCTTCATAGACTCGAATAGACTTTGAGTTATTGTGACTTATAAAAGCCAAACCTCTTTGCCTTATTTGCAAGAACGTCGACCATAAGATAAAACTGCTGGATTTAAAATTGGAAAGAATGTATTTCCGCAATCAGCCATTGCTTTAATGTTTTACGCATGGTCAAAATACACGGCATTGCGAAGCATACTGCTATCCCCAAATTCACAAACGATGTGAAATAAGATTCAGTAGATTTCGTACCGAGTTACTGTAAGCCAGCGCTTCTGGCTCTTCAGCTCCTCTTAGTATTCAAGGAGCCAACCTTGGTGAGATGGAGGGAATGGTATTGACGGGTTCGGGCTGAGAATATCAGTTTGGGATCATGCGTGCGGTGTCGGTGAGCTACTTACGAAGGAAGAATTGAACACCTTCTCCTGGCCATTGTTCTGTGCACTGCACGCAAGTGGCTCACATTCCTCGCAATCCATATTTTGGCACTCCTCCAAATGCTGAGGGGCGGATGGAAGTGTGGTTTGACATGACTTGCGGCTGAGATTTCGAAATAATAAAACCCTCCCCCTACCTTCATTACTTTAAGATTTTCTTTCAGTTGAAACTTTGTACTCAGAGTGTAGATGACTTTCTTTTGTACAAGATTACGATTAATAGCTCGCAATTTTGCAGAATCTCGACGAAAGAGAGTGATAAATGTCGTGCAATATATAAGGAAAATATAGAGATCAGTTTATACCCAACATTCCAAAAGTTGAAGTGAATATTGAGGCGACACAAAAATGGAATCACAACCCTGCATATCCAAGGTTTGGGGAACTTTTCGTAATCTATGATGTATTTCGAAGCAAAAATTCTCTCAATTATCACTGACGGGAAATAGAATATCACTGAGTTTGAAGTCCATAGGCAAACGAGACATGCACATGATGTGAGAATATTGGATAGATTACTCCCTACGATAGCATGTCCATTAAAAGTAATCATTAAAGGCACAGATCACGACAATTTCGGGTAATCCAGACTATGAGGAAAAATGGAAGACAAGATCGAAAATAAAGCGATGAAGGTGGAGAAACTGTGTGAATCAGTCTTCCCAAAGTGAAAGAAGGCTTCGAGAAACCGCTAAAAAGGACGAAAATGATAATAGAAATATAAACGTATACGTATACAGGTCTATACAATTTCTCGCACTGCGTACTTGTGGTCCTGGTGCGAATAACCCTTTCCACTAGACAATCAAGCTCAGGCAGAAACGACGTTGGCTTCTTACCACTCATCGGTACCAAGATTCGCTTTGGGTTGCCCAGGAATAAGATCCCAGAGAGCTGGCGTACCTTAAATTTCTGTTCGGCAGGACTGACGGTATGTGCATCCCAAAATGTAAATAAGCGAGCCTTCATCAATGTAGTACAGTCCCCCCCCCCCCAACTCCCCTCCCCCAGTCAAAACGGGGGGGGGGGTAACATGAAATTTCTGGAATATCAGAAACTAATGAGCCTTACCTTCACGCGAAAAGCTGAGAAAGGCAGTTTTGGACAAATCCATGCCGATTATGCTCCTCACAGGTTCTCGGACATAAGCTCCCATTTCGTCGTAAGGGAATACACAAAAATAAATGTAACATGCCCTGTTGAAAGTAAACAGCAGGTGAATTGCCGATAACGACAGAAACCCTTTTTTGGTCGAGTAGAAGACAAAGTATTTTGACCTAAAAATGGATATTTTTTTGAGGTGATGGTGAACAATACTCTCACTGGGTTGAGTCTGGGACTAAAATTTGATTTACTACAACTCAAAAGGTTTGGTGATCTCATAGCAATGAAGCTGAGTTTCAAATGGTTTGCGGTGCTCTGGAAGGAATCGAAATACAGACTGTTGAGCAACTTACACGATCATTAGCACTATTGCCATTTCGTGAGCACGATTTGCAAAAAGCATAAGCATTTTGCAAAAAAATCGCTAAATTGCTGTTCAGGAAAGCAAAGAAACTCGAGGAGGAAAAAAACTCCTACAAAGTAGGTAAAAATGTGGGTTTCCGATCACATAAATCAATACCAAAATCAAAATTGTGCCAAAAATGTATTGGTTTTTTGAGTTTTTTTTAATCAAGCTATTTTAGAGTTACCTGCACAGCTGGAAATATCTATAGAAAAATATATTGGCCGTTATCAAAATGTGGAATACGAATGAGACTACAACCAAAGCAAGTAGGGCCACACCTAATGTCTCAGAGCTTACTGGACCAGTTGCTGTCAGGACAAAGCAGAAGTTCCACGCGACAACTCCCTGTGATCACGATAACCGAGATTTTCGCTATAAAATTTGAACAAATTTTGTAAATTCTATACTTACCGGTGAACTAAGCAAAACAAATAGTGCAAATGCAATATTTTGAACTGCTGTAATAGGAATGAAACATTTTGAAGTGTTCATTTTAAGTGGTCGTAGGAAGTAGACGAGAAGCAGTAACGAATTTATCAGTATTGAAGACGACAGTAATGATATTGTGACGAAATGGTAACTGTCGATTATCATCTGAAATCAATGAAAAGTATCATCATAATCCATCATGTCAATGATTCACCCCTACGCGAAATTCCTTCAAGATAAAAGACGACAGTAAATGACTAAATAGGGTGTAAATAACCAAAATGGAAAAATGCAATGAAATATTGTTTCCTTGTTATAATACAGAAAGCAGATGATTGTTTTTGGTAAAAGATCAATGGGAGTTGAACATAAACATGTAGGATCGATGAATGGAAACATACCTTGGGATAGTTTGATGGATCTAAGCAGGGCTGGTCCGAAATTCGATCTCATGACCCTTTATCTGGTAGCGCACTCTTTGGCATTACGCTATATCTAGCCTTGGGCTTGGAACAAGTTTTATTCACATTGAAATGCGTGAATCATGTCAACGTGCCCTCCTGGCCTAGAAGGCAGTCAAGCTTTCTTCAAAGGAAGCCAGCGCTCTATTAGAAGTTAGTGTGTAAGCGTAAATAACCCAAGTGGTAATAGCAATTTTCGAAGGAACTCGTCCAGCAGATTGAGTTCAGGTAAAGACAGAGCGAATGGAAACCAACGGAGTCCAACTAAACCCAGCTTAATGAACTTAGAACTTGGCGAATCTTGGATAATGTTTGATTGCTAATAGTTTGAAAATTAACCCTTTTCTGGTAATTGCCAGTGCTTCATCGATAAACACCAAGAACATGCCATTTATGAGCAGACAACAGCCCACGAAAGCTATTTACAATACGTGCGTAACGTTTGATGGTTTGGACCTCGCTATGGGACGAAAGAAAAACTTTTGGCTCTAATCAACCTAATTGTAAGATATGTTCTTTCCACGGGTCTGTTCCCAAAAAGGAAGAAGAACTTTGTCCAATTGCTCCTTAGAGGGGAGCTTGCTCATATACAAAGACAAGTGCGAGTGATGACAGAATGAATCGCAACGATTAATGCTCCAGGCCAGTAAATCAGATATCGAACACTATCGTTTTAGTTGGAAGTCACTCCGACAGAGAACGGACAAGGAAAATTTCGGAAATGATTTATTCGATGATGGCTATAAAATGTTGAAAACTGAAATACATTGGAAGTTGGGCTCAAAAATCAGTAACAAAACAAGGCAGATGGTCCGCTGGAGTCTGAGCAGCACCGACGTGGTCTAACGAATGAGCCATTCGATTCGTAGATCAGTGGGCATGGAGTTAGATCAATCAGTGATGATGACGAAGGTTTATGAGCAATGAGCTTCATTACTAATATCCGGAACTTTTTACGTCAGCGAATGATTCTAGTAGGAGCATTGCAATTAATTGTTTCCCATTCAATTCCGTCAACCTGATGTCAGCAATTTTCATGAAGATAAGAGGAGTTAGGTTTGGCAAGTTGTTAAAAAAAGAAAACCAGAAAGCTACGTTGGCGTACCATTCGATTGACCACACACGAGTTGATGATAAAATTCTTCATCTAAGAAAAAAGGTTAAAAGAAACCAAATAAAACAAATAAATTTGGGTATTAAGAAAAAGAAAACACCTAATTCACGCAATCGCCACAAAGGCAAATACAATTCAGAAAAAGCAACAGCAAAACTAAACACTTACGGCCCGGGCAGTATGCAGCTCCTCTCTTCGGTGAAGACGGGTTTTCAGGGGCGCTCTGACGACGGCCTTCCTTGGCCTTGGTTAGTTTTTCAACTACTAACCTTCCTGCTCACGGCCCACAACCCATTACCATTTTCTCGCGCATTTGTGTTTCGCTGCCCCGACCCTTTAACTCCCGCCAAATTGCGGCTTAAACACAAACTACCCTAACAGTGGGTGACAGTGGGTAACGGATCTCTGTCCGAGGTGCGATTCCTATGGATAAATCAGACACCTTTGAAGAGCAGTTTTCGGACATATAAGTGTCGGTCCCATAAGAAAAGAGCATCCCAGGTTAACCCCCCTGATTCACGGTGAGTTGCAGTCCTCGAGTTGAGTTGCATGTGTTGCCTAGAAAGTTAACCGAAAATCCATTCACTATCCACAAAGTGTCTTGGAAGCAATCAGCATTCTAGGACCGGCTAGTTGGCGCAAAGTCCCTGCGAGAAGATCACAGCTCTTGCATGTTGCTACTTTGTCTAAACCTTTGAGATTGGTGCAAACTTTTTTCACGACTGACGTTTAGCTCCACATCCGGACCCTGTACGTCGTATGTGAATTTGCGCTTACCTTCTGAACGGGAGTTGTATACTTGAGCTTATCTCAAAATGGAACTGGCTTACATGGGTCAGTCAGAACTTCTAAACTTTGATCCTACAGTTACTATCGCAAGGCTGTGACGTACTTTGCGCTCCTTTCAGCAACAATGTGACATCGAAAAATGTTCAAAAAAGACTGATCTGATAAAGTTTTTATTTATATTTATTTAAATATGAGGAGAAAAAGCCAACAATCATCACAAATACATATGCAGTGCGTGTATAAACGGTAATAATTCCTCATTAGTAAAATTTACTTCATTATAACCACTCTCAATTAATTGCTGGTTTGAGTCATCAAATCTACAGACACAATCCTAGACATCTTTTTAACAAAAAAAATTGCTTAGAAAAAGTGTACGGTATTCTTTGAAAAATACAAGAGTGATTAGTGCACTGAGCACTGGAAATGCCGTCCATAATGTCTGGCACACATAAGTAGTGGCGAGAGTGCCAGAGGTAGTGCCAAGAAGTACTACAATGTACAAAAGTGTATGAAGTAGGAGAACAGGGTAGACAGTCTGGAAAAAGACGAAGAATTTATCTTAGTAATTTCTTCCCGACTAACTAATTTTCGTCCGGAAGTTAAGAAATCATAATTTGTTCCGATATTCACATTGAAGTTGATGGCCATCTATGAGGAGCAACTTACCTGATATATCATCAAATTGTTCATTCGACGTTGCATAACTTTTGTTTGACTGCTGAATGACGATTTCTTTAGAGTATTGTTGATTTGTAACGCCCAATAGATACCTAGTGTTGATATCGGAGGTAATGTTACCATCGAGTCGATGATAATGAATAGACGAAACCATTGAAGCTGTGGCTGCAATCAGAAAATCAATCATCCTGCAGAGTCGGCAATGAGTACTCCTTTACCATACACGGATCAGATTCTGGATTGATAGTTGCCAAGACAAGCAACGAAGCCTTTGCAATTCTGGGAAAGTGGGTACCAGACTTGTCTGGGAACGCGTCTGAATGCCACTACAATACCCATTGGAAATAAAGTTGTTGAGGTCATCAAGACTGTGCCCGACTGACTTCACTGCTTGATAGGAAGGGCCTTCGAATATCTCGTCGAATTGTCAGGCCACTAACAAGGCAAGCCTTCATTTAACAACCTCCTCGGCAGAAGAATCACAATGCAGTAATAAATGGTATGCAAACGCCGAGGTTTTACAAGGAGAGAAGCTGGAATCCACTTGCGATCATTTTTTCCATCTAAGGTTGTGGCTTTCGCGCTTCCATTGCAATATATAGTTTCACACTTGTATTTGTTTAAGCATTAATTTAGGAGGCAATGTTGACGATTTGTCTTACGAAACAACTTTTTGATTGGCTTTCTGAAATTGTTCATTTATAGTGTCAACGTAGAAACTCGAAGTATTGTCCCTTCCGGTTCAGTAGTTGGCAATGCTTTCCCAAATACCAGCAAAAAAAATAAAGTAAAAAAGGTTCTTTGACGATGATCAATCATCCGTTTTTGCTACGCTCCCACTCATCTAGATTTTACTTTTGAGCGAATGACTTCTGAGCTTATGTAGACCCTTCAGTGAACTGATTGAGTTGAACTCAAACATACAAGATTTTGTCATTTTCTCTTCCTATATGAATGTGGTATACTTCATGAACTCAGAAAAGATAGAAAGTTTTGATGGGCTATGTTTCAGTAATGGTACACACTTGACCGTCTGACATCGTACCGCTAGGTACAACACAATTTCTTCCTTTCCGGATATATCGCCTTCCCATTCCTACCCATGCGAATAACCTGAACAAACTGCCAAAGAAGTTTTTTTGACTGTTTTTTTCCTCGGCATTTAGGGCGGCAACTTCCATTGGTCAAGCGTACTCAACAGATTTCCGCCCGCGGTAGTAGGCAAAGTGTAACCTAGATGAATTTTGACTAACCTTGATACAAAAACCAGCAAATGCTGTAGTATTCAGATCGATTCCACTCATTTCCAATATGGCTGACCGTAGATGTTTCGTAATTTTAGCAGTTGGCGATATAGCAAATTATAGAAGAGAACACCAGTTGATGACGATCAGAACATTCATTGCCAATGTCAACAAAAATCCCCGACTAGATGAATAGAGGTAGAAGCATTTGGGTCTGAAAATGTGTCAAAAATTCAGAAAGGTTCAAAAAGCTCAAAAAAACTTAACTTTTATAAGCTATCGCCCATTCACAAACGATCTTTTCGATGTCGTTCAAGTATTGGTATATTGGCAAGTAGCCCACTATCACATACGCATGGTCATAGCTTCGAATTCCAGAATGATATGCGCTAGGCCGACCAAGCCTCCCTCCTTCCATGATCAATTAGTTGGTTCCGATAAACATGGGAGGATAAAGCACTGAAGTCTACCTCGGCTGGCCACCGCAATTCGTCGTATATGCCACAAATTCAATACGCCCCACTATTATGAATGGGAGTCGAATGCGGGGCGCATCCCTCAGCAAGGAATGATCAACGCTCAGAAACTTTATCCTTCATGCTTTTGGAGGCTTCGGGCAGTATATGCTGTACTGACATAATTCCAGGTAAGACCGTTATTGAGGAGAGATACCTTTTTTTCATCGTTTCTGGAGAGCAACAGGATGAAGCTCAGTACTACTTGGTTCCGTTTGAGAAGAAGCTAGACCTTTTAAGTTTGTTCTACTATTTTGGCCATTCTATCACCCTACTCAGCTTTCCTGGCGTGGCCTGAGCTTTGGCAATGACTAGATGCTGTCTGCCTAACTATCGTCAACATATTTTCTTTTTGGTGTTAGAAATAGATATTTACTCCTTGCCTAAATGGGATGAATTCGCACAATATATGAATAAGCTGATTCCAAGTCTACTATTACTTTGGGTAACATCGTTAAAATGTAATTCATCCGAAAGGGTGAGCAATTACTTAACTCTAAGGTGAGTCATGACTTCAACTAATTTCATAGGTGAAGCATATACTCATTCAAGAGTCTTCCATTGTGATAGTTAAATCAGCATGGGGCCGTCCTTATTTCATTGTAAGATGAGAAATCAGCATGGGCCGTCCCTATTTCACTGTTAGGTATCTATGAGGAGAGATATCCATAATTGCCAGGAAATTTTTAGTGTATTGTTCGTATGTGATATACTCAATAGTAATTGGATAACGCAGATGTATCATTAACTCTCACTCACTAATTGCATAAGCAGATGCTGAAGACGTGAGGTGATTACTCTTCTCATGCCTTCAGCTTCTAATCAAACCTGTGACCCTGACTTCTCAATGCCTCACACATTCGACTTCCTTTCAGAGTCGTAGTAGCACTTCGTACATAACCCACACAACACTTTTGTCTCAGGATGAATCTCTGATGCCGAACCATTCGCCCGAAGATAATGAAGAATGAATGGGTCGGACGGTCTGAGCAGACATCAATCTGGGATTCAGTCCTCGGTCCATACGCGACCATATGCATCATTGCACCGCTCTTGTCGCTAGTACACCTCTACCAAATAGGAGTGATGGGTTTTGTAAGAGCATGGTGAGAAATCCTTCCGACTGATCAGAAGATTAGTCAGGTCGATGCTCCAATCGGTTATCTTCAAGGGGGAGGCTATGAAACTCTTGGGTTCATTGTTTGATTGTCATTTCAGTATGTGGTTGTTGTTTGTGTGGGTAGTTTATGAAGTTATTCATTGACTTTCAATTTTGTAAAACAACCTTGATTTGATCTAAAAGGTTTAGTACTGGAATGAACCTTGCCTGTCCACCTTACCTAGTTTCTACGAATTAAAAAAATCCACAAGATGTGGACTACATGAATGCACTTACACCAAGTAAATTTACAGTAGTGACGATGAGTCAATAATAAATGAAGGCTAAAAAGCACATACTTGCATATCTGAAGAAATTTGTGAAAAAAACTGTTGGCTGTTGTCAAAATTGAAAGCCAATAATTAAGGAGAAATAATTCCACGAGAAACAGATTGAGTGACCAGGAAGTAATCAGTCCTGAGCTAACCGTCACCCAACAGTAATTCCATGGTATAGCTCTCTAAAAGTAGGTGATAACTGCACGAATAATGCCACTATTTACTGTTTGTGTACTTACCGGCACGCTGATCAAAGGTGATAAAGAATAAATAATATTCTGTACAGCGGTAACTGGTACGAAATACTTGGAGGTGTTGATCTTCAAAGGGCGATAGAAATAAACAAATAAAAGTAGACTATTCAGTAGGAGGGATGTCGAAGATATGATTTCATTCATATAAAATATATAGTCTGTAGTCATCTGAAATACATATTTCAAAGTAATTTTTATTTCGTAATATTCTTAAATTCGATATTCTCGAAGGGAAGAGGAAAGTAAAGAAAAAACTGAAAGGCAGGGTTAATTTCGGGCTAGGTGCGGCCTTGGCCGATATAAAGAGATGCACTCGCGAGCAGAGCTGAACTCCGCCCATCGGAGGCGGGACATGCAGTGAAAGGGGCGGTGCTTGAGTACCATTTTTCCGACTCATAAAGACATAATAAATGCTATTTTTGTCATTTAACTTATGTATGGGGAACAAACTGCTGGGCCAGTTGCCTCAGTATTCGATCTAGTCCACCGTTCCGAAGGATTCAGGCGGTTATCGCGTCGTTCGACAATCATTATAATTTGCAACTTACCTAAGATGCTAAGATGGATCTACCTCAATTTATCTTTGATTGTTACGAGAGCTTACAAGATCTGGTTTCCTATATGACTGCATCTTTCTAAAAAGCATTTAATGCTGACTAGAACCATTTCTTTAATTGTGGTGTCGACGCTAAGTAGTTCTGTGGTGCAAAAGTATGCAATGAGCGATACTTTTCTTGATTCCTGGTTGTCTCCCAATCCACCAGCACCAGTTGGCGAAAAAGAATTCAGGAAAACCATGAAAAATTTCTTTTCCAGAAAAACTTCATGGCGATGTAGAGGAAAAGTATTCCCGCTGGGTTACTGTAGGCTGGCAAAAATTACCAACAAAGTTTTCCTTTACTGTCTGATAATCTGCAGGAAAGACAGTAAACTGGTACACAAATCCAAGTTATGCAATTCCTTCATTCAAGACAAAAAGCGTGGGATACCACAAAACGAGCAATCATCAAATCAAAACACAAAACACATAACAATTACAAAATATTCCAATCTCTCTTATTGAAAGAGCCCATTAACCTTGCTACTTCATTTGCTTATTTATTTGGATACATTCGACTATTCATCTTAAGAGCATATTACAACAGCGAAGTAAGGCAGACAAGGTCTTACGAAGGGATATTAGTGAAATCATACCGGGACCTTTTTACTATATTACCATTAACATACATGAAGACACTAAAGAACACATACTTAGAATTAAACATTGTCTGGAACTTTTGCGGTTGGACTCCTTGATGTCCAGCAAAAGTCCGAATGAAATTTGCTGTAGCATATGAGCGTCTTGACTCGCATCTACCAGGCATTAGTCAGTTGCTCAAAATATACATTAGATGCTCCACGATGTTCGTTTATGGGTTGTATTCCGTGGACTTTCTGAGCTTTCCAGTTCCAAGGAAGGAGAAAATGAATTCGAACTTCATCAAGGGCGACCATATACACCAAAGCAATCAGGTAGAAGGATCTTAATGGACATATTAGGGTGCATGTAGAGCACATATAATAAGAAAACAGTTATATAAAGTCGTCATGACAAGCTCTTAACTCACACTGTGAAGGAAATATTCGAAAGCACATAAGCTATCGGGTTCCACTGTGGATGATTTACTAGTACAGTTGTTGTCAAAGTAAAAAACAAGCAACCAATCACGGTGTTCACGGCCACCACAATTGTCTGATGCATCAAAATCTAAACCATCTACATAGAGATAGGGATAATAAAGCTCGATTGCAACCTTATACCCTATTCGCCTTTCCCGAACCTGGATAGTTGATTGTTAGCATTTAATGTGTCTAGGTAATTCTGTGCAGAACAGGATTCTTAGTGGTGGAACATTTATTGTCCTACCGTTTTGACAAGTTTGATTGGAAAAAGATCTCGGTTCTTTTTCTATTTGCAGGCCTTAACGAAGAGAATGAGTCGTATCATAAAGGCTGCATAGACTCGGATAGATTTCGGATTAATATGACTCATACAAGCCGAACCTCTTTAAGTCGGATAGGGGGTAATATTGATGATGTTCCTTAAACCATCCGAGAGAATCTCACCAGTTTGGCGATTTATGGACAAAATTTCCGTCTCGGACGGGGCTCGAATCCGTACTTGTGCTTTCCGGGCACCGTGCTCTATCCCTTACACTACCGAGGCCCCAATTGCCCTCGCCTTCTTAATGGCCTATATGCCATAGCACACATGTTCAGCCACTAAGAAGGTGAGGCAAGCGAGGTCTCGGTAGTGTAAGAGTTAGAGCATGGCGCCTGGGTACGGGTTGGAGTCCTGTTCGAGACTGAAGTTTTGTCCATAAATAGCCAACCTTGTGAGACTTCCGCTTTGCGTACTGCGGCGTTAAAACAGAAGTTAACAAAACATCAAGTCAAAAATTCGAGAGAATGTTTTCAGTAACTAGCCGCTGCTTTGTTGTCTTTAAGCACGGTCAAAACACCGTTCACTGCGGAGCATCCTGATATTCCCAAACTGACAAACCATGAGAAATGGAATCTGGCAGATTTCGTAGCCGAGGTACAAGTCAGCACATCTGGTTATTCGGCATGGTATTGAGCGGCTCAAGTTAAGAATTTCAGTTTGAGATCACGCATAAGGTCAGTGGTGACGGTGAGCTACTTGCTATCGACACCTTCTCTCAAGCATTGTTTTGCACGCAAGTGGCTCATATTCCGGTCCACTGTGCGCTCCTCCAAGTGCTGAAGGACAGGGGTGGAAGTATGGTTTGACATTATTCGCTGCTAAGATTTTGGAATGGTAAAATTCCTCCCTACCTTCATGACTTTGATATTTTCTTTTAGCTGAAACTTTGTACTCAGAGTGTAGATGACTTTTTTCTGTACAAGGTTACGATTCATGACTCGCAATTTTGCAGAATCTCGACGAAAGAGAGTTATACATGTCGTGCAATAGATAAGAAAAAATATAGAGATCAGTATCAAACCAGCCACGTTGTTCGAGTAGCCTAAAATAAAAGCGATGTTTTTCTCATAAAAATTTAGACGAACTTATAAGAATATTACGAAAATCAGAAACGAAATAGAAACATACCCAGCATTTCAGAAGTTGAAGTGAATATTGAGGTGACACAAACAAATGGAATCACGATTCTACATATCCAAGGTCTGGGAAGCTTTTCGTAATCCATAATGTATTTCGAAGCAAAAAGCCTTTCGATAATCACTGACGGGAAATATGATACCATTGAATTCGTAGTCCATAGGCGAACGAGACATGCACATGATATGAGAATATTGGATAGATAGCTCCCTACAAAATTATATCCTTCAGAAGTAATCACTAATACATTTACTAGAGTAGACCACTATTACTTGATTATAAGATCTCAAAGCCTTTTGGATCGATCAGTCTCACTTTGGGATGTGTCCTCGCATTCACTTCCACTCAAAAACTTAGTGACGATTTGCAGTGGCCTACAACATGCGGTGAGCGGCCAACGATCAAGACATTACTCTTATCCTTTCAGAGAAAGCTGATACATTTAACCGACGTCAGAGTGATGGAACCCTCAGTACTGGCCATACAGGTGATAGTATACGACACTTGTCAGTACGTCACCTTCGCCCCTTATTTGAGTCATACAGTTACAGTACAGTTTTCTATTTACTCATATTTGACATTTGGCCAGAAACGTGGGGCATCGAATGCGGATTTAATTTACAGTACGCGCTCCTGATGCAGGAGTCGGTTTTTTTATGATCAGAAGGGAAAATGTTAAACCCGAGGCCGACTGACCGGTGTGTTGCACCCTGATCCGATACCAGGCTTACATATACAACATCTTGTCAGCGCCCACCTTCCTCGGCGCTGAACCACCTTTGCATCATGCCATAATCTGGCAAGTACATCAAATGTTAGGGATGACGTGCTATGAGCACGAGCACAGTCAATGTATGATAATGTATGATTAAGTTGTGCTTCTTGCCAACTTTCGTATTCTTCATTTAAGCGAAGATTACTGAAGTCAAATGATCAAAGGGAAAAGGATTTCAAAGTTTCACCGTCATGTGCCAAAACACCAGCTTCGTAGAAGGCTATAATAACACGTGCTATTACAGTGGGATAAAAGATGATCAATAAAGCCTGCAAAACATAATTTAGAACTGTTTCTGGAATATTTTTAATGTATTTATCACAGATGTCAAATTCTGAATACAGGCAGTCGATGAACCCAGAAACTATCCGCTTGGTTTTGAAATTCTTCCAAAGACTATAAGGAAAATATGTCATTTGATCCCAAAAGAAGAATATGTTATTCATATGATTACTTTCCCTGGGATAGAAGGGCTTGAACAATCATTTTGAATCCCCACTAGGGAACTGTGAGGTTCTAGAAGAATGGAAAGGCTCTAGAAAGACTCGTTCGCTGGATAAGCAGCTGTATGAGCATGCCCCGACGATGAAAATAGTAATCAAACTCACTTGTGATATTCGGACGAGATTCTTATGAAATAACGATGTCTTCCCAAAAACACGTATCAGTCGTGTAATATGTACTAAAGCCAGACAGGTTATAAGGCTTTCGATGATAAGTAGAATCCAATAGATAGCATCTTTTGGATCAGCCACCTCAGGGCAGACGATCATAAGAAAAATTTCTTGCTTTCCAATTGTTATTACAAGCATTATGTAGTGATTCTGAGGAACAGCAAGAGTTCTTCAGTGAGAACCGTTATCAAATGAAAGGTATGTTGGCGGTACGAAGTTGATTGTCAGTCGACTCTGTATTTACAGATGAGTACGACGCCTTCAGATACAACTCAACTTTACTGAGAATGCGATCCATTTTTATAAATTGTATTCTGCTTCTACGAACACAGCATGCTGTAGTAGTAATGGCATGTACTGGACATTCGAAAACATCATGAGGTGACTGTTCCACTAGTGGTCTTTGTAAGAAACACTAGTAGTAAGAAAGGTGCGTCAACAAGATGATGGTTTTTGAAATTTTTTTGATCTCTTCGAAGATGAATGATGTCGTTGAGAAAAACTGATTTCCTGTTTGAAAGAAATGTTTGTCTTGATCCGCAACGATATTAGACAATTAGCTGCCATGACAGCTTACGAGTAGCGATTAGCCCTTCGATTTGATGATTATCATTATAAGTATGTTATGCATTCAGAAGATGTGATAAGCATGTAACAAGAATAAAGTCTTCGGCATCAGTCAATCCCATTTTTGGGATGAGCATTTACCTTCCACTCAGAAATAGGAGTCTGAAACCGTATCCGGCACACTGAACTGCCAACCGATGTCAACTCAGTGCTTTGATCCTCCCAGACAAGCCAGGTGAATATTTAACCATCCGGGAGCAGAGGCTCTGTTGCTCTTAGCAGATATCAATCCTGAACTCAACTAAGGGCCACGCGCATGTTATAGACGTCCTTTGCCCCTACACCATTTCCGCACCAACACTGTATGTAGGCATGTTTATTCTAAGACCGATCACACATCTACAGTACCGTTCAAAAAGAAATCACCTCGAACCTTTTTTGCCATAACTCATCTCGAACTCGATGTTTTTGACTGACTGTTTTTGACTTTTTTGATATGTTGTCAACAGCAATGATATTCGATGTCTCCATCACGGAACTCACGAAACTCCTTTTTATTCCGTTTAAAAGGCCACTTTTAAGATTTTTTTTTGAACAGGACAAAATAACATCAGTTCCAATAATTTGAAATAAATCCCTTGACTTGAACGCTATCATCATGAGATTAAAATCTAATTAACTACTAGTCTAATACTTTGTAGTGAAGTCGTTGGCATCGATCGACTTGGCATCTGCGGGGCATTGATTCGACCAACTTGTCGATCAGACACTCATCGATTTCCTTCCATTCTTCTTCAAACTTTTGAGCAGCATTTGTGACTGTTTTATCGGCTCTCCTTTTCTTGAGTTTTTACCACGAGGGTCCACTGATGTTTAGGTCAAGGGACTGACTGGGTGAATCAAGGCATCGAATTTCTCAATGAGTCAACCACTCGCGCGCCCCTTCTAGATCTGTGTCCGGGGTCGTTACCTCGCTGGAAAGTAAATTTTCTTCTGTGCACATGGCATGAAAAAGGTAGCATGGATTTCTCCAAAATGTCTCCTACATCTGCTGGGCTGCAGTGGTGGGAATATGGTGCATGGACCCCATGCCTGAACTCGGAGGCCATCCTCAAAGCAATACTGAGGCGGCACCATGCCTGAGAGTTTACAAATAGCACTTGGGATCGGAACTTATGTTTTGAAAGGTCGTCTACGAACGAAACCCATGTCTAAAAAGCAAATTAATCTTCGACTAGTCGCTCTAGATGACCCCGCGTCATTGGTTGGAGGTCCAGTGAAGGTGCTCACGCGCCCACTAAAGTCGAGCTTTGACAAGTCTTCCTTCATATATTCAAGCAACCCACAGGCGTATGTTGGTGGTACTTCTAGATGGTAGCGAAGTCGCCGTCGTCGATATTTCGGCCATTATATCGGAAGATGCTCGTCTGGAATCTCCAGTCGACGCACAAATGATCTTCCTATCGTTCTCAGGAGCAGCAATCCGTAACCTTCCTAGCTGGCTCGCTCGATCGGGGCTATGAGGGTCTCAACACCTCTGATAGCCTTGGTACTCGTAGACATTGGTACAGCAAACAGCCTCGGATGTTGAGCGTGGGACAGTTCCTGCTTACTGCCCGTGGCAATGTGTAACATTTTCACTTAAATGGTTGCCGAAGACTTCTCGGGAAGATTCGCAAAGGTGAGATTAGCACTTCTGCAAACACCCTTTGCTCGGTTGCTGAATAAAAATGATCAAGAATAGATGGTAGGTGAGCCGTAGTAATTGAGGCACAATACTTCGGAACTTGATATTCAGAGGGCAATAGAGATAGACAAATAAAAGTAGCCAGTCCAGTAGGAGAGATATTGAAGATATGACCTCATTCGTGGGAATATATGAAATCCATATTACGAAGTAATCTTCATTATGTAGTGGATATTCGCAAGGTTACCAGCTTTTGAATAATTCTCACCTTCCATATCTTTACTATAGGAAGGGACTATCAAGTGCTGCATGTGTCTGCGTGTATGTGTGCGTATGCGTTTAGGTATGTATGTATGGATGTATTTATGTATGCTGTATACATGTATGTACATATCTGTGTGTATGTGTGATGTAACGGAATTTGATACCATTCGTGGAAAAAGAGAAGAAAGAAGTAAAGGAGAAACCTAAAGGCAGGGTTGATTGTTTGCTTATGAAATAGCTCACGATAAAAAGAAGAGGTGAGCAAAGCTGGGCTACGTTCAAACGGTGCTTGAACATAAACTTTCTGATTCATTTGGATATATGAAATGCCAAGTCTGTTATCTGATTTATGTATTTGGAACAATACGAGGCTATTGGAAAGGCAGAACAGCGGTTGCCTTGGCATTCTCCCTAGTGCCGTCCCGAAAGATTCAGGCGGTAATCGTTTCGTTACTGTTCGCAGCTTACTTATGACGAATCTAGCTCACCTAATCTTCGATTGTTGAGAGAGCTTACAACTTCAGGTTCCCCTCCATGATTGCATTCGTGGATGAATCTGGGGAATGTTTTTTTTGAAAAGTGTTCAATGCTAACCGAAAACCAATCCTGTGCTTGTGGTGTCGACGCCACTTCTATTGTGTGCGAGCATGCACTGGAAGCCGTTGGGTTAGAGAGCAAGTGCTCTCGTGCATTGCCTCCCATCTGCCATACGTTTCCTTCTAGTATGTGGAAAAGAACTCAGGAAAAGTATGAAAAAAACAAAAGCAAGTGAGATGTTTATGTGCTGACTTGACTTAGACCCTTTTGGTCCTAGCACACCTTGCGCGCCTATTGTTCCAGTAAAGACCTACTAGGTTGTAGGAAAGTTCTGGCCGTTTTGTCAGCTGACTTTCAAAAAATCATACCTCATCTCAAAGTGAACATTTTTGTTCAAAGTAAGCCCCATTCGATTCTACACATTCCTGACAACGTGATGCAAGTCTGTCTATTCCATTTCTATGAAAGTCCGGAGATCTGGATTCCAAAAACTAGAAAAAGGCAGCTCCCATGTCGCTTTGATTTTTGAATACTCGACCCATTGAGAAGTTGCCCAAATGTTTGAATAAATGATAGTCAGTTGGTGACAGGTCTGGTGAGTGGGGTTTATGAGGGAGAGCTTCGATTCGCAGCTCCTTCAACTTCTGGAAGACGGTTTGTAACAAATGCTGTTGTGCATTGTCGTGCAAGAGCAGTAGACCGTGGCGACTGACTAGTGCTTGCTGCATTTGCCCCAGTTTCGCGAACATCTCGTGAATTTGATCACAATAGGACTGTGCGGTGATGTTTTGACCTGGAGGAAGAAACGCGTAGTGGATTAATCCGTGGCTGAACCACCAAACTGTGGTCATTTTCTTCGTGTCTGTAAACTTCGTTTGGGAAATTCTCCAGAGGCTCATCCACACCCACCCGCTGAGCAGAACGCTTCCTGTTATCGTACTGAATCCATTTCTCATCACACGTTACAATACGATGGAGAAAAGACTCAACATCAGTTCTTCTCAAAAGCAAACTTGAAACCTGTATACGCTTCAATTGTTGCTGCCCCGTGAGTTCATGTGGTACCCACTTGTCAAGCTTCCTCACCATTCCAAGCTGCTCGAGGTGGGCTGCGACGACTGTATGGTAGACACCCATCTTCTTTGCAATCTCCCTCGAAGGTTGACGTCAATCGTCTTCGACTGCTCTTGGCAAAACATCGTGATCAACTAACGATGGTCGACCAACTCGCTCTTCGCCTTCCAGTGAGTCGTCCCCACTTCTAAACTTCTTGAACCGGCGACAAACCGTTCGCTCCGCTGCAGTACCTTCTTCCCATGCAATATTGATGCTTGTGACTGCCTCCTTCGCAGTTCATCCAAATTTGAACTCGTGAAGTAAAACCGTTTCAAAAGCAGACTTATCCATTCTGCCAAAAAAACCTCCTAAAGATTCTAAAACTTTACAGACTTTGGGGAAAGCGCTATGACAGAAAGAGCAACTAATGACTTACCTAAGGAGCACAATATTTCGATTAGTCTGAATGGAGCGCCGCCAAAATTTCAATTCACATGGCGCGTACGTGGGAACGGCCAGAACTTTCCTTACAACCTAATACAAAGACGTCTACAGATACAAATTCACTGTTAATGGAAATTTGACCCATTTTTCAAATTGCACATTTTTCTAACAGTCAGCAATAGCAGTACGGCATGTACAGGTATAGGACGCCACTTTTGTAAGTGTAACTTGGAAGGTGCAGGACAGGTAGACAAATCTATTACATTGAATATTAGAGTAGGGCTGCATGCTCACTTAGGACAGGAAACGTTCGACGTTCGATAACTGAGCCACAGCGCGCCGCATGTAGTCTACATCGATATTGTCCCGCGCCTTCTGAGGCACAAACGCCGGAGCGTTCAACGATCGGTAGGAGCGTTCTGTGATCCTGCCCTTAGAAGCCCTCACACAGTGAAGTCCATTCAATTGAGGTCTGGCAAAGTGGGAGGTCAGATGTTCGTCCCTAGCATCTGGAGAAGTGCGCAGCGGGTACGATTTTCGCAGCATTTGTTTCTTGCGAAGTGGCCCAATCTGTTAATGAACGAAGATCGGTCACCGAAGTGCTCACTGACACAGTACAACACAGTACAGCAGGCTGTTCACCAAAAGTACCTTTTGGTGGATTTCGGAGTCGATTTTCACATATCTGTCGATGACGCGCCGTGAGCCCTCGAAGGAAATTTTGCATTTTATCAGCTGACTTTGTTTAAACTGCTCTGAAATAGCTGTGGGTCGGCAGAGCCGATAACTTTTCCGCTTGATGCCGCCTTTCACAATTTTGTGGACGGTCTGACGGCAGATGTTGAGGTCAGAAGTAATGCTGATTCATGCTGACTCCATCGTTGCGAGTGATCCTCTTCCTAATGACGGCACAAATTCTCGGTGTGTTCACTGTTCTCGGTCGCCTACTTTTTGACATCTAAGAGGCTTTTCCTTAAGCCCTGAAATGAGCAGAGACATTTCGAGCGGCCTACGAGGAAACCCCGAATCTTTTCGTGATGTCACAACTCTTGCAACTTTCTCTGAGCACTTTTTCGATGATGGCTCGATGAGCAGAACTTTCATAGCGATGGTTCAGACAGACAGTCAATCAATGTCTCAAAATGATTCTCACACAACTCCTGTGCTTTCCAAAAGTCTCAAAAGATTCTAAAAATACACAATGGCAAAGTGCCGGAAAGCAGAACGGAACGTCCTATACTTTTTAGCCACCCTGTCTCGGAGTAGTAAAAATACTTGAGTCATATTCGAAAAGGCTGTTAGAAGTTTGGCGACACTTCAGCGAGTGTTGGTCTCTTCGTACTAAAAAAATAGCAATAAATGTGCTACAACAAGATGGAGCTGTTCAAACATTCCCTGATCCTTCTCGAGATGAATGATGTCTTTGTAAACACTGATCTCCCGCTCTAAAAATGACTGTTTGTTTTGATTCGGAATGTTGTTTAACAATTACCTCTCATGATAACAAATATATGGTTGCCTTACGAGTAACCTTTCAATTTGAATATGCATATCATAATAAAAAAGGGTATGGGTTCATATGGAAAACTTTACAGGTAAAAAGAGTCGGCATTAATCAATTCCATCTTTGAGATGAGCCTCCGCAGTCAACTTCCAGTCAGAATTGAAACGCTTATGCGATGCACTGACTTTGAAAGCTCAGCCACTTATACGGATTTCACAATTCGGCACAAATCACCGATAGTTATGGGTAAAACGAAAGGCCCTATAGATAAGCCATGAAGTAATTCCCCTAAATAGGTTTGTCATGTAACGCGCATGTAAAAATTTCAAACAAATGCATATTCTAGTTCCACTACAATAGTGGAGCTTTCCTATTTTTCAACTTCAACTGAAACAGCTGGAGAGTGGGGAGTGATCGCTGACGTTTTTTTTTGTTTATGGTAATTATAGCTCAACTGTTCCCACTTTTCATTCTAAAATGATGACACGTGAGTTAATGGAGTTCGAACACCTTGCTAGACTTCAGTTATGACGGCACCATAGTACCATTACAGTTTCCGGGAAATGAAGTTCCATTTTGGAGGTAAAACTCGCCAGCCGCTGAGACTGTAGAATGTATAATAGCTTCGAGCATGCGTTGACAGTATGTATACCACTTAAGCCCGATCAATATTAAAAAGGGCTCTAATTTGAGCAGTAGGGTCATGATGAGCTTGCAGAATCTGAGATGCTGAACTTATCTAGCCACTAATCTTTTCCAGCAGAGCGTTGAATATCGTCTTCCTGCGATATTGCTCAAAGTAAGACCGTTCAGTTTATTTTGAAAAAACTATGTCGACGTAGAAGAAAAGTATTCCTACTTGTATAATGTAGACTAGCAAAAGCATCGACAAAGTTTTGCTCTGTTGCCTGGTATTCTAAAGGGGAATAGGCAGAAATGAAATACAAGTTGAGCGATTCTTCCACTTAAACCGAAAAAAAGCCTGGGACTTCAAAAAACAAGCAGTTGAAGAGATGGAATAGGACAATTACTCCATTTGAATTGAAGCTGCACACATAATTGATCTCATTTGATGTCGCTATTTTATTTAGCTGTTGAATCAAAAACATCCAAACATCCATGCTAATACTTCGCAGAAATAAAAACTCTGAGCCAATGGTCCTATATTTCAACAGAGAAGAAGGCAGAAAAATTCGAAAAGAAGGGAGGGAGATCGAAAAGTAAGCTTAAATTTAAAGGAGAATCAGGAGAAACAAGGAGAAGTATAACTGAGAGAAATAGAAGACCAAAGGGAAAAAGGAGAGTAGAAGCAAGAGCGTTGCATGAAGGGGTATGGGTGAAATAGCGGTGACACCTTTCTTGCTAATTTATCGTCAACATACATAAAGACACTGGAATAACACACAGGGAGGATTGATCGATGTTTTGGAACACATCACTTAGTCTTCTTAAGGTCCAGCAGATTTTCGCTTGGAAATCGCTGTGGCATATGATAGGAATATGCTAGTGTTCGTGTTGACTCGCATTTACCAGGCACTAGTCAGTTGCTTAAAATATACATTTGACGCTCCACGATGTTCGTTTATCGCTTGAACTCGATGAATTTTACGATCTTTACAACTCCAAGGTGGGAGTAATCGAAGTTCATCGAGAGCAACCATATACACCAGAGCAATCATGTAGAAGGATCTTAATAGACAAAATAATGTACATGTAAAACGTTTGAAATAGAAAATGGTTACATAAAGTACTCATGACAAGCTACTCACATCGTAAAGGAAGTATTCGAAAGCACATAAGCTGTTGGGCTCCATTGTGGATAAGTTTCTAATGCAGTTGTTGTCAAAGCAAACAACGAGCACCCAATCAGTGTGTTCACTGCCACCACAATTGTTTGATACATCAAAATCTAAACCAATTACTCTTAAGAGCAAATAGTTCTGTTCTGGAGGTGATTGTCCTTGATATCAGTTAATCACGCAGTCTCGAGTGTCTCCTCTATGTTCGCCTTTCTTGAAAACTGAGCAGTTGGTTATAAGGGATCAATGCTTCTGTGCCGAACAGGATTTTTGATGGTGGAACCTACTGTGCCTGACGTTTCGACGAGCTCTTCTGATAAGAGGACTCAATTGTTTTTTTATTTCCAGGACTCAACAAAGAGAGTGAGTTGTATCATAAAGGCTGCAAAGACTCGAATAGACTTCAGGTTATTGTGACCCATACAGGCTAAACCGCTTTGTCAAAGTAGGAAGAGAGTCGACTCTGAGGTAATACTGATGATGGTTGTAAAACAAGCGGGAGGATCTATTTAATCGATCGACAGTTGCTTGAACGTCCTCATGCCTGGTCGGAACACAGAATATTGCAGAGCACCCCTGCTATACTCAAAGGTACAAACGATGTGAAGTGAAACATAATAGACGTTGTAGCCGAAGTACAAGTCAGCACCTCTGGCCCTTCAGTTCTCTTTGGTAGACAACGAACGGTACTTGGTGAAAAGGAAAGCCTGGCATAGGTCGGTTTTGGCTAGGAATTTCAATTAGGAATCACGCGTGTGGTACGAGTGGTTACGAGGCTACTAACTGCTAAATGCTTTCTCTTAAGCAATGCTTGATACACTGCACACGGATGGTTTACATTTCAGGATTATCAAGTCTTCATCCTACCTTCATGACTTTAAGGTTTTCTTTTAGCTGAAACTTTGTACTCAGAGTGTAGATGGCTTTTTCCTGTACAAGACTACGGTCCATGTCTCGTAATTTTGCAGAATCTCGACGAAAAAGAGTTATACATGCCGTGCAATAGATAAGAAAAAATACAGAGATCACTATCGAGGCAATTATGCCGTTGGAGTAGCCTGAAAAATCAGCGTTGTCTCTGCTATAAAATTCAAACAAAACTGCAAGAATATTAAACAGGTTGGCCTGAATAAAGACAAAACTCACCCAGCATTTCAGAAGTTGAAGTGAATATTGAGATTACATGAACAAATGGTATCAGGACTCTATATATCCACGGTCTGGGAAGCTTCTCGTAATCGGTGATGTATTTCGAAGCAAATATTCTCTCGATAATCACTGACGGAAAGTATAATATCATGGAATTCTTGGTCCATAGGCGAACGAGGCATGCACATGATGTGAGAACATTGGATAGATAGCTCCCTATAACATTATTTTATCAGATTCATCAATTATAAGTTGATACTCAAGTGGACAGCTTGAATATACTACTTGAATGTAATCTCGAGCCTTTGGGCACTGATCAATTTCATTTTGGGATACGCCCTCGCATTCGACTTGCACTTAAAATCGTATGGTGATTTGCAATAGCCTACACAACAAGATACGGTGGTTGGCCTGTGTACAAGACAGAAATAAAAATTCATTCCGGCACTCGGCTCTTACAGTAATCCGGCACGTGTTAATACGCAAATTTTTACCCTTCACATATAGCACGCGTCGAAAAGGGGCTTTGGGCAAGGACACGAGGGTGGATGTTGGGGTAAGCCAGGGGGTTACGGTAAGAACCTAGTGCCAGACTGAATTTTCGTTTCCGTGTGTACAAGTCATTGCTCTTGTCCCTCCAGACAGAGACTACACCATTTAAAGAAAGATGAAGAGGTGAAAGGCCATACGAATGACAGTATACGTCACTTGTCACTACATAACCTCCGCCCTTCATTTAAGATAAACGTGTTAAAAAGTGCTGTAATCGAGCAGAAAGAGTCACTCACAACCCTTTGGAACCGTGAAAACATTGAAGGCATGAGGATTTCTGGTAACCTAATATTTGACATTTCGTTGGAAACATGGGTGCTTCAGGTGGCGGATTAGTTTTACAGAAAGCGCCTCTGATACGCGAATCGGTTTTTTTATTAACAGAAGCGAAAACGGCAGTGGTCAGCCGACCCGAGAACCGAAAGACTTCACTGGTTATGTCACCGAGATCTGATCCCAGAATTACATATACGCATTGTCAGCGCCCGCCTTCCCCGTCTCCGAAGCGTAATTGTAGCAAACCATAACTGTCCACCCGCCACCTACCATAAGTATCAAGAAATGCTTGGGATGGGGTATTACGAGCGGGAGCACAACCAATGTATGGCGAGAGTTGTGCTCGCTGTTTCATTTAGGCGCAGATGAATGAATTTAAACGAATTAAGGGAAAAGAGTATTGAAGTTTCACCGTCATGTGCCAAAATGCCAGATTCGTAGAAGGTTATAACAACACGTGCGATTACGTTGGGGTAAAAGATGACCAATGTAGCCTGCAAAACACAATTTAAAGTTGTTTCTGGTGCATTTTTGATGTAAAAGAGGTCACATGTCAAAGATGTGAGATTTCCAAACCGTTAGTAAACTCGGAAAATTCGGCTCTAAAATTCTTCCGAAGAATATCCACAAAAGAACAACATGTCACTACATAAAATCCTTATTTGCTGCGGCTAGATAGGAACTGACGAAATGACTAATCATTTTGACGTCCCTAAGCCATTTTGAAATCCAATTTTTGATTATGAAATTCCTGCCAGTCTTTTCAATGCTTATAAACACTAACGACAACGCTATAGTTTCGATACTCGATTGATTGAGTTGTGTGACTGCTGACTTTCTAGTCAATGGCCTCAACTTCTGTCTACGTCTCTGTGGCTGCAGTTCAGGAGTGTTGCAGAGGTTGAGAAAATGTTGATGATTGCACTTCAGGAGTGTTGCGGAGGTTGGTTTTTGAGGGGCGATGAGATAAAGAAGTATGAAAATCGTGTTTCTCTTATTCTCCTGCAAAGACGGTGAATCAGGACGAGCGTCTGGCTCTTACAGTAAATCATAGAGTACAGTATTTGATTTGAACGCCTACTCTTTGAGCAACGCAGCTAGATTCTTGCTCAGCCCTCTCATCAAGTTGGTTTTAGGACCTTTTTTGGCGGGTCTTCAAGCATGTGACAGAGATTAGTGAATTGGAACGAAGTTATGGGGGGACGGAACTTACGTGCGTCCGAGGATGCACGCGGCAAATTGCGCGGCGAAGTGCGTGGCGTTTTGAACGACTTTAGCGCCTATCATTGAAGCTCAAATTTGAAGTAGAGTAGATTACTAGTATCAGCTAACCCTACTTAACTACTCTACTTCGAGTTTGGGCCCCAATGATAGGCGCCAGACTCGTTCGAATCACACTTCGCCGCGCACTTTGCCGCGTGCATCCTTGGACGATCGTATGTACCCATACCCCGAAGTTATGTCGTCGATGGTTAATGTTGTCTGTGGATTCTATTTCTGCTGCTATCCATTTCACGAAAAGAGCACTCCAAAAACTGGGTTCGCGTTTGTGTCTTCATGCTTATACTCTCCCTCGGCTCAGCAGTCCGAACAATGAGTTTCCTTTACAGTCACGGCTAGGGAAACTGTGACTCCATGGCCAAGCTCCTTCATTGTACAGCTATCAAAACAAGTTCAGAAGCACGAAAAAACTTGTGAGCAATCTCTATAGCCTGTCATCAGCAAAATATCCCAATGAAGAAAAAGGGTAATCGAACTCACTTGTGAAAGTCGAACAAGGTTTTTATGAAATAACGATTTCTTTCCAAGGACATGTATCAGTTGTGTGATATGTACTAAGGCCAAACAGGTTATAAGGTTTTCGAAGATAAGGGCAATCCAGTAGGTGACATCTTTTGGATTGGCTACCTCCGGGCAAACAATGAATAGAGCAATTTCACTCCGTCCAATAGTCATTTTAAGCATTGTGTAGTGAATCTGAAGAGAATGAAGGTCTTCTGATCGAAAATGTGAATAAGTGAAGGGTTTAATGACTACTCGATCTTGAATAACAGTCGACTATGTTGTAGTTACAGATACAAACGTTGTTTTCAGATACAACGCAAGTTTACTAAGGATGTGATCCACATATTTAGATTGTATTTTACTTCTACAAATACAGTCAACTACAGTAGCAGTGGCATGTATCGGAAAAGTTATAACACTCAAGAAAGCGTTCGAAAAGGCTATGAGCGGTGACATTAGTTCCATCAGTAATTAATGGTCTATATGAAAAGCAGACGTGACGGAAACAAAGATACACAATGCCAAAATATTTAAAACACAATGCCTCACTGCTTAACAACTTCTTGCCGTACACACTGCGAGTTGACTTTGCCTGCCGACTTAGTTACTAAGTTAACCAGGTGTAAAGCACTCTGTATAAAGTTGAGGGAAGCTTATGTCGGGGAAATGTTGAATATCAATTTTAAATTTGATTGAAGCAAAACCAGGTCTAGTCTTCAAATTTTACATTTTTCAGAACGGTCCTCCGCCATTCTTCAGGGCTATCAAGGGGCTTACCCCGTTCGCGTTCTTCCTCCTAGAGTATCGAGGAGTGCCCCAACCCTTTCAAATTTTTCGTACTATTTCTACGTAGGGTTTCCAAGCACAGGCGGATGTTGCATCCGATAGATTCGTGATCTTGATCCGTGTATTAATAATTCGTCCTTCTCCTTTCCAACTGGTGTTTCATTTGAACCTTCCGTTTTCTGAACTTTCCTCCCTGTTCGGGAAGTTCGTCGCGCCTAAATACTAAATATTACATAATCAGCTTTTACGAAAACCGCCTTATTCACGACGCTGGAGTCTAGGTTGAAGAGCTAGCCATGCTGTAAGGTGGCACGTATATATTTTGGAAAACACAGTCAATAAATGTGAAGAATGTCTATTGACAACTAATTCGTTCTGTTACAGGAGTGTCGAGTCAATTTTCATAATTAGCTGCTGCTAAGGACGGAGTTTACCTTGACAGGTGACTTTACGTAATGGGAAAGAATTTAAATTTAATTTTTATTCCGAATGGGCGCCTCTTTACGCTTATGTTTGTATTGTTACTATTTTTCAGTCAATTTCATTTCTACGACGGAGACTTCTGTTCCCAAGTTAGGCACGCCGATTAATCAATTCCGTCTCAGGGCTGAGCCTCCGCACTCGACTTCTATTCAGAAACAGCGATTTGAAGTCAAATACGGCCTACACATTGAATTGCTGTAGCCAGCAGGTGTGTAGACCATATACGCTTTCAACCCGCTGTTCCTGAATGGACATTGTAGTTTTATCCCCCAGGTTATACCGATCCCCAAATCTTCACGAGGCCCTTTAGTTAAGAGAAACTTCTAAAAAATTGGGCGTAATGGCGAAGTAGCTGATCTTATGCCGGTGAAGAGCTGAAAAACCAGCAAAACCTTGCCTAACTGTCTGAAGTGCACTAAACAAGCTGAAAAATTATTTCAAACATGCAATTCCTTTTTCCGGACATTTCAAAATGACCTGGAAAAATACAAAATACAAAACAAGCAAATCGTGAGGGAAAGAATATTACAATTGCCCATCCAATACAGCTCACGTCATCGCTCTCTATTACTGTGTCCAGTTATTTATCTACTACCTGATGGGATGCGCACGCTAACGCGTGCAGCACATCACCAAATTTGCCGTATTGGTCAATGGGATCGATATGAACAGTATCAGTAGGCTAACTATTTCACAACATTTCCTCATTTCACAATTATTATCGTGACTTTCTGCGGACGGACGCACAAACCGACATACAAAAAGACACGCAAATTAAGCCCTTCATATATAGAGAGATTCATTCAAGTACACCAAAGATTGTCTCATGTAATACAAAAAAGCTCTACAAAGGGCGATCATCTTATTCCAACAACTAAAAAAGCAGAAAAGATTAAAAAGGTGAAAAAGAGCTAGCCTCAATAAAACCTAGTCTTGAAATGTCAAACACGTCTCACTAGAAAAAGAGGGCAAAGGATGAAAAAACACATACGTAGAAATGCTGTTGGAACACATCCACTTGGCCTTAAGCGAAATTTCGCTGTGGCATTGAGAGGTGTCCATTAGTGTTCACGTTGGTTCGCATCTACCAGGCATTATTCAATTGCTTGAAATAAGCATCAGATGCTCCACGATGCTCGTTTATGGCTTCAGCTCCATGAACTTTTCGGATTTTCGAGCTCCACGGTGGTAGGAGTCGAAATCGAATTTCACCAAGAGCAACCATGTACACCAAGGCAATCACGTAGAAGGTTCTAAATACGCGAATTAGGATGCATGCAAAGCATATGAAATCAGAAAACGGACATTAAATACTCATGACAAGCTAGTCACATTGTAAAGAACATATTTGAAAGTACGTATGCTGCTGGGCTCCATTGTGGATAATTTAATAACACGGTTGTTATCAAAACAAATAGTGAGCATCCAATCACAGCGTTCACTGCCACCACAATTGATTGATGCATCAGAATCTGAATCAAAGTGGACTTATTATTATCACTATAGCAAAGTATCGCTTTCTGTTTGCTGTCTACGACACTATTAGTCTAGTCACATAAGGGTTTTCTCGATTGATTTTCTATCTCAGGCTTTCACGAAGACAAATAGGTCGAGTTGTAGAGGATGACCTTGAATAGGCTCCTTCTAATTGTAAATCGTACAAATCAGGTTTTTTCATCTAGAAAACGAGGAAGCGACTATGGGTTCAAACTGAATATGTTTTGGATAACATGCAGGAAGTGCAAATCGACTATCAGCAGATCCTGTTACGTTCACTTGCCTAATCTGAGCACAGTTTATTACGGAACATGCCGCGATCCATGTAGGACTAACGATGTGAAATGAGATCCAGTAGACTTTGTTGTCGGTGAATAGATCAGAGTTCTCGTAGCTTCGAAGTCTACCAGAAGCCAACTGATCGACTTTGGTGCGATGGTCTGACTTGACTTATGTTTTGGGCTGATTTGACATATGATTTTCGTCGAGGATTCATGCGTGTGGTGGCGGAAATGCTTGACTTTACTATATCTTCTCTTGGGCAATGCTCGATATGTTGCTCCTTGAACTCCTTACTTTGCCTCTCTCTCTCGGGAGGCAAGGGCATGAGCCGCTTTCAAATAAGCTATGATTCTAGAATAATAAGAATCCTCCATCTACCTTCATGACTTTAAGATTTTCTTTCAATTGAAACTTTGTACTCAGGGCGTAGATGACTTTCTTCTGGGCAAGACTACGATCCATAGCTCGCAATTTCGCAGAATCCCGACGAAATAGTATTATACATGTAGTGCAATAGACAATAAAAAATACACAGATTGATATCGTAAGTATTACGTCGTTGAAGCAGCCTAAAGAAGTAGCGACATTTTTGCTAGGATATCCATATAAAACTGCCAGAATAATTGGTTAATAAGTTGAAGACGAGACATAAACTTGCCCAGCATGTTAGAAGTTGCCATGAATATTGAGGTGATATAGACAAATGAGATTAATACTCGACATATCCACGGTCTGGGAAACTTTTCGTAATCCGTAATATATTTAGAAGCAAAAATTCTCTCTACAATCACTGACGGTAAATATAATATCATTGAGTTCATAGCCCATAGTCGAATGAGACATGCACACGATAGGAAGATTTTGGATAGATAGCTTCCTATAAATTTTATTCGTGAGAAGTCGATAATAATATGTGCATCGTCTCAAAAATTTTTGACGCTGATCAGTCCCGTTCGGGATGCGTCCTCAACTTCCATTCAGAATACAAGGGTGAATGATGTGGTTGTTGTCTCAATGACAAGATGCGGATGATACTGTGTGTACTATTTGTGACTATTTGTCACAACACAATCTCTGATTCTTATTCAAGATAAATGTGTCAAACACACTATGAATAGGCATGAGGACAATTCAATCATCATCTCACTTTGAAAAAAAATAAAGGATTGAAGTTTTATGAAATCCTCATGTTTCACTGTGAATGCGCTCGATAAGTCTGAGATACGCAATCAGGTTGTATACTGGAATTCATGGCACAGGAAAGAAAGGAAGCGCGAAAATCTACGGATTTTGAGAAAAAGGCGTATAGAGGTGGTGAAAAATCGTGACGTACAGAATCAATAGGACTTTGTCATATAAGAGGTTAAAGGCACAGGTCAGGACAATTTTGGGGGTATCCGGTATTTCAGAGATATTGGTAGGTAAGGCCTACCCTAGGACAATGGTAAAGCAGTGCTACTGCGTAGAGTTCGTTACAGTAAGCCGAAAATGTCGAAAATGTCCTTTCACCGTTGTCAAGAGTCACGGCTGGTTGTTCACATTTTCAACATGTATGCTTCTTTTAAAATGTTGTGGCCTCAACAAGGCCGTCGTAGCGAAGCCACTCTTCAGCGCATACGTAAATCGGCCGACCTTGAAGCCATCACTACTTTTGTCCAGATCGTTTCTAGATTTGACAGGGCCGCATGTGCCACCTTTAGAGGCTGCAGGTTTATTCAAGAATAGATTCTTACGGAACCTACTTTTATCGTGGACTCTGCCACTATCGTGAAATGAATCAAGAAAGTGCCTGCTCCAGAATATTTTGCAGAACGAGCCCCACTAACGTACGAATTAGAGTTTCCATCATCGAAAGCGAGAACGGTGGCAGTTAACTGACCCGAGCGCTGCAAGGCTCGACTGATCGGTTTCATTCCGATTCCGCAACTACATATACGCTTGCCAGCTCCTCCATTGGCACTGTCCCACCGTTGCATTATACCATAACAGATAAAAATCAAAATATATTAACGATGAAGTATTCAGCGCATGAGCCTTTCTGTTCAAAATGTGCTTATTGTTGACTTCAAGTTCCTCAACTTGCACAGATTATTGTGATTGAACGGCATGAAAGGGAAAGAATTTCAAATAATTACCGTCGTATGATAAAATACCGACTTCGTAAAGGGTTATAAGACCACGCACTGCTACATTCGGATAAAAGCTGATCAACAGAGCCTGTAAAACATAATTTAGATTTCAAAACAATGGCGAGTCATGGGGAAACCCTGGTTCTGGACGGCAATAGAACCTGTAGCTGTTAAAGCAGATCTGTATTGAAAACATTATCAACCTAAGTATCGTAAAGGTTAAATTCTGAAAACAAACCGTCAAACTCAAAAATCATTCAAATTTTTTCAAAATGATGTGTTCGTTGGAGTCCGCAATCTCGCCGCTACAGCGACACCTCGGCGCTTCAGCGGCGTGATTGCGGCAACTTAAAAGATTATTGGCCAGGGCATTCTGTCTAAACCGGACGGGGAGATATTCACAGGTGAGGGCATACCAGAGGGGAGAAAGAGGCAAATATAAAATCGCCAGTTGGGTAGTGCGTTCACGAACATGTGGAGATTACCTTTCACTAATTCTCTCGAGAGAAGGGAAAAGTAGGTCATGTTCAGACCTTACAGTAATTCGGCTGTTGGTCTTGTACCTATTGCCTGATTCTCGAATAACACGACCAGATACCAGCCTGAACTACCCTCCAAATCGGCTTGCTACGGTTTTTTTTTGCTGCTTTAGTGACAGGATTGGTTGTGTGAATTGAAATAAGGTTATGTCATAAACTAATAAACTTTGCCGTGAAATACTACTGCCTTTCATTTCACTATGTGGTTGCTGTGAAAATTGATTAGGAGTTTCCGTGCCTGTACTCTTCCTCGGCTCTGAAGCTCCGCGCGAAGAATTCAATCACGGCTAGAACTCAATCACAACTAGAGAAACAGGAATTCATCGACCAATCTTTCTCAATGCAAAGATATTTCTGGGCTTAAGCCATTCCCAACCATTGTTCCGCTATCAAAACAAGTTCAAAAAAGAGAAGAGGCTCGAGTTAGATTTTCCAGCATCTGCTACAAGCAAAATGTCCCAATGAGAAATACAGTACTCTAACTTACTTGTGAAAGTCGAGCAAGATTTTTATGAAATAACGATGTCTTCCCAAAGACGAGTATTAATCGCGTAATGTGAACTAAAGCCAAACAGGTGATAAGGTTTTCGATGATAAGTAGAATCCAATAGATAGCATCTTTTGGATCAGCCACCTTAGGGCAGACGATCATAAGAAAAATTTCTTGCTTTCCAATCGTTATTGTAAGCATTATGCCGTGAATCTGTAGAAGAAAACAGATGTCTTCCTGAGAAAACTGTAAATAAGTAAATACTATGGTGATCAGTAACAATCAGCTATGTACTTGCAGATATAACCCGACGCTACTGGGATTGGGTTTCATTTATTCGATTTTGATTAATGTCTTCAAACACAAATAGCTATATTAGCAACAGTAATACATCGGATGAGTAAAATTACAATTCAAAAAAGGCTATAAGCTAGTTAGGTAACTTCTTCCTCACGTATTAGTTCTCATAAATTAGGAACATCAGTAGAGGTGCTGAAGCTAAGTGATTCCCTCAACGGTGAATCAGTTCCCTCAACTGATAAGTGTTGTCTTCGAGGAAGGTTGATCCCAATGAAAGGACCTTTGGTTTCGGTACTATTTCTTAGATTTGATATCTGTCATTACAACAAACCCTGCCGTTAGCACAACGGAATAATGTGAGGTGGGTCCACATACAAAAGATACAGGTAGAAAGATACATACAAAAGATACAGGTAGAGTGATAATTCTGTGGATTTTTTCTTCGAAGGTGCTGTAACTTGAGCTAAAAATTTTATCGAATGTTGCTTTACGAAAAAACAATTTACCGGCCGCAAAGAAAACGGTGAAATTCGTATAAGTAGTATTACATATTAGGTTGATTCATAATTCCTCGGACAAAGTGATAGTGATGAATTCTAGAGATCATAACTCAGGAAAGAGACGACGAAAATGGACGTGCAGGACATCATTAAATAGAGAAAAAGGTTTTCCAAATACTTACTAACGAGTACACCTGACCATCTCCTGCGCTTGAGCGTGAGGAGAGAAAGTGCCATGTCGTCAGTCCATGTCCTACTGCTTCAAAGCATGAGGTACCCATCAACCAAGCTTTCGCACCTTGCCGATTGGCTTCTATCGACGAATAACTGTGGGATGACTCTCTAAGAGTGACTGCCAGTTCACGAGTAGTTTGATACGGATCGGCTTCCACCTGCCTCCGCAGCACGTCCAAATCTATGTCCATTGAGCGTCCCGGACGGTCTTCATTTTGATGGAATAGTCGTTCGACGTGAACTTCGTGTGCCACTTGTAAACTGTGCATCCAGCAGGGGCAACCATCTTGTAAACTTAATTCATACGTCTATCGATCTCCGAGGGATAAAAAAAGAAATAGGATGGTGTTGCGGAAGTGAGGTGAAGACGGCTTGAAATCATGGCGCATGTTTGCAGGAAAGGAAACAGTTAGGTGTGTTGTCAGTATGCATTCCGTATACCCTTCACAAAACTATTGAAATTTGTAGTGTAATAAGAAGTGATCCCATTCAGTTTTTTTGGATCCTACTAAGTCAGGACTTGGAATCATAGCCTTTGGTTTCGATTACAGTCTCACAACGCCGGGCAGGACTCCACGAGCCATGTGAATAAGCTGGTAAGGAGGCGTCTCAAGACCGCAGTAAGCTGCAAGTACTTTCCAAATCAGTTGAGAAAGCTTTCAAAAAAAGTTTTACAGAAGCAAAATTCATAAAATATGCACGGGGCTGTGTGTAAAAAGTGCAAAGACTATTTCGCTGATCAACCCCGTTATTGGGATGCGCCCAGCATTCGACTTTCACTCAGAATCGTAGTGGCGTATTGAATGCTTACGTGGCCTATACAATTACCTGCGGTGGCCAGCTGATGAGCAAGTCGGCGCTTTTATTCTCTCAGATGGGTCCACTTACAATCAATCAACTCTGAAGGCCTGCTTGGCTTAGGCGAGTATCGAACCAGGATTTGAACCCTGGACCATGTGTGTATGGTGATGGGTCGCTACTCTTTACAGATTCCCTGCACCAATACTGTATGTGAGCAGGTTTATTATAGCATCAATCTAGGTATATGTGCAAAACCTTCAGCTAAGTGATTGCCAACGAATTTTCGAAAATAATTGCAAAGACAAGACTTGCAGTTTCGAGAACAAAAAAAGTAGGACAATGCGACTTCATACCTTCAAAAATGAGCTGAGACAAGGTAGCACGCAGACTGCTATTTCTATTTCCTTTCCTAGATATTTATTAAACAATTTTTCTGGACGGTAATAACAGTTTCTGGGCAATAGGAAGCGCGATTAAAAAAGGCTATGGTTCTCAGCAGAACGTTATTCACAACAAAACGAAGTCATTACGTTGTTAAATAGATTTGCAGAAAGCCGGAACTCCTTGTGAAATACACAGGAACCTCGCTCATGATGCTATGCTTCAGTGTGCTTCTATCAAATTACCTCGAAACTTAGACTCCTTTTTTTCTGATGAAAGAATATAAAGCCAGAAAGGAAGAAATTCTTTTTCTATTTTGACGTGAAAGTTGAATGAGAGAGTATCCCAGAAAGGGAGTGACCAAAATCAGAAGCAAATTTTTATTTTTTATTCAACATACAAATATATTTTATAAAGGTAAAACGTTGAAAAAAGTGAGCCTGATGCCTGGTGAAATCGGCAGTGAAAGTGTAGTTGAGAGTCTACCTTTCTTCTCCCACACTGAGCGCTAGAGCGCAGAAATTTTATGCTTCCTAAGGAGGAATATTGCGCTACCGCCCGCACTTCGAAAATGGAATGAAGAAGTTAACAACAGAATATTCCATTCTTCCCATCCAGACTTCTGTGGTGATGATCAACGGTGCTCTTCATTCCTGAGGCTTAACGAAAAAACTGTATTTCCCTGTCTATAGAACGTTTCCGGGCGGAGGTGGTGTAGTGGCAAGTGGCGCACTATATCACACGCACGGGCAGGGGTTCAAATCCCGGATCGATGCCCGCCCAGGCCAACCAAGCCTTCTATCCCTCCGGGGTCTGTAAGTACCAGATTTGTCTGGTAGGATAAAAGCACTGACTTGTACATCGGCTGGCCACCGCAAGTCATTGTATAGGCCACATACGCACTCATTACGCCACTACGATTCTGAATGGAAGTCGAGTGCGGGGGGCGCATCCTTCAGACGGGATTGATTAACTCTAAAAACTTTATCCTTTATCCTTTATAGAACGTTTCCGAGCACTAGAACAGGTTCGCAGAGCAGGCTACCACTCCCTTGCACCAATGTAATGTGAGAGAATAACGGTGCCCCTCTACGGCTACATATCTGCTTAACTTCCATCAAACAGTGAGAAAAACATCAATAAATAATTCTGTGATACATAACTGTTAGTACTTCTATATCTTCCATCCACTCGACAGTTGATGGAGATATGCATTATATGCTCCATGATGGTCGTTGACGGTTGCAACTCTTGAAGTTGCTGTGCATTTTGAACTTAGCGGAACAATCGAACGAAAGTGATTGAGCCCAAGGAAAACCATTAAGGTTAAGACGAAAACGTCGCCAGATCTAAACATTCGAAAAATTGGAAAGTAAAACCTCAAGAGGGCCAAAACAACAGCTATAAAGATCGTAGAGATTGACTTACATAGTTAGAGTCAAGTTTGTTAAAGCGAAAAACAATTGACTCAATTGTACATAATTCGGTAGCAGCATTTCTGTCAACACGAAGAAAAAGCAAGTGATCACAGCACTCACAGTTTGTCCTATCGACAATTGCATGATCGCCTAAACTTAACAATACAATCAGGAGAACCATTCAACAATGGGAAAGGCAGCATTTCAACTCTTGTTATTGCGAGTCAGAGAGACCTTGAGGCCCATTTCGTAATAATTTTGGGATAGCCTTTTAGTTAAAAGCGAAAGAGCTCGTTAAAATAGTGCATCGGTGACCACAAAAGCGAAAACTTCGCATCTGAACATCCGAAAAGCGCGTCTAAATGGGAGGTTGTTTGAGCCTAATATGACGGAGGAATCCGTTGAAGAAGTTTTGAAGGCGTTTTCAACCATGTGCTGTTGCGAAAGGAAGTGGCCACAATAGGCCTGAAATGACTAAATGCTTTCCACTGCTGTCATCTGTAACTACGGTCCTGACTAAATGTCAACTTGTGTGCTCCATTGAGAATGATGTGGCCTGCTCTAACGAGTCCGTTCTCATGAATTAATTTTAATTCCTTAATTTCTTTCTACGATAAAAATTTTCTATGATAAAAAAGATGATTTTAGTTTCAATGTTATCAGTTTCCCTCCTAGCGATACAAATATTTCCAATACCAACAAAGCATCTGTGATATACACAGAAACATTGAGAATTGTGAACACGTGTTCCAGGATTGAAACGTTCAACAAAAAGTTGGAGAAAATGATGGACAAACTCTTGAAAAATGGATATAATGAAAAGTTTATACTTACCTATAGGGTTAGATGTAAATATATAGAAATGAACATTAGTTACAAGTACTCTGTTAAAGATAATCTCAATAACATCACCAAATTGCTTGGAGGAATTATGAAAATTTTTCAGTAATTATCAGTAGTATAACTTATACTTGTTTAACTGTATTGGACATTTCACCCATTCCTTTGTCCACTGACCCCAAACCACTGATGAGCCTCAGCCTTTACTTCAGTCTATTTATTGTCACTTTATTACGCTTTTCACATTATTTAGCAAGCTCCACTAATTCCAATTTCTTAAACTTTTTTTATTGACATCGACGATGTCTTTTGCCCTTATTGTGCATTAACTAGGCGGCTTTGCTGCCACGACGCTTTCTCCAGTTTGCTATACTTGGGGACCCTAAGACTTTCTTATTTAGAAACCTCGAAGACCAATTTTATCTTGAATTGTTGCCGCAGGAGGCAAGAGGATAGGAGTAGGTTAAAGTCGGTATTCTGTAACAATTCTTTAGAAGTCAATGTTCTTCCCTAGCAGATAGTCTCTAGTATAATTGCGTTTTTGTAAAAGTAGCGGTACAGATTAACCATATCGCCAGAACAAACCATATCGATATGAGAAAGATCCAAATAGGAGGTGAACAAGTAAATCCGAGTAAAATAAGTCAGAAAGTAGCGCGCAGTTCACACTCAAAGAAACTGGAAGAATTCTTTTTACCTATGCCTGTTTGATCAGTTTTCCAACAAACTTCTATCGATGGCACCACACCCATTCAAGTGATATATGCATGAGAGAAAACGGAAGAACAACACCTATCTACCTTCATCACTCTAAGGTTCTCTTTCAGCTGAAATTTCGTACTGAGAGTATAGACAACGTTCTTCCTGATGACACCACGATTGATATCACGCAATTTAGCTGAGTCGCGGCGGAAGAGTGCTACGTACGATGAGCAGCAGAAGACTATAAATAATAAAAAACCCATCGCAAAAGAAAGGAGGTTGACATAACCTGGAATAATTGTATATTATCCTACCGAATACAAACTAAAACATATTATTTTATCGGTGAAAATTTAGTTGGGGGGGGGGGGGGGGAGGAGGGGGTGAGGGGCAGCGCCTTTTTGAAACACTGACGGCTAAAGCGCATGGAGGGGGGGGGGATAGACGAATTCACATGTCATAGAGATGCTTTTTAGATAAAAGAATTGTTTTTACCTAATTTTGGGCAGGGGAGGAGCTCCGGGGTGGGTGAGATGGTTATCTCGGCCAAAAGCTGAGATGAGATAATAATTAGACGTCCAACCCCCCCCCCCCCCCCCTCCTCCAACTACACTTTCATTATATTATTATATATATAATTTTTATATTATACGATATATATTTATATATACATATAGTATATACAGCGCTATCTTCTTCTGTCTGTTTCATGCCATTTTGCGTATTAGTCTGCAAAAAGCCACGAAGGTGCGCTGAGGGGCATGAAATGTCACGCGGGGGCGGTGAAAAAGATGTAATGTTAGGTAATGGTTTTGCTTCCCATAACTGAATCCAAGCGGAATTTCGAATGTAGATATTTATTATATTTAGCTGCGTATGCGGGAAAAACCCCTCACTCTTGAGCACATCAGTCTGAGGCATGGTTGTCAGGAATGAAACCTGAACTGAATTTCGGGCGGATTTTCGAGAGTGTCACCTATGCAGAACATTAGGAATCTTTCGATGTTATTCATGAGTAATTTCGTATATAAGTAATTGCGAGCAGTTGGTGCAAGCGTTAGCGTACGTAGCCTAACTTGACAATTATACTAAATGTACTGAATTAAAATTATACTAAATGTACTGAACTAATTATACTGAATGCTTCAATTACACTAATGGATTTATTGGCGGACGTCATGACGTTGGTCATTGAATTCCACAAAGGTTTGTGACGATGGGTTCACTATCTAGTTTGAAAGGTTCGTTTATCGCTATCAAAGTGCCACGGAGAATTTAGTCAAGACCACTAGTTCTCTTAATTAGACTAACGATATTTGCTCAAGTCCCTAAACCAACACCACGAATCTTTTTTCAACATCTTTGCCAGGGAACCATCGAGTTTAATTCCAGGGAAGAACTTTTACATTTTAAGACCAAATTCCACGCTAACGATTCGGGTGATATCTGGCCTGATGTACCTCTGGAACCTACAGCCCGTCTCACATCAAATGTGGTGATTGTTGTTGCAGAAACAAGTAAATTTAAACGCTTGTAAGTTCGTATGACTCTATAAATCTTTTCCCAATTGCAATTTTCAGATATCGCACAAGGAGATGGCCAATGTACAATTATAATACAATTACAAAATCTCACCTAGTATAACGATGGCAGTGTCAATAGCTGACACCACATAGACCAAAGAAACGATGACTCCACTGATCCATTTCCTGGAGTTTTTTTCGTAGTCACTGATGAATTTAGAAGCAAAACCACGTTCGATTATAGCTGCTGGTAGGTAAACAGCTGTCACACAAGAGCTCCATGTACGAACAAAGGCTGCTGTGGCAATGATTACGTAGTCGAGAACACTTTCTGAATATACAGTTCTAGATTGGCTTTGAGATTGATATTTGGGTTCAAGTGTTTATTTACTAAGAGCCGAATTACAACCATAAGACTTCGTTGAAGCTGTGCTACAGCACATTACCGGCTACGATGGACTGGTAACCGTAATTTGATCACGTAGCTGATGCTGTAGGCAAGGTTTGCCGGACGTCGGCTGTGTTCCAAGAAGTTCTGAGTGCAGTCTAGCAGTACCAGTCGTGGCGAAGTGTATTGCCTAAGCCCAGACCATCTCCTTCAAAAACACCTCAACGGAAGGAATGGAGAAATAATATGATACGTAAGATATACGTAATACGTAATACGGTAATAGTAAGAGTACCGTAGTATCGACAACTGTTAAAGGGGACACTAGATTCTGATAAAGAGCTGAAAGGTTACAGGTAAATGAAATTCATTGATCGGACATGCCTTTTTCCGCAATAACGCTGAGTTCAGAAAGGAATAAGGCAACGCGAGCCAATATGTTGGGATAATACATGAGCAAAGTAGCCTGAAATGCTGATTATCATAAGGTAGGATTGATGTGCTTCTTTCTTCACTGTTCCCCGAATTCATCTGAGAACAAGGACCTGTTTGGAGGTTACCTTGTGTAGCACGAGTACAAGGTGTAGAAAAAATAGAAAAGTTAGCGAAAAAAAGTATGTGCACCTAAAAGACGTAACGATGACCGGCAGTAGCCCTTTTACGTCTGCGCGTTTTTATTGTGTTTTATAGCTCCGGTGGCTGGTAACTAAGGCTAGGGTGATTTTTTTTAGAAATACTTCTTAGAATAATAGTCCAAAGTGTTGACTTGCTCAAACTCACTTTTGTTATTTGAACTAGGTTTCTGTGAAGTAATGGAGTTTTGTCCAAAATTCGGATAGTGAATGGTATGTATACTGCAACTAAAGACATAGCCAAAAACTCGATTGCGGTGAGGAACCAAACGATTATATAAGTTGGTTCGGTTGATTTTGGTCTGATGAGGAATAAGAAAACTTTGACATCTCCGATTGTAACTTCCATTGCAGTATTTGCTGAAAGAGAGTTTACAAGATAGTGAAGTTGGCTAGATTTTGCCGAAAAATGATTAGAATATGAGAGTTGTGAACCTTAACGAATTTTTGTAAGCTGTCATTGCGATTTCGCCTAGGGGAGTGGGAACAAATCAGGAGGAAGCTTTCATTTTCACATAATTTCGTACATATGATATTCAGCTTCAAAAAGCGTAAGGAGGTAGAACGAATGGCACTGAACAGACGAATGCGAAAGGTACTCATGCATGGTACCGTAATGCCAGAAACATTTGGTCTGTTGCTAAAACATTCAGGCATATTCTTAATTTATGATCTGAAGAATTCTCCGAATTCGGAACGACAAAACATAGAGAAGGACGTACCGTATTACGCAAATTGTGGCTTGGATGCTCCGTGGCTATCGGCTGCCATTAGAAAATACAGATCACGTGTAATAGTAATTGTATCTCAAGATGTTAATTACTTGTTTCATTTCTTGTTGAAGAAGAGCTAACAATAATTCTGAGCATCACATTTCATTTTCACAAAATTCTTGACACTAATTATCAACTGTTAGTGAAAAACATTTTAATACGATACTACTGCTGCAAATGACATGAATGAGGGAAGCGGGTAACTCCCGATATTTGTACGGGGTGTTCCAAAATCATGGGAGACAAGATTGAGTAACTTCTTATGCAGGGTCAACTTATTAATTTGCTCCATCCGCTATTAGTTTCCTGCAGAAGTATAATAGGTGCTCTCGCAATATTCATAGTCACTGAAGGTTCTACCTTACTTTCTCCACACATATTCCCTTTCTGTGCAGACAAAAGGCTAATGCAATTCCTATTAGGAAGTAGGAACGATGCTTCCAATTGTGCAGTGTATCAGTTTTAGCCCCCGGAAACTCGATGGCTCTGCTTGGAAAGGCGGAAGTATTTGTGAGAAATAGTTTGTTTGATTACACCCCTACACCAGCGGAAAATATGTATCTCTAGATTCAGCCCTATAATAAAAAAAAAACCTGCATTCACTGTAGAACATGGGATAGGGGCTGCTTACAGGGATATAATTGAAAAAATTTTCAACTCGTTCTGAATATTATCGTTGATCATCGATTTCCTCGAGCGGGCGCCATTAACGTCTCGGTGGCGCGAACCAGAGTAGCCCAGCGGTTCGTCCACGCTTCGTTGACACAAGGCGCAGCATTTCTTTGTTCAGATCTTTCGTGAAGAAGTCTGATCATAGTGCTGGCGTTCTTGGTGTTCGTATGACAGAAATAGAAAGTCAGAACCGCTCTGGCCCAACAATCATCACGATATCGCATAGCGTGTCCGGCCCAACCAATATTCGATTTCTTGCGCTGTATCTATCTTCTGTTTCGCTGTTTGCGTTGTGCGCTTATTTCTTTCGTGTGAACGCTTATACTATTTCAGAATCACGAGGAATAGAAAGTGTGTTGAGTCATTTGAAGAACAGGCGGAGTTGACCGTCAGATTAACTGAGGAAAGTGAATCAAGGAAACGGGTTTAGAATTTTGAGTTTATTGAGAGCGATTTAGATAATCACAACCGTGAATACTAGTCAGTAAGGGCAGTCCGGAACGGTAGACGGGAGGGTCCAACGAGGCCTTCCTTCCTTTCCTCCTTTCGGGATCAGTCACCTGGTAACATGTCATCTGAAAAGGTAACTGTGATACCAGTTAAGTACTGCACATTTAATGGAAGCAGCCTCTTATACCTTAGGAGACCATGCAGTTATTGTGTAAGCCAAATATTCATCAAAAACGGAAATTGAATGTTAAGCGCAAGCTGAAAAAAAAACAGATGAATGCTAGAATTTCTATCCTAATAACGAATTTCGAGTAAAAAAATACTGCAGCAATTCGTCTGAACAGCTTTCAACATGAAAAACGCTAAAGTGTAATTGCTGCGAGTGCTTTTATATCTTCCATGTGCTGGACATCTGATGAAAATATTAGGGTGTCCCAAAAGTTTTGAAAAAATTTTGGTCAAAATTTCGCAATCGTGTTGCGCAAGAAAGCGCCGAAATAGAGCCACGGAGAAAAGGTCAGTAAAAGGCCACGCTAGGTAGATCATCATAACAAGAGAACTGTATTGCACTTCATCTTTGGAAGTTAGTTATCATCATTTGAATTATCTCTGACCAACACCACTATCGGCGCCTTCTGCTTCGTTTCTACCGATCTGGTCACTCCGTCACTCAAGCCTTAAATGAGCTAGTTCGTCGATGGGCAGCAGTGCCCCCATTCTTACCACCTGCTATAGGTGGTACGCTCGCTTCTCTAGAGGTGAGATTTCCCTCGACGATGCTCCTCGTAGAGGACGCCCACGTTCCTCGAAAACCGACATTGTTCTAGCTTCCGCTCGAAGCAATCCTTCTCAAAGCCTGAGGGGAATGGAAAGGACGACTGCTACTTCTCGTTCCACTATCCACAGGATTCTGCGCCGAAGCCTCCTTCGTGCAGCGCTCCCTGGAGTTATTCCCCACTCCCCTACTGAACATGAGCGTCGAGTACGAGTCGATGTCTGCCAGAAACTTCTCAGCCGTAAGCGAACGATGGCCTGGACGGACTTCATCATCGCTCAGGATGAAAAGTGTATATCTTATGAAAATCCACAGAGAAAGTTGCAGTGGCTACCAGTGGACGTGAAGCCTCAACCCGTGCCAAAGAGTGGTGCCCACGCCAAGAAGGAGATGATATCATTCTTCTTCTGCTCCACCAGCTGCGTATACTACGAGTTCTTACCTGAGGGTACTGCGATGACGGCAAGAGTATTCTTTGAGCAACTGCGAGAGATGGTGTCTCGAGTCCCCAGTTCACACCGACTACAAGGAAAGTTTGTAATTGTGATGGACAATGCTCGACCCCACCATGCGAGGACCACGACGGAGGAGCTGGAAAGACTTGGGATCACCTGGCTACCCCACCCTCCATATTCACCTGATCTTAGTCCTTAAGACTGCCATGCTTTCAGAAGCCTGGAGGCCTACACGAAAGGGAAAAAATTCAACAACCGTCAGGAGGTCAAACATGCAGTGGATGAATGGATCGCTTCACGCCCTTCTTCTTTCTGGACGAATGGCATCAGCGCTCTGCCCAGTCGATGGAGGGACGTCGTGGCTCGAGAGGGCCACTACCTCGATTACTGATCTCACCTTTTTGTTGTAGTATTTTTGTGTTGAATAAACCAAATAAATTTCTTCAAAACTTTTGAGACACCCCCACACCCTGAGCCATCGAGCAAAACTGATGTAGCTCAGGGGCAACCATGAAGACAACGATGAAAATATCGCCCTCCCAAAAAACTTGAACAATGATGTTGTGAATAAAAAAAAGAAATAGCTGACCGTGGCGGCATTAGGTCATGACTTACATCACCAATGAGAGATGTGATAGTGAAGAAGAATCGGCTGAGTTGGATCTTCGAATACCTAGAAAATAGGGGTGGCCACACAATTCAGGTATGACTATCGACAGTTGCATCAAAACCTGAAATTAATTCCTAATCATTAAGATGAACAGCAATTCTGAAAATTTTTTGACCATCGATTTCGTACTGGGAATTTTCGATTTTACCAGAATTCACAAATTGAGGTTACGGCTATTGATAATGGTATCCAGAATGGTCTGATCCATTCTGATGAGGGGCATGCAGAAGACAGCTTATGCGCTTCTCTCGGGCAGTGTCGATTTTTGATCAAGCGAAATTGAAGAATACGATAGTTTCATTCTCGATGAGGACTACTGCGTATGTGGCGGTGCCTTGTGTTGAGAAAAACCAATCGATAACTTCAAATTATTCTTGGACAACAATATTATGGATTTGAATACAGCAGAAGTCAACGGCTGTGGCAATGCACAAGCTACCGCTGTTGGAAACACATTTACAGTGGGAATCGACAGCGGAGAAATTTACGTTTTTTGGAATGTGCTTTCAAATGGGTATGATAAGAATACCGGCATTGAGAGATTGTTCCCCTTCAAAACCGGCTTCGGTCTAGTGGTCATCCAAATATCGCCTGTACTCTTACCAAGTTTGAACTTTCTAGGTTCATGGAACCGGATTTATGAATTTTCGTATATAAATGAAGAAGGGATGTGAGGCTCGAGGCACACTCCGCTCATTGTGGGCGGGCCTCCGCTGACGTCATTTATGCGGGAGACACCTTCGACAATGCTTTTCCCACATCAACTTTTTCCTGCTCTGTTGGCTTCCTCCAAACTGAGTTATAAATGTTTTCATAAAGCATTGCACATTTGGAGAACGCCCCGCCCATCGGGAGTGGGACTCCATAGTTCGATCTAACTTACCAACGCACACCTCTAGCCACCTTTAAACCCCTCTTTGAAGTCGTCTTGTGACTGGATTTGAAATCATGGCCCTCAGTACAGCTAATTTCGATGCACGCCACGCCCGCTGTGGGCGGGGCTCCGCTCCGCTCCGTGTGCTTTATACTTCTCAGGACATGGCCCACCCATCTCACCCTTGGCTCGGTCTCTCAAGGCAGATCTAAAGGAGCTAAGGAATTTCGTGACAGACATACAGACAGACAGAACAGACGATAGACGACAGACGACAGACGACAGACAAAGCGCTTTATAGTAAGTAGGATGCTTATGCAGCCGTCTTTTCGAGATATCTCATTTGCTGAAGTTGTTCCGCGAACGAAGAGATCACCACAGGAATGTACTCCTTCGGGAAAAATCTTTGGAATTGCAAAACCAGAAGGTTCCCTGGAATCATGGGGTACACTGTCACCCAAATGGCCCGGTCTGGTTCTTCCATCTATCACATCTGCATAGGTTAAATGGTATCAGCTCCATCTATAGCGATAAGCTCACTAACTTGCATATAGCCCGACCACCACCTGTTGTTGTGTGGGCCACTGCAAACCGCCACAACGATGTTGAGCGGGAGTTGAATGCGAAGATGCTTTCCAAAATGAGACTGATGAACGACACTAGACTTTGAGACTTCATATTTGAGATCGCTGACTCACTTGAGTAACAGTATATTATCGATAATTTTTAATGAATACAATTTCATAGGAAGCTATCTATCCGATGTTCTCACAGCTTGTGCATGTCTCGTTCGAGTATGGACTACGAATCTAATGATATTGTACTTCCCATCAGTGATTATTGGAAGGATTTTCGCTTCGAAACACATCACGGATTATGAAAAGCTTCCAAGACCCTGGATATGTAGGGTCGTGATTCCTTTTGTTTATGTCACTTCAATATTCACAGCAACTTCTCGAATGCTAGGTGAATTTTGTCCCGTTTTTGGTTAAGACAATATTCTTGTAGATTTATCTGAATTTATATAGCAGAAACATCGCTACTACTTCAGGTTACACCAACGACGTAATTATTCCGATACTGGTCAATGGATTGCTCCTTATCGGCTGCACAGCTTGTATAACTCTCTTTCGTCGAGATTCTGCAAATTACGGGACTTGTACCGTAATCTTGTACAGAAAAGAGTCATTTACACTCCGAGTACAAAGTTTCAATTGAGAGAAAATCTAAAAGTCATGAAGGTAAGGAAAAACTTAGCAACATATTATATCAAACCAGACCTCTATCCATTTCCTTCAGCATTTGGATGAGTGCCAAAATATGGATTGGACTGTGAGCCACTTGTGTACAGTGTACAGAATAGTACTCAAAAAAGGTGTTTAATAGCAAGTAGCTCACCGTCACCACTGACACTATACCTATGACTCCAAATCGAAATTCTTAGCTCGAACCAGCCTGTACCATGCTCTCCATCTCACCAAGTTTGCTTCGTTGGTTACATAAGAGTCCGAAGAGTCAGAAGTGTCTGACTGTGAATTCGGCTACGGGTCTAGTGAATTTTATTTCAGCACAAAAAGGGGCCAGAGATTGTATCGTGTGATCGCCGCACCCATCGTGGACGAGTTTAAACGGCTTTGTAGAGGCTGCACTATCTCAAGAGACTCCCATGTAGGAAGTTCAAACAGCTTGTCATAGCCCATGGCAACAGCAAAAAGCAGTTTCGGACAATTTCGGTTTGATGTAGTCATCTCTTTGCGCAATATGAGCAAGATAAATCTCGTCCAAACACTCCTTACATGCCATTACCGTCACAGTGATCCCGTACAGCCTCAATTTCCACTACTTTCAAAAAGCTTGGAGTGAGCGGATTTTCTCACTTTCTTCGCTACCTATGTACTCCTCCACATCAACGCTTCTGCTTTTCAACCTAATAAGGGCACCTCAAAATTACCGTGAACTGTGCCTTCAAATTTTAGGGGTGTGCTCGAACTCCTGCGACTCGCGTGTCATCATGCCAGATTGAGAAGCGGGATAAACTAAAATTTAGTGAGTATAAACTCCGAAACGCCGACATTCAATTTATCTGAGTTGGTTTATTGGTTCCAGTCAGGTCTGATAGGATGAAATCACCAATTTGTACATACAGTAGCGCTCAAAAGTGTTCGGTGAAATGCTTTGACGCTTTTTCGTTCATAACTTTTTTGTTAGGTGACCAAATCGCACAGAATTTGGATATGTTTAACTAGAGCATATTCCACCCTACCCAACACTATTTGACTGCAAAGCTGCAATATCCACAGATAGCGCAAGGGGTTTGTTGCGGTAGCAGACTTTGCTAAAACTAAAGTTGTTGACGTCTGCACTTATTCCCACCTTATGTGCGTTTTTCTCATCTATGGTGTTCGGCATTACCGCTCGTACATTTTTGACATGACAAAAAGGAAAGAGATTCTAGAAAGACCATCATCAGTATTTGCAGTCGATTTTATTTTCATGCCCTTTGGAATATCTGGAACATGGTCAGATTGCAGGTTAATAGTGGTAAATATTCACAATACACCCACGCTCCTAATATAGAAATTTCGCACTATTAGTTCCAGTAGGAAAGAAGTTACGACTGAAAAGTACGGCTGATGAACCATTTCACCGAAGACTTTTGAGCGCTACTGTATATCGGCTGGCCCAGAACGTCCTAGAACTCGATCGATCGAAGTCGAGAGACATCGGACTTCTAAAGAACGATAGGTATATTCATTCACAAATTGAATTGTTGCATGTTAGTCGCAGCTTTTTATCCTTCGGTAACCCTAGTCTCTATATCCATCGGTAAGCACCTCATTTCAAGGGTTGATCTTCCACAATTGGTTTCCTTTCGTGTGAATGATCCACTTCCTGGTCCGTGCCTCTCGTTGGAAATGGGGGATCGCAGTCGCAGGAGTTCGAGCACACCCCTAAAATTTGAAGGCACAGTTCACGGTAATTTTGAGGTGCCCTTATTAGGTTGAAAAGCAGAAGCGTTGATGTGGAGGAGTACATAGGTGGCGAAGAAAGTGAGAAAATCCGCTTACTCCAAGCTTTTTGAAAGTAGTGGAAATTGAGGCTGTACGGGATCACTGTGACGGTAATGGCATGTAAGGAGTGTTTGGACGAGATTTATCTTGCTCATATTGCGCAAAGAGATGACTACATCAAACCGAAATTGTCCAAAACTGCTTTTTGCTGTCGCCATGGGCTATGACAAGCTGTTTGAACTCCCTACATGGGAGTCTCTTGAGATAGTGCAGCCTCTACAAAGCCGTTTAAACTCGTCCACGATGGGTGCGGCGGTCACACGATACAATCTCTGGCCCCTTTTTGTGCCCTATCCATGAAGTTTTTCGACTCACAACGGCAGATATGATATAAAGGAGAGCCTCGAATCCATACTATAAGGAAATCTCAGAAAACATTTTTATCGTGGACTGTGCCTTTACCTCTGACAGCACCATATAACACCGTAGATAAATAGTTCTAAGGGTACAAAATTTCATTTCGGTATATAGGTCGCCAACTAGCTTCGAGAAAACGTCAACAATTTACCATTGTGCCACTCATTGTTGAAAAAGAATATGAGACGGGTAACAGGATGTCCAAGAATTTGTGGAATATGAGATTCTGAGTTTACTTAGCTACTCAATATTCATATCATTTTCAACGGATGCAACAGCAGTAGTAATGCTCAAACCAAGACCGTTCTCGAAGTAACTTTATGTTCAACTCCACACGAAATCACTAACCACAGTGGTTGACGTTTTGGTTAAATCATTTTCGTCGGAGTCTGATTAGATGGAATCGAATTTATGAAATTACCCGATCAAACATCTTTACCCCAACAATTTTTTCAAGACCAACTCAAACATCACTTAATCCTAGGTGGATAAAAAAAGATCGTTCTAATCCGCAGATAGTCCCAAAAGACGTTCATGTCGACATAGAGGAAAAGTACTTCTTTCTTCATACTGTGGATTAGCGAAATTACTGATGAAGATTTGCTTCACTGTCTGGTATCATGAAGGATAGTATAATGAGCATAATGAGTAATAAATGTAATAATATATACATATAATGAATAATATGAGGATAGTTTAGTATAATGAAGGGTAGTGCAGCAAGGAAAAAATTACAAGTCATTCAAAATAAGCAATTAGTAAGTAACAGAGTACTGCAATCACTATAATTGAAACAGTTCACGTGCCGACGAAAGGATGAGCCATGCATTTTAAAAGCAGAAGCTCTAAGGCATGGTCCCTACTTCAACGGTGAAGAAAGGTAGAAAAGATGGAGAAGGAAGTAAAAAGTAAGCCCAAAGATAGCGCTAAAATCTGTAAAGAAAAAGGGAAAACACTCCTCAGTAGAGAAAAGAAGGGAAAGGAGAAAAAAAGCGGAAAGAAGCAAGAAGGTTACATGAAGGAGTTCTAGTAAAAGCATGATGAGATCTTTCCTTCTGAATTATTGCCGACATACAGTAGCGCTCAAAAGTCTTCGGTGACATGGTTCTTCACCCGTACTTCCCACTCGTAACTCCTTTCCTACTGGATCTAATCAAGCGAAATTTCGATATGTGCAGCATGGGCGTAGTGTGAATATTTTTTACTATTACCCTGCAATCTGATCATGTTCCAAATATTCCAAAGAGCATGAACTCAAAATCGACTGAAAATACAGATGATGATCCTTCTAGAATCTCTTTCCTTTTTGTCATGTCAAAAATGTACGAGCGGTAATGCCGAACACCATAGATGAGAAAAACGCACATAAGGTGGGAATAAGTGCAGACGTCAACAACTTTAGTTTTAGCAAAGTCTGCTACCGCAACAAACACCTTGCTCTATCTGTGGATATTGCAGCTTTGCAGTCAAATAGTGTTGGGTAGGGTGAAATATGCTCTAGTTAAACATATCCAAGTTTTGCGCGATTTGGTCTACTAGGAAAAAAGATATGAACGAAAAAGCGTCAAAGCATTTCACCGAAGACTTTTGAGCGCTACTGTATATGAAAACATGGTGGAATATATACGTAGGATTTCACAGTGCTTGAGAACTTCCCACTTGGAACTCCTTGATTTCCAGCAAAAGCTTGAATGGAATTGGTTGTGGGATACGAACTGCTTGACTCCCATCTACCATGCATTAGTCAGTTGTTTAAAATATGCATTAGATGCTCCACGATGTTCGTTTATAGGTTGAATTCCATAGACTTTTTGAGCTCTCCAGTTCCAAGGAAGGAGAAAATGAATTCGAACTTCATCAAGGGCGACCATATACACCAAAGCAATCAGGTAGAAGGATCTTAATGGACATATTAGGGTGCATGTAGAGGCCTTAAAGTAAGAAAACAGTTATATCGAGTGGTCATGACAAGCTATCAATTCACATTGTGAAGGAAATATTTGAAAGCACATAAGACATCGGGCTCCATTGTGGATGAGCTATTAGTACAGTTATTGTCAAAGTAAAAAACAAGCAGCCAATCCACCAATGGCCACAGCAATTGTCTGATGCATCGAAATCTGAACCATTTGAAATGCAGAAAACATAAATCTGGGTGAAGTAGGGGAAGTCTTCAGTTTACATATAGATAACTGTCTCTGACATCATTCAATTACGCGAGAAGTAAAGCTCGAATGTAACACTAGATTCGCTTCACTTAGGTGGTTGACTCTAAGTAATTAATGTGTTAAGTAATTCTGTTCAGAACAGGATTTCTAATGGTGGAAGATTCATTGTGCCTGACTTCAGAAGAGATTCTGATTGTTGTACTATTTTTAGGTCTCAGCGAAGAAAATGAGTCGTGTCATAAAGGCTTCATAGACTCGAATAGACTTTAGGTTATTGTGACTTATAAGAGCCGAACCTCTTCGCCCTAATTGCAAGAACGTCGACCATAAGATAAAGCTGATGAGGTTTCCTGAAAATTGGAGAGAATGTTTTTCCTCAATTAGCCATTGCTTTAATGTTTTTACGCATGGTCAAAACACATGGCATTACGAAGCATCCTGCTATCCCCAACTTCACAAACGATGTGAAATAAGATTCAGCAGATTTCGTACCGAGTTATAAACTAGCGCTTCTGGCTCTTCAGCTTCTCTTAGTATTCAAGGAGCCAACCTTGGTGAGATGGAGGGAATGGTATTGACAGTTTCAAACTAGGAATTTCAGTTTGGGATAATGAGTGTGGTGTCGGTGAGCTACTTACGAAGAAAGAACTGAACACCTTCTCCTGGCCATTGTTCTGGGCACTGCACGCAAGTGGCTCACATTCCTCGCAATCCATATTTTGGCACTCCTCCAAATGCTGAGGGACGGGTGGAAGTGTGGTTTGACATGATTGCGGCTGAGATTTCGAAATAATAAAATTCTCCCCCTACCTTCATTACTTTAAGATTTTCTTCCAGTTGAAACCTTGTACTCAGAGTGTAGATGGCTTTCTTTTGTACAAGATTACGATTAATAGCTCGCAATTTTGCAGAATCTCGACGAAAGAGAGTAATAAATGTCGTGCAATAGATAAGGAAAAATACAGAGATCAGTATCGAGCCAATTACGTTGTTGGAGTAGCCTTGAGTAAAGCGATGTTTTTGCTATAAAAAACCAGGCAAAACTAAGGTAAATATGTACAGGGTGGGCCAAAATTATGATTACAGCGCGCGCTGACGTTCATTGCAAATTTTTTCTGAGCTCATTACAACTCATTGAATTTCTTCCACTCCACAAGGTAGATTACGTTATTTCCTTTCTAATGATACTAAACTTTTGGTAGAATTTGAACATAATATAAGCGTAACTAGTCCGTGAGTCAAACGTCGCTTTGCATTTACAAGCACTTTTGGCACGGTGCATCTATAGACGAACCAGCGTAACAAGGCAGGTGGTGCATTCAACCATAAAACGCTTTCGAGAGTTGGGAACAATTGCAGGTAGGAGTGATAAACCTAGGAGATCTGTGGTTATATTTAGGGGAAGTGTTAAGGAAGCAGGGCAAAGGTCCACGTAACAGCCAAACTCATTCTGAGTCCAAAAAGGCTAAATGAATGGATATCTCACGAAATTTTCTGCGTGAAATCGTGAAGCATCACCTGCACAACGAGACCCTTATACGATCAGAGAGTGATTTCCCTAGAGGCAGGTTAAAGAGAAGAGAAAGGTTGGCTAACAAAAGCTGCCCTGTCGCATCCGAAAAAATTGTCGTACGGAATTCCTGTTCACCGACGAAAAGATATTCAAAGTGAAAAAGGTGCTCAATAAGTAGAGCGATTAAATTTGTATGAAGCTTGAAGAAATGGAAGTGATACAGCGCTAGGCCCACTGACTTTCTGCAACGGCTTCTGCGAGCGTCACCGCCGAGGCAAAAGCACCGATTATTTTTGTAAATTGAGGTGTGAAAGTTGATTTGGAGACCGTTTCGATCTCTTCGTACGCAATAGGAAAACGCGGAAAACCGCGATTTTTTAGGACTCTTTGATCCGATCAATAAATTGTATAAGCTGAGGCTCGGCCATGTATGTGAGGGATGCTGGCTCGCGCCTTATCTCATGCTTCATCAAGAAAAGCGCGAGCCAGCGTCTTCGGTATAAATTGGTAGGATGACTCATTGTCGATCTTTTACTTCTTCATAACGCGATTCTTGTAGGACTCTCAATCTACTTGTTATGATTCTTCTCAACTCATACTCACTTAACACTGTAGTCTTAGCTCTTAGTACTGCTTGCTTTGTGCCTTTATATTGGTGCCTTTATATTGTTGTCTGATTGGGTTTAATTACCCAAGTTTGAGGCTCTTTTGGTCGGTGGATAAAACCGTTAGACTATTTGTGGTGTGGTGTTCTTTCCGCGTGGCGTAAACGAGCTATATCTCAAACTACAACTTTCCTTTTCATGGTGCATCGGTTACTCGACGAAGGACCGAGGTACGAATTTAAGGAAACTCATTGAATTTTTCAATTGTCGCTATAAATAGGAACCTCAGACGACTCGCGACGTTTTCTTTTTTCTTACTTCAACTGGTCGCGATATTTGGATCGTAACTCAAGAAAGCGACACTTTGGATTCAGACTTTGTCTCCTTTTTCACTTTTTACTACTGTTACTCAAAGAATACTAAAATATTGGATTATTAATTTGCCATGTCCGGTCCTATAACTTTGAAAACGCAGAAGGGACTGTTAACTCGTTACAGTAATAATTTGAGACGCGTATTGGATAGTGCTGAGGCAACGGTAACAAGGGAGTGGTCTGATTTACACGAGAGAAGAGACCTAGGCAATACACAAGCAGCGATTTTCGAACTTCAAAGCGCTTCGGAGTTGGTCTTGAATTCTTTGTCCACATTTGCGGCTACGGCTGACTCATTGGGCGAGAGTCTCAATGAGGAACATGAGAAACAATTACAGGAATATATCGATTCGGCACAGTCCCTCCTTGATCGCGCAAACAGGGTTGCAATTCAAATGGATGCTCACGTACGTACGGCTCGCGATCAAACTCTTTTTATGGGAAATGACCAGGCTACATTTCAGGGGACCCTACAAGTGGCGAGACCCAAACTACCAGCCATCCCAATTCCTACATTCTCGGGTAAGGTATGGGAGTACAAAAATTTTTGGACTCTTTTCTGCGCCAATGTGCACGACCAACCCTTGACTAAGCTACAAAAATTCAATTACCTACTAAATGCTCTAAGCGGGGAAGCTCGTGAACTCGTAAAACGATACTCAGTGACGGAGGACAATTACGACTTAGCAGTGGAATCACTACGGAAAAAATACGGGGACAATTCTAAACTAATTGATCGACTACAGGCACGCCTAGAAGCGGCAAAAGCTGAGGACTTCACGACGCAAGCGCAACGTCGTTTGCTCGAGTTCATTGTTCCCATAGTGGCACAATTAGAGCAGGAAAATGTCAACTTGGATGGCTCCTATCTAACAAAGAAAGTATTGGCTAAATTCAACACCTCCACACAACGCCGAATTCTTGATTTAAGACTCTCCCAAGAAACCAACGAATCGAATTGGAAAATGCAAGACCTGTTGAAAGACCTTGACCAACACATTTCAAAAGAAGAACGGATAAATGACATGGTAAAATCAAAAAACACCACCCACGCAAAACTTATTCCGAAACATACTTTCGGATTAAACTCGAAGAATCAACAATGCATGTTTTGCTCCTCGATGCAACATAAATCCTTATCATGCTCCCAGTATCCCACGATCTCAGAACGTCGCACAGCAATGCAAGAACGCAAGCTATGCCTGAATTGTGGGAAATCAGGACATTTCGCAACACAGTGCAAGAGCCAAGGATGTAGAAATTGTAAAGGGACTCGTCATCACCATACCCTCTGTCCACAATTGGCAATGAAGAAGGATATTAATCCTAAACAATGGACACCGGAAAAAAGACTCGGTGTGACTCAGGGAAGACAAGAGTCGAAGACTCGATATATTAAAACTAAAGAGGGAAAAACGATAAATACTCACGCGAATCCCTTACAATCTGATCAGTTACTTAATCAGGAAAGGGCACAAACAATAACGAGCACCGCCGAACAAGAAACAACTGTACTCCAAAACACAGATAAGACAAACAATATGGAAAGTTGTGTACTACTACTAACGGGGTGCGCCAAGATTTGGAACTGCAAGACTCAAGAATGGGATAAAGTAGAAATACTTTTTGATACGGGGGCGGATCGTTCATTCATTAGTGAAGCTTTGGCCAAACGAATTGGCCTCAAGTACTCGGACTCTAGAAAGCTGCGAATGCAGATTTTTGGTATAGAGGAACCAAAGGTCACGATATGTAATGTCACAGCATTAGACATTTGGGACTTTGATGGACACAAATATCCAGTGCAACTTTACACAACACCTGTTTTAACAGGTATGGGGAAAGCAGTTCATCTCACGGAGGCAGACCAAGCATTCATCAAACATCACGCAATTCAACTTTCGAAGGCTACACAGGACGACCAGGTATCACCACAAATCCTTTTAGGATGTGATCAGTTGTGGAACTTCCTAGATTCAACCTGTCCACAACTCACCCTCCCATCTGGGCTCAGACTCATTCCTTCGAGATTAGGGTACTTGCTCACGGGAAGGCAGACTCGATCAGAAGAGCAGATAGAAAAAGACATGCATGCAGATACAGAAGCCATGATAAAAGTCAACAGCTTCACGAATTTCGACGAAGACTTACAACGCTGGGACAAGTATTGGACTATGGATTCGTCTGGAATTTGTGAATTTACAGGCACAAAGGACGCCGAAAAGAAAGCAATAAATGAAAAAGTTCTACAATTTTTCAACAGAACGATAGAAAGACGAAAAGATGGGTATTATGTGCGCTTTCCGTACAAAGAAAACCATCCCTCCTTACCATCTAATAAAGCTATAGCGCTAAAGCGCCTGGAAAGCGTGCTAACAATGCTAAGATTGCGCCCCGATACGTTAAAAGAATATGAGAATACCATCACTACGCAGAAGGAAATCGGAATCATCGAGGAGATTCCCAACAACTTTCAGCAAGAAGGAAAGGTACTCCATTACATTCCACATCAGCCAGTGATAACTCCCCACAAAGAAACAACCAAGTTACGCATAGTCTTCGATGCTTCAGCTCATTTTTCGAACTGTCCCTCACTCAATGATGTTCTACACCAAGGTCCACTCATACTACCAGAATTGTATGAAGTACTATTACGCTTCCGCGTACCTCAATATGTAGTCACATCCGACGTGGAAAAAGCGTTCCTTCAGGTTCGTTTGAATGAACTGGATAGAGACGCTACTAGATTCTTTTGGGTACGTGACACAAACAAACCAGTGGACGAAGACAACCTTGTCACATATCGCTTTACTCGCGTAACGTTTGGACTCAATGTCTCACCTTTTCTCCTCGCAGGAACTATACACTACCATCTACATTTTTCAGTAGAAAACGAGGAAATAGCGGAAGAAATCCGAGAAAATCTATATGTAGACAACTTGATTTTGGCAGGAAACTCCGAAAAGGAAGTGCATGAAAAAGCACTCGAATCACGTCAGATTTTTGCAGAAATGGGAACGAATCTCAGGGAGTTCTTGTCAAATGACTCGTCTCTGAGAAAACAACTCCCACAGGAGGCCTGCGCCAAAAGTACGATACAGAAAGTCCTAGGGATATTGTGGAATGCAGAAACAGACACTCTTAACATCAAGTGTACTTTACCTACTAGTGAAGTTCTGACAAAAAGATTGGTAGCCCGAAGAATCGCTTCAGTATATGATCCCTTTGGATGGTTGGTGCCGTTACTCACCCCTGCGAAGCACTTCCAACAAAACCTTTGGAGGCGTAAATATGAGTGGGACGCCGAATTACCATCAGAAATAATACAAGAATGGAAGCTTATCGCAGAAAAAACCGACGGATTCCAATACTCTTTCCAAAGAAAGTTTTTAATCGATGGGACTAAGAACGACTTAGCGGTATTTGTAGACGCCAGCGACATAGCCATCTCCTGTTGTGCATACATCTTTAACCGTACTGGTTCCACCCTGGCAATGGCTAAATGCAAGCTCCCCTCCATACACTCGAAAATTACTATGCCAAAATTAGAAATGAATGCGCTCACTCTAGGGGCTAGACTTGCACGTTCCATTTTTCAAGCAATCAAAAAGTGCGGACCAGGACGAACAACATACGTATGCTTATTTTCTGACTCACAAATAGTATTAAATTGGCTCAAATTGGATGGAACAAGGACCCAAGTAGGGAAACTAGTGGAAAATAGGCTCAAAGAGATCCGTAAAATTATTGAATTCTTAAAAGAGCACGAAGTATCCGTCGAATTCAGGTATATCGCAAGTACGGAAAATCCTGCGGATGCGGGAACAAGGGGACTAACTAAGGAACAGCTCGCCAATCATATTTGGTGGAAGGGACCAAAATTTTTGACCAGCCCAAAGGAAAGGTGGCAATGCCCAATGTACAGCTTTACGCTCGATTTTACCGAGGGCCCTATTCTAGATACAAGTTCTATGGTACAAACTTCTGAGGAGGCACTGACAATTAATATGCTAGAAACTGAAGAGGGAAGAGTAGACCCATTAGTAAATGAAAATCGCTTCAACTCAATAAGGGCCGCAAAACGAGTTATAGCTATAGTACTCATTTTCATAAAAAGACTACTGCGGGTATTACCTTTCCCCCGCTTGAAAACAGTCCTCCATAATATACCGGAATTAAAAGTCATTCCAGAAATATTGACCCAACTGGGCGGAGAGACAATACAAGCAGCTCGCCGGGCTCTCATCCGTAATCATCAAACCATACACTTTGGAAAAACCTATAGAAAGACCATGGAAAATACACTCCGTCCATTCTTAGATAAGAACCTCATTTGGAGATCGAGAGGACGCCTAGGAAATTCAGACCTGACAGAAGAAGGAAAATATCCTATCATCCTTGTACCAAACACATTTTTAGCCCAACTTATAATCAAAGAGGCACATGGACGATACCACCAAGGGGTTGAACATACTATGGCTACAGTACGATCACAGTACTGGATACCTAAGCTGAGACAACAAGTGCGGAAACTAGTTCTAAGATGTGTCCAATGTCGACGTTTCAACGGACTCCCATACCCCTATCCAAACTCCGGTGACTTACCCCGAAGACGGGTATGGAAAAGTCGACCATTTCAACACATAGGATTGGACTTTTTCGACTTGCCAGAACCAACGCAAAATAGCGAAAACGCCAAACCATCCGGATGCATCTTCACATGTACAGTCACTCGACTCATTCATCTCGAACTTGTCCAAAGTATGGGTACAGAGGATTTTATAAATGCGCTCCGACGTTTCGTCGCACGAAGAGGAGTACCCGATACCATTACGTGTGACAATGCTCCGACCTTTTTACTCACCGCAAAAATTTTATCCGACGAACATCGCATTCACGAAGATGTCTTGAAAGAAGTCTCAGATAAAGAAATACAGTGGAACTACATAACACCCTATGCTCCGTGGCAAGGAGGATTTTATGAAAGACTTATAAAATCAATCAAGCACGCGCTGTATAAAGCTCTACGAGGCACAAATCAAAGATCAATGGAACATCTTCGCACATCGCTAACCGAAATTGAAGCCAGTTTGAACACAAGGCCACTTACCTACATGGGGGCATCACAGGAAGAATTAGCATGTGTCCGACCAATCGACTTTCTACAAAGAGACTTGAATATCACATTACCACATGACGCTTTGAAACCCGACTTATCGAAGGATCCTGACTATCACACTCCAGAAGAGATTCGAGAACTTCAGACCCGTCAAAAAGTATTAGAAGCACTTCATTCTTCCTGCAAATCAACAGAACGTTTCTGGACAATCTGGCGCGAGCAGTACCTAGCAAGTCTCAGAGAAAAACACAAAAGGTCGCCAATAAACAAAAGAAGCGGACAAATAATTCCAACAGTAGGCGACGTCGTATTACTAAGCGACCCGGTACTTCCAAGGAACAGCTGGAGAATGGCACGAATCACGAAATTGCATTCAGGTAACGATGGAAGTATTAGGGAAGCCGAACTCATAACGGCCACAAAAAGAAAGATTCGACGACCACTTAACCTTCTAATACCTATGGAAATACAAGACCAGAAAGATGACGACTACCAAAAGGATACCGAACGTAAGGAAGATCCGCCTACAGCTACACACCATTATAATCTACGAAAGCGACCTCCGAAGGAACCGTTGAAGACTACTGCTTTAGTAACATATTCCTCCAAATCCAAACCGTCGGCGAAATGGTTTTTATTCTATCTAATGCTACTCACGCTGATCAACACTAGCTCAGGAATGCGATCCGAAGTCATAAAGTTAGAATGCACAGAAAAAGGAGTGGAAGTTTTGGCTTCGATGAAGAACAAAACTATTGAAATCTGCGCGGAGCATCATTGCAGAACGCACAATATCATTCAAGAAAGGCAACTCATAAAGTTTCCTGCGGACATTACTACCCACGACTACTCTGTACGGATAAAATGGAATAATGAAGGAAGACTAGCTACAATAGAAAGTAAATGTCCAGGAATAGACTTTTGTGAAAATATAGACTGCTTTTTCTGTGCGCACGTTCTCTTCAACCCAGAATGCTACCCACTTCGAGCATTACTCATAGTTATGTTGCTACTATATGGCCTTGTGGCAGTGGGCTACACATTACTATACGTCCCTATGACGATAGGAAAACCCATAAGACTCCTCTTATTAGGAACAAAATGGATCGTTACTTACATTGGAAGACAAATAATACGCTGTTTCTACAAGACACTACGCCTTTTGTTGAAAAGACGCCGTAGAACCCACCACGACAGGATTCTAGCTGCCTTGGCCGTAAGCACGTGTCTCATACTGCAGCCGCTCCCTGCGACGAGTACGTGCCAGCAGGTGAACGTTCTAGAGCATAACTCCACAATTTGCTCGTCAAACGCGGGAAAAGAGAAATGCATCATCAGACTAATAGAAATGCTGAAGCTCAACTCATTCAAACAAGAAGCATGCTTAAGAGTCACTCACGGGACGTCTTTGATTACCAATATAAAAATACGATGGAAAGGACTATACTTAAGATGCGAAGAAGAAACTCTATATTTTACGCGCCCAACAATACTAAAAATCTTGGATAGTAAACGCTGCCCCAGAATGGGATCCTGCGGAGAAGAAAAATGCGCTAACTTCAATACTTCGACTCTTATAGAAGAACTAGCAGCCGCAAATAGTTTTCCAGGCAGGACAGGATGCATGGAATCTTGTGGGGGATGGGGATGCGACTGCTTTTACCTCAGCTCAGGATGTCTCTTCTATCGCATATACACAGTTCCAACGTCACCAAAAATTTATAAATTGTTTCGTTGCACTCGATGGACAGAAGAAATAAAAATAGAAATAATGACTGAAGATCTACACAACCCCGCAGGGAACAAACGATACGTCTTTGGACTCACTCCAAACATTCCGATAGAACTACCCTCCATACGTTTCACAGCGACAACACTCACATTACCACCCATTCCACCGCTTGACTACGTATTCATAACCAACAACGAAGAAACGGCCATATGGAATGCTCGAACAACCCCAAATCTCGTTTGCAACTCTATAGAAGAAGCCAAGACAGGAAACTGCTCGACGGTAGACGACTGTCGTTGTTCTCCCGCGGAAAATAAAGTTAACTGCATATGCTCCACTATCAACCTAGAAGCAGAATTTAATAAGATCGAAAACAAACTCCCTCTAAAAACGGAAGCACTGGAATTAAAACGACGGACTCCCAATGCATTAGTTGCAAAAATCCCTCAAATGGTAAGCGCTGATATCATATTGGAATTTCTACAGACAGTAGACACCACCAAACTCTTGACCCAGAACAACACCTGTTCAGTAACGGATGGGATACTACAAGGGTGCTACAGTTGTATGAAAGGGGCATGGGCAAAAATTCATTGCAAGGCTAACAAAAAGACCCTTGGAGAAATAATATGCGGTAAACACTCATTCGTGGTGACATGCGACCCAGAAGCTACCGAAACAACACTCCGGTTACACCTAGACTCAGCGCGACACCTTTTAAATTGCTCTATAACATGTGGTACGCAGAAAAAATCCTTTACATTATCGGGAGTGCTAAAATATGTCAACAATTTTGAAACTCATCTATATACTTTAATCCGAAGCAAAAGTATACCTTACCAGGAGGTCGCATGGCCAGACTTTCAACACATCATCTCAGTGATTTTCTCTTGGTACAAAACAGTAATTCTTGGAATCATCGCAGTCGCCGCTTCTTTACTACTCTCGTACATACTCCTTCAAACTATGGGAATGAGAATACTAAAACTCATGTTTCGCTTAACATATAAGCTCACACTTTGCCCATTCAAAACTTTCTCATGGATACTTACCAGAAACACGAGAAACCAAGATAGAGAGGACATGATGCGAGACAATAATCACGAGAAACGCCATTAATTTATTTACTCGAAAATATATGTATATATACAAGTACTAATTTAGTGTCACAAGTAGTTGCAAACTCATTTAGTATAGATAACTTCTTTAGACAAAATGGAAGACTCCAAGGACTACGACAACCTTAAAGCGGAACTCGACTGCCTGAAGAACGCACTACCAGACCTACCAGACTCGAACACGTTATATGCTCACATAGTAGACTTACTCCTCAAGATTCACGCCATGAAGATATCCGTAACCAACTTGGGCGCACAAGTGGATCATTTTTGCAGAACAATGGAAGAAGAAAGTAACCGTCCTCTCCGTATAGAGCTGTTACAAACAGCGGCTTGGAAGACTCAATACCAACTTCTTTTATACGAAACGCGACTCGACGACTTGCTGATCTACCCAAAACTCATGATCGCGACAAAGAATTTGGATGAAAAAGTATGGACCGAAATGATGGCTCAGCCTCTTCTGGATATCGACGAAAAACCGGTCAACACGGATTTCTCGCAAGTGAAACGAGAGATTCAGACTCATCTTCAAACCATAGAAAAAATCTTTAGACAATTAGAACTGCTTGACGATGAAGTTGGAAGAAAGGAATATATAGAAACTAAAAAATTCGAAATAAAAGTGTTGAAGGAATTAACAGCCATACAGGAGAAGCTGGACCACATGCACATCCATGTCGGCCGAGGAAAAACGGTGAGGCCGGGGGGAGGCGTCTCAAGCGACCTTAGCCTCCACTATGGAATTGACTTCAATTACCCCTATTATTCAGACTCTGAACACTCTGACGAGAAGGAAGAAGCGACAGAGGAGAAGACTCTGGAAGAGGGGACTCACCGCAGCGCAGGAAAGGAAGGACCTAGGGATTTACCTAAACTAGTAGACCCCGACCAATCCATAGACTCGGATCGCTCCATCGGAAGCCGTGAACAAGAGTCGGCGAGGATTCAAGAAAATGTGGCATTTCTTGAGCCACTACTAGGAGAAGAAGTAAATATTGACTTCAAGGACCAGCAGGCGATGGAGGTCGAAGAATTGGTGGAGGTGGACGATGCCTTAGGGGAAGAAGAAGAAACAGACTCGGATGTAATGGTCATTCCGCAAGAACAAGTTAGACCCCGAGAAATAGAGGTGGTTCAGGAAGAACCAGTCAGACTCCGAAGGCAAGAAAACGAGGAAGAATTGATTCAAAGACTCAGGAGAGAATATAGACAAGCCATTCAGGCCCGAGAAGATCTGAGGATGATGATGCGAGAACTGGAGACTCCACCACGCTGTCCGACGAGGAACTTCAACCCTGGGATGAAGCATGAAAATGAAGCAGAGATGCCGTGTGTCTTCTGTGGAATGAGAGGACACCATTATTCAGACTCCTGCCTCGAATTTATAACCGTAGAATCTAGACTCGAAAGACTAGCAGAGGTGGGAAGATGCCGCGTTTGCTTAGACACTTGGTGTGATGAAAGTAAGGAAAAGTGTCGTAAGTTCAATGCTCGATGTCATTATTGTGGTGGATATGGACACAATGCATGTATTTGTGAACTTCCAGAAATTAAACGCAAACTCCAGGAAAAGTTCGAATGGCTCAACAGGGACTACGCAAACGTAAACGACAGAATCGCCCGATTGGCAGGACGACTGCAGAGGCATGGCGCGCTCTGATCATCCGTGGTGAAAAGTCTGTCTCTATGTCTTTGTGTCTCTCTCTCCGTGTGTAGCTATCATTCTTACTCTCCACCTCCTCCCACTCTCCCGCTCATGGGCGGGGAGTATCGCGGAAAACCGCGATTTTTTAGGACTCTTTGATCCGATCAATAAATTGTATAAGCTGAGGCTCGGCCATGTATGTGAGGGATGCTGGCTCGCGCCTTATCTCATGCTTCATCAAGAAAAGCGCGAGCCAGCGTCTTCGGTATAAATTGGTAGGATGACTCATTGTCGATCTTTTACTTCTTCATAACGCGATTCTTGTAGGACTCTCAATCTACTTGTTATGATTCTTCTCAACTCATACTCACTTAACACTGTAGTCTTAGCTCTTAGTACTGCTTGCTTTGTGCCTTTATATTGGTGCCTTTATATTGTTGTCTGATTGGGTTTAATTACCCAAGTTTGAGGCTCTTTTGGTCGGTGGATAAAACCGTTAGACTATTTGTGGTGTGGTGTTCTTTCCGCGTGGCGTAAACGAGCTATATCTCAAACTACAACTTTCCTTTTCACCCTAGTTGATTCGAACCGATCATATTGTCAAGATGAAGCTCCTGACCGCAGATCAGAATTTGTATAGAAATTTTGTAAAATGTGTTCCTCGACTTCATAACCTTCGATCAGTGACCACTCTGGAGCCCTGACCTGAATCCCATGAATGTCTCAATGTTGTCGCCCTCTGAGATGAAAGCATTCTCCAGCCCAAACAAGAGAAGAAGTAATCTTGAAAATGCTTAGTAAAAAGCCGGGACCAACTCGGTGACCCTAGCTGCGTGCCACCGTCAATGCCGTCCATTGTCGTCTCTGGGGTCGGGTGAAAGCAGAAAGCGACAGATCTCAGTCTCAATGAACAGTTTTGTTAAGAATTTAGTGATAAACACTTTAATGAAATTGGTTTGCTATATTGGCTGTCTATTCGTTTTCTGCGATGTGATGTCTGTGTAATCATGATTTTGGCCCACCCTGTATATACCCGGTTAATCAAAAACGAGATAGAAACATACCTAACATTCCAGAAGTTGAAGTAAATATTGAGGCAACACAAACAAATGGAATCACAACCCTGCATATCCAAGGTTTGGGGAACTTTTCGTAATCCATGATGTATTTCGAAGCAAAAATTCTCTCAATTATCACTGACGGGAAATAGGATATCACTGAGTTTGAAGTCCATAGGCGAACGAGACATGCACATGATGTGAGAATATTGGATAGATTATTCCCTATGATAGCATGTTCATTAGAAGTAATCATTAAAGGCACAGATCACGACAATTTTGGGTAATCCAGATTATGATGAAAAATGGAAGACGAGATCGAAAATAAAGCGATGAAGGTGGAGAAACTGTGTGAATCAGTCTTTCCAAAGTGAAAGAAGGCTTCGAAAAACCGCTAAAAAGAGGGTTGGACGAGAATGATAATAGAAAAATGAAGAAGAGTGAGGCGTTTGGACGAGCTATACAATTTCTCTCACTGCGTACTTGTGGTCCTGGTGCGAATAACAGACTATGGTAAGCAAAAACTCATTCACTTATATGCATGAGTAAACAAAAAACCCTAGTGACAGCAAAAGTAGGTCACCTTTTCCAGCCTCTAGGAGTAGGAGATCAAATAAGGGATCGCGGCAGCAAGAAGAATAACAGAGGAAAAAAGAATGGGAGAAAATCATCGCCTCATCACTCGGAGATCAGCTTATTGTGTGTGGGTCCTAGAACGAATACTTGCAATCTGTATTGTCTCGACACTCGTCTCTGACGTCTGACGTGAATCGATCGAGAGGCGGAGAGCCATTGACTTTCCCGCCCATTGAATTATCGTGAACTGTGCCTTTAACACATTGTTACTAATGTGGATCATCATTATTTGACAATAAGATCTCGAAGCCTTCTGACGTCGATCAATCTCTCTTCGGGATGTGTCCTCGCATTCACTTCCACTCAGCGGCCTATGTACAAGTCTTTACTCTTCCTTACATAGAACCATTCAACCAAAGTCAGAGAGATGGAAGGCTCGGTCCGGGTCATACAGGGGATAGTGTGCAATACTTTTCACTTCACCACTTCCTCCCGTTTTTGAATCATAGAGAACCCTTTCGTGCCTTGAAAATAGTGAAAGGAAGTTCTATTGTTACCTTATGTTCGACATATGGTCCGTGGGGAACGTAGGGCTTCGAATACAGATTTCTACGAACGTGATGAGCACTAAACCAACCCGGGAGCCGGAGGATTTAACTGTACTGTTTCACCCTGATCCGATCCCAGGCTTACATACACGTCTTGTCAGCGCCCGCCTTTCTCGGTGCTGAACCACCTGTGTCATACTGTCGTTTGGCAAGTATCAGCAAATGTTAGGTATGACGTATTATGAGCATGAGCACAGACAATGTATGATTTAGTTGTGCTCCCTGTTGATTTTCGTTTTTTTCTTATTCAAGCGCAGTGTGTTGAAGTTGAACATCTAAAGGAGAAAGGATTTCGAAGGTTTACCGTCATGTGCCAAAATACTGGCTTCGTAGAATGTTCTAATAACACGTGCTATTACATTAGGATAAAAGATGACCAATAAAGCCTGTAAAACATAGGATAGAACTGTTTCTGGAACATTTTCAGTGTAACTGTGACAGATGTCAAATTCTGAATCAAAGCCGTTCATAAACACACAGAATATCCGTGCAGCTCAGAAATTTTTCGTGAAGACTATGCACGTTATAAAAAATATAATATGTCAGTTAATCTACAAAAGACAAATATGTCAATCGTGTCATTATTTTTCCTGGGTTAGAATTTGAATAAATATTCTGAATATGAGTAGTGATTTCGTAACCCCACTAGGGAACTATGATGTTTCGATTGGAAGTGTAAATTGTAATATTATGATATTATATTATTATCGGGTCGGGAGTGACGTTGATTTGAACGTCCTTGGCGTTCCATTTCAAAATAGGGTCTTCGTGGAAGCTAGTTCTTCATGTCCATGTAATGTCAATCATTGTTCCGCTACAGAATAGGTTTCGAAATAACCGAGAAGCTCTAGAAAGGCTCTTCCGCTGTATAAGGCAGCTAGCTGAATGGGCATGTCCAATGAAGGAAACAGTAATCAAACCCACTTGTGACTATATTCGGACTAGATTCGTATGAAATAACGATGTCTTCCCAAAAGCACGTATTAGTCGTGTAATATGCACCAAAGCCAAACAAGTTATAAGACTTTCGATGATGTGTAAAAGCAAATAGGTAAAATCTTTCGGGTTAGCCACCTCAGGACAGACGATGATCAGAAAATTTCTCGCTTTCCAATGGTCATTTTGAGCATTATGAAGTAGGTCTGAGAAACTGTAGAGATTTTTCAGTGAAAAATTGATGAAAGATATGTTTTCGGTTCAGAGTTGATTGACAGTCGACTCTGTATCGACGGATATGAACGAAACCAACAGATACGACTCAACTTCACTGAAAATGCGATTCATTTTTACAAATTGTATTCTGCTTCTACGAACTCGGTCAGCAACAGCACTACTGGGCATGCATCGGAAAAGTGATAACAATAGTGAAAATATCCGAAAAGGCTATGAGCTGTATAGGTGACTGTTCCATTAAGTATTGGTCTTTACACGAAACAATAATAATAGGAACCTCAAATAGTTTCCAACTTCTCTCTTGCTTTAACCTCGGCATAGTTGTTTATGACTGCAATATTCTTGTGCCGTGCGAGGTTGTTGGGTGGAACAATTTATTAGTTAACGGCCTAACGTTTCGACGTTTTCGTCTTCTTCAGAGGCTTCTTTGGCCTTTCGTCAATCATAATGTTAGGAACGTTACGACAACAAGATGATGGTTCTTGGAAATTTCTTGATTTCTTTGAAGATGAATGGCGTCGTTGAGAAACACTGATCTCCCGTTCGAAAGAAATGTTCGATTTGGTCGGGACGATGTTAGACAATCACCTGCCATGGCAGTAGATACATTACGGGTAGCGATTAGCCTTTAGATTTGATGAATATCATAATTAGTATGGTTATCGCAGATTGCTAGGGCCAGGCGATGTATACCCTTTTTTGCCCTTCGCACTTTGTAGTCGCGGTTATCATGAGGAACTCTTTTTTGGTCGTGATGGGATGTTGATGGAGAATAGTGTTGGCAAAAAGCGAAGAATTCCACAAGTAGTGGAGGTGGATATTTCACATGACCAAAATGACCGATATGCTATTAATTTGGTATTTGGACGGGATTTCAGTGTTGCCTTTGCTTGAAGCGTTGGCTATTTGAGGCAAAATTTGCCCAGACTTGCCTTTCACTACCATCATGGATTTCACTTAATTGTTCAAGTCCCTGCCATGAATGTTCTTTGTGAGTGTCACAGCCCTTGTAACGCCACTAAAACTCGTCCGCCTTCGGGTGTAGCTACAACTGGATTTCCGAACTCCTCCCCGATGCCATTGGCAGCGGTGGCCGTGGCGACTGCCGTATGCTTCCACTGGAAATTCAAATCTCTCTATTCTTGGAGCGCAATCGAGTGCGGCGAGCACGACACGCCATTCGGGGAGAAGTTGCTAGACCCGGCTACAATGCATACAGTCTCCTTTCCTATCGAGAATCTCTTTTGATCTAACAACATCACATATGGCATACTTAGATGCTGCGAGTTCATTTTAGGGAGATTTCTCCAGAATCATTTCTCGTAATTCATGCCTTCAAATAAATGAGCCTTATAGCAACATGATGGTGCAGCTGTTGGGGTAGTTTTAGGAATTTTAGTGTAAGTTATCTTTTATCCTTTACCACTACGATTTTATTCAATTGGGAGCACCATTCGCGATAGAAATGCCTTCTGAAATTTCTCCTGGGATAACTTGTGACCCCTAAAGATAGTAGAGCACAAGGGACGCTGTCATTCGGAAAAACGGTCTGGATAAGGCGTAATAAGTCCAAAATCGGCTCAGCTGACGTAGGCGCTGTAGAGACCATTGGTTGCACCTTTCCCATCGTGACGAAGACATACCGCGAAGGTAGCTTGCTGTAGCCAATTGCACTGTGTGGCACATATAATCCACAGCTCGTCCCAATACCCCATCCGATGTGACTTCTGTCGTCATTCTCATCCAAATATACTTTAACTACGCTTTTTTACAGTAGTAAATTTCCCTCTCAAAAGACCACTTTCGCATTTTCCTCCCTACTTTTGTCCTATTCTGGACTATCACTTTCGTTACTCGTCTGGAACAAAACATACAAACCCATATCGAACTGTTCCTTCGAGTATGTATGAACCTATGCAGTAGTCAAAACGAAATCCGCCTATTTATTCGAACAGTCAATACGCTAAAGAGATCTGCTTCGTGAAGAAATCTGACCTGTCGTAGGTATGATTCGAGTTGTTGTAGCGACCTCCCTAGTAAGGACTCCGCTGTTAGATTTTACGCCAACTTTTTTAGGAAACCAAAAACGATACTCTTTTAGGAATATCATCGTAATTAATGGACTGAATTGCGGAAATAAATTCCATAATGTATGAGTGCCATATATGAAGGCAAGGCTGCTGGTGATACCGAAAAAAGTCATACAGTGTTGTAACATTGATGGTAGATGTAGGAATAAAATAGGGTAGACGGTCTGTAAATATAAATTGTACCTCCAAGTTCATCACGTAGTGAATTTTTCATCTAAATTTTGGATAACGTTTCAAAAAAGATTCTTCCAGGTATCTATGTCGTGACATTCACGCCTCGGAGACCGCGGTGCGCTAACATTCAAATCAGGGAGAAGCCTCTAGAAGGCAGAGTGCAAGCCAAATATACGCCAGTTCGTCGTCTGGCATCACATCGATCGGCTGCACGCCAGACGTCTCCGCTACTATGAAGCCACGCTAGGAGCACCGAAGTCCACTGTTATCTACACCTAAACACACTAACAATCCAACACGCCAGGACACAATCCTCAGGTACTATCTTATAACCTCTTAACCCAGAAATTGCACAATCATGCTAACATTCTTGTAGATATCGATTAGCTTGGAACTTTGCACTTTTTAGCCTTGCTCATCATAGCTACTGCATCGTGCCCATTAACCTTCATAACATGCTTTACATTTATCAGCCATTCCACCTTTTTTTACAAGAAGCCACATGTACACTACTTTTTCGTATTACGGTATATCGTACATTTTACTTGTCATCCTCGTTTCGCTTCTCAGCTCAAGTAATCCGGCTCTCATCGTAGTCATTCCATTACCAGGAATCCCACAGCCGCGACTTTGCGGGGCTCCACCGCCGATGCAATCTTTTAGCTGAAGCCCACGCCAAGGTCACGACAATCTATGTCCAGCGACGTGCCTGTTCATTGGGGTATCCGGAAATGAATTGTCAGTTTTTATTATTGTTTAGTTTTTATTGATTTTCTGAGACAAAGTGACTTTCTCGGAACGTAAAACGAATGTATCACCTGCATTACGAGTAGGCTATTCATCTGTCGATGCATGGCTTTTGTTTGTTCACTGAGGGATGATTTTCTCGAAGTGATGTTGATTTTTATAGCCCTATAGATTCACTGAAGGCACTGAATCGACGGGGAAAATTAACTGAATCCATCCAAGTGTAGGCTAAAATACAGTATTCATCATAATAGTTTTGTTTTAGAAACTCCCTGCTATTAAGTATATGCCCGTAAATACCCCTTCATTGGAGAAGGCCTAAATACCATCTAAAACAATTGGAGACCGTATTTGCTAATACATTTCTAACGAACCCTTTTCCACTGGACAATCAAGCTCAGGCAGAAACGACGTTGGCTTCTTTCCACTCATCGGTACCAAGATTCGCTTTGGGTTGCCTAGGAACAAGATCTTAGAGAGTTGGCCTGCCAGCTCAAGTTTCTGTTTGGCAGGACTGACGGTATGTGCATCCCAAAATGTAAATGAGCGAGCCTTCATCACTATAGTACAGCTCCCCCCCCCTCCAGTCAGCTAGGAATGGCATGAACATAACGGCATAACGGGTAACGAGGGGGGATAACATGCAATTTGTGGAATTTCTGCAACTAATGAACCTTACCTTTACGCAAAAGCCGAGCAAGGCAGTTTTGGAGAGATCCATGCCGATTATGCTCCTCACAGGTTCTCGGACATAAGCTCCCATTTCGTCGTAAGGGAACACGTCGTACACAAAAATAAATGTAACATGCCCAGTTGAAGGTAAACAGCAGGTTAATTGCCAATAACGACAGGACTCCTTTTTGGTCGAATAGAAGACAAAGTATTTTGACCTAAAAATGGATGTTTTTTAGGCGATGGTGAGCAATACTCTCACTGGGTCGAGTCTGGAACTGAAATTTGATTTACTACAACTCAAAAGGATTGATGATCTCATAGCAATGAAGCTGAGTTTCAAAAGGTTTGCGGTGCTTTGGAAGGAATCGATATACAGACTGTTGAGCAACTTACACGATCACTAGCACTATTGCCATTTCGTGAGTACGATTTGAAAAAAGCATAAGCATATTGCAAAAAAATCGCCAAATTGCTGTCAAGAAAGCAAAGGAACTCGAAGAGGAAAAAAACTCCCACAAAGTAGGTAAAAATGTGCGTTTTCGATCACATGAATCAATACCAAAATCAAAATTGTGCCAATAATGTATTGGTTTTTTGAGTTCTTTTAAATCAAGCTATTTTAGAGTTACCTGCACAGCTGAAGATATCTATAAAAAAAGATACTGGCCGTTATCAAAATGTGGAATACGAATGAGACCACAACCAAAGCAAGCATGGCCACACCTAATGTCCCAGAGCTTACTGGACCAGTTGCTGTCAGGACAAAGCAGACATTCCACGCGACAACTCTCTGTGATCAGGATAAGCGAGATTTCTGCTATTATACTTGAACAAATTTTGTAAATTCATTACTTACCGGTGAACTAAGCAAAATAAATAGTGAATATGCAATATTTTGAACTGCTGTAATAGGAATGAAATATTTTGAAGTGTTCATTTTCAGTAGTCGTAGGAAGTGGAAGAGAAGCGGTAATGAATTTACCGGTATTGAAGACGACAGTAATGATATTGTGACAAAATAGTAACTGTCGATTATCATCTGAAATCAATGAAAAGTGTCATCATAATCCACCGTGTCAATGACTCCCCCCTATGCGAAATTCCTTCAAGACAAAAGAAGACAGTCAATGACTAAATGGGGTGTAAATAACCATGGAAAAATGCAATGCCATATTGCCTCCTTGTTATAATACAGAAAGCTGAGTTTTTGGTAAAAGATCAATGGGAGTTGAACATAAACTTGAAGGATCGATGGATGGAAACATACCTTGGGATAGTTTGATGGATCTAAGCAGGGCTGGTCCGAAATTCGATCTCGTGACCATGTATTCGGTAGCGCACTGTTTGGCATTACGCTATATCTAGCCTTGGGCTTGGAACAAGTTTTATTCACATTGAATTGCGTGAATCATGTCAACGTGCCCTCCCGGCCTAGGAGGCATTCAGTGGGAACGCTTTCTTCAAATGAAGCCAGCACTCTATTAGAAGTTAGTGTGTAAGCGTAAATACCTCAAGTGGTAATAACAATTTTCGAAGGAACTCGTCCAGCGGATTGAGTCCAGGTAAAGACTGAGCAAATAGAAAACAACTAAACCCAGCTTAATGAACTCAGAACTTGGCGAATCTTGGATAATGTTTGTCTGCTGATAGTTTAAAAATTAACCGTTTTCTGGTAATTGCCAGTGCTTCATCGATATACACCAAGAACATGCCATTTATGAGCAGTCAACTGCCCACGAAACATACGATACGTGCAATCACAATACGTGCGTAACGTTTTATGGTTTGAACCTTGCTATGCCTAATTGTAAGATGTGTTCTTCCCATATCCGGGTCCGATCCCGGAAAGGAAGAAGAAATTTTCACACTCTTCTTCTTGCTCATTGGATTCTGAGAAACAGGAGGAGAAAATAATCTAGAGCTTCATATTTTGTTCAAGAGTGGAATCCGTGTCCAACTTTGTCCGAAGCTCCTTAGAGGGGAACTAGCTCATAAACAAAGATAAGTGCGAGTGATGACAGAATGAATCGCAACGATTAATGCTCCGAGCCAGTAAATCAGATATCGAACACTATCGTTTCAGTTGGAAGCCACTCCGACAGAGAACGGACAAAGGAAATTTCGGAAATGAATCATTTGATGATGGCCATGAAATGTTGAAAACTCAAATACATTGGAAGTTGGGCTCAAACAAAACAAGACAGATGGTCCGCTGGGGGCTGAGCAGCACCGACGTGGGCTAACGAATGAGCTATTCGAATCGTAGATCAGTGGGCATGGAAACAGATCAGTCAGTGATGATGACGATGGTTTATGAGTAATGAGCTTCATCACTTAATATCCGGCACTTATTTACGTCGGCGAATGCTTCTAGTAGGACCATTGCAATTAATTGTTCCCCATAAAATTCAGTCAACCTGATGTTACCAATTTTCGTGAAGATAAGTGGAGTTAGGTTTGGCAAGTTGTTTAAAAAGAAAACCAGAAAGCTACGTTTGCGTATCATTCGATTGACCACACACAAGTTGATGATAAAATTCTTCATTTCAAAAAAAAAGTTAAAAGAAACCAAATAAAACAAATAAATTTGTGGTATGAAGAAAAAGGAAACACCTATTTCACACAATTGCCACCAAGGCAAATACAATTCAGAAAAAGAACAGCAAAACTAAACACTTACGGCCCGAGCAGTATGCAGCTGCTCTCTTCGGGGGCGGCCGGTTTTCAGGGGCGCTCTAACGACGGCCTTCCTCGGCCACGGTTAGATTTCCAACTACTAACCTCCCTGCTCACCGCCCACAGCCCATTACCATTTTCCCGCGCATTTGGGTTTCACTGCGTACTGCCCCGACCCTTTAACTCCCGTTAAATTGCGGCTTAAACACAAACTACCCTAACAGTGGGTGACAAAGGGTGACGGATCTCTGTCCGAGGTACGATTCCTATGGATAAATCAGACACCTTTGAAGAGCAATTTTCAGACATATAAGTGTCGGCCCCATAAGAAAATATTATCCTAGGCGCATTGAAGAAGAAGATTAACCTCCTGATTCACGGTGAAATGCAGTCCTCGAGTTGAGTTGCATGTGGTGCCTGGAAAGTTAACCTGAAATCCTTTCACTATCCACAAAGTGTTTTGGAAGCAATCAGCATTCTAGGACCGGTTAGTTGGCGCAAAGCCCCTGCGGAAGGATAAGAGCTCTTGCCTGTTGCTACTTTGTCCTAACCTTCGAGATTGGTGCAAACTTTATAGAGCATTTAAAGCATACGAAGAAGCATTCCAAGCACGAACAGCAGAGATAAAAAAAAACCAAAGGAAGCGAACATCGAGGAACCGGAAGAAGACCCTTTTTGACTTGGACTACGATTATGAAGAACCTGAGAAGCACGACGACTCCGTCAACACTCCTTCCTATGTATCTGACGACGACAAGAAGAAACTGGAACTGGAAACACGCCTCACGGAAATTAGAGAGTTCTTGATGGAAAACCAAGGTGTGCCAGAACGAAAGATAAGCGAGGACAACCCACTGAGACCTCAGGAACGATATTCAGTTCGTTCCTTCTGCCTAAAGGGACGACACCATTCAGACAGCTGTCCTACTTACGTCAGCGTAAAATCCCGAATGAAACGAGCATGTTGCAAACTATGTATGGACAGCCGGCGCAACACAGAGCATTGTCGAAACGAAATAAGACAGTGCATGTACTGCAGATCGGAAAAGCATAATAAAGCACTCTGCACATTGCCGGAAGAGATCCAGGAGGCCTACAAAAAAGTTGAAGAAATCGAGCACGAATTGGACAACTTGACCACCACCACTTGTACCACCTGACCAACAATATCAAGGTCAGGCGGAGTGTCACAGACGTGACTAAAGGAGAAGCATGAGAGCATTACTCAATAGTAAGTATTTACTTACCTTGTTTATTTTATTTGTGTCTCATGCTCTAATTAGTTCAGCGACTTTTACGCTGAAGATGCTCTGCTGCACGGTCAGTGTGTGATCTCCCATGATCTAACGATTGCGCGGGAAACCGCTCACGCATGGTAATGCTCGTACGTGGCAGAGCTTCCAGAGCATTCGTCGCGTCTATCCCGACCCGTGAGCATCTTTGTTTTTCCCTTTTTATTCTAGAGCATATCCTCTTCTTCTACGTTTCTAGAGCATCCCTATTCTCCCTTCCTTTTGTTATAGAGCATTCTTATCCTCCCCTCTTATGGTTTCAAAGCATTGCGTGTATCTTGTTCATTCTTTTACTAGAGAAGCATTCTGTTCCTTCTTCTAGTACTTAGATTACCAATATTTGTTGGTTAGTTTTTTAGCGTTAGATTGTTCGTAGTTTAATTCTTAAGAGCATTTCCATTTTAATCCCTTTTTTAGCTGTTATGCATTATTAGTAGTTGTTTCTACCTCATTTATTATTCACTCATGTTAATGTGCTTAACCCTTGCATCGATCTCTTATTTGTTGTATTGTTTTTGTTAGTCCAATACATGTTTGATTACCCAAGTTTGAGGGTTCGAGATTAACTGTGCGATAACACATCGTGTTCTATTTCTGAATATTTCTCTGATGATGACCATCGGAGTCGAATTTTCTCTGAAAACGACTATAGATTTAGATTTGTACGTAAATGAGTAAGAATTGGATGACTAAGACCCTACGGATTTTCAACGTTTCTTTGCAAAGCTTCTCTCTGCATTCCTACAACTTTTTCCTCGAGCTTATTTGTTAATGAAATTCCTCCGCTTGCAAATTCCGAGAAGAGTAGCCTACCTATTCCAAGTACCTTCTTTCCCAAGCGCGGCACGTTGTGCTGCGATGAGCAGAGAATTTTGCCTACTAATTTTCACAATTTATCGATTTTCAATTAAAACTGAACGATTTTTTCTTATCAACGATATCGAAGTTCATATCAAATGCTCAGAATCAATGCAGCTAAGGATCGAGTGATCGCTTTCTTAACAAAAGCAAGTTGTTCATCCGAGGGAATTTGCTAATCACTACACTCCTCTTTCATGCCTCCCCTACCTCCCCCTTCCATTCTTTTGGGTTTTGCCTATTTCTTCAGCTTTTCATCCCGTAATTTGCGACGGTGTGGGAGGATAATTCGAAGTGGGTAACGGATAAATGGGGGTATTGTGATGGATAAGTTAGGAAGATTTAATTTTGTAGGTGCACTATTCTATCTAATAAAGTGCTGTAGAACTTTTTTATATGCCAGCTGCTGAGCTTTGCTGGATTTATCACCCGTTCTCTTTGAATGTAGGTTGTTCTACCGCGATAACGCGCTATGAATAGGAAGAGTAAAATACACTGAAGGATACGGTAGCTGCCTCGAAGTCTCGCTCCTTGTTATAGGAGTGGGAATGTTTTGATTTACTGCGTCATCTCTATCGTTTTCTCTAATAGCTTTCACTGTTTCAGATCCTATTAGGACGACACCTTCCCCTATCAAACTCTTAGCGACTCGAAATTCTGACTGTTTTTATTTCAAATAATTTCTCACTATTCAAACTTTCCATTTGCTTATCATCACAGCCTTCAATGCGAAAATTGTCGAAGCCCATTGTCAAGTTCCCGGTATCACATGCCATAATTTTACTGGGATTGTTTGTCTTCCAGCGGCTAAGGTCTGCAATTTTCTGCGAATTTCCGTCAACAGCTTTTTGACTGTCTTCAGAACTCTGAAGTTTCTGTGCTCAGATATGTGACGAGAATCCAGACTGTTTCGATGCCAAGGACGAAGAGTTTTGTGGATATGAACAACAACGGCAAACTGCTTTTCTTACTTTACCCGACCACTCATTACATTAGAGTTTCTATTATATAAACAGAGCCTTTCACTGCTACCGTACTACTCAGTCAAGGGAGTGATGTTCAGTTCTTGCATGAACGGACCTGGGCTCTTCCTGGGTTGGCTATTTTGTCGGAAAGTCCAAAAATCGTCGAAAAGGATTGTAGGAAAGGTTTCAAATACTTGGTATGATATTTTTTAATAGGTTGTAATACACCAAGTGATTGCAAACTCGTACTTCCAGGCTGCACAGAAAGTGCAAGGAAACTCTGAGCGTTTAATGTTGGTTATAAAGGCTAGTAGGCTGCTGATTGTAGCACCTCAGCCAAATGCATGTGGAGATTGGATCTCGGGAAACCAATCATTCTGAAGCAATCACACCTCTCTCCTCTGCTATCAAGATTATGATCACTTCATTTACTTTCTTCCTGTTTATGGCAAATATTCTTTGCGATACTTTTATCTTTAAGTTTTTATTGATCACAATTGCAATTAACAATGTTTGTAAGCCTTTTGCGCTCGAATGGATTCTTATTTTGTAGACAATGTATATATGAATCTGTAGAAATAGTATGCATTTGTGGGTAAAGCAATCTTCTAATTTTGTTAGAAAATAAACAGATAAACATGTATTTGAATAGCCATGTCGAATATTTGTAAACGGATTTATACTGCCATGATTGTCCTTGAATGTCGGAAAGGGTTAGTGGTTACAAAGCCTACCGGGTTTTACTGCTCTGAGGTGATTTCAGACTACAATTCCATTCTACACTCTAGCGGAAATGGCCGGCGCCGACCCAATCTTCAGACGTTATCAACATTGCCCACAATCTCTCCTACATACACACCTGTTCTTGTGATACCCAGAAACTCGAATCCCGGAAATACCTGTTTGGAATAGGTTGACTGATGTTTTTTGTGGAAAGAGTACTCTGGTATCACAAGGAGCTGCCTACATGCGAAAAGCGAGACTCAAACTTGATTCTTGAATGGGACTGGTATCATCCTTTACGTTACGGAGACGCACCAAACACGACCTCAGGCCAGAAGAGCACGTCATATTTTGGGACTACTCGCCCAATCTGGCAGTTTAGGCAACGTTAGTCTTAGATAGTTCATAGTTGATCGGAAGTTGTTTAAGGGTTCCCAAACGCAATGAAGTAAAATGACCGGTGAAATTATAATAAAATATCCAATTATTTAGGTCCCTACATTATTGGTACGAAAGAACTATTTGTTCTAGAAGATTCCTAAGGATTATATAAGTATTTGTCGAGCCCTCTTAAAACTTTCTATAAGCAGGGCCTTGGTTGATTTATCACTCATTTTAACCCTCGAAATCATTAAACGCCTTCCTTTCACAAACACTGCAATACCAAAGCGATTGACAATTCGACTGGGGAGATATCGGAAAAGATGAAGCAGAAGAAGCAAAATCTGCTTTCCATGGTTTGAATACTGAATTCCGATAAGCCAGTGGGTGCCCACACACGGCAGCACACAGCCAATTGATCTGCCATCCCATGACCACCACATCGAGCAATACCTCTCGATATTTTGCTCCCAAACTGTACTTACAATCTTTATTCGTTTGCGCCCCAACTTCATGAGACCCCCAAGCTAGAAAAGTAGCACAATATACGGTACACGTAGTATAATAGTGTGGAAAATGGAATTGATCGGTGGGACTGACGAACGTGCATCCTTCAAGGTTAGGGTTAAGTGACGGTGGAACCCACCCGGTGTTACACCGTTGTGGTATAGGTGATGATTCACTGTGGTGAGGTGATTCACTAGCATACGACGAACCGATGCACTGGCATACGCTGAAGCCGGTGCACTGGCATACGGTATATTCTATATAATCCCCAATATCCATATATCATTAGTCAGTAGCCGACATGGCGTTGAATCAGCAAGTGATTATCCAGCTTTAATGATCAGCACACGGCACAACAGTACCGTGTGCCATGCCCTTGCCGGCCACGGACCAAGTCATGTTGATGGATTGCGAACCATTCAACGACTAGTTGAATTGGAATGGTCAGCAAGAAAGAACAGTGTGGCGATGACTGAGCGGTTATTGGTCGCCTTGTGAATCCAGACCGGGGTTCAGTATCTGACTGGTGCACCGCTTTTTGGTGCGTCAGAAGAAATTTGCAAAAATTCCCAAAAGAACATTACTCGATTATGGCTTAATGGCAGAGACAAAGCAGTAGGGACGCCCTACCACGCCACCAACTTACGAGAATCAGCCGCCAATTGACAAATTGATAGGGCTACGGTGGCAGAGTATTACTTTCGGTGTGTGCCAGGAATTTTTTTGATACAGCAACAGATAGACAGTCAACAAATTGTACTTAACTAGTATACATAGTATATAGTATTGTAACTAGTAAAGGCGTAAAAGAGACGCGGTAGTTTTTTGAATATCTCAAACCAGCAACAAGTTTTTAATGTATTCGATATTCCACAGCAGCGAACAGCCAATTGATCTACCGTTCTATGACCAGCAAGGGCAGTACTACCAAATATTATACCTCCTCATCCTCCACAGCTTTTTTTCTTTGTGCACTCTCCCCGAGAAACCTCCCACGAGGAGAATTAATTAAAGTGTACGGCATTCATGGTAATAAGTCTTGGAGGAGGCCTCTGGTGGGTGGGTGGGGACGCACCGTTCAACGATGAACACCCAACCGAGTGGGTTGGTGGTTCCGAGCACCCGCCGGCCAGCGGCCGGGCTAGGTGGTCCCGAGGGACGCCGAAGGCGTCTCGACCCGGAGGCTGTCCGAAGTGGAAGTGGGTCGGTGGTACCGAGCACCCGCCGGTCAGCGGCCGGGCTAGGTGGTCCCGAGGGACGCCGAAGGCGGGGTCCGGGTGAAGGTCGGTCCGGGTGAAGCTGGGCCGCGGAGCCATGCAGCGCCGGGTGAACCCGGGGTTGTGCTTATTTTCGGGAAAATGCTGCACTTCTTTCAAAAAAAAAATTTGGAAAAGAAACCGGCCAGGGACGTGGTAGCCTGGTGGGGGTAACGGAACTTCTCCCCTATCGCGGCATACTCCCTTGCGGAATGCGGCAAATGCCACTGCAATTACCGTACTCACCCCGCCTCCCGCCAATCGATAGGATGCGATATTTTTCCTTGATTTGCTTGCTTTTTCATTGGATTTCATCGTTTTTTCTTCTGTTTCTTTCTAGTTTTCATGTTTATTAGACTTGATTAATTAAAATGACTACTCCTATATAAACGACAATCAAGACCGAATTGGAATCGAAAAGAGCGGCCAGTCAATTCAAATAATTAAAGGACTCCCTACCTCAGAAATTGCGCGCTCCAATCTTTCACCGCAATCCTGCGATAGGCGGCGGGTGCGGCGTGTGCGACGCCGTGTTAGGGGAGAAGTTTCCGGACCCAGCCTGGTGGCAGGCTGCCACGTCCCCTGAGCTTTGTGAAGCTCGGCTATGAGCTTGTTTGGAGGTAGTGCTGCATGTTTGAAGAAAAAAAGTAAAACTAGACACATGGAAGCCGTTTAGTGCCGGTTTCGGTGAGGTATAGCAAGCCGCGTGGCGAAACATGATACTTGGTGGAGAAGGAGGAAATTAGCGAAAAAGTCGGAAGTTGCTGAACGCTGCAAAAGTTTGTGAAGATACAGAAAAGTGGTAAAATAGGCTGGAACCTGTGGAAGCGCCAAGAAGCGGTGGTGAAAACCTAAAAGAAATTCGAGATCTGGTGGAAAACATGAAATCGGCTAAAATGGCTAAAATTGGAGAGAAAGAGTAGGAGACTGGTGAAAAGTTGAGCATTGGCGAAACAGCGAAATATCGGAATCGAAGAAGCCGAGAACCGATGAAGATCCATGAACTGGTGAAAATGGTGAAAATCGTTGGAAAGGACGAGATCGAAGGAGAAAGTGAAAGTAGGTGGTGGGAAGTGTAGATGTATGTGGTGGAAGAATGGCGTGGGTATGATCAGTAATGAATTGATGAGAAGGTAAAAGTTGGTGGTGAAACACCAGAGGTTGGTGGAATTGGCGAGGTCACTGCTGTCAGAGAGGTTCATCGTCGTCTTTTGTTAATACTATCTATAATGGTGTAAGGAAAATCACCCTCCCAGAATCTGCCACGATGTTTCTGCCGATGGATTGCCAGTTTGCTATCTGTCCTGCTTGGCATTGACTATCAACTCATGAACATCTTAATGACCAGCAAACGCATCGAGCACTTCCCTTCGATATTTTGCACCCCTTTCCTTTTCCACGAATGTTTTTCTTTGAACGCTTCCCTCAAAAGTCCTTCAAATCAAGAGACTAGCGTAAAATACGACACATCTAGTAATGGGCCTCGGAGATGGCACCGCCCAGGTGGTTTAAGCTGAGCTCTGTCGGTGGACATTAATCATCGAAGATAAGGTGTTCATAGCTAATCCCACTCAGGATAAGCTCCGGTTGAAGCTGGACACGTAGAGGCCTAGCATATGGGTTCAGCTTCACCCACCTGAGAGCTTCACCCACCTGAGAGTGGGTGAAGCTGAGCCATGCAGACCTGCTCACACTGGGTGAAGCTTGGACTTGAACTTAATTTTGGCAAAAAGCTAAACTTTGAGGAAAAAGCTGAAAGTTCGTGTAGATGCAAAAGCTGTCGAAAAAGTAGCTAGGGCATAGCACTGTGTGGGTCCCTTGGCACCGCCCAGGTGGTTTAAGCTGAGCTCTGTCGGTGGACATTAATCATCGAAGATAAGGTGTTCATAGCTAATCCCACTCAGGATAAGCTCCGGTTGAAGCTGGACACGTAGAGGCCTAGCATATGGGTTCAGCTTCACCCACCTGAGAGCTTCACCCACCTGAGAGTGGGTGAAGCTGAGCCATGCAGACCTGCTCACACTGGGTGAAGCTTGGACTTGAACTTAATTTTGGCAAAAAGCTAAACTTTGAGGAAAAAGCTGAAAGTTCGTGTAGATGCAAAAGCTGTCGAAAAAGTAGCTAGGGCATAGCACTGTGTGGGTCCCTTGCCAAAGCTCGGAAATCAGTAAAAAGACGAGAAAAACCAACCGGAAAAGCCAAAAATTCATGGCGAAATAGAAAAATGGTGAAAAAATCGAACTTGGTGGAAACACTGAAGACTAGAAAGGAGAAGCCAAAATGAGTAGTGGGGTATTCGAGGATTTGAGGAAACAAAGTCACCATTTTGTGCAAAAAGTCGGTGGAAAAGATGAAAACTGAGTGAAAAACCAGAGGGCTAATGAGGAAATACAAAAAATGGCGTAGCACGAACAATAGTTGTGGTAAAATCCCAGGATATTGGCGGGAGGAAGACGAGTGTGGCGGAAAAGCCGAGGTCTGTGGTGGTGGACGAACTTTGAAGTCGTTGTGGCTGGTTATCACATTGGCTGGAACAAAAAATTTATTTTGACGATGTTGGCCCTTTCTAAGCCTTGCTGGGATGGGAAGGACTCGTGATTGATCGGTTGGTGGCAAAGGCATTCGAAGGTAATCTTAGTGGAGCGATCAGGGAGGAGACGAAAGACGAGATGCTCATTTATCGACTTTCTGGCTCGAACCTTCCTTTGCCAATGAAGTGCACAAATAGCGAAAACACAGAGGTAAGCAAACCAACCCGCTTGGAAAGTACGTGGGGAAGTCGCTTTTAAATCCCAGGTGGAAGTTCTTTATACGGTGTACTTAGGGCTGCCGTGCAACTGTGACAGTATGATGTGCTTTAACAGTTGATTCGTATATTCGCCCCATGTCTTCCAAATATTAACAAGGAAGTGTCTTCCTCCTGGGATTTAAAAGCGACTCCCCACGTGTTCCCTGAGTGGGATTATGAGATCTTTAAACAGAATCGCAGGATAAGGAAATGCATCCAGCAGAAGGCCAAACGGGCTGGTTTGCTTATCTCGAAAACACAGGCAATCACAGCCGCCTCAGATTCTGGCAAACTCGAAGGATACCTTTTTTGCCTTTGTCGCCTCTCCGTCACCAGTTTCGAGAACTCCCTGGGGTTGCTCACCACCGTCACATCTGGCTTTTTCGCCCATTCCTCTTCCCCTCCCATTGACCATAGTTTTCCGCTTCTATGCAGCACCACTCTTGAGTTTTTCACGTAATTTTTTGCCTGCTTCTCTACCAGATTTTGGCGCTTTCACAAGTTTCGGCCTTTTTACCATTTTCTGTACCTTCACCAATTTTTGCAGCGTTCAACAATTTCCGATTTTTTCGCTAATTTTGCCCTTCTCCACCAAGTTCCATGTTTCGCCACGGGGCTTGTTTCGCCACGGGGCAGGGCCACCTGTTGCTTTACCTCACCAGCACCAAAAGACTCCCATGGGTATACTTCTACTTTATTTTTTCTTCAAACGTGCAGCGCTACCTCATAGATGAGCTTCACACGATGCCACTATACTAACACGGCCTGACTCGGGTTTTTTTCCAGAAAATTTCTCCAAAAAAAAATGCAGCATTCCCCCTAAAATATGCACAACCCAGGGTTCACCCGGCGCTGGATGGCTCCGCGGTCCAGCTTCACCCGGAGCTTGTCCGAATGAGTTGGTGATGCCGAGCACCCGCCGGCCAGCAGCCGAGCTGTGTGGTCCCTTCGGAGCGCCTTCGGCGTCCCTCGGGACTACCCAGCCTACGGCCGCTGGCCGGGGGGTGCTCGGCACCACCAACTCACTCGGATAGGTGTTCATCGGTGAACGGCGCCTCCCCACCCACCCAACAAAGGCCTCCTCCAAGCCTTATTACCATGTGTACCGTATACTTTAGTTAATTTGCCTCGTGGTAGGTTAATTTCCCTCGGGGAGAGAGCCCAAGGAAAAAAAAGCTGTGGAAGTAAGGGGTTGCAGAATATCGAGTATTACTGCTCGTGATGGTCATAGAACGGTAGATCAATTGGCTGTTTGCTATCGTGTATGAGCACGCACTGGCTTCTCCAAAATGGATGTTGATCGCACAGATAGCTCATGCCCATGTTTGTTTCCTTCTCGAAGAGTTCTAGCTGAATCGGGTATTCAAACCCCAGTTGACAGATTTCGTCTCCTTTTTTATCTTTCCCGATACTGCACTACCGGAAGGGTCACTTGTTGCCTGGCCATCAAGGGGCTAACCGAACAGTCTCCTCGTTGCTCCAATGGTCAGTGTAGTATATGGTGGTGCTACCACTCATGAAAATTAATCAGAGCGAAGGGACAGAGAATAATCATTGGGGTAAGGTGACGAATACCACAACGAATTCTTGAAATTCACGTGAAATTTACATTCTGCTCAAGAAAAAAAGGAATCATGACACCTTTCAGGGCTCACTTCAGACTTTGAAATCTACAATACAGTGTGTTTCAAAAGTATGTGCACACCCAACATTTTGTTTTTTGGGGATACCATTGCTTTCTGTGACCTGTGACCTTTACCATTTAATTCTTGTGTGCTATAACCTTCGAACACTTTCTCTGAAAAAACGAAAAAACATCGTGGCTGCGAACATAATTTTTTGTTAAAGAAAAATTTTTCCTCTGTTTCAAAAGTATGTGCACACTTAGCAAAAAACAAAAGTATAACCGAGATCAGAAATCAATAAGGCCCCCTAAATTTCTGTAAAGGTTATCGACTTCAACGAATGGTTCCGTTTCGGTAGGTTCTCTAGTTACCCTTGAAATGAAAAATTTTGAGTGTGCACTTACTTTTGAAACTTCAACTGGGCCGCTCTTTTCCATGCATTGCTAGATTCATTCGACACCCTGGCAGCTATCGCTCACAACCTATTCCTGGCCGTCCACGTATTTTGACTGCTCAGGACAACAGGAGAATAGCCCGTCTTGTGGCGGATACTTCTTTGTCTGTGAGTCAGGTGCGAGCCCAGATGGGTTTATCAGTCTCGCGTACGACCGTTTGGCCCTCTATCCGGTCTAATGAGTATATCACACGAGAGAGGATGAAAAAAACTTCTCGTAGCAGTACTCGCCACAAGCTGACAAGGCTGGAGTTTACTCGCCCAGACCATCAAAGAGCCTCCTCCGAAATTCCTTCCCGAAAACAAAAGTGGCTTTTGGCGAAGGTCCCCATAGTTATGTTGAAATCCATCCGGCCCATCGATATTATATTTCTTTTTATCAGAGAAGATCACCTAAGAACAAAATGGGTACAACACGCTGTTTTTTCGAGAAGTAGGAAAAGCCTGAAAATTCTTGAACAACCGTATCTTGTCCCATGATGTCGTCATGCTCCCACGAGCAAACTCCAGCCTCCTCAGCTTGTGGAAAGTATTGAATCGAGGAGTCTTCTTCATCGTCTCTCGTGTGGTATACTCATCAAAGCGGAGAGAGCGCCAAACAGTCGTACGCGAGACTGATAATCCCATCTGAGCTAGGATCTGACTCACAGACAAAGAAGTATACGCCACAAGAAGGGCTATTCTCCTTGTCCTGAGCAGTCAAAATACGTAGACGGCCAGGAATAGGTTGTGAGCGATAGCTGCTAGGGTCTCGAATGAATCTAGCAATGCATGGAAAAGAGCGGCCCAGTTGAAGTTTCACAAGTATGTGCACACTCAAAATTTTTCATTTCAAAGGTAACTAGATAAGGTACCGTGACGGAACCATTCTCAAATGATTCCTGGTAGTCAATAACCTTTACAGAAATTAAGGGGGCCCTATTGATTTCTGATCTCGGTTATATTTTTGTTTTTTGCTAAGTGTGCACATACTTTTGAAATAAAGCAAAAATTTTTCTTTAGTAAAAAATTATGTTAGCAGCTACGATGTTTTTTCAGAGAAAGTGTTCGAAGGATATAGCACACGAGGAATTCAATGGTAAAGGTCACAGGCTACAGAAAGCAATGGTGTCTAGAAAAAAAACAAAATGTTGGGTGTGCACATACTTTTGAAACACACTGTACATCTTCATCTCGGAGTTGTTTTTCAATTCGCAAGACTTTCGATCAGGATGAGATTCGAACTCACGCGGGGAAACCCAAATGGATTAGCAGTTTAGCAGTTCATCGCCTTAACCACTCGGCCACCTGATCACAATGTACTTTCAAAGCTCTTCGCAACATCTATCCCTCACAACTCATCCTTGTTGATATTTCTTGCAATTTGCAAAACTTTCGACCAGAATGAGATTCGAACTCACGCGGGGAAACCTCAATGGACTAGTAGTCGATCGCTTTAACCACTCGGCTTTCTGGAGCTCTTTCGCACATCCTCCATGAAGTTTTCTGTTTTTTGCAAAACTTTTGATCACTTTGGATTCGAACACACGAGGAGAAATCTCATTGGATTAGCAGTACCATCATAACATTTAGCAATTCCATAGTCTAATGATATCAGGTATTTGTTATCAGGTACTCTCAGTTTTCTACGGATCTCCTTCACTGAGGGTTCTCTCTCACCGAAGGACCCCCAGCGGTTAGTGACGAGGCTACGTAGGGCGTCCCCAGGTGGCGGATAGGGGAACTAATCGCCGACCAAAAGTCACCGGTACTTTCCCAGAGACGCAGGTGGATTCAAGGGATGGACTCATTGATTCTGCTGTGCTGGGTCGATATACCCTCTGTTTCTCGCAGGTGATCCATGCATACGTGTGTGGAGAGTCTGTGGGTGCAGTTGGTATCCTGCCCATCGACTCGGCCAAAAGCTTGCATTCGAGTGACGAACAAGTCACACTGGGAAGTATCTGGGAGGCGATTCGGGGCCGCCTCCAAAAACAAAGCCCCTTGTCCACCTCGGGATAGCCTGGCAAGCCCCTAAAGTCAATAGCCCCCACGTCAGAGCCTGGCAAGCTGCATGTTGGGTATCTTCACGCCAAAAACAGTAATAGAAATGGGCCTCATTCCCCTGAACCTGAGGGAGCCCCCAATACGGCAGCGTTGGGTAGGACCGCTCGGGAGAGGCTGCTAAAATCTCAGGGCTAAAACAGGCTGCCAAAAGGAGAAGGACTAGGATGGCGATCTGTACTTTCAACGCACGGACGCTTGCATCGGAAGCGTGTATAAAAGACCTGATGATGCAAGCTAGGAAGATCAAGTACGACGTCATCGGACTGACCGAGACGAGAAGGCATCGCCCGCTGCACGCTGTATTTGAGACTGGAGAAGAACTGTTCCTTGGAACATGCGACAGTAGAGGCGTCGGCGGTGTAGGTGTCCTCGTCAATACGCACTTGGCCATGAACATCGATTCGTGCGAAAGCTTAACAACCCAAATCGGACGTTTGCGATTAAGAAGATGTGGCTCAATCCCAGCTCTAGCCATCTTCGTTGCTCACGCACCAACATCGAGCTACGATGAAGAAGAGCTGGAAGCGTCTTATATGGATCTGGAGAGGCTCTACAGAGAAGGCCACACTTTCTTCAAGGTCATCGTCGGTGATTTCAACGCCAAGATTGGCCCCAGAAGAACAGCTGGAGAGCTTCACATCGGGACTCACGGAGTGGAATGGAATGAGCAGGGTGAAAGGCTGTCCGAGTTTATCATGACGACCCACACCATCCATGGTAATTCGCCGTTCCAGAAGCCCTCCCATTTAAGATGGACATGGGAGTCACCCGGTGGACAGTTCCATAATAAAATATACCACATCATCCTCAATCGGAGATTTTGCCTGACCGACGTCGCTGTTGTTGCAAAGTTCTACACGGGATCCGACCATCGTCTCCTCCGCGCTAGATTCTGCTTCTCAGTGCGTGGGGAGAGAGCTATGAAGTTTCGGAAACGAATCCCCAAGACCTCCATCAACTGGGACAAATTCGCTTCCCTTGCGAGTAAATGGGAGGATTCCGTTATCGACAACATCGACGAAGAATACAACCGGCTCGTCGAGCATCTTCGCGATAGTGCTACGAAAGCAGAGAGTCTACAAGTAGCCAAGAGACGACTCTCTTCGGAGACTCTCGAGCTGATACGCCAGCGTGGAATCGCGCGAGCTGCAGGCAATTATCAACGAAAGTCCGAACTTGCGAAGCTATGCAGAGAAGCGATAAAGGAAGATCTGAAAGAAAGGAGAGCAGCAGTCATGGACGAAGCCGCCGAGGCCGGAAAGAGCATTCGCAAAGCGGAGCTTCGTCAATTACAAGACCAAGATGACCTCCCTTCTTCATCCGGACGGAACCGTTACTGCATCCCGGAAGGCAATGGAGAAAGTCATCTATGACTTCTACTCGGATCTCTTCGACAGTCACGTCTACCTGCCTACTCACCATCTTAGGCGAGACGAATATATCGCTCCTTCGGTTCTCTCTTCCGAAATACGACATGCCATCACGTCGATGAAGAACTGTACAGCGCCCGGTCCCGATAGGCTTAAACCAGAACATCTGAAGAGTATACCACCAGTCATCATCAAAACTCTGGCTAGGCTCTTCACACGGTACCTGTCGGAATGCAAAGTGCCCACGTCGTGGAAAACTAGCAAGACTGTGTTGCTGTACAAAAAGGGGGATCCAGACGATATTGGCAATTATCGCCCATCTGCCTGCTGTCCGTAATCTACAAGCTTTTCACTCGTGTCATCTTAAACAGGATTGGCAGAATATTAGATGAAGGACAGCCATGCGAGCAAGCAGGGTTCCGGAGAGGGTTCAGTACAATCGATCATATGCACACCCTAACAAGGCTCATTGAAGTATCGCGAAAGTACAAAATGCCGCTATGTCTTACGTTTATCGACTTGAAGAAAGCCTTTGACAACGTTGAGACGGAAGCGGTAATTGAAGCCCTGGGCAACCAGGGTGTTCCTACGCAATATATAGGGATGCTTCGTGACATCTACGACAGCTTCACGACCAGGATTTCACCATTCAATAAGGAAGTCATTGTCAACGTGAAGAGAGGTGTCCGGCAAGGCGATGCTATTTCGCCCAAACTTTTCAGCGCCGCCCTCGAGAATATCATGCGTCATTTGGAATGGGAAGACTTGGGAGTGAAGGTCGACGGCCGCTTCCTACGTCACCTCCGCTTTGCAAACGACATCGTGCTTATAACACCGAACATCGAGCAGGCGGAACGAATGCTGACCGAATTCGATAGTGCTTGTGGAAAGATCGGCTTGAGGCTGAACCTAACGAAGACGATGTTCATGAAAAACCGACTGGTACCTGATGCTCCTTTCACGTTAAACGGAACGAATATCTCCGAATGCTCTAGCTATGTGTATCTAGGTCGGGAAGTCAACATGATGAACGACCAAGCTCCAGAGCTGTGCAGAAGGAAACGCGCCGCGTGGGGAGCACTTAAGAATATCGAAGGAGTGGTGAAGAAGACAAAGAACACCCGGCTCCGCGCTCACCTTTTCGACACTGCTGTCCTTCCTGCTTTGACGTACGCCTCGGAGACCTGGACTCTACGAAAGCAGGATGAGCATGCTGTCAGCGTTACTCAACGCGCTTTGGAAAGGGCGATGCTCGGAATTTCCCTATACACGCAAGTGCAGAAGGGAATCCGAAGTTCCGAGCTCCGTCACCGAACGAAGATTCGAGATGCCGTTGATTACGCCAAGAAATCGAAGATCAGGTGGGCCGGACACGTTATGCGATATAGTGATGACCGTTGGACCAGGGCGGTTACTGACTGGATCCCTCGGGACATCAAACGAACTCCAGGAAGGCCGCCAACGAGATACTCAGACTTCTTCGCGAAAGCTCTGAACGAAAGGAATGTTGAACCTCGTGTCCCTGAAGCGAGAACGATTCACTGGACCACTCTGGCTCATGACAGGGACGAATGGAGACGTTACTGGCGCCCGCTCGAGGAAGTCGATGATCAACGGGACGACAGGTGATACAGGTGATACTCTCAGTTTCTACTGTTGGGTACTGAAATGCTTCCGCATTCCTGTCGAGTGCGAATGAATGGTGTTCTCTCTCAGTGGACCTGGTCACTCTTCATCAGGTCTCAACCCTTTAACCAATCCATTCATATCAGGCAGTTAGTTCGTCAAATTCTATGTTTGGAATAGTTTATCACTTTGGAGCAATCACGTACACTTCTATAATTTAGAGGTCGGCTTCCTGAAGGTAATTGATATTTGAGACATCGGTTTTCAAGCACACCCAAAGGTGTGCCATACAAGTCAAAAACAGGAACTCTGAGACGTTGATCCTTGTTCAATAATTGAGAAAATCAGAAAAAGTAAGAAAGAAGAAAAGCTAGCGCGACGAGAAAACCAAGAAGTGAAAAATATCTCTCAACAAAAAAAGAGGGCGAAGGAGAAAAAAGGGCGAAAAGAGGCAATGAAGTGGTAATAGTAGAAGCATACTGGAATCTATCCTGAACTATCGTCAACATACATGAAAACACTGATGGAGCTCATACATAGGATTTCAAAGTGGCTGGAAACTTTCCACTCAGACTCAATGGTGTCCAACAAAAGTTCGCAAGGAAGTCGCTGTAGCATACGGGCGTCTTGAATTACATCTACCAGGCATCAGTCAGTTGTTGAAAATATGCATTAGATGCTCCACGATGTTCGTTTATGGCTTGAGCTCCATGAATTTCTCGAGATTTCCAGCTTCATGGTAGAAGAAATCGGATTCGAACTTCATCAAGAGCAACCATATACACCAAAGCAATTAAGTAGAAAGATCTTAAAAGACAAATTAGGGTGCTGGCAAAATTTTGGAAATAAGGAAACGGTTATACAAAGTGGTCATAACGAGCTTGCTACTCACGTTGTGAAGGAAGTATTGGTAAGTACATAAGCTATTGGGCTCCATTGTGAATAATTTACCAATACAGTTGTTGTCAAAGTAAATAGCGAGCTCCCAATCACAACGTTCACCGCCACCACGATTGTTTGATACATCAAGATCTGAACGAAATAGGGTACAGGGAACATTACTCTAGGGTAAGTACGGGTAGAGTTTGCTGATTTAGAAATAACTGTTTTTGAAATGATCTAGTCACATGAGGAATTAAATTCGGCTGTAACTTTCATGATCGCTTTTCTTGAGACCTGAGCAAGCGTTCTATGAGCAATCAATGCTTCTGAAAAGACTTTCAGTGATGAAACATCAGCTAGCTAAGAATTCCAGCTTAAGATCAGGCGAGTGGTGTGATTGGTACTTGTTGTTGGACACTCTTCCCTGAGCATTGTTTTATATACTACACACGACTGGCTCACAGCCCTCGCAATCCTTATATTGGCAGTTCTGCTCAGGAATATGGGTATATGTAGGTATGATTTGATATGAATTGTTGCTAAGACTTTCCTTACCTTCATGACTTTAAGATTTTCTTTTGGCACTATTTACCCTTTACTGCCCCACTTTGTCAAGAATGGGCTGGATTTCTACCGAATTTTTTCAAAGAAGATGAAACCGGTCAGAAACTTGCTTACAGGGGCAATTTGACCCGTAGAACACGAATATTGCATCCATTTGTCATAAAGATGCCTGGCCCTTGCGCTACAGACGCCTGCGCCAAATCGCTGGGTCACCGATCCTGCTGAAAACTTGCTCCTAACTAGTGTCCCAAGCGTTTTCATGATGAGTGGATGCGATATTCGTGTTCTACGGATCAAATTACCCCTCTAGGCAAGTTTTTAGCCGGTTTCATCTTCTTTGAAAAAATTCGATAGAAATCCAGCTCTTTCTCGACGGAGTGGGGCAGTAAAGGGTAAATAGTGCCTTTTCTTTTAATTGAAACTTTGTACTCAGAGTGTAAACGACTTCTTTCCGCACAAGATTATGGTTGAGGTCCCGTAATTTTGCAGAATCTCGACGAAAGAGAGTTATGCATGCGATGCAACTGATGAGAAACAATCCATTGACCAGTATCGAGACAATCACGTCGTTAGTGTAACCTGAACTAGAAACGATGTTTCTGCCAAAAAATTCAGGTCAAACAACAAGAATATTGTCTTGATAAAAACGAGACAAAACTCACCTAGCATCTGAGAAGTTGCTGTGAATATAGAGGTGGCATAAACAAATGGAATCACAGCTCTACATATCCAGGGTCTTGGAAGCTTTTCATAATCGGTAATGTGATTCGAAGCAAAAATTCTTTCGATAATCACTGATGGGAAGTACAATATCATTAAATTCGTAGTCCATACTCGAACGAGACATGCACAAGATGTGAGAACATTGGATAGATAGCTTCCTGAGAATTAATATTCCCAAGAAGTCATAGATAATATATTGTCACTCAAGTGAATAACAATACTCAAATAAGACATCCTAAAGTCTCTCGGCGTTCATCAATCCCATTTGGGATGCTTTCTGGCATTCAACTTCTACTCAACATCGTTGTGGCGGTCCGCAGTGGTCCACAGAACAAGAGGTGGTGGTTGGCCTGTGTCCAAGTTAGTGAGCCTGTTGCTCTAGACAAAGCTGATACCATTCAAACCCTGCAGATGGGAGAGATGGAGAATAATCATGCATGAAGGATCACTAACAACCGTTTTACGCCTTGAAAAGAATGAAAAGGTAAAGGGTTCTGTTTACCTAATTTGGTCAGAGACGTGGGGGTCTCAGAATGCGGTTAGATGTACTGATCGGGCCCCTAATGTGCGGTCAGCGTTTTTACCATCAGAAATGAAAACTGTTAGATAGTAGTTGTTAGTCGACCCGAAGGCTGAAAAACTCGGTGTTTCAACAATCTCGGCATGAACCACTTCTACATCATACCAAATCAGACAAATATCACGAAACATTGGGGATGATAAGGTGTGCTCGCTGCTGGCTCTCACACTCTTTATTTAGGCACTGATTATTGAAAATAAACGACTCAAAAGGGAAGGAGTCTCAAAGTTTCACCGTCATGTGCCAAAATACCGACTTCGTAGGAGGTTATAATAACACGTGCTAGTACATTAGGATAAAATATGACCAATATAGCCTGTAATACATAATTTGAAACACTTCCTAGAACATTTATCCTGATGGTATCGTAAATATCGTAGATGTCAGACTCTAAATCCAGACCGTTTGTAAAAACGAAGAACTTTCGTGAACGTCTGGAATTTTTTTGATTTTTCATGTTTGTACTCTCCCTTGACTCTGCACTCCGAACGAGGGATACCTTTTATCAGCTTACAGGTGGAGAAACTGGAATCCCGTAACCTAGCTTTTCCATTGCATGAATGTCTGATTGGCATAAGCCATTTTTAATTATTGCTCCGCTATCGAAACAAGTTCATTAGCACAAAAAGACCCTAGAGAGGTTCTCTGTGGTCATTGGCGGGATGTCCCAGTGAGAAAAACAATAATTAAACTCACTTGTGAAAGCCGAACGAGATTCTTATGAAATAACGATGTCCTTCCGAAAGCACGTATTAATCGTGTAACATGTACTAAAGCCAAGCAGGTTATGAGATTTTCGATGATAAGTAGAATCCAATAGGTGACATCTTTTGGATTAGCCAATTCCGGGCAGACGATGATTAGAAAAATTTCTTGACTTCCAATGTTCATTTTGGGCATTATGTGGTGAATATGAGTAATGGCAAAGATCCTTCAGTGAAAAATACGAATATGAGGAAAATATTTTGACAGTTCGATGTTGAATAACAGTGGACAGTATGTGGTTACGGATACAAACGATGCCTAAAGATACAACTAAACTTTACTGAGAATGGAATCTATTTATTCAAATTGTATTTTGCTTCTACGAACACAGTCAGATACAATAGCAGTGTCATGTATCGGAAAACTAATAACACTTAAGGAAAAGCACAATGACTATAATCTATATAAATGATAGAGGCTATAAGCTTATACTGAGTATTGGTTCTTGAAAGAAACAAAAATCACATGAAGGCTGCGACAGCAAGATGATGCTTTTCGAATAATTTTTGATCAATTCAAAGTTAAGTAATGTCTTTGGAAGCTATTACGTTTAGAAGAAGTGAAATATTTGTTTTGGCCCGGAACTGTGTTACACAGCTACCCGTATGATGATGAAAATGAGACCCTGTTATGGGCCCAGATGGAAAGTATGTGGATCGCCGTGTTGGGGACTCTGTTAGGAACGACGCCCCCGCTTCGAGTCCATTCATTTCATCGATAACCGCTTGAAATCGTATGTTGCCTATACATGGTTTTGCTGAACCAACCGATGTTCGAGCCTGTGCTCTTACCCTCACAGACAAATCTGGTGATTGCTTACCCATCATGGAGTGATGGTGGGCTCTGGTAGTCTAGACAGAAATCGATCTGGGGCGAGCGCTGAACCATGCGCATCCCATAGGCACGCTCTTGTCACTACACCACCTCAGCACTAATGTTGTATGTAGACATAGTTATAAAATCAATCTTACATCGATGTGTAGCTGTTTCACTCAAGGGTTTGCCGTAAAATCTTGTAGAGGATCTACAGAGATGAAAGTCGCACTTTCGCAAACACTTTTTGCTGTGTGACTGATTGAAATTTATCAAAAGTAGATTATTTTCTGTATAGCTGTAATTGCTACGAAATATTTGGAAGTGCTGATATTCGCAGGGTAGAAAAAATAGGCAAATAAAAGCACACGGCTCGATGGGAAAGATATTGAAGATATGACTTCGTTCAGGAAAAATGTATAGCCTGTATTCATATGAAATCTATAATACAAAGTAATTTTCATTTTGCAACGGATATGCACAAAAATACCAGCTCTTTAATTGTTCTTACCTTCCATACCTTAATTATAAAGTGCTGCGTGTGGGTCTGCGTATGTGTGTGTGTGCGGGTTTGTTTGTGTATACACTACGTATGTATGCATGTATGTATGTATGCTGAATATATGTATGAATCTGTGTACATGCCGTGTAACGAACTTTAGTATCGCATAAAGAAGTGAAGACGAAAAGTTAAGAAAAACCCTCAAAGACAGGGTTGAATCCGTGATGAGTACAGAATAGCCCAGGATAACGAAAGCACACGTGAGCAAAGCTGAGCTGCGCTCATTGACATACAACGAAAAAGTCCAAACAGTGCCTAATCGTTCTGATTTATTTAGGTATATTAAGTGTCTGTTATCAAACTGATGTATGTAGAGCAATATGAGATTGATGTAACGTCGGAACGACAGTTGCCTTGGCATTCGTCCTAATAACGTCCCGAGAGATTCAAGCGATTATCGTTTTGTATCGTTACATGTTTCGTTACACGGCATGTACACAGATTCATACATATTCGATTACAGTTCGCAGCTTACTTACGGCGAGTCTAGCTCCCCTGATTTTTGACTGTCAAGGGAGCTTACAACTTCAGATTTCCTTTTATGATTGCATGCATGGGTAAACCCATGAATTTTTCTTTTCTGAAAAGTGTTCAACCAAAAAACATTCAGCGCTTCGTTTTTTATGTCTGCGCTTGGGGTGTCGACGCCCGTCTTGTTCTTGTTCGATGTTCTGTAAGCTGGGTGTCCTAGAATCTGAGAATTGATGGCTTTTCGCTTAGCTTCATCAATCTGATAATCCTGATAGTTTGAATCTGATAGTTCTTTTCCCTTTAGTTCGTGGAAGAAAACGAAGAAAACTGCAAAAAATGCAAAAACAAGGTCTTTCGCAAGACGTTTATTATTTATTTTGCACACCAGGTGTGCCAAATATGATAGGGAAACAATACAGAGCTATGTAACACAGAAAAATCACAAACTTCCATCGTCGCCATTACACATACTAGATGTCATATTTGCATATGAATAAAATTGAAGTGAAAAGGGAATAAAAGACAGTATGTTTTCGTTGATGCCATCGGTGGCTCGAACATCTTTAATGGGCGGAAAAAGTACTCAGCTATAATGTATAACGTTCACTTATCTTTATCTGGTTGCGTCCCTTTTGCTCTTATCGCACCTGAAGCGCCTATTGTTCCATTAGTGACGTGAAGTTAAAGTGACGCATGAACCACTTTTGAGTCGTAGAAAACAAGGCTCCATAGTGACAGTCGCGACCGACAGCACTTGAAGATGGCGTGGATATTTCTGACGCTATCAGCTATAGCCTGGAAGCTCGATGATTTAGCCCCTATACTCCTTTGTTCTAACGGAAAGAGTGACGATGGTGGATGCGGACTGGAATGTTGGTCAATTCTCAGAAACGAAACGAATTGTGCAGAATCAGAATCCTTGAAGTGCTTACCGATGATTACAGCGACTAGAGATATCGAAGGATAAGGAGAATAACGCTATGGCCAAAGTACAACTGTACATCTTGTAGATAATACTTATCTATCTTTGGAAGTCTGATGTCTCTCCAATTTGATCGTGTATCAGGACCCCTTTTTCTGAAACTAACTGATCACCTCAGGGAGATTGAAATATTGGCCGACCTGGGTTGAGTTCGATATTCGTATCGTGAACGATTTTCCATTCAGAAGACTCTGCGGAAACCTGAAGAAGTGGAAATCTAATGGTGATATGTCTAGAATATGGTAGGTGTAGCAAGACATTCCACCGAAACTCCAGCAATTTTACGAGTGACCAAAAATACGTGTAGTCTGGAGTTATCCTGTTGGAAGAGAACGCTCTTACGATTGGCCACTTCTGTGCGCTTCTAGTCTATCGCTGCCTATAAACTGTTTAGATTAGTAGAGTACCTTTCCAAAGTTATCCTTCGACTATGTGGCAACAACTCATAATATGTAGTATAAATGATTTTCCTCCAATCCAACCAGCAACACAGCGTAATCTTCCTCACCTGGATTTTGACTTTTGGGGTAGTTTGTGACGGCACACTAGGAAGGCTTCACGATCGTTTCTGCTTTGTTTGATACGATCTACTTTTTGTCACCCCTTTTCATACGTTTCAGAAAGAGCTTATATTCGTTCTGATTTAGCAACGAGTCGCACACGGAGGCGCGTTTAATCACATTACGCTAGTTCGTGAGGTACCCAAACATCAAGGCGCTTAACAAAACCAAGTTTTAGCAAAAGGTCGAAGGTGGTTGATTTTGAAACATTGGGTCTTTCTCCTAGTCCATGAGTAGTGATTTGCCGATTCGTTACGATTATTATTTTGAGTTGGTCGTTTTCAACTAATGATAGCCTTCCTGCGGGTTGCCGACTTTTGAGGGTGAACTCACCCTGTTTTAATTTCGCAAGTCACTCGCGTACTGTACACTCTCCTAGAGCATGTCGTACCGAATCTTTCTCGTGGCCTGAGCTGCATTCTTGCCCTTGCGACAGAAAAAAAGCACCAGGTGCCGCAAATGCACGCGAAGATACTCAAATTTTAGAAGAGTCCTATACAGACAGACTTCGAGGAACATTAACGAAGCTCAGACCGGGATGTAGAAGAAGGCATACACTTTCAAAAAATACATAATTTTATGAGTTTTGACTTTTGCCCTTCTGTGCAACAGTTGATAAACCCGGAGTGTCGAAAGTTGGCGAAGACTTTCCGGACAACCCAATACAAGTTGTCGGCGCCAGGCACTTACATGACGAGAAAATGTTTGTGTCAAAGAGGGAAAAGCAGTTTTGTTGGTACACCGTAAAACAGTGAAAGCTGCTTGCAAAGTGTAAACAAGAAGGGAGTTTGAGATATGCGATTTGTTCATCTCAACCAAAAAGATCTGGAAAATCACAAATCAAAAGATTAGTGAGGGGCAGAGTATTACAATAGCTACAGGCGAAACAGTTCACGTAAGTGCTTCATTTGACGTTGCTACGACCCTAGAGTGTGCCATACAACACAAAAGCGGAAATTCTGGAATAATGGCCCTATTTCAAGATTTAGGAAAAGCAGAAAAGATCACGAAGAAGCAAGGCGAATAGAGCCTGGTGACAAAGTCTAGGTATTGAGAAGGAAAGCGCATCTCATTAATAGAAAGAGGGCGAAAAGATAAAAAATGAAAAGTGGGGAAAAAGCGAGAAGGTTACTTGAAGGGGTATTGGTGGTGTCACACTAGGAGCTTTCTCGCCTAGTTGTCGTCAGCATGCATGAAAACACTGGCGGACGCATACGTAGAGCTCAACATCCCTGGGAACATTCCCACTCGGACCTGATGTCAATCAAGGCTCAATATGAAATCCGCTTTGGCCTGCGAGCGGCGTACGTTGCCGTTCGTGTTGAACTGCATTTACCAGGCGTTGGTCAGTTGCTTAAAGTATGCATCAGATGCTCCACGATGTTCGTTTATAGAGTGAGTTCCATGCATGTCTCGAATTTTCGAGCTCCACGATGGAAAAAATCGAAGTCGAACTTCACCAAGAGCAACCATATACACCAAAGCAATCATGCAGAAGGATCTTAATGAACCAATTAGGATGCATGCACATCATAGATACGGATTAGACAATGGTTGTATAAAAGTCATGACAAGCAACTTACATTGCAAAACACATATCTGAAAGCACATGAGCTGCTGGAATCCACTGTGAATTGTTTACTAATACAGTTTTCGTCAAAATAAATAACGAGCACCCAATCACAGTGTTCACTGCCTCCACAATTGATTGATGCATCAAAATCTAAATCATCTGGGATTGTATTGAACCTCACTCTAGGTAAATCATGGGAAATGTTTGCTATCTTAAAAGTGACTACTTTGACACCATTTAGCTGGGCAGCAGAATTGATCTCAACTGTGATTTCCATGTTCGCTCTTCTTGAAAACTGGGCATTTCTATAAGTAATCAGTGCTTCGGTGTCCAACAGGATTTTTGATGGTGGGGCAATTCATCCAAGAAGGGCTCTCAACTATTTTTCTATTTTTAGGTCCCGTCGAAATGGGATAAATCGTATCATGAAGGCTGCATAGACTCGGTTAGGTCACGAGTAATTGCAAGCCATGCAGGTTCAGAATAAAAGGAAGAAACAGATAAATTTTTCTGTGATTCAATGCTTACCAATTAGGCGCAAGTGATTCGTTTCGCCTCAAAATCAGATGTTTCTCACCTCCTCCTAAGGCTCATCAGTGAATAGGGGTGATTTAAAAAACAATTGAATATAAAAATGTTGTCAATCAAATAATATTCTGTTTGAGAGATAGTATTGGGATTAATTGTCGAAATTAAAGAAATTATAAAATTTCTTAGTACACTCAGTGTAGAATTGGATTTATGCAAAAGAAAAACGTCTTAGTAGGAGATGACTAGATGAATAGAGATGGTTAGAGCCATGAATCGAGATCCGGAGAATTGTGGACTTGAGTACCAACAAATGAAAATCTACACAAATCAGAAACTATTATAAAAGTGCAATAGAATGACAACAAAGGAAGATAATGAAAAAGAGAGAGGAATGATTCGAAATAAAGTGAATACAATGAGAAAAAGAAAACAGTGTACAAATGAATTGGGTGAGCACCTATTCGCAAACAAAATGCCTGTAATAGTCAATTATACAGTCAAATGAATGGGTATTCAAGCTTATCCGCTTAGACGAAGAGAATGTAGACTATGGGCTCCTTCGCATTATATTCCAGAAAACATGAAAGAAAATGTAATTTATCCATCACTCAACAATTGTTGCAACTTTCACATAGTTGATCGAGCCACAGTTTATTAAGGCAGTCCCTGCTTTCCTCATAGGAACGAACGATGTGAAATAATATTCAGTGGACTTTGTAGCCGATGTTCGAGGAAGCACTTCGGACCGTTCGAATTCCAATACCAACGAACTAACCTTGCTGTTGTGGAGGGTCTGGCATTGACCCGTTTCAGCTACGAATTTCAACCAAAGATAGTGCATGTTGTGGCGAAGCTGCTTGCCGTCAAACTACCTTTCCTTGAGCATTGTTTTACGCCCTGCACACAGTTGGCTCACAATCCTCGCAATCCTTATTTTACTTCTACTCCTAATGAGAAAGGGCGGGAGTGGGCGTATAGTTTGCCATGACTCGTTCCCAAGTAAGCTGAAATTTTGGGCTGGTGAAAGGCCTTGTACCTTCATGACTTTGAGATTTTCTTTCAGTTGAAATTTTGTGCTCAGAGTGTAGATGACTTTTTTCTGCACAAGATTGCGGTCCAGATTCCGCAATTTCGTAGAATCTCGGCGGTAAATAGTTATAAATGTTGTACAATAGATAAGGAAAAATGCAGCAATCAATATTGAAGCAATTATTTCGTTGCAGTAGCCTGAAATAGTAGCGATATTTCTGCCTAAACAGAAAAGACTGTCAGAATAATCAACCGATGGATCGAGAACAAAACATGAGCTTACCCAGCATGTTAGTAACTGCCGTTACTATTGAGACGATATGAACTGATGGAATCACAACTCTACATATCCATGGTCTAGGAAGCTTTTCGTAATCGGTGATATATTTAGAAGCAAAAATCCTTTCGATAATCACTGACGGAAAATATAATATCAGTGAATTCATAGCCCACACACGAACGAAACATGCACACGATAAAAGAACATTCGAGATAACGTTTCCTATAAAGTCACAGTTATATTGATATTGTTCAAATATGAATTTTGGAAGTTTTTCGGAAATGATAAACCTCATTTTAGGATGAGCCCTCGCATTCGGCTTCTACTTAAAATCGTGGTAAAGCTTTGCAATGGCTTACACAATGACATGAGGTGGTCGACGCATGTACAAGCCAGTGCTGTTATCCTCTTAGACAGGCCTGGTACAATTCAATCGACATTAGAGAGATGGGAGATTTAATCTGTGGATATGTGGACTAGTGCCCGCTACTTGTTACTTTACCACCGCTCCCCTTTTTTAAGCTGCATGTGTTATTGAACTATAGCCTATGACCATACATACTAAATGGCGGCTCAGAATGCGGGTTTGCTTCACAGGACGAATCTCGCTAATTTACCAGTCAGTGTTTCTCCCCCCCCCCCCCCCGCTTTCCTCTCCACTAAACCATTCTTCTTCCATTACTTATTTGAAAGACAACAAGAAACTTCGGAACTCTTCATTGATGCGCCGATTATTGAAATTGAACGTCATTAAGAAAAAAATATTGAAGTTTCACCGTCATATGCCAGAATGCCGGATTCGTAGATGGTTATGACGACACGTCCTACGGCATTAGGATAAAATGTGATCAATAGAGCCTGCAAAACATATTTGAAAACTGAATTATCCAGAATTATCCACAAAAAAGCTTCGGTCAGGCACCGTGAAGTTAACTTGTGCCATTCCTAAGCTTTGCAGCTCCAAGCAGGAGATTTGAACCAGAATGTACTCGGAGCCAGAGGCGCCGCAATACCTGATTTACATGTGCCACGGCCAAACATTATTCCGCTTTCCTAGCATGTTCCTTGAAGACAAAAAACCTCGAAAAAACCTATCTAGCTTCTACCATGAGCGACAGCCTCAACGAGGAAAGCAGTAGTTAAACTTACTTGCGAAATACGAACAAGATTCTTATGAAATAATGATGTCTTCCCAAAAACACGTATTAGTCGTGTAATCTGCACTAAAGCTAGACAGGTAATAAGGTTCTCGATAATAATCAAAATCCAATAAGTGCAATCTTTCGTATTGGTCATCTCTGGGCAGACGATAATCAGAAAAATTTCTCGTCTTCCAATAGTCACTTTGAGCATTATGAAGTGAATCTGAGGAAAAGCAGAGATCTTCCGAAGAAAAATGTGAGTAAGTAAAAAACATGTTGGCGAAGTCAAATAATAGTCAACTATGAAATCAAAGGTACAAACGCTAACGAAAGATACAACTCAACTTCACTGAGTATGGGATCTATTTATTCACTTCTACAAACACGGTCAGCTACAGTAGCAGTGTCATGTATGCGAAAAGTAATAACACATGACAAAACATTCAAAAATGGCTATAGGCTGTTCAGGCAACTACTTCAGTGACTATTGGTCTTTGAAAGAGACAAAAGTATAAGGAAGGGTGCGACAACAAATGACGTTTATTGAATCATTTTTGATTCCTCAGGATAAATGATGTTTTTGAAAAACATTAATTTCTCGTTTGGAAAGAAATATGTTTTGGCCCGGTACACAAATGGTTGTCTTGCGACTACCTATTAGCCCTTTAATTCTATGCATATAACAATGAAAATAAGGCTCTGGTGCAAGTCCAGATAGGAAGGATGTGTATGTAGAAAGGATTGTCTTTGGCCCATTCATCCGTCTTCAGGATGTGCCTCCCGCATTCGACTTCCTTTCAGGAATGGTGTTTCGAAATCGTATGTGGCCTACACATCGTACTGCTTTGACCAGCCTATGCACAAGATCGTGGTTTTATCCTCCCAGATAAATTTTTTGGATATTTGCCGATACACAAGGAGTGGAAATCGTCCCTGACGGAAATCGATCTCGTGCTCGAACACTGGACGATGCTTATCTTATATGTAGGCACCACTTGACACTAAACCACTTTTGAACCATTACTTTCCGTAGGCTTATTTATTCCAGACTTGATTTACATCTACAGCAGCATGCAAAAACTCTACTCAAGTGATACGAAATTTCGGAGGCACTCGCAGAAAGGAGGTTCGCTGCTTCAAAATCACTCTTCACTTTGTAGCAGACAAAGTTTTGGCCCGATTTTTCAGTCAGTAGAACATTTGCTGAGTAGCATAGTTTTCGAAGTAAACCTGATGATTTAAAAAGTTCCTAGAATTTCTAAATATTCATTCAGCAATTCTTGTGTTGGTTTCAATGACAATAGGGAAAAGCAGATCCTGAGCAATAGGGACAATAGGGGAATGACATGAATGAAAAAACCACGGCTACCAGTAAAACTCGATGTACAACAAAACGAGGTCGCCACATCTTCATTAAATAATGGCAGCTCTGGAGAATTTGCATATCAGCTGAAAGCAGCAACTTTTCCATGAAATGCACATGGATCTCAGTAATTATACTTCTGCTTCACTGCGCCTGTGCGAAATCGTCTGAAAGCACAGAATGTGTTGTCTTTCTTCCAAAGGAAGTTAGAGCTGGAGAAAAAGAACAAGTTTTTTTTTGCTGTACTCTGACTCGAATGTTGAAAGCGTAGATGTATCTCAAGAATGGAAATGACCAGTAGAAAAAAATTATCTTTTTTTCACTTTTGATACAGTTTTACCCTGGAAGTAAAAATTTTGAACAAATTCACATACCTAAAAAAGGACCGTCTGAAAAATTGGCGATCCGCTTTTTTTCGAACTTTGCCAAGAAGCCGTCAGTTAACAGTTATGTACTACAATTACTGTACATACTTTTATATCGGTATTCTATGCTTCTGTGCCAAATGGGTTTTTTAATGGTGAAACATTCCCTATGCCCGACATTTCGCCAAATCCTGAACGGTTCCAGCCTATAAGAACAGTACCTGTGGCCGATAACCCTAGAGGCTTTCTAGATAAATCAACGTACCACAAGCACGAATAATAAGAATGAGCGCATCATCATAACTGTCACATCTTGTCTTAGAACTCCCAGTGATATGCGTGCCATCACGACCTATTAATAGGTCGTGGTTGAAGAGGCAGCCACACTTGCTCTGCCGTCTTGAAGGTACTTAGAGCAACTGTTTGATTTCGGTGAAATTGTCGTGAGAGACCTAATTGGGAGAACCACTTGGTTTAAAGTTCAGCTTGTTTGAGTTGCAACTAATCAGGCGTTGGCCATCTTCAAGCATCATAGGTAGCATGGGGTGTCAGCTCTTCTTCCTGAAAATCGCATTGCGCTTCCCGCACCCGAGCGCGCACTCTGAAGAAAGGTTTGAATTCCTAGCGGAAAGATGAGGTAGCCGGCACAGAACCACTGCCGCTTGCCGTGGGAATTCGGGGAGAAGTACGCCATCCGGCAGCACAGTAACTGAAGTTCTACAACGCGTTCAGGCTCTTGTGAATGATGAACCTGTCAGTCGATGAATAAGTTGATTGCGCTCACTGCAGCCCTTTTCTCAAGTTTAGATATAAAGAAAGAAACACCTCTCATCAGGAGAAAGAGGGCGAAAGAGAGAAAATAGAGAAAAGGAGCAAGAGGGTTGCTCGAAGTGGTAGTGGTGGAGTCATAATGGAAGCTTTCTCGCTAAGTTTTCGTCAACATACATAAACGCATACGTAGAGCTCAACGATTTCTGGGAACACTTTCACTTGGACCTGATGTCGAGCAAGGTTCAATATGAATGCTTGAAGTATGCATCGTATGCTTTACGAAGTTCGTTTATAGCTTGAGCCACACGCATTTTTCAAATTGTCGAGCTCCACGATGGAAAAAATCGTAATCGAACTTCACCTAGAGCAACCATAAACACCAAAGCAATCATGCAGAAAGTTCTTAATGAGCAAATTAGGATGCATGAATAGCATAGATATGAAGTCAGAAAATAGTTATATAATAGTTTTGGCAAGCTAATTACACTGCAAAACACATATTTGAAAGCACATAAGCTGCTGGAATCCACTGATGATTGTTCTCTAATACAGCTTTCGTCAAAATAAGTAACCAGCGTCCGATCACAGTGTTCGCTGCCACCATAACTAATGCATCAAACTCTGAACCAACTGGGAATGAAAACTTTCCCTAAACTTCACCCTAGGTGTACTACGGGTCTATGGGGGAAAAATCAAGGAATGTTGACGATGGAATACCCCGCTCGTGAGCACATTCAGTGTCTGATCAGGATGTGCTTATTGCTGACTTTCATATCCCTCAACTATGTACAGAGAGCTTAAACGACACAAAAGAGAAAAGTTGTGGGTTTTCACCGTCATGTTATACAGTGCGTCGCAAAATGATACAGCCACCTCTAACTTTCCCAAAAACTCACAGCATATGATGTTTCTAAAAAACCGCTAAAGTAAAAATGTGTCAAATTTGAGTTGCAATTCGCACATTATCACCAAATTCCAGCTCGAAAACACAAACATTCATTTGGTAGATTTTTTCAATTAAGGGTGCTTTTCCAGAAGGATACATCCACTTGATGTCTTCGTGTCGTTTTTTAGTTCAACGCAACGAAATTGCTTCGATTATGTAACGTTCTTCATTTTCAGGCAATGGGAAGAAGAAGCTTGCTTTTGGATTTCGAGAAAGGTCAAATCCTCGAGAAAAAGGAGCAGGGATCGTCAAATCGCAGAATCGCGCGAGATTTGAGTCGATCTCACGCAGTTGTGGATAACTTCATCAAGAATCCTGAAGAATATGGAACCAGAAGAAGTGCTGGACGTCCTTCGCTCCTTTCCGACAGAGACAAGCGCCGTATTTTGAGGGAAGCGTCGAACTCCACCAAGTCCTGCATGGAAATCCGATCTTCACTGAACCTCAATGTCCCGAAGGACACTGTTTGGAGGGTCATCAGAAAGTCTCAGTTCATCGTCAAGAGAAAAATGCGTAAGGCACCCTTCATGACAAAAAAAACATCGAGAAATTCGGGTCGCTTTCGCCTGAAGGTGCAGCCGAACCGAATGGAATAAGGTGTTCGTCATGTGCTGACATTTGACCTTCCTTCTCTTGATGGTTTTTGTTCTTCAGTCGTTTTTTCCGATGAGAAGGAGCTCAACTGTGATGGTCCAGACGGAAACCGATTTTATTGGCACGACCTGAGGAATGAAAAACTTCACTTTCCCAGACGAAACTTCAAGGGAGGAGGAGTCATGGTTTGGGCCGCGATCTCGTCGAGTAAGCGTATCCGTTTATGTTTTGTGCCAAAGATGATAAACTCGTCATTTTATCGGACTGTTATGCTCCGTGAACTTCTCCCTTTCTGGCGTCAAAATCCACAGAACTCTTGTTTTTATGCAAGACAACGCCCCAATCCATGTCAGCAGGCGCACCAAAGCTTGGTTCTCTCGGCACTTCTGCCCTGACCGGCGAACAGCCCCGATTTGAATCCGATGGAAAATTTATGGGTCTTCATGGTGCGGAGAATTTACGCCCAAAACAAGCGATTCGCAGGCGTCGAGGAGTTAAAAAAAGCGATAATCGAAGCATGGCACCAAGTTGATCAAGAGTTGATTGATAGCCTTTATTTGAGCTTAGACCACCGTATTTTCCAAGTAATTTGGAGGAATGGTGGACCAACTGATTATTGACTTTGAAAATTTCTCTCCTTGTTAGTGGCTGTATCATTTTGCGACGTTGGAAAAGCACCCTTTATTGAAAAATTGACCAAAAGAATGTTTGTGTTTTCGAGCTGGAATTTGGTGCGAATTGCAATTCAAATTTGACACATTTTTACTTTGGCAGTTTTTCAGAAACATGTATACTGTGAGTTGGAAAATTAGAGGTGGCTGTATCATTTTGCGACGCACTGTATAATAGAGCATTATATGACCACGTACTACTACATTACGGTAAAAGCTGATCAACAGGTTCTGTACAACAGGCTTAGTACTCAAGACTATGGCAACTCGTGGGCAAAGTTTTTCAGGCTCAGAACGAGATCCAATTAATTCAGAACAATTTTGGAGACATTACCAGTGGATGAAAAAATCTGAATCCAAATCGTTCATGAACTTGGGAACAGCTACAGAATTTTTTTAAAGTCTGTACCCAAGAATTGTGAGCTGAATCATTATTTGCTGTGAGCCACGGAAGTTTTGTCAATCATTTAAAAAAATCAACCAGATTGTCTAAAGATTCTCCCACCTTTTTTGAACGTTCGAAAAAAATTGTGTAGGCCACACCTCCAATGCCATGATATTAAGTCTTGTGATTACTGACTCTGAAGATCGCTGGCCACGGCACTCTACCTACTCCCTGACGGGAAAAGGATTACCGGTGACGGCATTCCAGATGTGAGGAAGAATTGATTCGAGACAACCAGTTAGCCTATGCGGTGGGTGCCAATGTATAATATTATGTAAAATTTGTCCTCTACTCATTTTCTCGACGGAAATGGAAAATTAGGTTAGGCGTTCAGCTTTTACAGTAAGCCGGCTCTTGGTCCTATGCCCAATCGCGGTTTTTGAACGACACAACCAGGTACGTGGCTCGACCACCCTCCGCAGATCGGCTTGCTCAGGACTTTTTTGATGCGTAGTGACCAACGTGACGGGATTCAGGGTGAAAATTGGAATGGGTGACATCGCTTTGGAAAATTCTTGAGGAATCCTCAATATTTATTAAACAATTCTTTCAGATTTCAACGGTAGTAACAGTTTCGGAACAAAAGGGATAAACACAACGATTAAAAAGAAAGTTATGATTACCAGCAGAATGCCATGCACAACAAAACGAAGTCGCCACAGTTTCATCAAACGATGACGGCTATTAAGATCACCATATTCGCAGAAAGCCGGGACTTCTCGTAAAATACGTAGGAACCCCGGTAGTCAGGTAGTTACAAAATCGAAGGTGATTTGGTAGTTGAACGTCTATCATTCTCCTTTGACACTAGGCGCTAGGCGCGAAGAAACACTTTTGGCCTTTTCAAGACCTCCATGCTTCTTAAAGGCACCGTTCACGATAAAACATTACTGAGTTCTTCCATTAGGAATACTCAGCGCCTACCATGGGTGGTAGAAGGAACCCTCTCGCTTCCACAATCGCGGCGTTTATGGCATAGTGGAAGCACCGTTGTTGCCGTAGTTCGCGTTCCCCCCTCTCGATCGGTGTCACGTTAGACGAGTGTCGAGACAATACGGATTGCTATCACTCGTTCTAGGACCCACGCACAATCAGCTAATCGCCGAGTGATGAGGCAATGTTTTTTTCCCATTCTTTTTTCCTCTGTTTTTCTTATTGCTGCCGCGATCCCTTATTTAATTTCCTACTCCTAGAGGCTGAAAAAGGTGAGCTACTTTTGCGTCACTAGGGTTTTTTTTGTTTATTTATGCAAATGAGTGAATGAATTTTGGCTTACCATTGTCGCACCAGGACCCACACGCGCGCAGTGAAACGCACTGTTTAGCTTGTCCGGGCGCCCCACCTTCTTCACTTTTCTCGTTTCATTCTCGTCACGCACGATGCACGCAATTTCTTCACCTCAGTCGCACTAGTTTCGATCTTGTCTTCCATTTTTCATCATAATCTGGATTACCCAAATTTAAGCGAACGGTGCCTTTAAGCAGGAATGTTAAGCTGGCACTTCGAAGAAGAAATTATGAAGTGGTCAACTGGAGGCTCGATTTTTCCCCCGTCCAGACCCGTCCAGACCGGTAACGGCCTCGCCCACTACGGTGCTCCTCATCTTCTGAAACTCAGTCGGAAAACTGCATTTGTTTAGCCACAAAACTTTTCCGAGCACAGGCCTGCAAAGCAAGTTACCCTTCCTCTGTGTTCTAGCATTCAGTGTGAGGGAACAGGGAAGCCTCTCTTCGGCTACGAATACGCGATCTGCTTTCCTTCCTCCACCTGCTTGAAGAAACCACCTGCTTGAAGAAAATCAACAATACACTCTTTGTTACATAACTGTTGGTATTCCTATATCTTCCATCCAATTGACAGCTGATGAAGGTATGCATCATATGCCCCATGATGGTCGTTGACGGTTGAGATTCTCGCTGTTGTACTGCAATTTGAATTGAGTGGAATAATTGAGCGAAAGTTATCAAGCCCAAGGAAAATCATCAATGTTGCGATAAAAACGTCGCCAGATCTGAACACTTGAAAAATGGAAAACGTAACAGTAAGATGGACAAAACAACAGGCACGAAGGCTATGAAGATAGACCTACATTGTTAGGCTTAAGTTTGTTGAAGCGAAGAGCAGTTGGCTCAATTGTGCATGGTTTTGAGACTGCACCACGGTCCCAATGGAATTTGGTGGTTTTTTTACGTACGTACACAGTAAATTCAATCATGGTTTATTGCAAACTGTACAAAGAATAAGAGAGAGGACACGTTTCATTCATAATAAATACATCTATTACACTCTAGTGACATGACAACTACTAAAATCCTAAAGACCTCGGCCGCCTGTGATTACAGTTTCCCTTTTCCTTTACCTGTGGGTCCGCCGTGCTAAGAAGAGGACTTGCTAGAATACGTGATTCCTATTGAGTACACAGATGCACACGCGAACCAAAGACCGACGTCAAGGCTACAGGCCAGTGTCGACGCTCAACCGAGCGCCCGACCAGCCTTCGAATCCCTGTCGCCGACCTCGTCCGTCTTTTGTACTGACGGCGCGGCGGCGATCAATGAAAACATCGCGAATGCGAGGTTCGCGACACTCCCGAGGCCGAAAGTGAACGTCAAAATTTTGCGAAGAGGCATCCTCCCCACCACAATTTCCGTTTTACCTGTGTGCTTTCCAATTATCTTGTGGGCAGTCTTGAGGTCGTAAATTCGTTAGAAATAACCTAATTAATATGACGTATAAGCATTGTACAAACAATAAGGTTCATGGCTCCACGAGATAAAAAAGTGTTCAATTCGTTTAATAGAAAATCTGTCATCCGTGTTGGTAGTCATAATATGGGCCGTACGGTTGTTTTCTGCTGAGCTCGTATTCGGCGTAGTCGACTTATACTTCTCAGTTGGTAGAAAAAGAAGGTGATTCTGACGTTCTCTAAGGCATTTGCTATTTCCTCACTGGTTGTTGTTTGTTTTTTTTTGTTACCAAGTTTCCGTATAATCATTTATTTGTACTCTGCGTGATCGTTAAAAAACGTTAAATCGTTAAAAACGTTAATAAAAAACGTTAATAGATACAAAAAATAATAGGCGGATCCATGCTACATTTGCTACATTTCCTATGCTCAGAAGAGACATCTCAACTACAACATTTTACCATACTTTCCTTTTTTCCTTTCCTAACACAAAAAATCACTTGTCGAAGTGATATATACAAAATGCAGCGTGGTGTTTTCCCATTTCCACTTCCCTTCCGGCGTTTCTACAATAGAAACACGTTGCCGACGAAGGAAAGTTGATGGGGTTGCGGGTCCGCATTATACAAACATTTCACACACATATTCAACTCCTGGGCTCGCTGGCGGCGAGCGTTAATTGTTTGGTAAACTGTACACTCGGTTACATTGCAAAATAAGCATATCTTCGTTTTCTTACTGGTCTGCTGGGGAAGTCGTTTTCCGCGTGTGTTGGAAGGTAGAAGTTGTTCTGCTTGCTCCAAAAATTTTCCCAGTTGGTATTCGATGTGATCGAGTCTCTCATCCATTACCTCCATTATTTCCTGAATTTTTATGAAAATTAGGTTGGATGTCTGATAAGTCCAAGTAAGAGTTTGTTTTTATTTTATTCATTAGTACCTTCAGTTTCTTTTTATTTGTCTCCTGTTTTGGGTCATCGTTTTTGACTCTTTTCCTTTTATTGAGTTGGTTTTCCTTAATTTCAGGAAAAAGTTCAAGAGTGTTGCGAAAGATGATTTTCTATGCTGTTGTTACCGTATCGAATTTTAGTCATCAAAGTTTTCAAAAAACTTCCGTGTTATAGTTTGCCGTGTCCTCCAGATTGTTCAATTGCCTTTCGATTCTGCCTAGTTTATTGCGAGTTGCCGTGTTATCCGTGTATGGTGTAAACGGAATATTACCATAGCCAGGTGCTTGTGGTAGCAGGTGAACGCCGCATACGTCTTCGTGTTCGGAATTGCAATCCGAAGGGGGTACGGTTGCCTGTGTTTCTTCACGCTTAGCCTCAGTGAGCGTGGGCTGCTCAGCACTCATCTGAAAATATGTTATTACGTTACTGCGTTACTTCACTCATTACATTACCCGAAATGTAGGTTTATTGAAGGTGTGCGCTTTCAGAAAAAACTTATGCATTTCCTGAAAGCGTGGCCTAGAAGCAAGAAAACGAGGAAGAAAATTTTTCTTATAAAACAGAGTATCATATTGAGAAGACGGAAAGCGTTTCCGAGTGGTGTAAGGATTACGAATGAGCTTCTCATGCTTGTTTTCCCCTTTCCCGAGCATGTTGCTAGATATGTTAACGAGATAAGCAGTGTTGCTGCGAGCGTCGCGAATACGAGGAATGTATACAAGATGTATTTCTTGCAAACGGTAAAGAAATGAGTTATATCAGGGAAGACGAATGAGAAGTCTCCTGCATGAGCAGTTGTATTTCCTTTGCTATACAAATATTGTAAAACTGGTTGCATTCCATTTATGTTATTTAAAGTGGCTTCCAGTTCGAAAATTGTTGATTGCTTTCCGCAATTTGCCTCACATTGTTCGAGTACTTGGGCTGTGCTGACAAATAGTTCTATTTTATTGAGTGTGCCACGTTTTGAGCACTCTAAGGTAAACGTATGAGCGTTGCATGAAACTTGTGCCAATGCTTTAAGGTTGTCAGAGAATTTCAGCAACTGCACCAGGTACACATCTGTAACATCCTTTAATAGAGAGAACTGCTATGTTACAAGTGAAGTCCTGGATAATTTCTTTCATTATCGTCATGGACTGATTGAATACCATTCCAATTTCAATAGAAGCTGCTGCTGTTCTTACTGTCGGAGTCTTATTTTTTCCTTCTGTCTTTACCATTTCATTAGGTATTGCCAGAGGCAAAATGTGAGAGAGTTTGACTATTTCTGAGACGTTATTATTTTATTAGTTGTGCGGTAGCAATTTATCATGTCTTGAGCAGGATTACATTTAAAAGTATCCTTGATCTTACATTTATCATGTGCTTTGTCTTTCATGGATGGGTGTGTGGAGCAAGCATATGAAAAGTGGGCTTCATCGCTGAGGTATGCCGTGTATTTACCATTGCTTATGAATCGCTTATTGAGAATCGTCATGGGATTTGTGGACACCGAAGTGATTTCAATTTCTGTATTTCCCACACGTTTTATAGCATGGGGCTTCGACGTCGTAGGTTCTAGGTTTGTTATTTCCCTGCAGTTCCTCGAAAGTTATTCTTATTGTGGTGAACCACGAAGAACATTCGAAGATTTCAAAAATTTCGTCATCCAGTGGGACGTGGTAAGTTCTGTAGAATAGACAGCCTGAAGCGGGAAAGCCACACGTGCAGCCTAGTCCTCTACAGGATTCTGAGCAATATGTAATTCCCGTATAATTATTTGCTATTCCTAATCCTTCTATCCAGCTTTGAGGGTGAACATTTCCACAGTTATTCCCTTCGCAAGATCCCATAAAGGGGCTCCGTTTTTGGTATTGTACTCTAACCTCTGTATTCCTTGTGTAGTACGGTGTTTCTTGTTTGCATCTAAATGTAGCTCCTTTCAGCGTTACTTTAAGTGCCTGTTGTATATTGTTTCCATATTGTACCTTTAAGCATAATTCTGGCTGTAAGGCACTCAATTTTGCCACGATGCTTTTGTGGATACTACAGTTTCTTTCGCTTGAGTGGCACAGGGATATCTCGACTGGTAGAATTACGATTTGCTGACAGCTGCAAACGAAATGAATTGAAGTCATAATGGTCAATATCCTTACAATGTTAGATGCTGTCCATTTTCTATGGCTTCTATTTCCAATTTCTATTAATGGGATGTAGTCCGTGCGGTCGTTTCTCGGTTTCCAAAATGTTGCGTATACAAGAAATTATTTTGGTCCCGCCACAGACCAACGTGCTGCAAATATTGATTAAAATCCTTCCGATTTTCTATGAGAGTGCTAGCAGTAAAAATAACGTTATCACGATGACATAAATTACCACTGCCGTAACTCCGATTGCCACCCGTGGCCAGCAGTTTGGGTTAGCAATCATGACTGGGCAAAAATTACAGTTAATTTGCTCGCAGAAAGGGCTAGGTGAACAAGCCCAATGTGACGAGTCAGTCACGTTTCCCCAAAAGGTTTTTACAGATACCTCATTAGTGTGTAGACTCACTTCAGAAGGAAATTGAAGCATTAATTGCTTGGATGGTTGTTTTATCTCTAGGCAGTGGTCGTTGCCACATACCTCAATTTCCTTAGTTTCCTTGGCTAAGTGTATTTGTACGCCACCTTTTATGCATATAATTTTCATATCTTTTGATTGAGCAGTGTATACGCAATTCATTATGATTCATTGCGGCTGTCAGCCAATAGCTCCATCCTTTGAGCATTGGTGGAGCGCTCGTCGATCTCGATCGATGGGCTGATGTATTGTTGACGTACGTTACGTGTTTCTTGGCTTCTCGCGGCAGGAATGGTCTTATTAGTTTCGTTGTGTCAAGAAGCCGCTGCGATGAGTCAGAAATCGTATTTTTTGACATCTATGGGTTGTGTTCGTCATGTTGCCCTTTTTTCGCTTTTTGTGTTTTGTTTGTCGACATGATCGATTTCTAGTGATATGAGCATATTTATCGACCTTTCAATGGTTGAATTGCTCGTTTTTACTTTCACTGAACGAATTGCGTTGTCTGGGTCTCGAATGAGTTCGGTGATGAGCCCTAGTTGCCAGTCTTTTTGCGGCACGTCGTCACCTGTTATGAAGACGATTTCTCCTACCCTTGGATGTTTTCTTGTAAACGTTTTCTGATTGATACGGGTTTGATGAAAATTACTTAGTTCCAGTAGGTAGGTTGATGTCCAAACTTTCCAAAGCTGTTGTGAAGACGTGTGAATGGCCTCAATATATTCGGTTGCTTTTTCCTTTGACGAGATGTGTGAGAAGAATTCTTTGTCTTCACTGCTTGTTGAAAGTTCATTGGAATGGGGTGGAAATAAAGTAGTGCTACGTCCCATCTATGGGGCGTAGCACTACTGTGTCTTCCAGCGTGCTTCCCATATATGTTAATGGCCTTGAGTTTACCATTGCCTCACATTCGGTAACAAGTGTGTGGAAATCGTCTTCGTTTAGACACTTTCTTCCTACAGTTTTTCTGAAGGCTGATTTCATAACTCGGATAATCCTTTCATAAAATCCCTCCTTCCAAGGCGATAACGGGGTTATGAATTCCCAGTTAATAGTCTCTTTTGTGAGAAATTTGTTAAGTGTGTCATTTGTTATTGATGTGCTAGTATTGATTGCCGCGATTATTTCGGCGACAGGGATTCGAAGGCTGGTCGGGCGCTCGGTTGAGCGTCGACACTGGCCTGTAGCCTTGACGTCGCTCTTTGGTTCGCGTGTGCATCTGTGTACTCAATAGGAATCACGTATTCTAGCAAGTCCTCTTCTTAGCACGGCGGACCCACAGGTAAAGGAAAGATAATAGGAGAAGGAAAAGGGAAACTGTAATCACAGGCGGCCGAGGTTTTTAAGATTTTAGTAGTTGTCATGTCACTAGAGTGTAATAGATGCGTGGTCCATGGGTCAAATCTGAGTCTGCAGCCACTGCCCGAGGCAAAACCAAGCCTTTCATAAATTCGGGCTCAATCAACCAGTAACGTAGTCACCTTTAAAGGTAATTGTCACGAGGTACCTGCGACCGTCGACGTCCTGCAGGGGAAACCGGTGGAAAATCGCGCTACAATAGACGGCCGTAGTGCCTCGCAGTAGGAAGGTGCTGGAAGCGCGGGAGAATCATCGAGCAAGCCCCGCAATAATCAATCGGGCATTCCTTCGTGCGTCGTCCGTCTGTGCGCCTGCTTTCTTGCCGCGTCGTCTCCCGGAGAGTCGTCGTGATAACTTCGTCGTCAGTATAAATTTAATGTCGTCAGCGTGGTGGATCGGAGGGACAATACAATTTAATCACCTCTAAATCTTCTCTCTTGTCTTACCTCCAGTCTCACCTCCTTATTTGTCGCATATTTGTCACGTCTAATTGTCACATATCGGATTAGCCGTCACTTGAATTTAAGACGATAATTTGTGTTTTTATTTTACGCACAATATCGCAAGATACTTTGCCTTCAGATATCTAACTCTTCGCCTGTACTCTTATTATGGGGAAGCGGTCATAAGGGGGCAAGGGCCTAGTCTCCCCGGCCCGTGGCAGGAATTATCGCATTCAGGCGCAACGCCGTCCTCCACAGAGGTTGTGGGCCCTAATAATACCCTCGTTCTTCCGGTCCCAGGACTCCCCAGCCGCGCAGACGTCCCCGGAATGCGGGTCGCGACAGTAACTGTTATACCACTCAACAGCTATCTTTCAGATGAAATCAATGCCTTGTACCTCAGCAGACCTCGTAGTCACTGTGTTGACCGAATGGTCATTAAAAACCACTACGAATCCAAAGGAGCAGTCGAATTTTCAGGCACAAACTCAAAAGACTGATAAAGGGCAGAATATTTATCTTGATAACATAATTTCAACTTGAAAAACACTGCAGAAATTTGCTGAATTCGCCAAATTTCAAGCATGATTCTCGTCATTCAGAGCACCGAAACGTTCAGCAAGCAATGATCTGATTATCTCAAAGTCCTACAACTTTAAAACGGTTTAGTAAGTAATGCTCGAAATCTTGTTACGTTAGAAACATACAAGTCTTCTGATCAACCACCAGCATGAAGAACCTTATGGAATATTGCAAATATAATCACTGCGAATACTTTTATATTTTCCATGTGCTAGATATCTGATTAAAATATGTATTGTATGCTCCACGATGATCACTAACTTTCGATAGTGGCGGAGTTATTCCGAATTTTGAACTTGATGGAATGACCGAGCGAAACTGGTGGAGTCCAAGGGATATCATAAAGACTATGATGAAAACGTCGCTCTCCCTGAAAAAAATGTGTAATTCAAATGTCGGAAACCGTGCAAGGAAATGCGATTGACTTACATTGCCAAAGATAAATTTGTAAGAGCAAAGCAGAACCGGCTGAATTGGATATGGTTTTTAAATACTTCTGACAGCACGAAGAAGAAAGAAGTGGCCACACAACTTACGGCCATTACTATCGACAGTTGCATCAAAATCTAAAACTAATTTCTTATCAAGAAGATTATTAGTAATTTTCAGAACAATGAATTTTCTCGACGTTGATGGATCCCGTCCCTGAGATGCGCTCTGCGCTCGACCTTCTTTCAAAATAGTAGTGGCGCATTGAATGCGTACATACGTAGCCTCAACAATGGCTAGGGGTTCCTGCATTTGAACTCGTGACCATGCGTGCGTATGCCGTAGTAAAGAAGGGTTGTTCATGATCACGTGGTAGGAGTATTTAGACGAGTTGTAAATTGTGTGTTATTATGTAGAGCGGCTACAGTAAGCTGACATGGTGAAGATCGCCTCTCGATGTCTCCATGGGTCACGACTAAGTTTTGTGAATGATAGAACCTCTTAAAGGTCTTCAGAACACAAACTTGAAGTAGAGTAGTTCAGCAGGGTCAGTCGATCCGACTTGTCTGCTCTACTTCCAATTTGGGTCCCATGATAGGCGCTAAAGTTGTTCGAATTGTCACGAACTCCGCCGTGCGATTTGCCGCGAGCATCCTCGGACTTATGTAGTACCCATACCCCCGTTCCACTCGTCCGATGAGACTAGGTTACGCCACAGCCGACGCACGTGGCTCGTCAGCGTGCGATTTTCGACGAACGTCGCAGTTGTTACTGGGGTTTACGATTTGCCCTTGGTCGACGGTAGTCAGCTTGAAGAGAAGAAACGCCGGGCTAGTGCAAATTATTCGCTCCCCTGACACTTAGTGATACTGTGATGCCATTCCAAGATCGCAGTGGGCTGCGCCGTGCGCGGAGTGGGCGGGTGACCTTGTCTCGACGAACGCGTGAAGAGGACGTTCTCCATGGATGTGGAATACAAAGGGTATAGAATCTGAACCCATGTTACGTTCTATCCGGCCTGCACTTTAGTATCGATGAAAACATTTACCTTCAACACTCTGAGGTTCTCCGTCAGCTGAAATCTCGTGCTGAGAGTGTAGATAACGTTCTTCGGTATGACCCCTCGATTAATATCTCGCAATCTCTCCGAGTCACGACGGTACAGTGCTATATATAATAAGCAACAGATAGTCATTAATACACAAAATCCTACTACTAAAACCACGAAATGGTAATATCCTGAAATAAATGAAACATTGAATAAATCACAGGCAAATGCACAATCACAGGCACAATTTTTGTAAGAGCTTCACTATTGATGACATTTATCAGATTTTCAAGAGTTCGCGGTTTCAAGGAGAGAATGAATTGAGGACCAGAATCGACTTTTTGACTCATTTCTCTTCTCCAGTTCTCGGGCTGCGTCAATGTTTTTCAAAACTAATCTTTCAATCTGCGGATATTTTACATTTCCACGAAGTGATTCAATATCATTTAAAATTCGTCTAAATCCAAATTATTGATTGATGCGTCTTGCGTCTTCCGTTTGTTCTGTTTGTGTTAATTTATAACATAGTGTTAATGTGTTATGTATGCTTTCGATCATAACAGAACCGTTTAATTCAATCGACGTTCTGAAAAAAATCGGAACTGGTTCGAGGATTCTGACGTGTGCCTCACCCGGTTAGATACCGAAATGAAATTTAACTACCAGATCAGTACATAGCAACATCTTGCGCAAATTTTAACATGGACGATTACAATCGGGTCCACAGGCAATGATGGCCTACTTGAGTAAAAGAGCATCAAGGGACAATGACTGCACCACTGCCAAACGCAGAATGAGAAATACGCGGTGATCTCAAAGCCTGCAAAAGATTGTTCAGCTCTGGTTCAGTGCACGGATATGTAAGGCTCCCGTTCTTTTCTTGGCATCAATCAGATTATTGTAATCGAGTCTCTTGAACTGGATTGGCGTTTTCCCTGTCGGTGCTTCCCAACGCACCTTGTGACATACCCTGATTCTATGAAGGCCGAATCGAAAATGTGAGATTAATATTCTCAGGTCTTTTGAGCTGTTCAACTGAGACCATTCTGGCTTGAACCTCCATCTTCCGCTGTTGACAATGACGGGCTTTTCGTTTGTCATTGTTTGTCATTGAAAAGTAAGGTTACTTACATATGTTGCTCCTTCACTTACTACTAGGAAAAAAATGGCGAACGGCGTTGAGCTTGTCATGGTTCTCTACTGAAGGAAGAACAACTTTCAACAGTATTACATTTGGTTCACATTGATGTTCATAAAGAAACCCATTAAGGTCGGTATACCTTTAGAACCCGAACGAACTATAGCGGAACAGGGACGATTGTTGTTGATTTCGAAACAGCAAAACTTCAAGCTCCTATCTACAAAGGAAATACCACCTCAGTGGATTTTCGAATGCGAGTCAGAAGTAATTTTACATTAAGCAATAACTTGCCCAGTAAAATGCTAGCAGCAATAATCGCTGAGACTATATAACCCAAAGCGATGATAATTCCACTGATCCAAGTTCTGGAGATCTTTTCGTAGTCAGCGATGAATTTGGAGGCAAAACATCGCTCGATTATAACCGAAGGCAGGTATAGTGCCATTGCACAGGAACACCATGAGTGAACAAAGCTTGCTACGACAATAATTATGTAGCAGACGACATTGCCTAAATAACGCAGTAACATATGACATAGAGATCTATTGGTCTTGAGTCGGTGATGTGATAACGCTCAAAGAATGTAATTTTTAAGAGGGCATTGCCCTACGATCATTCACAAGGGCGATTATCTGGGGTGAGGCTTACTTGAGAAGAAGAAATTCTGAAAGATAAGCATAGGGTTTTGGGCGTTAACCATTTCCGTCCATGGGATGCTCCCCTTGATCGAATTCCATTCACAACACTGGTGACGGTTGAATGCGCATGTAGCCTACATAATTACTTGTGGTGGACATTTCAGTGCTGTCAATGTCAATGCTCCACACAAATCTGGTACCAATTGAAATCTTTCTGGAATAATGGAGGGCATGGTTGGCCTGGGTGAGTATCGATTCAGGATTAGAACCCGGGCCGTGAGTGTGGTAGTGCTGGCCAGGGCGCGACGATGAAAGCATGAATAAAAAAAACGCATCGTGAACTTCAGAAACATAGTGGTTCGTGTATTATACCTTCATGCTCCACTATGCTGAGTTCATGGAGGAAGAGCACAAAGCGAGACAATATATTGGGGTAGTATAAGAACAAAAGAGCCTGAAATTATAGACTGTGTCCGTTAATTTAAGCCTCTACTTCTATTACTGGCATTTCTTACAATTTACTCCTTGGAAAACAGAAATAAATTCGAGGCATAATACGACGGAGGCAAAGTTTAAAGAATGATGTTTTGGGTGTTTATCAAAAGGCAAGTTCCGGAGGATTGGAGGCCTTTATGGTACCATACGTGCGACAGTGTGCTCCACTCGTCGCTACTCCACCTCCGTCCCTTTTCTGGCAAGTACATTCTTCGTACGGTATTGCGTGACAGGAAGTAGTGTACCACTGTACACCACTGTTGTAAGTCTAGGTCAAAATTCGAGTTTGCCGCTGCTTCAAAAGCTAAATAATTTCCTCAGTCTTATACTTACAAATAAACTCATGTGCTCTCAAAAAGTACGTCATTCCCGCCAAGCTTCGGTAGGCATACCGTAATTATGTATTTTATATAATAAAGATTTAAAGAAGAAGGAAAAAACGAGAAAGAAGCTTTGTAGTTAGCTTTGAACTAAACGATTACATACACTGGTGTGCAAAACTTAGGGACGAAAGCAACTTTCGATCACTGAACCTCTGCCAGACGACAGAGCTCGATGAAATTTATACCACACAAAGGGAGGACCATTACGGTATTGCACAGGAAGTAACCGGCAGAAAATCGAAATAGGACTAGCAAATAAGGCACTTTTATCGAAAGGTACCGATTACACATAGTTCCTCACAACTTATCCTAATACTTCAAAAAAAGCGTCGCGGTTCCGAATACGGTATGTGATCACCACGGACAGCAGTAAATGCTCTGCAACGCAATCCCATACTTTCCATGAGGTTGGAAATGAGTTATTGTGGTAGGGCATCCCATTCCTCTATCAGCACAATTGACATTTGCTGGATGGTCAGTGGTGCATTTGGAAGCGCTGTAATGCCTCTACCCAACGCATCCTACACGCGCTTCATGGAATTCAGGTCGAGGGAACGGACACGTCGCTACATTCGCTGGGTAACCTCCTGTGTATTGAACTCTTCAACCTGAGATGTTCGATGCAGTTGTGCATTGTTATCCACAAGAATGAAGTCAGGGCTCACTGCAGTCCTGAAAAGATACACATTAGGGAGGGGTTCCTTTTCACAGTAACGCCGACTGTTAAGGGTGCCACGCTCAAAAATCCAAAGGTTAGTACGGTTGCGAAGCATGATGCCTCCCCATACTATAACACCTCGATCACCAGAACGATCAAGTTCCACAACGTTTCTGAGAGAGGTGCGTGTCCTCAGCTCTGGCCATGAGGGTGTGTCCAGAATCACTGCTCAGACTGGATCTGCTCCCATCCGGAAAAGCAAACGGCCTCATTTCTCATCGGTCCGTTAGTTATGCTCCTGGCACCACCCTAAACCGTCTTGCCACTTCGCGAGGGTCAAAGGAATCCTACGTAGTGGTCGTCGGGCGAAGAGACCGCCACCGTGCAGTCGTCGTGCAACTGTAGTGCGTGGGATGGCTTGCTTTGAAATCCTGTTAAATGACATTGCGATCAAAGAAGCTGACTGACGTGGATCTCTTCTTGTCTGCTGCACAATGTAGCGGTCATCCCTTGGCGTAGCTAATCTTGGTCAACAACCTCCTCTCCTTCGTGCAGCAGTATCAGAGGTTTGGAATGCTCTCCGTGCACGTGTCACAACGCTGTGAGCGATACCAGGTTCCTGAGTTGCACTCGTCATGGTTCGACCTCTTCCGGGCTTCTCGATGATCCTTCCTCGTGCCAGGTCATCCAGATGATATTTGCGGGATATGATGTATAGAAGGATAACACCACAGTACTTGGTAGCTACTGGCTGATTGACAAGAAAATTTTTTTCGTACCTATCAGCTGCCTCGATTTGTGCGGGTGGCCATATTTGTCGCTTTATTTGAACTATTCCTCCATCAAGGGATGTCCAACTTCCTGTGCATAACCGTCATAGGTCTAGCAATATAATCCCACACTTTCATTTATTTCCACCCAGTCCCCTATGTTTTAAGTTACATTATCCATCTCGTCCCTTAGTTTTGCACACCAGTGTACTATTAGTAGCTACTGCTCCAGAATTCCGTTTTTTAAACTCACCTCCGATATTCGTACAACGTTTTTGTGAAGTAATGGTGTTTTGTTCAGAATTCGTATAATAAAAGGTATGTATACCACAGCAAAGACCATGGCCAGAAACTCGACAGTGAATAGGATCCATATTTCAGGGTGAATTGATTCTGATGGTTCGTGTTCGACCAAGTGGATTTCGAATCCTTCATGGATATCACTCATTGAGTGTTATCTGCAAGAAATTCTCGAAATCTCTGTTTCTAATGAGCATCGTTTGAATTTTCTAAGAAGTAAAATGATCAAGTGTACATGCTTCGCGGACCTGAAAAAACCATTTCATTAGCAAACTGGGAAAACGTAAATGAGTCTATGGCTGCTTTCATAGTCCGCGGCCAGCCGGCCGGCGGACTATGAAAGCAGCTATAGACTCATTTACTCACTTTATAAATTTTCTGAGAAATGACCTGAATGAGAACAGGATGGGCGGATCTGACCTGTAATCGGTCCGTCCTCCTGTTCTCATTAAGACTACCTGACCTACCGGGTGCATTTTAAACCCACTTATCATGGGCAACATAGCAAAGAAAAAGGCTTGCAGATAATGGGGAAGTTTTGGCTAGAATATTCTGCAGCGGTTTGTTGGCGCTAATAGAAAATACAAGCTGAAAGCTAGCAATGGACTCAAAATAGTAGTTATTTCTGTTTTCCGCTCGTAAATGGACATGCAATAGTATGCTTAAATGTAACATTCAAATTAACGAAACAACTGACAACAGTAATCAAGTGCCAGGAGGTAATACATTCTAATTAGGTGCTGCTGCAAAAAATAAATATAAACGGAGTGACTCATAGGACCATAAGACTTGGCAGATTCTTTGATAAACTAGCTGGCTCAAACGAAAAAGTTGATTTCAAGACAATTGCTCTACCACTAGCCTATGCCATGAGTATTTTCGAGTGTTTGCCCTCAGATGAAATGCTTCACCTCTGCTCTCGTAAAGCTATCGAGCAACCTCGACATTTTTTGTATTGATTAGCAATAGAGACGGAAGTGGTATATGGCAAGTGGCGCCCTATATCACACGCATAGCCACGGGTTCGAATCCTGGATCAATACCCGCCCATAACTACTGAACTTTTCATCCCGACGCGGCCGGCATATCGGTAATAGACTCGTCCGGAAGCATAAATGCGCTGACCTGAACATCGGCTGGCCACCACCGGTCATTGTAAGGCCACACACAAGACCAATACGTCACTACGACTCTGAATGGAAGTTGAATTCGTAGGCGCATCTCTCAGACGGGCTGTTGTGGAAAACTTAAGGACGAGATGAATAGTGTAACGTAAAACATTAAGGATAGGATAGGATAGGATGAAATAAATGAAAGCGTCGAAGTACATATATTACCAGACCTATGAATGGTATGCACAGGAAGCTGGACTCCCTTCGTGGAGGAATAATTCAAAGATGGCGCGAAACATGGCTGCCAGCACGAATCGATGTAGTTGATAGGTACGAAAAAAGTTTGACATTCAGCGAATAGCTACAGGGTGCTGTGTGGTATCCTCCTATACAACATTATCTCGCAGACATCATCATGTGGATGACTCCACACGAGGAAGGATCACTGGAAAACTCGAAGAAGATTGAATCATGACGAGTGTAGCTCAGGACCTCGTTATCGCTCACAGCGCTCTTTCACCTTCATGGAGAGCATTGCGAACCACAGGTACTGCTGCTCGAAGGAGAGGATGTGAACAACCAAGATCAACTACACAAATGGATGACCGCTACCTTGTTCAACAAGCAAGAAGATATTTGCGTCAATCAGCTTCTGTGATTGCAGTGACATTTAACAGGACTTCAAGGCAAGTCATATCACGCACCACAGTGGCGCGACAACCGCACGGTAGCAGACTGTTCGCCCGACGACCTTCGTTGTGTTCCTCGTGATCAACGAAATCGTTTAGGGTGGTGCCAGAAGCATAGTGATCGGGCCGATGAGGATTAGAGACGTGCGTTCCTTTCGGATGTGAGCAGGAGACTCAGTTTGAGTAGTGAATTTGGACGCACCCTCATATGGCGAAAGGTAGAACTAGCAACTCTCCCAGATACATTGTAGAAATTGATGGTCGAGGTGTTATGGTATGGAGAGGAATCATGATTCACACCCGTACTGATCTCCAGATTAAGCGTGGAACCTTTACCAGTCAGCGTTACTGTGACGAGGTGCTCCTTCCTCATGTGCGCCTTTGCAGGGCTGCAATGGTCCCTGAATCCATTTTTATGGATGACAATGCGCGCGACCGCATCGAAAGCACAGGTGGAGAAACTGCTGACACAGGGAGATATTAGAAGAGATAATGCAGTAGCCTGTCTGTTCTCTCGACCTAAATCCCATCAAGCATGCACTGGGTAGATGCATTGCAGCACTTATTAGGAACAGCGTCGAATCTTTTCAAAGTAACCTATGTGTCCTAAATCGTGGGGACCTATGTGTAATCGGTACTTTTAGATAAAAATCTCCCATCTGCTTATCTTATTTCGATTTTCTGGCAGTTCCCTCCTATGCAGTACAGCAATAGTCCTCTTTTGGTATGATATAAATTTGATCGAGCTCTGCCGTCTGGCAAAGGTACAGTGATTTGGAGTTGCTTTCGTCCCTAAGCTTTGCACATCATGTACTAGTAATTCGCTCGAACCAATTATAATTTTGAGATTTTACTACTACTTAGAAATTGACACTGATTAGACAAGATGAGCATTGATGGGAACAGTTTCCATTGTTTACTTGAGAGGCTTGTTGAAATTAGTCACTTATTGCAACAGATAACTGAAAGCAAAGAGCATGATCGTTATTCAAATTATCGTAGACTGGTAAATAAGTATGTTCAGACTGCCATGTGTACAATAAAACACGCTGGCAAAACACGCTAGCTAGCCATTAGACACTTATGAGAAAACTGTGCAACAAGAAAAGTAGCGCTGAAAATCAGTCAAAGGTAAATAAAGGTTGATGTGCTCCGTGTTTTTGCTGACTGCATAATAAAATTAACAAGAATGAAAAAACGTTTTGACGGGAGGGGTGCTCGGCATACGCGTCAAAGAACATCTCGCAGAAAAAAATGCTTGGAAGCCTACCCACACCACTTGGGAAGCACCGACTAGAGGGACATAAGGGCAATGATTTTGACATCGTATGGAAAGTAAGAGATCGCCTCCTGTGCAGCTGGAGTAACTTCGGCCTGGAAAGGAGACTATAAGAAAGAACACGAAAGAAAACATAACTGAAGGGAATACATAGAAAACTGAAATATGGCCCTTCGGCTCATTCGCTGAGACAATTGAAGGAACGCTAGGTTCCCCAAAGGTTAGGTGCACAGGAGCGTGAAAAGGTCTGCGATGCTCCGTGTAGTAAAGGCTGTCAGGTAAACATGATGATGAGTCTTTCCACTTTGCGCTAATAAGGGCGAAAAGCCATATGTGGTCCAGGCATCGAATCGAAGTCCGTGTCTAACCACGCCTTCTATCAATCCAGGATCAATTAATCGGTAGAATAGCTACCTTAAAAGGTAACTATGAATCACTTAAATGCTACCCTTTGAATGGAATTCTCTCGTACCTCAAGAGACCCTGCAGCTATTTTGCAGGCCAAATATTCATTAACAATCGCTACATTTCGAATGGGAGGTGAATGATCAAGCATGAACCCAAAAACTGATTAGTACCGGAATGTTTATTCTAGTCGAACTTTTCGACTGGAAAATAGTGAAAGTAGACAGATTTCAAACATGATTCTGAACATTCGAAGTATGAAAAGGTCAAGCTAGTGATGATCAATATCTGGTTACTTTAAAAACATAGAAATCTCCTGATAAGCTTCCAGCATGAAAAACGTTATAGTACAATTATTGTGAACACTTTATATCTTCCACATGCTAGACATCTGATGGAAATATGCATTATATGCTCCACGATGATCGTTAACTGTCGCATTTTTCGGTGTTATCCCGAATTTTGAACTCAGCGGAATAATCGCGCGAAACTTTTGTAGCCCAAGGGCTACCATGAAGACAACGATGAAAACGTCTCCCTGCCTAGAATTTTGTATAGTTCAGATGCTGGAAAAAGAGAAATGAAAAATAGTTGACCATGATGGCAGCAATGCTTGACTCACATCGATAAAGATAGATTTGTGAGAGCAAAGCAGAACCGGCTCAAATTGGCGTGATCCCTGAATACCTCTGACAGAGCATAGAAAACAGAAGTGGTCACACAACACACGGCCATTACTATCGACAGTTGCATCAAAACCTGAGATTAATCCCTAATCATGAAAATGGTCAGAAATTCTAGAATTAATAAAGTATTACGACATTAATCGATCCCGTCAGAACAATGCGCCCCCGCGTGTGGCTTCCAATCTGTACTGTGGTAGCATTTCGAATGCATATGGGCCTCTACAACGACTTGCAATGGCCGATGTACAAGTAAATGATTTTACTCTCCTGTCTGGTAGCAATTAAGCGATCCCTAGGAGATAAAGACTTGATCTGGCGAACTCCTGACCATGCATGTGTAATAGCAAAAAGGAGTTGTTTAACAGTGTGATGGGAGAAGTGGCATGAAAGGGATATTCAGACGAGTTGTAGGCTGTGTGATATTTCGTAGGGCCAGCTACAGTAAGCTGAAATGGCTAAGATTGCCTCTCAATGTCTTCATAGGTCAGGACACCATTGTAAATGTTGTAATCCCTTCAAGAGATTCGAAAAACAAGGCCACTATGGGTGAGAAATTCAGAAGATACAATATCTGTGCTTTTATCACATCCTAATAGGTTTTTCAAGTTGCACCTCATTTTGGAGAGATGCCTCGGAAACCACCCCTATCGTAATTTAAGCCTTTGAGAATCCGTTCCTATCAAGTGCCCACGGGTGAAGTGCCATTCAAGGTCACACGATATTGGTCGAGTCGGTTCTCGTTATTTTAGTACCAAAAAAGCATTTACCTTCAGCACTCTGAGGTTTTCCGTCAGCTGAAATCTTGTACTGAGAGTATAGACAGCATTTTTCGGTATGACACCTCGATTGATATCTCGCAATCTCGCCGAGTCACGACGGTACAGTGCTATATATAATAAGCAAGAGATAATCATGAGTAAACAAAAGCCTATTACTAAAACCACGAAATTGTAACACCCTGAAATAAACGGAACGCTATTCGATCGAATGGATTACAGGCATGTGATATAAATATTTGTGTAACGTACTAAAACAATCATAGTTTTGTTAGAGGCTTATTGTTGATGACAGTAGTCAGTTCTAAAAAGGCTTCTGGTGGTAACTAATGATAAAAAATTACAATCGATTGGCTACTGAAGGGCCACAGTTATTATACTATCATACAGATATTTCGACTTGTTCGAACCCTCTACAATGTGACAATTTATCGGACGTCCTGCCGGTGTTTCTCATTTTTATAACGATATAGTATCCTGATTGGAGTTTTGCTTACACCTACAAGGTCTACCGACTTCTATTCTTTTATAAACCGATTTATCAAAAAATGATGCCAATATTCATCAGTTACTGCCCTTATTGAATCTATGCTACGTTATGCAAGGATTCAATAAAGGCAGTATCTGATGAAAACAAAGCTGAAGTATTAGCTGATATCTTCGAGAAAGCCTTTGCTCCATCTTGCCTTGTAATGCAACCTTTGTTGTGTCCTAATATTGGTTGCACTGATTCTGCTCCGTGGTTTTAAAAAGAAGATATTGCTGCGATGCTGCTCGAGTGGGCATCATCAGCCTCAAATAATCCTGATGGATTTCCATATTTGATTGGTAAGCAATGTATCCATGAAATTACTGGTCCTCTTAAATTCTTATTTAACCTTAGTTTCATGAATAGTGAAGTGCCAAGTAGATGGAAACACGCTATTGTCATTCCGCTGCCCAAGGAAGAACCACTGCCTCATCTCATCCTGGGAACTATAGGCCTGTAAGCTTGACCTCTATTTTTGCCACAGTTTTCGAAAGAAGCCTCAAAAATTCATAGTTTCTCATCTTAATAAGTTTGGTATCATTCCAATATCTTCATTGTTTTTGTAAAGGTAGATCCACTGAAACTTCGTTTTTGGATTGTCTCAGTGACTGGACAACGTCCTTGGATCGGGGGAAGAACGTGGATGTACTTAACTTTGATTTCAAAAGAAATTTGATAGAGTTCCTCATGAGTTATTGGTCCAAAAACTGGAGCATCTTGGTTTCCATCCACTTGTGATAAAGTGAATAAAAGAGTTCTAGTGAAGGATGATCTGTTCGTATTGTAAAATCAGGAGTACCTCAAGGTGGGGTTCTTTCACCGGTTCTGTTTAACATATTCACTTCAGACCTCCCTTGGTTTTTTAAGGATCTTGAGGTTGTTCGCGACCTTGACGCAGATGATATAAAAATCTTCAAAGAGGTCTCTGGATTTGGTGCTGATATAATTCTCCAAAAAGCAATTGACAAAGCAGTTGAAGAAGTTGGTTTGTAAAAAATCGTCTTTCACTTTCCATCGAGAAAACACAAATGTTGTGCCTGGGCAAGCATCCTCAGATTCTTTTATATCGTTTGAGTGACTCAATTCTCAAAGTGGTATTGAAGTCCTTGACCTGGGATTTCATTATGATAGGACTCTTGACTTTTCTAACCATTATAAAATACTAGTTTCAAGAGCCTTTGAAGTTGTATTGTCTTCAGAGTTCTTCGCACCAGTGACTCCAATACTTTGCTTAGGGCCTTTAAGGCTCGTCTCACTTTGGAATGTGGGTCTACTGTTTTCGCACCCTATAAGAAGAACTACGGATCTCCTTCACTGAGGGTTCTCTCTCACTGAAGGATCCCCAGCCGGTTAGTGACGAGGCTACGTAGGGCGTCCCCAGGTGGCGGATAGGGGAACTAATCGCCGACCAAAAGTCACCGGTACTTTCCCAGAGACGCAGGTGGATTCAGGGGATGGACTCCTTGATTCTGCTGTGCTGGGTCGATATACCCTCTGTTTCTCGCAGGTGATCCATGCATACGTGTGTGGAGAGTCTGTGGGTGCAGTTGGTATCCCAAAAGCTTGCATTCGAGTGACGAACAAGTCACGCTGGGAAGTATCCGGGAGGCGATTCGGGGCCGCCTCCAAAAACAAAGCCCCTCGTCCAACCCCCCACGTCAGAGCCTGGCAAGCTACACGATGGGTTTTTCTTTCACCGCCAAAAACAGTAATAAAAATGGGCCTCATTCCCCTGAACCTGAGGGAGCCCCCAATACGGCAGCGTTGGGTAGGACCGCTCGGGAGAGGCTGCTAAAATCTCAGGGCCAAAACAGGCTGCCCAAAAGGAGAAGGACTAGGATGGCGATCTGTACTTTCAACGCACGGACGCTTGCATCGGAAGCGTGTATAGAAGACCTGATGATGCAAGCTAGGAAGATCAAGTACGACGTCATCGGACTGACCGAGACGAGGAGGCATCGCCCGCTGCACGCTGTATTTGAGACTGGAGAAGAACTGTTCCTTGGAACATGCGACAGTAGAGGCGTCGGCGGTGTAGGTGTCCTCGTCAATACGCACTTGGCCATGAACATCGATTCGTACGAAAGCTTAACAACCCGAATCGGACGTTTGCGATTAAGAAGATGTGGCTCAATCCCAGCTCTAACCATCTTCGTTGCTTACGCACCAACATCGAGCTACGAAGAAGAGGAGTTGGAAGCGTTTTATATGGATCTGGAGAGGCTCTACAGAGAAGACCACACTTTCTTCAAGGTCATCGTCGGTGATTTCAACGCCAAGATTGGCCCCAGAAGAACAGCTGAAGAGCTTCACATCGGGACTCACGGTGTGGAATGGAATGAGCAGGGTGAAAGGCTGTCCGAGTTTATCATGACGACCCACACCATCCATGGTAATTCGCCGTTCCAGAAGCCCTCCCATTTAAGATGGACATGGGAGTCACCCGGTGGACAGTTCCATAATAAAATAGACCACATCATCTTCAATCGGAGATTTTGCCTGACCGACGTCGCTGTTGTTGCGAAGTTCTACACGGGATCCGACCATCGTCTCCTCCGCGCTAGATTCTGCTTCTCAGTGCGTGGGGAGAGAGCTATGAAGTTTCGGAAACGAAGCCCCAAGACCTCCATCAACTGGGACAAATTCGCTTCCCTTGCGAGTAAATGGGAGGATTCCGTTATCGACAACATCGACGAAGAATACAACCGGCTCGTCGAGCATCTTCGCGATAGTGCTACGAAAGCAGAGAGTCTACAAGTAGCCAAGAGACGACTCTCTTCGGAGACTCTCGAGCTGATACGCCAGCGTGGAATCGCGCGAGCTGCAGGCAATTATCAACGAAAGTCCGAACTTGCGAAGCTATGCAGAGAAGCGATAAAGGAAGATCTGAAAGGGAGGAGAGCAGCAGTCATGGACGAAGCCGCCGAGGCCGGAAAGAGCATTCGCAAAGCGGAGCTTCGTCAATTACAAGACCAAGATGACCTCCCTTCTTCATCCGGACGGAACCGTTACTGCATCCCGGAAGGCAATGGAGAAAGTCATCTATGACTTCTACTCGGATCTCTTCGACAGTCACGACTACCTGCCTACTCACCATCTTAGGCGAGACGAATATATCGCTCCTTCGGTTATCCCTTCCGAAATACGACATGCCATCACGTCGATGAAGAACTGTACAGCGCCCGGTCCCGATAGGATCAAACCAGAACATCTGAAGAGTATACCACCAGTCATCATCAAAACTCTGGCTAGGCTCTTCACACGGTACCTGTCGGAATGCAAAGTGCCCACGTCGTGGAAAACTAGCAAGACTGTGTTGTTGTACAAAAAGGGAGATCCAGACGATATTGGCAATTATCGCCCAATCTGCCTGCTGTCCGTAATCTACAAGCTTTTCACTCGTGTCATCCTAAACAGGATTGGCAGAATATTAGATGAAGGACAGCCATGCGAGCAAGCAGGGTTTCGGAGAGGGTTCAGTACAATCGATCATATCCACACCCTAACAAGGCTCATTGAAGTATCGCGAGAGTACAAAATGCCGCTATGTCTTACGTTTATCGACTTGAAGAAAGCCTTTGACACCGTTGAGACAGAAGCGGTAATTGAAGCCCTGGGCAACCAGGGTGTTCCTACGCAATATATAAGGATGCTTCGTGAGCTCTACGACAGCTTCACGACCAGGATTTCACCATTCTATAAGGAAGTCATTGTCAACGTGAAGAGAGGTGTCCGGCAAGGCGATACTATTTCGCCCAAACTTTTCAGCGCCGCCCTCGAGAATATCATGCGTCATTTGGAATGGGAAGACTTGGGAGTGAAGGTCGACGGCCGCTTCCTACATCACCTCCGCTTTGCAGACGACATCGTGCTTATAACACCGAACATCGAGCAGGCGGAACGAATGCTGGCCGAATTCGATAGTGCTTGTGGAAAGATCGGCTTGAGGCTGAACCTAACGAAGACGATGTTCATGAAAAACGGACTGGTACCTGATGCTCCTTTCACGTTAAACGGAACGAATATCTCCGAATGCTCTAGCTATGTGTATCTAGGTCGGGAAGTCAACATGATGAACGACCTAGCTCCAGAGCTGTGCAGAAGGAAACGCGCCGCGTGGGGAGCATTTAAGAATATCGAGGGAGTAGTGAAGAAGACAAAGAACACCCGGCTCCGCGCTCACCTTTTCGACACTGCTGTCCTTCCTGCTTTGACGTACGCCTCGGAGACCTGGACTCTACGAAAGCAGGATGAGCATGCTGTCAGCGTTACTCAACGCGCTTTGGAAAGGGCGATGCTCGGAATTTCCCTATACACGCAAGTGCAGAAGGGAATCCGGAGTTCCGAGCTCCGTCACCGAACGAAGATCAGGGATGCCGTTGATTACGCCAAGAAAGCGAAGATCAGGTGGGCCGGACACGTTATGCGATATAGTGATGACCGTTGGACCAGGGCGGTTACTGACTGGATTCCTCGGGACATCAAACGAACTCCAGGAAGGCCGCCAACGAGATGGTCAGACTTCTTCACGAAAGCTCTGAACGAAAGGAATGTTGAACCTCGTGTCCCTGGAGCGAGAACGATTCACTGGACCACTCTGGCTCGTGACAGGGACGAATGGAGACGTTACTGGCGCCCGCTCGAGGAAGTCGATGATCAACGGGACGACAGGTGATACAGGTGATACAGGTGATAAGAAGAAAGACATTCATACTTTGAAAGGAGTACGAAATAGTTTCACTCGTCAACTCATGATTCGGAGCCATCGCTTAAAGTATAAAGAAATACCCAGCGGAACTGAGCGTAATAAGATACTAGGTCCGAAATCTCCTGAATGGAGAAGGAAAAGATTCGATATACTTATGGCATACAAAATTTTGAATGGCATAACTACTGTGGATGTTTCTAAGTTTTTCACAGTTGTGTTCTCCAATACGAGAGGTTCCTCAAGTAAGGTTTCAACCATGCCAGCAAGAACTCAGATTAGGGCGCAGTTTTTTAGTAGTAAAGTTATGTTAAGTTTTAATTCCCCTTTACGTCGGAATCTTATCCCCCGTAGTTATCGTACTTCTAAGAAATCTATTAATAAGTTGATTTGATGTAGTTAAGTTTAGTTTGGGAATGGTCAATATTGTCACCTTTTATTTCACATGCTTATACATGTCAATTAATAAATAATAAATAAATAAATATCCCAGATACAAATGCTTTATCCCTCAGGTTTGTCATAGCGGAACTGCTTAATTCGATCGACATTCCCTATAAATCGTTGTCATGAAAAACCTGAAGCGATTCGGAGCCCTGATCTATTTCTTCCGGCAGACGGGCAGAAGAAACGGTTTCCTGTAATCGATCCGCTACACGCGGCTGTCGCGGACCACTTGCCTCGCTATAAACAGTTCTAACGTTCTTCATACAGCTCAATCGCTATGCGATTATTACTTTTGGCATGATTCTACTGATAGCTCTTTTGCTCCTGAATTTCTTACTTGCTGCTGCATTCTGCTACATTCCTTCGCGCGACGCGACAATTTATGTACTTCTCACCTCACCACACCGAACTCACTGCCTTGACCTTCTTCTCCCAAAACAGTCTAGACTCCAGAAGGCATTGTGTAACATTCTCTAATTCTAGGAAGACCGAACTAATATTCTCAGGCCTGGCAGGAAATCCAGGTGGATTCTTCCTTTGATCTCTCGACTCATCTGACGTCTTTGAACACATCGACAATTCTTACAACGCTGTTGAATCTTACCCATCATGTTCTCTATATCTGTCATTGGAAGCATAATGATGTCCCTTACTCACAGAAGCTTCAATTTAATTATGGCTCACTATTATAAGAACTGACAGCCTTCCAGCAGTATTTCTTTTTGTTTTCTTGGTTGATCAGCACAATGAATATTTAGAGTTGATGTGCCCTCGAGACCTACACAGAGTATAGCAGAGCAGGGGCGATTTTTGCCTAATTGGGAAACCCAAAACTTTAAATGCTCATCAGAAGTAGTATGCATCTGTCATGGAATTTTGTATGCAGTACGGAAGTAATTCCATATAAAGCAGCAACTTGCCCAGTAGAACGCCAACAGTAATAATAGCTGACAGTATATAACCGAAAGAGATGATTATTCCGCTGATCCATGTTCTGGGAATTTTTTCGTAGTCGACGACAAATTTGGAGGCAAAACATCGTTCAATTATAACCGAAGGTAGGTACATTGAAATTGCACAGGAACACCATGAATGAGTAAACGTTGCTGCGACAATAATTATGTAGTTGAAACCACTCCCTAAATACACGATAACTCAATAATACGAATAGTACTTATATGACATAGGAATCCACAGGGCCTTATTCGGTAAAGATAGATTATAATGAGCAAAGAATGTAGCCTGAAGAAGAAATCATGGTGTGACGATCATTTGCTAAAAGGATAGTAGTCGTTGGCTTTTATCATCTCTGTATTTATGGTGGGCTCTCCCTCATTTCACTCCCATTTGGAACCCTAGCGGTGGTTGAATGGGCATGTGGGATACACAGTGAATGACTTGCGGTGGTCAGCTAATTCTGGATAAGAATGGTACCGAATAACCAAAGGATGGAATGCTTGGTTGGCTTGGGCGAGTAATGATTCAGGAGCCAAGAGTTAGTGGGACAAATACGTAGTGACGAATGCATGAATCGAAAGGAAGATAGTGAGCTTTAAAGGCAAAAATAGTCTCAGGTTATACCTTCGGGCATAATAATGCTGAGTTCATAGAGAAACAGCACCGCTCGAGATAATATATTGGGATAGTATAGGAGTAAAAGAGCCTGAAAATATAGACTGTATCCGCAGATCATGAGCCTGTATTTCTATGATTGACATTTCTTACAGGTCACTTCTAAGAAACAGCACCAAATACGAGGCAAAATTGGACGAAGTTCTCAGAAAGAAACCTTTTTGCTGCTTCCTTTTCCAAGCAAACTCCTGATTTTAGCTTTTTCTTGAACTATAGATTTTGGATTTTTTGCTTTAAGTGCAGGAAGTTCCGACTACTATTAGAAAAACAGCTTCGTGCTCTTTTTGTCATCTCCATCGTCGCTCAACTTTTTTTGATGGCTGCGGAGTGGACTGGGAGAAGGCGATCGTCTGATGGCTCATGATCCAGGCGGCACATTAGTGAGGAGTCGCTTGTCATCCGAAATCGGGTGGCTTTTGTCCAGTAGCTCTCAGAATATGCCGTCTAACCTCATTCAGGCTGTGATCCAAGCGCTTATGTCTGTGGTTCTCTCTGTATTATTTCCAACTGCCAACAGTAGAAGAATAAAGTCTTCAGCGTCAATGAATCTTATTCATGCCCACATACGGTTTCCATTCAAAATCGTAGTGGCGGTTTGAATGCATGTGTGGCCTATGCAATGTCTTCCAATGTACACGTCAGTGCTCTTGTACTCCCAGACAAGTGTGGTACCAATTGACCGATCCCAGCTGGACGGAAGACTCGGTCAGCCCAAGCACTGAAAAGATATCCTCGGACAGTACTTAGATAGTTGCTAGTACATCACCTTTGGCCCTACAGTACAGGTTCATTAGTAGAACGGTATTGTGTGGCGAGAGGTAATGAACTCCATGACAGCCAGTATTATCAATTTGGGCGAAAACTCGCCCGTTCGGAAAAGTTTTTTACCGTTCGTAGTTACTCATTTTCAAACTCACCTTCGAGATTCGTACAAGGTTTTTGTGGAGTAGTGGGGTTTTGTTTAGAATTCGATAAATAAATGGTATGTATACTACAGCAAAGACCATGGCAAGAATTTCGATAGCGAATATGATCCATATTGTCGGATGAATTGATTCTAGTGGAATTGGTCCGACCAATTGAATTTCGAAAGCTTTATGAATACTACCCATTGACCGTTCTCTGCTGAAAGAATCTTAAGCTGTAAATCTGCCTATTACGGAGACCTTTGGAGTCTTTCAGAAAAGAATTGAATGAAAACAGGACGGATGAACCCGGCCTGAAAAACGATCCAGTTTGAATGCTTGTATGTTATTGCATACGATCCAATGATGGGCAAAGGAAAACAAAACGTGAGGTGTGAATACAAACTCTTATAAATTTTTGTCACTGCGATAGGTCCCACAAAAGTAACAAGATAGAATGAGAGGAATTGAACAACAAGCGTCTAAAATATGCACATCTCGAACTTCATTTGCGGATCCATTTTTTGAGTCATCCTACCATTATGATCTAGTACTCAGAGTACTGGATCCTGATATAATAGAAAATGGAAGGATAAGTATAAAGTCTTTGGGGTTAACCAATCCCATCTATGGGATGCGCTCCCGCACTCGATTCCGTTCAGGATCGTAGTGGCGGTATGAATGCGTATGTCGCCTTTACGTACATGTCTTGTGGTGGTTAGCCATGTACAAGTCTGTGCTTTTTTCCTCTCGACGAGTCTAATGCCACTTACCAGACCAAAGATGGGATTCCGGGTAGAAGACATGATTGGTCTAGGCAAACATCAATACGAGTGTGATAGTACGACACTTTTTACCGCGCAACCCCAGCTCTTTCGTTTAATCACTACTGAGATCATTACCGGATTAGTCGAAACATTTCTCAGCAAAATCTCTTCCGGGTGCATTTTCAACCGATTTTTCTTGAGCAACATAGCAAAGAAGAAGGCTTGCAGATAATGGGGAAGTTTCGGATAGAATATTCTGCAGCAGCTGGCTGGCGCTAATGGAAAATACAAGTTGAAAAGTTAGTAACGAAATCAAAATAGTAGTTATGCCTGTTTTTCGCTCCTAAGTGGACATATAATAGTATGACTAAACGTAACATTCAAATTAATGAAACCACTAACCACAGTGATCAACTAACAGTAGGAATTACATTCTCATTAGGTTCGGCTGCAAAAGCTACAGATAAACTGGGTGACTCATGGACCATTATGCTTGGCAGATTCTTTGATGGAACTAACTAATTAATTAACTAGCTGGCTCAAAAAATTGATTTAAAACAACCTTCATGTTCGCATCTCTTGGAACCTAGACATTTATACTGGTAGTTGATCGAAAAACTTTGGTAGGGTTTTTTGAAATTTACTGAGCACTTAATTCTTGATTATTAATCGATACCAGTATCGATTAATAATCAAGAGTTAAGAGTTCAGGAATCGGTAGTGGCAAAACACTCTAGAACCTCCTTCGTAAGAGTATATATAGGCCGCGCGTCCTCTAGTTTGAATCACAATGTCAATTCCACGAGAACGTGATCGATACATCATATTCTACGAGTGGCGCCGTGGCACCGGAGCGACGACAACCGTTCGCAACATCAACAGTATCTGACACCACTTCCGTCGCTATGGTCCATCGCAGTTCGCCCCCGTCGAAGAAGGAGAAATGGGCTCAGAAGTCGGACGGGACGCTCCTCGCCGTCGACGACTCCCTCATTCTCGACACCATCAAAGAGGAACCGGAAGTTAACACACGCCGTGTGTCCAATCAACAGTCTCGATCGCCTTCAGGACATCGATTACAGAAAATGGCTGACTCGCTGAAGCTCATGTCTTGATTGATAGAATGCGGTACACCCTGATATCCATTTGTCGGTCTCTCCTTCTCCGCCCACATCGCAAAGAGTCTTTCGAGGACCTACTCACTGAAAATGTAAGCTGGATCTTCTACGAAGCAAAAAGCACTGCATCGTGTGACTCCCTCAAGGAGCACACCTGCCAACGCAAGCCGAATCCGGCCCCCACCCCAAGAGAGTTTTCCTCTGCTGCTTCTGAGATTCAAAAAGATTGATGTACTACGAACTGTTCAAGTAAGGCCACACCGTCACCGCTCCTTATCACGCTGGTCAGCTGCAGAAACTTGTGGAAGCCGTTCGAAAAAATGGCCTGGACGAACTTCTGTGAACTCCTACATGAGAACGCTAGGCCTCACATAAGTAACCGTGCAAAATTGGGGTAGCTAGGCTGGAGCACGGTTCCACATCTGCCCTGTTCACCTGATATCCCCCAGATTACCACTTTAGCGGCCCCCTCGAGGCTTTCCAATTGAAAGGCAATTCGTCAACTATGACACCCTCGGACAAGTGGTAGGTGACTTCTTTGGCTCCTAATCTTCCTAGTTCTGGGAGAAGGGGATCGCTGACTTGCCCAACAATGTTATAACTAACGATAGTTGTTGTGCTGTTGATTAGCTTGCATTGTTTGCTGGGTTATGGTAGAACAGTAAAAAATCTCAACTCGATCAACACTTTTTATCAGCCTATTGGTTCTGCGTTTTTACTATCAACTAGAAATTGAAAGTTTTATTACAAGATGACCATTTTTGAGCTTGGTTACCACTGTTTGCTCGACAGGCTTACTTAAAAGAGCCAGACATCATAACAGATACCAAGAAACTAAAAAAACATGATCGCTATTTACGTGATCCTCAGACTAGTGAATGAGCACCTTCAGACTGCCATTTACACGTAGAACACACGCTGGCAAAACAGTGTGGCCAGCCATCAGACACTTATGAGTGAAGTTAAATTGAAAACAGTTGAATTGAATTGAGAGTTCACCCCCCCCCCTCCTCCGTGTTTTTGCTGAGTGCTCAAGAAGATATACAGAAATGAGGAAATGGTGGGATGGGAGGGACACGTGGCATCCGCGTACAACAAAGTCTAGCAGCAAGAAATGCGTGGAAGCCTACTCACACTACGTGAGAGGCACCGACTAGAAGGGCATCAGGTGAATAATTTTGGCATTGGATAAAAAGTAAGTGGTCCTCCGGCTCATTCGCTGACGGAACGCTAGGGTCCCTAAGGGTAAGGGCACAGAAGCGCGGAGTTCGCGATGTTCCGAGGGAGTAGCTGCTTTCACGTAAACGTGCTGATGGGTCGTTACCCTCTGCTCTAATGAGGACGGTAACCCATAGGAAGTCCAGGGATCGAATCGAAGTCTGCAGCCGGGTCTAATCAGGCCTTCCTTCAGCCCGAGATCAATGAAGTGGTAAAATGGCCACCTTGAAAGATAGTTGTGATACTGGTTAAGTGCTGCCCGTTGAAGGGAAGCAATCGGTTGTCGGAAAGGTATTTGCGCATTTTGGTTTCCATATTGTGAAATCTTTGGGGATTGCTCTAGCACCTTCACTGCGGAATATGTGTAAGTGCAGGTCAATGCGCTCTCCACACCATATCTGCCGTAGCATTTCGCAACGGTTATGGCTGCAAGAATCGATCTCGACCTAAAGCGAGTCAAACTCCCTTTGCTTCATAAGTTCAGAAACAACATTAATCCAAATTGAGACAGGGGAAATATGCGATGCGATAGGACCATTCATTGTCTCTAATAGCACATCAAGAAGTTGGTACAAGAAGTTCAAAAATGGCCACTTCGACTGGATCGAAGAACCACGATCTAGGAGACTAGCCGAGCTCAATGATGACTATCTCCTGGTCCTGAAGCTGGTTGAAGAAGATTCCAGGTTTAGTACCCATCAACTGAAACAGGAGCTCCTAGTCATCACGACACAACAGCACAACAGCTGTTCATTTGCATCGCATAAAGACATGGAGATTCGGAGATATGGATAAGTTTTGATCTGGGTGGTCACGACCTCCAAATGAAGAGGGATTTATGCCTAAACTTGATGACTTTCCGACGCGCTTTCGCATGGCTGGGAAACTTAATCACTGGCAACGAGAAGTGTGTTCCCTACTCAAAGCACACGAGGAAACGCCAGTGGCTTAGATGCGTAGAGCATGGAATCCCGACCTCCAATCCAGAATTCCTACTTCAGAAGGCAATGCCAAGCGTTTTAAGCCATTTAACAGGATCGTTCACTGGGACATTCTACCACCAAACTCCGCTGTCAGCACTGAAGCCCAGTGCGCTCTGTGGACCGGATTGCTGTAGCTCTAGGAGAGAAATTCGGGGAAGTCTATTTTCTCCAAGACAGTGCTCGCCGACACTTTTCGAAGGGGAGTCAGAAGAAGCTTCAAAGCCTGAGATGGCATGTTCTGGCCCAGCCACCGTATTCATCAGGCCTAACTCCCACGGATTATCATCTGCTCCTATCACTGTCGGGCCATCCGAAAAATAAGAAGTTCGATTATGTGAATCAATTCGAGACGTTCATTGACGAGTTTTCCTCCTCAAAACTTCAGGAATTCTACGCAAGCAGGAACCACAAGTTGCCTGATGAATGGCAATACCTTGTCGATAATGATGGTGCATATTTTTATTAGTTGTTATTTATTGTGAAGGAAAAAAATAAATTCAAAAAAAAATTGCAAAGGCGCAAATACTTTTCCGACAACCAATTGTACCTCAAAAGACCTTGCACTCATTGTGTAGTCCGAATATTCAATGAATGATCATTACGGTTATAGCAGTCGAATGTTAAACAGAAACCCAAAAAGTGGTCAATACCAGAATATTTATCCTAATAAGATAATTTCGTCTTGAAAAACACAGGAATTTGTGAAAGTAGGCAGATTTCAAGCATGATTCTGAGCACTCGAAGTGTTAGGAGGTTCAGCAAGTAGTGGTCAGTATCTGGTTACTTTAAGAACATACGGCAAAACATTATGGTATATTTACTGCGGATACTTTTATATCTTCCATGTGCTAGATATTTGATGAAAATATGTATTATAGGCTCCACGATGGTCATTAACTGCCGGGATTTTCGAGGTTATCCCAAATTTCGAACTGAGCGGAATAATCGAGCGAAACTGATGTAGCCCAAGGGCCACCATGAAGACAACAATGGTAACGTCGCTGGCCCTTAACACTAGTATAATTTAGATGCTGGCATTACAGAAAAGACAGATACAGTTGACCGTAAAAGTATTAGCTCTCGACTTACAACGCCATAGACAAATTTGTTAGAGCAAAGAAGAACCGGCTTAGCTGGGCATACTCCTTGAATACTTCTGACAGTACATATAAGAAACAAGTGGCCACACAACTCACAGCCAATGCTATCGATAGTTGCATCAAAATCTAGAATTAATTCCTATCAAGAAGGTGATTAGAAATTTTCAAAATGATAAAGTCTTCGACGTTGATCGCTCCCGTCTGATGTATACGCCCTCGCGCTCGAATTCCAGTCAGTATCGTAGTGAAGTGTTGAACGCTTGTGTGGCCTATACAACGACTTGCGGTGGCCGATGTATTTGCGTGTGATAGTGAAAACTCAGTGCTTCTATTCTGTTAGGCGAGTTTGGTACCGATTAAGCGACCTTCAGGGGATGAAATGCTCAGTTGGTTAAGCGGATATATATCCTAAACTCGAACTCGTGACCATGTGTGTGTGACAGTGCATGATGTGGAAGTTATAATGGCAGGCGTGAATTGGAAGAGGTATTTGGAAGAGTTTTGAATTGTGTGTTATCACGAAGAGCCGATTACAGCAAGCTGAAATGACGCATATTGCCTCCTAGGGTACGATGGGTCACGACTAATTATTGTATAGGATGGAGCCTCTTTAAGGTTTTCGAAACACGGCCACTATGGATGTAGAATGCAAAGGGCACAATATCTGAACCCTCGTTACATCCTATTCAGTCATTGGATCCAACAGCGCCGCCTACAGCATACTTAGGAGCTAAAGATTTATCCTTGTGAGATAGTCCAGGAAGCATTCCTATCGGTAACTGTGCTTTTGAAAACCTGTCAACTATCAGCTGTCCATAGTTATTTGAAATTCCGTCCGTGGTCATGTGAGACGCCATGGGAGCTGAACTAGTGCGTTGCAATTTCTCATGCTGCATTTGAATTCGATGTTACTCCAATAAACAATATTCTTTGTATCGAGTAGCAATTTCATTAGAGTGAAGTCGCAGCTGTGTCTCAAACGGTTGCACTGCGCTTACCATGTCCTATTTTTGTCGAACTAGGCCGTTTAATTTGCTCTCTCTTCCAGGGCCAGGAATTTTCACGAAATATTATGGCTTGATCAAGTCGGTTCTTGTGATCTTAGTAGAAAAAAGATGTACCTTGAGTACTCTGAGATTTTCCGTCAGCTGAAATCTTGTACTGAGAGTGTAGACAACGTTTTTCGGTGTGACACCTCGATTGATATCACGCAATCTCGCCGAATCACGACGGTACAGAGCTATATATAGTAAGCAACAGGTCGTCATAAATACACAGAATCCTCCTACCAAAGCCATGACATTGTAAAATCCTGAAATAAATGAAACATTCAATGAATCACAGGCATATGCACCATCAACGGCACAATGTTCGCTAAAATCTTCTTGTTGATGACGGTTGTCAGATCCTCAAGAGTTTGCGATCTCAGGAAAAAATAAGTTGAGGACTAAAGCCGATTTTTCGCCTTACTTCACTATTCGAATTCCCGGCTAGAGACAATATTTCTCTGACCATTCTTCCAACTTACCAGTATTTTATAATGTTTGTAAGCCTGAGGGCTTTTTCAACTAACCGATAGGCGATATTTACCATCTAGCTTGCGCAGAAACGTTCCCATGCACCGATGAAATGCACTGATTACAGGCTAGCTTCCTCGCGAGCTCCGTATAAAACGCGTGGCAGGCGCCGACTGGGTCTCGCCTTCTCAGCTCCGCTCAACCTATGGACCTCAGCGGCGGGTGCGCCTATCGTCAGACATGCCGTTCGCCGTCATTAGCACGCTTACGGATATTAACCTTTCGGCTTTGATTCCTAATAAACTGTTGTATTAGATGATGTCGCTACAGCTTATCGGAGGAGGTGCCAAGAACCAAACTTGTTTCAGCAGAAATATTGAGAATTCGTTCTAAGCTGAATCGTTCAATGGCTCTTCTTCTTTCGCTTTCGCTTTCAGCCGTGTTTATTTGTGAGATAATACATATTAATGTGTTATGTTTGTTTTTAACCACAACTTTGTCATAGCAGAACCGTTTCATTCAATCGACGTTTTAGTAGAAATTATTATCGTTAACTATCTGGAAGTGGTTTAAAGCTCATGAATGTGTCTCACCCGGTTTGGCATCAAAATGAGATCGAAATTATACGTCGCTTCCAATACCTTACTGACATCAATCAGATTATCGGAATCTATTGGGTTAAAATTATTTATTGCCGATATCACTGATTTGGAGTTTTTCCGGTTCAAGCATGACTATTCTGTTTTGACCTTTCCACGCATCCAACATCGGGTCTGATATCTCCTCCCCGAACGGCGTGTCGCCGCACGCGATCGCGCGTTGTGAAAGGAAAGGTTTGAATTCCCAAGGGAAGGATGCGGAGAGTCGCCGCGGAATCTGCCGCAGGCCGTGGAAATTCGGGGAGAAGTTCCGTCAACCTCCATCGCCTTTGAGAACATAAACAACTTCCCACGCCACTTCCAAATCCTATCCACCGTTGACGTGACGTGCTCTTCACGTTTGCCATTGGATATGGTCTTTTATGATGCTCTTTACTCATTGCTGGCAAGAAACAGCGAACGGCCTGGAACTCCGAGCTGCTTACGGCTTACTATTACAAGACTGAACAACTATTCAGCAGTATCACTTTTGGTTTACTTTGATGATCATAAAAAAAAGGACTAATAAAGTTGGTGTGCCCGTTGAATTTGTACGAATCCAGCAGAAAAGGAACGGCTGCTGTTCTTTTTGAAACCGCAAGATTTCAAAGCTCCTATCACGCCTCCTATCACGCATAGAAGTACTTCCCCATGAGAGTTTTGTATGCAGTTTAGCAGAATTTTTTTTATATAACAATAACCTGCCCAGTAAAACGCTGATAGCAATGATCGTTGACAGTATATAACCTGAAGAGATAATGATTCCACTGATCCAAGTTCTAGAGATTTTTTCGTAGTCGACGATGAATTTGGAGGCAAAACATCGTTCGATTATAATCGAAGGTAAGTATAGTGACATTGCATATGTACACCACGAATGAGTCAAGGTTGCTGCGACAATAGTTATGTAGTTAAAACCACTCCCTAAATAGAATATATGACAATAATATTTTATGACAGAAGACCAGTCCAATGGACTTGAGTTGATTTTGAAGAGAGATTGATTGGCTGCTTTCATAGTTAACGATTTGGCCCGCGAGCGACCTAGCGATTGGGGCGGCGGGGCCCTTGTTTACAACTGAATCTTCGTGGATACCACGGGCAAGCGCCGCACCAATCGCTCAATCGCTCGCTCGCTGGCCAAATCGTGGACTATGAAAGCAGCCATCGAAATGAACAATGAATGTAGCCTGTAGAAGAAATCATTGTGTGAGGATCATTTGCCAGGTCTATTAGGTGGTGCGAGGATTACCTTGGAGGATAAAATCTCGAAGGATAATAGTCGTTGTTTCATTCCTATCTTCTATATTCCTAGTGGTGGTTGACTGTGGGTGTAGTCTACACAACAAATTGCGATGGACATGTCAGCGCTTTCATCTTCCACCCAAGTTTAGCACCAAATAAGTTCATCCCAGAGAAATGGAAGGCTTGGTTGGCCTGGGTGAGTATCGATCTGGGATTCGAACCCGGCTGTGATTGTGGTAGTGCTGGCCAAGAATCGGTTAAGAAAATGCGCGCTGATGAAAGCATGAATAAAAATGCGGATAGAGAATTTTAGGAAATGGAGTATTCATAAGTTATACCTTCGTGCGTCATGATTCTCAGTTCATAGAAGAAGAGCACAAAACGAGACAATAAGTTGGGGTCGTATAAGAATAAAAGAGCCTGAAAATGAAGACTCTACATATCTCTATTATTGTAGTATAAAATCTCGGAGACCTCAAGATTCCTCTTTTTTATACTCACCTCCGATATTCGTACAACGTTTTTGTGAAGTAATGGTGTTTTGTTCAGAATTCGTATAATAAATGGTATGTATACCACAGCAAAGACCATAGCTAGAAATTCGATAGCGAATAGGACCCATGTTACAGGGTGAATTGGTCCTAATGGTTCTGGTTCGTTCAGGTGGATCTCGAAATCCTTATGATCATCATTCATTGAATGCTCTCAGCAGAAACTTCTTCGAGTCTGGGAGTCTGCCTGTCATGAAAGCCATTTGAATTTTTAAATGAGCAGAACGAGTAAGTGCTCATACGAGTGCTAAAATGCAAAACGTTATTCCACTAGCGAATTGGGACTGGCAAAGAGAAACGTTATCTAAATCTCACAAATATAAAAAGGTAGAGGGAGTGGTATTAAACGGCATACAGCTGGAAGGTACACATACGCTAAGACTACATCTGTGGATAGTACTTAGAATAGGAGGAAGGATGATTCCTTCATGTTGAAATAAACGATAGAGGATGAACTCTTCGGCATCAGTCAATATTCGTATTTGGAATGAGCCCTGCATTCCACTTCGACTTCGACTTCCATTCAGAATCGTAGTGGTGTACTTTTGAAAAATACATAGATGTATCTCTTCGCCACTATATTACTGAAGAAAGTTCCTAACAAAATTTCTCTCAAATGCATTTTCAGCCAATTGACCTGGACAACACGAGGAAGTGAATGTCGTGGTTTTTTTGCGGAAGTGATGCGATATTCTATAACCACTCGTTGAGGCTAATGGAAACAACAAGTTAGGCAAGAAAGTTAGCAAATCGCTCAAAACAGCTATTATTTCTGATTTTCGCTCGAAAATGAAAATGTTACAGTATGTCTAATTGCAACATTCGAATTTACAAACCCACTGACGTCACTGTTCAATTAAAAGCAGGAAATATACGTCTACGAGGTGACAAAGGATGAAGAATAAAGTCTCCAGGCTTGATTAACCTGTTCTTTGGGTTACTTCCATGCATTTGACTCCCACTCAGAATAATGGTTGCACATCGAATGCCTATGTGGCCTACACAACGGCTTGGTGTAGCCAGCCGGTAGTAGGTGCTGCACGTGATGGGTGGTGCCACTCTGCTCTAATAAGGACGATAGGTCATATGTGGTCCAGGGATAGAATCAAAGTCTGCAGCCGGGTTTAAACAGGCCTATCAATCCGAGATCAATGAACTGTAAAATGGTCCGCCTTAAAAGATAGCTGTGTTACCAGTTGGTGCCCACTGAATAGTACGAGGGTTGCTTTTTATATTTCGGGATGGAACAACCCTAGTGTTGCGATGTGGCAACTGACAGCTCTACCGTGAGGTTTGACCTTTTTGAGGTTGTACGCACCCAGAAAAATTAACTTGAAAGATTTACTTAGGCCAGAAATGGAATTAAATCGTGAACATTTTTGTGCAATTGTTTTTTTGCAATTTTCGACGTGGATCAACCCAACAACAGTGCATGGATGAACTTGGTTCAATGTTGGCGATAAAGGACTAGTGTTTATCGATGGAATGGTGAATTCATCCGTGGTCGTAGCTCACTCCAAACCGACTTTCGTGGAGGTCGTCCAAAATCAGTTGTGTTCCGATGCTGTGGGCAAACTAATATTGCAAGATCATCATGTGACCTATCGTGAGATTGGAACAACCTTTGGCATTAGAGGGACCAGCATACACTCAATATTGCACAAACATTTGACTGTCAAAAAAAAAAGTTGTTCGATCAGCCATATAGCCCTGGCTCTGGCACCGAATGACTACTTTTTATTCCCGTACGTAAAAAAATGAGAGGTCAACGTTTTTCGACACCTGGAGAAGCGATTGGGGCGTTTAGAATGCATGTTTTGCAGATGCCTCAATCAGAGTGGCAAAATGCTTCGACAGTTGGTTTAAACGCATGCAAAAGTGTATAGGGAATATTTTTGAAAAACAATAATACAATTTACAGTGTTTAATATTCATTTTTATTCTCTGGTTCCGAAATATAAAAGGCAACCTACGTAATAGTCTCTTGTACTCACGAGAATTTACAGTCGTTGTGTAGGCCAAGTATAAAGTATTGAGGGATCACGAGGATTCCGAACGAAACTCGACTGATCAAGTACAAATCAAACATTGTCAGAATATTTATCCTAATGACATAATTTCGACATGGAAAATAGTGAAAGTAGACAGATTTCAAGCGTGATTCTTAGCACTTAGAGTATCAGAAGGTTCAGTAAGTAGTGCTCACTATCTGGTTACTTTAAAAACGTAATGAACTTCTGATACGCTTCCAGCATGAAAAGCATTATAGCACGATTACAGTGGATACTTTTATATCCTCCATGTACTGGACATCTGATGCAAATATGCATTATATGCTCCACGATGATCGTTGATTGCAGGAATTTCCGAAGTTACCCCAATTTTCGAGCTGAGCGGAATAATCGAGCGAAAATGATGTAGCCCAAGGGCCACCATGAAGACAACGAGGAAAACGTCGCTCTCCCTAAACACTCGTATAATTTACATGCTGACATTATAGAAAAGAGAAACAGTTGACCGTGAAGTTAGCAGCGCTTGACTTACATTGCCATAGATAAATTTGTGAGAGCATTGCAAATCCGGCTGAGTTGGGCGTCATCCTCGAATACTTCTGACAGTCCAAATAAGATACAAGTGGCCACACAACTGACGGCCATTGCTATCGACAATTGCATCAAAATCTGAAATTGACTTCTGTCAAGTAGATGATTAGGAGTTTTCAAAATAATAAAGCCCTTCGACGTTGATCGACCCCGTATGAAGTATACGCCCTCGACTTCTAATCAGTACCTTAGTAAAGTGTTGAGCGCGTGTGTGGTCGTGTGTGGTTTATACAACGACATGCGATGCATAGTGAAAACTAAGGCTTTTACTCTGTCGGACCAGTTTGATTGCGATTAAGCGACCCTTAATGGACGAAGTGCTTAGTTGGTCAGGCGGATCTCGGTTCGGGATCGAACTCGTGACCGTGTGTGACGACAACGTCGAGATCATCGAGGCATTGATGAAAACATGATCTACACGAGACGCGCGCCAAACAACGTTAGAAAAGAGGCGCGCAGAGGACAACGACCGATATTTTTTCTTACTTTTCTTTTGATTGTGGTAGGTTTTTTTCTTTTGCTGTTTTTATTAACGGGTTTAACTACCCATAGTTTGTGGTCTGGAAGTGTATTATTGATGAAGTTGGTGGTTATCGGCGTGTCTCAGTGTGGATTTCCTCAAGTATCGATTGAATACCTATTACCTATTCTGCATTTCTGCCACTGAATCTTCATCACCGTGTGTGGGACAGAGCATGATGTGAAAGTTATGATGGCACACATGAAATGGAAGACATATTTGGGCGAGTTCTGAATTGTGTGTTATTATGTAGAGCCAGCTACAGCAAGCTGAAATGGTGAATATTGCCTCTCGAAGTCCCCATGGGTCACGACTAACTATGGTAAATGATGGAGCCTTCTTAATGTCTTCGAAAAACGGCCACTATGGATGTGGAATGGAATGGAATGTGAAACTATCTGAACACTCGTTACATCCTATTCAGCCGTAGGATCCAACAGTACCACCTATGTATTAATTGGGAGCTACAGATTCATCCTTGGAGATAATCTAGGAAGCATTCCTATTATAAACTGTGCTTTCGAAAACCTGTCCGTTATCAGGCGTCCATAATTAAAATTCTGTTCATAGTCACGTGGGATGCAATGGGAACTGAATTAGTGCTTCGTAATACCCCATACTGGACTTGAATCTGGTATCGTTGTAATGAGATATCCTCACTATATAGAACAGCAATTTCATTGGAATGCAGGCGTACCTTTGCCTGAGACGGTTGCGGTGCACTCATCATGTCCTATTTTTGTCGAGCTAGGCTATAGAACTTGCTCCCTCTTCCGGGACCGGGGGTTTTCACGAAATATTATGGCTTAATCGATTCGGTTCTCGTAATTTCAGTATCGAAAGGCACATTTACCTTCAACACTCTAAGATTTTCCGCCAGCTGAAATCTTGTACTGAGAGTGTAGACAATGTTTTTCGGTGTGACACCACGATTGATATCTCGCAATCTCGCCGAGTCACGACGGTACAGAGCTATGTATAATAAGCAACAGATAGTCATTAACACACAGAATCCTCCTACTAAAACCACGACGTTGTAGAATCCTGAAACAAGTGAATTATCCAATGAATCACAAGCATATGCACAATCACCGGCACAAATTTTATTAAAGGCTTTCTGTTGATGAAGGTTGTCAGATCTTCAGAGGTTTGCGATCTCAGGAGAAAATGAAATAAGGACTGAAACCGATTTTTCGACTCAGTTCTCTTCTTGAATTCCCGGCCAAAGAATCTTTCAAACCATTCTTCCAATTCACCAGTATTTTATAATGATCCAGCAATAACATTGAGAATTCGTTCAAATCTGAACCGTTTACTGGCTATTCTCCTTCTCCTGACTGTCTCTCATCCGGTTCAGCAGCAGAATGAGATCGGCCTACTATGTCAGTAGCAACGTCGCTCCCAATATCTTCCTGGCATCAGTCAGATTATCGTAATCTATTGGGTCAAAATTATTCGTCGACGGAATCACAGATTCGAAGCTCTTCCGGTTCTATAAGTTTTGTCCTTTTCACTCAACCGTCGCCTTTGAAGACGTAACCTTTTTCTCTTGCCACTTCGAAGATCAATCCACCGTTGACATGACGTGATCTTCATGTTTGCCATTGAATAAGGTTACTTATGTTGCTCTTTACTCATTGCTGGCAAGAAACAGATAACCTCCTAGAGCTTCGAGCTTCTTACGGCTTACAATTACAGGAATGAAGAACTTTTCAGCAGTTTTACTTTTGGTGCACAGTGATGTTTATAAAAAAGAACCATTAAGGTCGGTGTGCCCTCAGAATCCGTACGAAGTCTAGCAGGGAAGGAACGGTTGCTGTTCATTTGGAAACCGCAAAATTTCAAAGCTCCCATCACGCATAGAAGTACTTCCCCATGAAAATTTCATATGCAGTTCAAGAGACTTCTTCATGAAGCAATAACTTGCCCAGTAAAACGCTGGTAGCAACGATCGCTGACAGTATATAACCCAAAGAGATAATAATTCCACTGATCCAAACTCTGGGGATTTTTTCATAGTCGACGATAAATTTGGAGGCAAAACATTGTTCGATTACAACCGAAGGTAGGTATAGTGCCATAACACAGGGACACCACGAATGAGTAAAGGTTGCTGCGACAATCATTATGTAGTTGAAACCGCTCCCTAAACATTTACACAATAAGACAATTAACTTATATGATATAGAAATCCATAAGTCACGAGTCGATTATAGATTGTAATGAGCAATGAATGTAGCCTGTAGAAGAGATCATTGTGTGACGATCATTTGCCAGATCGATTAAGTCGTACAAGGATTACCTTAGAAGATGAAATCCTGAGGGATAGTGGTCGTTAAATCATTCCCGTCCTCTAAATTCCTCGTAGTGGTTGAATGCGCATGTGGCCTACCCAATGATTTGCGGTGGACATGTCAGCGCTTTCATCTTCTACACAAGTCTAGTACCAACCCACAAAAATGGAAGGCTTGGTTGGTCTGGATGGGTACTAATCTAGGATTTGAACCCGGCCGTGACTGTGGTAGTGCCGGCCCTAAATCTGTGAAGAAAATGTGCGCTGATGAAAGCATGAATAAAAAAGCAGATAGAGAATTTTAGAAACTGAAAGGATCCTAAGTAATACCTTCGTGCGTCATGATTCTGAGTTCATGGAAGAAGAGCACCGTACGAGACATGAAATTGGGGTAGTATACGAATAAAAGAGCCTGAAACTTGTAGACTGTATCCGTTAGCCATGAGCCTCTTTTTCTATGTTTGGCATTTCTTGAGATTTACCACTAAGAAACTGCACCAATCTTGAGGCATGATAAGACGAAGGTAAAAGATAAAGGATAAAGTTTCGGGCATCCATCAACCCCGTCTGAAGGATGCGCCACCGCATCCCTCAGACTGGCTTGATTCAGAATCGTAGTGGCGGTTTCATGGCCTATGAGGCCTATCCAGTGACTTTTGTCAACCGCTTTAAAGTCGGCGCATCCACCCCCAAAGAGAAGCCTGATCAAAGTGGTAGAAGATGTTTGCTTTTAGCCACTGCTTCGAAAGTAATTTTTCCTGAGTCTATAGGACTAGGATTAGACGGACTAGACCTTGCAACTGAAATTATGAGATTTCAAAGACCTCAGGATTCGGCTTTTCCAACTTACCTGCGATATTCGTGCAACGTTTTTGTGAAGTAATGGAGTTTTGTTCAAAACTCGTACAATGAATGGTATGTATACCACAGCAAAGACCATAGCTAGAAATTCGATAGCGAATATGATCCATATTGCAGGGTGAATTGGTCCTAATGGTTCTGGTTCGACCAAACGAATCTCGAAATCCTTTTCATCATTACTCATTGAGGGCTCTCTGAAATTTTTTTTTCTAATCTGAGAGTCTGCCTGTCAAGAAGACCATTTGAACTTTTTAATAAATGAGCAGAATGAGTAGGTACACATGCGAGTGCACATGCTAAAATGCAAAACGTCATCCCACGAGCGAGTTGAGACCGGCAATGGGAAACGGTCACACAGATCTCACAAATATGACAAGGTAGAGGGATTGGCATTGAACGGCATACAACTGGAAGGCACACTTGCGCTAAAACTTTGTGGATAGCACTTGGAATAGGAGAAAGGGTGATTTTCTCATGTTGAAATAAAAGATAAATGATGAAGTCTTTGGCATCAGTCAATATTCGTATTTGAAATGCGCCCCGCATTTGGCTCCCATTCAGAATCGTAGTGGTCTACTCTTGAAAAGACGAATCTGTTTATTGCTGGATTACTCAAAAAAGTTTTTACCAAGTCTTTATCGAATACATTTTTAAACCAATTGATATGGGCAACACGAGGAAGTGAATGTCGTGGTTACTTTGTTGAAGTGATAGGATATATTCCGTAGCACTTGTTGAAGCCAATGGAATAAGCAAACTACGCGAAAAAGTTAGCGATTCGCTCAAAACAGCAATTATTTCAGATTTTCGCTTGAAAATGAATATGTTACGGTATGCCTAATTGTATAGTTCGAATTTACAAACACACTGACACCAGTGTTCAACCGAGACTAGAAAATACACGCTTACAAGGTATCAAAGAATGAAAAATAAAGTCTTCGGGTTAACCAATTCGTTCCTTGAGATAATTCCCTGCACTTGACTTCCATTCAGAATCATGGTAACGGAGCGGGACCGTGAAAAGGCACTCGATGCTCCGTGTAGTAAAGGCTGGCAGGTAAACATGATGATGGGTCTTCCCCTTTGCTCTAATAATGACGATAAGCCATATGCGGTTCAGGCATCGAATCGAAGTCTGCAGCCGGGTACAAAGACCTTCTTCTATCAAGTCGGGATCAGTTAACCCGTAAAATGGGCCACTTTAAAAGATAACTGTGATACCAATTAAGTGCTGCCCATTGGAAGGAAGCAGTCTGTCGTACCTCAAGAGAATTTGCAGTTGTTGTCTAAACCAAATATTCATTTACAAAACACAACGATTCCGAATGGAAGCCGAATGACAAGCACAAACGAGAAAATTGAAGAATGCCAGAATATTTATCCTATTAGGTTGTTCGGAAAGTAATGCGCGGTGAGCTCGTTTATTTTTTCTCTCCTACTAAACATTTTTCAAAACAATTTAGTCTATTTAAAAGAGATTTTGGCACAACTGCACCCCCCAGTGGGGGGTGATTTGGGTCAAAAATATTTGCGCTGAAAACTTGCACCAGGGGGGTTATCGAGGCCGCTGATCACGAATATGTTACCCATTTCTGACACTGCGCTAATTTGGCGCCAGTTGGGCGCCAGTTGGGGCAGGGGTGTTTTCATCAAATTCGCTGTAAACTTGTATATAGGGGTTATTCGAGGTCCTGATTATATCTATAACAAACACTATCCCTTTTTACGAAGGTCTTGCAAAAGCGGGTCAGCCTGCTGGCGTTCGCGTTGTCTCAAAATGTTGAGAACCATTGCTTAACTTTGGTAACGAAAGCGAGAAATGAATCTACGGCTATTCGTGCCGATTCCTTGGCTGCCTGCAAGCGTGGGAAAGCCTGGGGTCATACCGTTTTCCCAAGACCTGGCTGTCTCCAAGCGTGGGAAAATGCTTCTGACCTCATTTTGATTTCATTCCGTCTGCTCGAGAGGTCTGAAGCGCAGTCTCTAAGGCGCCCTCAGGTAATTGGACTCAACCTATGATCAAAGAGAGCTACCCGTTTCAGAAAGAATGCCATATTCGTGATCAGCGGCCTCGATAACCCCTTTACACAAGTTTACGGCGAATTTGGTGAAAACACCCTTGCGCCAACTGACGCCAAATGGCGCCAATTTGGAGCCAGCGCCAGAAATTAATATCATATTCGTGATCAGCGGCCTCGATAACCCTCCTGGTTCAAGTTTCAGCGAAATTTTTTTTTGACTCATATCAGCCCCCCACTGGGGGTGTAATAGTGCAATAGTGCCGAGATTTTTATTGCGCATCTTCTGATAGATTTTCGTTTATGTCTACTTCGTTTTTTTTCAAAGAAAATATTTTAATAAATGCTTGACCAAAAATTCCTTTCGCGAGCTTAGTTTGCATGTGGCACGACTTCGATCAAGGCAAAACGGCTGCTGAAACTCATCATCTGAGGTATTTGGCGAAGAAGCCCTGTTAGAGCCAGTGTCGACGATGGTTCCAGCATTTCAAAAACGGCACTGAAAGGTTAGAGGACGAAAAACATGGAAGTCGGCCTCAAGTCGTCGATAACCAAGTGTTAAAGTCCATCATTGAATTGAATCCACTCGAGAACTGGCATTTTGGCTGCTCAAACTCTACCGCCCATGAACATGTGCTGGCAATCGGCAAGACGAACAGGTATGGAAAATGGGTATCGCACTGGTGTGTCGCGGGTCGGGTCGCGGGTATGGATCGCGAAAATCGTTTTGGAAAAAATTAAGGGAGGGGCTGGGAAGTCCTGTCTCATCCGCTATACAGCGCAAACCTGGCACTATCCGATTACCATCTGTTCCTGTCGTTGCAGCACTCCCTGACCTAAAAAAAGCTTAAAAACCGCGAGGGAGTCTAACTCTGGGTGTCCAACTACTTTGACTCGCAGTCGGCCGGGATTTTTAGAAGAGCAATCCATTCTCTGCGTAAACCTTGACAACAAGTCCTCGTTAGTAATGGAGACTATCTTTCAAATTGATCTTGTTTAGTTCCGTTTTTATAATAAAAAATTCTTGAGTTTGAACTCGCAATTCCTTCCAAACAACTTAATAATAACATAATTTCGGCTTGAGAAATAAAGTCTTGAAGTCTTCCGGCGTCGATCAATCCCGTCTGAGAGATGTGCCCCGCACTCGAGTTCCATTTAGCATCGTAATGGCGCAATGAGTGCGTTTGTAGCCCACGTAATGACTTGCGGTGGTCAGCCGATGTACAAAACAGTGTTTTTATCCTCTCAGACAAGTCTGGTATCAATTAATGGATCCCGGAGGGATGGAAGGCTTCGTTTGCCTAAGCGGATTAAACCCGTCTTGAAAAACACTGCAGGAATTTAAATTACTTAAATTTAAATGCTGAATTTAAAAGTAGGCAGATTTCAAGCATGATTCTGAGCATGTGAACTGTCAGAAGTTTGAATGATGATAATGATACGTAATGATCAAACCCTGGCTACTTCAGAAGCACATAAATCTTCTGATCAATATGTAGTACAGTTACTGCGAATACTTTATATCTTCCATGTGCTAGACATCTGATGAAAATATGCATTATATGCTCCGCGATGATCGTTGACAGTCGAAATTTTTGAAGTTATTCCAAATTTTGAACTGAGCGGAATAATCGAGCGAAACTGGTGTAGCCCAAGGGCCACCATGAAGACAACAATGAAAACGTCGCCCTCCCTAAACACTCGTGTAATTCAGATGCTGGCACGATAGTAAAGAGAAACAATTGTCCGTGAATGTAACAGCGCTTGACTCACATTGCCAAAGATAAATTTGTGAGAGTAAAGTAGAACCGGCTAAGCTGAGCGTCTTCCTTGAATACTTCTGACAGTACATATATGAGTGAAGTGGCCACGCAACTCACGGCCATCACTATCGACAGTTGCATCAGAATCTAAATCTAATCTGTAACCAACAAGACAATTGGAAATTCGAAAAATGAAGTCTTCCTGCTGAATCGACCCCGTCTGAGGTACGCGCCTCGCACTCGGCTATATTTCAGAATTGTAGTGGCCGCTTTCATAGTCCGCCCGTATGCTTTCCGAGCGCGCGTGTGCCGGGCGGCGGCAGCGCTAGTCACTTGCTGACAACATTGGACGCCAATGTGCCAGTGTTATCAACGAGTGGCTAGCGCCGCCGCCGTATTGAATGCGAGTGTGGCCCACACACTGAGTAGCGGTGGCTAACCGATGTACAAGTCTGCGCTTTTATCTTCTTGGAAGAGTCTTCTGACCCTGCGTGTGTGATAGGAAAAGGGATTGTTGGAAAATACATATGATGGCAGAAACGGGCTGGAACAGGTATTTGGGCGACTTGTAAGTTGTGTGTTATTACGTAGAGCAGCCTACAGTAAGCTGAAATTGAGAAGATCGCCTCTCAATGTCTCCACAACTAGTTATAGTAAGTGGTTCAACCTTTCCGAGGTCTTCGAAGCTTGGTTTTCGGGTGTGAAATACAGAAAATTCTGTGTCCCTCATCCGAAAACCACAATCTTTTCTTCCGTTATTGAAGTTCTTCTGCCGTTCTAGGTTTGTGGGTGGAACTCTTTATATAATTGACGGTCTAATGTTTCGACGTAATCGTCATTTTCAGAGGCCTAAACGCAATTCGAGATGATTTACAGCATCCAAGAGCGTCTATCCCCTATAGCAAAAAACTACGGCCGAAATTCACCGGAACTCGAACAAGAATGAACACGATATCTGAACCCTTCAAATCAACAGTGGCATACATGGCATGTTCTTCTTAGGAGTTACAGGTTCATTTTCGAGAGATACCACACAACCATCCGTAAACTGTGAATTTGAAAACCCGGTCGCTATGGCTGCTTTCATAGTCCGCCAGCCGGCGTGCCGGCGTGCGTGCCGGCGGAGGCAGTGCTGGGGGGAGGAGGGAGGCAGACAGTGTAAGGCAAACAGTCCACGCCCCTTCGAAGGTTGTTTGTTTTCAACCCCTCGAAGGGGCGTGGACTGCTTGCCTATCTGTCTGCCTCCCTCCTCCCCCCTAGCATTGCCTCCGCCGGCACGCACACCGGCACGCCGGCACGCAGGCACGCCGGCCGGCGGACTATGAAAGCAGCCTATGAAATGCTTCTGTTTAAGGTCACGTGAGACGCAATGGGGGTTCGACTGATGCTTCCTGATTTCCCATACTGAATTCAAATTCGATTTTGTTCCAATGAAACACCCTTTCTGTGTTGAGCAGCAATTTCATGAGGGAGAAGCGGAGGCTGCATCTGATACCGTCGCAATTCACTTATCATGCCCTCTTTCTGTCGAACGAGACTGAGTAATTTGCTCTCTCTTTCGAAACCGGACGTTTTCACGAAATGTTATGTTTTCAGTTATCGAGTCAGTTATCGTGGTTCTAATCAAAGACAACATTTACCTTTAACACTCTGAGATTTTCCGTAAGTTGAAATTTTGTACTGAGAGTATAGGTAACATTCTCCGGTATGACACCTCGATTGATATCTCGCAGTTTCTCCGAGTCCCGACGGTACAGTGCTACATATAATAAGCAACAGATAATTACTAATATACAAAATCCTGCTACTAAAACCACGAAATTGTAATATCCTGAAATAAACATTATTTGATTGAATGAGTCACAGGCAAATGCACAAATGTTGCTAGAGCTTTATTGTGAAGTCATCGATAAAATTGAAAAGGTTCATAACAGTTTCACTAGAAAACTTATGATTAGTTCATTGGTTTCTCCACGACACCGTCCCCTCTGCTGCGGACAGAAATGCCAACTTTGGCCTTCGCTCTCTTTGCTTACGCAGAAACAGGCTTGATTTTTTCATTCTCCATGAAATTCTACACGGGCTTTCTTCATTGAATCTGTTTCATAATATTACAGCATCCATTACTAGATGTGGAGCCAAAATGCTCCTCCCCAGAGCGAAACTCAAATGTAGGTCTCGGTTTTTTATTGATTGCGTCGTCTACGATTGCCTATACTCTTAATCTACATATGTTCCTATTCGTTGTATCCTTCAGTTGCCGTTTTTTATTGTCATCATTCTACAACATAATTCCATAACAGCCTGCCCCACGCTGGCAGACATTGTTATATTGCACTTAAACTCGGTACCATATTGTCGTGGCAGCTACTTACTTCTTTTTTCGTATCACATGAGATACCTCATGTAATAAATAAATAAATAAATATGTGTGTGTTGCGGAACGGACGTTCCCCCACCCGGTTGGGTACCGCAATCAATTAGTACTAGATCAGTAGCAAAATATCCCACAAACGAGGGACGTCCATTCCGCGCGTCAGGGACGAATGTCTCGGAACTGCAAAATTTGAAGCTGCTATGACACATAGGAGTACTTCTCCATTAGATTTTTCTACGCGATTTAGAAGTGCATCTATATAAAGCAATAACTCGCCCAGTAAAACGCTAGTAGCAATGATTGCTGACACCATATAATCCATAAAAATCATGATTCCACTGATCCAAGTTCTGGATATTTTTTCGTAGTCGACGATAAATTTGGAGGCAAAACATCGTTCGATTATAACCGAAGGTAGGTAAAGTGACATTGCACAGGAACACCACGAATGAGTCCATGTTGCTGCGACAATAATTATGTAGTCGAAACCGCTCCCTAAATACACTATATGACAATAATACTTACATATATGATCGGTTAAGATAGATTGTGAAGAGCAATGAACGTAGCCTTCAGAAGAAATCACTGGTTTCGAACATTTACTAGGTCGATTGAGTGGATCAGGGGTTACCTTGTAGGATAAAACTCTGAAGGATAATAGTCGTTGTCTTCAATCATTCCTGTCCTTGTGGCGACCCCTGAATTCACCGTTCATTCAGAACTCTATGGGTGGTTGAATGCACATATGGCCTGCATAATGAATGCCTTGCCGTGGCCAGCCGGTGTACATGTCGGTGAAATTTCCTCCCAGACAAGTATGGTACCAGTTAAGTGCACCTCGGAAGAATGGAGGGTTTAGTTGGCCTGGGTGAGTACCGATCCAGGATTTGAACCCAGGTCTTGAGTGTGCTGGTATCGAGAATCAATGAAGAAAATGCGCGGTAATGAAAGCATGAATAAAAAGCAGATAGTGAACTTGGAAAACAAAAACATTTGTGGGTTATACCTTCGTGCGTCATGATGCTGAGCTCATAGAGGATGAGCACAGTACGAGACAATAAATTGGGGTAGTATAAGAATAAAAGAGCCTGAAAATGTTGACTGCATTCGTTAATCATGAACCTCCGTTCTTATTCTTGGCATTTCTTACATTTTCTACTAAGAAACAGGACCAAACTTGAAGCATTATAAGAGGAAGTTGAAGGGCATTTCTTACATTTTCTACTAAGAAACAGGACCAAACTTGAAGCATTATAAGAGGAAGTTGAAGGTTGAATAATAAAGTGTTGGGCGTTTACCAATCCCGTCTGAGGGATGCGCCCCCGCACTCTACTTCCATTCTGAACTGTAGTGGCGTAAAGAGTGCGTATGTTGTCTATACAATGACTTGCGGTGGCCAGCCGATATGTAAGTCAGTGCTTTTATCCTCCCGGACGATTCTGGTGCCAGTTCACCTACCCCGGGAGATGGAAGGCTTGGTTGGCCTGATTTTGATCCGGAGTTCGAACCCGTGATCGTGCGTGTGTGAAGTGCGCCACTTGTCTCTACACCGCCTCCGCCCAACCTAAACGGGTTGGGGCAAAAATTCGCTTTTAGCTACTGGTTCAAGGTAAATTTGCTTCAGTCTTTAGATGCAACTGAACTAATGAGATCTCGAAGATGTCAGAGTTCATCTTTTTTAAGCTCACCTTGGATATTCGTACAACATTTTTGTGAAGCAATGGAGTTTTGTGCAAAATTCGTATAACAAATGGTATGTACACCACAGCAAAGACCATAGCTAGAAATTCGACAGTTAATATGATCCATATTGCAGGGTGAACTGGTCGTAATGGTTCTGGTTCGATCAAGTGAATCTCGAAATCCTTATGATTATCACTCATCAAGTGTTATCTGCAAAAAAATCTTTAAATCTACAAATCTGCCTGTCGTGAAGATCATTTGAAGTCTTCAGGAAATGAGCGGAAAGAAAGCACATGATTTGATAACCAAACGAAAGAACTATTTGGAAAGTGAATTGGGATGTTTGTTACCAGACCTTTTTCATAGGTCGGCCAAGGGAAGCGAGACTATAAAACTGGGCACAATGGATCCTCCTAAAAATGCATTATCATGAACCCCACCAAAGTAACAAGGTAAAAAGGATGGCATCAAACGACACTCAACTGAAATGTACACATACGCTGAGACTATATTTGCGGATAGTATTCAAATTTCTAGGCCTCAGCGTGAAATAAAGGATGAAGGAAGCAGTCTCATATTGGGGTGCGTTCCACACTCAACTTCCATTGAGGATCGTGGTGGCGTATGGAATGCGTATGTGGCCTCTACAATGGTTTGCAATGGCCATACAATGTTCAAGTACCAACTGAACCACGAATCATTTAGGCCCCCTTCTGCTTCAGTGGATACGGTCCGAGATCGGATCCCCGGATTATACGCGTGTGACTGTGCACCACTTGCCACTACACGGCCATGTTGAAGTACTTTAGGGAAATAGATGAATCTCCTTATTGGTAGACGAATCAAGAAAATACCCAAACAAAATCTCTATCAAATGCAATTTCAATCCAGTTAACCTGGGCAACGTAAGGAAGCGAATGTCGTGGATATTTGGCGGAAGATATAGGATATTCTGTAAATATTCTTCGAAGCTAATGGAAAAAACAAATTAGGCGAAAAAGTTGGCAATTTACTCAAAACAGCAATTATTTCTGAATTCTGCTGGAAAATGAACATGTTACAGTATGCTTAATTGTAACAGTCGAATTTACCAGCTCACTAACACCAGTGTTCAACTAACAGTAGAAAGTGTACACCTACAAGATCGCAAAGGATAAAGGATAGTCTTGGGGCGTTAATCATTTCCGTCTGAGGGATGCGCCCACGCACTCGACTTCCAACCAGAATCGGTGTGTATTGAATATGCGGCCTATACAATGAGTTGTGGTGACCAGCCGACACAAAAATCATGCCTTTATCCTCCCGGAAAAGTCTGGAACCAGTTAATCGACTCCGGAGGAATGGAAACTCTCGGTCGGCTCCGACGGATACTGGTTAGCAACTTGAATCCGTTACCATCCTTGTGATAGTGCCACTACATCAACTCCACCCTTACTCTGGGAGCTACTGAGGGAAATCGTGAGAGATATGGTAGTCCACGGGTTCTCGTGACCACATGTGTTCGACTAATTTTTTGATAAGCTACCTGGAACAAAGAACAAAGTGCTATGGATGCAGTTGCTCTACCCGTGCCTTAGGAAACGTCTGTGGAATTTTGCCTTCAATTGAAGCGCTTCAGTGTTCAGGTGCGGTTTCTGACAAACCTCTGCTTCTGATATAAATCCAGTTAACCTGGGCAACATGTGGGAGTGAATGTCATGATTACTTTATCGATGAACCTTTGAGCGAAACATGGATAAACAGAAGTGTTGAAGTGTTGGTCATCATATATCTTCATCCCATCTTCCATCAACCGCCTGATTAGGTATCGCTGGTGGTGCTTATCAAGCGAGCTACTCCGCAAGCGAAGCCGGAAATGACGACGGTCATTGTTACAGCTTTTCTATCAACAAAATAAATAGTCTGGATTGAAAGGGGTAGAAACCAAGGGAACACTAGCATTTCGCCTAAAATAATTACAACTCTGTGTTTTAACTGCTAATTAGAACATTGACAGTGGCGAGACGAGATGAACATTGAGCTCGAGCAAATAGACAGATACGTAGGAGTGAAGAAACTTTTCACAGATATCACGATATCCAGACTGAAACGTATTTTGGACTGCCATTCATATAGAAAACACGTTGGCGAAACGATTTGAGCAGCCAGTAGACACTCATGATAAAATCACCTGTTCAACAAGAAACATAACGATGCAAACCAATCAAGTTGAAGAGACTAAGGGTCCACTATGTTTCTGGATAGAAAACAAAATCCATGAAGCTGTGGGAAAGAGAAATGTCGAGTCCGGAAATGATAGATTTCCTTGAATTCATGGAACCCGAACTTTTTCCAAAATCAGAAATCGCCTCTATGAATGAAGGAATTTGGTTAATAGGTGAACTTCTATCAAATCATCATCATGATTCCGATCATTTGCTGGTGTGCTCTCCTAAACTTCCCGCGAGCGCAGTCAACATTTTCCAGCGTTCACACCTCCGCCTCAGTGTGGAAAGCAAACGTTCTATTCCTTTAGTTGTAATTTTTTGAAGATAAATCAGATGTTGACGAGGTGACAACCTCCGAGCATGTCAGATCGAATCCCTTTGATTTTCTTCAGAAAGGCAGTTCATTTGGTTGTGCTTCCTTCCTCATATTTGTTTAAGCAGTAAACATGGACTGTCAAATGCTTCGGCCTTGGGAAAAGAGCAGATGTTTGCTTTAGAGTATCCATTTAATTGTCTCAGTTGGTAAACAGTCTGTGTTTTGATAAAAAATTTACAGCATAACATCTGTGATCAATTCCTTCTTCCGCTCCTGCATAGGACTTCTACCCAGAATCGTAGTGACGTATTCAATGAGTAATGGCCTATACAATGACCAGCCGATGTACAAGCCAGTGCTTCTATCCTCTCAGACGAGTCCGGTACCAGTCAAACGACCCTTGAGGGACGGAAGGCTTGGTTGATCTAGGCGGACATCGATCTGGGACTGGAGTCATGACCATGCATTTGTGATAGTGCGCCACTTACCACAACACCACCTCCGCCGCGACTTGAAAATACTATAAGAATTTATGAAAGTAGGCAGATTTCAAGCATGGTTCTGAGCATATAAAGTATCAAAAGGTTAAGCAAGTAATGATCAATATCTGACTACTTTAAAAACATAAGAATTTTGTATGAAGTTTCGAGCATGAAAAACATTATAGCATAATTACTGCGGATACTCTTATATCTTCCATGTGCTAGACATCTGATGAAAATATGCATTGTATGCTCCACGATGATCGTTAACTGCCAGAATTTTTGGAGATATCCCGAATTTCGAGCTGAACGGAATAATCGAGTGAAAGTGATGAAGCCCAAGGGATATCATGAAGACTACGATGAAAACGTCACCTTCCCTGAATAGTTGTGTATAGCCGAGAATACAAAAAAAGAAGTGCATCAAACTTTAAAGGCAACAGCGTTTGACCTACATCGCCAAAGATAGATTTGTGAGAGCAAAGCAAAATCGGCTAAGTTGGGCGTTATCCTTGAATACTTCAGACAGTACAAAGAAGAAACAAGTAGCCACACAATTCACGACCATTACTATCGATAGTTGCATCAGAATCTAAAATAAATTCGTAGTCATGAAGATGATTAGAACCTTTTTTAGGTAGTAAAGTATGTCGACGTTGATAGATCTCGTCTCAGGTATGCACCCCGCACTCGACTATCTTTCAGAATCCCAGCGACGAATTGAGTGTGCATGTGGCCTATACAATGAGTTGCGGTGGGTAAACAATGTACAAGTCAGCGCTTTTATCTTCCTGGAAGAGTCTGACACCTATTAAGCGACCCATCAAAGATGAAGACTTGTTTGGTCAAGCGGATATCGGTCTCAGTTTCGGACTCTTGCGTGTCTGGTAGTCAGAAGTGATTGTTGGAAAATATGATGGCAGAAGTGGGCTAGAAAGAGTATTTGGACGAGTTGTAAGTGGTGTGTTATAACGTAGAGCCGGCTACAAGAAGCTGGAAGGGCAGTGATTGCTTCTCAATGTCTTCATTCCTGATTATCTGTCAAGGGTGGATCTGTTGCTTCCAAATATGCGGCGCTAGTTGTTTCTAGTGAAACCTCATCACGATTTTTGGAACACGGCCACTGAGGAAGTGGAATACGGAGGAGACCATATATGGATCCTTATTATTATTGGCCCTATCGAGAATGTATTTCGATCTAAAAGCGACGCTGTTTGGAAGCAACAGATCCACTCTCGACAGATAATCGGGAAGGAATCTTTGTCGTGAACTGTACATGTGAAAATTTGATCACTATCAAGTGTTTATAGTTGAAATTCTCTCTTAGGTCACGTGCGACGCGAGTGGAGTTGAACTGTTGCTTTACAATCTTCTTTTACCATGATGAATTTGGAATCGGTTCTGTTTTATGAAACATCCTCTCAGTCTTTAACAGCAGTTTCTGAGAGTGTGGCCGTGGCCACGGTCCGATACGACTGCAATTCACTAATCATGTCCTCTTTCTGTCGAACTAGACTGTTTCATTTACTCTCCTTTTCGGAACCACAGATTTTTGTAAAACATTGTAAATTGTTCGAGACATTTTTCGTGGTTTTGGCATTAAAAAAAACGTTAACCTTCAGCACTCGGAGGTTTTCCGTAAGTTGAAATTTTGTACTGAGAGTATAGGTAACATTCCCCGGTATGACGCCTCGATTGATATCTCGCAGTTTCGCTGAGTCCCGACGATACAGAGCTACGTATAATAAGCAACAGATAGTCATCAATACACAAAATCCCACTACTAAAACCACGACATTGTAACGTCCTGAAATAGAGTGACATTATTCGATTGAGTGGATCACATGTATTTGTACCAATCGGGGAACATCCAGCCCGTGTGTCCGCCGCATCTAGGTCACCCCCGCTCACTTGGCGCAGGGCACAGCTCACTACGATCTCGGTATGGCATTACAGAACCACCCAGTGTCAGTAAAGCGAATGATTAGCATCAGTCCGTGTTATCATCTCTTTAGGCTGACTGCTGTAGGCCATACTCTAAAATTATGCCCTGCTGACAACTAGGACGTCTGTCAAAAATCGCGGGTTGACACGCCGCGTGCGACGGCTGCGGCGTGACCTAGTTTCAACGGCCGCGCGGACACCCGTACAAACCAGGTTTCGTCAGAGCTGTATTGTTGCAAGGTTTTCAAAAGTTTGCAGGAGACAATCAATTGAAAACCAAAATCAATTTTTTGTCCTATTTCTCTTCTCGAATTCCCTACCAGCGTCAATGTTTTTCAAAAAAATTTTTCGATCTACCAGCATTCTGCATTTTTAAATGATTCAACAATAAAGGATAAAGGATAGATTTTTTGGCGTTAATCAATCCCGTCTGAGGGATGCGCCCCCGCACTCGACTTCCATTCAGAATCGTAATGGCGTAATGAGTGTGTATGTGGCCTATACAATGACTAGCGGTGGCCAGCCGATGTACAAGTCAGTACTTTTATCCTCCCAGACCTGTCTGGTACCAATTCACCGACCCCGGGAGGATGGAAGGCTTGGTTGGCCTGGGCGGGCATCGATCCGGGATTCGAACCCCTGACCGTGCGTGTGATATAGTGCGCCACTTGCCAGTACACCACCTCCGCCCGATTCAACAATACTACTGGAAATCCTCTCGAACCTCAACCGTATGATAGTTTCTCTCCGAGTGCGCTTCGTTCCGCGTGTCCGCCGAGGTCACGTCACACGCCAGCAGGCAATTCTTGGTAGGCGTAGCAGTGTATCACTGGGGCATACGGTTTGCGCTTGGACGCAAATCGTATGCCAAAATAATCGTTAGTGAAGATAATACGGAGTGATGCGAATATTCGCTCCACTGGCACATATTGGTCAGTGCTACTGTAATGTCACTCGAGATCACAGTAGGCTGATGGCGCGCGAAGTGGGCGAGGTGATCCAGAGGGTGTGCGATTTACGCGCGACCCTATCAAAGCTCTTCGTGCACGCAGCACGACGCATCACACAACAGATTACGCACGTGTTTTGATGCGATCGCTTCAGATCCCTCTAGTTGTGTTGGACTAAATGGATGTGCACTAGTATGTCTTCACCATGAAGTAGTGCGAATCTCTTTACTACATATGGCAATGAAGCCTCTTCGAGATTAAGGATTCACTTCATAGGTCACCGATTTACTTGTCAAATGTTCGAAATAAGAGTAACTTCAAAACGTTTCGTACGTAATGAACGCAATCCTCATGTAAACGTGCACAATTGGTCATTTTTTTACTTATATTTTATAAATCGCTGGTTCTAGTGAGGATGATGTTATAGTGCGTCTCGCCCACGGCGCCGCCCCACCGTAGACCCGCCCTTCACGCGAGGCGACCTAATTACATCGACGCGTGAATCGCACCATACCCAGGTGACCCAGTCACGATGGGCGCGCCAAACGGTACTCCCCCATAGGGTTTTGTATGAGATTTAGAATTGATTCTATACAAAGCAATAACTTGCCCAGTAAAACGCTGGTAGCAATGATCGCTGACAGTATATAACCGAAAGAGATGATGATTCCGCTGATCCAAGTTCTGGAGATTTTTTCGTAGTCGACGATAAATTTGGAGGCAAAACATCGTTCGATTATAACCGAAGGTAGGTATAGTGCCATTGCACAGGAACACCACGAATGTGTGAAGGTTGCTGCGACAATAATTATGTAGTTGAAATCACTCCCTAAATGAACTATAAGACATTTAATACTTATATGACATAGAAGTCCATAGGGCTTGAGTCGGTAAAGATAGATAGTAATGAACAAAGAAGGCAGCTTGTTGAAGGGACCATTGTATGCGACCATTTGCCGGGCCGATCAAGTGGTACATGGGTTACCTTGAAGAATGAAATTCTGAAGCATACTTGTCACTGGCTTTTATCATCACCGTCTTTGTGGCGCTCTCCCTCATTCGACTTCCATTCAGAATCCCAGTGGTGATTGAATGCGCATATGGCCTGCACAATGAATACTTTGCAGTGGTCACCTGATGCACATCTAGTTGTACATCTAGCGCCTTTCCAGACAAGTTTGATATTAATTAACCCATCCCGGAAGAGTGGAAGGCTAGGTCGGCCTGTGATATTTATTTAGTATCGACCCCAAATTCGAGCCCGGGTGTGGTAGTGCCGGCCAAGAATGAGTGAAGAAAAAGCGTGGTGATGAAAGCGTGAATCAAAAAGCACACAGAGAATCGTAGAAACAAGAACTTTCTCAAGTTTTACCTTCAGGCGTCATGATTCTGAGTTCGTAGAAGAAGAGCACAGCACGGGACAATAGATTGGGGTAGTATAAGAATAAGAGAGCCTGAAAATGTAGACTGTATCCGTTAGCCATGAGCCTTTATTTCTATTATTGGCGAAGCGAAGTTAAAGGATAACAACAACCCCGTCTAAAGGATGCGCCACCGCATCCCTCAGACTGGCTTGATTCAGAATCGTAGTGGAGGTTTGGTTTCCTATGCGGCCTATACATGACTTTTGGCGGTCAAACGCTGTAAAGTCGGTGCGTCTACACTCAAAGAGAAGCCTGATCCCAACTAATTGAAGTGGAAGGCAGAATTTCGCTTTTAGCCACTGCTTCAGAAGTAATTTCTCTTGAGTGTATAGGACTAGAATCAGACGGACTAGACGTTAAAAACTAGAGTTATGCGATCTCCAGGAGCTCAGGGTTCCTCCTTTTTTCAACTCACCATCGATATTCGTACAACGTTTTTGTGAAGTAATGGAGTTTTGTTCAGAATTCGTATAATAAATGGTATGTATACCACAGCAAAGACCATAGCCAGGAATTCGATAGCGAATAGGATCCATGTTGCGGGGTGAATTGGTCCTAATGGTTGTGGTTCGTTCAAGTGAATCTCGAAATCCTCATTACTCATCGAGTGCTCTCTGCAAAAACTTTCTCGAATCTGAGAGTGTGTCTGTTATGAAGATCGTTTGAATTTTCTAAGAAATGAGCGGAACAAGGACACGTGCGAGTGTATATACGAACATGCAAAACCATTCCAATCCAGTTCCAAAGACCGGGAAAGAGCAACGATCACGTAATCTCACAAAAATAACAAGGAACATAGAAGGAGAGGCATTGAATGCAAACAGCTGAAAGGTACACATACTTCCCATCTTTGAGATTCACCGTGCACGCAACTTCCAGTCAGAATCGCAACTATCTTTTGAGTTCGTAGGTGACCTCTACGATTGCTTGTGATGGCCAGACATTGTTCAGATCAGATCCGTCGGGTATGGGATCCCCGGATTATATGCACGTGTCAGTGCGGCATGTTAAAATACTTTCGAAAAGCAGATAGAACTCCTTGATGCTAGATAAATCAAGAGATTTCCGATCAGAATCTCTTACAAATACCTTTACCTGGGCAACACGGGGAGGTTAATGTCGTGGATATTTCGCTGAAGAGTTAGGATATTTCGTAACCGCTTGCTGAAGCAAATTAGACAGAAAAGTTAGCAATTTGCCCAAGACAACAATTATTTCTGACTTCCACTTGAAAATTAACATGTTACAGTATGCTTAATTGTAGTACTCGAATTTTTAAACACACTGACACCAGTATCCAACTAAGAGTAGAAAATACACGCTCACAAGATACCAAAGGATGACGAATAAAGTCTTTGGGAGTTAGCCAATCCCTTCCCTGGGGGAGCTTCCGCTAGCGGTTTGAAAAAGTATTAGGTTGATGCATAATTATTGCGGATTTTTTTACGGCTTTTTTTCTCTCGATAGACTTGAATACTGAGTTCGGGTTTTTTCTAGTAATGATCTACTCGATTTCCTCTACAAGAATATACTCAAAAAACCATCGTATATTCGCGAAATTAGGCTTTACTACTTCGAGAAAGATTGGAAGGTGGCACGGTCATTCCGTGATCTCAGTAACTTTTCGGCGATCGAACAATCAGCCAGAGCCAACCAAGAAATGGGATCTGCCCCTAAATCTGCCATATACACCAGCAGAAACTTTTATGGATTGTCTCGTCAACCATTCAGCAAAAAAATGGCTAGAGAATAGAAGTTATGTCGATTTGGATGACCTGATGGCAGATGTCAAGGCGTGGATCGCCCATACGGAATAAAACTTCTTCGCTTTTGGAATCCGACTAGCTGATCATCGTGAAGCAGCGCTTGACGTAGATGGTGAATAAGTTCCGGAGTAGTTGTTTGAATACGTCTTTGCTTAGTACTTCTATAGTTTCTTTAAGTAAAATTTGCTGGAAAAAATCCGCAATAATTATGCATAAACCTAATATATACAGGGTGGGCCAAAATTATGATTACACAGAAATCACGTCGCAGGAAACGAATAGAAAGCCAGTAGAGCAGACCAATTTCATTAAAGGGTTTATCACAAATTTCTTATCAAAACTGTACATTGAAACTGGGATCTGTTGCTTTCTGCTTTCACCCAACCCGAAAGACGACGATGGACGGCATTGACGGTGGCACGCAGCTAGGGTCATCGAAACGGTCCCGGCTTTTTGCTAAGCATTTTCGAGATTATTTCTTCTCTTGTTTGGGCTAAAGGATGCTTTCATCTCAGAGGCTGACCACATTGAGACATTCATGGGATTTAGGTCAGGGCTCCAGAGTGGTCACTGATCGAAGGTTATGAAGTCAAAGAACCCCTTTCACGAAATTTTTAGACAATTTCTGTTCTGCGGTCAGGAGCTTCATCTCGACAATATGACCGGTTCGAATCACCAAAGTGTCCTATTGCGCACGAAGAGATCAAACAGGCCTTTCACTGTGAATCTCTTTTCGTCGGTGAACAGGAATTCCGTAGGACAATTTTTTCGGATGCGACAGGCAGCCTTTGTTAGCCAACCATTCTCTTCTCTTTAACCTGCTCTTTGGAGAAATCACTTTCTGATCGTATAAGGGTCTCGTTGTGCAAGTGATGCTTCACGATTTAACGCAGAAAATTTCGTGAGATATCCATTCATTTAGCCTTTTTGGACTCAGAATGAATTTTGCTCCTACGTAGACCTTTGCCCTGCTTCCTTAACACTTCCCCTAAATATAACCACAGCTCTCCTGGATTCACCACTCCTATCTGCAATTGTTCCCAACTCTCGAGAGCGTCTTATGGTTAAATGGAATACCTGCCTTGTTTCGCTAGTTCGTCTGTAGATGCACCGTGCCAAAAGTGTTTGTAAATGCAAAGCGACGTTTAAATCACGGACTAGTTACGCTTATATTATATTAAAAATCTACCAAAAGTTTAGTAACATTAGAAAGGTAATAGCGTAGGCCACTTTGTGAAATGGAAGAATTTCAATGAATTGTTATGAACATGGAAAAAATTTGCAATGAACGTCAGCGCGCGCTGTAATCATAATTTTGGCCCACCCTGTAGAGACACGTAAAATGCAGGGGTAATAAGAAATATCAAAATAATCGTATTTGACCGCCAGTAAATCATGTGCACTTTCACTAGATCACCTAATGAACGATCACCGAACAGTTACTGAGATCGCGGAATGAATGTGCCACCTTCCAATCTTTTCGAGGTAGTAAAGCCTAATTTTGCGAATATGCGGTTGGTTTTTCGAGTATATTCTTGTAGAGGAAATCAAGTAGATCATTTCTAGAAAAAACCCGAACTCAATATTCGAATTCTATCAAGAGAAAAAGAGCCGCGAAAAAAAACCGCAATTATTATGCATCAACCTAATATGTGGCCTACATATCGAACTGCTATAACTAGACAAAGTGCAAGACAGTGCATTTATTCTCCCAGACAGTGGTGGAGAGCTTGGTCGGCTTGAGCAGATATCGGTCCAGAATTCAGCCCGTGACCATCCCTGTGTGATAGTCCACTACATCACCTCCGCCCTTATCCTAGGTACTACTGTGAGAAAGTGTGAGAAATTATCAATCAATGGGTTCCTAGTGGCCACATTCGCTCAACAGATTTTCCGATAAGCTAGCCAAAGCGAAAGAAAAAGTGGGCTTTTCCGTACCTTAGGGAAGACCTGCAATGGTTTGCCTTCACGTAGACTTTTTCTGCTGCTTCAGAAAGCCGGAAATGATGACAGTCGTTGCAACAGCCTATCCATGGACGTCAACAAAATAAATAACTGGATTGAAAGAGGGAGAAACAAGGGGAATACTAGCATTTAGCTTAAAATAATTACAACTCTTTGTGTTCACTGCTAATTAGATTACTCCCGATGGCGAGACGAGTTGAACATTGATGAGCTTAGCTGCCAATGGTTGCTTGACGTGCTTGTAGAAAATTGTCGGGTATTGCAACGGACACGAAGGAGAAGAAGAAAATGCTCACAGATTACATGATCCCCAGACTGAAAAGTATTAGTCAAACTGCCATTTATACAGAAAAACACGTTGGTGAAACAATCTGAGCAGCCATTTAACACTCAGCTTAAAGTCACCTGTTCAATAAGAAACATAACGATGCAAAACAATCAAGTTAAAGAGACGAAGGGTCGACAATGTTTTTCAGATGGACAACAAAACTCGATAAAACTGTGGAAAAGAAAAATTCGAGTCCTGTCAGAAATCGTCGAAATCGTGTGCTCTCTTGAAGTTCCGTCGACGACAGTCAACACTTTCCAGCATTCACGCCTCCGCCTCAGTGTGGAAAGCAAACGTTCTCTTCCTCCAATTGTAAGTCTTTGAAGATAAATCAGATTTTGACGAGAAGACCACTTCCGAGCATGACAGATCGAATCCCTTTCATTTTCCCTAGAAAGATGGTTCATTTGGTTGCTTTTCCTCCCTCATATTTGTTTAAGCCGTAAACATGGACTGTCAAATGCTTTGGTCTCGGGAAAAGAGCGCATGTTTGCTTCAGAGTGTCCATTCGACTGTCTCAATTGGTGAACAGCCTGCGTTTTGGAAAAAAATTTACAATATGACATCTTTGGGCGTTGATCAATTCCGTCCGAGAGATGTGCTCCCGCATACGACTTCTAATCAGAATTGTAGTAACGTATTGAATGAGTATTATCCTATACAATGAATTGCGGTGACCAGCCGATATACAAGCCAGTGCTTTTATCATCCCAGACAAGCCTAGTACCAGTTGACCGACCCTGGAGGGAAGGAATGCTTAGTTGATCTGGGTGGACATCGATCTAGGACTGGAATCATGTCCATGCACTTGTGATAGTGCGCCACTTACCACAACATCACCTCCGCCCTGTGTGTGCGGTCACCAGCCGATGTACATACATATAACACAAGTCAGCACTTTGTATCCTCTCGCTGACAAATATGTTTCCAATTAGCCGACCCCAGAGGGATGGGATGCTTGGTCGGCTTGGACGAGAATACATCCGAGAACCGACCCCCGGTTCATGCGTGAATGATGGTGCACCACTTGCCAATATACCACCTTATCTTTAAATAAATTTTTTTTACTTGCAGTTCCGTACAAAGCTCGACTATAACTGTTCAATAGGTCAATATGACTGATACCTTCACACAATCATATGTAGACATTACTATTTTGTGGGGTTATTTTACGTCCAGCTACCAACAGCTCCAATTTTGAGAGCCATCCCTAGCAGTTCACCACAAAAAGAGAAATGACCGACAGCGAACCGCATTTCTCTCGTCGAAATAGTGTTTGAAAAGTGAAATCACGACGTATAGTAGGGCAGATGTTTATTTGGCGGTGTTCACTTGGTTTCGACCTCTTACTCGTGATGATTCGATTATACCATCCCTCTACGAACACCAATCCCAACACATTACCTCACCTGAATAAACTTACCGACTAGACCTACGAACTCCGATCGTTCCCCCTCTTATTGAGTCAGCAGTGGTGGCTCTAATAAGGCGTCGTCTCCTTCATTGGGGAGGAAACATCCCATGGTTTGGATACGTTTACTTCTATCCACATCCACAGGTGAGCCTTAAGAAAGTAGTTTCTACATAATTTTTTATGATTCCTCTTGATACTCGTGGTTTTTTTTTTCAGTAACGGTACTTTTATGTAGTACCACATCTATGAACTTTCATGAAAAGAGATCTTTTCCATTCACGAAGAATCTCGTACGACTTCCATTCCCAAAGGTGAAAAATGGTACGAAACTTATGCTCCGGTTAGATGAGATTCCGAGCGCATTGAAGCCATTTATCAATGAGACCGCCCTCATGAGAGAAGAACAGAAGAGAAATTCAACTGAGGTTTGTATAGACTGTTTTCACTTTTCTTCTAAATTGCCAAATCTGAGGCGCATTCGAAAGCATGCCAGAGAGGTGAATTTTCTTTCTTGAAATTTTTTTCTTCATCTATTGGGGTGACTGCAATCCGAATTTTTCAAATGTCTTTCCTTTTGATCATGGGAGCAAAATGATTTTGTAAGTGGAAAAAACTGAAGAATTTCAATTTCATCCAAGGCTTTGTAGCAGTGGAAAATGACCCGATGTTTGTTTTATGATAACGTTTTGTAGTGTTCATTTTATGCACTTACCGTAACAAGTATTGATCGTTATTGATCACTTTACTAGTATCACGCCCCAGTGCCTTCCTGCTCTTATCCTCGCCATAATTTCCGGCCAACGCATTTCGCTAACCTGATTTCGTGAGCAATTTTCCTTCTTCAACCATCCACGCAACACAATTAATACGGTGTCGTGTCCCCGTGAAACGAGTAACTAAGTAACGGGTATGACATTTTGGTTTTGTGAGAGAAATTTTTTTTTGAGATACTTTCGCTCCGAATAATTAGAAGCAATAATCATTGTGGGGGAGGGGAGGGGGGGGGGGGGGCAGAATTGGAGTAGTGGCAAGTGGCGTACTGTCTTTTCACCGAGAGCGTACTATCGTTACCAATTTCCTGAAAAATAAGAGCACCGACCTGTACTTTGGCTGGACATCGCAGGCTACTGTATGGGTAGAAACGCATTCAATATGCCACTGCGATTCTGAATGGGAGTCGAGTGCTGGGCACATCTCAGAGACGGGATTGGTCAGCACTATAGACGCATCTTTGATCCTTAAATTATTTAGCGTATCCATTAAGTCTCCGATTTTCACTCGCAGTGTGCCACCGATGCACATCGACGTACATGAGTGAGAAAAAACCACACCAAATTACCTAGCAAAATTTCAAAGACCTTCGTACATACTATCTGTCTTTCCATGTTCGTTTCATCACTCACTTCATCTAAGGTTAAACTACAGTATTCTCTTTCTGCCATCTAAATTCTACGTGTCTCTTTTCCCTAAGGAGAGCGGCACCACAACGGTCCCTCCCGCAAAAAACCATATAAACTTTAGAGTTGTATTTTAGAGTAAGATTTAGGATGATGTGATAACAGACGAAGATGTCGCAGACGTCGATGACAACGATGAATCGTCGAAAGTGAACACAGCACATTATGACGGCAAAAAGACCACGATCTCTATATCCACCGAGGGAGGAATTGAACTTTATCAGCACTGGCTAGACCAGGCGGTTTCGGGGCTTATAGCTACTGTTGCAACTAAAAAGTAAGCATAATCTTCGCCTGTTTTTCTAAAGACCTTGTGAACTGAACAGATGAATTTCAGATTGGAGAATGTTCCAGAATCTGAAAGAGCTGCACATCAGACCTGTGCTAAAGGGGCCACTACTGTTACGGCCCATGCGAAGTGTGTGGTGCAACTGATCGATATAGAGCGCAAATATCAGATGTGGAGAAATCGATATGGGAACGCGAAAAGAATTGGTTCGATATTGGTTTTCTGATGTCCCTATCCTTGGACTCCAATATTGACTCATTTTACGATTAGAGTGAGCTTAGATGGCCTATGATGGTTAACTAGTCTGAGCCCACTAGCCTTTTGACCCTTAGACATTTCGCCCAGAGTTTCGCAGATTTGTGATGGTTAGTGATGGTAGAATGAGGTTTCTGCCTAGCATTTATAAGGGATTAAAGCAAAATGTGACCCATCAGTTCATTTTGCTCAGTTGACTCTATAACAATTGCGAAGTAGCATCAGAAATGTAGCACATTCATTATTTCTTCGATTCACTGTCTTTTTCGACTATCCTCATTGCTCTTATTTATGAAATCACTCATTTCCACTACATGCCAGTCTCAGGGCAGCAAGGAGAATGGGCTAAGAACTGTAATCTGAAAAAAATCTCAGATTATTTCCTGCTCTCTTCGAATTTCACTTTGATTTTGATTTACTCAGTTATGGACGTTGCTCACATTTCAGGTTTCAAGCACAGAAAATTCCGGAAAATCATCAGAAAAAGGAAGCAGCCTCGAACCAAAGGGCGACGGTACAAGGTTCGAAAACTCAACGATGAATCGAGGCGAAGAAAAGTCAGTCAGTCGATGAAGAAAAAACCTTACGTTCATGGTGATCCCACCAAGGTAAGCTCAACTGATGGTATCGGCTTCTCGAGATGAGTTCCATTCGCTCTTTCAAGAAGTCTTCTAAAACAGCTTCATCTGTGACATTACTATTCCATGGTTAACGCTTTGTCTTGAACGAATTTTAGCGATTTTTTTTTCATCTCATGTTGGCATCTACTGTAAATAAGAATACCTGCTGAGAAAGGTGTAAAAACTACACGATTGTTTCCGCACTATGCCAGAGTTTTACTCATTTAGGCATCCTCTCCACAGGACAAGGAATACATTCCTAACACTGACAGCTGGGTGGGCTCCTTTAGAATGAGAGCGAAACGATCCCTTGATGAGAGGCTGAAACCGATGCCGAAACCAGTGCAAATGGATCACTACACCCTCGAAAAAGGTGTTCTTTTATTCTCTGAGATCTGGCGGAAATGATTTGTGAAGAACTGCAAGTCCTAAATTAGTGTACAATGCATATGGGTCCCGAAGTACCTTTATTTTGCTCAATTCAGAGGACAAAATATCATTTCTGGGTGTACTGGCACAGAAACTTGTTCATACGGTACGCCTGTTAAAAAATAAGGATAAGAATTACAAGAGGTATGTAAACGGTGTTGTTTTGCTTCAATTTCACGGGTCCACCAGATATTCCTTTTTACCTAGGTGGCAGAGCGTGATAAGCGAGATTCGCGAAGAGGGCAAAAAGCTAAAGGAAAAACGAAAAGCGAGGAAAATGCTAAACGATAGGCTCGATTTGTTCAAGAAAACCTTACGTGATGAGGGAGTCGATCAACGCTCGATTATGAAAGTAAGTTCACTCACCTTAGTTACTCTAACCCCGTAAAGCTTTTTCCATATTTAATCAGGCCTGAAGGTAGGAAAGTGCTGGGAGGCGACCTCAGTTTCCTACAAAATATAAGCCAAACATAAATAAAGGAAATCGATCGTATGATGTGAACTTACTTCTCAAGTAGGGAGGATAAAAAGGATTAAGTGCTCAGACCTTAACCAATCCCGTTTGAGGGATGCGCCACTGCATTCGACTTCCATTCGTAATCGTAATGCTGTGTTGTATGTGGCCTGTACAATGAATTGTGGGAAACAGCCGATAGACGAATCACTGCTCTCATTGAGATGAGCTTCCAATTATCCGAGTTCGGCCAGGCTAAACGGATTTTGATCCGGGATTCGAAACCGTGACCATGCATGTGTAATAGGGCACTAAATGCCCCTATACCACCTCCGCTCTATTTTTTTCAGTTTTTGAATAGAACCGCTTCAAATACACCAGCTGAGAAGTCTGCTTTTCTAAATCGAAAGAAAACTATCTTTATATGAATGATGGGGTCATTCTGAAATTCCCTGGAACAATGAAATAAGTACTTTTAGAAGATGAATGTGCTTGGGGATGAGGACGATGATGATGAAATGAAGGAGCTATTGATGAAAGCCAAGGAGCAGGAAAGCAAGTTAACTGATGAGGAGACCTTGATGCAGGCTCCAATGAAACTGATAAGGCAAGGTTTGTGATGTTGATGAGCTAAACGCTGACCGATACTCTGACAGTTCTCTTGAATAGGCTTTTGGACATTTTCTCGGATTTCCGATAGGAACTTTGAATTGAACGTTGGTGAATTTGATTGGATTCCCAAGAATTACGTTCTACTCCTAAGGGGTAAACAGAGAAAAACTTATTTCATGCCAGCCTTTGTAACTGAGACTTATCTTCATGAACTACCTTCCCAGTTCAATGGAAGTTCAAAGCCACTGAATGAAACTAATATTCTTTGAGTTTTTCCGATGTTTTTGTTGAATAGAAGAGAAAGGTGAGAGATATTTGCTGAAAATGAAAGATTGGAATTTAGGAGCCAACTTTAGTATCAATTTCAGTTATTCCTTAAGCGGCTATATCATCTGCTCTGGTAGGTTAGAAGGCTTCGATTTGCAGGACTCAAGCTTGGAATGATGCTATCTGGACAGAATGTCACCAACTTCGACAATAAGAATATCAAGCTGATTTCTCCTCGTTTGTTCTCGCTTGTTCCGGAAGAAATTGATAATGAAGTGGTGCGTTTCCTTGAATTTTTTCATACTCAACACGATCAATGTGTATTTGTAGTAATTTACAGTCGATACGAATCAATACGATTTGCAGATCGATCTTCTTTCACCTTCTCTACTGGCATTGCATGATGAAGGTCGTGGAGTAGAAGATGCATTTAGTTTGGCGAAAGCAATCAAACATTTCGATGAATTAGGACATGAAGAATGGTTGAACTTCGTTATTGAGGCGTCTGGAGTCTCGGATGCTGTTTCGAAAATAAGGGTGGGTTGCTATTTCATCATATGTCCTCATTGGCTGCTCTCAGAGTTCAACGACGTGCCTACCGACGACCGATGGCGTTGTCAACACGTGGCTAGCCACGCCGTAGTTCGGGCGGTCGGTCGGCACGTCGTTGAACTCTGAAGGAACTCCTTGGCAAATACTCTGTCACCAAAGCATCGCAGCGCTATACATTTTGAATTCATGCCTTTTTTCTTGATTTCTACTATTGACTCTGAAGCTTTCTTTCCAATTCTTTCCTATCGTCTCCTACATTGTGTGTAAATCGTAAGCACAGAGTTCTCGCTTTCCGTGCCCCATTGTTATTTCAGGCACTTCTTTGAGGATTCCGAAGTGCTGTGAGCACGAATGGGAACTTAATCCTTTGATAAAGTCCAAATATTCCAATTCCGAAAAATAATTAGAGTGGGAGTATTGTGAGAAGGGTGTGATAGTCAGTCATTCTATTGCCAAGGTATGCTAGGCAGCAAATGAAGTAGTAAAACGATCAGCATCTGCCATCTTAAGTGCTCAGTGAGTTCTAGACCATTATGTCACTGGTTCAGGATGTGAGTGAAGCCGAGGATAGCCCACGATTGGATGAGGGGCTCAAAGATGAGCATGGTCAACCGCTTTACTTTACAAAAGAGAATGTAACGGAAATGCTAGGCAATACTGAACGTAACAAAATTGAAGTGTTCGAGAAGTTGCAAAAAACGTTCACTTCGGATCAGGTACGATTTTTTTCAGCGCCTCTCCGTATGTGTCCACTTCTTTTCCTTCCGCCAATAGTCAATGTTACCCCTTTCTTCCAGATGAAAGCTATGAACACAACTGGATACACCGTGATGGACGATAAGCAGTTGGAACTGGTTTACGGTCCTGGCTCACCGTACGCTAATGCCACCACCTTAGAGCAACTTCGTAATGTTTCTGCAGCTGAAATTCCTCATCTCATAGAGAATACCATAAGGAATTTGGCTGATGAGGTGGTGGCATTTAGAGCACAACGACAAAATGACGTAGTTTTATCACCTTTGGTGCTGATTTCGGTTGTTCTTGCTCCAGCAGTTGCTTCGCAACCTATTGTACTCTCACCAATTCTCTTTGTTCCTATAGTACTTTCTCCTGCAATTTTCGGTGCTGTCATCCTTTCTCCATGGGCGTTTGTTCCAGTAATACTTGCACCTCGTATTTTTTCTCCTATTATTGTCTCTCCCATTCTGCTTTCACCAGTCATACTTTCTCCACTTGCTCTTCATCCTCTTATACTCTCCCCAGGAGCACTTGTTCCTTTCGTTCTTAGCCCTTTTGTTCTTACACCTTTTATCATTAATCCAGTAGTCTTGTCACCCCTTATTTTGACTCCTTTCTGTTTATCACCTTTTATCATTGTTCCAAATGTGTTATCTCCCCTTATTCTTTCTCCATTTGTCCTTTCACCGCTCATACTCTCTCCTCCAGCGGTTTCTGCTTTCGTACTTACGCCTTATGTCCTGTCGCCTATCATAGCTTCTCCTGGCGCTGTATTTGCAGCAGTACTTTCTCCTTCTTGGCTCAGCTAGTCGGGTTTTATACCATAATGTATGGTATATACATAAATTTAAGCTTTCTGGTTAATCGTTCGAGTCATTGTCCATATTCGTGCAGCTGGTGCCTCCCTTCTGGGACATCTTCGAGTCCATTGTTAGCTAGTGAGATCGCATCCGCACAAAAAAAAACACACAGCGATTATGATATGGTTCACGATTCACTCCGCATTGTTTCGTGCTGAATTCGTCGACAGAGCAAACGAATTTCACTAGCCCATCGTTTCTTAGGTGTTAATCATCGTTGGTTCTAGTGGATTAGCCACTTATGTCAGCTGATAAGAGATGTTCAGTCTAGAGAAAGAGTAATTAAGAAGGAACAGAAGAAAGATCAGCCTAAAAATCTAAAGGTTAAGGCAATGCTGATCCTCCTACATTCAGGTGCCACTGGTTCGTTGAACCTACTCAACGGCACCATTCCGTCGCAGGCTTCACCTATCAGGCGAAGCGACCTTATAAGCTTAGCGGCAGAATCGAAGCACCCCCTCCAGTTCCAATTAACAGCGATACAGTAGTCCAAGAATATCTTTCCCATAGAACTCACTTATTTACGTACAAATTCGTATGAGGCATTATTTGTCGTTTGAATAAATCTTTTACGTGTACAGGCTGCTTTGTTTTGGTTCGTCAAATTCATTTTGCTTACAGACGGACAGACGAAATACGGAGAAAAGCGGACGAAGCGTAAAGTTATCTCTTCACGTCACTGGAGAAAAATATCTTATGAAATTGTTTGTCAAGGGGCTCTTTCGGTTGATTACCACTAATGAGCATTTCACCGTCAAATCCGACAGATCTGCGTACCTTTTCTTCGAAAAAAGCCATCAATGGGGAGCGGGTGTGTTGCGATTCACGCGTCAATATAATGAGGTCATCGGACAAAACGCGCTAAAACATCATGCCTACCGTCATAATGAAAGAAATAAGAACTCATAAGTAGAATAAGTAAAAAAAATGACCACCTATGCATGTTTACAGAAGGATTGCTTTTTTTCTAGAATCAAAAAATTTGAAGGGATTCTTACTTCGAACGTTTGACAAGTAAATTGTTGACCTATGGGGTGAAATCCTAATCTCGAAGAAGCTTCATTGCCACAGTGAAGAGTTTTGCTCTAATTCATGAGAAAGTCGTGGATTACTGCGAATCGAGTCTTAAACAGTTGTTCGAAGCTGTTTTTAGATGCTGATCATTGGAGGCCCGGACTCTGCCCATTCAAACTCGAAGTTTATGAGACAGAGAGAAATGTGAGACATTGGAAGAGCAGATGCCAGGTATTACAGAAGAAGAGACCATTCATAAGGGATCCATGTTCACTACTGAGTGAGGCCTGCATAGGTTTTCAAGCAGGGATAAATCCCTTCAAAATCATAACATTTATTGTGAATGCTACCACCATCACATAACTAATACATTCGCGAAACTTGACTGTCATTCCACATTTGACTGTAGGCGTTGAAATACAGCTCCCTTTCATTAACCGTATGTTTCCCGAGCGACTTGAGTTTCGTCACACGGCTCTGCCTGGACTTCTTGATGATAAACCATAGTAGAATTGGAGACACCAATGTGAAATAGGGTACTGTCTAGAAAAATTAAATTAGTTTTTCTAAATTACACTTTGAAAACATAGTTCATGATAGAAATGGTTTCTGAGACTTCTTCCAAGAACGAACATGTGGCCCGAAGAGTAGCACGTGGTGCATCGCCGGGTCCGAAAACGACCTTTCCAGGGTGTTGGAAGGTTCCACAACTGAGTTGGCCCATGTACCCACCCGTAAGTGACCGTGTTATGACGGTATTGTTAAGCGTGTTCCGTTCACAATGAGGATTTAGGATGTTGACGTGTAGTGCACTTATGTAGGAGACACCTAGACGACTACAGACACATAATCTCGTACAAACCATTTCTTATATCCGCCAATTTTCCTTCACCATTTTCACACTATTCTTACTTCGGGCCTGAATTGCATTTCGTTTTCGATCAGTGACTCAGAACGCAGTAAACACTGATTAGAAATTATCAGTGACCATCCCTTTGGATAACAAAACAAAACTCACATAGCCAGCGGCAAATATGGTCCTATAGGTTACGTATGAAAAATGTGTTCTGAGTAATAATAATAATGCGGAAGATCCTGAAAATGCCAAATGGCAGAATACGTTGAAGAGTATCAGCGGTAGAAGAAGTCGGAGGACGGAATCGTTCTCCCGCAGTTGATAAGCAGATTGCAGATCCGAAAATTTCCTGAAATACTATTTATAATTTTTTTTCACCACTACTATTCACTTATTTATTGTTCTATTCACTTATTAGCTATTTAGTACTATTCAGTAGAAGAATGCAGTGCTCACTTATAACTGCAATGCTTTTCCATCCATCGGCTGAATTTTCCCCACCATGGTCCCGTATGTAGCTAAGTTTTGGTCAGCATTTCGATTCGGGGGTGCCCCATCCCGTGGACCATATTCATAGCAGTTGATGGGTTATAAGTGCTTCGGGCCAATAGGAAGCGGATGGGTGGAATTACTGACATAAGATCCAACACGATTATTAATCCCCACCTGCTCCTAAAGTATTTTTCAAATCACTTGTAGATAGGGTGAGCGTTCATGACAGGAAATTCATAACCTTTACAGCTTTAGGCGATGCTAAGAATGGTGGTAATCCACTACCGGTGGAACCACCCAAGGAGAGAATTCATAGTGTAGCTACCTCTCTTTCACCCCGATTACTTCGAATAAGGAACAAGTTTGATTCTAAAAAACGATTCAGAGGTCTAACTCACTGTTTCATAGCAGTAACATTGGTTATACGTAAGATTGCTGTTCCAGCCAACGACATTATGTCAATAAAACATAAAATAAAGCATAGCGTTGTGATCCGTTCAGCCGTCTCGTTAGTACTGACAGAACAATATATAGTGAAAGTTGTGAGATTCATGTTGCCTATAGCCCAGGCGCTGAGAACCAGTGCAGACAAAACCTGAAAGAAAGGGAATGGAAAAGAGGGGTAGGCGACTCTTTACAATAACCCATGATGGTACGTACTTACGAACGTTTCTCATTCATGAAAACATATCATTTTCTATCATTTTAGGTACCGGCAAGGATGAGTCGACTAAATGTCCAATTCTGACCCATCCCAGCTTTTTGCACGAGATAATCATCTCACCACCCAGTGCTCCTTTCCTCCCAAAGCTGAGACAAAAACTATATTCCTTCGCTATGAACCGTCTCTAGTGTACGCAAAGGCTATCAGCGGAACAACATCAACGGCACATAGCGTCCTATATGAGTGCATATACCGTAATCACTCAGACCCGTATTCACTGTAGTGTAAGATCTACTGGCGCTTATGTGATATGTAAAAGTCGTTTAACATTTTACCACAGTTTGGGTGACGTTACTCTTGATGCGTTCTACCATCAGGCATAAACAAAAATAATGCTGTCGACTCACATGAAGTCGGAAAAGGAGACAGTAAGACTAACTCGATGGAATCAAACGAAATCCGGAGGTTTTTTACACTAGTTTCTTTTCCAGTGGACCAATCCTATTTGTTAAACATGAGTGAAGGACGCCAATGGTCTGCTAAACACCAGTCTTCCATCTTGTTTTTCGTTTTTCGTCTTCATTATTTACAATAGGAGAGTCCATTTCCAAATTATCTCAAATATACTCACACAACAAAGAGATATTGTTAATCCAAGCCAACATCCATATTGTTCATATCCATTTCGTTTCCACAAAGCTAGAGCTCGTTCAACAACCATACCTGCCTGAAAAATAACTTGATTATTCAGAAGATCTATGCCAGTCAAGCGATTCTTCCTCCACAATTTGATAGCTGCGACCCTATCCAATTCGTTGAATTTTATATTTGAAATTACCCAGGCGAATTTCGAAAACATCGTCCACTCTTTCAAGTTCTTATAAGGAACTGGAAAACCCTATTCTCTGCTGAAGTTCTAGCAAAATGATTGGTAGAAGCCCCATCACTGCTGAAAGTCTGATAGATTCTTTATTTCTACTGTCTGAGGTATGAAGCGTCAATTTACCTGCAAAATTGCGAAAGATGCCATACAGGCAGTCGTAGGAAATCTCACGGCGAAGCAGAATGCTGTTGAAATGGCTATTTCGCAAGAATTCGTATGCGATAAATATAAATACAGATGAAATGACTAAATAATTTTGTTATTGAATATGATGAGGCTGTTTTTTTTTCTCTAAACACGACATAGGTCAACAATTTTTTTCATACAGCACCCCTTAAAATTCAATAAATTGGGTCAGACAAAACGAAAGACAAATCAAGGTAGGTTGCACACCTTTCGGCAGATGACGCCACCCCTGCCCATAAGGGCCATGCCTCCTTCTCAGGAAGAACTCAACGATGCTTCCGAGTGAATATTCGTGAAAAATAATCAGTTCAAACCATCCGCCGAATTTGGTGGGATTACTGTACATAATTGTATTTCAATAGCAGAGTCTCTAATTAGGTTGGATCCACCTCGAATGCCCGGGGTATTGTTGAACGAAATGAGCGTACTATCAATCAAATTCCTTTCCAACGCCTTTTATTAGGTCGTGGAGAGAGCTCTTGCGTTTTGCGCCTCAGACTTCAAATGCACATATTTCGCCTTAAACAAAACGTCATCAATCAAAATAACATCCACTACTATCGACGCACTTTTGCAAACAAGAAACAAGTTTGTTTATCTCACTCGCGTAGAAGTCCGGAGATCTAGAGGGGTGAAATCGTCGAATGCCGCGGCAGCATCATGTTAGGTCTTGAAGCATTTCTCTTTGAGAAAGCCTTGAGACGTTTAAAGAATGGTAGTCTGTGGGAGAAAGGTCTGGGGAATATGGACGAGAGAGTTTCATAGCCTAGCCACCAATTTTCTCAGGGTAAGTTTTGCGACGTGGGGGGCGAGCGTTGCGTGGAGTAGAATTGGCCCCTCCCTATTCTCCAGTGCCGGGCTCATGAGCTGGCGCTTTTGATGAATTTCGTCAATTTCTTAACAGTGCCTTGTCGGCTGTTACGGTGTCACCCAGATCCATGAAGGTGTGGTGGATCAGCCACCAAACCAGCACCATGACCTTCTTTCCATGCTGCTTCGGCTTGGGAAAATATCGTGGGGCTAGATCCTTGTCCAACCACCGGCCTGACCGTCGCCGTTTGTCGTACGGGATCTATCTCTCATCGCACGTCACAATATGGTCTAAAAATGGATCGTTCCTGTTGCGCAGAGGCAGGGCTGAGGCGAGCTCGAAGCGGCGGTCTTTCTTGTGTTGAGTCAACTCGTGCGGCACCCACTTATCAAGCTTCGGCTTCCCGATCTCCTGTATGTTGGTGCCAACCGTCCTGCTGGAAACATTCAATCTCGAGCCAATATCCTTTAGCGTTGTATGTGGATTCTCTTCCACTAACGTTATCAATTGTTCGTTGTCAACGGCCGATGGCCGCCCACTACGCTCATCATCTTCTAGGTTCGGTACAAAATTTTTTATACCACCTTTGTGTTGTACGTTGATTCGTCGTACCTGGACCAAAAGCATCACTTCAGAACGAAGCCGATTGTATATTTGGATAAAGCAAGAAATGCGCTTCAGAATGTTGCAGAACTTGCAAGCAATCTAATAGCAAATAAAATAGCACCGCGGCGAGCATTTGAAAATTGGGCGTCAAAAAACGCAAGAACTTTCTTCACGACCTAATATTCTGCACACTTTGGAATTTGAGATTTTTCAGGATTTTAAGTTTTAAAATGATGTTAACTAGAGTGTCAAATAAGCTGAAGTACTTGCCTGAAGCATGGTCACAAGAACAGAATGTATTACATACAATACTAATGTTGATATAATGAGTATCTGAAATACAATTTTAGTAATTAATGCAAACACCTATTTCTTTTCTAGCTATACATATACTGCCTTTGCCTTTTTGGAGATTTCATATTGCATACACAAATTAAAGCCCACCAAAGCCTTATGATCAGGTAAGTCTTAAAACTCATGTGGCGGAAAGGCAGTGCGACTCCCGAAAGGATCGTTCATGGGGATGTCAGGGCACTGATGGCTCCCTTGCTATCTCGCCCCGATAATGCCAAATACATATCAATTCTTCAGAAGCCAGGGACAATGTTTCCCGGAACATAAGCTATAAACCTGGTCTGAGCATGCCTTCGAATCTTCGATTCTAACAAAGAGCAGAATGCAGACAAAACTCTAGCTCCAGCAGATCCATATCACTCACCTTGCAGTTGACATGAAAATAAAGGCTGGTACATTTCCTGATCACAATAGTTCCTACTATGGCTGCCAAAAAACTGGCAAAAGCTTGTAGACCGACAACGACACGAAATTTTTTGCTTGCAATCAGATCTCTGAATTCTTCTGGACAATCCATTTTCTTGTGTCTGTAATGTGGAGTCATAACCTTGAATTGCTATAAAATCTGCAAACAGCATCAAGTGAACAATTAGTGGGAGTTTTAAACGTGAGCGACTTGGAAACCTTCTGAATCAACCGCATTGCAATAACAAGCAGCGCAACAGAAGAAAAGATCGACTACAAAACGTCCGCCTCTGGATGTGACATACAGTGAATACAATCTTTAAGCGCTTATAATGCCCAACTAATACACCGTTTCCCGATTCAATATCGCCACGTGTGACATATACTCGAATAATGGAATAGTTAGCCTAGAATAATGCAAAAATGGCGGAGAACGCGAATATCAGTGTCTAGAGAGATATAAGGCTTCATAACCGTAGTAAAATTGGGTGCTGGAGATGAAGTGACAACAAAAGTGGCATGGAAGGGGTGATTCGACGAGCTGTTCAAATGTACACGCCATTGCAACAGCTGGCTACAGTAAGCTGTTTGCGTGCAAGGTACAAGGCGCGGCAAAAGTTGTGGCAACGGTAAATATGATCGTAAAAATGGTCAAATCGATCGATATATGATACAACACCAACAGCATTTATCAACAGCTATATAGATCACAAAAACAAACTACATCTCGAGATAGCCTTCTCTGCGCGAATACAGGCTGAAAGACTCCTAGGAAACTCGTCGACGGTGGCACGCAGGTAGTCTTCGTCCAAATCTTCCCATGCTTCAAGAAGGGTTGTACGTAGAGCATACAAACTTCAATGCTTAGTAGAGCAGGCCTCCGTCTTAAGAGCTGAGGAAACAGAATAGTTTAAAGGATTTAGGCCTAGTTTGTTTGGGAGCCAACCGTCCGACGAGGTGAAGTCTGGGAAGTGCGTTGCGCACCAGTCGTGCACCACCTTGGACCTGTGTGCTGAAGATGATTCCTGTTGATAAGCCAATGTCCGGTTGCCGAAATGGAATTTTGCCCAGGAGAGGTCCTCTTTCCTCAAAACGCCTTTCAGGTAGGTCTTGCTATCCACCTTACAGACAGATCGCTGAGCAATCCCTCCACGTTGGCTGGCTTCTGCAGGGCTCACCGCTATCATTCCATGGTTTTGGGTGTTTAGGAATTGAGCTGTTGAAAACAGACATTCGTCAGTGAAAAGGATGTTGCTGTGTCGTGACTGCAAAAATCGCTTTACATCTCACTCGCTCCTTACATCTTTTGAGCCTAAATTTATTCTTATTTTCTTCATACACATGTGAGCTTTTCTAATCTTATGACAGCAAAGTCGAAGGTGGCTGGTGACAATTCCTACAACAGATCGAGCAGAAATACCCACCTCAAGAGCCACTTTCTCTCGGACCTACGAGGGTGGCGGTGGATGTTCTCTCGAATGATTTTCACGATCTCTTTTGTCGTTGCTCTCTTCAGTCTTCCATTTTTGGGCTTGTCTTCAATAGTTCCTGTCACCGTACCTGTTGACGTTGTTATGCACGGTTCCTAAGGGAATCTGGAGCTGTTTTAAGATGGTCTTTGCCGTGCATTCAGCGAGATGGAGGTGCAGGATGGAAGCTCGTTGGCCTTTGCTTGACAACATTTTGTAAAATGACATATTCAAGAACGGCCAATTAGTGGAATGTACATATAGGAGAGAACTTGCAGTAAATAATGGCACAGATCCTGTCGAGATCGAAGGCCTCATTTTATATAGAGAACCTGATACGAGCCTTTGCCAGGATTTTTGCCGCACCCTGTATAAGCCTCGACAGTATCTCTGCAGCTTCTGCAACGCTGTGAAAACTCGTCCTTTTCGGATGTGTATGTCGGCTGAGCAGGCTTTTGAAGCCTTTATTACATCCTATCTAAGCCGTTTTTTGACCCGGCAGTGTCCCTTGTGCTATTCTTGAGGCACAGAGAATCTCTTTTAGGAAAAATCTCAAAGACCATTTTTATCAAGTATTGTGCTTAGCTTTATACTAGTGTGATAGATGGGTACACTTTTTCCTGAAGTGGGGCATTTAGGACCATGGCTCTATTGTAGATAAATGCGAGAAATAAGGAGAGAAGGATGAGGTCTTTACTGCCATTCTCTGGCCATCCGTTCTTCCAGAAGGCTTTCCTTCAGAACTTTTCAAAAGTAAAAGTTATACAGTTCGGCTAAAAGAACAGTCATAGTGAAGTTTTAAATTTAAAGAAGACGATTTCGAAGGCATAAAAACATTGTCCAGTGATATAGAAAGCTACACAGATAAACAGATTCTCTAGAGGGCGTCACGAATTGAAACCATGGCAATGTTTCGTGTATGTTTTGCAATTGTACAAGGTAACATATCCATGTACATTGAAGTGGAACGCATTTATTACTAATATGTTTTGAGGTGTCGAGCATACATAGGATTCATCCTAAATGCTAATTAGGATTACCATGATGATTACCACATGAATTGATGATTAGAATTGAGAAGGAATGTCCCTACATATTACGTTGTGACTGTCATATTCGAATTGAAAGGATTCGCCGTATCGTAAATCCAAGGAGTGATCCCAAGATGACCGATTCTCAGTGGGTGGAAGTGTCCATAATTCTGAAAGCTCAACCCTGTGGTTAAGTTTAAAGGCACAGTTCACGGTAATTCTGAGGGACACTTTTCAGGTTGGAAAACGGAAGTATTGGTTGAGAGTACTGCATCTTAGGTGGAGAAGGCGAGAAAAGTCGCCGAATTCGCCAAAATAAGGCTTTCTAAAAGCAGTGGTAATAGAGGTTATACGAAAGCACCATGATGGGCATGACATAAGGGGTATTTGGACGAGATTTCATTCGTTGGAAATGTGTAAGGAGCCGACTACATCAAGCTTAAATTGTCTAAAATCGCCTCTCACTCGTCGCCATAGGTCATGACAAGTTATTCGAACGTCCAACATAGGATTTCCCGAAGATGGTGCAGCCTCTACAACACCAATGTAACTCGTCCACTATGGGTGTGACATTCAACCGATACGACCTCTGAGCCCTCATAGAGATATCTCCAAGTAGTTCACCGATCCAGCAGCGCTTCCTAAGGTATAGTGAAATGCTGAAGATTCACTAGAGGTGTATTTATCGGAAACCATTTTTATCGTGGACTCTGCCTTTAAAAATACCCGTGATCTAGACCGATCCAATCCGTCTTTTTTTTTCAAAAGCAGTGCAAACTTAGATTGAAACCTTTCAATAATTATATGGGAACTAAATGCTAATTGTGTGTGGTGGTGAACAGGTAATAGCTAAGGTTGAATAAATGAGACGGTTCGGAGCAGTCAATTTGCAGATTGTTTTTCAAATTCTTTTTGTGACTTATCGAAGAGCTACGTTTGAATAACGTCACCGTCAGGGGACGTGATTTGACAGTAGTTATTGAGACTTCTCCACTACAAGTAGATACAAGCTGCGGTTGTTTACGATTCAAGCAAAGTCAAACAAACAAATCGATCTCTTTTTGCCTAACTCTGTGAGTATGGAGTTGGTTAATGGTAATAATGGTTTCCAACCTAAGATGGTTAGTCCTCCCACGCTTTGGCCTTGAGCTGTTGCCGCAAGCAATCATTATAACTTTGAAAAGGTAACGTACTGAGCTAGACAATCCGAAGGCAGCTGTAGACCAGGAGCATCCAGAACTGGCCAATTGTAAGAACGCTGTCTTCCAACAGGACAACTCCAGACCACACCTATTTTGGTCACTCGTCAAAAATTGCTGGAGCCTGGATGGCCTGTCTTACCACACTCCGGGCGTAGTCTAGTCTATAGACCGGGAGTATCAGCGTCAGTCTATCAGCTGTCTAGGTTTCTGCAGTATTTTTTAAATGAAAAATCGGTCAATCTACTGGAGGACTACAAACTCCTGAAAAGGTTTTTCGCTGTTGAGTCTAGATTCTCCCATGAAAGAAAGTGGAACTTATAAAGATGGCCGAACTGCCACTGGACAGATTGAACGGTATATTGTTTGATGGATGTACTTGTTCCTCTAAAATCATCCACTCAAAGATAACTGAAAAATCGTCGGAAACTTTTGGATAACGCAATCTAAACAACAGTGCCTGCCAAATACTTTTGAAACTAGACAATTAGAAGGGTTACCCTCGGAGTGTTTCGGGATGCCGATGCCCAGGGTTTTTCGAAACTGGAATCGTTTCAAAACAAACTCGAACACGATCCTGTAGTACCTCTGTAGAACGAACCCCACCTTTGACTACAACAACTCCGTCTACAGAAATGTTTACAGGCAACAAGAATATTTCGAATACGTCATCGTATTTGTTGGGATGGTCATACACAATACGGTTTTCTCTTTCAGCAACTAGCCAGATGAACTGAGGCCTACTGTGAATTGTACGCATGGATTATTTGTGGAAAATCCGTTTATACGTGATTTTTTTAGGGGTTTTCTAGATATCATATTTATCGTTAACTTTGTTTGAATTCCTCTGCCTTTCGAGGTTTTTAGATGGAACTCTTTATTAAGTTAACGGCTTAACGTTTAAGATTTAAGAGGCCAAGATGAACAATATTGATGAGTGCCCGTCCATCACCAGCGACCTCTTGCCATACTTACCGCTCTGCGAGCTTTGACTCATGATCAGTAGCATCGTAATGCGATCTTTCTTATCAGTATAAGAGAGACATCAATAAGTCTCATTCGCTACTGACAGTCGCCTGTGGCGACAGCGGATTCTACCCGCTCCAACGGTGGAGCCTGGTGAGTAGTTCATGAAGTGGGTAGTTTTTCCGATGAGTTTTTTTGCTCAAGAGCAAACGCTGTCGGATAATGTAAAACTTCTCGAATTGCGTTTAGGCCTCTGAAGACGAAGATTATGTTGAAACGTTAGGCTGTTAACTTAATGAAGAGTTCCACCCAAAAACCTCGAACGGCAGAAGAATTCAAACAACGTTAACGAAAAATGCCGAGGTTAAAACAAGAGAGAAGTTGAAAATTATCATATTTATGTTTTTGAGGGCATGTCGAATGACGTACTAAACAATAGACAATAAACAACATCTGAAACCCACGACGCTTGGTGCTGACGAAGAAGGCGTCCGCTCGATAAGTGTTTAGCTCTATCATATGTGGAAGGTGTGTGCTTATTTTTGAGTACAAGGGAAGTCAGAAATATCTAAATAAACTCGCCAGAGATCTACGGCATTCGAAAAATCGAAAAATTGGCAAACGAACTCAGCATCATTAGCAAGACCTTCATTTTTACACTTTTTTGTTCGATCTTTTTCACTGCATGGGATTGTTTGGGCGATGGTTTATTCAGAAAAAGGACAATGACTGAACTTAAAGATTTCGATCAAGATAATTGACTCTTTTTCAACTTCACGGTACTTTATTCTCCATTCCTCCATAACTTTTCATGGAAGCCGTTTTAGCTTCCGGGAACGATTCTAGAAGCCTCACAGTTTTCAACATTATAGTAGCAGAAAGAGGCTGAATAATTAGGGCAATTCCGCCATCGTTTCGAACCATACTTTGTCTCCAAATGATTGACTCCTCTTCGAAGTGGTACGTGGCTATTTTCTAATGAAACATTGTAGCAATGTTTATTTGCAACTGTAGAGAAAACTGTAGAAATGTAGACTGTCGAAAATTTGAGTAAATCAAGTGTAATTCTAGAAACATATGATATTGGGCTGTCCAATAAATCCTGTGACACTGGGAATTTGAGGATCGCTAGCTATTCGAAAGCTATTAGCGCCCAATTTTGATCTACGGTAAGGTCACACCTAGCGGGTATTGCGAAAATTATAAAAAGGCTTCTCTCTCGCGGAAAAACAGTTATGGATCCTACAAATCCGAGTATCCTTCGACCCATCGTGTGTTATGAATTCCTACAAGGACATTCTGCAAGAGAAGCAGCTTGGAACATCTGCGCTGCATTCAAGAAAGATGTGGTACACCATTCCACTGTGACTCGCTGGTATCACCGCTTGGAGTCCGAAGATATTTCTATCGAAGGACAGGAACGTCCTGGACGGAATTGTGATGAGATGCTCTACTACGAATTTCTGGAAAGTGGCACTACTGTGACGGCGACGACGTACTCTAACCAGCTACAGAAGGTAGCCGATGCAATCCTTCACAAGTCTCCAAAACGACTGGAAACCTATATCCTGCACGACAGCGCTCGTCCCCACGTGGCAACGATGGGAAATTCAAGAACTAGGTTGGGAAGTACTACCTCATCCACCGTACTCTCCTGATCTAGCCCCTTCCGACTAACACTTGTTCCGAGCCTTGAAGCGGCACCTACGAGATAAGAATTTTGATAATCAGGAGCAACTCAAGATGGAGGTGGGCAACTTCTTCAGCACGCAATCCTTTCTGGAAGAGTGGGATCGACAAACTGCCAGTGAAATGGATGAAGGTCATCGATAATAACGGCGACTATATCACTGATTGAACATGTCATTCATTACAAAAAAAATCGCAAAAAAATTGTAAAAAATTGTAATGTAAAAATTTGTGTTGTTATTTTCTGGACAATCCAATATGTTTGTGATGACTTGATAGGAACTCTGTTTTTAAGGGGCTGAAATTCGAGAAAGGAATGAAAAGTTGTCTGGGAAGAACTCTCGTAGTCAGAATACGATACGGTTGCTTCACACATTCTACTTTATATTTCAGAGCCCAATTATAATAATGTTACTGATGTATGCTGTACATGCTGTCCTTATTGCTATCCAACGAGCGAAGTTTCGAAATGTATGCCTGTCATGTAGCAATTTTCCTTCCATATCAGGTAGATTAGGCGTTGTTTTCACAATAATCACCAGAAACATGTTCTGTGTTGCGACGGACTCCCCGTGCGTTCTTCAGCTTATCCAGGGGAACCACACGTTGGCTATGCTCGTCGTGCTTGCCACGAAGGTACAAATGCCCTCGCCTATGACGCAAATGCACTACAAACCTACTCTGGCCATCGTAGTGTTCCCGATACTGCCGTATCACTGCTCCTGCGCGGCTTTGGATCTCCTTTTCTCTCTGTTATAGCAAAATTCCCATGATAACTTCAATATGGAAGGAGGTGGTGCAGCGGCAAGCGGCGCACTATCACACATACATGGTCACTGGTCGATATCCGCCAAGGCCAACCAACCTTTTCATCCCTGCGAGGGCGGTTATTCGGTACCAGACTCGTCTGGGGGGTTAGAAGCACTGAATCGAACATCGGCCGGCCACCTCGAGTCGTTGTATAGGAAACATACCCGTCCAGTACGTCACTACGATTTTTAACGCAAGTCGAATACTGGGCGCATCTGTCAACGGTATTGATTAAGACGTATGCGGTTAAAGACATCATATGAACACCTTATCTTTTGAGTGACAATAGAAATAGTATTCCGAAGTTCGGTTTTGGAAAAATCGTAAGAAAGGGGGTTGGACGAGGTTATCACGGCAAAAGTGACATGGAAGGGGTATTCAGGCAGGTCAGCTACATGATATCGCTTAGGTCCAGCCACAGTGATCCAACAGTATTCAAAATTGCCATCCACTCGATCGTCAAGGTCCCTTTTCAGCAGCAAGTGCGCTTTATTGTGAGTAGTGCAGCCTCTTTAGAGTCTGAGAAACGCGGCCACTTCTATGTGATAGAGAAATTACATATTTTTGAGCAGTCATTACGTTTTTCATCTCCGTTTTTCAGACATGGGGAACATAATTTCCGTTTTTCGGAAATGGAAAACACAATTAGGGCTCAAACGATACACCCGTTTTCGATGTCATCTTTAGCATATCATCCAGTTGTACTTCTGTGCACAAACTTCAAATGTGTGCATATTATCCTATCTTCTTTGGACTGTTTCCAACGAATTCACTCAAAAAGTGACGTGTCTTCTGATGTTTTCGACCTTAAATGAAGATCGTTTAAGTGTGATTTTGTGTGCGGATTGTATCCAAGCTATTATATGCAGTTGCTAATGAGGAGGAAACCCAGTCTACCTGAAAGTAAGAGCACTCAAGCAGCTCTAATTTTACTAGCTCGGAATCGTCATTAAATGAAAAATAAGGCTTACATCGACTAGAACAGAGCTGCATTTGTGCTCCGGATTTTCTCAAAGCCACTATCGCTCTTATGTTTATACTACCGATCTACATATATCACTACCGTTCTATGCCTTAGTGAAGCATAGCCATGGTTTGACTATAACGTTTGACACCATCATTGCGAATCAAAAGTTAGAGGCCCGAGACAAAAGTACTGTAGGGCCTCAGATTTCCTTATGACGCCCTTGATCAAGGATTACGAAACCTATGGAACCATGCAAAGCTTGCATTCCAGGTGGAAAGTTTGAACCCAAACTTTCGGGAAACCCTTATCCTCCATAGAAACCGAATGGAATTCGAATGCGTAGGCGTATCCCTCTTAAGGGTTTGATCACCGCCCCAGGACTACATCCTCTAGACTCTATCGATCCTCACTCAACGAATGGACTATTCCTGTATGTGATCTGGCCAAGAGCACGAGGAAAACCTCAATAACTACTACCTATTTAATGTGTTGCAATTTCTTCGTGAGCACTGTGCTGATACAAGGATGTACATAAGCTGATAGTGCATTGACCGCTCATCTCATTGAATCGGATTCTTGACAGCCTCACATGAACAGATATTCCTGAAGCTCTATTCTTTGTTTTGTATTAAACTGCGGAACCAGAGACCACAACTACAATCCAGGCTTTCACCAGATTGAACAAATTGCTAACCTTTGCTATAAAGCGCTACTATAAATCAATAGTTCTACAGTGGTTTTTGCGCAAACTCGTCCAAAGAAAGGCGTTGACATTATATAAAATTCTTTATAGTTACTGTAATGATTTATATTTGTTTATGAACTAAATGTATGATGAAATATTCGCGATACATGATAGCTTGCTGATTGTTTACAAGTAGGTTACCTCACTTCAATTTCCAGTCTTGGCTTATCGCTCAGTTTTTTTTGAGGTGATTGGCTTCATAGCCATTTCCTTCGTATAGGGAAGAAGACTTTCTTTGAAATAACCATCGAATCAGCTGACAGATGCATTGAGTGCTGCAAAAATGACGGTCACGCTTGTTTATTCTTCGCTGCGTCTACGAGCTTGCCACCCTTCTTTCTTAGGGTCTAGTGAATAAGTGGCAAAATTTTCAAAGGCGTGGGTTCCAAATGTTGCAGACGAAGTCCAAAGTTCATTTTTCACTGTATTAAGTCTATGGAACTGCAAAAGAGAGCCAGCTTTTTGTTCTGTCGTCACAAGGATATAATTAGACAACATACAAAGAAGGATTTCTTTTTTTTTCTGAAAGAGTTCCTCGAACGTGTATTTAAAACTCCGTATTATAGCTTCAGTACAGTATTAACTCGGTCTATTCGCTTTTCACAATAGAATTTTCCTTGAAATTTGAAGCGTTATTACAGTAATAGAAAGATTTTTGATACAGTTACCTGGAAATAATTACGAGCTTCCTGTCTTTAATTATTTCCTTCAGGATCAAGTATAACAAAGACTAATCAGGCGTTGCCACTGCTCTGACATATAAACACAACAGCTGGCTTGTGACGAGAAACTTGGCACAGAGTTGTTTTATGATCATGATCTTAACATAGAATTGGAATACATATGTTGTTCAATGTTAGTCTACGTTGTTCTGTTGTCTTTCTGAACTGGTTCTAATTGCATATGGTGCTCTGTCTTGTTTTGTTGTTATTATTTTTACCTTTTTTATTGTTTTTTTTTCCTTTCTTAGTTGCTGGACCCTGAGCTGAAGTGCCCGCTGCTTCTTACTTTCTATGCAGACTTGATTACTTTCCTTCTTGCCTTGTTCGATGCTGCCTGTTCTTTCTGACCCCAGCCTTCTGTTGTCTTGCCAGTTTTCCGACGAGTCGGTTCCACGTGGGAGGTTGGCATACCCGTGTGCCGAAGTGCCGACTCTGTCCTATGATTCCTATTGAACGAGGCACCATGGCCAACTCGTGGTCTTTTAATTAAAAAAAGATCATAGTGCAGGAATCCCAAATGTAGGTTGTATCGAGCTGAAATTCATGTCGAACACCTTTTGGATGAAGTGCTCTTTGTATTTGCGACAACTGCTTCACGTTGTCGTCCCTACTAGGATATCCTCGTTTTGGTTTCATTTTCATTCAGTCAATGTTATCGCTTAAATCAGTCGAGTGGATGACAATAATCTTCTACTTCCTTTTCTAGCTCACACTATTTGAATGGCTCAGATCCGTTCGCACTACGTCACATATTTCAATCGAACTGACGCTCAACTCCATGGATATTGGCAAGGATGTAAAGCTCTTCTCATTACTGAAATAGCTCTTGTGATATTTAGGTTGGTGGTTTTACCTTAAGTTTTTCCAAAGATTCTTTCCAAGCAGAAAAGCTGTCTACAAATTATTTTTTCCTCCTGTGGTTTTCTGTATTGTGGTGGTGAGTGCCCTTGTCTCTTTAACTCTATGCCGCCATCGATTTATTTACGAAGCATCAAAAGTGTACTACTCCTTCTATTCTCGTTTGAAATGCGCGCCAGCTGCGCGTCGATTCGCCGCGCTGTCTTTGGCCGCTCGTCGTAGAGTGTAGCCAGACTGTCACCGCTACTCCCGTGTCACTCTTCATCGCTCTTCTTCCACTGATGCTTCTCCGTTGTTCAAGTGCTCGCCATCGTCGTGTCACGTCTCCCACTTCTCGTCACATGGTCGGATCGCAGCTGCTGTAACACTCATTCCCAGAAGGAAGGAAGGATCTAATTGTGAGGGTAATGGAGTGATGGGTGCTGCGGGACTGTCGCCGAACAGGTTTTCTTTTCGCATCTTGGAGTCGAAGGACCAGCCGACGAGTCGTCAGAAGTTGCGCAAAACTCGAGGGAGCTGGGTCTTACGGTCCAGTGGGTAACCTTCATCACTGAACACCACGCAGTACTCCACCACAAGGGCGAGGAGTGCCGGCGGTGACCTCTAGTGACGCAGGATCTTGGCCGCAGGTAGTTTACTTTCTCTTCTTGTTGTATGTTCGAAATTTAACCCTTTCCCCTTTCTATATAGTGACACATAACAATGTAATTGTCACTTATCCGTTTACCTGTATAGTTTCATTCATACTATGTAGTCAACTCTAAAAGAGTAGTTCCAAGGTATTTATCACATCGCATAAGCATTAGCGAAAGCATGATGAAGGGCAAGGGGTAGTTCTCTAAGGACGCAGGATCAAATGAAAGGGAAGGGAGATTACTACGCGTAGCCTCAATACAGCAGGAGCGTACTTCGTACTACTACCACTACCACTACTACTACTACTACTAACATAAAATTTTCGAGCAAATTCCGCAGCACTGTGTGGCAGGTGTACGAGCAGGACAGGATTCCGTATCTGTGCACCGACCAACTCTCAGCGCCCTACGCGACAGTGAACCTTCCAAAATCTGCTCTAGCACCACCGTTTGAACGTTGACTTTATTTATGTAAGACTAATACAGTAATCACAGGACGTCATCAAAAGTCTACTGCTATCCGGTTTCTGATTCTTTCTCCAATTATGGGCTTTTTCAAGTTAACTAGGTCACTAAGTAGATATGCCGCGGATAGTAATTCGCAGTTGCTTTTTAGTGATCGTTATACTTTTGTTTTTGTCTCATGAGTGATCTGATAAATGTCTGCAGTATCTTCAGGGTTTTTTCTCATCTCCTAAAATTGAAAAGCATTGTGTCAGCAGGAAAAATCTTGAATATTCGAAAGGGTTCATAAGTTCGGCGTATCTTTGGGTCAGTTGGACAGCCGACAAAAATCTAATATATCTAATATCTGAGTGAAAATCTAATATAAATCTTTTAGTTTCTTCTATTATATCTTGACGGCCTACATGATGATCAAGACGTTCCGATATCAGAAGAATTTACGAAATATCTGGGTGTTATGCACTGTTCAGTACTTATTTAGCACCATTGATCGTGTCATTCAGGCCGGGATGATAATTCTTGAAAACGAAAACGAAGGTTATTTCCACTAGTAAAAACATTTTGCCTGAGTTGCACGCAATATCCATCATACACCTCTATTTAGGTATACAACCTTCGCGAGCATTCCTATACACATCCTACATACGAGCTTTCGGTATATTTATGGGTTTGTTGATTCGAATTGAGTTATTTCATTGTGAAAACTGAATAACAAAGCTAACTTTTCTTCACAGAAGTTTTCATACAACTACTCCTTTGTACAAGCCTTTTATAAGGTTTCTGTCGCCTTGCCATCCTTATAACGTAGAGGCAAATTAATCATCTTCTGAATCCACAATTCAAAAAAGAAATTTTCTCCGCCTAACGACATTATGGGCAGGCACTTCGAGCATTACCTTTCAAGTTACCCCTAACTTTGGTTAGGCTCCTTCCTGGTCGTATGTCCCTCAAATAAGGAGAACGTTTTTATGGAAGGACTAGTATTACTAGAAGTCCTTGTACTCTCTCGTATCCTTCTGAAGGTCATACAACTCATTGAATCGTTCCTTTTGTTTCGCGATAAAAACTGAGCTTATACCAACTACACTCTGCAATATTTTACTTGTCCGTTTCTTATTTGTTGTAATCTGGCCACAATAATAATATTTGGGAATAACGACACTAATTTGGGACATACTAACTATCATGTACGGGCCCACTCAATTAAAATCCTAAATTCGTGCCCCCGCTCGTGTTAATAGCTGAATTTGCAACTAATCACATTCTCTCAAAATATTTTTTTTGGAAGAAAAGTTTTTCAATGCTTTCCATTTTTACTGTTTTGTTTTTTTTTTCTAGCACTGTATTCCCTTCCTATAGCTGTTACTGAACGATGTTTTGCTACATATTTCCTGGAAGATTACGAGAAAAAGCAGCGCTCCTATTTGGGTTATATACTTGTCTTGATTTTATTAGCTATGGCGGCCTTATCGTCATATATTTATCACAGAGGTACCTCATATTTGAACATGGTCGTCCCAGGGCTCTGTAGAACATAGAAAGTCAGGGACCTCCTCGATGAGCCAGTGAGCTCGTTGCTTATGACTAGCCAAATTCAGTCCATGAGCTCACCTTTACAGCAGATGTTTCCATTTCAGTGAATTCGACTATCTTTTTGTTCGTCGTTATAATGGTTCTGAACAACATAGGAGTTTTGGTGAGATCCATTTATTATCAACATTGTTATACTGTCTTTCATGGGTAGTTCACAAGGCGTTATTTAGATAAAGTCTGAAGTCTTTGGGCATTACTCAACTATGTCTGAGGAATACGCCCCCGCACTTGGCTTCCATTCAGAATCGTATGGCGTATTAAATGCGTATGTGGGTATGCGTAATGCCCACATATAACCACACCACCTTTGCCCAGTAGGCGTTATATAATACAAGGGTTAATACGGTAAGCAAGAAAGGCACAGAAGTATTGAGTAATCTAACGACATCGAGTGCTGTTTATGACCTCCCAGATATCAAAAAACACTTCATAGATCTTGATACACCAAAGAAGGAACAAGAAAACAGATTTGGCCTGTACAGGAGTATCCATTGTTCCCAGAAAAAGCTTTGATCCATGCGATCGTCTGGTCGAGGAAGCCTAGCTTCCATCAGCTATTCCACAGAGAATTTGACCCCGAGGGTCTTCAGGACCATCGACTACTGCTCCAATTGGTTCTCAGATCCATGTGAATCAAAATAGTTGCAACTCCACGTGAACTTTTGTGTGGAGAGATTTCCATGAAATGAAAAAAAAAAATTCAAAGGGAGATCGTCTATTATGATTTTGATGGATAAATTCTTTTTTCAGGTAAATAGCCTAAATTATAAACTAAATAAACGTTATTACTGGGAGACGATGAGCCGAAAACGTGGCATACGAGCTTATTCTCTTGGCGAACGCTATCAAATCGCCGAGAATATAAGAGCATGTCAGGTTTGTTGCATCGCCGATTTTTCACTGCTTCCATAAAATCGAAGATCAGTTTTGGAGTTTGACGGCAGGAATGAAAGATACAGGATTGTACTAGTGTTTTGAGTCGTGTGTGGCCTATACAATGGCTTGCGATGGCCAGCTAATGTACTGCGTTACTGTTTTTATCCTCCAAGACGAGTTGATACCAATTAACCAACTTCAAAGGAATGACAGGTCATTTCTCCTGGGCGAGTATCGATCCAGGATTCAATTCCCGAATCATGCGTTTGAGATAGCACTTTAATTGCTGATCTCAATATTGTTCTACTATTTAGCAGAGCAGAGTATTTCTCGAGCTATTCACTATTTTCCTTCTTTTTCAGTTTGTCAATCACACCGTACTGTGGGTAGGATTCCTGAATATGATTGCATCAATAGCACTTATAGTCAACAATTTCGATGTGTCGATATTTTATCGGAATGTGGCAGTGCTTATTTTTGAATTTTCAATAATAATGTAAGTCGAAATCATTCATGAAACGTTTTTTCGACCACGAACAAGAAGATGGCTCACTCTTGAAAGCTAAAGAGACAATGTATGCGTTAATCTGAGGGTAATAAAGATTTACGGAGCAGGAAGCGATCCCGATTAGCTTGCCACCTTATTCGGTCACAAGATGTGACTTTAGGTCAGGACTCAAGGCTATACAAAGTATTACCAAATTCTTACGACATGTCGCCCGCTCGTATGTATGTACCAACCTTTTCCGTAGAAGAGAGGTGTGGTACACTGGGCAACATCGGGATCTCTTGTCTGGTTAATAAGCTGTTTTCAGGAATGCTCTTGATTTCCAATGCCTCATAAAGGTTGCGTTTACGTTATAATCGCCCTCTACATGAAATAATTTAGATATGGACTGGTAGTTCCTGTGGTTATCTACTGCCATAATGAAAGCTGGAAAATTGAGTTGAATCGTCTTAGACATAAGGTAAGTACGATTTTTCCTCACCTCAAAAGATGGGGATGAGTGATGGGAACAGTCGAGCTCTTTACGCTCGCATGCATCTTTCAAAATGACCCCAGTCAACAATATGTTGCTCTCAAAAAATAAAAAAAATCGTCTAGTCTCGATTAATTTTTTTCAGGGGGAGGGGGGGGGGGGGACAAGATCTGGCTCTTATGCAGAGACGCAATGGTCTCTATAGGCTTATCTGCTCAATAACCGACATTAGGACATGCAGTCAGTGTTCCTACTGTTTCTGTCGGATAGACCGCTAAAAAAATGATCAGCGAGACACCTGCTTTGAAGGAAGGCCTTAGTGGGGGCCCAGGGTCAGGGAGGGGACTACTGGATAATCTTGCTACATAGAGTGTTCGCTGCTTCCACTTCAGCGTAAGGCAGTGCGAGGAAGGCTACACTGCTTCATCTGTACCTCTCACGAATCCCTTCAACCGTATCTCGTCATCGTGAATGTTGTGCTAGTCTTGATTACTGCTAGACAAATAACCCAGTGCCGGGTTATAATCAGTTACTCAGAGCGTTCAAGATGTAAATCAGCTTAGTCGTTAGCAGTCATAGCAATAGTTTATTCAGGCATTCACATCAAGCAAAACAGTGCCATTCTCCGTTAGTGTCAAGTCGACTTTGGGCAGCGAAACGAATGTAGAACGAGCAAATCATGCTGATCTGTATTTTATAATGTTACAAAAAGATTTAAAATAACACCTCCCCTATTTCGGGCAAAAAATGAATGAAATGTGTGAATCGTGCAATTTAATAAAATATTCTATATCAACTTCCATGTTCGTTGTTAGTTACTGTTGTTTGACTAATAATAATCTACATCAATTCATTTACATTATTTTCAGATTTTCTCTTGCTGTTTATAACCCCTTTCGATATCCAATACTCGTTGACTTTTCAAATCCTCCTCAGAAAACAATAGAAAAGCTGACGATCTCCAGTGGAGCACCCTGAGAGCGAGTCGAATTCATTCAGCATCACTTATTGAACATTATTTATGTGAAAGCAGGGCGAGTGTAGGGTACTATCACGTGGTTTACTAGCACAGAAGTATGGCCCCTTACCGAGTCCTGGATCGATACTCGCCCAAACTAACCAAACCTTCGATCCATTCGGGTTCGATTGAATGTAACCAGACTCGTCTTGGAAAATAAAAGCACTCACTTCTGCATCGGCTAGAAACAAAAAACTCTTAGACAGCTCACAGGTACACCAGAGGGAGTTCATTCCACTGCATTCGACTTGCCATCGTAAATACAAATTAATTCCGCCTCACTTTTAGATCTACCTCGGATTTACCCTCATGACAACACTCTCTAAAGGAGTACATTCACCTGCAGAAACGCTCAGTTACCCTCAGAACTCATCTCAGAAACCAATCAGCATTGTCCATGTACGACTCTCTATAAATCTCGGAAGAAGGCGAAGGCACCGAAACGTCAGCCTAATAAACATTGTTGCAATCTCGGCTTAACAGCTCAAAAGAAAACCTCAGAACCACTTAGCATTGTTCTTCAGGGCTTGTAGATGGCAAAACTCCACATAATTTGATCGTACAGAGTTCCATGATAGTGGGTATCATAGGACAGACAAAACAATTGTATTTTTTTGAATAGTTCTGCTAATGATAATGTCAGCTTTGAAGCCATAATTAATTAAAGACAACTAGCGAGCCCGAAATTTGCTCGATATAGATTCGATAACGATGGCATCACATAAAAGCTTTCCCTCCTTCTTTCCTGCTGCATCCACTCGTAGGGCCTCCAGATACGCAGTGGAAACACTTGGCTCGACATTCGTGTGTTTGATGAATTGGTTTGAGTCTACAGCATTGCATAAAAGTATCTTTATTGATCCTAATATCACCGATGATACTTAGTAATATTGGATGTTATCAAAATTTATCAACAGTATTGTATCAAAAATGAGATCAACTATTCATTCATTCTTCGTTTTGGGCGCTCTCATTCGCGACAGTAACCGCCTTAGTAACCAAACAGAGGAGAACAGAACAATTAATACAATACAGAGCTCAAACAGAACGACATCTAAGCAAAGGTATTGAAAAACGTTCATATTCCGTGAAATCATCTGTAGGTGCTCGAGCCGTCCGTACTCGATGATTGCCCGAGTATATTTCAAAATATCTTCACGGTATTGTCTTGGACGATCTTTTAGTAACGATTTGACCAACGAGCACTGCCTTGCGATACTTCTGAATAAAATTCGGTGATAGTAAACGATTGCAAGAGCAAATGGGACATGCCGAGCTCATGTTTGCCAAACCTCGATTGGCCACAGACTTGTTCCATCTGCTTCTACTTGGCGGCTGTTTGAACTCACTTGTCATTTAGCACTTGTTGAATCGCTGCCGTTAGTATCTCCTTCGTGAGGAGATGCTTCTCAACTATGATACCAAGACCTCGACGCTGGATTGACTTTGCATTCATTAATTGATCGGCAAATAATGGCATCACAATCATCGGCTTACCATAATTCATCTTTAAAAAATTTATCATTGAACTTTCTTTCATCCAAGTCAGATGGGAGGAAGCAAAAATGAATGAATAAAGAGAAAACCCGACCGATTCCAACATAGAATTCACACCGCCATGTGTGATGAACAGTGAAAGCCGCTGATCCGCTGAAATCGAAAGAAAATAAAATTTTGGAAAAGAGCCGATAAATGAATAAATAAAATAGTAGATAAAAAGCAACATAGTAACGATAGCTATACATTAACAAAAACTTGTTGTAGATACTAGCCTCCAGTTACTGTCATTGGACCTGGTTTTTGGTCAAAATTCGTGTACTCATGAGCCATCTACCCATAGCTAACAGCAATCTCAAATCACTTCAGATATCGAATTGAACTGAGAATAGCTTTCTGCGGTTGGCGGTACTGCTTCCCGAATTCCACGACAAGCGGCAGTGGTTCTGCACCGGCTACCGTATCCTTTCGCTGACAATTCGAACTTTTCCCTTCATAGAGCGCAACTGCGCGCGATCGAATCGGACCAGAACGCCAATTCCGGGAATAAGTACCCACACTCGTATCAGATAGCAGACAATAAATAACCACATAGCAGAGTTTATAGGTTTCTACGAGAGGTTCTGTGGTCAAGGCACAAATATTTGCGTGGGTTTTAAATCCAAGTACAATAGATATTGTTATGGAATCCTATAAAAATCCTGTTGAAGCTGCGTAATTTTCATTAATAACCTATAGGTGGACGACGTGAAGGAGTAATTACTGCTTCCGAGACACAAGCTGGGAATTTGTAACAGCTCTACTGTCTCAGAAAAAAGTAACATATATTAGTTCTGGTAACAAGAAGAGTACTTTCCAAACTTCCGTCACTTACCGAGCAGATCTGTCTGTGGTACCCATTTCATTGTATAAATATTAGGAGTATTTTTGAACAGGCTATGATCAGATTCTTCATATTTCCATATGAAAGTGATGTTTGGAAGTGAAGTAAAGGTTTCGATAAAAACTGAAAACGATGAAGAGTCAACCAACATTTCACCATCGGACTGAGAAAAGCACTAAGGTGTGTACAGTAAAGTTATCAGCGGAAATCTCATAAACAAACCTTTTTTCAGCTGGTCAGGCATTTCGCTCGATTGCGCAAGAGACCCCATGCAGAACAAAATAGTAGCGGGTCTTTTGTTGAGAAGATCGTCCAGCTCCTTAATAAATCTAATTGTTCTGATTGTTCAAACTCTCACTCATGATCAACTTTCAAGAGCCATGGCTAGCTCTTTGGGTGCAACTGGGACTCTTATATTTTTCCTTCCAGGTATTAGGAGGGTGTGATTACAAAGTGAAGAGGCAATCTGTGCCCGTAGCGTCTTATCTGTGTTAGTTCACGCATTCGTTTTGAGACCAGATGAAAAGGTTCCATTGGTTTACACTTGTAGGTGGCACAGAAAGCCCTCATACTGAGTTAATGATTCTTCCCCTTTCTTTGGAATGTAACAGTAAGTATATATTATGCCATGTAAATGCCATCCAGAATAGAAGCCGCAATGGTATGAGTTGGCTACAAGCCGCAGGTGCAATCCAGTTTCCAATGGGGATTGTATCTCTCGATCAAGCCTTCTATCATTAACGCTGGAGATCCGATCCTAGAAGTCTGAGAGACTCTACTACTCATAATTCCTTCCAGCTTGATTTCCTTTGAGATGCTTTATTGTCCTCTCCCCCAACTCGCTAGGTTGTCTTTGATTGTTATTTTCATAACTATGTTTACTTTGCACTGAAACACCTGCTATTGAATCACTTTCGTTCACTTTGGATACGAAGGCCAAGTTGCTTGGCAAACATTCTTGCAACAGTTCTGCACTACCGTAGTCCTGTGGTCAGTCTCTCCCTCGATCTTGCCGAACACGGCTCCCGAGAAATACCGTAGAGCAGTACCTTCGCAGATAGGCAAGAGCGTACAATAAAGAAATGACCATAGCATCGCGGTCGGCTTAGTTACTGCTCAATGTAGCAGCGATACAGAAATCGGTCTAATTTTCTTTCTAGAAAGGAGGTTGCTGAAGATGATGGTCATGACAGCAGACTTAAGGGCGGGTATCAAATGAGATCCTTTTATACAGTCTCAGAATCATGTCATGAAGTTTGACGCTGTAACCCTTCCCTCGAAACTTTTCATATAGCCGTGGGAGTTGAAGAAATAAGCATATATGCGAAAAAAGAGTAAAAACTGATCTTCAATGCTCACCTTACTCAGAGGTTGTGGATCATTTATTGCGAATCCTCCAACGTACCGTATCATATTCGTGGTGGGATGGGTGACTTCAGCGAATTCGTGTACATGTGTCGCAATCAACGCCGTTTGTTCCTACGAAAAGCTAAATAATAAAGAAAGGATGTTAGAGTACGGTAGTGAAAATACCGTAGTCTCACGTAGATGTTGTCTCGTATTGAAGGTAATCCAGGATATTTTGCATTGAACATACGCTCGAATCGGCCATCCAAGTACCATTTAAAGACTTCAAAGAACAGATGAAGATTGAAATTTATCAGTTTTTCTACAAATGTCAGCTCATCCGAGAATGGTGTCAGTCCGGCTGAAACAGGAAATTATTAGGAATGCTTATAGAAAATGAATCGTCCTATTTTTCATTCTTTGAGGGGACTTGGTTAGGAATTACCTTCCACCGCATGGGAAATCGTAAAGAGCTAAACAGACTCTTTTAGATTGATTCTGGGTAAACCAGTAATGGAAGAAACCCCTCCCCCCCCCCCTCCCCTTTGGAATCAATTCAACAAGCTCAGAAAAAAGAGTCTCGTGCAATTTTCATATTGTAGACTTGTACAATTCACAAACACTTTGGAAAATGATTTTCTTATCAGTTGAAAGGCTTGCCGGATGAGCTTACTGTCTGCGAGTCCAGTGAGGTTACTTGGTTACATAGCAATGAGTACAGTAGTAGCAAACATAAAATGAAATTCAAAACAATTACTTGGCATAAAACTTGGCATTGGCAACAATCCTGCAATATCATAGAGCCGTGGCATCATTCCGAGGGTTGAAACAATAATGGCATTTTTGATACCCAGTACCTATAATGTGAAGAATAAAATGAAATCTGGGCTATGCTTACGATGTTCTTGTTTTCTCGAAAATCAACTCTTAACATATATTCAAACCTTGAAAAGCTGTGGCCCACAAGTGTCAAGCCCTTCAGTGAAGACCAAATCGAATTTGGATTCACGTAGTCGATGCATCAAGTCATCATTGTATGCCAAATCTGGAATAATCAACTTGAAATATCTATTACTCCATAAGGCTACTCAATAGGATCCTCCCTCTAAAATGGACGGAAGGTCAGTGTGTATTAGGCAAAGGCTTCATGCACTAGAACTACTCCTCTTTTCTGTTTCGACAGCGTCACCCCATTAGCCCAACCGAGTCTTTTTTCCACCCAGAACTTCTTCAAATTTCTTTGATCTAGGGAAGTGAATCCCAATGTCAATACACTAGGTTGGAATCGGATGAGTAGACGGTTTTGTACGAGTGTTCGAATGCATTGTACGTTCTAAGACGTTGACACACCACGCTGAGCTCCTTGTCGACGAACTCACTGTGACTTACTCACCTTTGCAAAGTTTGAACGTCTGTTCTACCAGGAACGAGTAGTCGCTCCATTGAACACAGAGCCCAGTACAGGTCGGCGAAGTCCACAGCGCTGGTCCTGTCATACTGAACAGTTCATATAAATATGAAAATACTTAAACAGCCTTGAACTCAGAGGCCAACCACCACACAAGAACGGGACTTCTGCGTACTTAAACAGCACTTCAAGGCTGGTAACCACGATGTCGAAAAAGCTGGCCCCATCGGAACGACTCCTTTAACTTCATCTTAGGACATGACAGTTATTGCAACCATTTTCACTTTCTTATTCCACCTGTGACTGGTCTTGTGACTGCGAAGACTAATCCTAACCTCTGCTAAACCTTTGGGTATTACAGTATTATTCTGAACTCTGAGCCCTAAATTGTCCTAATTCTGTAATTTGAACTCGGAGAGCATGGCGTCAGCTCCGGCAAGATGACCCTTTGCTGTGAGACACAAGAAAGGAGAGAATATTCCCGTGAGGGCTCCCCTATGTCTTTTTAGTAGAGAAGCAGAGCCTACAACGACAGATCCGCATATGTCAAGAATACATACAACTTACACCAATTGTAGATAATGCTCTGCTGCTTCCTTGTCGGGTTTTATATGAAACGTATGAGCAGGAAGTTTATTGCCAAAAGTTGTTATTGTAGGATCAAGCATAGGCGACAATATCGTCTGAAAAGGAAGGTGTGAACAACAAGTTTCCTTCCAAGGTTAATCGAAAGCAAACATTATAAGAGTAGATAAAAAGGCAATTGGGACTATTCAAAAAAGAGCGGGGCTCTGGACCGAACTACAGTAATGTTGGGGAAGGGGATATGCGAATGTACAATGCAAGAGGATCATCACAGCACACTCATTTACACTCCTGACCCCGTCGTTCACGACCCTAAGCTCATTAGGGTTATCTCATCCATCCAAATTAAGCCCGTATTCTGCTTGCCTCTCAGTTTGCATAAGCTCTCAAAGAGATCTTCATCAAACGCTTGCTCCCATGAGTTGGTGCTGCCTGGCGGAATGCCAACCAAAATGCCAGGCCAAAATTCTAGGGGTTGCTAGTCCTGATACCTCAGCTAGTCAGGCCGCAAACGTTGGTGTATGAACGTTCCATTACTACGACTTCGCAAAAAAAGATCCAATTCAAAAGCAAATTACAAGCACTAACCACGTTGTGTCCATCAGCAGTGAGTATGTCGGCGATTCTACCAAAAATTACAATGTGACTTCGACCATATGATGGACTCCAAACCAATATATTCGAAGAACTGACGAACCATGTTCCAGTGAGAATAACGATTAACACATTGAAAAACATCGCAATCTGATTTATCACTTTGTTACTTATCGATGCCATCGATCAATTGTCGACTTCGGTAAAAACGTTGTATAAAATTTTGATTTTTAGAGAACATTCAGTAGTAGTACCAGTAGCGTAACCTAGTATTCAGTTTCAACTGTTCGGAGAGCAAAACAAATACATCATTCATGCACTTTCTGATATCAACCTGGATTTGACGAAATTTCAACAAAACAATCAGTTTTAAGTTACGGTGTCGTGGAAACAGGCAGCCAGGGAACTATTTACTTCGGGAATGTAAATATTGGTTGCTCAGGTACAAGGTATGGCGGTACAAGAGCTGTGGGGAAAGTAAAAAGAGTCAAGCAGTGTGTTAATACGTCGGCTGTACGGAATCGTAGAACATAGAGATGAAGGACAAGTTAATGAATCATTTGCGGCATTCGGGTGTGACATGATGAAGTGTCGAGCACGTGGACATACTATTCAAACAATGATTTGTTGTTCCGGACAATCCCTCTTTCAGTCAATCGAGCCTGAGTGGGTGAAGAAAATTAGCGTTACCTAAGTCTGAGCGGATTAGGGCAATCCGAAAGACCATAGGAGAGAGGGCATATAACCCCGATTGGCCATTGACTATTTAGACCCCAATCGACCATGCTCCAAACGCTCACGGTTGCTATTATCTGAGTGAGAAGTCGAAGCCAGAGGTCACTGTCCTTTTCCAGCCCCTGATGAGCAAATCAATCAAACCTCCTTAGGAAAGCACTTTTGAGTTTCTTCTAGTCTCCCATTTATCATCAGAACCCTTTTTCAGCTAATCTATCTGTGTGAAAGTAAATTGCACTATCAGGAATGATGTGCCACAACTTATTTGTATCAGTATGTAAGTAGCTCTCCTGGTTATCGGTATGCCTCCTTTGTCATCATTGATCAGCTGATCTGAGCAACTATGTCCTTTCAATTTTTCCAACTATCAAAAACGGCATTGCCGATTTTATTCAAACCAGCAGATGGATGGAGAAATCAGATGATGAAAACTGGTCGAAGACCCGTGAAAAATTCCGAGATATATGTAAGATCATTCATGTCCATTTGAACGGAAATTACATACTTTTCAAAGATATCTCCAACTAGGTATAAAGCCCGAACCTATCACAAAGCAAGCCGAATGTTTTTGGCACACTTTCCCTACTGATTCCTTTCTGTGTCGGAAACGTTTCCCTGATTCCCATACACTTTTTGGTTCAATTTAGGAAAAATGTCCCTTTCATTAGGTTTCAGGTTTGGGTGGATAGATCAATTCTCAGAACGTAGAGTCACCAGTTCTTCAATAAAGAGCCATACACAGAAACAATGTACGGGAAACCAACACAAAACATTAAAATAGCTAAAAAAGGGCAATTACGTCCAGCCTCGGGAAGTTTCTCAGAAATGAATTACTGTTGTGATAAGTTCCAGCAGCGATATGGGAACATATTTGGCATAGAAGCAAATCACCCATTTTGCTTAATTGAAAGTGATTGATCAAGAATACAATACAATACATTATAATGAGGAAAAGAGAAAGGATAACGAGGAAAATGATGATGAGGGCTATCACAAGAATGTGGTTTTCGTCGTTGAATCAAGGGGTTTCATTTAGAAAGTGAGCTGATGGGTTCGTAATTTACGACCAGGAACTGTACTTGTACTTGTCAATCTGATAAGAACGCGACCAATTCATGTGATATGAAGGACAGCCAATTGTTGTTCTGACGGTGAAAGAGGTTCTGCAGGAAGCTTCATAATCCCTCATCCGATGTGAAAAACTTCTTGCTACGAGATATGAATGTGCCTTCCACGAGAGCACTCCCCTCCCTATAATAAAGAGATGCCCAGAAAGATACGAATATGAATATTACTCTGGGAAAATCCAATTGGAATAATCTCTTTGCTAAAAAACGGTTGAGTAGGAACAGGGAACGTTCCGCTCCGTCTAATTCAATTTCCCTGGAGAAGCTACTTGAGACCCTGAGTTTCCTCGGAATTCGCCCCTGACTAAGGAGATGCTGTTTTCAATCCGTTCGCCTCATGAAAGTCATATTGGAATCAGGTGAGCAAGTGGAATAAAGTAGAAAGCAAACGAAGCAGCAGTGAAAAGAGCACAACGATGCACATATGAGCGACGTCTGAGATCATACTGCAGACAGGAAAAAAGTATTTATTCAGCACTTTACTCGAGCAAAACAAGAGCAGAGATTCAGCACACATAGTGAGAAATTGAGCAAACATTTTTGCTGCGTACAATATTCTGCAGAAACAGTTTCCCTCCGATGTCTCTTCGATTCCGGCGAGAATAAGAGCGCGTGGCTCACTCATGGTCAAAAATATGGGTCTCTGCTGAACTGAACAGATTTGCTGTTACTGAGACCATACGGTACTGTATTACTGTGTACTTGTTCTAGGCACTGGTTCTACCGCAGACGTTCTTTGGAAGCACTCTACCAATATTTACTTCCAAATGACACCTGCACTAGCCGGTGTGTCAGGGAAAGACAGCAGAGAGAGGAGAAAAAGAAGGTCTCACCGGATTTTTCACCAGCCGTTATAGCCTAAGTTGACAATATTAGTGTTCATAATATTCAAAAAGGATTCGACGCACTATTACGAGAAATTGAACTTTCGAGCTTTAAGGAACCGGATGGTTCTAACCACGTTTCTTTTGAAGAACAGATATAGGAATTTGTGGGCCAAAAGCTTAAGCAAGCCATTGTCTCTTTAGTATCAACGGTAACTCCATTATAGTTGCATACATAGAGCTGGTCAGTGACGATAATACTCATTCTTACTTGTCGCTAACAAAGGACTCCAGTATTGAAGCTACAGGATCACTCAGCTCTTCACAGGGACGGATGTTTACTCTATGGGTACATCTGCATGAAACAAAGATACTAAGAAGCAACCAGCAACCATAAGTGTTTATAGGTCAAGGATTTGTCGTGCTCTAAGGCGAAGCTGGTGAGGCAAAAGGTTGAGGCTGACAGCTTTGCCCATTTTTCATGGAGTGCAAAGGAAATTGGACAAGAATCGATCAAATCCCTAAAAAAGTGCTTCTGCGTGTTGCTCATTACCAGCACTAGTGAGAAGCGTAGTAGTGAATTAAGTATTTAGAAAAATGCTAAATATGTGAGCGTTTCATATGTGACGAGATGAAAGTGAAGGATGGCAGGTGGTGAGCCCTGGGAAAAGAATGAAATGGCAGAGATGGTAACGGGCTGCGAAGAAAACGTCAAGGCCTTAAGAGCTTTTTTGTGGCCACGTGATGATGGCATGAGTTTCAAAGTGCCTCTCCAAAGCTTATTTGTACTTTGGAACGTTTATACGGGGGCAGTGAACTCGATAAGTACATGGTAGAATTGTGATTGTATGGGCGGAGACCCCTTCACGCGGAACTGGAAACTGTTTTCAACCTACTGGTTGAGTTCTAAATGGTCCTCGATCAAACGACCAAAAGACCCAGCTAGAAAGTTAAAAACAGTTGCCAACTACCGCTGGGAGGTAGACTCCGCCCATACATTCATCGCTCCCAGTGCTTTCCAATTCCATTGGGAACTCCATATCAAGAAAGTGCATTCATGGGAGCGCCCAAGATAAATTGATGGGGCTCGTTATCAAAATGTTTGTCTTTTAAATGGGCTGTAAGAATGGCTTTCGAAGCTGAATAAATCATTCAACATCAACATCAATGTTGAATGAAGAACTCATGTTACTAGACGTAATAATTTGCTTACAAGTCTTCAAATTCCTATAATGATCATATTGTAAACATTACTATATTATAACTGATATAGGTATTTACTGTCATATATCATTTTGAGTTCTATTGATTATCTTACTTATTTTTATGCTATTTATTTGAAAAGTTGTGGGCAGATTTGTTCAAGAGTCAAGTTCTCTACTTCTAATTGAGAGCGAAAACGAAGCGGAAACGAATTTAAGAGCAAAAACGAGATGAGAAAATCGGAGGGAGAATGAAAGCTGGTCCGAGACCACCACAAACGCAACATAAGTGTAAAGGGAGAATAGAAAAACATGAAAAGATAAGAGAGAGGAGAAGGAGACTGATAGGAAGGGTAAGGTGAAAGCGTATGTATTCTGTCCTAATTCAGACAAATGAATACGAATCGAATAAATGCTGATAAATAAGACCTAAAAGAAATCCCGGAAGAAGGTCTAGCTAGTGACGACCATATAAACAAAGTGAAATCGGAGACCTGAACTAAGCTTTAGGTGCATCGAAAACAACGAAAAAACCAAAGAGGAAAGAAAGAGAACGAGACGAAGAAAGAGGGAAAAACAAAATGAGAAGTAGGAGAGTGGAAAATAGCCTCCGAGGCCTCGAAAAAACTAGTCTGCGTTGAAAAATTCTTCCTAGTAATGGCGACAGAAAGTTCGAAAGATTCCGAGTTGTAGGAAATTGAACGAAGGGACATGCAGGGAAAAACTTGAAGGATTACGGTAAAGGCGTCATCCTATTACAGTTTATACGAGCATTATGGAAATGCTTCGATGCACGTTCTTATAGCTGGCGTTCTATCAGGGGTTCTCTACCTAATCTGAAACACATTGTAATGCAAGTTGTTGAAAAGAAAAACTATGTAAAAAAGAGCAATTACACAAAGTAAAAACTTGAAGAAAAATTGTAGCTGTGGAAGAAAGTAGCAGCTGGATGTTGTACGGGGCTAAAGCAATCAGGTCCAAGCACACATGGGTCAGAGCCCTCAAAGCGTCAGTTTCAAAGTTGGCTACATGGAAACATATATGGAAGAGTAATAGGAAAAAACAGCTACTCGGTAAGTAGGTCTCCCCATTTCTTCGAACCAAATTTTAATTCAGGCTACTGAACCCCAAAAACGACAAAAATGAGACCCATCTCCTCACAGCCCGACAACGACAATCTTTTTGTTGCCCTTTCATGACAGTTCCCCTCGTATTTGCTTTCATCATGGTTACCAACCGTCCGGCTGTATTTCTTCGTTCTTTTTGCCTTGTCATTTTTTGATTACTCAAGTATGAGACTTTGTTTTAAATCCAACCATATGGCCGCACTTGTACGAGATTCAACATCGTCGTTCGATTGAAAGGGGTTGTCAAAAAATCCGATCTCCTAAGATCGCTTCAAAAAATATTTTTTAAACAATCTGAATTGAAAGGAATGGAACAAATCGTATTGCAGCCTTTGTTTATTATGGCGAAAAAATCAAATCACTTGCAAAATCTCAAAGATGGTGGTTCAAGAGTGAGAAAGCAAGAAGACAGCGAGGATGGTTGAAAGTGAAGATTGCCAGAAGTTGTTCGTGGCAACGTTTGTGACAGGGCAGCGAGTGATGGATATGTTTGAGCAACGGACAGCTTATGTGATTAGCAGAGTGCGAGGCCGAACTTTTCTAGAAAAAATATTGAACTAATGATTTAAAATCTGCAAAACAAAGCAGATTAATGTGCAATCCCGAGGAAAATCACACAAATATGCTGCTCTGTGATCGCTTTCAATAGCAAACTTTCACGAAAGGGGTGATTACGTTGCAATAGCAGTAATGTAGACGCTTTAAGCATTTCACATGATATGTTTATTTGCTGAGAATTGTGTGTTGCTTAACAATCTATTCAGAATGATTTAAAGAATTTCAAGTCACTACCACGTTCAAAGCCAATAAATATTTAATATTACGGATTATTTATTTGTTTATTGAAGGATGCAAATGAAGCACTACTCGTAGAACCAAGAACAACATCGAAAAATCCAAGGCAAAATCCCGTCCGGACCTGGACTTTACCGTATCCCCCTATTGCTCTTTGCTCGCAGAATGTTGTGATCAAATTACGGTGAAAGTTTGGATCCGAACTGAACTTCTGTGGTGTGTTTGCAGTTGTCCAAAATAGTCAAACTGGCAAAGCCTGTTTTTAGTCAATAATCATAACCCTAACTGTTTCATTTTACCATGTTGTGAGTGAAATGCTTTACTCTTACATCACCATAGTTGTTGGGGCACTTAGGAGTTGAAGGAACACGACCCCGGCACGATTTCCTCTTTTCACTTTCAAACATTTAACGTGTAAACATTTATATATTATACCCTTTATTAGAAAATAAATTCTCATAACAACACAATAATCTGTACATCCCGTATGACAAAGATATCTATCTTCGCAGAAATATAACCCGCAATTTGTACGCACATAGCTTATAATAGCACTAGTCTTCGATCGGATAATAGTTTCGTGAAAAGACTTAATTCAAGGAGCTCAACATAATGGCCATAGCAGACCTGAACTGTGTCCGCAAGACGTAACAACTGAGCGCTGGGACAGTGAGGCAGCTCATATGCTCAATCATACATGCTTATGGAAACACTGTCTGAGGGGTTGACTATAATGTCGGATTCCTGGCGATATCAAGAAGCTGTGAACTCTGGTGATATGTTCCTTATGGATACTGAGCATGAATCTACACTTCGTCGTAAGTTCGTCCACGGTCCACATTGGAATCAGCTGATCTCCGGGTGATGAAATCTGGCACGGGGACGATGACTTTTCGGAATCCTGGCCCGAGAAGAGGATTCGAGCGGGCCCACATTGAAGGCACCATTGTGGCCCGTGGATTTGGCCGAATAAGCACCAACGCACACAGCAAATATATCAACACCGAACAACTGAAAATAAAACTGCTAATAAAAAGGAAAGTTTCATATTAAATCTATTCATAATGTTGGAATCAATGCATTGGGATTGAATAGACCTGTCGGTACTTGAGCTGGAACTCTAATGCTAAATAAGGCCCACGGTGGTTTGGAGTCTAGATCGAGTCGGATCGACCTCCCGTAACTACGCAATTCTGCCTCATAGCGACTACTACCATGAGCGAGTTTTGGAAGAACCTGTAAGTAGGAAGATGTTCCTCACCTTGTCACCAAACATCCAACGAGAAACCATAACACACTGCTACGGAACAACAATGAGCATCTCGCAGTTGGTGTGTATTGAGAGAGCGCTAAACGATCAAGGATATAATAATTACTTGATGAATTCATGATTATATAGATTTCCATCTGATAACACCCAAATCTATACAGGCGAAACGTCAGTAACCGACTTACCGTTTCGATTCGCAGTCTGTTTCGAATCGATCACAACTCGGCTTGAAGTTCGAGCAGCGAAATTCCATACGACACACTCATAGACACCATTATGAATAGTCGAAAAATGCCGAATAAACAACGTCCCATTCGGATAAGTCTGAGCGTCCATTGACGTGTGTGCTACTGGCTCACCATTCTGCAATCGCATGTAATTACAGATCGCCTTCGTTTTACAAAGTTATAAATGTACAGTAGAGCACAAGAGTTGTCTAGCTATACAGATTGCCCACAGAAATTTTCAATCAAGCTCACTAAGTCCTCCAGTGGTTATTTCTCACCATCTTTCATATTTGGATAGAAGGTTGCCGTTTTTCAATTTGGACAACGAAAACTTTCGGAAAAAGGAGAATGGGTGAAGGAAAGTGCACTCTTTCAGGACCCTAGGGAGAGAATAGGCAGAAGAAATCGAAAGGAGAAAGTTTCACAGGAGATTGGGTCTCAACCTTGCCTTACTGTAACCATTCATATAATTGAACACAAAGTAAAGTCAATGAAAATGTGACTAACAATAAGTACAATCATAGGATTTTTGCTATTTTCTCTTACAGACAAAACAAAGAAGAGGCTTTCTTATGTTTCAAACTAGGGTTCGGAATAGTGAGGCACACACTTACTCAGCTAAGGTAACTGAGTAAAGCTCACCAAAAGCCAGTTGATGGACGGCTGTGGTACTGCGTTCGGTAATGGACACACCAACATTACTTGTTCACCGAGAAGTGGATGTTCCGGCTGAAATCAGTTTCATCAGAACGCTGCTGACACTCGATCTCGCTAAGCAATTTGCAACATGATTGAAGATTGAGATTGATGAGTGACACATGAGAATTCTGGGCTGTGATTAGACAGTTGTTCTGTATGATGAAAAACCGTCTGTCATACGTCAAAGAGCTGGTTTTTAGTTGAGCGCTGGGATGTCACAAATTCTCGCATTCGTGATAGACGATGCTTAAGACAAATCCCTATTTTGTCAAGCTAAATACTGACTGTGAGGCTTTGACAGTGTTCTGATGTCTCAAAGTCTTGTGACGTTGATCGGACCCACTTCAGATTGAGCACGCCGATTCAACTTCTATTCAAAAGCATGGAGGTGCTTGAATGCCTATGTAGTCTACTGTTATATGTACATGCCAGTACCTTCATCCTACCAGAAAAATCTGATACCAATCAACCGGATCCGCAGAATTAAAGTCCTGAGCCTTGGTTAGGAGGTATCAATACGGGATCTCATCCCCACACCGCGACTGTGATGATACCCTACTTGACACTACACCATTACTGCCCCTATGCAGTACATTTCGAGCTCAATGGAGGAACGTTGTGCAAAGACTTCAGCTCTCACTCAGCTGATTTTAGGCGATGATATTCCATTGACCGGGAGCTCATGCTACTCACTGTTTGCTCAGCAAAAAAAGAAGCCCAAAAATATCAAAAAAGTCAATACTCACCACAACTTTTATATATCTATCGGGTGGTATCTCGTCCACATACGCGACTTTCAATGAGAACAGCTCACCGGCGACACCAGAAGCTGCATGACGGCACCAATACAAACCTTCGTCATCTGCACAAAAGGAATGAGTAACACCATACAGAAAGTAAGAAAGTACCACATTTACTACCGAGATGGTCAGAAAAAAAATTCATGCAATACTCACCTTTGGATATATTGCTCATTATGAGAAATCCGACTTCAGGTACTGGCTGTTCAGCAGTATAAGTTCGATTATCGAAAATTGCATTCGTATTGCTGAAGAAAGTATAAATGAGGCTACATTTTTTCTAACATGCCCTTTTCTGTGTTCAAAAACTCTACCAGAAGTTTTCATAGTAAGTGAATTGACTATTTCTATGTGTAACCCGACGTGCACAACGATCAGAGCTGATTAGATCGCGGGAGAAAAGGACTCGGCATTACCACTGGGTTTTTCAAAATTATGCTCTTACTTGAGTATTGTTATTCACCTTGTCACAACACCAACTTCTTTTCCATTCCTGTACCAAATCGCTTTGTTCTTTTCATCTCCAGAGAACACAACCTCGCACATAAGTGCCGTTGTTGAATGAATTGGAAGCAACATTTCACTGGGGGGCTTCCGAGGCGTCGGTGACAGGAGTATCGACAGTGCTGAAAAAACCTTTAATCAGAAAGCTACAATAAAATTCTGTTTCGAGTTGACATTGGTATGTTAATATAAAAAGTGAAACAGTTAGACTGACGCCTTTAAGCTTTTTCAGGCTTAGGATTAGAACCCTCTAAGAACCGAGCACATCTTTCTGGTCCTTTTCGATTTTCCAATTTCAAAGGACGATGCCATAAATCTCGACATTAAGCGTCCAATTACTGCCCGATAGCCGATTAAGGAGTTCATAGATAAGTGTCTCTATCCGATGAACATTTTCATCTCTGACGAAAGAAACCGGCATTATGGCTATTTTTTATGGCGTAAGGCCGTTACGGTACTCCCTCTGCATTATGTCGATGCGTGGTATGGGCATACAGCGACAATATGGAGCCATTCCGTAAAAACTTCACCCACATTTAGCAATTCGAAACGCTTACAGTAACAAGATACGCAGAAATACCGTACACAGGTGCATTTTCTGGAGTCATTGGATCAAAGCTGAAATGAGCGCCACTCATATGAAATTACTGTAGCGGGGACGAGTGGATGGAACGATCTCTATACTGGTTCTTTTTTACAGCTCTAGTAATCCCTGATCTTCATAAAGACTCAGAGTCAAGGGCTCAAACGACTGAAACCCTACAAATGCCTTCAGAAGTTGGAGCACGGGTTGTAATTGATGCAGATCCAACATGAACCAAGAAGAGAGTCGCGCCCAGGGCGTACACCCCAATTCTATATTAGTTTACTTGGGGGAATAAAAGCACCGATCTGAGGTCGTCTCAGCCTCTCCATCCCTTTCTGTTCGATCAAACGACCAAAAAACATGAAAACATTGTCGAAGAAAGGATCATGAGTAGCCGACCATAATGCAAAATACCAGTAGTGCTTATATTTGAATGCGTTTATTGCATATGAAGGCAGGAGAAATAGCTTGCATAGCTTAGGCTTAAACAAAAACTTCATTCAATGACCTTAGAACACCATAGTTGTTTTGGTAACACATTTTTGGTCCTTGGCCCATAAGCTTCTTTAGCAATAACCATTTAATCTAGAGGGACTCGCACTGTACAATGGAGCGGTTGTACAGCAATAGAGACTGCAGACTCGTGGAGCAATTCCAGAATCTATCTACATAGTTTCAACGTCATTAGCTCAGGTTGGCTTTATAGCTTCTCCTCGCTTATTGCAGGAAACTTATCCCTTCAATGCCATTATGCGCAAATCACTCAAGTCCATTACAATGTCATCAGCAGTGACGTCCCGCTACGATCTGGTTCAGTTGGCAATTATTCGTATAATTATGCAAATCTCCGGGCTACACGAATGCAGCAACATCTTTTCGAGCGTGAAAAACCTTCACTTACTACGACATGTCACATTATTATGTCTTAGAATGTCGATCTCAGATGAATATCTACCACTTAAACAGAAAAGGGTCCTTTACGGTGGCCTGCCCTTGCATCCAGCTCTTTGACTACTATCACTATGATTATCCCTTGCAAAATTTGGATGTGAAGGTAGTGATCTGATGGTTTTTCTGGGAGTGCCCAGTGTTACAGAAAGGAAATGGAGAGTGAAAGCTTCAACCTTCTAAGAAGTTAATGATTATTCAGATGTAGGCTCAACGAAGCCGTTTGAAATCCGTCCTTCTCTCAGGTTCTCTGTCCCAAATACAGTTCGCATCCCAAGATTCGGCGAGAATCTGTTCTAAGGACGGTGAAGGAACAAAGCAAAACTCTACATCAACCCCTCTCCTATCGTTCGTTAACAGTATTTTGTTCTTACTCCCAAGAAAAAAAAAACGCGACTGAGTAGCGTCGAACGTTTTTCATTCAATTGACCGTGGTCTTTCTTTCATACTTACCGAAATCTCAGGTAAACTTTAGCAGCTTTCCTGAAGATACCTGGAGACACTCTGATCAAATCCAATTCCTCAGAGTGTCTTCAGTTCTCTAAGGCCGTGAAACAGTAGAACTGTTCAGACACTCTTGATTAAATTACTTTCCGTTCCCTTTTCTGACTTATACATTATGAGATTGGATCTTCTGATTAGCTTATGCAGCTTGAGACATTTTTCTACTTCCTTGCAACTTGCTGCAAAATTTAATTCGACATGTGAACTACATTTACGTAACCAATAAATCTAAAAAAAACCAATTCTTCAGAGTAACTGCAGGTCTCTAAGGCCGTGACGTGGTGGAGCTACATATACAGATACTCCTAATTGAACTGCGTTCGGTTTTTTCGGCCCACATAACCCCAAAAATGGAAAGTGTAGTCGACCATACCATTTACAATCATTATGCAATTCATAAATTTTACAGTGACTCTCGATGAGCCCTCACTGTAATCCCCCAGTTCCCTAGTTTCGTTGGCTTCATAGGAGAAAGCAGTTCATAAATAAATAAAGACAGCCCTAGTCTCATCAAGGATGTTCGCTCGTAGATCTCGCAGACACTGTTCTCACTGCCATTAGTTATTCCTCGTGAGAATGAGTGACGCAGCTCAGCCCTTACGAAACTTCACGTGAACTTTATCATAAAGGCTTGAATGCGAGAGCAACTTCATCATTTATGACAGAACTTTGTTCGTTTCCTATTAGAGCTAGATAGAACGCACGGTTGGGTTCACCATCCCTCGTTCTTCCCGGGTCGAGAACGAAGACCAAGGAAGACGATTTCCAAAGATTGCCGTCTGCCGAGTCTTGAACTCGGACAGGGATGCATCAATTTGGTGAATTGGTGAAAAAGCCTATCTCAAGAGTTGACGAGCTCAGATTTCAGACTCGGTGACATAGATCAAGATGTAATCGCCTCAAGTCTGATGAGAAGATGAAACTGAGACATGTGGCGGTGCACCAAATGCATGGAGTGGATCATATCACCGATCAGGTCTTTCACTCTTCAAAAGGCTGCCAAGTGATAAAGCTCCACAATCAATGCATTGTATAATACTTTGCCAGTTCTTTAAGAGGCGCTGCATAGATTAAACACGCATTCAAATGCCTCTATGATCGTAAGTATGTCTTGATGCATGGCGCATTTCGAGAGAGGGATCAACGCCAGACCAGTTGCCCTACTAACATAATTCATTTAAAAGGAAGCTCCACACTATTCTATCTCTATCCCTCACTGTGATGACAACTAACAGTAGCAAATTGTTCCCTTTAATTACAGTTCCGCAAGTATGTCACGCCACTGCGCCGTACACAAATTATTCCACTTTTCCTAACGGAATGAATGGAAAGAGTACATAAGCAAATCGCGCTTTAGCCGCCATGCCCACCGTCTATACATGAACTCGTCGCGTACCGTAATTAACATCTATTGAAGGACTTGTCTCGAGGACAGCAATCATCGAAGACCATTAAACCCAGCGACCATACGATGAAATTTGACGCCAGGCGTATGTTTAGTGAACTATTAAATCATTTTCGAATAAGCTACGGCTGCGTCTCTATCATCGCATGAAAGAAAAAGCCAAAATTGGTGATGATGGGGCTGGTTCCGGGCCACGTTGTGGATCCCACTTTGGAGTTCTTTTTCAGCCTTGAAACTATTTCCGCTCTCGTGATAGAGTACGGGAATAAAATTGAAGCCGGATACTGTGGAACAGCAACGAGATTTTTTGTAGGTAAAGAATAAAGCTACTGAGACCTAACCCATAACACCTGGCTTCTTTTTGTGGGAACTATCATTGAACTGGTTCTCGAATAATCTGCTCCAAAATACGATTCAATGACGTTTACTCTGGCGAACTCTACAAATTACTCCTAGCTGAAAGCTGAATAGCACGAATGTCTGACTCGAACGAAATATATTTTTTGTTATCTCTGAGCCTGAGCTTCTGAAGAAAGATACCTCAGCCTTCTGGCGGAATGATCTGCAAAATATGATCCTCTGCTTGAAATAACAAGGCTGACCAGCTAGTCCGGAAATAATGTTCCTCTGCTCACAACAATTCGCCCTTCCTTGACCCAGTGGCGACCGCGCCTCTTACATTACCCGTACATTAACTATTAATTTCTCTTATAACTGTAGTTGGAAATGAATGATTCCTGGACCACAATGCCTCAAGATACTCTAGAAGTCTGTGAGCTCAGCTGATACTTTAAAACATGAAAAAATTATAAGAAAACTTGATAATATAAATCCTACAGGAGCACGATATGGTGTAGCCCGCCGGCCACGCGGTCTTCACTGGGTCAACCAATAATTCGGATGTAACTAACCCATGCCCTTCTTCCATGAAAATTCCTAATGCCAATCCTTGCCTCAAGGTATTTTAAGAGTAGAAGCTTCCATTGCTGCTCACTAACTTGCTCTTTAGTCAACTTTGGCCCGAGCTTGGAAATCAGACTCTAATTGTACAAAAGAATTGGCTGAGATATCCGAACATAAACGTCAGACAGCTTCAATAATGAAAATGTTACCTCCATGGGTGAGAACTGCGATGGCAAACACCAGTAGTCGCATCCTTTGCCTGAAATAAGACTTTTGAAATTTGTTGAAGAATATTCCGAAGTAGACGAAAGAACACGAAAAAGCGAGCGATGAGAAAGTGAACGAAATTAGGTTGCTGGAAATAGATTGAAAGCAGCCGAGGCACTTACCTGGAGCATATTGAATCGGCAAAGCAATTCGAGCAGAAAATTCCGGAAGAAAAACAAATTTTTGCTTTCAGAAGTGGAACTTGTTCGTCCCAAGAAACAAATTGGAGATTACATTTGAACACTGGATGTAATATTCGGTTAGTTTCAAAAAGGTACTGTAGTGTGAGCCAATGGTTTTCGGGCGGAACAACATACTACTTCTCAACTATCCATCTCGGAACTTAACATCTGGCTTAGAGGAAGGGTCGGTAATTTGAAATCTCGTCGTCGGTTTTCGAACTCTAATAAACGAATACCCTTCGTTTAATGGCCTTTGCTTTATTTTAATGCTTTATTTCGAGATGCCTCCTTAGTGATTTTCTTTTATCCTATATCCGATTTCATCTTGTCTGTTCCCACTTAGACCACTTGCTTTCTTATGTTCGGAAATTATATCTTCCCATTTCCTAGACCATTCCAAGATTCCAGTGCAAAAGCAGGAACACAACTGTCATGCTGGCGGAAAACGTGCAGCGCAAAACCTAAAGAAGGCTCTTTTAACGGAAATCGACCCTGTGACAGTCGATTTATAGATAAAAGGCTTGTCAAGAACGGTCAAAACACTGGCATGAACATCTAATAGTAGTTTTATAAGCCAATCCAAAGGCAAGCTTCATATTTGGGTGCTTTTACGATTTCACATCGGCGTTACGGGTTTTCAATGACCAGCCGTGAACTTTTCTCAATCAACCATTTCAAGCACACAGTTTCCACACACCAAGCACAAGTGAAGTTGATCCTTCCAAATAAAAATAATCCCACTGATTATAAGAGAAGACTAAAAAGGACTAAAGCAACTCAAAACCTGAATTGAAGGTGAGCTCACAAGTATCCATTTAAGTCAAGAATAACTTATATTGTATAATAAATAGAAAAACGACTCGTCAGTATTCAGGGAAAGACAACGCAACGAAAAAGTAGTCTAAAGGTTAGGCACCTTGCATGCAAAGAATGCACTTAAAAGTTATGTAAGAAGCTTACAAGAAGTGAATTCCTCCCTGGCCACTCTGTGTCAAGGAGGCATAAAGTTACAGAACTAATGAAGAACGAAGATTTGGATTAGCTAGAGTTTCGAGGGCCGAAAATATTTTGAATTTATTGTAATCAAAGCTAAATAAAAATCAGTAAAAAATTTTCGTTCAGTAGGGCTTGAGGGTAGGCTACAGCATAGGGAATGCTTCGGAGTTAAGTAGTGGACCAGTATCAGAGCCCTATGATGACCACTGGTTAAAACCAATGACAAAGGAAACCGCACAGACCTACTATGTCTAAGAGCAGAAGTACTTCTGAACCTGAGATCAACACTTTCGAAAATTGAAAAAAAGAAAAAAAGCTACATCACTTTTCGAAAGGGCAGGCCGTCAATGGTAAGAATATCGCTATTTGGGGTTTTATAGCTGCTCTACTATTTTGAAGAGCAGTACACAAAAGCAGGACAACAAAGAAAGGGATGCGATCCCGAGAAAGAGAGAACTACGTAGAGTTCGAAATTTCAATGTCCGGCGCCAGCCCATTCGGCATGCGCCATATGGACCGTGACCGTGTCGTAGCTGTCAACTGTCGCAGGAGATGGAAAGCCAAGTTAGTGTGATTCGTTCAAAGCAGATGTTGGCTCGGAAGCAGTAGGCGGGTAGACAGGATGGTACTGGAACTATCAAAGGGATCCTCCTCCCCTCTCAGCTCGGGTGGTTTCGGTTTGACCAATGAAGAGAGATGAACTAAAGCGAGTCTATGCAATGCTCCTGCTTTGAATAGAAAGCAGACAACAATCGAGCTCTGCAATTTTGAACACAAATTAAGGATAGCTGTTTTTGTCAGCGTTGATCCTATAAAGAGATTCATGACAGAACAAATATGTTTTGGCACATGACAATTCTAGCTAAATATGGATCACGATGATATTATGAATCAACTACGAATTTCACGTTACGCTTCACTGCCGACTTTTATGATGTCGGGCAGCCAACTCTATTCAAAAAGTGCATAAAACAGAAGTCACTCTAGAATTCATTTATTTAGAATTCTGAATATCAGGCTCCCCATATTGAAGTCTGGATCTATGAAAATCTAGGTGTGAATTGTGTCAGCTAGTGGAATGAATTAGGGACTATGTACATAGCTCCAATGTTTTAGTAGCAGAGGACCTAGGAAGATCGTTTTTTTTTACAAAAGATTAGTTCAAGTTCTCTCAAGGGGGTTCAGGCCTTATGTGATGGGAGTTTCGTTGATCCATTTTGTGAACGCATTGTCTCAGGCAGAGTAGCTGCGCACTTGTACGCTTTCGCCTTGAATCCAAGTTGTAAGGAAACTGCTTTTCCCCTTTCCTTTGCAGCGCTCACTTGAAATGGTGCTGCACGCATTTCTGTCTTGCGACAAAAAAAACTATTCGTATTCCAACTTAAATTGAAGATTTACTCAAAAAGGCGACGATGTTATATTCCCATCTCCCCAGATGGGAATATAACATCGTCGCCCTTTTGCGTCTGGTGTTGCTGTCATTGCTGTCATTTGGCAGAAAATGAAATAACTCATTGAGTTGGGTCTCTACCCAAAACATCAGTACACCAGGTCTCTTAAAAAGTCAGTCATTATGAATTGTACTAATGTACTCCCGAGTGGTTTTGAGAGGGCAGCTGAAGCAATGTAGGTGGGTAACTCCATAAAATCCTCAAGAGTAGGTGGTTACCTCTGCTCATTGTTTTACAACAAAAAGAGCTATTACGTGAAGACTGATGGTAGTACATAGCAACGGCAAAGTGCTCTCGTCATAATAACCACTATAAATTCCATGGAACAGAAAAAAAGTAACATCAATCATGTAACTTCGTATGTCATAACAGATGTGCGACACAGTGTAATACGTATATTGCACTAAGTACTTACTCTTGAGCTCAAAAAAAGTCCCGACATGTCTAAGAAATTCATGAGTGTTTTCCGAGGAATCCTCCTATTCTCTATCTTTCAAGCTAAGGGTCTCTGAACATGGACAAAAGAACCTCATTGCCGGAAACAATTGTGCGAACAGGGGTTCGGCATGAGTGGATAGAATTGCGACAACAAAAAGGAGCCAGATATCAAAATAAAAGAGAAGGGATGGAATTTTTGGATAGCTAGCAACAGGGGAAATTCAACGGGCAGATATTCAATCCAAGCAGAAAAAGCCTTTAAAGAGAGCCAGACAACGTGAAAACAAAGACTCCTCCTCCGTGAGTCTATTGAAGCTCCTTCTCCTCTAACAGTGAGCCCATGAGGGAGTCATCCTTCTGTCTTTTAGTTCAAAATTTTTTAAAATCGAGAAAAAATTGAGTAAAGAACGCACTCAGGCCCGCGTAATAGTTCGGAGCATGAAACCATTCCGAGACAGAATAGAAGGGGCCCACTGGTCAAAGATCCTATGAGGGAAATGTTAATCCTCTTGCCATTCAGGCTCTCTCGTGAGCTTTGCCGCAAAACCTAGAACTACGGCACAAGTGACTGAGCAAAATTGCAATCGCTCGACTACAAGAGTAATTAGGACGTTGAGGAGTAATGTGAATCGATAGGGTGAAGTGTTCTCATAGTAGAACTTTTTCAGGAGAAAGGCGGATATATGCAAATAGCATTTTGATATCGAATGAAAGAGCGAGGCTATTCCAGGAACTATAATGAACGGAACCCTAAGGCATAATGAGATATGTAATATGAGAACGTTGAGGGATCATCCTGAAAGCAGCCTCAGTCCAATGCCTTATTTAACTTAATTATTCCCCTCCATGTACATTCTTCACAAAGTATGGAGAAACTCGATTATTCTCGGAATTGTTATCTTAGAATCCCCTATTGACTTCGAAGATAGCAAAAGTCCTCAGGACTGAGAAAAATTGAATTGAAAACATTGTATCCAAGTATTGCTGGAATTCACCATAGAAGCTAACGGTTTTTAGATATACTGCAGACAGTAGCCGTGCTAAGAGGAAATATATGTATGTAATTTGATTGAATAGATAGGAAAATATATCGTCTTTACTTTGGAAACATAGAATTTTCTAGAAGGCTCTATAGATCTCGCCCTTTTGAGCTGCATGATTGGGCCCATTTATTTTCAACATTTTCGTGGAGAAAGAAAAACAAAAACAATGGAAGCCTAGCACCATTAGCAAAACATTATTAATAACACTTCTAAGTGAAAACGTTCCCCTTTTTTGATTGATTTAATTTATGAAGCTTTTTTGATTGATTTTATTTGATTTTATTTATGAAGCTTATTCCTCTAACTACGCTCCTTTTCTGAATGCGCATTGAGAATGCCATGAGAAGGATCTCTCGGAGTGCAATTCGAGAGGAATACGTGATGGCCATTGCCCTTCACAAGCTTCATTACCACCTGAACGATCATAAACAACACCAAGATTACTCAAACGAAAAATCCTTCCAAAAATTCGATCCATTGATAAGGACAACTAGAGGAGTTTATTTCGTTAGGAGGAGATGTGGGAACTTATTAATAACGGCTCTCCCAGGAAGCCCTGTAATTCGTATATTCATGAACTGCTAAATTGTTTTCGACGAGGAATTTATGTCAATGAGCAAGGATGAGTAGAATCCTACTAGGATGGGGAATCAAAAAGAAAAGCTCCCAATATGGATTTTTTAGAAGTAGCTAGAGTCAGAATGACACCCCACTCAAAACGCTTCTTCATCATAGCGCTACAGAAACATGTATCGCTGACTAAGAAGAAACTAGGATTGAAGAATCATTGATTCGAAGTGATACCGAAACACATGTATAAGAAGCTTGTGAAGTCCTGGACGTCCAATTCGTCCAACAGAGCTTGGCTATAATGTCAAAGCTAGACATATGATTCAAGGTCCGTCAATGTGATTCCCTCGAAGCTTATTCCTAGAATAGGTACGACTTTGATTTTTGTGTGATCGTTTGCGTCAAAAGGAGAAAGTGAATGTAGAACGTCTCCACGCTTACTGCGATCTCTTTTACTCTACTCCTTTGTGCCACCACTGAATGAAGTACTTGCTCGGGGCTGAGCATAACAAAGAGCCCCTTATTCTCGGAAAGCGCGGATTACTTGTGGAAAGGTCTTGATATGATTAAGTTAAAGGTCTTATAGGCCTAAAGATTCAACTTATAATAGGTGTCTGTTAATACTTCGAACTGCTCTGACAAAGGGGAGTAATAAGGAATAAGAGCAACAACAGTATTTACAAGGATCTGAAGGAATATATAGTAGGAAAGCCGAAAACCAAAGTAAGGAAGGCCCAAGCAAAATATCCCCAGGAATCAACTCTATTAAAATCGAAATGACGTCGAGTGAAACACATAAAGAAGCCTGATGTACTTAATTTCAGATTAATATTAATGGCTATGCTGTTTCGTCGAATTCGTAGATCGAGAAACATGGCAGGCGTAGTCTTATGCATAAAGTGACGATATCCGTACACACTCGGCCCTACACACGCAACAAACCCCCTTCTTCTCATCCCTTCAGCCGGGGGCGGAGCCACATCCGAACAGCTTGCCGCGAACATAAACATATGTAGGAAACATAAACAGCAGCAGTCACAGCAGAAAAAAGAGCTTCTTTGTACACTTGAAGACGGGAAAAAAACTATTCCATTGTTGTTTAAATAAATTTTGGAATTTCAAATTAATGAGTCAATTAATTTTTTACTGAACATATCTCCTTCTGCATCTGAACACCCTGTATTCGATCTAATTCGATTAGAGGTAGTCGCTTTATAAGACGACGAACAGAAAGCATTTTTTGAACCGTATAAAGCACTAACCGGTTGATAGAATTATCTGCGCTGAACCGAGCAGCCTCTTGAAAACCATGGAATTCCGTTTTGTTCTAAGCAAAGGCACCTACTCTCATGACTACTTAACGACCATTACAGCTTCACTTGTTTTCTAAAAGGTACAGATTACATCAAAACAGGTCTGCATAGTTCCACTGCAATTAGCATTTTGATTTTTCGGAGCAAATTTTTAGTAAGTAGAAGAAAAGGAGACATTCACTTCCCACTTCTTCACATGGTACGAACTTCTCAATTACTCCCAAGTCATTATCGGTTTTCCAAAGCCTCTATGGCGCTCAAACGAGCCTAATACGGTTCCAAGCTCCAAGTACGTTTGCATAGCCTATTTGCTCTCTGAAGAAAAAAGTGAAAGCTATATTAATCACTGAAAGTGCATCACAAAATAACTTCAACGATGAGGGATCTGAAGGAAAAATTTGGGTGAAAATTCACATGACTGAAAACGCGAGTTTGTTTATGTGTGGTTTAATAAGCAACACTATAAAGGCAACAGCAAAAAATAGAAGATAACACGGATCGCATCACTGGATAAGATCGTGCACATCATTTCATGTAGAAAAAAAATATAAACAAATCAACTCGATCAAATTTTAACTAAACACAACTCGACAGATATAGGGTCAGATATAGGAAAATTAGACAGAATGACCTAGCCGATTACTAGTTTATCTTCTTCTGACCAAATCAACTTGGTGAATAGAAGAAGGCACGATTGATGAGGGTGACTGACAGCATCTCTAAGCTATTATATCAGTGGAGTTGATGTTGTTTTCAGGGAAGTGCTGCTCAAAAGCAGCGGCTTGAAAGAAAGTGAAGAGAGAGAGGGATAGGGCTGAAAACCATTAACTTTCAGTGCTACGAGTTGCGCTCGTTGCAAAACAAGCCAGCCAATTCCACTGCATTGATGATCAGCGCTCTTCAGCAACGCTTCTGAAAACATGACCGTCGGCTAAAAACGCCTTATTGCGATCGTAAACTCCACAAAATGAAAGCGTATTTGGCCTTGGGCCAAATGCCGTGCGTCGTTCAAGGAAATGTCTACTGCAACCTCAAGAAATATGTACGAAGGCCTGAAGGCTAGAATAATATCTCCGAGAGACGATATTACATTCAACTAGATCATCTTGTGAAAAATGAAGCCAATTACTGAGGATAACTTATAGAATGTTTCCCAAGATGGATTGAAATCGGGAATGAATCTAATACTGAGCGGGGTCTCTAAATGCAATGAGATGCCCCATAGATTCAGCAACTAGTCCAAAAACTCAGCGCTCAACCCTTTTTCGGAACGCACCATGCATTCGACTTCAATTGCAGTAGTACCCTCCAAATACATTTTAGCTGACACACGAGACATTCCATGAAAAAGAGGAGCTTGGCAACAATCTCCAGAGCATAGACTCAGCACAGGTCTCTCTTAGGGCAGTTTCTCGCTGTTCGACCCCTAGCAGAACAACATACCAGTCGCCGGGTAAGAAGGGCTCTCATTAGAAAAGATCCTCACGGAAAAATTGTGAGTGATCAGAAGCAAATTCATAGCGCAGGTTCATTCAATTTATAATTGGGTTTACAAAGGGATCGGGTAAAGGAAGCCTTGGCACTGAATAAAGAGCAGTTGTGAAGGAAAGGACAAGATTTGGGTCACTCTTCATCAAATGAATCTCGTTTTTCACTGGCCTCCGGAGAATTCCATTGAGCGAAGGTCGATCAAAAATTGGGTGATTTACAAAGAATTGTCAAAGATGGAAGAATTTAGAAGAGCAATCAAAAATAAGAAAAATATTATCAGAATACAAAATCCTAAAAGTGGAAGGAATACGATAATTGTGTTGGAGACTCAAAAATAAGACATCACGAAGATGAGACATGGGAGATTGTCAAGTTGAAGAATTGGTGAGAGCAGAAGAGAACTACATACTCAGCACAACATAAGAGGTGCTCCAACCACAAATACACTACTCATACTTTAAAATCGATTGATTTCAAAGTGAAAGTTGGTACTACTCTGCCAACTGATATGATCAGCAGGCATTCACAGAATATAAAAGCCACAGGCTTATTTAACAAGAAATATTCAAACCAAAGTTGTCTAAATTTATTAAATCACATGAATCAATTGCTATTTGTGCAATTTCAGTGGAACAGAGTGGAACCGATGAAGAAACTAATTGCTAATTAGTAATTCAGTAACCAGTAATTCATAGTAACCTTCAAAAGGAGGAATGTTGAAGAATATGTATGAAGACAAGCAAACTTATTCCCACATATTTCTACCACATATTTATCGAAGACCACCGTGAGGAATGTTTGTATGCATGTTGCGAGAAATAGCCATTAAAACGCTTTGCGATTACTGGTCCCGATGAGCCTGCTGATTTCAAAGCAGATAAACGCTAAGTGAATAGCATTTTTTAAAAAACTTTCAAATGAATCACCAAAACAGATAATGCATTGTGATCACCCCTGTCGATGAAAACCCACGGTAACATTGGTTTAATTCGCAAGATTTCCTAACATATCGAATCGCAACAGCAGCTGATGCTTTTTCGTTAGCCAGAGACGGGCTCTCTTTGGTATGAAAGTCTGAATAGCTCTTTGTTCCAACTTTAGAACATCACTTGTTTACGTGACGTTGCTGTTTTTATCACAAAAAATAATCAAAAATCAATAGTGTTAAAATTATATGGGGAATTCCAACCACATCGACCTGAATGAATAGCAATTTAGGCCGGGGGAACTGTTAAGGAAAGAAATGGCGGTATCCCAGATGGAGGCCGTACTCATGAAAGGTTTTGCTAATGACAAACTTGGTTGCGTCGTCGAAAACAAATTACCATGGAGAATACGAAAACATATTTTCCTTCCAAAAACACATTAAAACACATGGAGGGAATTCGAAGTGCTGAATAATTAATTTTTGCAACTTCCCACGCGTGCTCAAAATAGTTTCGCTCCAAATAAAAAAGCACCGTAGAACTGAAAACTATCGAAAGCAGGCCTGTCTAGTCAGATTAGATACATGTATTTCCGAAGAAACCTTTTGGTCTGAGCTCATCTAATTGTAAGTCATGGAGTAACCGGCAGTGCTTATGAACTGCTGGTAGGGAGCTCGAAATTCTAAGTCCTCCAACATGAAAGCTTACGGTAAGGGCAAGAAAACGTGAAAAACATGCCGAGATTTACTCCTACCATAATAGTCATGACATTGGTTCAGTGGAATTGTACTGAGGACCCAGACCTGAGTCTTTACCCAAACCTTATCGGTGCAACTTGTAGCATGTGCCTAAAAGTCAGAAGTAAACAGAAGTAGACTATGGCACATGAGAGCTCTGTTATCTTGAGATCTTTCTACGATCGGGTTCACTCAATCTCATCATTATTAAAAGGGGATCTTCGAGTGCCTTATATAGAAATAGCTTTTGGAACTATCGGCCTATATAATCTGAACCCCATGCACCAACTTAAAACCGCTCAATGTGATATTTGGGTGAAATGCAGGAAAAAGTGATATTCTCAAGGTAGGCCTTACGTACCTAGCCAAGGTAAACTAAACATTTGTCAGACCTTCGAGGAACTTCTTACGCCTATAAAGACTATTATGAGTAAGGTCGATTTGAAGGTGAGACTTCTGATGAGCAGACGATCTTATTCCAAATAAAAAATAAATGAAATAGTGAAACTTTTAAGATATCGAGAACCCGCAGCCCTAGTAATCCCTAATGTTGAATGCGACAAGCGCGCGATGGGGGAATTCAAGGCTAGAATTCAGACAGCAGGAAGAAGCTAATTAAATCCAAATAACGACTACATGTGTCGTTGGATTCGGTGTATGGCGACAAAGACAGCCGGGCCAGAGCAGTGCGATGCACGGTTCGCGCAATCGCAATGATAGATCTTCAGATAACTACACTACATCGACTATATTACAAACATGCAGACAATGCTGAAGATAAATGAGGCGACAAATGAGCAACGGCGACGATGGAAAACGACGTCGCATCAATAAAGAATATCTATCGCACCATTCTACAGCTAATAAATGTAATGTTTTTGGGTTCAGCAAAATTCCTCTTAACTTGAATTTGAATAAGTCCGACAAGCTACTATAGGTGCTATCTGCCGAAAAATCAAAAGACTAGCTATTCAATCAACCTGATCGACACGTCCTTCTCTCGGAGCTTATGGAAACTTTCAGATAAGATTCAGATTGAGCACACAAAAAGTATTCCAGTAAAGTTCCGAACCCTGAGAAGATTTGCTGCTCTGGTGCTATAGAAAACACTGGTTCCTAACAGTATCAAGTTGGCAAGTGGACAATTCTGAAGCGGTAATGAAGCAGTTAATAGATCATAGAACTGGCAGAAGACGAATTAGACCCGTATTTGGTCACAACACAAAGTCTCACACAGCTCTGAGACTGAAAGGTGGAACTTGCCTAAAGAACCTGTCTAAGAGGATGACCGTCCTATTCTCTCCTATCAGACTGGGTAACAACTGTAAAGTATAGGAATGGAATTATGACTATCCATAACCATTCAATGGTGATGGGTTCGAAACGGATTGCCTTCAAATTGGAACCACTCCTAGCAAAAGCTTCGAGTGAGTATCAACCCCGAAACAACGAAATGAGTGCCGGTGGGCGGGTGCTAAGTAGAGAAGATCGACGTAGTCATCGACGTCGTCGTGACTTCTCCCCAGAGACTCGTTTTCGAGTAAGAAAGGGTCGAAGTCTCCCGCCAAGGAGAGCAGTGTGGTCTCAGAATACTCGAACATCGACAGAGGTCGTAAATCGTTCCCGACTATTAGACAGATTAGACACTGCTATACTAAGCGGATATTTATTACCACCGAAGGAAAGACAAATCGGTCTCATTGAAAATCAGTCTCCTTTAAAGGATGGACGAGAATGTACACAAATGTGAAAAAAAAACGTTCCAAATTTTTCATCAATTCAGACCAAGTTGCAGGCTTATTCTACCCAATAAACAGGAAAATCTGAAAATTCTGCAACAGCTTCACTAGGTTCACATAAAGTGTTCGAGTTGACCAAACTTTTCAGATTGCGCCATGCAACTGATTTTATTGTTTATTGTTTAGTACGTCATTCGACATGCCGTCAAAAACATAAATATGATGCATAGAAACAAAACTCAAACTGAAAGAACTAATTACCACGATAAGTCAAAGTGAGGATATCTATGAAGGATACGTAACCACCATCTTATCATTATAGTATGGCCAGAACTGAGCATTGCGAACTAGCAACAATGGTTTGGAAAGCTTGAGTGTAGCGCAAGACGAGAGCTGGAGAACTGACACAGGGGTAACCAATTTTGGCGAGTTCCTATGACCCCGGTTGTGGCGAAGGGCATCATAGCCGGCTGATGTGGAGTCCCACTCGAGCGAGTGCTTCTTGCTTCGAGGCTAACTGCGCCAACTGCTTATGGTTGTGCCTTTGCTATACTAAGGAATTACAAAACAATTACAAGGAACTAAATATATATACCAAAGGAATTTTCGTAAAGAATCGTAGAGATGTGTTAGATTCCGCGAATCTGCCGGAGCCAATCGGTATTCGATACCATGGTTCCACATTTCCAGTTAGTCTCTCATCTACAAACTGACGGGAATGCGGAAATTTTGCCTGTAATTGAGATATGCCCTTAATTTTAGTGCAGTCTCGCTTCCCACAAAATCACCTTGATTCTTCTTGGTACAAGAGAAATTCGAAGTGCTTTGCAGGCATTTTTAAATGTCTACAGAAGGTTCTGGCCTTCTGCAATTCTTCACATATCTATCAATGAGAAGAATTGAGTCGGTGCACCCCCTCTAGACCCCACATCCCTCGATGTCCTCTTAGGTATAACGGAAGCGAAGCACGACACTAACGGGTGATAGCGCATCACTTCAATTCTGATTTTTGAAAGATTGTCGCCTCAAAGTTCTCTAGACACTACACGAAAAGGGAAGGTATGCAGTCTCAGGTTCGACTAATTTAAGTTCTATGCTTCGGAAGCAACATGAACCGGAGCATTACCCGGTCGAGAACAGTGGTGTCCTACTCAAGAAGTGTTCGATACTACCCGAGAGCTTTTCTTGATATGAAAAGAGTTCGTGAAAGTGAACCCTAAACGGAGCGTTCGGAACTAAAGTTCACGTTCACGCCTCATTAGCAATAATGCTCTGACGAGATGCACGGCCAAGCTAGATGCAGAACACTTTTTCTCAAAGAATCCCTCCTCGGGAAGCTCGGCTCAGGATTTGAAGGTCGTCGAAAAGAAAACATGTTCTAGTACCATAAGCCTTTCTGAGCATGTCGACCCTGAACAGCCTCCTGCGCGTGTTAAACGGCCCATTTCTTCTTCTCACAGGCCGTCCCTTGTAAAGTTCGCGCCTGTTACGGCTACATGTGGTGCTCATAAAAATGTCATATAATTCCAGTATATAAAACCTGTTCACTAAGGACGACAATAGGCCATAAAAGACAGTTAAAGGGCTCTCACTCTCATCAAAGCATAGATTGGCATTTAAGGGGCATATGAAACAGGTTGATTGGCAAGTTTTCCCAGATGTTGGACAGGATCAAACCGAAAGGTCATTGAATGAGTCGTTTGTCAAGCAGTGTGGGTGAGGTGCGACATGTCAGTCGAAATAAGAGGAGGCATAGGGAAGCAAACGAAAAATGTCATTTGAAGTGAATTAGTATGTCCTAATGAATCAAATTTGAGATGGAGGGACGGAAAAAATCATAGAAGACTAGCTACTGTCCCCAAGAGACTCATCAACTGAATATGCAAAGCCCGTGATCCTTGCATGCCATTAGGGTCAAGGCTGGTAGAAAAAAAAGCGCACACTCTCGACATGAATAAGTGTCAATAGTGAAGTGTCATCATGAAGGGTAGTGGTCGTCAATGATGATGGGTAGCGGTATTCATAAACAGCATCTCACAGTCTATAGCAGCTACGTCGGGGGTTATGGTAATCTGAGGACAGTCGACGATCGACCTCCGTCTCCGACAAAGGATACGGTATTTGTCATAATGACAGACCACCATGGCCGCACAATTAGAGGCGATCGCCATCCTCTAGATCGCGCAGCGATCATGTATTCGATCGAGAACGATCATGCGTCTGTACCAGTCCACTCGTTGTTCCATGCCTTCATGAGTGAGGTCTGCAAAGTTCATAGCCGGCTGATGAGTTTTGGCACCCACACTGTTTTCCATCTTTAAGCGCTTCTTCTACTGCTGCACTCAAATATCCTTTGTTCAATAACCCTATTACCCTCTAACCAACCAACTTTCGACTGGTTGTTAGTCGGAGTTTCAACCGTATTTCGTTGTGCATATCCTCCACTCCACTAAATTTTTCCTGCAGGAAAGATTTTCTGAAAAGTACATCATTCTTAGGTACCAGGTAAACATTGTTCGCATTCAAGACTCCTCCAAACTTCATAGTAGTAAAGATGGAACAAGTGAGTAACCGGTAATTTGAACGGTATCAAGTCTGCTACCCCACTGACACACTTCAGAGAAGGTTGTGAAAAGAGACTGAATTTTAGGAATTGTTAAAGTAGAGTTACTCCCACTTGTGGATGGATTTCAAAATGTCAAGAAAAAATCCTAGTAAACACCAGTCACATTCAAGGAAGACTAGACGGAGTTTCACAACAGCGTGGAGCTCTAATTGAAGGTTCATCGCCTAATTGCTGTTCCCACCGCAGTAATTTATTCACTATGTTCCTATACCTGGATGATTTTACTGCGACGCATAGTTGAAAAGAAGGGATACTCATCAAAGTTAGGTTCTTCAACAGTACCGTCAGTCGGGTACTCATGCATGCCGAGTTCTGGTGAAGGAGGCATCACTATTGTGCAGTGTACATGCAACTTCGTTCTTGTACTTCACCAACGCGAACGTACATTGTTGATGGTGTCCCTCTCTCTGCTGTGCAATCCGTCAGAGACCTCGGCTTCTACTACAATGACAGACTAGACTTCACGGAGCACATCAAAACTAGGATCAGATTAGCCAATCTTCGGACATTCCAGATTTTCAAAGGTCTGTCTTTAGCTAATAAAGGAGCTCTGTTGTGTGCTTACAAGTCGTATGTGCGACCTCTGGTCGAATCCAGCACTACGGTTTTCAACAGCAAGAAAAGGAAGCATGTCTACGCGCTTGAAAAGGTTCAGAATAACTTTACTCGTAAGCTGCTCATTCGACTTGGTGGATTTTTGTACTCCAGAATACCAAAGGCAGCTATTAGGAATCAGTATCTTGGACTGACATCTTTAGAAACGCGACGCAGAGTTTTCGATCTTTGCATGGTTCACAGACTTGTACACGACACGTGTGGTCACGGTTCCAATGTTTTCAAGCTGACACATTCGAGGACTAGGGGTGGCTGCATGAAGATTTCTTTGGCACGTCCTAAAACAAACTTGCGAGCGAGCAGCTTTACCTTCAGGGCTGGCAGTGATTATCTAAGAGTGGTGAAAAATATACCCGTCTCTTCATCGCTAGCACAGTTCAAACGCCAAGTAGTTAAGCTGCTGCTGAAGGGAACTGGTCCTAACGTTTCTTGAGACTGATTAACTAACTGATTTATCTTTGTATTGTGTATCGACTGCTTGTACACATGTTTAATATTTACGTTGTGTTTTCTTTTCTTTCTCACGTTTGCCTTCCGCAGGCGTAATAAACTTATAACTTATAACTATTCTTCCCTTTGAGCAACAAGACCTTGTGCTCCAAAACAGTCAAGAGCGAGGTTTCTGGGAGAGATCAGACGCCCCTCGCAACAATTTGACGGAAAATATAAATGGCCATTCAAAAGATAATCCAGTTACCTGAGTAGCTCTACCTTTCGAAAGGAGTGAAGAAGAAAATTCCGGAGTTCTCATAGGCTTAATATCCACTCTACAGGGCTCTTCATACAAAGCAGTAAAATACTTGAACGAGTTCGAGAATCAGTTGGGAGAATGAAAGAGCTAGAGAGGAAACCAGTAAAGATACTCCGTACACATTGTAGGTGCGTTAGAGGTTCTTGTTGGCTCGCGGTCTGTTGCGAACATTGAGGAGGGGTGAGCAGGCGCGTGTCTGGCCGGCAGATATGGGGTCAACTTGGGTGAACAACGGTAAACAAGAACAATAATGAATGATCACAAAGAAATTGTAACAGACTATACCAACGCGTACTGTTGCAGACTGCATGGGCATGGTAAACCGATTCGCAGGCATAGTGAGCAAACTGTGCCCGATTTAGGCGATGAACACCTATAGCGAGTGGGTACCGATTCGATTGGAAGGCATTGGCCCAAGGAATCGCCAGGACTGCTCTCTTCCCTTAAACGATCCGAAAAAAAACGAAATTTGCATTTATTTCGAAGCGGACTCGGTAATCGGATATTCATCGACGAACGTTCCGGAGACACCCACTTTAATTTTTGGAATAAATTTTGGGAAAATGAGTCAGCTCGAATGAGCAGCTCCCACAGAATCTCATTCCGCTAGCGTTCGTGTGGTTCCAGATGAATCGGAATTCATAGAATTCTTCGATCTCATTTGGCATTAGCAATAGTAGCAAACCTTCAAACGATGCCGGACTATCCTGTGTTCTGAACCTTGTTTACACGTAGACAATAGTGAAAGGTATCACCGACCAAAGCTTTCCAGCGCTAAGTTTGCTACCGGAAAGTGTCAGTGGGCTTCTACATATGATGGTGTGAAAAGGAGGAGGATCATGTGAATGGCTTGAGAAAAGAGATGTAAATTGGCGAAAGGAGATCTGTTAGCAACTTACTAACGGAGAGAGCAAATAGCCACAAGTGAAGATGCCCGTGTGAAGGCTCTGGTATCAGAAAGTGGAGGATGAAAGGGGTGGAGCCGCTCTGGGAACTCGCCGAAGGAATGGGTCGTAGTGACTCGGTAGAGTCAAGCGTATGGATCTACGAACTATCACCTTTGATGAAACACCTTCAATAGTCAAATTTTTAGTCCAAAAAATTGCCTCCCAGCCCCTGCAAGATCCCCATTCATTGTCCCATTAACCAACAAATCTCACAAAAAACCTATGGGCTCTAAAATCTAGCTAAATTAAGCCATCAAATTTGCCTAGAACTGGCTTGGATATGGACAGACACCAGGGCTATCACGTTAACTTTTTTGTGACGACAAGCTGACGAAGCGTTTTATAGCCGCAACTCATCAAAGCTTCCTTCATAGGCTTGGCGACTGCCATTTCAGTCAACTTTAAAAAGTTTTCAACGACGATATATGAAGTGCGATCGGTTAATTGGAAAAGAATAGTGACACAAGCATAACCCATATGCAAAGTCAATAGGATTAGAAAATAACGGGATAACCAATTAGTCGCGACATTTTCGCTCTCTCAAACAGGTCTGCTACCAGTTGGTTGATCCTTGACATATAAAAAGGTTCTGACGTGCTTATGTGTGTACCGGCTGGAGGTGATGTTTGGGATTGAAGGCAGCACAAAAATATCTATCCTGTTCGAATGTTCGGATATTCGATATTGTATCCAGTTAGCCAGAGTGTTTTAAACAACGATTATCTGGATAATCGACTCAGCAACAGTGGTGTAATGCGACCTAGTGGCGCACCCTGGCCCTGTACGACACGGAAATCGTTCGAGCTGTAATCTGATTGCATTAATTTAATTAGTAAAGCGGATTCATATCCCATATTAGGAAAAGCACAGCTCCTTGATGGGATGACAATCCGTTAATATGGCCCAAGGTTACTTTCAAGATCCAACCACTCGAGTAAGCCATTTACTTTGAGATTTTCATTTTTTTGACCAGTGGCATTAGCTCCTGAATGGACAACAAAGTTCTACAGTCTCTCGGAGTCAGTCACTGATTTCAAATCCAAATAAATGTACGAACACATTGGGCTCAGTCCAGCTTAATTACCGCAGGCTCGCATATCAGCCCATAGTACTAAACGAAACTCTGGGCTATCAACGTCCAATGTCATTGAGTGTAATATGCATCCAGAGCACCTGTCAATGTGCTTCCACTAAAGCTGCGTACGTTTAATACGTGGGTCATTAGCAGTTTATGAGAAGGATTTACGATCATCACTTCTACGAACGTTGGTGGCCGTAAGAATTGACATCCAGCAGGTCCAGCGAGTCTATTAATAAAAGAACCGGAAACGGAAAGATGGCTAAATTGGCGTGAATGTCACTTCATTCCCTGGATGACGGTTCATTAAATACAAATCAAATTGCTCAGTAATACCCACGTAGGAACGTATCTCAGCAGTATGATTTACCATGAGACTCTCTCGTGGCGACAGTGCCAGGCAAAAGCGACGCAAATAAGTTCAACAAAAATTATAGCAGTTAAGCATCGTTAACAGGCTGTACGTCCAGATTGCAACTTGAGAATCCTTTTCCAAGTTGGAGCGTCAAAAAGGTATCCAAACTTCCTGTACCCATGGACCATCGCCTAGGCATTCGAAAAGACTAGCTCAATCATTAATTACTTCAGAGGTAGAAGTGGTATAGACAGGTGCTCTGTTCTGACGACTGGTTCATCAGCTTTTTATCTGAGTTACTCTATCATCCTTCAATCAAAAGGATTGAATAACATCAAAAAGTGGTAACAGCTAGTCAATCCGTCAACGGTTGTATCCGAGCTGATGCGACAGCCCGTCCCTGCCCTATATCGTTGTTACCTTCAAAGAGATTAAGTTCAGGCTAGGCAGGAGAGAAACGGCATCGGGGCAAGAATCTGTGGTAGAAGACCGTTTTTCATCCTTTATTATGGGATATTCAGAACTAGTTGGTGGCGTTTGAGATTTGTAAAAACAGGCAACGAGGCCTCTCGGTATCCGTGTAGGGTCAATAAGGGAAGTAGTGATCATAGCCGAATAGAAAAATTACTGAGATAAGTAGAGAAATGAGATAGAGTGAAGGCAGGATAACATACGTGGGGTTGCAAGTTTTTCCCATCCTGTGAACTATAGTAACTTCCATGGCAACCAAACTGGACAGTTGGAAAGCGTAATTCAGTTGACGGCTCAAATTCACGGCTGTTTTTTATCGAGTCACCATAGGATGAAGATAAACAATGAGCATCGGGGCCACTCCCTTAACGACATCCGAAACGAATTTATGACCGGATCCGGCGAATTTAACAGCGTCTGCAACCACTTGTACAACAGCCTTCATGCCGAGACGAATTTCGAACGAAAGGGTCTTCCAATCTCATATCCGACCTCTTCTTCATGAAGTTGGGAACGGAAATATTCATCATTTTATGGCCGGTCCCAAGAACTTCATGCGTAAAAAAACATGAATTGGAGAAGCCATGAGCCATAAGTTGTGCTAAACACCTTGTTGAAGACTGTCTTAGCGAGGGAAAAGCCCATAAAGACTCTAAATCCTCCATAGGAATAAATACGCAAATAATAATCGCCATTGAAACTATGACGAAGATGGAAATCGTACAAATCAAAAGGTCTACTGATAAAAGGAATAAACAAGGAACACATCATCCTGCAAAGGCGTCCCGGATTAGAAAGAGACGGCTCTATCAAATAGATTTGAGAAACAAGTTCAGTGGTGTTGGGGTAACACAAGTAAAAAGGGAGCATGACTGACTGCAAACTTTTTCGAACGTTACCGAGCAACACTGCTCTTGAAGACTGACTAAGGTCAGTAAATATCATGAGAGCTAATAGTAAGTAGTAAAACCGTGTGTATATGATTCAGTCACACAATTGTCGGTTACTATTTACCTTGCTACTGTGTGACTAGTTCGAGCGCCCAGGCTACAAAATAAAAGGTCAACAAACTGAAAGACAGCATTCACTGGAGGGCAGAGGGGAATGCTTACAATTTATAAAACTAGAAATGTTACTGTGATCTTCGCAAAATCTGCAGAGGATTCCAAGAAAATAGGTTGAGAACGGCATATGAGTAGAATGAAGGAAACAGTTGGAACGGCCAAAAGAAACTGTTCGCGCTTCGGTCCTCATTTACTCCTTCTTGATGATCCGACCTCCGATCAAGGAAAAAAGCTGACGCTCACTACGAGCTATGCCGTTGACTGATTTTCGGAGCAACAGGCCTTCCTCCCTTCTCAAATCGCTGAGTTAGTGACTAACTGAATCTGTTCAGGTGAATGTACTCACTGACATGTTCATCGTAGTCCGTCCAGTGGAGTTCATTTGGCCATTTGCCCCTCAGTTCTACTGCCCAGTACCATTTTGAAAACGGATCGAGAAAACATGAACATAGGAGGATAATGGAGGAATAGTAAGGAGATGACCGCAGATAAATGAAGCTACCGAAACAAAAACCCGCTAGATCATCTCCATGGGGATATCATCAATCCGGGAGGATTAGCGGCTATCCGATTTCCTAGCGCGGCCGCTCTGGAAAGGACCATAATTAGGAGATGAGGACAAATTTGCGGCTCATGGCCTTACGATTAGTCACCCACCGGTTGCCCAAAAGTGTCCTTCATAAGTCCCAAAGGGTTATGACGTGGAATTTGATTCCTTAATGTAAAAAGCCAAGCGTTAGGTAATTGTGAAATGAACTGAATAAGAGGATTCTACCAAGGTAAGCGTAACGAGCGCTCAGAAAAGGTATGGTCATGGGCCCTCGGATTACATAACCTTGAGATAGGAATCGAAATAGTTATCAATAACACGGTATTTTGAACCCCTTGCGAGCCGATTGGAAACATACAATTGGATTTACTCTCTAGCTTTCTTGAACCCCATCGCTTGCTCCTCCGAGACGATGGTTCTTCAGCCACCTTTGACTTATTTCGGTAGGAAGGTACAAGAACGAAACCAAGAAGTGGCCTATCTCTTCAACGGCCTTTTAAACTACTGCGAACCATATATCAATCAATTGGGACTTCAGAATTTTCATAACGGCAGTCAGAGAGCAATTTTACTCCTCTGCTGATAGCAAAGGAAGCTCATAGAGTACGATCGAAAAAATTACAGAAGAAAAGAAAAAATTTTGAATAAGCTCGTCAAATAAGGCAGAAGGGAGGCAGAGCTTTGAATAGAGTTCAAGATCGCGTACCGTGTGGGAATGAAATTAGCGTTCGGAGTAAGCAATCTGTATAACACAATTGAAATGCAATGTAATAAGTGCGGTTTGGATAGCAAGCCACGTGGCGTAAGTGAACTTTGTGCTTCACCTAAAATATATTTTTACTATTGGACTTCCTCAAAAAAAGACTTCCACAAAAATCAATTGACGAAACCTGAACCTGTATAAATACCAAAAACCACCCCAACTCATGAGTTTAACGGCTGCTTGGATAGTAGCACACCTGAGGGAGCAGGTCCGAGTTCGTTCGATATCGGAGGTTGAGACTGTACTTTACCTCGACTATCACCTACAGGAGCTCAGCGACTAATTCTGAGTTGAGCCCAAAAACCAAGATTCACTTTAGCTACACCTATACCTTTTTTGTGATTCCTACTCTTTTTCTGCTCACTTTCATCTCATTAATGAGCCATACACTTGAAAACGTTGTAAACTACAGAAGAAACTGCGTTTCATTGGGTTCGATCCTTTGGACTAACCTAATGTGAACGATGCTCCAACCAATCACACTCCATTTCTGTCCATCCATTACTTTAGACTTTGGTCTACAAGTCAATTGAGGTCGACAAAGGAAGGTACTTAGTTAATGCATCCGGTTCTGACGAACCTTTTTGTATCTTATTGAACTCTGGTTCGATACGAGTTTTAATTGACAGTTTTTGTAAGGTGAAGGGGAACCTGTTCTGTGGCGACTAACATTGGCAACCCCATTAGTAAATCTCTGCCACTTCTCTGAATTTAGTTGTACAGAAAAAAAGCGTCCGATCCCCTCAAAGGCTTTAGTAAGGGGTAAATGAAAATCTGGTAAATTGGAGTAAAGCACAAAGCAGAGAACTAGAACTACCCACATGCTCACTTGAAAATGGAAGCGCAACTGAGAACTTAAAAATCATTAGAGAATAAATACACAGGTAAAAGAAAAGACTTGGGCAGTATAGTGAAAAAATTGAGTCTTCAATGTCGGGAAACGGAAAGTCGGAAGACGAAATTCCGATCACACATAACGAAAACACAGGTCTTGATAAGTCCTGGCTTCTGATGCGCCATGCACTTTGATTCCGAATGCAGTAACAATGAAGACAGTACAAGTCAGTGATCCTTATTTTCCAGAAGGCTTTTCGAGTGGGTTAGTAAAGAGGATACACACAAAATACCGGAAATGGTAACAGAGGGGTCGGATCACCAGTACAACCGCTCTTCATGATGGCTTTATAAATAGATGGGAACCGGAACACACATTTAGCGAATCCACGTTTCAATCGAAAAATGCAGAGTACCCACCCATAACCCTTGGAAATGTTCTGCAGATGTCCCACATTATGCTAATTTAGTATGCTAAAAAGCTCCATTTGCTGACAAAGTACATCTGCACTTCTTTCAACGAGAATGTCTAAAGTGATTATGTTTAATCAAAGAAAATTAAGAAGAGATTTAGGTGAAGATGTGAAGCTACACCTCTGCAATAAGCCTTCATATCCGTTCCTCAATCTCCCATCGTTCACCACATTAGTGATCAGCCCCAAGGGTCAGAATGAAAGCACACTGAACTTGAACTGTCTCCCCTGAGCCAGGTGTATCAGAGCTCTACTTCAAAAGACCTCAAAACCTATCAGCGACCACTTTATGACTGCTGTGAGGAAATAAAGTCATGACTAAATCAACCACTGGTCGTGGCAGGTTCCTAGGTGTAACAGCATTGCTACAGAAGTGGAATCAAAGAAATGATCGCTGTCCTTCTGATGCAACCCAAACAGAACCCAAGGCAGCTTTCTTATGATATGCCTAGTCATCCATGGGCCTCTTATCGAAGCGCACTGAACATCTAGCGGCGACTTGAAGAAGTGATCTTCTTCACAGAATCCGCGAATGGACTGTCCGCTACTCCATTTCCATTTGTCATCCACTAAGGTGCCACTTAGGCTGACCACGGTATACCCGTACAAACTGCTTTTTCAGGAAGACACCTAAAAGCGACTCCTGAATGGTCAGATATCCCATAGTAAGGCTCACACACCAGCAGTTTGTCGTACGTGAAGATCCCATTCAGAGAATTCTTAAATTGCGTAGGTTCACGTGTTTGATCTGATTCATCAGAGAAAGAAGATTGAGAACTTTCTACAATGCATGGCGTGAGTGAGTTTCACATGAGTACCCTTAAACAAAGTCCGCGATGGAGGACCAATGGTTTGAAATTATGAACTCAGAGAGTGACTAATTTAATGCATTAGTGATTAATTCATCAGATCACTCTCGAAAGCTGATGCCGAGTCAGTTTTTCAACAGGCTGCTAATTTATTTGCTAGTAGAATGGATGTTTCACTGATACCCAAAGTTGAGTACTCAAGTTTATTTATATGGACGTGGGTAGACTGCATTTTGTAGGAAGGATGACGAGTTTAGGAAGCGGTCCCATTAGGGCTCCACCATGGATGCGCTTAAATATTAATGAAATTCATAATGCACGTAATTACGCGGTTGCATGCACATATTGTTCCTGGAATAGCTGACGCTAATCAAAAACGCTCCATTTGAGATTCCCAGGTGAGCAACAATAGGGTTGGATGGGCATCAATTGAGATCATTAAAGCTCTTCTCCATTCCAACGGGTTATTCAGTATTAACGGGGCTGGCTTGCTCGGAAAGACTGATAGAAACATCAGCTGGCCTCTGCTTAGGGACCGGGCCGCTTATATTCCTCCCTGATTCTAGAGAAGTCAAAACATTCCAAGGAGTCCTAAGAAATTGATCAACATCTATTAAGCTAATGGTTATTACGATGGAGGTGGAATTACCATCTGCTTTACAACAAGAGTTCAACATCGACCAACAGCTGATCAGCCACTTCTTCCATCGTTTTGGATGAAATCAGCTGTAGCTGGAAGCTGAGATCAACTGACAAAGGAAAAGGCTTAAGAGCAGTGAAATTCAACCTGACTGATCCAATTATATCCCATAACTATATCCAATTATATCCAATTAATATCAATTATTTTTTAGGCAAAAGACAGCAACACCTAATAAAGCCGATGAGGACGAGTATCAGTGGTCCATCATATGACTCTACCAGTGGCGCTTGAGAGTTGTCTCGCCCGAGTCCCTGCACGAGTCCTGCAGCCACACTATTCCCTTTGCCACACTATGGTCATAGGATTCTCCCAGCTGTTTTCTCAAAACGTGACGGTTACCATGGCACTGACATTAGTATAAACAAAACAACAAACCGGCTTCCAATTAAAAAATTTCGATCGCAAATTTTATAATGCTGTACTGAAAAAACAGCTTTATCATAATGTCCTATAGAATGCAGACACTGGAAGTATTCTCACTCAAAATGACAATGAAGCAATGAAGATCGGTAGGAAAGATCCAAGTTGTCAAGAGAGCATTCGAACTGAGCCGGTTCCGTTTAATCCCTTCATGGAGAGAGAAATGAGTAAACTCTTCGAAGCTGAGGTGAGTCACCTCAGGGACGGATCTTACTACGACAAAGTTCGAGATTCTTTCGAAATTGGCCCGTGAAGGCGACTAGCGCGTACACTAAAGAAGATTTATGGAACACGACTTCTGCCAGTGCAATGCAGCTGCTGTCGTGGAAGGGTTGTCACGATTTATGAGCTGTGAACGAGTGAGCGAGATGGCGTTTCGGAAAAAGCCCCGGTGAAAAATAGGTCATTTAGGCATTTGATCACTCAGTATGAAGGTATGGGATGGTGGACACCTCGAAAAAAACCGTGCTCATGAGAAATGGATGTGGACAATGCTCGGAAACGATGAACGAAAACGAATTTACTGCCGAGAAAGGAGATGCAATTCGGCATAGAATCTTTTCGAGTCGTCTTGTGAATCTCAAAAATGCCCTGTTTTCAACATAAGAGAGGCAAGAGGAGCACGCTTTTGCTTAGTTGAACTGCAACTTCTTTACAAACTGAGGGGGGATATGTCTTGAGCACAAAAATTCAATAGGGATCGGAAAAATCTCTTCGGAACTCCCTGATATCCCTGGGAACCCTGTTGTTTTTGAAAACTGGTCACCATTGTGAAGTAGAACCGGTTACAAGGAAGGGGAAATAAGAGCATTCAGAAGAATTTCAGAAAAACATCAGTCACAGCTGAGAGCAGCGGCGAGCGGACAAAAAACCGTGCACGGGCACACATGGGCGCTTGAGATGCGGCGCTTAGGACGAGATCGTGCTGCAAAAGGCGAGAAGTACTTGCTCTCTTCCTTTTCGAAGGATTACAACAAGTGCTCGCTGACTTAAAAGAACGGTGACATAACGTGCACGACTTTAAATTACAAATAGGTTTGCAGCTATATCATAAGTCACTACGCTTCCGTTTGACTTTGCTACTTGAGGCTGTGCTCATAAATCCCATAGAGTACTGGAAACTGCAGTTTTTACAATGGCAAGTAGAATGAAAATCAAGTTGGGGAGGGCTTTCCTTGTGCCTCCCGCTCTGACGCTGAGAGCCAAATCGCAGAAAGTTGAGGTTTCTCATGGATTGATCACCCGTAAAAGAAGTAAAATTCATTCTGGATCAAGTAGATAGAGATTTTCCTATCAGTTCAAAAAGCAAAGGGCCGTGGGTACTTGAGCCCTTCAACACACTGAAACATCTGGGAGAACATGACGAAAGGTTAATGTCTAGCTGAGAGAGCGCAGGCAAGGGCAGAAAATAAGTGTCTCCACCATTTTCCAACTCCAATCTCACAAAGATTGGATACGTATTGATCGAGAAAACTGGGAAATATTCATTTGAGAGCCAAGGAAAAGTTATGAGAGGGAACGATGACTGGGGAAGTCTTCTAATCACGGAATAGTCGAGGCGCTTCTGGCCCTTTTCGCGGTTCTTTCAAATGCGAAGCGCGGGAGGAGCAGATTAAACAAATCGATAAGCCTCCACGCCTTGGCAGAATTCCCGGAGTTTTCTAACGGATCTGATTGCTCAAATCTTCTCCATGGCTTGACACCAACCACAGATAGGGCCTTATTTTGAAGTATGTACATAACAACAGAACTAGAAAGTTTGAGAGCTGAATTACAACTAGAGTACAAGTTACGATAGTACTACAACAATTGATGTAGTAGAATGGAAAGGACTGGAGACGATAGTAGTGTACGAGAGTTAAATATGCAAGAAAATTAACAAAATAATAACAAATGGAATAAATTCGGATTCTGACTACTGTGGACGATTATTGATCCGAACAATGGGGAGTGACGCCCGTCTGATTTCTGATCATGTTTCAACATGTTTACGATATGCTTCATACACGAGTTGGGCATTGCCTGCTGCGTTCATTTACCGTCAACTGTCCAACTGGTGATAACACGTTAGGAATCACATGTATGTCATCGGTGATGTCTACTCGTTCGATCACACGTGACTGTCACGCGATTTCGCGGAAAAAATGAGAAGTATATTACTGCGGAGGCGATAACTTCATCATGAAGAGTTCCAGATGGGAAAAACTGCCGCGAACCGGGTAAAGGAGCTGGCGTGAGAGGCCTTACCTGATTCGATATGAAATGAAGTGTGAATACAGAGCTAAAGTGTTCTAAAATTCATTAGCATAGTGGTTTCAATAATTCGATAGTGAAGTCAGTAGACTCTCTTAGAACTCGACAGTTTAGTAGCATCTTAAGTATTTGTGTTGCCAGGAAACAGAAAAAAACAGAAACAAAATTTATTAGAAGCCCTAGCCAAAAATTATCGAAGGCCCTGTTCGCGGTGGATATGAGTCCATTTAAGTTGACAAATGCCTCAAAGGAAGCAACCTTACAAGACAGTTGTCAATTAACAACGGCCACGGATTGCCGTCGGCAGTTTTGCCATGCACTTCGTTTTGGAGAGAATCTCATAGAATCCTTCCGATCCGCTGATTCGCTATACTGTACTTCTAAAAGTCATATAGAGTATTGCTCGAGGCTAGAATTTAAAAAAAAAGAGAGAAAAGAAGAGAAAATCAACTGCTACAGGGAGTCTTGAATATGCCGAACATGGAACCAGTCTTACGTCCATAGTTCGGAATAAGCTAGGCAACGGGTGCCGTGCAGGCATTTGTGATTTATGGTATGTATCGCTTAATAACCCTTGTAATATATACCAACTTCACATCGGGCAAAACCTCATAAGCTCGTGGGCACCCATTGCATGGGCTGTATGTGCACCGTCATGGTTCCGAGTGGAAGTCAGATGCGGGGCCCATCCCGATCGGTCAAAAGCAACCTTCTATCTTCATATGGCAACAATCGAAATCTCTAGACAATATAGTCAAGTAAGGTCTGTGAGTAGCCACTAAACGCAGCGTTCATACTTCTAAGAAGATGCCAAAATTGTGAGCGATCGTGAAACTTCCGAGTCAGGACGACCATAGATGGGATCGAAGAGACACAGATGAGCAATGTGACTGAGTAAGAGCCCCCAAGACCGGAAACCGGAAATTCTTCTCGGGAATCCCCGAGTGTTCGGCGTTCTTTGACAAGGCAGCTAAGGCAATCGTTTCACGACCAACTATCGCGCAAACGCAATTAGAATTAGGGGTACGACACAGTCGATGCTAAATTAGAGGGGAGTGAGCACGATGTTTGCGGGCATTAGTGGCGATCTCTAGAGCGTTTCCCCAATGTTGGCACTTCACGAAAGGGAAATATCTTGGAAAGTGCCATTTCCGGCAGAATCGGAGCGTAAACCATTGGCGGAAATGAGCTTACGATGAGAGGTATACAGAGACAACAGCCATAAAGCATGGCTCAAGTCGTTTGTATCAGATTCTCTCACAATTGCTGGGAAAACAGGTCGTTGGATGCTCTGAGAAGGGTTGTACATTACCAACAGGTGCAGCCAGCTGGTATTCACCGATTCCACGATAGTTCATTACGTCTTACACCTGACGGGTGGGCCCAATATTTGCCTGCGCTTTTTACCAAAACCCTTTCGTCCGAACAAATATGCATTGGTCAACGACAAGTTTTTCAATGGGACATGTTCATGGTCAAATAGTTGAGTTTTTTCCAAAGATGTGGTAAACAGTCGGAAAATAGAACATTACTCGACGAGGGTGGGAAGTGACAAAGAGGATTTTCTTCTCCCACAATCTATACCCCCTTATGGCTACTCCCTTGTGGTGCACGGGGATTTCAGTAGGAGTATTTGAAGTGAAGTCGTTGAAGTTCGAGAAAAGGTGTTCTAGGGAAACGTAACACAAAGCTCTTACCAAACCCAAATAGCTAAACCTGCCCCCCCCCCCCCACCGTTCCTCCACTCATTTCTCCTACTCCTCACCTTCTCAGTTCCTTTCCGACGAGTGCTTCCAATCGCAAGAATGTACCTAAGCGCTCTGAGGAAATGGGGAGCCCCAGGACAAATAAGGCAGATCCATGCGTATTCCTGAAAACACCTTATAGAATTCTCAATAACCGGAGCTGTTCAGATAGGAAAAGAACTTGATAATTCGAAGGATGATGCAAGAAACAACAGCTTTCAGAAGTACAGGTTCTGCTCCTTCGACAGTGGCTAATTTTAAATACACCCTTTGGCTCAGTTAACGAAGAATGACAGAGGTTTGTGAAAAACTTGCATTGCATTCAATAGATCCTCATCCACGTTAGGATCATCTCGTTGGACAAGTGCTTTTTCACGAATTTGCTTTTAGTTCGAGGCATACGGGATGGGCACACCAGCTTCACTTCCCCCAGTGAGACCTACCTGATCCAATTATGTACCTTTGGCACCTCCGCTTATCGTTGGAACTCACGTCCTTCGCCCTTCTCACTGTGTGGTCGGTCTTTCGACTCTTTACACACCGATAATTCCGAGATGCTTGTGATCCAGGAAAAAAGAGATGACTGAACTACTGCCTTTGTCTTCTACAGACCCACAGCCGTCGTTTTCAATTCTACGTTCTTATGCTCAGCAGACTGGAAGATATTATGTTGATGATTCGAAAGTCATGAAATTCAATGAGCCAAAGATCGAAGACGTACTTACTGCGAGCCAGAATGTAATGGACTAATTGCTTCCGACTGCACGCTGGAACCTTGAACGCAAATCATCGCCTTGGATTAATTGCTACTTACAGTCTCGTCGACATACGGCGATTCCCAGACGGTTAAACCCACAGTCTGCTCACTAATGGCCAGTTTATATGAGGGTTTGAACATACACAGCCCCAGAGGTCGTAGTAAAGATCCAATGAGCATATTGAATATGACTGTCAATTGGACACTTTTAATAACAGAAGCCCACATGAGTTCAGCTTGTGTCCTCCGTAGTGGCTCCAGGGCAAGGCAGCAGAGCTAAAGAGCAAAAGTCCTTTAGAAGCGAGAAGTCTTACATAAAGAGAATACAATAGTGCTACTAGGTAATCTGTTGAACTCATAGACCATATTTACTTGCCTGTCTTGGTTTCAATTTGCACTGAGTAAGGTATCGAAGTCTTATGTTATTTTACAGATCCCGCCCATCCCGACTAGGTCACGCCCAGGAATTTTTTGTGTAACGTAGCTGGTAGAAAAACCCTTCTTCAATAAGATTATAGTGGTGACGGAAAACTCTAGTAGTGAAAGGCCCTTGCAGCATCTAATGCTCTTTCATGAAAAAGTTTAAATGGCATGAACAATTCACTCTGAAGGGACTCCGAAGAGCGAGCGCGTGCCTCAGTTGAAGTGACAAATGGCTTGTGATAGGTTCGATGCGGTTTTTGAGTGCTACTCTGGTATTCCACATGTTACGGTACAAATTATTCGACCCTGGACGTACGACTTGGTTGATTTCTTCGAGAGTGGGCTCTGACCTTGGAAACATAAGTGATGGTAAGGCAACGTACCATTGCCCGATCTTTGCTCTGCCTTTTTGCCGTTTGTTGTAACGACCGCAGAAAAACGTAGAGGCTCCACATTTCTGCAGGCGACATAGGATTTCCCAAGAAAGTTTGAGAACAACATTAATCGTGGTCACATGTGCACGCGGAACGTCTCCACATCTGGTTCCAGGATAGCTTCCAGATGCTTCTTCGGCAATTTATTAGTGGACAGAGGAAGTTTTATGGAAAAACAAAGCACTTGGTGGGAAGATGTATGCGGCTACGTTTAGACAGATAAAACTGTGTCGATGGGATGGCGAAAGGGGGCAGAAATGATTAAGAAGGTTCGGCCAACATGTCGTGAAGCGGATTAATTTCCTCATTTGGCGTAAGGCAGCCGACACGATCGAGTACACGAAACTGGAGCAAAGATCACCACAGAGTAAGACAATTCATTATCTTTGCTGATTCCATTTTCCCTTTCCAGGCCAATATGTCTTAGGAAGCATAAATGGAATGTTCCCATTGAGATAAGAAATTTGGCAAAGATGCGAAAAATAAACCCTGAGGAAGCATCTAGAAAAGGGCATTTGCAGGACTTAGGCATCGCTTCAAAAGTTTGAGTACAGCTGACACAAGCTGACATTCAAGGAAGGGACCGAACATCACAAATGGGGATGGAGCGTGAGTGAGACCGTCCTCTTGGAATGGATGGCACCTTATTAAAATCATATTTGTAACGTAACGCCTCTGAAGACGAGTTTTGAGATTTTAAAGCTGGCGTTTCATATTCAAACCCTCTCAGGGCGACCGAGCTTCCCATATCCTCCAGGTAGGTTGACTGATGCTAAACGCAGACGAGTAGAAAAGCATATCCGTCCAGCTCTTCTTCCAAGGCTTTCATTGAAAACTTTTTTGAGCTAAAGTTTCGAAGGTTCAAAGTTTTCAGAGCCTGGAATGGTTCAAATCATTGATGACAATCTTATGCGAATTTAGCCGTGGGAACCAGTACTGGAGACTTACCTATTCAATCAGAGCTGGATTACAGCAAGTCACAATAGAGGCCAAGTACCCCCAAGGTGGTGATAAGTCGTTGAACGCATGGTCAGTCAGAGGCGAATTGGGAAACAGCGGTCGTTTTACTCATTGTTTTCCGGCAAAATTGCTCCCATGAAGGTGAAGGCATGAAGGTAAGAGTGACTTGTACTCTATGGGCCACCCTACCTGCCCTGCACTCGGTGCATGTAATGAAGCGATTCAGGCTAACGAGTTACATTTGAAACGTCCAGAATTATGAGAGGATCCAGTAAAAACTCATTAACAACTGCCGGGGTGTAATATGAGCGTGTTGACAAGAGATCCTAATAAATACGGGTGATTCTGTCAAGGGAAGCAATTAGCTAAATGATTGTGTATGACAGGTCGCTAAGCCGTAGCCGCTCATAAACGTAATCAGTGCACGATCAGTGTAAGTGATAATCCTAATCCCTGTCCAGGAAACCTACGTGGACAAATTGACATTGATATATACGGGAAATTACACTCCCTTCTGGGACCAATCACGAGCACAACCACTTACTAACTATGTATATTGTTACTGATTGTTTCCATACGGGAATGGGAGAACATACAGCCCTTCCACCAGGTAGAGAGAATTTAGTCCATCGGCTTGAGTACTTGATAAATGTCACTGATTATATTTCAATCCAACTGCCTCGAAACTAGAGAGTGCTATCTTTCGAGAGCATAAGGATGAAGCTGAATATCGTAATCCCGGTCCAGAAACGTGGGCAGCAGTCTGCTCATCCGTTTCTCGTGAATTGAACATATAACGACATTACAAGTAGCATTAAATTCTCGTCAAAGTCCTAGTAGTGTAGGAGTCCTCCATGATCGCTTGGAGATTGATGTGAAACGGATTTACTCGCTCGCCTTTGTAATCGCTGAACGTCTTGAAGAGGCGAACGCCTGTAGTAGAAAGAGCTCAGCAAGAACGCTCTAACCTCTGACGGAAGTATGGATCAGTACTTTGTTCAACGCTGCTACTCAACCAATTTTATATTTGCGCAGTCTGTAAAAAAAGGTGCTTAGCGTCAAACGACTCTGTAATCCTAAATCTATGGGAACTTGAACGATTTCTGTATTTTCGGAGCGCAAGTCTGGGCAAAGGCGAACGCGGGACGTCTTCTAGAATGATTAGAACTACCTCCTTAGGAAGGAGGGGAGTCACTAGAGGAAACTCGCTCATTCCACTAGTGACTTGCATGAAGCCGTTGGGAACATTTCAACATTTCGCATCAAGTTAGGCTCGTCTCAATCATGCGTTGAAATGGCAATAGCACTTTGTCACTCTCTCCACTGGCAGCAGACGCAAGAAGTATAAATGATTTGCAGCAATGAGAGGAAAACACGAGTGCAGTGAGTGTAGTGCACAACTAAGGAAGCTCACCGGCAAAGGTTCCTAAGCACAAACTATAGCTCAGTACACTTATCCAAGCCAAAGGCATAGCCTTGGTCCGTCCGAGACTAGTCCTACCAAACAACCTACTTCAAAAATTACAGCTAACTTAGCTTTTTCTGGTGGGGATCATTCTGAAAAACGAACTCCACATATGAAGCCGCCACATAAATACCTACTGAGATAAAGGGTTGTAATAAAACAAATTCTCAAAAAAAATGTTTCTTGATCTGCACTTTTCCTTTCAGTGGACGTGATATCCCTGCTGATCTACCTGTCGATGTCGCCCTCGCCGTCTGCGCCCTCCGCATTTATCACTGTCACCGTTTTTTCACTAATTCCTCGATTAGGGTCCGGGAACTTCTCCCCTAACACGGCGTCGCACACGCCGCACCCGCCGCCTATCGCAGGATTGCGATGGAAGATTGGAGCGCGCAATTGGTGTGGTGGGGAGTCCTTTAAACATTTGAATTGGCCGGCCGCTCTCTTCAGTTCCAATGCGATTCTGATCGTCGTTTATATAGGAGGAGTCATTTGAATTAATCAAGTCTAATAAACATGAAAACTAAAAAGAAACAGAAGAAAAAACCATAACTTCCAATGGAAAAGCAAGCCAGTCAAGGAAAAATTCCGCGTCCTATCGATTGGCGGGAGTACGGTAATTGCAGTGACGTTTGCCGCATGCCGCAATGGAGAATGCCGCGATAGGGGAGAAGTTCCGTTACCCCCTCGATTATGAGGAGAAGCCACCTTTTTCGGTTGAACATACCCAAATCCAAAAAAAATCGATTCATCTTCTCCCAAGAGCTTATGGATGACTTCAAATGAGACGTCATTTTCATCTGCCCTAGACTTCTTCGACATTCAGTCTTTCTCGAAGTTGCCTATTATCGTTTCTAAGCGACCACTAAGGGGCATTTTTTTCGATTTTTAGGTCTTTTTTCGGAAATTTCTATTTCACTCACACATGCATGTGGAATTTTGCGAACAGGCGAGGCATACTCAGCGGAATCTGTGACATAACTTTGACCTGAGTGGCGAGCGTAGTAACAACGAGCGACTTTTCCAAAGCGCTGCTTGAACCACACCTTTGAACCCTTTGCTTTTCATCCTTCACTTCTCATATGGCTTTCTTATGCATATTGAAATACCTGGTCCTTGAGAGTTCATCCGATGAAGAAACATCCCTTTTGTTTCCTGGGAAAGATTTGTGGAATCCAATTGATTTGGTGTTGGGTCTTGTTTTCAAAACAATCAATTCAGTACATGAATGTCAGTGAGCTGAGCTCCAGATGAAGGCATCGTAAATGGAGACCTTAGTGCTCCGCACTTACGCTATATATTCTCATGACATCTGCAAATAAGCTCATTAGAGTAGGAGAGACGCCGAAGACTCAATTAAAATCCGCGTCCGTCAAGTTGAATTAGACTGGCGGTATATGGATCAGCTCCGAGAAGGCTCAGGGGAATGGCTCCAACTATTTCTCAGAGTCTGCATGCACATACTACACAGTAATAGGCTGTTCTCCAATACCATCTAATATATTGGGACTTCCTTCGAATAATCATGAAAATTGCATTAATTCATGGGTTTCGGAGTGCTTGTTCATGCGAATGTACAACTCTCTAAAATTTTTCTAAATAGTAGGATCTAAGTGGAAGGGAGCTTTCGGTAATAAACGTGGTTATAGGCGCAGCAAAGGCCCTTTCATTATACGGTCTTCTCTATTGGGTATGAAGCTTTCTACTTTTGGTAATGTTGAACACTGATTACTTTCACAACCAGCAAGGGTGCGAGCGCTACTTCGCGCTTCAACTCTCAGCATATGCTGTATGAGGGTTCATCTATTGACACCTCAATGTTTCGTAGTTGAACTGGAAGAAGTAGGACTGTGCGACAGAAAAAAATGATTTACGATAGTTAGTTAACGCGGAAAGGGTTCATTGCCACAGTTACAGCCGCTGAGTTTTCAATTGCGAATAACTCCAGAGTGGAAACTCAGAGCATATCAAATTTTTATTGTGTAGATCTCGGTTGAATTGTTCTATCTTGTGGAGGATGCCATGAAGTAACTTTAGTCGACGTTGGTGTACTCAGCCGTACCAGCACAAGAATAGCCTTTCGAATGTCACTATTGAAGGCAACGACGATGAATCTGAAAGCAATAAGTTCAGAACATCGGGGGCAAGCAGGATTCAAAATCATGCAAATATACGATCAAGATCTATTGGTATCAAGTGAGACGGCATACCCTGCTCCAGAATGATTTACTCCCCAGATGAGAGTGGTTGCACAGAATTTCGCCATTCTCCCAGACACAAATAATGCTATCGTATGAAAGCTGACGACGGTCAGCGAGAATAAAGCAGTTGAGCAGATTGTCTGGAAATTTTTATAGAGCTCAGTAAGTAGTGGAATTCCTTGATCACCATTCATTTTGAAATCTCTGCAAATCTCTAAAAATCGTGGGAGATTCGAGAGAACCATGACACCTATTTGGGTAACTTTAGTCCTGGTTCGATCACAGTCGCTCTACTGCCTATGATTACTCAGCTTCCGTAAGGCCCTTAGCCTATGGACTCCGATTTTTCGCCAATTCTAAGTGATGGGCGATCCCGATTTGCTGACAGTTCTTTGGAAACACCCATTTTCAAAAAGGCAGACAAACCTAGAAAGAAAACGTCAGTACCTGTGCAAAAAATCGTAGATCTTTTTTGAACCGGGATGGAGATGTGCATATAAAGTGGGTGTTCCCCTCTCGAATAATCTGAAAAAAAATCAAAATTGACAATGCCTTCGTAACTTCCCCGGACTCTGGAGAGTGAGGCATTCCAAATTGAAATATCTTGGGCTGGTCGTTGCTCCGCCGGAGCCGAGACTAGTCGAGCTTGACCCTAATTGTAATATTGGTAGATACGCTCGACTGAGTTAGTCGTCGGCCAGTGAAAATGCCCGCAAAACAATTTTCTTTTCTCCTGTTTCTGGGGGTGCAGGATACAAACTAATCGTTGAGGTTGTACATCCTTACGCATCTCACCCCCAAGCTAAGTTCTATCTATGCTCCACCTGATGAGTGTTCAGTTATGACGCATCCTATACCCTTCATTAGTAGCTATTGAAGTCAATTATGCGTTACTCGTAGAAAAGAAAGATGCTCGAACTTTCACAGGACGAACTCAGGGTAGAACAGCTGGACCATTGCCAGTGGATACTTCGTAACGCCAAATGAAAGACTGTATCGGCACAGCGGTTAGAATTTTTGAAAATTCTTCGAAAGGATGTGCTCCATATTCCCGCTTGGAAAGGACTCTCGGAATAGACTGGCTCGAGGGTCTTCTACCATGAGCTCGACGGTATGGCAATTGATACAATTGATATGTTTGACTCTGGCATTACCCTTGTATAAATTGAAGACAGATTCAGGTTAAGCGAAAGTTGATTATAAAATGATAACATGCCAGTTGTATCTTGATCAGCGTAGCCATATCCAGCACGCATGCGATAGTGAATAAAACTATGCTGAACCAGTAATCTACGTAATCGGACAGAACATGTCCACATTCCGTGTCGCTGAAGGTGAATTGCAAAGAGGTGTGATCGAAAATGAAGTAGCATGGTGCTGAAAGAGAAGTTATAGAGAAAAAAAGGACTCCAGAGCGCTAGAAATTGTTTGAAGGACATTTCAGTGGTGCATGAATGCGTAAAGAGTTTGCGACAGCAACCCTGTTGCCAGGGATTGGTTTCCACTATCGCCTCAGGTTAGACATGGCTCGGGAGATAGACTGTTTGAATTTTCAACATCTGAGATTTTTGTGCACGTTGTTGCCTCCAAAAGGCCATGAGAACACGGCCATTTCTGGGTGTGGTTGACAATAGGGGCATTTTGTGAAATCTCACTGAGACTTACCTAACGGTACGATCCGATAAAGGTCCACACTGTTACCTTGGAGATTAGGGATTCATCCCAGAAGATCTTAGTAATTTTTTTCTATCGTAGATTGTGCATACCACAAAGGGTAGAAGATATGACGTTGATAGGAAGGCTTGGATATCGGTAAGGCAACTTATATCCAAGAACATACATTCCGGGCTCATATACATTGTACATATTATTTTGTTTTATGAATCACTACTCACCGTCAAAATAAATACATCCATACATCAGGCTTGCCAAAAACGACAAAATGATATATAAAATTGTAGAACGGTTTGCAAAAATTGTTGTGTATTTGATTGGCATAAAGACGCAAACGAAGCGATTCACAGAGAGCAGGAGCATAGACAGGTAAGCACCACATTGAGCAACAAGAGTCATCTGACCTATGGACCGATTCACTCCAAAAGCACCTGAGAAATCCCTGAAATAGGCATTTTTTGAGATAGTAACATCCAGAACGAGCTCATCCAGATGTACAACTTCCCATGATTATTAGCAATGCCATCCCCCAACAACTGAGGTAGATGAGGGTAGGGTTCTTCCCGAGTTCAACTTGAGTTTGGCCATACAGTTTTGGAGGCAACTTCTTATTCTCAAGCGAAAAAAACGGCACTTACCATATTATACATGGCGCCACCCACAGAAAAAATGCTGAAGTCAGAAAAGCATTAGATAATGTATGAAACGCCGTCAAATAGCCAAAAGAGGTTTGTAGCACTTTCATCTTCAATATCAAATAAGCACTTGCACCATTCACAAGCACTCCACTGATTCCTAACTGAAAAGGATATTTTTTTAAGCAGTAGCCACCGAACGACCAAAAAGACACCACCGAATGACAAGTAGCCAAAAGCCACCGAATGACAAGTAGGCGATTGCCGAGAAGTAGGCATGATATTAAAGATTAACATAGAACTGTTACTCACTAAAGCACAGCTTGCAGCAGCGATTCCATTCTCCACATTTTCACGCATCGTATACGAGGAACCTAAAGTACTGTCTACTCAACATATGCATCAAGTAATAGTTTAAGATAGAAATATGTAAACTGCAGATATCGGTCAATGGCTTTGAAGCAAACGCTGTGCGTTTTCAAGAAATAGAAGCAGTAAGCAGTAAATCTAAGAGGTTACTTGCTAGTCAAGATATTCGGTAATCTTTGAACCTACTGAACTTGATTGACCAGGTAGAGGAACCAAGAGAGGAAAGCACGATCAAAAAATTTCAACTCGCGGTACCTCTACGCGCTATAGTGAATGCTGGCGAGTCTTATTTACAGTTTTGCGCCGTGCATTTGACATCTCACACAATTAGTTGTGGCTTTGAAGGCTACTTATGAAACGAATAGCCAATGATTTTGTGGGTGCGAATGAACATTTCCTATTCAAAACAAAAGGCCTTCACGATTCCAAAAACTCTATTCCAAAAAAAGCAGGAGCCGTCTTGAACTCAACAAAATATCGATAACTATCTTTATTCACTAATTAGGGCTCGTGGCGGTTGTGCCGTTTCCATTATTCCCATCATCGTGTTTGCGGCGCTAATACTCTATTTTAGAGCGAATTTGTATAATGGACGAAACTCGAGAAGATAAAATTTGGATATGGATGAGAGCGAAGGTAGCCAGATGAGAGTATCAAAAATGGAATACACATCCCTGGAGAATAAAGCTCTTAAGAACAGCAAGAACGTCTCATGCAGGTGCAACAGAATTCAAAGTGGGTGGATCAGATACTTTTTGTGTGCAGCAAGTATTCAATGGTGTCAGAAGGAGCCAAGGTAATGAAGGGAATACTATCAGATACGAGTAATGAAATTGTCAAGTTCTCAACTAGCTCAGCGAGACGCAAGCTCGGTCTCCAAACATCTCGGTTCTGCCTCAGAACGCGTCATTTATGCCGATGAATACAGCTAATTCAGTGGAAGTTATCTCACAATGACATTTGGTTTGTTGTTGAGATTGAACAGTGATGCCCTGATAACTTTTGAGCACTTACGTTACCTCACAATCTACAGGCACCACGGTTCACCAGTATTTTCAGTTGAAGACCGTAATAATGCCACGACTAAGATTTCCCTCTAGTTTCCTGAGTTCGCAAAAATGTTGTATAATTCAAACATGTTGTATAATTCAAATTCAACATGTTGTATAATTCATTGGGCGTCAAAATTCCATAGGTGGAAGCAATTTAGTCTTCTAATTCCCCCCCCCCCCCCCCTTTTGTCATTCTCGTCATTGTCATTGCCATTTCACCGTCATTTATCATTCTGAGGAAAATCGCTCATGAGCAATGGTACTAGGGTCATACCTTTCGGAGTCAGCCTCTGGCTCGAACCCTGCTCCTCGAGTTCGTGTCTTATGCCCTGCTCTCCTATCCCTATCAATTGCCCTGGTCTCCCTACCGTATGATCCTAGTCTGCAGCCTCGAATTCGAATAAGGTTTCCATTCCTACCTATTCTCTTGGCGGTACCCACTACCAGCTTTCTGGCATGGCATTGTGACTATGGCTCGCGGCTCAGAAACGATTTTCCTGTACAGATATAAACGATGATGAAAACTCAGAAAATGAAACATAAAACGGCTCTTGTCTCAGAGCATTTGCCCATGCTTGAATCATGGGTTTAGAAGAAGAAGAGAAGAGAGTTGTTTGTTCGGATTTGAAAACAGTTATCATAACAGTGGTGAGTTGCTACACAGTCACCATGAACAATGAATTCTCATGGGAAATCATGAGTGGCTAACAAATCTGCCAGAGCAATGAAAACACAGTTCTCAGATGAGCTCGGAAAAAACTTTTTGACTTCACTTCTGCCGCTGTTCGAACAAATTCAGAAAGGTGCGTTGGCTGCTCCTATCCAAGAAGGTAAAAATTACGGAAAGCACAAAAAAACCATCAAAGAAAACAAGAGATGCTCGCCTGGCACATTATTTTCAAGTTTAACGTTCACGCTTCATTGGGTGTTGTTCTTCCAAGGAATTTTTTCTGGGTGAAACTACAGCAAGGTTTGATTTTTCAAGCTTTCGTATGGAGCGAATCGATTGTACGAAGCAAGGAAGTGGTCTTACATGGAAGCCGGATCAAGATCAACGTACGCTAAAACGTGTTGTCACCCCTACCGGACCTCTTTCTGATACGGTGACCTAGAGCTGCCTTCAAGTACCGAACATTTTGGATTGGAACTGGGATACGTTGCACTCAAGAGTGAGAATTAAGTGCAGGAAAATCGTTAGAACGAGCTTCTCAGTTGATGACTAAGCCTATGATATTACGTGTGAAGTGAAGGCATTACGCACGCCATAATTAAAGTAACTATGCAGTTACCGATCACATTAGGCGGCGCTTTTCAATAAGACCTCTATTATATTTACGAGATAGGAATCAGAAAATATTTCAGTTCCTGATGAAGATTTAGTCTGTCGACATTTCCATTTTGTAAAAAAAACTCTCATTTCCTATTGATTTCCGAAGTTTCGAGGTCCCATCCTTTTCTCAAAGGATGGGCTTGTCAGAGGAAATGGTTATATGATTGTAGCTATTATATGAATTATCATAACCATCCGTTTTTGCGTGGAAAACTTTGCGAGTATGCAAAAACTGAAGGTAGCTTTGGGTATGTGATTGTACCGAGAATACTGGAATTTCAGACGTTGTCTTGCGTCCTGGAACTGCCAGAGAAGCATAGCCGTCTCACTGTTGGTGGAAGCCCGTATGCATCTAACGAGCTAAATCAACAAGCAAGAAAGATACCAGAAAAAGGAACTGGAACTTGCAAATTTGTTTGCTTTTTGTTTTCATATGCTGCTTTGCAAAAACACATGCCCAGGCAACCTGATGTCTCTCTAATTAGTCATTTGCTGATATTGCTTGAAGCTTGTCAAATCACCTGCATCTGTTGTGAATATGAGTTTCACTAATCGAATCTTGTCGTCACTATTTGGAGCTGATTATCCTAACACAACATAACAAATAGATGCAGAATAGTGATCATTTTCTGCCTCTGCCTCCACAACACGTCCGTTTGTAGGCGGAGCTCAATCGGGAATGGCACCGCTGCAGGGTAATTTCTCATTCAAAAGGAATCTATGCAGCAGTTATCACTTGACTGTCTCGAGAGGAGCTCTACATCGGAGTTTTACCGACATAAAGTGCAAAAGTATAAACTCATCGAATTTACAACAACACCCACTGGGTCGTGTAATGACAACTGGCTACACATTGGTGAACCACAGAAAAACTACCTACTAGCAATTCGTTCTTGGTGAAGCCTCAGTGATTTTTTGCACAGGCCCTTCGCTCCCCTTTTGGAACCGAATGGCTTCGTTATCAGTAGTTTTAAAGGAAATGAGTCTTTCTTGCCATTAGTCTATCTCCTTTCAAATGCACCCACGCATTTTGGTTGCTTTGTAGCATACCCTAATTACTACCTACTTGTTTGTTCACTATAAGGAATCTGACTGTAACGATGCAGGTGCTGCTGATCACAAATTGTTTTTCTCCACGACACACCAGCTACAGCTGATCATAGCTAACATTATTTTCCACAACTTTGCAGACGAGCGACTTTCATTTGGAAAACATTCCCAGTGCTGGGAGATGTAAAGGGAGACAATTATCCCAAAAGCTCGAGCGGATCAATTCAAATCTATTTATCAAAAGTTTATTCGCAATTTAAGACGCTTATTAACTCGTATTGAATGAATATCATAGTCAAATTCTTTGTGTCGCTTTGTTCCCACTCAATCACTTGCCCGTCATGGCCTGTGCACCAAATCTCGACTGTGTACTTTGCTCATCCAAGATCATTTCCTAAACAAAAATTCTTTCCAGCGAGAATTCAAAACGAAAAGCTGAACAAAAATTAGAACTGTGGCGAGTAGAAGAGAAGCAAGCACACGAGGATCTTATGGTGAGCTCCTTACTGTTGCCATCCGAAAAAGTAATGAATGGGAACTTGTGATTTCATCTACGCCTACAAATGTTCGAATAACTTGTTATGGAAACGGAATTTTGGTACGAAAACCTGGTTCTTACAGTATACTGAGTGTGGGTCCTGACTTGAGCGCCTGGTGGCGACGCAACACATACAAGGGACCTCCTTATCACCTTGGGTGTAGGTGCTTCTCCCCAAAAATCGCATCGCGCTCGCCGTACCCGAACGTGGTCTCACCCTGTGAGGGTGAGGGATCAGATCGCAGTTACGGTAGCCACCGCCAAACCTCTGCCGCTCGCCTTGAATATATCGGGGATTCGAGGAGGAGTTATCAGCCCATCATCCTCATGTGGCCTTGTATATGGCATTTTTCATTGGTCTTATAAGTCTCAGAATAGAAATACATCCTACAAAATGACGTACCATCTCTATCAACTCCGTTTCGTGATTTCCTTTTGGTGCACGAGGTAGCTTTAGTGTTTGTTTTAGTGAAGGTATTGTCTGCTCAGTTTGACTAAATAGTAATTCTATTAATTTGCTTGATTAAACAGTCCAGTGGAAAACATAAGTGATTACCAGGTTTGTTTTTCAGTTTGAGTCTTCTTTTGTCGAGCTTTTTCTTTTTGTGCTTCCTGAAAAGATGACGCAATGTTGACACGCTATTGCAAACAAGATTTTAATTCAACATTTTTTACTCAGGCATTTCGTAGTTTCATGGACGGTCTGGAAGGCTCGGCAACCTAGTGGGTAACTTTTCCCAATTACTTTCGCTCAAACCAATCTGAGTTTTCCATTTGGAAAAACGAATCACTTAGGTAGATGAATATGTTGATCATTAAGGAACGTTCACTGACAATTTGGTACTACAGTTTATGTACTGGTACGGGACTTTGGCCCCAAGGGCTGATGTGCGGCTCGATCAACGGCCTTGAAACGAGGCTCAAGAACTGCCAATAGATCTGCTGCTATTGAAGGCCTACTCTCAAATATCGTCAGTAGTTATACCCATCCACAACAACGGAGGCCGCCCTATTCGACCTTCAGTCCCTTATTACACCCCAATTCTTGCCCCTTCTGCGGCAACTGGGTCTTCCTAACCATATAGCAACCATTCATTCAGCCTTTGTGCTAACCTTGTGCTAACCCTCATAAGCACCCAAATTTTTATTTCCTCAGTGCCGAGTTTCTTCAGTGTATATTTGCCATTGTAGGATATATTTTGCAGTTTTAGAACTTTGAAAAAAAAGAACCTCGCTCGGTGGAGATTGAGAGTCCTGTGTTTTTGAGACTACTCCACGATTCTTGCCATGTGATGGTGGATGAGCACTATCCTCACACTGTAACATCAGTCTTTTTTGACATAGCGGAACTCAAAACTGCCTTATCTAAGAGGGATTAATTATTCAGGCGGAAACCCTCGTCCTGCGGACTGATGATGATAAAGGGAAAGTACTTCGATCACACGTAGAGTGAATGAGTTCTTAAGCAGTCCCTTCAACAGTACGACCTTCCAGGTATTGCAGGGTAACGGAACTTCTCCCCTATTGCGGCATTCTCCCCTGCGGCATGCGGCAAATGTCACTGCAATTACCGTACTCACCACGCCTCCCGCCAATCGATAGGACGCGATATTTTTCCTTGACTGGCTTGCTTTTTCATTGGATTTTATCGTTTTTTCTTCTGTTTCGTTTTAGTTTTCATGTATATTAGACTTGATTAATAAAAGGACTCCTCCTATATAAGCGACGATCAGGATCGCATTGGAACTGAAGAGAGCGGCCGGCCAATTCAAATGTTCAAAGGACTCCCCACCTCACAAATTGCGCGCTCCAATCTTCCATAGCAACCCTGCGATAGGCGGCGGGTGCGGTGTGTGCGACGCCGTGTTAGGGGAGAAGTTCCCGGACCCAGGTAATGCATAGCAAGGAGCAAAAGACAATGCTCATCAAAGCAAAGATGACTTGCGTTTGACAGCATCATAAGGGATGCGCATCACATAAGGGGCGGTATTCCCATGTTCTGTTCTCAACGCTCAAGAGGGGTGTATTGTCAGAAGGTAGTTCATTTGGAGTAGGAAAATATGGGAGACGGGCAGTAGAAGATGGGCAATCAATCCGCCGCACGCGGCTGTCGCGGACCATTTGCCTCGCTATAACAGTTCTAGCGTACTTCATACAACTCAATAGCTATGCGATTAATACTTTTGGCATGATTCTACTGTTAGTTCTTTTGTTCCTAAATTTCTGAACGGAACTGACGCGCGCGGCGTCTCTCTCGCCGCGATGCGACAATTTCGTTCCCACTGCACCACATCCAGAAAACATTCTTACTATTGATTGGAAATGCCTGCCTTTCGAGGTCTTCTTTCTAGTTAGGTATCTTATAAAGCTGTTATAACCTGGGAAAGAGGAGACCTAAGCAACTCGCATAAAGTACTGATTATCGACCATTTTTTGACGCTTTTCATCTGAGCAGACTGTGAGTTTCCCGATTTTCTGGACTTTTGATGGTTACACATACGAGTTCCCATACGGTTACAGCACGCCCCAGTGTCCGTAGGCTTTGGTTGCATACGCGGGCCCGGATAACGGCTAGATGACAACGGCGGCATCTGATGACCTACTGGGGACATAGTGAATCTAGCAGTATGAATCAGCCATAGCCAAATATCTTGCTTTTCCGTGATGACCAAACAGAAAAGGTACCTGGGTAGCTTGCAACCTGCTGTCCACGAGAGACTCAACTGTTTCGGCTTTTGTTTTTTTCTGAACGCATCAGTTGACATCACATCCATACAATTTGCAGTAACTAGTGTACCCTTTTGCTTTTGCTCTTGCTTTTTCTGGCCAATTTCATTACTTTTTTTCGCATACAACACAAAAACATTAGATTCCATAATTGAAGCAGTGGTACAAGATAGAAGACGGCGCAGATCAATATCAATAAACCATTCGTGAACTGAAAAACCATGTTTGACATCGGTAGGTTTTGGCAGATGATGGTTTGCGTCACAAAGAAGAGTGTTACCTCATTGGCACCTATCATGAGTACGGGTAGACTAAAAATGAGCCACCCTTCAGAATTCCAGGCGTTAAGGTAAAGACTGACTGTACTGATATGAAGTTCATGGCTATTTTCATTTGTAGCTCCCGGGGCTGAGCGCTTGAGAGCTTGTTCATTTTTAATTTGAAGCTCTTCGCTAATGGTCGTTCCATACAATACGGAGCGTTCACAGTTAGCGTCGCCCGCAATGTTGAGACATCGCGAATTTTTCCAAAACACGACACATTGACCACAAAATCATAGGATTCAATCAATTCGCATCCTGTTCGCTACGTGAATTCATAATTCATCTATTATTCCGTCTAGCTGATAAACTGTCGTTGAATGAGCTGCCAAAGCGACTGCATTATTTCTCGAAAATTTTGTTCACATGAACCTGAAGTATTCGAAAACATGCGATGATAAAGATAATCGTATCCATTTTGATTCTACACTACACTTTAACACTCAAGTTTTCATGGATTGAGCGGCAGACGTCATGCACTTGATCTCACTTTTCACTCTCCATTACCTAATCTCTACCCAAGGTGAGCCAGAAAAAAGGTATTAAGCTCTTCTCAGTGTAGGCGAGCCATCTTTAGCATCTCGTTTCTCCATTTCCTCTTGCCTTTCGCCTTCCAACTTTTGCTTTTCGTGCATCGGTCACTGCTGACTATGTACGCAGGTCCCAACCATGATTTCGCTGCTATTATAGAGATTTCGGAAACTCCGCAAAAAGATAGTAGGTTACAGTAGGTTAGGTTAGATAGTAGGCAAAATTTTGCAAAAATATTCTTCATTCTCATTCTATCTGAGTGTTATCTCTAAATAATCGTGGAAAATAAACAACGACAACCAAAGGTTTCAGCGCAAGATGCTTCATTGACTTCATCATTTATGGGAAGCGATGGGGCACAGGAAGTTCCTGAGTTCGAACATACTTCGTGAGGTTTTCAAAAATATCGATTGATCATTATACATCCTCTGCAGGTGGTGGGTAAACCACTAAATATTGGCTGTTTCTATGAATTCTCTTCCTGAGCTCATCGGATAAAAACTTTCAGACTATCCAGCACCACTTCGGATGAGAACAATAGCAAACAGGGAAAGGTGAGAATATTTTCTAGGGATTCTGAAGTGAAAAGGGCGACTAACAAAGCAAAAGTAGAACTATGTATCAGAAGAGCTTCAGTTAACCTAATGAGATTATGTATAATGAGACTGTATGAGATTGCATGTCGTTGGTAGCTTCAGCATGATATATTGCCAGTTGGTTAGTTGCTGGTCTTTAAGCTGCGTTCGTAGTCTGGAAGGTTGGATGTATAATTACCTACAACTGTAGTAGCACGACAAATGGTAAAGTGCAAATCAGTTGACGTTTTCAAGCATGGCGCCAGGAGTTCCTAACGCAATAGCGTCAAGGGTCAAGGGCGACGCTCGACTCATTTGTGTAAACCAGGATATGGCTTTCCGTAGTCAAACTTGTAGAAAATCGGCAACTTCTCAGAATAATAAACTACGTTTTCCTATTCAACGCTCTCTTTCTTCGAGGAAAGGATTCCAGAGCGCCATTAAACTTATCTTGGCCAGGTCTAGACATAGGCTATAATACCTACAGTTTCAGGGGAGTGGACCAAAGCCTCTGGTCTCTAACTTCGATATGGAGAAATGGGATCAACAAAATGGTGAGATAAAATATAAATATTGTAAAATAACTACAGAAATATCACTTCAACATAGTCATGATGCGTTGCTTGAACTGTTTTGCGACCAACACTTGCTACTAGACGGCTACTATGTTGTAGTATAAACCAACAGTTAGAATTTAGAATCAACTTCAGTTTTGATCTTGCTCGCACTGATCAACTCTACCTTCTGGTAGATCAACTGATATTGTTCTTCCATTTCTGCGTACCCTCCAGCTAGCGCAGCACCCATCCTCATAGTAGCAAAATTGGTTGTTTTCAATCTTTTTATTCTCTGTTTTTGTATCTATTTGTTGTTACTGTTTCAATACTATATGAGTATGCCTTATCATCAGATTGCTTAGTGTTTTGTACTGTTTCAATTCTTTTTTGTGGAAGAGTGGAACTCGGAGGTGCCACTCCGCTGTACTCCGCGTTTCTAACGTTAAGGACTGGAGTGTCCAGATGGATCGATAACCCGGCTTAATCGACTCCAAATAATGGGAGACAGAACCTTTCTGAGTCAGGGTTGTAGATTTTCCACTTGAGTATAAACTTAGGAGGAGCTTTGGTAAAAAGGTTGTACTGATCACTTTTGAGAAGTTGCTATGTAGTTGCAATTGGCTTGTAACAAACTATCTCGACAAGAGAGCGCGGGCGAGCATACAAAAAAAGTTGCTCTCTTAAGTTCCATCTACAACTCAATTTTCTATTCCTTGCCCTGATTTTCTATCAATGCAAACATGGGTACTATTCTACTATTACACCCCCAAAAACTCAAAATTTTAATTTTCGATGAAACTTTGCCTATAGAGGTAATCCGATGCTCTGATAACGAATATGACCTTCATTTTTGGCGTTAGCGCCATTTGGCGCCAATTGGCGCCAATTTGGCGCCAAGGGTGTTTTCACCAAATTTGCTGAAAACTTTCCTTTAGGGGTTATTTGAGGTCCTGATAACGAATACAACATTAATTTTTGGCGCTGGCACCATTTGGCTCCAATTGGCGCCAATTGAGCGCCAAATTGGCGCCAATTGGAGCCAAATGGCGCCAACGCCAAAAATGAAGGTCATATTCGTTATCAGGGCATCGAATTACCCCTATGGGCAAAGTTTCATCGAAAATTAAAATTTTGAGTTTTTGGGGGTGTAACAGTGGAATAGTTATGGGGGTGTAATAGTAGAATAGTACCCAAACATGTCTTACTTCCTGACAGCCGCCTCAAAACGCCTTTATTGCAGAGGTAGCCAGCAAACTTCGTTACGTTTGTGGTTTTTCAACAGTCATAATCGTTATTGTTGGAACTTCAGCTCTAATTTACATAGTAAGAATCACACTTCTTACAAGAAAACAATGCCGTGAGTTCCATCATACTTATATGTATAACTTTCGTTGGTGATTCTCAGTTTCAGAAGCCAGTTTGGCACATCGTCACTTCCAGCCAACTGCCGATCACCTAAGGACGGTTGACGAAGTCATAGATCAATTTGGGGTAAGTGAATCAGTAAAAATTGTTTTTTCTCGAACAACTAAATCGCGCAGCTCCGTGAAATGTCTAGCCGATTCTTTGTTTTCGATTAGTCGGTGTACCGATGATGTTTTTATAGACGGGAGGCTTTCAAGCAAGCAAACAAGGACAGCCGATCAGTCAAACGAATGTTGTTGGTTAAAAGGAATGTATTATATCGATAAAATTTTCTTGTTGATAAGGATCAGAGGGTCAAATAGGCAAGGGCTCGTTGCAGGGTACAGTGTTCCTGTCAGGTGTCACTCCCATCTAGCTAGAACATCTTCTGCCGTTTGTTTGAATCCGGGAGTCTTTCCTTGTTCGCGCCCTCCCATCTCTTCTCCGAGCTCCATGTCGCTCCCTCTCAGCCATCTCTGACTAGCTTCGAATTCACTACTTTTCTTATCGGCCTTCTTTTATTATTTTTGGAGTGCGTTACTTGTCTAGCACTACTTCGCTCATCACAGGTCGTTAGGCTTCACCATTTGAAGGCACAGTTCACGATAGAAATAGTTTCTGAAGTTTCCACCAGGATGAATTCGAGATCTCCTCGTATACCATACCCAGCGATATTAGATCAGAAAACAACCTAGTTTGTAAGGTATAAAAGCTCAAATACTGCACCTTGTGTCTACCTCGGACGAGTTTCACCGGAATTGTGGAGGCTGCACCGACCGTAGGTGAACCGATGTAGGAAGTTCCCACAACTTGTCATAACCCAAAGCGACAGCGAAAGGCAGTTCTGTGCAGTTATGGCTTGACGTGTCAGCCCTTTGCGCAATTCTAGCAACTGAAGTCTTGTCCGAATACCATTTCCTTTAATTCCGTCATAGTAATCTCGTCCAACATCTGTTTTCGCTACTTCTAAGAAACCATATTTTTCTCTCGTTCTCGCTCTTTTCAGTACCCATGAACTATTCTCGCTCTACACCTCCGCTTTTCGTCTAAAAACGGCTACCTCGAAATCATCGTGAACTCTGCCTATAGGATTAAACCGTCCGATCCACGCTGAACCGTTCCCGAACCAAGCGTTTTTTTTTTATTGCCTCCCTGTTCAACATTTAAAGATCTGGTTTTCGAGTTTCGAAAGCCGCCGATACAGTACTTCTTGGTCGGTCTCCTTCGCAATGCACATTTTCCATACCATTAAACCCTTTCCCATGCTACGGTCTAGATCGAATCTATAGTGTGGAAATCCTTGAGTTCCGATGGGAATCGAATATATGTTTCATATATAAAAGGCATGATCACTGTTAACTATATTTATTAATAACAGTTAACAAGTTCGATTCGTGCAAGCTCCATATTTGTTTACGGCCCCTAAACGATATGTGTCAGAAAGTGATGTCAGCAAAACCATCACTCTGAAATTTGAAAACAATTTCGAAGCAATTGTCAGGCATATAGTGGGATATTTCACTCACTTCATCTTCGGCGAGGAATTTCTCCTGCAAAGAAGACTCTATATGCTCGTCGAGGAAACTTTCCATGAAAGTATAGTCCGCGGGAGCATGCTTTCGTATGAAATCATTCTGGGTAGGATCAAAATATGTGGAGAGACGCACGTTGTGCAGAGAGCCTTCGGAAATTCGAGGGCCTGGCGCACTGATCAAGGGATGGGCATGGCTTGGATTCTAACGAGACAACCAGTCGGAATCCCCAGATAGAACTTGTAGGAATTTTCAGATTGTGTATAGGCAGCGGTTGAATTGTATGTTTCTAAGGCAGCGGCTTCCGTGGACCATACCTTCGAACTAGTCATAAATCAGAAAACAGACCATTTGATCGAGTTCTTCAACATGATGACCTTTTGGAGCTCTGGGCAGGCGAATAGACATTCGAGCCGATTTCAGTGTCTTATCCCTGTAATTTTAGGAATCTCCCAATCGGTTACTTTCTGAGAGAGGAAAGGTCTAATGTTGTAAGGGACTTACCTCTTTTCAAGCTTCTCTGCTTTCTCTGCCTCTAGATCCTCTTTTTCTTCTGTCTTCTCCTGTAAACAACTTTTTGAGGGTGTAATCGGGATCATTTTCATATCCCAATCGGCCTTATTTTCAGTTTTTATGGTAGAGGATCAAGATTAGAAGAAACTTTAGAGTATGTCTAAGGTGTTGGGAAGGGACTATGGTGATCCCAGTTAGACCAGGGGTATCAGGTTGCTTTGAATCTTGCTTCTGCTTACGTCTCCTTCTTTCTCAATTAGGCAAAGACGGCCTCTCTTCTGCTTATCTTGTGGTAGGTCCAACTCTCATTAGGTTTGAATTGCGTTCTTTTGACTGTTTTTCTCTCACTTAATCGGTCATTGTCGATTCACAGCGAAAAGACGGGTCAGAGGGATTGCGAAGGGTTATTAGATATGAGATATAAGGTGACCGATGGTCCCTATAGTCAAGCTGTTCGAGGGTTCTTCTGATGTAGACTCAAGAAAATGTGATCACCGAGCCAAATGAAAGAGAGTGCAGTCCATGAAACCCGTGTGCAAACCTCTTCATCCATTCAAGGATGTTCAAGAGGGTCCCCTGGCTCCACTCCACCTTTCACTCTCTCACCATCAATTCACTCCTCTAATGGTGAATCTAATACGTTGACTAGTTGAACAATCTTGAAGGACAGCGATGCTTGAACTAGCTCTTTGTCACTGGCGAATTGATTGGCCGGAAATCGGTCGGACTTTTGATCACCTAGCTTCAAGCTTACCTCTACCTCTTACAGCCCATTGAGAAGCTTACAGTCACTTACTGGCCAGATTATAATTCAGGATCGGTATGACCTTATGTTATTGAGAAACTGGAGCCGGTATACCCCTTGTCTGATCTATGGACAAAGGTAGGTTGGAAAGGCATGTATTTTAGTCAAAAATCATTCACTGTTGGAGACCAGAAAGCGCGTCCGGCATCGTTATAGTCAACTACCACACAAAAGGACATAGATTATATTAGGGAATATCCGGGGAATATTCCCCGAACAGGAAGGTGGCTCTGCTTTCACCTAAATCCTGCGCTATGGGTAGAATCCAAATTAACTGGACTGGCCAGGGTTACTATGAAAATCTCATGACATACCAGTGTTTGTGTTTTCTGCAATTCTAACCAAGCGGCTGCCGGTTCCTCCGGTTCGACAGACACCTTTTCTTCTACTTTCTGTCAGAAAATAAAATGAACACGATGTGCATTTTTGAAGTACGTTGTAACACATACCGGCTCTGCGGGCTGTGCTGATACTACTACGACAGCTTTAGCTGCTTGACGAACTTGAATAACTTTGTAGTGGATCAGTATGAACTGAACGTTTTTCGATTACACTCTAAGATAAATTTCCCTACAAGAAACTGCTTGGGTTAACTGACAAGAAGTGTATTCAGATACATCGCCAGCACGGTCATGTACAGGCAAAGACCAGCTCGTACCGTCAAGGAGACATCTGTGAGGGGCGCTGACTTCTCCTGAACACATGAGTCATTTTTCGACCGAAAATCTTGATTCTGCTATTAAACGGAGTAAAAAGAAGAAATGGAGGAAAGTAGAAACGGTTAAAGACCCTCTTCTTTTACTCTTGCCAATTAGTAGGCTTGTAGATCTATTAGTTCTGAAAATCACGTTGTGTAATCCAAGGGGACTGTCGTGAAGCCCACGACTCTTTACCATCTGGGCTGTCACTGCACCGCGTACAGACTATTCGACGCGCAGCATCATTACCATCGATTGCGCCGTCGTCATCGATTGCCACGTGGCATGGGCGTGGCGCCGAGTGTGCACTGAACACCTTTCATTCTTATGCCATGTCAAAGCACCGAGCGGTCGGTTTTCCATTTCGTGTGTCGTCTTCTCGCAATTCCATCGTTATCGTGTAACCTCGACTCAGAAGGGACCGGAGGCACTCAAGAGATCGCACTGCCAAGGAAAGGAGATAAAAGAGGCTCCAGGGTGCGAGCTGGAGGATGGAGAGAAAGAGCTGCCAGCCGTCGCCGGACGGCTGTGGTCATCAGCAGCTTGGGACTGTTTGGAGCACCATGGAGCCTCGGGTCAGCGAAGGAACTCGGGGCCGCGGAAAGGAGCGGTCCGCGCATGACACACGTCTGTGGACACCGCATCTCTTTCCTTCCCCGAGGGCAGAGAGTGCCGACGACCCCTAATGAGGTAGGAGCTTGTCCCTTAAGTCACTTTCGCATTTACGTGTTGTATGAAGATAAACGTAACATCCGTTCGTGTATGTCGTATGTCGTAATAGCCGTGATTACGGGCAAGTGCTTTCGTATCGCATTTCCTTTCTTTTAATCATAGTCTCAATAGCCAATAGTCTATTAATAGAAGTATACGCATATACATAGATGCACATGTAGGTTTATAGTTATATACATGTAGATATATATTCACGCATATACTATTCGCACGTACATAGGACAGGGGTAGTGGCCACGCATGGACATGGGGGGAAGGCCTTGGATGCCACACCATCTAACAGCAGTACCCTACTACACGCAGTATCTCGCTCTCTCCGCGATCGGGGTGGCTCGTAGCAGGACCGCCTTGTAACGCGTGGCTAGGCGTAACATCAGCGCCCTAACGGAGTATAACATCACACCATCCCGTTCGCGACATGGTGCATCGGACTGGGGTTAGGCGTGTGGTAACATACGTCTAGCCTTAGTGATCGAACCTTGTTGCGCTGATGGGCGACCGAGGAAGCCGGCCATCACACAGACGCGCCAACGGAACGGCTCGCATAATCCGGGTGCTAACAGTGGTCACCGCGAAGGGAGTGCGAAGGGGCCTATCTTACCAACCTAGTGGCTCTGTGTGGATCATGGAACCTGGAGTGGCACCAGCCGCCATGTGAAGCACACGGCCTACTCTGGAGACTAGGGAGCGGGAGAATTACCCTGCTAAGGTCAACGCTTGTAGGCATGGGAAGACCTCGCCTTGGCTTTAGACTGCAGCTCCGGTCCGTCGGGCCCATCCTGTTGGTCCTCGACTTGTCCTCAGATTAGCCGGTCGTTCCGCGAAGCCGCCTGGGTGAGACCCCGGGCGACCGAGGTTGCACATTAGGGGGTGCAACCCTGCCCGCAGATTCAATGTTGGTTCTGTTTTTCGCACTTTCGTCGTAGTTCCATCATTAGCAGGGCTGCCGTGTTTGTAGGTGTGCTGCTTGCCGCAGGAGGCTCCCGGCCAGAGCTATCCTCGCGGCACTGCGTTCATTTACCTTCTCCCATTTTAGATTTGGGTTTGACAGTTACTACCTCCTGTCGCTGCAAACAATCATGTCAACAATCAGTGCGTGCAAATCCAAGCTAACGAAGGCCCATACGGCACTAGAAGCAATTAAAGGTAAGATACCGCAGGATCTGATCAATCCGCGTATGAGTGAATTGCTTCCGCTTGCCGACGAGTGCCAGCTCCTTGACCGTCGTCAAGAAGCGCTCAAGGCACATTTGTCGAACATCCGCGCAGCGCTTAATGCCGTGAGAGAAAAACAACAAGCCTTCTTAGCCGCAATTACTAGTTCTAATAATCCAGTAGATAATACAATTTACTTAGATTATATGCAAGATTCTAAATTGGAAGATGCGATAGTTACCGCGGAGAGTTTAATGCAGACCCTCCAGACCAACTTGGAGGAGGCCGCCACGCGGCACGAGACTCTTCGCACGAGGTTACTAAATATTCAGCAGGATGACGACGCAAGACCATCGCTGGAGACACCAGAGGACGTCGCTCGTTACGAGACCATCGAGCATTCCACGCAGATTCCTCCTATTCGGTTTTCTCCTAGGGAAACGCCGCCGCAAGGTACGACGGACACAGGTTCCACCACGTTCGCCAATCAGCAGACGTCGCAGCATCCAGCGATTCAGTTAGGGAAGCTCGTTCTCGAGCCCTTCTCGGGTGATATCACGCAATTCCAACGCTTTTGGCGCGCGTTCGAGGTCGCAATCCACAACGATACTACCATCAGTTCCACCTATAAGTTCCTCTACCTACAGGGGTTACTTAAGGGCGAAGCGCAGATCGTTCTCCAGGATCTTGACCCTGATGAGTGCAATTACTACGAGTTGGTAAAGGCACTCAAAAAGCGTTATGATCGGCCGCATAAGACCCGTGCGATGCTGCATAGGCAGTTACAACAACTACCGCAAGCAGGCCAGTCAGGAGCAGATCTTCGCAATACTTGGTTTCGCATTTCGGGTATTCTTCGTGGTCTTCGCAGGTACGAAGACTTTCGCACTGTCCTTCCGATACTCGACTTGGTTCGCAGTAAATTCCCTAGTGACATCCAACAGAAGCTCCACGATGTCGAATTCCAGTCTGGGACGGACTTCGACCTCCATCAGATCATGCACCATCTTGATCACATCATCGCTTCGAGGGAAAAGTATGAGGACACGACCACGCTGAAAGACAGTTATTCCATCCATAGCTCTCATCGTAGTCGCGAAAGGTCAGGATCACGTTCGCAATCCCCAGCTTACCATCAACCAAGTTGCGCCTTTTGTGGATCGCGTTCACATAATACACGCGCATGTACGTCTTCTATGCCAGTAGAAACTCGCATTAACATCGCGAGGTCGTCTAATCTTTGTTGGAGATGTTTGGGCCAAGGTCATTCTCGTCGTCATTGTAACCGTCCACCGTGCAGACGTTGCTCAGGCAATCACGCTGAACTTCTGTGCAGACATCGTCCACGAGTAGAACACAAACGATACAGTCCACGTCGGCACGACTCTCATAGGTCGCGCAGATACGACTATGATCGCAACAAGCGGAACTACCGCTCATCGTCGTGGGACAGATACCCGTCTAGAAGTCCATCCTATGACGGACGCAGAAGCAGAAGCTATTCCAACAGTGAGCGCTCGAGGTCTGCATCGTGGGATGATCGTCGTCGAGATCATAGGTCACGGGCTTACTCCCCAACAAGGCGCTATAGTCGTTCACCCAATAGGGTTCATTTCCGTTCGTCACGCAGAGACCGCAATTACTACAGCCCCGTAAGGGATACGCAGGCAGGTCGGCGTGCAGGTTCTCCATACCCCAATGCCTATCGACATCAGGCACAGGATTCAGATGAAGAGTTAGAACAACTTCTGCAGTGTCTTCATTCGCGTAACACCAGGCGCGCCGCAGCACCAACAGCTCTAATGCTGGTTGACGCTAAAGCATGTAGCCGCAAAAATGGAGCACTCGAAAAAGTTGTTTTACTCCTAGACTCAGGAGCTCAAAATAGCTTCATCACTACTAGTACCGCACAACATCTCGGTTTACTTATATATAATGAAAAAGAACGCACATACGTTTCCTTTGGAGGTCTCGAGACCACAGAGGTAACGGGTCTAGCAGACGTCGACTTAATTGATATATCTGGTCGCATATTCACCCTTCATGTAACAACTAAAGATACCATCACGCGACCGCAAAATCTTCCAAAACTTTCTAGCGCAGATATCGAGTTTATCAAGGGACGTCGTTTGCGTATTCCTCTCAGTAATACATCGCATTCGGTATTGCCGGACATACTCGTGGGAATCGACAATTATTGGGACGTTCTGTTACAGGAACCCCCGATATGTCTACCCTCGGGCATGGTTCTGACACATACCAGGTTTGGCACAGTCGTGTCGGGCAATTCGGTTTTTCACTCGGGATACCGCAGAGCCCAGACACCGACGAAGTCCATACAACGTTTGACGCAGAAGAGGAAGCCGCACAACGCCTTTGGTCACTCGACTCTCTAGGTATTACTGACAATCATGATCCAAAAGCGGACGACGAGCTCAATGCTCGCATTCTTAACAACTTTTATAGGTCTTCTAAGTTTATTGACGGTTTTCTTTATGTTCAATTTCCGTGGAAGTCCTCGCATCCACCGTTGGCAGACAATAAGCAGTTGGCGTATTGTCGTCTTGTTAGTCAATACCAGCGTCTTCGACGTTCTCCATCGGCATGGAAACAGTACATCGCAGCTATCGAAGACCATCTCAAAGCCGGTTTCATCGAAGAAGTCGATGAACGCGTCGTTAACACCCACCGCGTTTACTATATTCCGCATCAGGCAGTCTATAAGGAGTCCTCCTCTACGACGAAGTTGCGCATCGTCTTCGATGCGTCATCGAAGGTCAGAGGAGCGGTCAGTCTTAACGACTGCATCCATCAGGGACCTACCTTGTTGCCGGATTTAGTTGGCATCCTTCTTCGTATTCGTCTTTACCGGCTTCTGCTGATCGCAGACGTCGAGAAAGCTTTCCATCAGATCCGTCTTCAGCGATCACAGCGCGATGTTACACGTTTTCTTTGGCTTAAAGATCCGTACAGTCCGCCATCGCAAGACAATCTTCGCATATTCCGGTTTACGCGTATTCCTTTCGGAATCAACGCTTCTCCGTTTATGCTCGCAGCTGCCATACAGTACTACCTACGTCGTCTTCGTAGTCCGCTTGCCAGCGAGATCGAACGTAATACCTACGTCGATAACGTAGCGCTGGGTGCCGAAACGACAAAGCAAGCCGTCCAGAAGTACTACATCGCAAAGTCCGTCTTTGGTGACATGCATATGAACCTACGACAGTTCGTATGCAATTCGAACTTGGTCAACGATACCATCGCTAAGGAAGATCGAGTCAACGCAGAATCAGAGACAACGCTGCTCGGTATTGCTTGGAATTACCATCGTGACACTTTACGCATGGCCGTCAAAACCGTCGACGTTGAAGTCCATTCGAAGCGCACAGCACTTCGCGCATTAGCGTCCACGTACGATCCACTTGGGTTACTCACACCGTTCCTCACCAACGTTAAGATCTTTGTGCAGGATCTCTGGGCCAAGCAATTGGCTTGGGATGACCCACTGGACGCATCAGATCGACAACGATGGTCAGAATTGCGTGAAGAACTCAAAAGTCCTCTTCCAACAATACCTAGGCTAGTCTTCTCGAGGAAAGCGACATCTGATTCCTTCGAGTTATGCGTCTTCGGAGACGCCTCCAAACGTGTCTACGCTTGCTGCGCATATCTTCTTTCTCGGTCACAGTCTGCCTCGTCATCGCGTCTCGTTATGGCGAAGTCGCATCTCAACGACTTCAAGCCTATAACGATACCGCGATCAGAAATTCTCGCAGTACTCATCAGTGTCCGCCTTGCGCAGTACGTCGTTAACCAGTTGGACATCAACATCTCGTCCATATACGTCTTTTCCGATTCGCAGATAGCCCTACATTGGATACATTCATCTCGACAGTTTAAGACCTTTGTCCAAAATAGGGTTAAAGCCATCAAGGACATTGTGGTGTCTTTCCGACAACGTAACATCACCACTAAGTTTTACTATGTCGCATCGCAGGATAACCCTGCAGATTGCGCCACACGTGGTTTGTCGACGAAAGACTCGCAAGGTCACATTTGGTGGTCAGGTCCATCATTTTTACGTTTGCCACCATCTCAATGGCCCACTAAGTCCGACTTCTCGCTACCTCCCGGCAGCGAAAAGGACTGCGAATCTGAGTATCAGGCAGCGCATCTTGCGCACACTTCGAATTTCGTCTCTGTTTTACCGTTTTGTCGCACGAACAGCTTGAAAAAGCTGCTTAGAATTACTGCATATGTCCTTCGTTTTCTGCGTAGTCGAATCTTCGACCGCATTTCATCGTCGTCGCAGAAGCGTTTACAACATCTTATACCGCAAGTGGCTCAGTCCAACACCAAAGGAAGCCTTACCGCCGTTGAAATGACCGCCGCAGAGACGTTGCTCATCTTAGCGCATTACCGCGAGGATGAACATATCCTGCAGCGTTTGCCATTGCATAAGTTCAACGTGCAGAAAGATCACCTAGGGCTTCTCCGTTGTCCACTTCGCGTAGGTCAGGTCACATCGGCGCCAGTCCTTATAATTCCATCTCATAGACTGGCTACGATTCTCGTTTGGCATCATCACCTGCAGTGTTATCATGCGGGAGTTTATTCCACCATAGCCGCACTACGCACTAACTATTTTATTCCATCTATACGTAGTCTAGTCGCTAAAACTCTTCGCACATGTGTCGTCTGTAGAAAAGTTAGTGGTCACGCATACCGATATCCGGAAATGCCAACGTTACCGGAAGAACGGACAACAAGATCTCGTCCATTCCAGTATGTCGGTATCGATTATCTCGGCCCTTTGAGTTATCGCAGCGTCTATTTTTCTGCCAGTAAGATCTGGGTATGCCTTATAACATGCATGGCTACCAGGGCAGTTCATCTTGAACTCGTTGTGAATAACACGGTTCAAGAATTTTTGCTAGCCTTTCGCAGATTTATAGCACGCAGAGGTACGCCAGACATCATCTACAGCGATAACGCAACTACATTTCATGCCGCAGACGACGCTTTATCAAACGTCGTATACGCTACAGGTTCTTGGCGTCAAGTCGCAGATTTTAGCGCTAACCATAAGATCACTTGGCGATTTATAACACCATTATCCCCCTGGAAAGGAGGATTTTATGAGCGCATGGTTCAGCTTTTTAAATCCGCTTTTCGTAAAGCAGTTGGCCGCACGCTGCTCATGTACGAGGAGTTCCAGACCGTCGTCGCAGAAATCGAGGCGGTCATAAACTCCCGTCCTATAACTCCCTTTCGGGGAGCGGAGTCGTCAGTTAGCGCATTAAGACCTATAGACTTTATTTCGCCGCAAGTTTCCCTGCAAATACCACCATTAGATCATTTGCAGAGCGAATCCGCAGCTACCGCGCACAAGCTCGGCTTGTGGTATAAGGAATCTCTTAAGGTTCTAGATCACTTTTGGCATCTCTGGCACACAGACTATCTTGCAGCGTTAAAAGAGCGTCACCAGCTGCGTATAAGACAACCTAAATACGTCGCAGCGCCGCTTAACATCAATGACGTTGTCATTATCGCTGACGAAAAGTTGCCTAGAAGTCATTGGCCATTAGGGCTTGTAGTAAAGATCCATAGCGGTTCAGATGGTAAGTTTCGATCTGCAGATGTTCGCACATCCAGTGGGAAACTTCTCACGCGATCAATAGCGCATCTGCATCCTTTAGAGATTCAGGCGGAATGCACGTATCCATCAGATTCGCACAGGCAGCAGAAAGATCTAACACCGCCGCTGCCGCAGAGAACGCAACCTAGTCGAGTCGCAAAGACGTACCACAAGTTCATCCGAAGCTGATCGTTATATGTCATATTCGTTTTGTACGCTATTCGACCGAGGTAAGTTTATTAAGCTCTACTAGAACATAACGTGCTCTAATCACACGCGAGCACGGCCGCGGTAAAGCTTACTTTCGAAATCCGGTTGATCACACGTACGTTGCGAAATCCACGTCATCTTCGCACTTTCATCTTCAGCGACTTGTTATTCACTACTCTGCTGACTTACGACATGGTATTCTTATATCCTTCTCTCTTCTATCGCAAGGACGATGGATTGGTCAGGTAGCACAGTTGCGTTAGCTTCTTTAGTTTGTAACTTTTTGTTTCGCAGTGCCATTGATGTCGTTCCTCGACAAGTTTATTCTTGTCAAGTTGTTCTTCATATTTTGTCGCACTTTCTTTCTTCTCTTTTCATTAATGCGTGCGCACTTACAATATTTTACGCGCACATTCTTTCTCTCATACACATTTTTTACCGCACAGTCAGTTTGTCACACTAGTTACGCAGCCAATTCACGCTGCCTATCAAATGTCACAATTTGTTGCTTAATGGTCATTACTCGCACTGCCGCACTGCCTTTATCGGCGTGCGTTATGCCAGCATGCTGACGCTAAATGTATTATTTTTTAACAGTCGCACTCTCTTACGCTACCACAGCGTCATAATTGTGCGAATTACTAGCTGCGTACTCATTTTTCGCAGTTTCATACTGTGCGAAGGTACTAAGCCTTTTTAGGCTTCATATCATTTACTATTTTCAAAAGCGCAGTTTCAGCGCCACTGCGTTTCATAATAATATAAGTATTTATTCATCATATTTAATCACTTTTCTTCTATCTCTCTTCTCTTCTCTATCCTTTCTTTCATTATTGCTAACGAACGACATCAATGTCATTTAATAACTGACGCACTGACCAAATCATCGGTACCATTTTCTTTTTCTTCTTTTATGCACTTTCATCGAGACATTTCGACATTTCCTTTGCACCTTTATTGCACTTACACCTATAACTTCGGGTCGTATCGCGTAGTTCGCTTTAACATCCGCAGCGCCATACTACGCCATTTGAGGTAATTGTGTGTATACCATCGGGATTGACCTCCCCGAAGCTTTCGAAATGTCTTATCGTTCATTTGGTGAAGGCGCTCATGGCAAAGAGCACGCAGAATCGCAGTTCCCTTAGGAACAACAGGGACAACTTGAGCAATACCCTGGCACGCCGCATCCACCATTTGAGCAAAGAGATCGAGCTCAGTCGTCGCAGCAACAGCAACGTGAGCGTAGGCCTTCATCCACCTCGCAGTCTCGCACAGCTTCTCCGCAGTCACGCGCTAGTGCACCACCACCAGCACAGGCCGCAGGGGCACAACCAGAGGCGCAGTTACAACAACGCGCTAGGGAATCGCCGGCTCGCCCCCAGGCTCCTCCCACGGAGGAGTATGGCCGCGTAGAGGAAGTAGAGCAGCGCCCGCACGTCGCACAGCCGTTGTATCCGGCAGGGGAACCATCAACCACAAGATGCTTCCTTTGCGGATACCTTCATTATACATCTAGCTGTAAAAACTACCCCAGTCTTAAGCAGCGTATTAAGATCAACGCAGAGAGGGGTGGTTGCTTTAAGTGTGGGGCAGTTCATCGCGAGGAGCATTGCGCAAGTACTCTTAAGTGCAAGGGTTGCCAGTCTAAACATCATCACACAGCCTCTTGCGCTTACAACAAAAATGTCATAAGAGATCTTGACGAGCTAGAGTACGGCAATTATTTAAAAGACGCAAAGGCTTACGCGCAGTACGTACGCGATAAGCGTAGGATGCTCTAGTTGCGCAGGGACGCTCAACGCAGTAGCAATATTTCCGCAGTGACGATTATTAACGCAGCGACGACTGACGCAGGTACAGGCATAGCCTCGCATTTCCGATAATTCGCACTTGCTTCTAAAAGCAAGAAAAGGAAAAGCTAAGGCTTCGCATTTTCGTTAACACGCATGTTCTAAAGAACAAGTCGGTGCCTTGTGCACATCCCTTGGGGAAGCGGCGGGAGACCGCTTATTCTGTTTTGCTTGTCCTGGGTTTCTACGTGCCTTCTTGTGATGACCCTGGGGATCTGTTTCGCACTCGTGAGGTAAAATCTCCCCCTCACAAATTCGACCCTCGAGTAGGATTATTCCTGCTCACTCCTAAATTTATCCGCAGAGTCGCTCGTCATCACTGGTCTGGTCCAACGCAATCGAGTCGCAGCAACATCCACGATCGCACTCACACAACAACGTCGTCTGGCAGCAAGTGAAGTCGAGTTCACTACATGATACCATTTTTATGCATTTACTCGTGTGTATTTTATTTGTTTCTTAGTCGTAGGTATTGTATATCCCTGAAGTCGCATATCCCTAACCCTCAAGCTCCTACACACGTGTGCGTTACGGAAACACACGTCGACCTAGGCCCCTCTGGTAGTCGTCGGTTCTAACTGGTATGTCGTTCGTAGGTAAGCGGCACTCGATGCTCCTGTCGCCGGGCGGCTTTCGTTGTCGTCGCCCCCAGTGTCGTGAAGCCCACGACTCTTTACCATCTGGGCTGTCACTGCACCGCGTACAGACTATTCGACGCGCAGCATCATTACCATCGATTGCGCCGTCGTCATCGATTGCCACGTGGCATGGGCGTGGCGCCGAGTGTGCACTGAACACCTTTCATTCTTATGCCATGTCAAAGCACCGAGCGGTCGGTTTTCCATTTCGTGTGTCGTCTTCTCGCAATTCCATCGTTATCGTGTAACCTCGACTCAGAAGGGACCGGAGGCACTCAAGAGATCGCACTGCCAAGGAAAGGAGATAAAAGAGGCTCCAGGGTGCGAGCTGGAGGATGGAGAGAAAGAGCTGCCAGCCGTCGCCGGACGGCTGTGGTCATCAGCAGCTTGGGATTGTTTGGAGCACCATGGAGCCTCGGGTCAGCGAAGGAACTCGGGGCCGCGGAAAGGAGCGGTCCGCGCATGACACACGTCTGTGGACACCGCATCTCTTTCCTTCCCCGAGGGCAGAGAGTGCCGACGACCCCTAATGAGGTAGGAGCTTGTCCCTTAAGTCACTTTCGCATTTACGTGTTGTATGAAGATAAACGTAACATCCGTTCGTGTATGTCGTATGTCGTAATAGCCGTGATTACGGGCAAGTGCTTTCGTATCGCATTTCCTTTCTTTTAATCATAGTCTCAATAGCCAATAGTCTATTAATAGAAGTATACGCATATACATAGATGCACATGTAGGTTTATAGTTATATACATGTAGATATATATTCACGCATATACTATTCGCACGTACATAGGACAGGGGTAGTGGCCACGCATGGACATGGGGGGAAGGCCTTGGATGCCACACCATCTAACAGCAGTACCCTACTACACGCAGTATCTCGCTCTCTCCGCGATCGGGGTGGCTCGTAGCAGGACCGCCTTGTAACGCGTGGCTAGGCGTAACATCAGCGCCCTAACGGAGTATAACATCACACCAGCCCGTTCGCGACAGGGACATTCATACGACACAACCGCTCGAGAACTTCAATGTTCAAAACTCGGATGTGATGCTGCCAAACATTATGACATGACTCGCTTTCTACTGATACTTGGAAGCATGGTTGTTTCCAAATCTGACTGTAAGTTCTATTTTGCTCTTCAGTTCGGAAAACGAAGTTTACGTTTTCTTAGCTTACATATTAACTGGTGTGGTCGTCGGACTCATCTTAGAATTCCTTCTTTTATTTTGTGAAGAGTTAGAATGCTTGGACAATCCAGAGTACTTCCCTTTCCGTTACGAATGATTCACTGAGTGTTCAAAAAGTTCTGACTTGGAAATGGGCATCCGCAATTAGGCGAACGTCCTAAGTTTGACGAAAATTGTAGGGCTCGGCTCAGCAGAGCAATACAACTGACGTTGAATATCTGATGATGACTGTGCCTATGAATGTGTAGACACCTCCTAGTTGGCAAGGTGTCAAGTCAACCGAGAGTTTTAATGACAGCTGCTATACACATAGGTACCTATTATTGTTGTCGTCATATTATAACGGCACTGGTACAGTAGTCAATGGCTTTTCTCATCTTCGTAGATACCAATCCATTCACAAGTTTTCCAGAAGTTTGTGGTCGCAATCGTATCGGCGGAATAAAACGAAAACGTGGTCTCCCTTGGGTTTAATAGTTGCTCTTGTTAACTGTAAGGAATAAAAAGCATATTTTTATCCTTGAACGGTATTACCTTTACTCGTGCTTTCCTCGTTTATGTTACTTTCTGTCATAGATTATGAGGCCCCTTAACAGCACCCAATACTTATTACCTTTCTCTAAATCCACCATTTTACGTCTCACAACCCGCTCAAGCTTCAATGATCCTTTGTGTGGAGGACGTTGGAGGCGTACCGAAGACGCCAAACTGACCCAACGATGGAAGTCAATACGGTAGTGACGCTTCTTCTCGGTGAAATTGCTGGACGAATTGACTGAAATTATTTGCCTCGTGGTCCTCGGGTAAAGCATACCACTGGACTACATTGGCTCACGACAGTCGGCGAATCTGGACGCAACTTGCATTCACTTGAGCAAACTGATGATCTGCAGGCTCCTCACACTTTGAGTGCATTTTTCTTCTCCGCTAAGCGATAAGGTTCACTCCCTTTATCGCAATCACAATCGTTTTACGGATGAGTAGGTATGCTGGCATAACGGTAGGCTTACAGGCCGAGCTATAGGCTCAAACATGAAAAACATCGATGAAGCTTGGAACTGGCGGAATCATTGATTGAACTCACTGCTACATGCGTATCCATTTATTATGGTCGTTCGCTCACTATTGATCGACTCTCAAGTATACCTACAATATGATGCGATCAATTTGTATTCAATGCACTTCTACAAACGGCATTTGTAGCTAGGTCCATTCAGGATGTTGCACTAATTGTTTTCGACCAAGCTTAGCCGGAATTGACGATGTTCGTATGACGCATAAGTCAGGTCGTACTCAAGTCGGCTCCCACTCCCACCAGTAATGCAACTGAATAAGCTACTGATGATTTGTACTGAGTGCAAAAGTGGGGGCATTTTCGCAAAAGTCGTAGACAAGGCCCTCAGAAAACTAACTCTTTTGAATCAGATGATCGTCGACACTCACCGATGAGATTCTGACCAGCCTTTTTCGATTGCCACACTTGGAATAGGAAATCACTCAACTGAACAATGCTCTTGGCTATCGGTTGAGTGATAAATGGATCATCCACTTGTGCGTATCGAAGTGAATATCATTTCAAGCCATTTTTTAACATATCATCTCCCACTGGCGAACGGCCGTGACCTTACGTGTCACTTTCAAACAAAGGATTCAATACGGCGGTGAAACGCATAGGATCAGTCGCAATAGGTTCTGAGCGTTCTTCAGAAGTTGTTTCCCTCTGCTTTATGCCTTAGTTAGGTGTTTCACCACGAAGCATCGTATCCAGAACTTCCAACGCTATCCTGTGATCGTTCGCAAAAGCTATGGCGATTCAGTGAATACCTTCAAGCATTTCCACCAAAAATGACCGCACAACTGATATGAGAAAGAATTTTGAATATTTCCCGGAAATCACGAATTTACCCAAGGATAACAATCATTCATACTGAATATGAGGTCGTTTTCGGTGTGCTATCTCTCCTGTGGTCCACATGCACTTCGAACTAGCCATTGATTCCATTTCCTATTATGAAAGCTGGTTATCTGGGCATAATCGATTACTGATGTTTACACCATGGCTTGTATAGGTGAACGGAGTGAAATGAGTGAATTGTCAAATGGGCGTGAATGTACATGTGACTTTCAGAACATGTTGGGATAGTGGAGAGTCGTATTTTTGGGGCGGGGGGAAATGTCTTCTTAAGCCACTCATACGTGCTGTTATCCGCAAAAATTATTTATATGTAATGTAATATAATTACATCTAGCTATAAGTCGACTAGTTAGTAGTTTTGTTTGTAGTTACTCCAGGAACACATAAATTTGGAGCAGTATTTGAGCGTAGAAGTTTTGATTGGATGAGAGTTTATGCCGTGCAAACAAATGTAACCCATCGACATCAACATAATCGTGTAATCTCAATGTTACAAAAGAAAGAGAAGTGTCTGGGCGAAAAATACTTCAATCGATTCCTTAAAACACTTAGACTACAACTACGACGCCATCACTTTGGCTGCTCCAATGTTTCAGTGTTCGTCATGTTTTATCAGCGAGAAGAAGAGCTTGCTAGCTTTTTCGAGCCATCCAACGTTTTGTTTTTCAAGTAGGCGTAGATCTCTGATCGTCTTTTCCACAGCCCTTTGAGCTTTCTCTTTTCCGATGTCCTGAAAGTTATTGATTAATTTTGGTATGCTCCTTCTGTAGATCCCATGCCTTAACAAAGCGACACAGATTTTTTTTTGGTATTTTATAGGAATCAGCTAAAGATCAAGTAAAGAGCAGGTAGTAGAGAAGGGTCAGGAGGTGTCATTGCGTTCGCTGTGGTTGCGGAGCATAGGAGGGGTAACCTCCTCTCGGAGGAAACGATTCCATGAAAATGCTGGAAATGCCAAAGTTTGTGAAGGTGCTTGTCAGGGTCATCCGGAACTCTTTGACTGACCCTGCCTAATGTATCAACCAGTCGGGCCGCCCGGCTATACCGGGCTTCCCACCTTCTCATGGGTTCGCCCGGCTATGCCGGGCGCACCTCCTTCCTGTGAGAAATTTGCTATGCGTAAATAACGCTCCGGACTCCCCTTTTACTTTGATAGCTCTACACCCACAGTATGAGCTTCGAATGAGGAGCGATTTTTCATGTAAGCCATCTTCGCTGTGTCCGAATGGAACATCGCATAATATCGCAAAGGCGATTATGTACAGAGAAAAAGTATTCAGAGACTTTATCGCGGCTGAGTCTACTATGTTAGCTACCATCAATATTCCCAGCCTTCATGTTTCAACGGTCTGGATCCGAACTAACAGTATTTATTCACGCCCAGCCCTTCGGGGCGGAGTTTAGTCTTGCAACCTATCATAAGTTTTCCTATCCTGCCTCCTGTATTCCTACCAAGCTTGGTCGCTTAAAATCCAATTTCACATTTCTCTGCAGGCCTCGCCCCTTGAAGGAGTTATGATTCTCCGCTCAAAGCCCACCAATTGTGGGCGGATGGGAACAGTCCTGCCACCCACCATGAGTGTTCCCATCCTGCCGCCTATACTCCTACCAAATTTGAACGCTCTAGGTCCACAGGAACAGGAGTTATGAATTTCTGCACAAACCCCGCCCATTGTGAGCGGAGCTCAATCCTGCCACCCATTATAAGCGTTCCCATCCTATCTTGGGTACTCCCATAGAATTTGGACGCTCTAGGTCCATGGAGACTGCGGTTAGGACTCCGCTCAAACTTTTATTTCGCACAAACCCCACCCTTTGTGGGCAAAGTCCGGCCCCGTCGACCACCATTAGTGTTCCTATCCTGCCGCCTGTACTCCTACCAAATTTGAACTGTCGAGGTCAACGGGTACCGGGAGTTATGAATTTCCGATCAAACACACACACACACACACACACACACACCACCAACACACACACACACACACACACCACACAACACACACACACACACACACACACACACACACACACACACACACACACACACACACACACACACACACACAACAACACACACACAACACACACACACACACAACACACACACCAACACACACACACACACACACACAGCACACACACACACACACCACACACACAACACACACACACACACACAACACACACACACACACACACACACCACACACACACACACCACACCACAACACACACACACCACACACACACACACACACACACACACACACACACAACACACACACACACACACCACACACACACACACACACAACACACACACACACACACACACACACACACACACACACACACACACACACACACACACAACACACACACACACACACACACACACCACACACACACACACACACACACACACACACACAACACACACACACACACACACACACACACACACACACACACACACACACACACACACACACACAACACACACACACACACACACACACACAACACACCACACACACACACCACACCACACAACACACACACACACACACACACACACACACACACAACACACCACACACACACACACACACACACACACACACACACACACACACACACACACCACACACACACACACACACACACACACACACACAACACACACAGCACGACAACACACACACACACACACCACACACCAACACACACACACACACACCACACCCACACACACACCACACACACACCACACACACACACACACACACACACACACAACACACAACACACACACACACACACACACACCACAGCACACACACACACCACACACACACACACACACACCACACGGCACACCACACACACACACACACACACACACACACACACACACACACACAACACACACCACCCACACACACACACACACACACACACACACACACCACACACACACAACACACACACACACACACACACAACACACACACACACACACACACACACACACACACACACACACACACACACACACACACACACACACACACACACACACACACACACACACACACACACACACACACACACACACACACACACACTGGCTAGACATAGTTGTAAATGTACATACCTTAGCCACTGCGGTCTCCACGGCTGCGATGAGGTCCTGATACGATTTCTTCTTGGCAACCTCTTTTTCTAGTGTTTTTTCTACCTGGAATTTATCGTCTTCTTGACAGTACTGCGTACAGATTTTGCTGCATCGCGAATCATAAGGCTCAAATCAACCTGCTAACTCACCCTTTCTATTTGATCCCTCGTTAAGTAATATCCGAGAATTGCCTTCAGACGTTTTTTCATAAATTCTAGTTGCCTAAAAAGACAATAATCTGCTCTAAATGTAGTGAAATATTACACTTTAAACACATACTTCACATTCACATAATTTTCGGTGAAAGCCTCCTTGATATCGTCACTTTTCCCTTCCATATAGGCATCGTACAATTTCCATACTTTGTAACGATCGTTCCCATGATAGACGATGTCTTTTGCAAGCTGAGTGAACATAATCTTTTGTTTAATTATTATTTTTATGTTTTTCTTTCGAAACTTTAGGGTCCATAGTTGAGCCTTCCTTAAAGAAAAAAAATAATAATCCATTCCGGGCCCGTTGCTGATCACCAGGCTTGTCTGGTGGATAAAATTACATTGGCTGATCTCTCATCGGGCGATAACCCACCCAAACCCTTTACCCTCTTCTTTTGAAAAAGTATCTGGTGCATTTAGTGCCGTCCACCCTCAACTATTAACGATACAGTGGACTGTTTTCGCTGACTCAATTCACTTGTGATTGCTGTAGATGACAGTAATCTATCGTACTGCATATTACCGTGACCTAGAGTAATTGGTGCTTCTTTTGGTATTCGTCTTGGTAGTGGCCCGTGTAGAAGCCTCAACGACGTCAATTGTCACCTGATGTAGTTCAGCTTCATCAGCATCCGTTCCCTGCATCGCCTGTATCAGTTCCATAGAGGTAACTATATATTGTTCAGTGATATCCTCTCCTCCAGCGACATGCCCAAAGACAGCCAATAAGCCGATCAATAAAAGCAGCATTACTTTGGAGTGTTCGTATCGGTCGTATCCTCTATAAAATAGCTTTTAGTCAATAATCAGAGTGATCGCGATTATCATATATGAAATGAAAGGATTAGGGTAGAATGACTCGGTAAACTTTTCAATTTTGGACATATTTTGTTTGCCAGCCATTTCAGTGGCAATAGAAATGGTAGTTGAGGTATTCAATCAATGATGGCGCTGAATCCAAAAGAAAAATCTATCGATTGAATACCTGGCACAGAATTAACTTCACAAAAATAATACAATCAATACAATTCAACGTCGAACACCGAAATAAAACAGAACCAGAGTCAAGAACGAAGATGGTGAAGCATCAATGTGTTTGTTTCCAAAGTGTGTTGACTCCTGGTAGATGGGGCTGCTTTGAGAGGAAGCTTGAGAAATGCTACTGAGATTACTTTGCGATCTATCCATATTTCTTACCATTAGAGGTAGAAAATTCTGCTGAAGGGAACTTTTAGTACTGGCATTACTCGGTAGAGTTAATGGAGGCTCGACAAAAGTCGCACATTCCAACATCCAATGTCAAATTACTGCGAGTGACGAAGTGGAATTTGCTATTAGTTACTATGCAATGAATGATTAGTAAGGAAAGGTGGTGGCGTGACGTGAAATCAAATGCCAGTTGATGAAGCGAACAAAGCCGTTACAATTGGATGTCATCGCATGGACAGTCAGCCATATTTGATCAGCCCATGGGTGGGCCTTTCTGTTCATACAAAGCTGCCCATTGTATTGAACAAAAGCCCTTTGAACCCTCCAAAGGAACCAGGGCCCGTGACATACATTTGAGTTCATTTTGTTCAGTTAACCTATACTCAGAGATGGAAGTTGTTTATCGTCGTGGTTATATTGGGCAATCTTCCACAGGTTTTTATTTTAATGGCCTGATGTTGCTTAGGAAGTTGGGTGAAAATGTAGTTGGGGGAGGGGTGAGGGGGGGGGGGGCACCCATCCGAAGGTCAGTATATCAAGAAATGAACTCAGTCTAACGTGTTAGTCCTTGTTATATTAGCACTGTATCGGATGCGTAGAGAATGATGGGAACCGACCACCTTAACTCTTTTAAGCGGTTTCAGCTAAGGAAATTTAGTTTCCCAAATAAGCCTAGGTAGGGTAGGAGCACCTGGGTGGCTGGGATGATTACCTCCTGCAAAAAAAAAAAGAAAAAAATAAAGAAAACTTGCCCATTGCGGTGTTCCTTCCCTACGGAAGCCCTCATTTAAAAACTTGCATGTCCGTGATATAACACGACATAACGCGTATCATTGACGTCATTTCTTAATATACTGACCTTAGGATAGGTGCCCCCCTCCCCCCCCCCCCCCCCCCCCCCCCCCAACTACATTTTCACCGGAAGTTGAAGCCATGATATAATAGATTTTTAGTATTCCCTAGGTTGTGCGCATTGGGAAATACAACAGCTTTCAGATTCAATTCATGTTTGAAGCGTAAAACAGCACTTATACAAAAACCATTGAATCGTATATCTTTGAAAGTTTTATTCTATTTCTGAAAACAAATTTATCACAGATTTCTTAGGGCACTGGAACGAGGGAACATGTTACATGGGATGTAAAAGATGCAAATAATGAGAAATCAAAAACTTTTATAAGGATTCAAAATGCTTTTTGGATCAAAAACTGCTTTTACTCGACGCACTAGATCCCTTTCCATAGGAGATTTACCGAGTGATGCGTAGGGTAGTTTCAATTGTCCAATGCCATGTTCGGCCGAGATCGAACCGCCATGTGCATTCACCCACTCGTACAGGAATGGATAGAGTCTGTAAATAATGCCAGCTTAAAAAAATGCCTCGTTTTCACAGAAAGAGAGTAGTAGGAGAGGAGCGGCGAGGTAAGGATGAGGTAGTGGATGGTCAGGGAGAAGTGTAGAGTTCGGGCAGGAAGGGGAACTGAACAGAGCACCAGGGATGAGTGTTTCATATAAGAGATGTACCGAATAACCAAAATCTTGGCCTGTGTACAATTCAACCGACTAACCGATTCCACGCCCTACTCCATATCCTAAGACCTACTACCTTTCGCCCGGTACGCCAAGCACCTTCCTACACCTCTTATTTTGACGGACTGTCTGAATAGAGTAGATTGAAGTCAACTTCTTCGTACAGATTCTCGTAGTCTCCCCTGACGTTGGTACCATTCCCTACTGTCTAAATCGAATCGACCACCTTTTCACTCCTTCCCTATTCGGAATTTCTTTTCTAATCCAGTCTCAGTATTCGCTTTTAATTTACACTCGTGTATATCAAAGCTGTGCACGTCGTATATCGTCGTGACATACATATTCGGTACAAAGTGACGAAAACAAATATCAGGATGATAGATAAGTCTCTTACCTATCATATAATTCTTGACTAGGTCCCTTCGCGGTGATATTCAGATGACTGTTCCCGTCTCCAAGATGACCATACGTCACTATGCGCTTTGCAAGTGAAGAACATCGAGTTCTGATCTCCTGAAATGTTGAGATGTCGTTCTTCAGCCAACAACTTCCTCTCTTCTCGATGCTCTCCAAGGAAAATGAAGTGACTGTTCAGATCGACCTCAGTCAAACGGTAGAAATGTTTCAGTGGAAGGGATACATCATTTTTGTAGACAAAACCATCTGCAGCCACCGCCAACGGAGCACTTTCACGTAGACGCCACATTGCAGACGCCTCCTCGATCGACTGAGCCTAAACTAGGGGTCATATTTGGAAGCAGAGAAATAATGTGCCATCATCACTCAAAGAAAAAGAATCGACAGAAAAGTAGGAAGGCGATATTCTTTTGCAAAAGAAGTGAAGGGATTGGTTCTTAGATTGAGTTGAAAACTACTTCCACTTCTCCCACCTGGACGCCATCAGAGGCTGATCCGCTACTGATACAATCATCGAGAAATTTTTCCATTTTCTCTGAATCGTGTGCTGCATTTGAGCCTGAAAGGGAATTTAATAGAGATGAAATGAACTGAAGCGCTATGAAACGCTAACCTGAGGTCTCTACAAGTATAGTGAAACGTGGATTCGATTGCAACACGGGCTTCAACCCGAGTGCTTCATCAAGAACCTCGCTGGCTTCACGATCAAGAAATTCAAACGACGACAGAATCTCGGACAGATGACGTTTTGCCATGCGAAGCACTTTGCAGCAAGACTCAAACGTATCGACTCCTGCAGCAAGTTCGATGCAATTCACGCAAATTTTTGACTCCAACGGAACGGGACTTACCTAACATAGCGCTTTGAACCGAGGCCGGTTTTGGCACTGCACTCATCGTAACCCGTGTTATAACACCCAGTTGTCCTTCACTGCCAAGAAACAGATGAGGAGTATGAAGTGAAGTGTTGTCTTTGCGATGAGCTGAGCCCAATTCCACAATCGTGCCTTCTTCTGTGGGCAGCACCTGGGAGGAAACACTGAGAACAGACTGCTAAGGTTAGTAACAGCATACCGGAACATTACCGCGGTTAGTCCCAAAAGGTGCGCATGGAGACTACCGTATCGTAGCAGACGTATACCGCCTGCGCTTGTCGCTACATTACCGCCAATCATACACGACCCTTTTGCACCAAGGTCAAATGGCATCATATAGCTGAATATCGAATATTACTGGCATGAATAATATTAATAGTTTGTTTATTTTGCTCACTTTAAACTGAACTTCAGGCAGTGGATACGCTAGACGTGGGGAAATAGTTCCTGGAACCTCTTCCCTCCTTTTCTCAGCCCCTGACTGCATATCAGAAGGAAGATATTCTCCAAATAAGAATCTTCTGAGGGATTAATCTACATCGACGTCCAGCGTGCCCAACGCCTTCAAACTTTCGGTTCTTTAATTGGCAAACATCTCACCCGTAAGGAGCAAGTCGGTTGTCGAGCAGTTCAAGGATCATTCCAGCATCGCAACTCAAAATCCCTGCAAAATGATAATAACTCTGTGGAGAGAAGGGGCATTACCTTTTAAAAGAAGAAACATTGACGAGAATCCTTTTGAAGTGTTATAAGGTTTGGCATAAAAGAGGTCTTGCGATCTATGGGGAAAAATCAAAATAAAAGTTCCCATTAAGCAACACTCCGCAGTTTACTTCCATAATATGAGGCGGGTTGCCCACCTATCCAGTTACCTATTACCAGTTATAAGTTATCATGTACTCATATTTGTTTATTTTATGTACAATTCATAAAGAGAAAGCAGTTACCTGATGTTTCATCGAATTCAAAGTGTTTATTGATACGTTTTACTGATAAAACGATCTCGTCATGGAGTGGTATGGAGCCGCCCACAAGGCCAGTGTTACCAGCCTAAATAGGATAGATAATATTCAGGACAGATGAGGCAAGGAGAGACTGCTTCTCCGAGATCCCCTTCCCTGTTTTTTCGTTGTCTGCGTGAACTACGAATGTCACTTATCAAATTGTTGCAGCGTGGGAGGCTCCTACGGCTATTGCCTTCAATTATTATGCTGGGAAAGACAGCGAAGAGACGTAACGAAGTGAGGGGGAAGCGGAAAAAACTCAGAACATCGTATAGCGCCCTCTTCTCAGAGGGCCACCATGCCTTCTATACAGTGTTCTTCACGCAAACGAAGCCCCATAGGTCTCCAGTGAGTCATAGTTCCATTGGACCAGTATATTCCCCTTTTCCTTTTCTCTACTGATATTTGGTTTTCCTCTTCCAGTCAATCATGGCTGACCGGGAACTTTGATGACCTAACATGTGTAGGGTATTTGTAGGGAAATCCCAAGACTTACCTGTGGAACAACAGCAATTCGTCTTCGAGCACAATGCGCCAATATGGCTGAGACCTCTTCGGTAGATGACGGTAGCAGGACGCATGGCGGGTCACCTAATCAGGAACTATGAATCTTTTCATTTATACCGAACCATCGATTACGGAAAGTACCGTAACTTGCTGGTCCCTCTGAAACTTCGATAAAGGAATCACCTTTAAACGCCTTGGTCCAATCTGTTTTGTAATTGTCGATGTCCGAAGTTTTCACATAATTCGAACCACAAATCGATTCAAATACTCGAAGATCCGATGCTTCGACCTTGGCAAAAGATGGATCTCGAGCCAAAGTGGCCAGACGTCTGGCGTTGTACGCCAGCGTCTTTAACATCTGAAAAAGTCTCATTGGTTGACAGCTGTCACCACTTCACTCACCCTTACGCAGGGAAAAAAGGGTTGAGTGTTGAAATTTTTTAAATTTTCATTTTCTAGATTCTTTCGCATCCCTATCTTATGGCCCCAAACGCAGGCGATACAAGAGGCACAACGTTGTAAGGGTGCGAAATTATTGCCTGCGCATTGCGTGCTGCCAAAATCGGTCCCTACCAATAAGACCGATTTCCCTTTACTCTTTTTTATATTCAAAGATCCTTGAGTGAGCTATGCCATGCCGGATTGAGACCGGCCAATCGGTATAGAGTTGTCTGGGCGGATGAAAGCATGGACTTGTACAACAACTGGCACTCGCAAGACATTTTATATAGGCCACGTGCACATTCAAATGCCACAACGATTCCGAATGGGACTGCAATGAACGCGTGGGCGCATCCCAAAACTAGCTTGATCAACGCTAAAAGACTATAAAGCCATCTCTTCGAATTTGACTGCTTCATAAACACTGCGATTATTTGTATATAGTGCTTTTTGCGCAACCTTGAAACCTGAAGGTAACTAGAAATGAGTATGGGTGCAATGGCATGTTTGTGAAAAAGCATGAGAACAGGAGGATCTCTGGATTTCTGGAACTATATTTTCTGCAGATGATTCTGAAGTGGGAAGTGAACGGAAAGAATCGGGTGATTGGATCTGTTCATCCCGTACTACCTCTCTTCCCTTGTCAATGAAATAATACTCGAATTGAAAGCGTCATGACTGCTTGGTCTCTTACTACGTCCCTACATGCATATCTTATGCCACAAAAACACCACTGCTCATCTTCTTCTTTGTCATCCAATCATTCTCTCCTGGTCAAGCCTATTTTTATTAACTACTGGGTGTGACTTGCCAGTACTACAGTATTTTTAGAGCAATCCCATGCAGGTCTTGAGCTGCGGAATAGGGCAGGTTGAGACGGCATTCAAGGCTATAATTGAAGGGTATGATCTCACTTTCACCATAATCAGTCGTTACAGCATATTACCACCCATTATTAAAACCAAAGCGCTGGTTAGCCTCCGTTGAAGCGAACCTATTGAAGACTTTGGTCTGGTCGAAAGTGAGAAGATAGAGTAGTTTAGTAAAAGTTGAGTGACCAGCAAATCAAAGATGCCATACTCGTCTCAGTTGACAGCCCCACCAGCACACTCCCCACCGTCCGACTGCCAATAATACCTTTGACAAGGGATTTCAAAAAAAAAAATTCGTAGTGGAGATATTCAGTAATCTACTTCGCAAGTTTGTTACCGTGATGAATATTGCTGAGAAATACTGTGGATATCTGCCTTGATAGAATTCAATGCGTGCAACACATGAAATACCCATATTTCATTCAGTAATAAAAGAATATTATAATTATTTACAAAACATATCAAAAATAATATAAATAAGAATACTAAAATGGAAGAGAATCATGACGGAATATATAAGCTCTGAGTGTATTTGAAGTTTACCAATACAAAGTAGGCTGAAGTTAACAACATAACAAAAAAAACTTAGAGATACTCCGTGAGAAACTAACAACAATTATGGCTCCCTATAGAAACCACTTTCCTTCAGAAATCACATGAAACCAACTGTTGGCCTCGACTAAATCAACGATGATTTCTAATGTACGAAAGCTCTATTCGTAATCTTCCAATACGCCTTCCAAGTGCTGGTTTTGTACTTTGACATTCTGTCGTCGCTTTGGTGCCTTTCGTTTCAACGGTCCAATGCCCAACTTCTTTGGAGCAAGGTCCTACAATGACGTAAGTAAAGCAAAAGGCGTTACAGCATTCAAAAAAATTTCTTGTTTCAGCAAAAAAATGTTTTAGAAAAGTGAAAAAAATCAGTGAGGGTTCCAATTGAGCAATTGTCAAACGTAATAAAATCTGATGCATTCGAAAGAAACTACTTCCAAATATTCATATTCATGATAAAAATAATTAATGTATCCTTAAATATTGAATATCAATGAATTAATGACATTAATCAAATCGGATGAAACAAACCTTCATTGCATCGATGCCATGCTTTTGAAGATACTCTTCTATTTTCTTCTCATCCAAATGATCAACAGATACTTTACGATAAATCTGCTTGAATTCTGAAATGAGGAATCTTCTGAGGACCTTTTTCTCACAAAGACAAATGACAAATGAATGAAACTGATCCGTCCCTTCAAGATGAACCCTGTTTTAGTAGTAGATATGGGTCTCTTTTTTTACATTTTCAATCATTTAACCTTCAATCATACAGATTTACTACCTCTAGATTTACTATCACGTATCCAAATTAACCTCTATTACCACGACCCCTCGTCGTCGAGTAATTATGAACCAGTAGACATAAAATTGATATTTGCGGATCGCATGTCGTTGTCGCCGTGCTGCTTTCATTATTGCTTTTCCTGGTCACGCACCTCTCACCAGTCCATCCATTAGGCCATTGGCGGCCCATCCCATGGTGATCGACATCCAGCAAATGGCCTTAAACCATCATTGGGCCTGTTTGTTTCAGGAACCTCAAATTCTACGAATGCAGTGCGCCCGCATTCCATTTACGCAATAGGGTTTAGAAGACTAAATGTACCGACCTACGTAAAGCCAGTCTATACTATGATATCCACAAAAAGAAATTTTTATAGTCATAGTTGGAAAATGGATAAAAGGCCACATCGTAGAAGTGCTCAGCGAAAGCTCGACTAACGGTTAAGTTTCTGGGAGCGTCCAGTCAGGTGAGCCGTCTCCAGCCGTCTGGTTGGAAGGCTCACCTCCCGAACAATGAACCTATCGCTTTCTCTCGTTAGCGGTCAATACTTGAATGACTGAATTCCCCACCCACTGGCTTTCTGTGAGATCAGTTTTAATGAAGCGCCGTCGTTATGAGTAATGTGGCAATTATCCGATGATGGCTACCTATTAAGACCAGAAGGCTTAGCATGCTTGCAATTATAGCACTCTAAATGATCCAGTTTTTGATTTGATGGCCATTCTGCGAGCAATCATCCACAATTTGCAAAACGCACAGCGCTACCTTGGACGTCGTGTAATTCTATTCGTCTTGTAAAACTGGGTAACAGTCTGGAATAGGGTTTCCATGCCCGCCAACTTCAGCAATGCGACAGTGAGCAAAAAACATCCACAGAGGCAGCTTCGATACTTCTGTTTCCTACTGAACAGTATCCCTTGCACAGCAGTGAATCATCACATCGTCATTACGGCTTAGTCATCGAAATCCTTTTTGTGAATAACGATGAATGGTCCACCTATTGTCCACTTCAGGACCGTCATACGGAGCATTCTTCCAAGCTCATAAATCGATCAGAAAAAAACGAAAACTCAAAGCGATAAATTATGGGATAGCACAGAGTGCACGACATCGAGGGCACTTCCTGTCTACCTTCATAAAGTATCCGCAACCTCAAGAAAACAAGAATTGAAGAAGAATCAAAATAGGGTTAAGCCATGCAAAGACCACGCATTTTTTGCACGAAGACAGAATAATGTGAGCATAGCCTCTAACCTGCCGATACTGGCCTTCCAATGCAACCACATTGCAGCCCATGGATCCCAGCGTTCAAAGAGCTCAACCAAACAGTTCCTCATTGGTTTGCCACTCGGGACAGTACCCGAGAAATGTACCCCTTCAGAAAATGACCCCTAAGATACAGCCAATATTGGCGAAGAGTCCTCCTCGAAAAAAGTCTCTAGCATAAATTCATCAACTGCCACAACCAACAAAGTGTGACTTAACTGGTTCAAGTGACCCTTGACCCTATGAACCGAAAGATATGCCTTCTTCAATGGCCCCTCCTATCCCACTATGGTTGTCATAATTAGCAATACAATAGTATAACGCATTACAGATGAGGAGAACTTACCGTCTTCTATAAATATATCGAGCTCTTGATCGTTGTAGAAGAACACCTTGTCTTTCCGTTTATTCACTTGGGTGGGCACGACAATAATTTGATCGCTGAGCGCCTGAAATTCGTTAGGTGAAGTCAGTTAGGCATTTTCGAAAGTTTTTAATTTATCAACTACATCATCAGCACACAAACTGACAACTTCCAGCTCTTATCAAATTGGCACTACAAGCCGTTCACGATTCCTTTTTCGAAATCTAGCCTAGATTCGTCAGTTTATGGTAGGAGATCAGAGGTCATGGCAAGCTGGAGTATGGAAAGCTGGGAAGAGGCAAAGGTAAACTCAAAAGGGCCCGAAAATCAGTAAATCTTTTGAAGTTTCCCCAATACATACCAAACCGTCTACCACTACGATTCTGTGTGGAACAAAGTGGCGTGTGAATGGCCTATAAGTTTTCTTCTTCAGTATCGCACGACTATTTGGCCAGTTTGATGTATAGAGAGCTGTTACAGGCTAAAAGTAATGACGCAGCTATAAATCGTCTAATGTGGTGAGTTCCTTGAAAACCATCAAATACCACAGTCCTTCGCAGCAAGCGAGCAAACGTTTGCTGGGGTCTCTAATTTACAGTCAGTTTATAGTCTGCCTTATATGAGAAGCATCCAAATGTGAGCGGCCCTTTGTTGCTGTCTAAAACCGAGGAATTTTCTGTCAGTGGACAACAGCTATTAAGTTGTGTTACATAACGGAAAGGAGCAGCCTAGGAAAAGAAAGAGAAAGGTGATAAACGTGAACTAAAATGAGTATGCAGAGGGAGAGGGCGGGGGTTCATCCGCACTAATTTAAGTAAGCCACTCTAAGTCATCGTCCCCCTTCAAACTAATCAACAAATTCGGCATCCCGTTCAGTGACCGTTGTGGCAAACAACCTACTAATTCAACCTACTAATTTATGAAATAAAAAACACACGAAAGTGTTCGACCATCTTTTTCTCATCGCGAGCATGATACCGCCATGTAATTTCCACATGAGCGGCGAAACTAGAACGAGTGACATATGTTAACTACCAAACAGGAACAAGCTTTGGCCAGAAAGAAACTGTTAAGGAACCTACCCAGCTCTGATTTATCAGAATGAAAAAAGTGAAGAAAATATTGACGAACTAGGTATGAATGTAATTCAATAGAAGGCAACAACTAGAAGGCAGAAGTTCTCACTGTCGCCAGAATTCTGTCCTGACACAAGGCCTCGGCTAGAACTATACTGTGACACTAATGCAGAGATCGCCCACGAATTCTCACCTCTAGAACTTTTTCTCCATTTGGAATACAATCGTTCAGTTCCGACAGTAGAATGCCACCTCGTACGTCTTGATGGTGCTTTTTGGCCACTGCTACCTTCAAAAGGATCTTGATATGAACTGGAGTATAATCAAAAACAGCTTTAAGCTTGAATATACCACAGTTGGATTAAGGAATGAGAAAAAAAAACTGATTGTTTTCAATGAAGGAAGATGCACTCATGACAACAAAGGAGTTATTGATCGTCGTATTTTGGTTTATCTGATGAAATTAAAGAACAAAGATTCTAAGAATGACATCCAGCAGTATTTTAGTAAGGGTTGAATCAAAGCATTCTTTCTGATTCGTTTTGAGAGAAGTATAAAAAATGGCAAGAGTGGAGTAATGCGAAATGGCAAGTTTTTGCGTCCACCAAATCAAATTCTACATTCATAGAACTTTTCACTCTTACCGATTGTCATTTTTACAAGGAAGAGTTTCAAAAGTGGGCAAAAAAGCGCTTTAAGAAAAACAAATGAACGTTAGAGTAAGGATAGAAGAGGTAAACGAACCAAAGAAGTCTTTCCCTTTATCTTGTATGGAGGTTTGTAACAAAATTTCGACTCTTCATCGCACGTTAATCGTGGATTTTTCGGGAGTGCCTGGAATAGGTTCAATTATAAGTTCATAAAGCCTTTAGTGGTACAGAGAACGAACAAAGATTGGATAGGTTGGCTCGAAAGTACTTAAAGAAACTAGAAAAGTGAGTTTTACATAATTGAAGTTTAACTCCTATCGAGCAGCAGAGTAACCATTTCTTTACATTCGTTATTAAGATATACTACTCTGACAGAGATTTTCTCATGTGGTTGGGAACAATTCCCAAAATAATAATAAGAAATTAAAAAGGCGAGCAAACGATTCTGCTCTACCACTGTAATTCAGTGGTAGATTGACAAAGGGAAATTTTAACAATAGCGTTGATAGCACTCGAAACGATGAAAGAGTAGAAAAGAAAATGGATGTTAAAGAAACGGAAGCAAAAGTCCCACCTCTCTCAACCAAGCCTCTGACCTTTTCGGCAAATCGTATACTTGGAGCTCATCCAAAATTTCTTGTAAAGACAACGGCCACTGTTGCTGACTCAGATGCCGTTTCTTAAAATAAGTACCTCTTGCAAGTTACGATAACACGTTCTCAGGTTTATTATTAACAGTCGTCGCGTCGTCTAAACTCACATAGGCAAATTTTGAAAAGAAAAAGAGTAAAAAGGGTTCATTAGAGACAAAATGTAGAAAGAAAAGATAAAGAAATATAGAAGCGTACTTTCATATAATCAACAATCTTGGCCATTGTTCCAAAATTAGCAGCATTACTATGTGAGACCGTGGTTTTGAAGTCGAATTCTGGGGCTAAAAAATTCTGAACTGAGTTATGGATATTTTCTCATGAAACTAAACCTTATTACCTGGTTTAGGACTTTGTTGTACTGTTGGTTTCTTCTTTTTCTTCGCTGCTTCAGCATTGTACGTTGTATGACTAGCTGATGGGGAAGGCTAAATGTATAAATCGATAAACAAAATTTAAGGTTACACTTATGAAGTGGTCGCGTGAGATAAGAACACTGACGAGACTCTACCAGAAAAAAACTCACCAACTGTATTTGGGAGCGCTGCTGAACAGATACTGTTCTTGCTGCATGCTTTTGAAATGCAGCACGTTGACGAAGAAGTTCGGGATCCATGCCGGACTTCTACTGAAACTGAAGACTGAATTGAATTGGGAACAACGTCGAATAAGGGCGCTATAGGACGAGAAGTAAATGAGGCACAGCAGTTACATATATAGAGAGACAGTAAAGATAATAAAAAAAAAAACTGAAATCGCCTCAACGAATGCAGCCATTAAGTAGAGGACCGTATCCATCTTGAGGGAAATGAATAAGAAATGAAGTGGTAGACAAACAAATTGAGGTTATTCTCAGATAATCTTTTACGAAACCACTTTACAAAATTAAAAATTCTAAACAAGTCGCATTTGTGTTCAGCAAACTCGACGTGCTAAGAAAATTCACGTTTACTGTTTGAAAGGATGTTAGGATAAGCAACTCACTAAGTTTGATAATGGAACATCTGAAGTTTTGATAAAATGAATACTAAAGAACTTCAAACTTCTAATGATCCATGAAGTTAACTTAAGTCGCTACGATCTTATAATACCGCTAACTACGAATATTATTTCGCCATAAAGATTTAATGATAAAAGGCGATGGCCTCAAAACAAGACACATATAAAAGACCAGAAAACAAAAAGCAAGTTGAATGAATTTACTAGCTACTTTCATAAAAGTTTACTGAGAACGTTTCCCAGTTTTTCAGTAAAGGTAATGCAAAAAAAACTCAAGTAATTGTAATTTTGACAGCAAGAAAAAAAAGAACACATAGTTTTAAGCAACGATAAAAAATAAAATTAATACGAAAATGTGTTCACTAAAATGTGCGCCAGGAATTTACACGAAGACGACGTCAGCGATCGTCACACTGACACCGTCGCTGTGCACCGAGTTGGCACAGACTTGGTGCTGTGAGCTTGCGCCGCCCTGTTGACAACGGACAACGGCGCTCGACACCCTCGTGCTCATCCAGTCGTCCGCGTCCACGCTATTGTCCGGTTCTTTGCAACTGAACTGGGGTGGGGTTGTTGACGGTCATTTCTGCGTGGACTATTATTGTCCTGCGAAATACTCAACAAACTCACTTGATTTTTTTCTGTCTTCTCGTATTTATTCTCATCTTTCAAGATCTTCTTCGCTCATTTCCTCTTTTCTCTCCTGTGAGAAGTTTTTTTCTGGATACGTTCTGGGAATGTATTTGTTGTCCTCATTTCCATCCAGTTTAGGGCATAATCACTTCTAACCCATTTTCGGTAAGTTCTCCCGTTCCTTTTTCAATGCGTCGTAAACTTAACGAGTTCAGATTTACTCAAGTAAAGTTGTGCCGTGAAATTAAATGTGTCGTCTGTGAAATTGTGCATCCATAGCATTTTATTTCACTCTTCGATAACTGTAGGAAACGGGTTCTCGTGCTGGATTTTCATTTCTAGAAGTGAAAATAAAACCATCTGGCTACTTCATATTTCTTAGTTATCCCCCTCTATAATGAGCTACTTGGTAATATTTTCGAGCGTTTTGTCCAGGAAGTACAGTTGTCGTCCTTTCCCAATCCGGTGCGGAAATTTTCGATTTCGTTTTGGTAGGGTCCTTTAATCAAAATAGGACGCTCTGACTTTGTCATACTTTCCAATTTCCTTCATTCTATTTCTGCCTTTCCTTCCGTGGGGGGCTTTTCGACAATATTCAGAAAGTGCAATTGTCGTTCTCATTCCCTATTCAGCGCATAGACCTTTCGATTTGTCCTCAGTACGTCGCTTATGTCGAAGCTAAGCACCCTAAATGACCCCGTCTTGGTGCAAATTTATTATTGGCATCCATTTTGGTAGAAGCAGTAGTGTTGGTACGGGTACAAATTCGATTTTTTCACTTTGGTCGTTTTTCGCACCTCGCCGAGCTCCACTCATACCTAGCCTGATTCTACAAAAGCTGTTTTTTCTGGTTCTATGTGGGATTGCTCAGGGGCTACGGTTTTTGTTATGAATGAAATCCTTGCGGAATTCACTGCTGTACCTTTTTGGGGTTCTTTGCGTGCTAACCTGAATTGTCTCCTAATTAGTTTTCCGGATGAAATGAAATATTCCAGCCAAAATAGACTACCTTTGCTCGAATGAAGTATACCCTAGCTGTGCCGCAAAGGCATTTCTAGAAATGTTTTTTCGTCGGGAAACAGATCGAGAGCAGTCCATTTTCGGGGACAAGTTCCTAACGATAATTCGTTGAGTGGAAGTACGTCACCCTAATCTGTTCTTCTCCAAAACTAGTTCCTGAATTGAGCCGTGAAGGTCTTCATTTGGTTCTTTACACATATTGTTATGATCGGAAACCATTTTTCGCAAACCACTCGAGTTCAGCTGATGTTCCTTTATATTCCTTTCCATTTTTTCGCAATGAAGACACTCGAGTAGGTGTAGTCATTTTGCAAGATAAAAAAACGACCCCCCCCCCCCCCTTGAGAGCGCCAATGATGCGTTCAGTATCCTTTACGTTCATGGCATTCAAACTTTTTTGGCTGTGATTTCTGGCTCCTTACTAGTTTAGACAAATTTCTCTTTAACTGTCAATAATTTTGTTGGCAGAAACTTGGAAATTTCATTTTACTGAAAATCGGAGAATTCGAGAAATTTCATTGTCAAATACTTCGGTGATTAGAAAAGTGGTCCAAGCAATGGACGACTTTCCAGTCCTGGTCCTGAATGTCCCTCTACATTGAAACAAAGGTGTTTCCAATCTTATTTCGCCACAGTGGTTTTCCTCTTTTGAACTGCTAGTTTGATACTGAACGTGTAATTTTTACAAAATCCTATGCAGTAACCCTGTTGACCACTAAGTACAAGTAATTTCATACTAGATTAGATATCATGACAGTATGTAGGGTTATCTGCTCTTTTGTTTTTTTTTTTGGATTTTATTTTTTCATTATTGATTGTTCATCGTAGCTGACATTCCAGCGAATTTCTATAGAGAAGTAAATAGTGCTAAAAAATACGGAAATATTTGGATGGTTTTCATTTTGGGCGAATTAAAGTTCTCTACGAACAAGCTCGTCGCTCTAGACTGTAATTTGATAAAGACCGTTACTTGATTGGAGCTCCTGCAGCCATCGCCCATCCCTTACTTCGCCCCACCCTCCGTCTAGTAAGGGCAAAGTTATGACACACTAGGACCTTATTAGGACTTCTTTTCCTAACGAGTACCAGCTGGAAGAGTGGAAGAGTTCTGTCTTCACTCAATGAAGCTCTTTTTGGGATTCATTTCGAGTTCAAAGACCAAAGAAGCGATTGTCGAGGATTCACAAGGGAGTTGTGGTTATTGCCCGGACGAGGAAAATGCAGTAATACACACTACTCTCTGATATATGGCTCCGATTATGATTTGTTCTTGGTCGCTGTCATTCCCTTGGGAAATCCTTGGGTTGGTGCTAAGTTTCTTTGGCAGCAGTACCCATACAATCCACCCATGGCTCTTTTGTGCTGCACATCTGGAATTTAAGCCCTGCATTCTACCTTCTTTGACATTTTTAATGTCTGCTGTAGCTTTGAAGGCGGTTTTATAGCCGACGCGTCGGCAGTTAACAAGCAGTGGAGCTAAATCAGTTTCCGCTAGTAAACCCTTGCCGCCCTTGCCGTTAGATTGACCGAAAAGAGCCTCTTTGTAATGCGCGCATTGCTCGTGTCCTTGACGTCTCGCGGCTCATACATATTCCGTTGAGAGTTCTTTTGTCCAGTTACTCTTACCCACTACTATTTGCCAAAAAGGTCAATGGTCGCGCAAATGCAGCGGTAGACTTGGTACCCCAAATTATGGTGGTTTTACTTTGATAGAAAAACTTGTGGAAGTAGTTACTTGTCTTACAAATACAAACTCTCAGGGTGGTTCGTTCCGATATGTATGCTCAGACGAATAGTAGCACACTCTGGATCGGAATTTCAATGGCGAACTTCGGAAAATCCAATTTTCCCTCCCTTTCGTTTCCAAAATTGTCCTTTGTTATGTCCTCATCAAAAATTTGGAACTGAAGTCTGTTCCGGACCACTCTGTAGAAGGAATCGAGTCAATTACAAAGTGCTTCGACATCAAGTTCGTTTGGAATCATTCCGGATTGGGAAATGCCATTATTGACGTTGAACTTCCTCTGCTGGACAGCGTTTGCGAATTGAAAGTTGCGAGCACTGGAAAACGTTACCCAAAAGCTTCTTCACTAATAATTGAAACAGCCGGCGAGGTGTGTCTTCATATGCGTAAATAAAAGTTCATTGGATTCCGTTGATTGAATTTGCCTCATATTCAGTGTCATTTTTGTCCAGTTTGGCAGATAGGCTAGGCCGGGTTTTTTGGAAAAAGAGAAGTAGTTTGTGGGCTGCAACTTTCAAGTAATCGTAATGTAGAAAAGGCATTCGAGCATTCGATCGAGAGCCTAGTTAGTGTGGCGAAATAAACGGAAGAGAGCCGTCTATTGTCGTCTAGGTGGGGGGGGGGGGGAAGGGGGTAGGATCATTTCGAGAAAAGGCTAGTGGGAATAGCTAAAACCGAAGAATTCTATGTGTCTCATATTGTTTGTTGTCATGTTGTCGTGTTCCCTTGCCTGACATCTCATCATATGTAGGCTGTATAGGTTGGGGTACTGTTGAGAAGGACGGTTTCAGGAAGTTGCACTACGATGAGAAGGTCTTTTACATAGGACAGTGCTCCACCCTGGTTCGTTGACAAAGTCGTTTAGTTCCATCACGATATTCTGAATTATTTTGGATTGGATTTTTTGAAGCTATTCTTTTCGTAATTGAATACGTCGTTATGATTTCTTATTTTTGGGATTTCCTGACAATCCACCTTCCATCAGAGGTAAAGGATGGGCTAAATATATAAGGGATCCCTTTAAAATATACCCTCCGGTTCCTGTTATTCTTCACTCTTGAGTGGAAATAGTACTTGTTTGAAAGCGTTCGGCCGACCCCACGAGCTTCTGTCTTTATTTCTTTGCTGCTCTTTCGATTTTCAGTGGTCCATCTAAATGCTCTTTATATCAATTCCATGAATAATAAAACGAATTACAGTATGCCCAGGTTTCTAGTGACCAGTAGTCGTATAGTTTTTCCTTTTTTCCTTTTCCTGTTCCTTTTCCACATAAGAATTTTTTTCTCATCGCTATGACCAAACACTTCTTGAAAGTGGTCGCCATTTGAAAATGAAGGCCGTAGTGAAGTCGATGATATGTGACGCGAAGAACCTTGTAGCTGTCCACTGAAGTGGTGCGCACTCTCAAAGATCAATGCGCTGGCGCCCGGAACAAATATCTGTCACCATACATATGGCCAGAGCTGCCCGTTTAGAAGGCTGAACTATAGTGAACATTCTCGGCAACATCCAACTTCTAGGAATAACAATTCCACTGTTTGTGGTCATCGTTTGAGACTTTTATATGACATGATTGCTTTTGACTTGCTTTTCATTTGGTGCTTTTCGTATATATTTTTCAGATGATTTCGATGCTGTTATTCAACCTTCACTGTTGCTGTCCCTTCGTGTTCATTCTTTCGGAAAGCTCATGGGAGAGCAGAATATGTAGTTAGCCTTTGAATGTTTAAGCTCCAGCGATTATTTGTCGCCCCGTCTCCCAGAAGACACCAATTTGCAGTTTTCGGGAATTGTTGTCTTGGTTTCTGATTCCTCGACCCGACGGCTCTTACTACTTTCTTCAGTTTTGCGTTAGTAAGTCCGTGCATTTAGACCTTGGACCAAGTTGCTTCAATTCAAGCTTCTTGTCTCCATTTCCGTGCAACCTGGTAAACCAACGATGTAACCTTCTCTTTACCTACGCAGCTGGATGCGGCGTCTCTTTGTGAAGTCTTTTTGTTATTGCTGCTTTGGACTGTTCCAAAGTCGAAAACCATATGTTACGATGTCCGGTTGGGCTACAGGATTTGTCGTATCTTTGGCGAGTTTTCCCAGTTTTGTTCCCCTGGTTCTACACCATTCCTTCTTTCTTGGCTAATTCTAACACGTCCCTTCTGGGAATTTCTCACGGCTCGTTGCTCAACATCCTGCCCCCGCAGCTCTAATTACTGTTTTTCTTTCACTGTAGCGTAGTGAGATATCGAATGATTTCTTCATGAATGTCAGAATGATGCCAGGTTTCGAAGAACTCAGGTAACAGCATAGTGACTTCAGCCCGAGCTCTCTTTTCCCTTTTGTTTTTTCCTATTGGATCAGGTTTCTTCGGCTTTTCTCCTGTTCCTGTTTGTTTGTGGATTATGCAGCCGATCTTCAACTTTCATACATCAAATCCGGCCTGCCCACTTGCTTATTTATTTATTTTTGTTTATTTGATACATGCCGGGTGCTATATTATATGTAGACCCAATAACTGCTGAACGGGCAATTTCTGAGCAATACCTTCTCATCAGCATAGCTTACGTTCACATAGAGAATGCCAAGTGGACCCATTGACCGATCTCATTCTCAGATCTGGAGTTCATTATGCAGAAAATATGCGGAAAAGCAAAGATTCTCGGAGCTCATTGTTGCCTCACACCATCTGGTGAGGATTATAAATCTAGTCTCGCACCCTGCCTGTGAAATGGATTTGAGAACGAGCGTCTCGATGTTCTCGGGATCATAGAACACTAGAACAAAGGGGTCTGCGGTGGTATCAATTAGACTTCATTGACCATCTCTTTTCTTGGAGTAGTTCTATTTGACTTTGTTATCTCATTAACCATTCGTCAAGACGTTCCACTCAAAACCTGTATGGTAATAAAGGCACTCATTCATTCAGTGGTTGGATTTTATGCCACTCAACTTTTTCAAGCAGTCAGCAGAAGGGGTTGTTCTGCTTCCCTATGTTTGTGTGTTCAAGCTGAATCTATTAATTGAGCCCTTTTATCGAGGTTTGAGAATGACATCGCGCCGCTCTTTCCTCCGAAGTTTTTCTTTTCCTGAAAAAGACCAAAACTACAAAGACTGAGCATTGGTTTCAGAAAATAATCCTGCGAAAAACATTGAAGGGTCAGGGTCACGGCACGGCATTTTATTTTATATTGGATCAGTCACTGGCCAGTATCAAAACTGGTTGTCATGTTACAAATCATACTTTTTTGTTCTAGTATGTCCACTGCCAAACCCAATGCAATCTAGGGCAGCAGAGAAATTCAATAAACATTCAATATTTTCAACCTATTTTCAGCCAATTTTTCCGAGTCATTTTCGTTTCCGAGTTTTTTTCCTCGTTACTATGCAAGTCGTAATATACGGCTGAGGAAAGATTGGCCCTACTCAAGTCAATTGCTATCGAGTTCAAGATGAAAGACGTAGACGTTGACTTCTTACTTATTTAATACTCAATCAAAAACATTCTCTAATCGTCTATAATCATTCTCTGGAGACTACTTGGAAAACTCCTCTCCTCACAAGCGTTTTCATGATCTTCAGAGAGGTTTCAAGTCCTATCCAATAGTTTTAGCAATCGAAGAATAGGTGAGAAGAAATGCAAGCTCTATTTTCGAAATTTCACGGCTCATTACCCGAGAACAATGATCAGTTGTGCTGATAAAAAGATGGATTTGCGTCTGCGGAATGCTGACTTCCTTCTGGAAGACTGCCTACCTACTGAGCGTATCCAATACTATTGAATTGCGTCTAGGTTTTTATTCGAATAGATTAAATGCGAAATCGGGTCCAGTAATTGTGACGGGGCGATTACTCAGTATTCGGCCAGTATTCGTGCAGTTCTTCAGTGCGGCTCATCAATGCCGATGCGCGAAACGTTAATGCTGTATTTGCATGCTCAAAGTGCAGGAACCGGCAGTGGTCGTTGCTTATGCAAATACATCACTGTCGGTGTGTGTTCAACTATACTAGTTCTGATTGACGATATTCTGAAAGTAGCGGTGAACGATGGCTGACAGGAAACTGAAGTGAATTCGATTTGTCTCAGAGGGACAGCTAGGCTTTTATTAGCTTAAATGTGGTTACGTGAATTCATTGTTTTTTTCTTCAGAAGTTTTTAGGCCGATAAGCTTAGGCTTGACTAGAAATAGGCGTATACCGAAAGTTCTCGTTCTATTGAATAACCTCGGGAGCCAATACCTAGCACGTAGCTAGGTTTTTTGAGCGTCTGCCTTCTATTTAATTCTTTTTGTAGGCAAAGGACAAATTCAGGCGTTTCGTGCTCCCATGCAAAGGGCTATTAGGGATTTACTACATATAAAACGTCTTGTATGGTTGTCTGTGCGTCGTAAACCTCGGTGTGAAAGTGAATCATTTGGGGATGTTCGGGTGGTGCTGTAGAAGTCCTGTAAGATATAAGGGAGAAAGTGACCCTTCTTCGATTACAAGCATGGCTTCTCAGCGGGTCAAAGGTGCGTCCGGCCGGGAAGATAATCTAGTCGGAATAGGTTTCTCTTTCCTTCTATTTGGGTTTGGCTCATAGTAAGGAAGAGCCTGTTTGAGGCGAGGGAGTTCTGGCAGGGAAACGAATTAGACTGAGTTATTGGGTGCGGAATGTCACCTCAGTTGGTGTTGCTGTTTGTCAAACTTTAAACTAGCCAGCTACCCCCATCGCTCCTTTCCAGTCTCCTTTTTCTTTTCTGTACTTTCTTCTTTCGCACTTCTTCTTTTCTCACAATCAGTTTTACATTTTTTTTCTGCGAGGCGCTTTCATAGTTTTTCTTTTTCATCGATGGGCATGCCGTTCAAGTCCTTTCTCGCTCTTCTCAAAGTAGTCGTTTTGCCTGGCCCTTCTATGAGTATTCTGAAGAGATTTCTGTTGTTTGAGTCTCAAAATGAAATAGAATCGTGAACAGAACTTGTTCTGCTCAAAACTTTGCGTTCTCTGTTTGACTCTGATTAGGCAGAAAGTCAAGCGCGCTAGGGATTACAAAAGGATTTATCAGCACCCAGCGGATGAGCTGCTTTTCCATCCTGTTTAGCTCGTTTTTCATCCTGCTATCCTTTCGACATGCAAAGGCAATGCCTGCATCGCACAAATAGCCCTAGTTTTCGTTTGCTGTTTTTGTCTAATTTTGCCGATTGTCGAGGACCTTATTTGCTGAGTTTCCTGCAGGGGTAAATTGCCTGCGATTGGTTTGTTATGGCATGGTTCTGTTGTCATGGGGTTTGTTCTGCTGAGTACATAAGCAGGCAGATGGTCTCATTATTGACGCAGTTCAAATTTGGAGATCCGTCCCTATCTTATTCTGCTTTGTTGGGACTGTGAGTTACCGGTTATGTCTTCTTTCGAATGTTGTTTTTCAATCCTGCGTGCTCATGGGGCGTAGGACTAGATTCGTTCATGCTTTCCTTTCTGATGGAAGTCTCTTTTTCCCAGTAAAGTTGCCATTTTGGTGGTTATATCGCGGGAATTTTACATTTTCTCCAATGTTTGCCTTCTTTGACTCGTTAATCGAACCTGTCGTCTGCATTGGGGGAACAGCATTAAAAACTGAACAGGAGTTATAGAAATAATAGTCATCGGACACGAAAGTGGGCGTGTCGCCAAGAAGCTGGCCAGCGGTGTGTTCCGTTCAGATCGGACTGGTTGTCGGCATGTATCGTTCGTGTAACCTTGGCCACCTTTCTTGGGCTAGTGTAGGTCCAGGCGGTTCCAGCTCATTTCTACACCGTTATAAGGAGTTCACAACCTCAGTTCAATCAATTTTGAGTCTTGTCTGAATCCATTCAATATCGAATAATTTGTTTTATATTGCCAAGAAGAACATAATCGAGAAGAAGGCGTGGCGTTCAGTAGAAAAGGGTTCAATCAAATTTTAGTTCATTTACCACAGAAAGGCAATCGATGAGGGAGCGTGGTATGTGTTTAAAATCAATTGTATTTTTAGTTTTTGTGTTTGTTTACGTTTATGCACGGTCTATTTTTCTGTGTTAGACCTTGCAATCGATATTATTTCAAATACTTTGCGGCCTATAATAACTCAATGTTTTCGTTGGATGAATGATCCTTATTGTAAAAATGGTTCCGAGGTTGACAGCTGTAGTAACAGCGTCTGCTTTCCGTAAAATGAAGGGCTATAATTTATGCCCGAATGTCAAAATTGTTGTTGCCTTTTGAATTGAAGGAATGCCTTCTTAGAAGCATTCCCATCTCGGACCTCAGCTGATCCACGCAATCGTAAAATACAATACAATCGTAAATAAACATAATTGGGGAAGGAAGAGGAGGTACCAAAGAGAACGGTTCTTCATATTCCATAGAACAAGTACGGCGTTGAATGATCTGTGCGTTTTGTACAGTTTCAACTCGGAAACGATTTCACGAAGTTAGTGGGAAACTGGTTCGAAGTGATTCAAGTGTGATTCAGGCAATACATGATGATATAATAGGTTTCATACACATAAGTGGACGCAGGAGAATAGCAGTGCAAGGGGTTGCCCACTTTTTGGTTCTCTGGAAATGGAAATGTGTAGCTTGGGTTTGTAGGGTCACCATGGTGAAACAATAAACAATTTTCTTTTTTTTCGGGAGGGAAGGGGTTCTGCGGCCAAGACCAAATGTCACTCGCGTAGTCATAGGATCGAGGCCCAATCCCCAACCACCTAGGGCACGCATACTTTTCACCTCTCTAGCTTCAAGGTTAAAAAGCTAATTTTTGTATTCACTTGGAAATAGATTTGGAAGCCTATTTCGAGGAGGCGCTTCGCTTCCAAAATATTTTCGGCCATCGACGATTATAATGAATCCGAGAGATTCTCATCTGATTGGGGATTTGAAACATCGTGTTTCAAACAAGAAGATTAACGCTGTATCGGGTGGATCCGTGAGTCAGGGTCCTCGACAAGGAAATCCTATTTGGGTCGCTGGAAGGGAAATAGCCTTCATCGCTGATCATCACTGCACATTTTATGCCAGTATTCTTGAGAAAGAGCCCGAAATAGGGTCCGGGGATTACTGCACTGGTAGATAAGGAAAATTCGCTTGGCCAGCGTGGTTACTTCTTTCTGTTAAAGACGGCATCTGCAGAAAAATGGTTAGGAGAAAAGTGGCTTGGCTTTGAATTCGATTTGAAAGTACTTTGCTGCGTTAGACATTGTTACAGGACGGCTATGTCATATTCCCAGAAAAATTCATCTTCCCCATATGAAAGTAAAAAGCATGACGCTCCCGAAAGGACTAATTGACCAGTAACGTCCCATCTACGACTGAGACTTGTTTTCATACATTCAGAGGTTCATAAACAAACTTGTTGTGGTAGTTTCAGTGTACCAGGTTCCCTTGTAGAGAGTTATTTCCTTCGACGCCACTCTTTTTGGAGTTGATAATAGTTGGTAATTTTACACATGAATGTGGCTATCTGTTTTATAAGGTGTTGATTTCTCACCAAGTCTGCGCTCTGATTTATTGTTTATTGTTTATTTAATGTATTACCATTGGACAAGATTTCTGAAGTGGGATAAGATTTACGATGCTTTCTGAAGGTACTTCGCCTACGCTAAAAAGCAGTCGTGCTGGCGACGGCAGTTTCCTCGACATCATAGCTCACTCTCTCTGCATCAATTACTTGTTTTTTCAACTCCCCCGAGTTCACTCTCTCTTTCAGCCGTGGCTTGGAAAACAGCACGGAAATGGTCTCTGAGAAAAATAGTTTCTGTTCGATCATATTTTTCGTGACTGTGTCAGCATTTCGGATGTTAAGACATAGGAAATATGGCCGACATTTCTATAGGATATTCTAGATATTAGTGCTATCTTTTGGTGTATACAGTACTTACTAGTAATGTTTACTGCTCCTCTATGCCCGTGAGTTTTCCTCCGAACCAAGGTGACTTGATGGTTAGGGGAAGAGTAGGCAGTCCGTCGGTATTCTGTGCGGTCATCTAATAACTCATACCAAAACGAGCTTTTTTCTTCTTCAGTCAAGCAAGGAACATTCTCCTCAGCAGTCGTACACATCATGTTGACTTTTCTGCATGGCAGAGCGGAATTTGATTCGATGGGCAGATTCGTATATACAATTATCCGCTACTGCTGCAACCAGGAATTGACGGAAATCCGTCTTTTTGGAGAGAGTGAACGCTCAAAGCTCGCTGTTAGGCTACTAAAGCTTTTTTCACTCTATATGATCAGTGATCGCAAAATTTCATCCTTCTGAAACTTGAAAGAGTAGCTCCGTTGTTCCCAATTTTAAACCTTTTTCGGTTACCTTCTTACTGCCGATTTCGATTTTCGGCTCAACCGCCAGTTTTTGGCGATTAGTTTCTTTCAAGAGGCTTACAATATTCTCGAAAATGAATCTTAGTTCACCCCTTATTCTCCGTCGTGGACCATACAACTTGGAAACGATGGATTTTTGAGCCAAAGGCTGGCATAAGGAGAGAAAAGCTATCAAACATTTTGTGTTCTGGAAATATGCTATAACAGAGCTTTATAGCAGAGCTAATATGCTATAACAGAGATTACAAAAACTTCAGAACTAAAAGTAACTTCCGAAGTGACTTATATTTTCTATTCATCTAAATTTTTGTCATAATTTCATTTCTCTCTTGCAGTTAGTAATTCAGAAAATCCACCTTTTTTCAAGCCGCATAGCCCGCAATTGATTGGCCGTTTCAGTTTTCCTCGTTCTTACCACTCGGCAAGCCGTTGTATGGACAAGATAACCATGTTTGAGTGCGCTTGAAGGCTGTTATGCGATTTGAAAGAAGGCGTCTTGCTGCTGGTGCAGTCCGATAACGAATAGCACTTTTTATTATTTCCTCCGCAGCTCCTAAACTCGGCCAGTTCTCTGAATTTCTTTTCAGTAGACCTACAAAATTTATTTAAAATATTTTAGTAGTTGGAGATGCCTATCGTCCACAATGCTCTATCTCCTGGACTAGAATCCTGGCGAGGTATTGTTGGAAGGGATTACATTCATTCGAGCCTGTTTCGCTGTAAAAGCAGTGAACGAGTCATTACCCAAGTTACTCAGTCGCTGACCGCTCGCTCATTTACGAATGTAACTACCCAATTCATTCTGGCTCCAGACAATGGTTACTACTGCTGTTAATGTTTTACTACTACTTCATTACCTCCATTGCTTCTGTCATTAATACGAAGTTTTCTTTTTGCTTTCCCTCGATTATGACTTCTTCAAAGTATCCCAACAGGTTGGAAAACCGTATGGCTCAGTGCGATAGGTAATTGTATTAGTTCCGTCATAGTTCACCTATAAAATACCAGTTTACGAGTAAAATATGAGGCTGAGCAATGAATAGACGTGAATTAGGTCAAGGGCGATAGAAGCAGTCATTTGTCGAACGAGAGTACTGCTTGCTCGAAAACAAAGACAACTATTTGTCTTGAATCGTAAGAGCGCTCTCACTTTTTTAGGGCCTATTTACACACGGGAAAGTTGTTTTCACACCTGGTCCCTTTAGAAAAGCCGTTGCTCAGGTCTGGGTAAAGCGTTTGATGGATTAGCGTGCTGAAGTGGGTTCAAAAGTAGGAAATCTGACGAAAACCACGCATAAAACGAGTAAGGATCCCTCGTAAATTATGTGTTGTGGCTAAATTTCGGTGTTTTCTTCAGCTATTGTCCCCTGTTCGACCTGGTGTTTTCTGGGCGATCCTGGTCTCCAGTTCTACAAGTCCTACCTCCCATTCCCGTATTTGAATTAAAACGTTACGGCACTATTTACCCTTTACTGCCCCACTCTGTCGAGAAAGGGCTGGATTTCTATCGAATTTTTTCAAAGAAGATGAAACCGGTTAGAAACTTGCCTGGAGGGGTAATTTGACCCGTAGAACACGAATATCGCATTCACTCATCATGAAAACGCCTGGGACATCAGTTAGGGGCAAGTTTTCAGCAGAAGAGGTGACCCAGTGATTTGGCGCAGACGCCTGTAGCGCAAGCGCTAGGCATCTTCATGACAATTGGATGCAATATTCGTGTTCTACGGGTCAAATTACCCCTGTAGGCAAATTTCTAGCCGGTTTCATCTTCTTTGAAAAATTTCGGTAGAAATCCAGCCCATCCTCGACGAGGTGGGGCAGTAAAGGGTAAATAGTGCCAACGTTACGACTAAATTTTACTTGCTCTCTTGTGCGTCATTGCTATCGTTATTTTGAAGTTCTGCAGTTTTTGCTTCTGCGACCGACGGTACTCCCAGAAAAGTGGCTTTCTCCCTCGCACGGGAAGGAGAGTGTGGAGAGAAGGTGGAGAGATTGTTTTTGTGCTTTCTTACCTTTGCAAATGTCATAAAGTCGTTCCCCAGTGTTAGCCAGAGACAATGGTGACATTTGGTGCTGGCATAGGTCGATCAGCAAAATTTCCCTCTCGTGTTCCATTTTCTTCCTCTCTATTCTTTATTTCCAACGAATTTGACATTTTTGTTGTAAAATTTATGAGGGTTGCTGATTCCGTAGTCATTTTGAGGCTGTGGAGGTCATGCATGCCTAATAACCAATGCGATATTCCCGCAAAAAAAGTTGATGACAGCTGTCGTGGAGAGAAATTGTAGGTTTTTTCAGGCATGGCATTCCATACCCAGTTGTTTTCGAGGGATATAATTGAACTTGTTAGATTGGATGATATCGTCGTTTTACTCTGAAAAGTTGACTCTACCTCACCTCTCAACTTCCCTATCTTTACGAATTCTAGTTGTTTTGGTCGGTATGGACAACCCGTAGAGGCAGTCCTGGTGACTTGGCTCGCGGTGTCCATGCCGAGGATTCATTGCCGAGTCCCATGAGTATAGCACTAGATGATGGCTCTCTTTCAGTCCTGGAAGGCGGAAGGGCAGTCGGCAACGACTCGGATTTTCCAATTGAGGAGATCTTGTTAGCATTAGTGTCAGCCATATGGCCACCTAAGCGCTAAATCCACCTTAAACGCTTTTTCGTCATTGTAGCTTGTAGAGCCATCTGTTTCCGTTTCCGTGCTAAATTTCCGATGGCGGTACACCTGAGTGTCAGCCTCAACGAGATTCGCCTACCCTCCAACTTTCCACCTTTTCAGAGCCGCATTTAGAAATTGGCGCTCTGTTAACTCGTAACCACCACAGTGGTTCCGAACCAGTTGCACGCCATCGCTTCAGACCTCGTCGGGCTTAAATTTCTTCCCGTAGTATTGGAACGGATAAGGCTCCATGGATGGAGACTAGTCCGGTGTTCGAGCTTTCCCGAAATCTCGAAACTGGCATCTGGCTAGCGGATTAGTTTCTGAAATGGAGGTTTAGTGGGGAAGCCTGGATTTATGTAGAAGATTAGCCCCGAGCTGTTCATGCTTGCTTAATGACCAGATCCGGGTACCATTCACGGAAGAACGTAGAGATAGATGCGTGAATGCTGTCCGGTACAAATTTGATTAAGAAAAAGATCTTTTCCTAAAGAAATCGAAATTTAAAAACTAATCAACACCAAAAATTATTGGGAGCTTAGTGGGATAGGGCTTGAGACTAACCTGGTTGGATATTTATTGGTGTTGACTTTTACTCGTTTCTTTTTGCCTACATGGATATTCTTTCTCTCTGCTGGTAGTGGATGAGCATTTCTCTTCAGAAGTAGCTATTTCTCGTTTACCTTACGCTTCCCGATTTCTAATCGATTACTTTTGGTTGCCAGGAACCGGGCTACTGAATTGCAAAATTGTATAATAAGTTAGCTTCCAGCCTCTGTCCTCATGAGTTTCATAACTAGTTCCTTCTGGAAGTTTCGAATACAATGGACGGGTTCTATTTCTCTGTTTAATCCATTTCTCGGAAATTTCTGTTTACTTTGTCGTGTGGACGTAAGGATCAGGATGTCACTGGTACCACGCCATTCCCATGTACGCAGCATTATAAATTCCTCGTCGTCACACCTCTGGGGCGATATATTTACTGGGTCAACAAAAGGTGCAATAGCCATTTGAGACGAATGTTCAACGTGACGGACATAGCACACATGCGAGCGTGCGATCATTTTACAGCATGAGCGATTTACGATTCTATTTTGTCATAAGGTCATTCATATGGGTTCATCTTTGCCAGGATCACAAAGCTAAGCAGGAATTTAGTTCTTGAAAGTAAGACAAGATTCTATCGAATTCGGCATTAAACATGAAATTTATGGCCTTCGACGTTGGTCCGATTTTGGATGCGCCCGCAATGGCTTTTCCTTCAGAATCCTAGTGTATTGAATGCGTATTCGGCCTGTACAGTGGGTTGAGGTATCCAACGTTGTACAAGGCAGTGCTTTTATCTTCCCAGATGTGTCTGTTACGAATTAGCCGACCGTAGAGGAATGGAAGGCTTGGTTGGTCTATACCAGTGTCGATCCGAAATTCGATTTCTTAACCATTTAATGTGCGCCATTTACCACTGCACCATCTCCAGTCTTCTTGAATGTACATAACACCTTTGGATAGTGCAAGGGCAATAGATGAAATTCTCCAATTCAATGGTCGAGGTGGTCAGGTGGTGAACTTTTGGCTTCTTCTCTTGATTCCTCTTGTTTTTCATTCTTTCTCACTCAGCGCGAAAAGCAAGCTTTAAGATGAGGTAAAGCAGAATAACTCACATTATAATACTTTTCGAACGTCTCTTACTACCTCTGGGAGTGGTGTTCTTGGTAATTCTTTATAAATTGTACCCCAAAGACTCCTTACTCTGACCTTAGAAGTTGTTACTTACAGTCGAGTTGTGAATGGTTCGGATTACCCTGTTTGCTTATCGGGCGAGTAGACGTCGAAGTGGTGTTTACAGGACGGACCGAGTGTTGTGATGAGCAGATGTCAGCAAATAAATCAGCTGCTTATGCAGTTCACTGTACCGAAGCGCCCATACATTGCTTTTTTAATAGTGTTGATGAGACCTTTCAAATTTGGCCACTCTAGCCCCTATGATGAATTCGTTCGAGCATTCCACGTGAATGGATTGGGGATGAATTTTCGTGGATGTCCATGCTGAACAGGAACAGGAATGGCACTTGTTGATCACAATAAAATCTGTTTACCCCAGTATTCACCACGTCTCTCCAACAATCATAAAAGCGCTTTTTATGCATAGCTGGCGTGGGTGGAGGGTTTCTGAACAGATTTTGAGCCGTCTTTCAATCATGTTTGGCACCTCGTCGACGGAAAGTCGTTTGATGGTTGGTCACTTGCAACACTTATTCTGCTTCCTTTGCTCGAACAGTACATTGTACTATGCTGTAAAAACATCATTTTGGTCTAGTATAGTGAGAAAGCAGCAGAATGGACGTCTGGGTAGTTTCTGTAACTTGCTTATCTGAGGCAAAATTGAAGAATTCTCTGATTTATGAAGTTGATAGGTCATAAAAAGAAAATTCAATGGTAAAAATTCTTATAACTCAGTCCTTTTTGTTGTGTTTTCTCAACTGTTTCTTCTTTAAATTTTTTTGGCTCGAAATCTTCAATTACCAATATCCTTGGAGCGGACTGAACTGTGCCGAAAGATTATTGAAAAAAGAGCAGAGATGGTTTTGTATGATGATAGATGTACGGGGTTAGCAAGTTTGTGATGAATCACATTTGATTACTTTCATTTCCGGCCCGTAGTGTGCTCTTATCTTCATTACCTTTCGACGCTTACCTCTACCTTACTATTAGTCAAATATCCAATAATAGAGTTGTTGCCTAAAGTACAAGCGTAGAGCTGGGGTAGGCCTTCACTATTTTTTGGGATGCGCCATGTAATCGGACCTCATTCCAATTCGTAGAGGGTCTTTGAACGTGAACTGCCCTGTAATGTATGGGATATCAGGTCCTTTGGTTTTCCTTCCCATGTACAGATTTACAGACTATAGACAGAAGGAAGAGGTCCGGGTTTTAAGTAGATTTCATTTGAGATTTGCACACGGCGGGTGTATCCTATCCGCTAAGACTACTGATAATAGTAATACTAAACACACAAGTGAAGATAAAATAAATTCTACCCCTGTTTTCCAACGTGGATAGGAATGAAAATGGACTTGAAATGGCAAATGTTACTATTCGATTTATTAGTTGTCGATTTTGCGAAGCAAGGAGATTATATGACTGGGAACTCTCCCAAGTAAGATAAAGAGGTCCTTTTTTGACGTGCCAAGGAGTATATGATCAGGAACTGACAAAATGTTGTGTTAGTTGGTGAAAATCAGGCCATACTTCTGACTTTGTTCTCTGCTTTTCCGATTTGAAACGCAGAAGAGGCGCTCGTTGTACTTCCTCAATTTGCTGCAACATTTCGTGCTACTTCATTCATTTAGCTCCTTCTCCCTCTCTCTCGTTCGCTGTCCGCTGCCGCTTGATGTCCGACAACGACCTTTGCAGGCGTCCCGCCCACCTGGGCGTTTTCCTTTAGTTTCGGCGCCTTTCGCGTCAGTGGAGTTCTGGAGCTTTTGAAAACGCTCCCGTGCTCTCTTGTTAACTTCTTATGACGATCTTCTACCCTTGAATGGGAAAAGGTTTTCAATAATTTCTAGTGCTACTTTGAAAGATTTGTTGATTTCTGGCACTAGATTTCGGTTAATTGATCTGTCTCTCCTTTGGGGTTTCTCATCCTTGCAATAGATGAGTTTTCTCCTAGCAGAAATCGATGGGCTCCTGTTTTACTGGCAATAACAATATGTTTCTCGACTCACTCACATTGAATTCGTTGAATCGTTATCGTTGAATTGTCTCCAAAAATATCAATGAGCCCCTCATATTTTACCAAGTTGTGAAAAGGCGAAAGGTTTCCAATATGAGGCTGTGTCGAATAATGTCGTCAAGAGATGGTCGAGTATAGCAACCAAAAGCGGAAAGGGAGACCCACTTTGGAGGGGAAGGAGGACATCGATTCCTGTGCTTTGAGCGATGCGGTGCGATTTTTGTCGTTCTCCAAGGAGCTGAAATTGCGTTTTGAAGGAGAGGCTCAGTGACTTTTCGTCAAAACGAACATCACATCCTCGTCTATCATTATCGCGCGCAGCGCTTCACTCAGCCATACTTCCTGATAATTCTCGAAGACATTGTGATCAGCAGTTTCATCGAAAAAGCTTTTGATGTATAGATTTTATATTTTAGTATTTTACATAGTATTTTAGAACTGAGCATGAGTTGGACGGATCGTTCCCACACAGTTTTTCCCTGCTTGAGATTCGTCACGGAAATCTCACTTCGTCGGTTTTTTTTTGTGTTTGTGGGAACCACGTTTTTAGTGCGCTCAAATAGAAGCGTCCACTTACAAGTGGTTTGTATCTGGTTTGCCCCTGACGTGTTTTGGGCTCAGGATTCCCGCAGCTTGCGATTGAGGTCTGTCAGTTCCCAGTCGTTCAGTGTTTCTCTGCAGTCGTGATTTTTCGTCCTCTCCTTTTTCTGATCATTCTATCGTTCTTTATATCACAATCTTCTTATATCTAGCATTTGTTTCTCATTTTTCCTTTCTATCTCTCAGTGGTATTATTCAATAAATTCCGCTGAATTTTTCTCATTGAGTTCTTTGGTATTCGTTTGCAGATGTTCAAGAGATTAGCTGCCCAGCGACAAATATCGGACGTTTTTCTGATTGAGAAATTCAAACAATTTCATTCTTTTGTATCATATGGCTACTTTCCCACTGTCACCAAAATGAAGTACTTTGAAAACACTGCATTTTGGTGGAAAGCAAGGAACTAAAATAGGACCGCCCTCTTTGCAGACGTAGCGTGTAGGTCCCTCCCCCTCCCTACTGAACACTCACACTCGTTCCTATGGCTTTGCAAAGTGTTCTCTACTCTCACGCCATCTATCATTAGCTTCTGCTTATTTCCTTTGCGAGTGGCCCTTTCTAATCCGTGAAATGCAGGAGGGACTTTATAAACATTTTTCTCTCTTCTAGAGCTCTCCTACTTCCCAACTTTCCTTCACTTTCGACACTTTTTTGTTCAAAATGGATTGCTGTTCGTTGAAAATGTACATCTTCCGATAATCCTGACGAAAGTTTTCTTCTGACAACTTCTCTACTCCCTTTTGCGCCCATGGCAGTCTTCTCCTCCCTGTCCTGCTGAGCTGTGCCAGAATTTTGTTTACTGGACTAAATATCTCAGGGTTTTTTTTAGTATCCTGGGGAATTTTCAGTAATTTAATTTCCAAAATATAATGCTGATTGCAGATTTTCATTCTGAGCCTTTTGAAATGTCATTAGCCTTAAAATCAAATTGTAAGCTGCCAGGGCTGTCAAAGTCAAAACATCCCCTTTTGCTAACCTCAATAACGACCGAGAGATTTGAAGAATTCTGTAGATGTTCATATCGCCGACTATTCCATTTTCTCAACCAAATCCCTTTTCTCTTTTGATGTTTGTCGCGATGGATCGGTGTTATCCACAAGATTATTACATCGCTCAATCTAGCGCTGGGTTTTATGGCTGCCTCTGTATCTTTATTCTGTCATCCATTCAGACCTGGATGTATTTGTCTAGGCCGCAGCCCGAATTCTTCTATATCTCTATTTACATGTTTAGCATTTTGACATTTGACTCATGGGATCAATGATGCCAACTGCCCTCTGCCCTGGTGTCCGTTTTGCTTTTTTTTCGCGTCTGACCCGTGGGAATAGCTCGCATGCCAGTAGTAGGTTTAAAGTCAACTGTTTAAACTTTACACTGTCTTCTTTCCTCACATCTCCCTTCTACTTTTCTTTTTCCATTCTTTTTTATTGCTTCAAAGAATGTGAAAGATTACAAAGATATACTTGCGTGTTCAATTCTTTTATTTTTCGTGGATCATGGACTTCTTCGTTTTGTTCTTTCCTTTTCTCTCGTGGTTAATAAAGTTCTTTCTGTGCTGTTCAAAATTTTCGAATTTTTGCAGCGTGTCGTATGCCGTCGTCGTTTCTACGTCGGCATGTACGTGGTCTTCTTCGGGGTAAATTCAGCCCATCGCCTAGTTTAGACGACGCGCCCGAAGTTGAGGTGGGATATCGGAAAATCGATCCTTCATTGTCCATTTCCAGTTACACACTAGGCTATTGATGTATTGATTGGATTGAATTGAGAGCTTCCATTTCAGTATGAGCCACCGACCCCGTCGAACGAGCAACAGTCTTTCCTATCCCAATGCCATTTGGCAGGTATAGATGGTCGTCGATTAGACTTTCCGGAGGTGATTCCATCTGAATTTTAAGTTTATGACTTCCAAAAGTGTGCTATTTATTTAGGTGTATTTTGGTAAAACGGGCCTCGACATTCCGTGTATACAGCTCGAAACCTTCGACACGGATATTTTCGCAAGCTATACCGGCCCTGATGGAGGATTGACACAGGTGGGTGGCACCGGAATTTGACGTTTTCATGGGCGTGAGGGTGCAAAAATCACTGCGAGAGGTCATTGTTGGCGATTTTCACGCCTCAACTATTTCCCCTCGTGGTTACTGGTTTCAAGAACATAATTATTGTTTCGCTAGTGCGCATTCCTCATCGGCGACCAACGACTAGTTATGAGTACTTGACAATGGTATAGTGAGAAAAAACGTGAGGCATTGGTCGTTAGTAAGAATGCGGCCAGTAGGGTCGGGATCCGTTAAGAATGTCCAAATGGTTCCACTTCTTCAGGGTCATAACCTATTTAATGTTGCAAGCCTGTTCGACCAACTGACTGATCCGTTATTCAAGTTTTTCGACTGTTTTTGTGGTGATAATGGCATGGCCATTAAGATTTTTACAGCATTTGATGGGTAACGAAGAAATGTGTCCGGAAAGTTCTGGATCTTTAAGTTGGGTAATACTGTAATAAATTGTAAATCAAGCTCATTCTGTGTGAGCAATGGATCTGGGACCAGTCCGGTAGCTGAATATTACGCTTGAGCAGGTTTTTAATTGATTTTATTGGTATTTGATAGCTCATAATATGGCACAGTAGCGGCTTGGAGTTGTAAAAAGAAACGTATTTGAGCAGTCGTTATGTCTGGCATGACCATAATCTTCAAGAAGGCCTGTAACTAGGCCTAACAAAGGTTTCTAGGGGTGTTCAGCGTTTTGCGGATAATTTGATTTTACGTCAGTAATTGTTGTAAGGCGTAGCCACGGCTACCGGCTCAGTTCTGAATTGTCCACACGATGCCATTTTTCAGGGAATGGCCTGACCCCATTCGCTTACATGCTCGAATATTGACGGTCCTCTAAAGTTATTAACAATGCAGTACTTACCTTCAAATATCGGTTCTGCTCCTCTTAGAAGTTGCATGGCGTATCCCAGTTAGCCCAGTTTTGCTGAAGACCTTTTTTGTTGTTTCATAAATCAAAGTAAGGGATATAGATGGTATGATATCACAGCGATCTTTCGGTTCAGTCATCGCTTCATCTGTCATGAGTATGAGATATGGTATTATTGGGACTGGGCTCTCTCTCTGAGGGATAGTCCTATGCTAAGGCAAAACATTAGGGAAAACAGTTGACCAAGGAGATTCGAAGTTCTTGTTTCCAATTGAGACCTTGAAAGGTGTTGAGTTTCCGTTAATTTCCCTGTGTTCCCCCTGAGACATGAGTTGGACTCTCAGCCTATCATAAATGGTCCTTACTTTTCCCTTTCGTAGGTAGGTTCGGTCATTTCGGAACTTTCAGGTCGTTCAACATTTCTTTCAAAGGAATATCACCTCCCCCCCCCCCCTCTTCATAGTTTGTATGACCGGAGCTACGGGCTTTCTCAGTTGTCGTAGTATCAGTTCAGTGATCATCGATATATGTTGAGTGTTGACCTCTTGAGCTTTGAGCAAGAGCTCGTCGCGGCTACATTTCGCTGCTGTTTGCGCAGCGTGTAGTGGGCGTCAACAGGGACGCTTTCACAGTGAGCTGGCCGAGCTTTTTTGACCCTTTGTGAGCAAAGTGAACGCGAATTCGAACGGCCTTGGGAACTGGGAAAACGGCTAGTGATCGCTTGCGGGAGGTGTCATCTCCCACGGTGAACTGACAGGTGACAATGAAAGTGGCCGGCGCTACCAGTTCTTTCACGCGATCTTATCGCAGGGTATGGATGTGATTGTTGTTGATGGAACGTAAAATGTTAGTGATTCATTGTGAAGAAGTAACCTTTCCAGGGACGCTGCAAGGTTGCGCGCGGTTTTTGCAGGAGATCTGAATCTCCATTTATGTCCTTTTTGCATGACCAAAATTTGATAGATCGTCGTTTTCCGGGAGGTTGTATTGAAACCGCGTTCATTAGAATTGCATGAGCTGCAGCTTGATGTTTGTTCAAGGCAACCTTGGTGAGAACCCTTTCAATCACACCGTATAACCCATAACCTGGGAGATCTAGTTTCCCAGGCCTCCCATACAAATCACGTTCACTGACCAGACAGAATGCGATGTACGATAACGATCACTATCAGGCGCGGACACACCTAGCGTTCCCAAATAAATTCTTCTTTATGGCTAGGTGTTCCCCAATGATTGGTCTGATAGAGGAGTTGATGAGTTCTTCTATGTGGGGTTCTAGGGAATACTTGAGCAAGCCGGTACCAAATTGGTAAGAGCATAACATGGAGGCTATACATGGCTTTCAGGTCGGTGAGATGCGTCGTCAGCCGTTGGTTCGTATGGCGAATTTGGATGACGAGATGAGTTTATCCACGGATGGCATAAGTTTATCGGATGAAAGCGAGGAAGACGAAGAAGACGTTGATCAACCAATTTCGGCTCCATTACGACGGGAAAAGGACAGGTAAGTGGTTCGAGAAGAACACAAAACTTACCATTAGTTTTGCTTGCATTATTCGATTCATTTTCGTTAAAATTTGTAGTCTTCCCCAATCGAGTGGCTCCTTTTTCGACTATTTTTCAATAGAGAAAAACATGCATGAGCAATTTTTCAATATGGGCCCAATAAGGGAAAGGAGATGCCCTCGAACTACTCGCTGGATAACCGAAGTTTTCCTCCCTTGCGTAAAATCTTTTCCAGAGGGCTACATTCCAGTGGAAAGAGTTTACGTTTTTAGGGGAGTAAAATATGCTTTTCATCAATGTTTGACCAGCGGTCGGTATCGAAATGGGGAAGTTCTGTGTTTGGCTAGGTCAATTCCCGTGCACAGCAATATCCGCATAGTGTCATACGGCGGCGGGTGTCATATTTCGTCCACAAATTTCCCACTGCGTACACGGATCCTTTAGTAGGGAGTGACCTCACATGGGAAACTAGCAGTAGTTTTGCAGTGCCAGTGGAACAGCCGACGTTCACCTTTTTGCTGTAGCAGTAAAGAACTGCAGAATCACCTTTTTACTGTAGCAGTAAAGAAGTGGAGAAAGAAAGGGAAAGAGATACTGGGTCGATGGGAAAGAGTCACACGTAAACAGTTGCAAACTAGAACGATGCTTTGTTGTGAAGAACAGATGGAAACAGTTTCCAAACGGGAAACCGGAAAGGAACTGGAAAAAGGGAAAAAGAGTATGAGAACTAGGTAATTCGAAGATAGAATGAGTGGAGCTTTGTCTACAGTATGAAGAAGTGCTTCCTTTTTTTCCCTTGCCCTGATAAAAAATTGCTTGCGTCATCCCCATCGCCTTGGGAAATCATAGGGCATCAAGAGCAAAGGAATAAAGCGAGAGTTAGTCAGTGAACTAGGACTTGAGCGTAAAGTCTGCTGTGAATTCCAGTGAATTATGTGGGTCAAAAGAGGGATTTCGTTGTCTTCATTTTGTTCCTTTTTTAAATTATTTTGAATTATTTGCATTTTTATCTATCTCTATAAGGATTTTTTTGTGAAGATATCGAGTAGAGGTTGTTTTCAGAAGTGAAGTTTTGTTGGGTTCGTGCTCGTCGTTAATAGGCCCAAACGGTCACGAAGATACACCAAGCAGCAAAGGTGCAGGTGTGTGCAGTTCAGTTCCACCTTGCTTTTTTCCATCGTTTTTTATAGACTTTTCATGGTTTCATTTTGGTTGTCACTTTCATTTTTAATGTGATCAGTCAGTGCGGATACGGAAGTCAAAATTTTACTTGAAAAACTATTTGAGAGAACAATCCCCGTCGAGTCTTTGTTAGTTTACAACGAATGATTTACTATCTTTCTGAGCGATATTTTTATCTTTCCACACTTTTTTTCGTACGGGATACTGTGGGTGTAAGATGCTTGTTCGATATATACTCCGAGTGAATAATCTCTTCTGGATCATAATTTATTTCTAGTTTTATACATTTCTCAGGAATAGATTAGCTGGAAAATTAGTTACTGCAGTCGTAGGATGACGTGACTCATAAATCGGTCAAAATTTAAGCAGTACTGATGCTTATAAAAAAGGTAGGATGGAAAAAAAGAGAGAAAGAGAGCCAGAATTCTTTGAGTTGCTCCTATCACCTCATTGCAAACTAAGCGCCAGCCCTTGCAAGACAGTTCCAGTAGGTACCTGGGAGCCATAATTGCCTGTATATGAGGGTTGGAGCGAGCGGTAAAGAAGGAGAAAGATTTGTGAAGGTATGCTGCAGTCAAAAAAGTTGTTTACCGAGCGATGCCATTTGTTGCTGATTTATAGGAGTGTAGATGGAATGAATGGATACACATAAAGAGAAAAAGTTAGGTTAATTCCATCCGCGACTCTATAAAAATCGCTGATCTGTGGCAGCGGTGCCGTTTGTGTATGGGGCAGGACAAGGAAGGCATCGATATTCCCTACGAGGGTACACGTTGGTACGAAGTCAGATGGCAGTGGTGACATATGCAAGTTTGGTCGGTTTGATGAAGCGGAATCTCTTGGGATGGTAGTCGTCATGGGAAAGCCATTGCCCCAATCACACAGGGTTTTTGATAGGATATGCCTGACCTTGGAGCTTTCTCAAGTTCCAATGTTTTGTCTAGGTTGTTTAGGTTTGCTCGTTTTTTGCGCTTTGTTTTCTATCGCTCTGCACTTCTTTTTTTCCTTTCCAATCGAAGCTTTTCGTCAGACATTGAGTGTGTCCTCATTTTCGGTTTTTATTGGCTAAGCTCACTTCAGAATAGCCATTGCCCTTTGGAAAAGGAAGCGGAAAGAAGTGTTTAGCGGAGGGTCGATAAGTTCCGCTGAGGAACCAAGCTGACAGGAATAATGGAGGGCACGAATGGCCTCTTAAACGATATTGCGAAGTGTGACGCCCCGATGTTAATTAACTGAGCTTCTTTCTGACGGATAGAATTGGGTAAAGACGGGATTTCTAATTGAAAATTAATTAAACACAGGGGTTTTGGATTTGTGAAGGAGTGTGTTTTATGGTTTTGGTCTATTTTATACTTGTTCTCAATATTGTTGTGAGAATAACTTCATCTGGGAATAGCTTCATCGGTGTACCTACCAAAGCTACTAGGACCAGCGAAACCTGAATTCAAACTGGGTCATGGCCCTAGGCTTGGCGCTGGAAATCATGGAGAGATTCCTACTCGAAACAGCTATGGGATGCAGTAGAGCTAGGAGTTCGGGACATTCATTTTCCGTTCATCTTCTGAGTGTCGGATTTATGTCAGTGGGAGTTTTTGTGGGATCAGGTTGCGATAAAGATTGGTATCCTTGAATTACACTCTTCATATGGATCGCGATAATCGTTAAAACTTTTCGCTGTAATTGAGTATTACTTGTAAACGACCCTCAATAAATTGATGTTATAAGGTGCAGTCGATGTTGACGTCGTCTGGATTTCATCCTTGCGACGGCATAGGATCGCTGTCTCACAAATCAATCAACTATTCAATTATTCCAATGTCGGCTGCTTGGCAGCTCATAGATTGGACAGAATGATTGAATTCTGTGATGGATTCTGGATGTCCTTGATTGTCCTGATGATTTATTAGGTATAGCCATTATTCTAACATGATGTGCAAAGGGGAGATGATTGTTGGGTAAGGTGGAGGGAAGGAAGAAGGATCTGCAGCCAAGGCCATCTTCTACCACAACCACATATCCCGACAGCACAGCTGCGAATGGTCCCACAGCAGCGCTTGTATCTTTGCAACTCAAATCACTGCTGAGTCAGCTTCTCAGAAAGCACGAAGGAGTCGTTCTCTCAAAGTGATCTTCAATCAGGTGCCAGTGGCCATTGTTTTGATGGCAGGTGACGATAGTACGGCGTCTTCTTAGCTGCCGCTCTACGGCGATAACGTGAAAGATACATTGCCATTGAGTGCGTAGTATCAGGCTGACATCGGCAGAGGTCGGAGGCTCCCGAGTGATGAATGGCTCGAGCACCGATGACAATGTTCACTGAGCGTAATCGCTCCCTGGTCGCTCGCCATTACACCGATCTCATCAGCTGATGCAACTCGGCTGCTGAGTGAGTACTCAACGTGAGTGGTGCTGATGCCACATCATTTATCAACGATTTAGCAGCGACGATGGGCTCCAAGGGGGAAAGTTATTAAGGCTTCAGCCGGCAGGATGATGTCTGTGAAGCCAATTGTGAAATCATTGCTTTGCCTTTCACTCGGGAATATATTGAAATAGGGGGTCCGGGCAGGACGGATGATTTTCAGAGTTCAAAGGATTATCCTGAGGAATTTAGGAAATTTAACCAAAAAAAACGGAGATTTGATCGTCAAATGTGTAGAAGAATCTTGGTATGATACTTCTGCCACAGTCGCTAAAAAGAGGATCCACTCACCTTCCCTTCACGGGAGTGCTGGTTACTAGCTGTTATAGATGTGCATGAGACAAGTATATTGTGTCTGTAGGACAATGAATGTCATTGTTCAATTGCCTTCAACTGGTCCTTCACAGCGAAGGGAAACATGCGGATGGTCTAGGGTACCTTCTGGTCCGGAGATGGCTTTTGAAACATCCCAGACTGTGCGTCCTCGTTCCCACACTTGACGTATGGGTATGAGGCTCGTCTGGAACGATAAAAACTCTCGCTTGTGCATCCATACATACGTCGGCTGGCCGTTGCCACGCGTGCATGCACAAATAGGTGTTTGTGTAAGCAAATTATGGCCACTAATATTTTAATGGGAAGCATGGCGCATCGCAAAAGAAAATTGATCACTGAGGAATGTTATCACCTCACTGAAAATACCGGACCTTTCAAACGGCTACATAATTGCGAAGGGTTTGGTTTGGATTACTACTTCCTCTCGTAGTTGGTACTCGTACAGTCTGAGAAAGGGCGAATGTCCTTCGACGGCATGAGAAAGTTTTGTTCTTTCTGTGAGAGGTCATTTAGCTTTGGCGTCGTAATTTACATTCGTATTCAACGCCAGCATTTCGTGGGAAATACGATTTGGTTCTATGTCTTTTGTTTTCCCACAGAGGGATGTGTCATTAACTTCATTTGAGGGGTTTCTGAATTGGTCAATTTTTGGTACACAATGCAAAAAGTGGAATTGTGATTTTTTTTTGAAAAGTAATTAGGAGGAAATTGTTAGAAAATCAGGTGTGCTGCATTTTTTCGGCTCTGTTCCGTTCTACTTCTGTTCTCGTGGGTTGTGAGCGCGAGTGACCCGTATACTGCTTATGCAGGACCAGTTGGGCTACGCACGCCAATGCGTGCAACATATGCCCACGCTAACGCCTACGATTAAAAGTGTCAATCGGTTGCTCTTCATTTTGAAAGTCCTCCTTCCTGTTAGAAGTTTGCTATGCATAAATAAGTCTTCGGGTTCTCATTTTCCTTGAAAGCTCTACGCCCTCAGCATTAGCTCCGAATTGGGAGCGATTTTTTCTGTAAGCCATCTTCACTGTGTCCGGTAAGAACATCGCATAATACCACCAAAGCGATTATTCAATCGGCGTATAATATCACGAAGGAGAAAAAAAGGGGACAGCTCGGCTAAGGAAAAGTACCTCCGTGAAATTTTCGCGCAATTGGAATACTTTGAACGCTCTAGGGCCAAATTGACAGTTTTATCGGGTATTGCGCCCATTGTGAGCGGAGTCTGGTCCTGCCATCCACTATTAGTGTTCCTATCCTGCCGCCCGTACTCCTACCAAAATTTGAACGTTCTAGGATCACGGGAACAGGAGTTGTGAATTTTTGCGCAAACCCCGCCCATTGTGGGAGGAGTCTGTTCTTGCATCAATAGTGAGTGTTCTTATCCTGTTCCCACAACTCCTACCAAATTTGAACGCTCTCGGATCACGGGGACAAACCCCGCCCATTGTGGGCGGTGTCTGGTCCTGTCATCCACCATTAGTGTTCCTATTCTGCCGCCCGTATTCCTACCGAGTTTGAGTGCTCTAGGATCATGGGGACAGGAGTTCTGGATTTTCGCTCGAACATTCATTTCTCACAAACTCCGCCCCCTTTAGGCGGAGTCCGGTCCTGCCACCCACTAAAAGTGTTCCCATCCTGCCGCCTGTACTCCTACCAAGTTTGAACGCTTTCGGTCCACGGGGACAGGAGTTATGAATTTCCGGTCAGACACACACACATACACACACACACAAACACACAAACACACCAACAGACACACTTAGCCGGTTATATAAGTAGGATGGCATTCGACTCATGTTCCCCCTTTTCCACCACAAAATCGTCTGGGTTGATTCGAAGAGATGTGTCCTGGATGGATTTTTTCCGAGCGGGTCAGAGTTGTTAACCCAGATGCTCAGGGTTCGATATAAGCAGTTAGGGAATGCATCCTGGTTGCATCTGTATTTCTCTAACGGGAAGCTTCACTCTCTCAGAATACATCCAAGAAAAAGCTGCTTCCTTTACGCTCCCATCGCCTATTTCTTCATTCTGGGAACTAATAGTCCAGTTCCAGGTGCAAGTGTCCCATGCTTTTTCTTTGGGCTGTGATTGAGTCTGCGATGTCTTTTTCAATCTCTCTTCTTAATTCCCTTTCATTTTCTTGAGTTGTTCTGCACGTAGTCAGAGAAACATTTGAAACCAATCTGCAAGTAGTTCTCAGCAACATTTGTACTTGGAACTAAATTTCGCAGAGGCTCCTCATTCTGCTCCCACTCTGCCAGACTGCTGCAAGTTGTGGAAGCGACCTTAGATTTCAAACAAACTAAGACTTGGCGGACAACAAAATATATCATCCGAAAGTACTGGAAAGACATTTGCTAACTATACCATTAACTACATATGGATTTCGCTGACCATTCGCGGTTCTCCAGCCAACTGAGCATGTCTCATATCAGCGGAGTTTTTGCTAATTGGAAACCCGAATCTTATTTTCAGAAATTCACTTGATCTCGAAAGTGTCCGGGCAAGCTTGGAAAGTTAGTTGCCCATGACCAGGATGTAGTCGGGTGAAGTTATTAGTGAAGCCGATGCCAATGCCTACAATGATTGGTAGTAGTTTTGATGGCTTTCTGAGTTTGGAGCTTGTACGACGGTGCAGTTTCTCCTGCTTCCGTGCTCATAGATTATCCTGCTATTGAATGTTTTTCCTAATAACTTTTTGGGAGACTTGTCTTGCCGAGCTACTTTCTTGAAGGTTCCAGAAAGGTGAATATTTATGTTGGAGTCAGTCGGCGACTGGTACCGGGACATATAGGGGTGACTTGCTAATGAATATGGTAAATATTACCAGCTATTATGCCATTCCATGGTATAGGGGTTTCGAATGAAATGGTAGGAGAGAATGTACTGTCTGTACACTTTGCTTTATGATTCTAGGTTCAGGGAATCGTTGAGAGGTGAAAATCATGCGTTTCGAGCTGCTTCATGAGTTTCCTAAGTGCAGCCGGCCGAGAAAAGATTTCAAAGGGCGTCCATACTCATAGCATGTGTGCATGTGCCCTAATCATCTCGCATGAGGAGTTTCGCTAACATAATAAAGAGAGGGAAATGGATGGTTAAGTGAAGGAACGATGAGCTTCGTCCCTAATTTGCACACGTTCTATGCTCGGGAGCCAAATAATAATTGATTTTTGGCATCTATTTTTGAAAAGGTGTATGTATGGTGTTATTCATGGAAATGAATGTGTCAATAACATCTCTTATGTGTCACTTCCAGTAAAGAATCCGTCACTCTATGAATTTGGTAATGGGATTTCGTGATCGCTAAATGTGGTAATTGGGCTGTTTTGAGGGCTGATTGGCCAATGTTTTGGATCAACCAATTACGACAACGAATGTTTTCTTCGTGCCAGAAGTAGGTATATATGGATCAAGGGGAAGGGATTTTTATGGAAAAGTTTTGAGACTTTCGATCTGCTAATCCTGTCTGTGGGTTAAGAAATGAGCTGAATTAAGATAGTCAAGTGAGAGAGCAAGGTATTCGGTGAAAACAGATTTTGTATCCACAGGGGATGCGGTGAATCCTAAAACTGGTAGCCTTTTCTGAACGAGGACGTTGGTAGAGCAGCTGAAATGGGGAAAAACGCTGGGGTGGAGTAAGATTCGTTCGAAGATCCCATGTTTGGATTGCTTACTTTTGAGGACCTCTTTGAGTCACTTCAATCCGCTCCGCTTAGTCCTCATGTTCATGTTCTTCTATATATTTGACACAATACCAACGATTGCCGATCATACCGCTTTCGGACGAATACCTTTTGTTGTTGTCGACGCTGAAGCCCAGGTGTACCCGAACACCACTTGTCCCCTGCCTAAAAAACATTTTTTGAGAAACTGGTTTCTTGCTCAAATTTCAAGAATGTTTAAATGATTTGTCTGGAAATGACGCTTTCCTATGTCCGATTTCGTCAGCTTCTTTTTCCCATTCCAAGGAGATTAAAAAGCATTTCTGCCATCAACGGCCATAAAGTATTCCCGAAAGAAATAGGCCGGAATATTTTGAAATAGACGTGAGTCATGGCTGCAATATCGAATCACATTAGCCTCTTCTGAGCCCTAATAGCATTTCATGGGATTTCGAAGCCTTCGATTTTTTTTGTTGAAAATCCTCTGAGTCGGCGCTGGTTTCTCTGAGTGAACTGGAGTTTTTGGCGGGTAAAACAGCGTAGGCCGATGAAGGACTCGCACTCGGGTGGTTGAGAAATCTCACGGCCGTGGCACCTGTCAATTCTGGTGCCAGGGTACGTGGTAGAGTGAGGGATGTTCTTGTTAGTTTCCCTGCGAACAGCCCAGTGGTATGGGAAATTGGCAGATGGGTAAAAGGGTGAATGAAGAAAAGGGTTGGTTTCAGTAGACGTTGCACAGCTGCAGCTAACTCTTTACGATCAGCATCATGCCAGGCGAAAAACCACAAATTGATGGAGCACGTGAAGAAGGGGATCATTGAGCTTACTGGCCGGTTTGAATCTTTTGAGAGGTGGCTCGTTGCTGTCAGCAGGATTAGCAGCTTAGCTTTGAGACTTTATAGGCTCAGTAACCAGACTAAATTTTCTCGGCGCTACCTATTATTCATGGGGAACGAGTGCTATGCCTAATATGAAATATGAATATGAAATTCTTGGAATTTCCAGAATTTTCTTTCGAATTTCTAAGCAGGCTCAAGAGGAAATGTTAAGTAGAGCGTGAAGGTAAGTTTTCAATCTTTTCTGATGATGTAAAATACCTCCAATTTCGGACTGATCGGTTTCCCTGGTCACACTTGCTCCGTTCCGAAGTAACGTAATATGAAGCGATATTTCTATAGTCCTATCGTCCGCTTTTCCTGAGAACTACCGTTCTGACGCTGTCACGTCTACCGTCTGGCAACTCTAGGAATAATATCCCATGGAACTGTGCTGTAACAATTTTATGATACCTGGATTGACTAAGAAATAGTCCATACTGATTGGTCTGGTGGTCTGGGATTGGTTGTCAAATCTTATTCTAGAGGCAGGTTTTGGAGACGATTCCTAGAAAACAACCTGTTTTTGTGGCCATAAACAAAGGCGTCTTCGAGCTCGCGTGTAACAATACGATGATTCTCTGAAAGAGAGGTTCCCCTGTGGGAGTCGATAAGGTGATATATCGGACTAAAGAGCATTCAGGTAGGCAGTGCTCAAACAGTCCTGTTTTTAATGGTTTTCTTCGAAGTTGGTACAGTTTTTAAGTCATCGAAAACTCTCTTCGATTGTTTGAAGAGAAACGCAGGTAAGCTAAAAACTGCGTAACCTTGCAGCTTTTGATCGACCAAATCCTTATTGTTTGCGAATTTTTTTTATGTCATCTTATCTCGGAACCTACTTTTGAACGGTACAGCACTGCTCAATGGAGCTGGGAAAAAATAAATTTCTCCCAGGGAAAGTTAATTGCAAAATCAATGGCCGTCGCCATTTTAGCAGCCAACAATGAGGGACTTACCAGGTATTTCTGGCTATTTGGAGAAGTTTCGAAATTGTCGGAAAAACTTCAGAAAGCTATACAGATTATCGATACTACCGATCGTCCCGTTAATCATCGATTTGCTTGAGCGGGTGTCTGTAAATTCTCAATCTCAGGAAATACTTCCGATTGTTTCTACGTGACCAGTACTGAAAATTTTCTTTTCTTGGCTTTCACTGGTAGAGCCACAGAATGAGTTATCACATATATCTTTCAGCTAGAATCATATTACCAATGAGATTTGTTCGATTTTGCGTAGGTTCCTTCCTTCTTTCCTTCGCTTACTTTATAATGGTGGTTGTTCGGAATGCAGTTTAAAATCTTTTGAATGGACTCTTGATCCCTTCCAAATTTTTTTTGGCAGTTTTAGTTTGTATTTTAGCGGTTTTTTTTCAGACAAACTTTCTTTTTGAATGTTCTCGTCTCATAGATTCTTCTCACAAGGCTCTCCTTGAGGGTTCCTAACTTCCGTGAGGGATTTTACAATTGTAGTGAGGGCAAGGCAGAGTCCCAAGTTCAGATATGCGATGTTCAGATATGCGTATTACGTCTTTGATTGGTATTCCCATCCCACAGCTAGGTCCGATGTCAGATATTAGCGAAGCTGAAGGTTACATTGGATGTGGATTTGGACAGGATTTACGACCTTGATAGTTCTGCTAACTTTTTGATAATGTTTTGGCTGACTACCGCTTGCTGTTTGTCTGTTTTTCGATGGTCTGAGTCAAATGTTGATGTGCAGTAGGGAAAGGATAACAGCTGTAAAACTGCCAAAAACTGTTAGAAAACTGTCAGGGAAACAGCTGTAATCCATCGGAAACCATTTGTTAACCGAAGGTTCACCCTTAACCAATAAATCTAGCCGAGTAATGGTCGTTCCGAAACAGTTTTTTATTGTATGGCCCATATGGTTCATCGTGAAAAATCGACGTGGCGTACAGAAAGGTTACACACATGTTCGGTAAGAAGTTGAAGGTTATAGTAGCTCAACGTCGGGTTGGGGGTGTGCAGCTCACATCTGGAGTTTGATAGACCAGAACGGAGAGGCAACTTTGCTGAGTACCTTAATTTCCTAACCTTCTTGAGCAGTTCGAAAACGAACCTGAAGGCATTATTTCTGCAGGATTTTCCGGGAAGGGCTGCAAATTGTTCTATGGACCTGGTTCAGCAAAGGGGGTGTTTACGGCAACGCAAATGCACCGGAAAGTGTGCTAGCCATGGCCCATCGCCTATGGTCAATGACCATTGACTAAGCACTTCCATTTCCATCTGGTTCAATAACTTCGCTCATAATTTATGCCCCAGCGGCCAGTGACCACGGATCTATTCCCAAAATGGCTTTTTCGTAAAGCTAATTTCCTGAAAGGCTCCAAACATTTAGAGGCTAGTATAATTGGCGGCATAACCTTCAAGGAGCTTTTAATAGTCGAGGAATAGCAAGCTTTGACGTCCCAAGTGTGCAGGGGACTGGTGAAAATGATTTTTTTGCAATCGGAGACTGGAAAGAAGTACAACTGATTTCGAGTAGCCGCCGTCAGACTCCTAATACTACACTAAAGCAGCGAAACGCTGGAGCACTTAGGTAGTGGAATGTGAAAACTCAAGTTTTCATTCTTTTTACCATGAACTGGAAATCTTTCGAATCTGCTCAGCGCCGGTAGGCGCCGTTTATGACCCTGCCCAATTTTGTGGCCAGCATTTTCCAGAGGATAATTCTTCAAGGACTTCTCTGGTTCTTTTTCATCTGACACCATGGAATGTGGCTCATATTAGGGGATTCTCAAGGGTCTCAACGACGTTCTAATCGGTTTTACAGTCTGGGAAAACACCTGTACACAGACTTCCTTCAGAGGCGATCTAGTCTTAGCCCCAATACATAACTTGGCTCAATCATTTTCTAGTCTTTTCAACGAATCATGCCGTATCCGGTGAAGTAAGGCTGACCCTAATGCGATAGAACGCGATGACATGGATCCATGTTCGCATTTTATCATGCTGGTATTAGGGATTATATGGTAGTCCCGAGAGAAAAATGGGATCCCATAATCAGGGGGCCGCTATGGACGCAAGGTTGAGACGAAAATTCGCTTAAGATAGTTTGCTTCGAAGTAGACGTCCGTGTTATTCGTCAGAACTACTGAAATAACTATTATGGTCCAGGGCTGATGTGAAATGCATGGCGTATCCTTTTAGACGTATCTCTTTCCTAGTGCATACAATTGGCCGATCTAGAGTTGAATTTTTTTCGTCAGAACCTCATGATCCTCTGAAAAGGCAATAACCGATCCAAGCCATTGGAGCCAGGATAAACTTAAAAATAAACCCTTTTGCTCTTTTTTAACCATATTGGTAGCTGTATTCCAGAAGCAATAGAATACCGTAAGACCTGTCAATTTAAGGCGTTTTTCTTGATAACTTCCAGGCTCAATTTCGCTACCCACATATCAAATATTTGGTCAAGATTTCGTATTTCCTGCTCCAGTGACGTTTTTTCCTACTGGTTCCTACCGTATTTGCTATACGGCATCCGTTTATCGGGTGTTCTGGAAATTTTTGATGGAATAAGCATAGAGTCGAATCCAGGAGCGATTAAAGGACTAGTCTCGACAGCTTCTCGTAGCGCATTTGTTTACATTTTGCTTGGATGAAATCACGCAGGCAATGATTCCCAATTGAACAATGAGGGATTCGGACTCTCGGGGTTCTGTTTTGTCAACTACTGCTTTCCGATACTTTTCGTCAAGCAAGTTCCATGACATTTATCGGCCCAATTCTTGGCGGCATCTCCACCAATTTCTGACAGTTGGAGTGGGCAGAATCATGTCTTCTGCTCTGAATTACAGGGTTTCCAGAGATGATGACTATGTTTTGTCTCGTTTCTCTTTGTTTTTCTGAAGATTGCCCTTCTAAAGTAATGGGGCATGGTCGGATCTTCGTCTTTTGACTACAATTGGTGTTTTGGCTTATTTTTTATACACTGTAAGGTTCGGATATTAAGTTGCGAACAAAATTGCTTCCGAAGAGATATTCAGTAATGTGATGATACATCACAATAAGCTGACGTAGCAGATCGTGAGAAACTGTTCGATTTGACAATTTTGATTACAAGGGTCCCAAACAATCCCTTCATGGACGTGGTTCCTAGTGCTGGCCTTTTTTTCTCAAGGGAATTCCGTTTCACGTTTTTTATGATTGTTAGTTCTTTTTTCTGCTTACGTTGTTCTGTGTTTATTTTCTTATCTACGATGTTTATGTAGAAGTCGCAGTTTGTTGGCCAGATTAGTGGTACTAGCGGTAGACAAAAAAACATTCAACAATGCAAATGAGGCATTGAAATGGCACAAAAGTCAGAATGGGATTGGTAGCCATGAACGTATAATTTTATGATATTTATTTCGTATACATAGTTAGTGGCAGTAGGGTCACTTTCTGCCTTGAGTGTTTATTCAAGCGTTATCTTCCCATTCGATTAGTTTGTTGTGACTATCTTAGGGCCAATCTTATCGATCCAATCGATTATATTTTTTCCTCACAGTCGAAATGGAAGTTCAAATGATAGTCTCACGAAGTCGTTTCCAAACAAGTCTAATAATAGGCAATGAAGAATGTTAAGTAGGGAGACTCGTTTTCGAGTAGCTAACAACAAAAGTCTTGAGAAGTGGGTCGGTTTTTGCATTCAAAGGCATGGAAATCGACTAGACAGGTTTATGCGCATGAAACCATACCCAGTGTTCTTAAGGGACAGTCGGAGAATGTAAAAGTTGATCAAACCATGTTTATTTGTTAAAGTAGGTCCTTTGTTCCAGGCAATCAACATTCTCAAAGGAATCTTTCTGTAAAACTCTGAAAATACTGAACATGGGAAACCAATGTATGTCAGGGAGGCTACTGCTCCTATCATGATCTAGAAGGGCATTCAAAAAAATACGCTTTTGGGTGGCACGATAGGAAGGGACTCTCGGTGAATTTCTGGTCCAAGTTTATGGCAGGACCTTTTTGAATGCTTAATAGACATATAATCGGCTAATATTCACTTGCAACTTATTCGCACTGATCTGATCCTTTTTGATTTGACGATTTCAATTAAACAGAAGTTATCTGCATGATAGACGTTTTATATTCCAGATCGATACGATTGGAACAATTTCGATGAGAGACGAGCGTTTGGCGCCTCGGTATCACTTTATGAGAAGAATCCGCTGACAGGTGTCAATGCCGGTGAACCTGTGGCTGATGTCTGGGGTGTAGTTGGAAGGAACAATAACGGGGTAAGTCAAGGGGTTTCAGATTGGATCACTACAGAGTTGTAAGAGAGAATGAACTTCTGAGAGCTTCTGAGAATTCCTGCGAAGTTTGGGTGATTGATATTTTTGAACTGAAAGGGCTTTAAAATTATGATCCATCTCCTGGTTAATCCCACATAAAATCATCAAAGAATGCTTATACACGTTCGAATGATGCTAATTTTTTGGCAGAAGTCGAGTGCGAGGCGCATCCTTGAGAGGATTAATCTGTTATGGGGGTTTTTCACTTTTGATGATTTTTGTGCTAAAAAATGATTTTTGAGGTGCTTGCACTTGCTGATGGTGTGAACTGGGGCGAAGGAGCACGTCTAGCAGCACGTTGTGCAGTACGTGGTGCGATTGACCATATGAATGAGCATATCGAGATGGGAAAGCTGACGAATACCACGGTAAGCTCTTTTTTCTGTATTTGCTTCTAGCCTTCTCCTCTCCTTGATATGGCCAGTATGGGTTAACTACTACATCCCTTTTTCAAGTTTCGTTTGGAAAGCTCTGTAGCTGTAGAACGGTCTATAAGAGGGACTCCATCCATCACAACTTTTCAAATGGTGTAATACTTCATTAATTAGTGTAAAAGCACTTGCTGAGTATGTTCTTTTCGTGAGGCTGAAAGAAGTTGTTTTTGTTGTTCTTACATTCACACTTTTACATCTTTATTGCTATTCTTACATTCAAAGTTTTATTCATTTCCGGGCAATCTTTGCAACCAGCTGTTCTTACTGTAGTTACGGTACCCACACCCCCTCGGCCATTTTTACAGCTCTGAGCTTGCGTATATACTTCGTTGAGGACATGCGGTTATTTTTAAGATCTGTTTTTAGGAAGTGTTTCATGAACTTCTGGCGTCATTCCATTCGGCTCACTCTTTGATATTACAAGAAGGTGGAATGTTAACGACATTGTGTGTGGCGGTGGTCGCACCGGCAGTGCATTGCGACAGGTACGATCTTTTCAAGAAAATTATGGGAAATCATAATCTTTCATTATTTTCAAATGAATTTCCTTTTTTTTCTTAGCATTACCAGTGATTCTAAAATTGCACTGTATCACCACCCACTTTCTTTTTCAATTTTTATCAGAATTGCTTGTACTACACTGAACTTTAATCACTATTGTTTGATCCTTTTATAGCTGGGTCCTGTGCGTGTGTAACGTGGGTGATTCATTGTGCTTCGTCTATAATCGTGACTACGGTGTGCGAGAAGTGACGATGGGAAGCCATGACATTGATCAGGTTGGTTCCTCTTTTTTTTCATTTTACTTCGGCAGGCTTACTTGTGAACCCTGAAAGAGTTATAGAACTTATGGACGAGCTTTTCTTAGAAGAATGTAACTTTCCTGAAAAAATTTAGTGAGAACAAGGGTTTTCAAATGATAGCGTATTGTTCCACTATTCCTTTCCTTACATTTCTTAGCAATAGGTTGTACAGTTGCCATATCGGAAGAACAGTTGATTCAACCAGAAAGATCTAAACTCTTAATTCCCTCTTCCTCATTCCCTTTGCATTGCTTTCCAGTTGCTTTTGTGACGAAGTCGGCCGGTATCGTCTCATTTGAACACTTTTCGCAGACTTACCACTTCTCGACTTTAAGAGAAGTATGAGCAGTTCTCTGGGCCTTGAAGGCACTGGAGATGAGAAGTGCAGTTAAATAAAAAATAATAAATAAAATAGTAGTAGTGACTTTGGAAGGGGAATATTGGGGAAAAGAGTGTTTTTAGTAAATTAGTTGAAATATAAACAAGTAATTGTTGTTATTAAAAATTCCAAAACCCTTCGTGATTCAGATGCGTGATATGCGAGATGCTGGCGGTGCCCTTGGACCAGTTGATGGAAGAAATCCTCAGTTACATAACTTGACGTGCAGCATGACATTTGTTGAAGAGGGTGGGTCGTCTGTCGCTTTTTTTGCCTTTACATTCCTCAAAAGATTTGTTAGCGTACGTATGCACATAGATAAACATGTGTTCTGGCCTTACCTGCGTCACAGGCAAGGTTGTTTTGAAGCACTGAAAATATGAGGCGCTGTTGTATGACATGAGGGCCGAGCAAGAAGTCATCTTAGCTGTGTGGGTGTTGAGAGAGAGGGGTAAGGGGGAAGGGAAAAGAAAGATCATCTCATCGATGATGTTTCTATGAAAGCTACGTATCTATGGGACAATCAAAATTAATTAGGAATCGAGCCCAATTCTTGCAAAATTAGAAGAAAAGACCAGGATGGAGAAATTAAAGTAATATCCCCTCTGAAAGCAACTCTAAGCGGAGCCCATTCCCCGAAGTACGACATAGCTTTCATGTAGGAATTCCAATTCCTTGACCTTATCAGTAACAGTTTTTCGGATGTACTTCAACGACCACTGTTTTGGAGGTCCTGGTACAACTTCATGGTATATTCCGCCCATATAGTGTATAACATTAGGGAAGCGATGTTCTGGTCCGTAGTGACCTTCCAGGGGAATTTGCACCAAGATAGCAAACATGAATGGTGACAGGTTCCATCTGATCATACGAAAATAGGTACGGTCATCGGTCTATGCTCGTGATGCTTCAAGCTACTAACTCTTTTCCAACGTCCTAATCCTCATGGTGCTCGTCACATTAAGTTTTTAACTAGAAAGGCCTGACGTCAGTCCGTCGCTATAACTCATGATCGTCAAAGACATCGACGTCACTGCATCCATACTCATCTATAAACCCGTCGAATCTGCTTTAATGGCTGGAATAAAAAATGCTTCGAATGGTTGGAGCAGTATATGTATCGGAAGAGAAAATTATATTTTTGGGGGTTAAGTTGCTGTACTTTCCTGAGATCCTGGTCAGCACATATCTTCTAGGAAAGGAGTGAAGTAGTGATGGGAAGTAAGTCGCAAATTGTTCATAGTGTCACTTTATTGAGCGTGGAAGTATCGTGTAGTAGGCGTTTAATATGATCGTCACCCCAGGGACTTAACCGGGCTCTGACTTCTCTTCATAAAGCTATGGGGGGGGGGGGGGGGGGTTAGAACGCTCAAGGAAGTCACAAAATGGGAAAGATACCCCGCAGATTGTGATTTCAATAGGTAATCAGGCACATCCAGCTTTCGATATCTGGATTTCCACTCGGTAACATTTTTCCCTTGTCTCTGAAACATCAGTTGTTGTTCGGATAATAGAGATCATTTCATTTCCTTTTTCCACAGTTCATCGACTAGTTCGAGAATTTTAGGTGACATTGTGTTTATCACGTCGGATGGTGTGTCGGATAACTTTGATCCGGTGGTTGGGAAATTTTGCGTAATAAAGCGAGCTGAAGTTGAAAACAAGGAGAATGCACAGCTACCCCCGCGAGACAACAGAAAGTTGTCAGTGTGAGTTTTTTTTTTTGCTCTGTCATACCTTTTTATATTTTCCTTCAAATGATTTCATGGTGATTGTAGAGCTACGAAAGATTCTCCGTCAAGAGAGTTTGCTCGACCCCGGACATGTGCAGCAACATTACCGTGTGTGGATGCAGCAAGTCGTCATGAACTGATGTTGGTCCGGATGCGGGATATCATCGCGAACGGTATTGATCCACCGAAGGAGGTAAGCTGGAAGTTCTATCACTTTTTCCTCTCGTACTGGAACTAATCGATCTGATACTGACTGCTTATAATCCGAAATCTGTTATCAAATCATGTATGCGGGTGCTACACGGCTTATCATAACACAAACTTCCTCTGAAAAATAACAAAAATGAGAAAAAATTGTATTTTCAAAATGAAGCTAGAGATTTCTCGAAATGAGCTGAAAATAATGGAATGATGACACGGTCTCACTGCAGGCTTGTCGACTATCACCACGTCATGAGCCACTATTCCCTCGTGTCACAGCTTCAGTGCTCTCACACCGTCTGATCCAGTTCGCCACGCATCTAAGCCAGTGTGTTCGAGTTTTTCGCTTCTTTCACATTGATATATTGTTAACTCTAATTGAAATTTTTTCAGAGCAAAACGTCGTACTCTAGAAAATCCGGAGCTTTATAAGAAAGAGAAAATGACGAAGTCAGAGCAAAGAGCAAGGTTAGCTGATTTTTTTCTAAAAATTAATCTCCAATTTTGTTAGTATGTGCCAGAATGTGGTATTTTTTGTCAGGGTGGAGTAGTCTCTAGAAGTCATCCTATTCGCAAAATTCGCAGGACGCATGACTGTCCTGGTTCATTGATGCATATTTTTGTGACTCCTAACAATGAATCCCTGCAACAGAAGTGTTGAGTTTAGGCGTTCTGCTGAAAGCAGCGGAGGCATAGTTAGGAGTATGGGGGTTTTTTCAGAAATAACATGGTAACAAGATTTTTTCTAAGCAGTCCAGGGTAGCATCATACAAACAGGAGCTATTTTTCCTGTTTGTATCTGATATGTACAAGGAAAGAGCGATGTATAATAGATTACAGAGTAGTTGGATAGGTGTGACATTCTTTCAACCTCTCCTGCTTCTTTAATTCTGAAAAACTGTTGTTTTCAGTATTATGAAAGGGTGACCTGAACTGATTTGCAGTGATTTTCTTTTATTTTTTCATTCAACCAAGGAGTGGCTTTAGGCGACGAGCAGTGAGAGAAAAAATTGCTGACATGCCAGGCAAATTGGACCATGCAAGTGTAGTGGCGTACTCTGTAGGGCGGCATGATGATCTACAAAGTAATTTATTTTTTCAAGTCCCTTTTTGATTTGTTATTCGATCATTTTGAAGGTTCCCTTTACTGTTGAATCGACTCCAGTATAAAGGGATATTTTTTTGCAGAGGTGGGTTCACCGACTCCAAGGGCAGGCGACTCACAAACAATGGAAAATGGTAGGTTGCTCCCTTTTAATCTCGCAGTTTTATTAATCCTTTGATTTTTTCATCACTTTTTTTTGTTCTGAGTGGTTGGTATACAGACAGTAAGAGCAGAACTATTGTGAGGCTGGTTTCGCAGATGACTAACCGGGACGAATTTCTTGTGGCGAGAGTGGTACGGGTGGCGTTCTGCAGTCAAAAACCGTAAATGAATTGTTGAGGATTCAGAATATTTTCCGAGGCATTCTGCGCCCATTACGCCCACTAATAGGCGTGCCATACAGTCCTCTGGAGGCACCAGCGCTGTGGGGTCGACCGTGCTGTAAGCATAGAAATGTATGTAAGTAGGGCCAGGGTGAGCGCTGATGACTTGTGTTCACATTAAGGAGCTCACCGTTTGTGCAAACCCTTTCACTTCCATATTCTGTAGGGTTTTTGACTAGTCTTCAATTCTTTGAAGGTGTGGATGAGCATGATGACGTCGAGTTGTCGTACGAAACAAAAGTCGTCAATGTACATATGGAGAATTTTGGCCGAATGGACAGGGCATCGGTAAGTTGAATCTCCATTTTCTTCACTGTTTTTCTTTAGCCTTTTTCGGATTGGTGGGGTAAAAGGTACACTTGATCTAGTGTTGTTCACGGCTTAGTGAAGCGCGCTGTCGCAAAGCGGCTGGTCGTCAGCAGATCAACACCGCTGGCTGGTTTCAGAAGCTCTGAGTCTGCTGGGGCATTCCATCAACGAAATCACTCGATTTAACCGAGCAATGTTTCGATTGTTCTGGAAAGTAACGAATAGTAGGAGTTGAGTAAGGTATTGGGTCCCTAGTCTGGTAGTCTCTTGAATTATGTCTTTCTTTTTTTACTACTGCCGTTGAATTGCCTCGAAGTCAATCACCGATTCTTTTTTGAGAAATCTTTTAGTAAGTAGGTCTCACAGGTCACAGTTACCAAACTCTGAGCATCATTTGTAATCAATATCAGATGCTATCAATCGGAGCCCTGACGTGAGAAAAAATTGAAGCTGCTGGTGCGTACGTGGCATGTAACAAACGCATGGTTTACCAGTCTAGATAGATAGTTTTGAATGTCAGCCCTACTATTCCGTGACCAAAACAATTAAGGGCAGTTCTCGAAGTCTGCGGATTCTGTGATACAGTAATCACATTCACTGGGATAGAAGAGTCACTAAAAAACCAAGGAAACTCTATTCTGCTGCTCATGGAATGGACTGTATATGAATATGTAGGTTATAACATCAGTCAGTTACTCCTTCCGATGCTGTATCACAAAATCCGCGGACTTCGGAATCTGACTAGTGCCAGCGATTGCATGAAAACCAAAGGCATGACTTAGGTACTTAAAAAGAATGCGGTATTTTCCCAGTAATGGAGTTCTCAATGTGTGTGTAGCAAGGTATCCATGTTATGTGCGGAGATATGTATATGTCCCTCGACTACGGTTTATCCCCTACTATAAATCAGAGACAATCCAGATGTATTTGTACTTTACTGTATGGTATGAGTGAATGTGTTCTAGTGTTGTGCGACGCTAGTGATGAAGAACGGCGACAAAGCAACGTCATCGTTAAACGTTCGGATCTCAGACACCCCTGAAGATTCAGCTACAGCCAATCAAACACGATCACGGAAAGGCCGCCCCGTCAGTGACTACCCTTTGAAAGAAATCGTCGATCCACGATCACCTGAGGGTGCAGAACGTCCAATCAGTCCGTATGAACAGTTGCCTGTAAGTTGTTGTTCCTTAGGTTCTTCTTAGTATTCATCAGTCCGGCTTGCGTTTTCAATGCTTTCAATATTGTGCCTTTAAAATCGCTGGAATAATCGCTAAAAATCGAGGACCTGGTTTGGAGTGGACTGCACTTGAGCAGCTCTGAGAGGGTTTCTTCTCTCAGTTTTATTCCTACCGTGCTTGTGGCACTACCGTACCGTCAGAGAGATCTGTGACGAGATAGAGGAAGGCTAGGTCTAAAAAAAGTGATATTTGTGTATTTAAAGATAGCTCGAAATGAACGTAAGTACATTTTGAGTATTTACCCGAAATTTAAGAATCACTTTCACAGCCTAACTCTCGCGCATCCTGCTTTTCAAGCAGTTCTGCCTTTTTGACGAGCAAGGTGGAGTGAAAATACATGCATCACTGAAATTTGGTGTTTTACCCAGAGTTCCTTCTAAACCACATAATATTTGAGTAATTAGGGAGCGAAAAATGGCTTTTCGGAGTTTCAGGCCTTATTCGAATGACTTTCCGATGTCAGAGCTCTTGAAAGGGAAGTGCTAATTTAGGCTCGTGAAATTCGTTCTGATCTTCTTTCCTGCCAGTCCTTCAAATACAATACCTCTGAAATACATCCACTTCAAGCGGATATTTGATTAGTACATATGTTGTGCTCGCTTTGTATTTCGTACAGTTCTGAATGCCTCTACTGACTCGCATGAGTTCTGCAAAGTACTGCCTGTAATCATTCGTACCTTCGATGTTGTTTTTTTTGCAAGATTATTTGAACGTTTTAAAAACTTAGAGCTTTTTGACGCCGACAGAGATTCCCTTGCTGATGGGTCTCCAATATTTCTTACGTTATGGAGTCGATGAAGTGTAAAGTAAAGAGATATTTTTAATGGTACAGGTGGTAAGCTCACGTGAAACCACCCCTGCCAATGGTGCAACTGGAGCAACGAATGACCGCCGGAAAAAGCACTCAAGAGGATCGACAGCACGTCATACTCTGGGTGTTGATGTGCAGTGGTTGAAACGGTTCGTCACAAAGAAAGAAGAACACGAACACACCCAGCCAGCGATCACACCAACAAACGACGAGAGGTGAGGCTGGAGTCTTTTTTCATCTTGGTCGCGTTGAAATTGAAAATTTTGTTCTTTTTCTTTTTTGGGTAGGATCTTTACCACTTCAGGAAGGGCCCAGGTTATCGGGAAATTACATCGACCTGGTCACACTCTGGTTATAAAGACAGTTCTTTCGGACTTTCTGAGGCATCATACCTCATTAGACAGTTCCCAACTTCATATTTCGCTCGCGACTAACCTATTAACTTTATAATTTATTGCGATGGTTTTGGTCCTCTGGAGAAAGAGAATTTTCAAAAAGGAGGCCTTTAGTTAGCCCTTCAGACAGTATGAAACCTAGTCAGGACCACTGATAGCATGCCATAATTCTTGACGAACGCAGTGAGCAATTAATATTTGATCCAGTATCTGGTCGAGTGAATAACAATCTATTGAAGGCCTAATTAAACTGCCCGCAAAACACTGACTGATGGTGAATATCGGAAGAGGGGAGGAAGGTAAGCTCAGCCATTTGGTTCTTAAGCCATACCTGTAGTAGTGCAAAATGGCTTGCTTCCACAAGTACTTTCGCTGGATAGAAGTGCAGAAAGGCTGCTTCCTACGTAGGTAGATGAAACCTTCCAGGATATGTTATTTTGCCCGTGGCTGTCTATGTAGAAGGGTAAAAACACTTAACTTTACGTCGGCTCGCCCACAAAGCCTTGGGTTCCCCGGAGCGGTATACAAACACCACTACAATTCTGAATGGAAGTCGAAGCATTGGCGCATGCCAAAGCGGGCTTGATGGAACTTCAAGACCTTTTCTGAACGTTCCGCTTGTTAGCGGAGCCTCCAAAAATATGATACTATCTTTGTGAATTGGTTCACTGCCGAACAATAAAGGTTGAGGAGGACGTTGTGGTAGCCAGTTCACGCGTGCTCGTTTCTATCGAAGGAGACGATGAATATGTATGTCAGGGAAAGTACTGACTATCAACTACTATAAGTTTAACAATTGCAGAGATGCGTTCACTGCGGTTAGCGGTCCTGAGAGGGTCTCTCTACGACAACGTCTTCGTGTACTGCTCGGCTCCAATCGAAATCTTCATACGCACCACATGGAACCGCAAGTTACCGCCGATAAGCCCTCCAGGCCGCAGTGGCTTGCTTTGCGGAGTAACGCAAGTAGGGTTTGAATATAACCTTTGGACAGCACAAGGAACATATCGGTGAATATTACGATGGTCCGTCAATTTTCTTGCTGTTTTCTGTGCTATCCACTCACAATTTTTACATCATAAATGGCTTATTTCACCCTTCCCAACTCAACGAAACACCCACGACGCGACTACGCGCCGCGTTAGGAGAGGTCTTAGTTTTCTGACCGACGACTGACACATGATAATTCTACTGCCTCTTTGAATAACTGTGCTCTAAGACGAAATTCTCACGAACTTCTTTTACCCTGACTTTATTCCCACAACCCCATAGCTTTGGAAAAACATTTTGGCGTTCTCTGCTCCCTTGAGGAGCACTTATGAATGGTAATTCCCATCAGCGTTCCTTAAAGCTGCTGCGTCCCTTCCTTCATGTAGTTAAGTATGGCTATTGATTGAAGCGGGACCTTTTGGGACACCCTCTAGTGCCAGCGGGTAGCTACAATTAGGGTATCTAAAAATCTGCTTGCAGCTGCTATGAGACGAGCGTTCGTCAATGCCTTCTTTAGATTTCTTTTTCCTTATGAATAGGCTACAAGATATTGATTTTCCTGCACGATTTTATTGATTGTTAATGAAAGCTACACTCCTCTGTGCGTGTCTTTCTTTCTTTTTCATGTATTGTGTCCATAGTATGCTGATCTTGTCTTGGATGCTTAACTATTGATCGTTTTTATCGATCGGCCAGTGCTTCGGAGACGTGTTTAAGCTAATCGATATATTTGAGTTCTCTAATTTCTCTTTATACTCTGCCGTAACTCGTGATAGTTACATTTTCATCGAGCTTAGTCACTTCCGGAATCACATTGTGGTACTTACGCCGCAGAGGTCCTCCTTATCGATTTGATAAGATCACGTACTGTTATTATTGAGTATTACCTAAGTAATATTATTTGTTGATGTCAGTTATTTTTCCTTGTAGGTGATCTTTCCTTATAGGATACCTTATAGGAGATATTCTTGTTGTGCAACATCTCTTTTGTATTGCATGTATATAAGGCCAGATTTATGTAAAAGGAGCTCCTTTTTTTGAAATTTTTACTTTATCTTTCAATAGTTTTCGTCGTATTATTTGTGCGCATCCACCGTGATTCCAGCTGGATTTATACTTGTCCGATTTCCCGAGGAAGTGCAATTCTATGCAAACCGTTGTACGTTTTCTTTTCTCTTTATAATCGCAATGAAGATTTATGTGTTTCATGTGTTGCCCATCGGTAATGACATCCTACCCAAGTGATCACGAGTTTCTGATGTGGTATTTTTATTAGATTGAAGGCCAAGTCGGTATGTTTCCAGGTTTCTGACTTATAGGCTTTTCCTTAAGCATCTTCTCTGCTGAAAAGACCAATGATAGTCAGTCCGAACTTGGCTTACGCCATGCTCTCGACTTCCATTCAAAACCACTCCATTGACCTATATTTTCACAGCGACATCTGGCAGCAGCATGCACACCTCAATGTGTTTATCTTGCCAGGTGAGTTTGCAACAGATTAGACGTCTCATGGGTTTTAAAGCTTATTTGTCCAGGTGGGCTTCAGTATAGGTATCGATAGGAAGTACAGCCTTTCGATTTTGCGATTAGCTTTACCCAGTGCCTGACTGAGAGGGAAGAACACGGGAGAGGTAGTGCCTTTACATAAATATGTTCTGTAGATGAGGTCTCAAATAGATTGGGAAAATGTCCTTGTTCGGAGTTTTCCAGATATTATTAGGCTAGAATAGTTTATTCTCCATACTTGTAATTCTTTGTATTGTTCAAGTAAGCACACCAACGGTCTACCTGCCCAGTAACTTGCGCCTTCAGCTCCGCATTTGCTGCGTCACTTCTGGAGAAAAGGTGAAAAAGATGTGAGCTTGTGTATGGAATGTAAATTTAGGTGGATTTTTCATCCTGGGCAAGAAAAATTGGCTGGCCATACCATCAGTGAGGTTCTGAGCCGTTCACGAACAAACTCAAAAAGCAAATCACCTTTGCAACTCTACGATTTACAAATTGTTGTGTTTGTTTAGATTTGTCACATTCATTGGATGCGCCATTAAAGCAGCAGGGATAGTGTAAAGGATATAAGGAAAATAACATTCCCGAATCGTTAGCAACCGATAGTACCTTTGGAATATTCCTTTTTTTGCCCACCAATAGATTACCACCACGGAAATTCCTGTTGGAAATAATGAATCAGTTCCGGGCCAAAAGTGTCATCTAGGGTGGATAATGGGAGTAACAGCTGTTCTTTGTACTTCTATCGGGTCGCTCGTGATGGTTCCTTTACAGCAAGGCTGACCTTGCCAGACTGTCACTGAAGACTGCTTTTTCCGGAAATTCTTTTGAGTTTGTTGCGGAAATAGAATTCGGCATGTGGCATCCCTACCACACCACATGCTGTTCCAAAGATCAGATTCCGAATCAAATCTCGAGCCTTCTAGTAGAATCAGCTGGTCGAGGATGGAATGGAGGGGGAAACCACTAGATAACACCACCGAGCCCAAGTGTGCTAGTGTGAATAGTATTCAAATGGCAATGTGATTCTAAATGAAAGATGGATTGTGGACTGCTCCAAACTTGATGCTAATTCACACCGATTATTTGTTATCACGATTTACCACTTATTATCCATATAATTTCGTGGAAAGATTTGTTCCTGCATTGTACAACTTGGAACGTTCTGGTAACCATTCAGAGTTCTCCAGCACTGGATAGAGAATGTTGGGACGAATGGACTACTGGATCGATTGGTCGTGTTGAAGATATCAAGGAGCATGGTTCTGCTGCCACTTCGGAGGGAATTCCTTCCGACGTAAAGTAGTTTGGCGATGACTGTGAGAAAGGGACCGTCGGTCGGGGACAGACATTGTCATTTTATGAGGTGTAAGGTATGTAGGTAGATGACACAGGTAGGCTTAGGTGCTGCCGTTCACTTGTTTTTAGCCGAGGGCAATCGCTCAGCTGTCCTCTTCGCCAGCAACACTTGGGCGGCTTACACTGTGACTTCAGTCAGTCAGTCGTAGCCACAGAGACGTTGCTCGGTCACATCGATTAGCCGCAGATCTTATCACTTCTGGTCACTTTCATTGCCCGGCTCTTTTCATTGCTACCGTGGCGAAGATTCTCATGCCTCATTCTCTTTATTTACCGTGTTCCTTTTCCTACCGTATTCCCACACTTTTTGCGATCCCTGTCTAAAATTACGGTAGCCCCCAGCAACATTTATCGACTTCGACTAGTCTCGAATTTTCATTTTTCAGCGAATTGATTCAGAAAGTCGCTAAGCGGGGTCTCAGCAATGTAAGGGATAAGAGCACGGTGCCCGGATAGCACAAATACGACTTCGAGTCCAGTCCAAGATGGAGGTTGTCCATAGCTCGCCAACCGTGTGAGCCAAGTCTTTAATTTTTCGCGTATCACCCTGACCTCAAAAAAGTGCTTCAGAGGTGTGTGGCGCAACCTGTGACTGAATGGAAAGGAGCACATACCGCTATACCGATGGAGGTTGGGCTTATCTTCAAGAGAGGGCTTGTGGAAAACCGTTCCGGATGGAAGAAATGAAAGCCTCGCATAATTTCAGTGTTTTTTGATCGAATGGGGTTCCCCTCTCCTAATTTCACTCTGAAAGTTGGCATATAAGGAAGTCGTGTTGCAATGAGTTCTGCTGTCGAAGTATCTCCAAATGGGTTGCTGGTTTACAAAATGATAACCTGATTCCTGCCGACCCACCTGCAGCTGCGAGGAAAGGCCCGGCATGTGATGCCAGCAAAATCTTCTCTATGAAAATGTATTTATGAACTCTACAGCTCATGGTGTTTACAGCCGCCGTAGAGCTCCAAAAAACGATGGGCGATGATATGGGCATGAAAAGAATGTGTGGCAGTATGAAGCTATGATAGAATCCATTTCACCACCACCTGAATTCCACGAATTCGAAGAGCCTCCGGGTAGATGGGATCGTCTCCTTATTTTTGATCTTCAGTCGCTGCCTTCCTCCTTCCTTTCCACTTTTACTTTTAACTCGTCGGATAATTTCTTTCAGTGGCACCAAGCCTACTCATCATCAAAATCTAGTTTTTATGATTATTTATCATTTTTATGTTGTCTCAATTACTTCATATCTTTCTAATTCTTCAGGAAGTTCATGTATGCTTAAACCAAGTGTTCTTATCGTCGGGAACTGTGATCATATAGGCATCCCCTCTTTATCCGTAGGAGATATCACTTGTCGAGGTAACAAGCTCAGAAAGTACCGGAGGTGGGGACAGGGTGTCCCGAAGCTCATCTTTGGCAACCTTTATCACTGTCTACTAATCTAGGTATTACGAGCACAAAATGGCTATTTAGAATAGAAATAATTCCTATCGATAAGTTTGAGGGGTACGTGAAGGCCGTGTATTTAGTAAGCCTTACTTATTTTCGCTACTATTAACTACTTCGACTGTAGCTAATCAAATTTACGTATCGCAGTGGTGAATGATATGTGTAACTGAATGCGTAAGAGGCTCTTCGTCACAGTTTGGACCCACTTATGGCCTACATGGGCTCAATCGAACCTTCTATCAATACGGGATTAGATTGTCATGTCAAGCTACTTCGAGTTCGAATTTGCATAATTACCTGGCTCTAAATATTTTGGGTGGGTATCGGATATGTGGCGCAATCCAAAGCGTATCGGTTGATGCCAATATCTTCTATTCCTTCACTTCAGAACTTGGACAGGCTTTTTCCAACAAAGAGGGAGCGATTCCCATAGGTTCTGTGGATCTTGTCATAACACAGCTTGCTCTATGTATTGAAAGTTCCATGCCATTGGGCAACTTTTGAAGGTCCCTCAACAAATTGTTATGTCCAAATTACAGGCATACGATGAGCTAATGAGAAGCGGGGTAAATCCAAAATGATGCTTATGCCGTTTATTCTTCTTCTTCTACATCTGACTGGGACCGCGGTCGCCCTTCGGCATTCATTATGTTCCACACCGACGTTGACCGTTCGTGGAGTGGACATCGTAGCTGCGTCGAAGAATACCGTACTGGTCGTCGCATTCATGCCACTTCAATGTGCTTCATGTCATCGACAACTCAAAAGGTTGGTGATATAATTCGAATGCTTCAACTGGTATTTTTATCGGAACGAAAGATGAATCAAGGGAGGGAAGTACTTTTTCGACTCCCACAGTCTTGAAGTTGGCTCCCAGATTGAGTTCCGCTTATTCTTATCAAGTTTCCCTTCTTACTCATGTGAGAATTGTCCGGAAAGATTGAAGCATTGACTTGTATATCAGTTGTCCGCGTAGGTTATGGTGTAGACCAACGAGTGCATCCAACTACAGATGGGGTAGCAAATGAGAGTCGAATGCCTGGCGCATCACTAGACATCATTGGTAACGCCTACAACTTCACCATTGAGAATGTTACGATTGTTTGCGTCATAACTGGGTTTGTTCCTCCCATGCCTTCAATACAGCCTCGGCATCGACTCTTTGGATCAAGGTCTAGTAATTCACAGACCAAACGATATCACCCTTTATCCATCATTAACGTTGCTGAGGAGATGCCCGAACGGTTGTAGTACTGTACCCGTTTCGGCATGGTAAAGTAATGCAGAACTCCATGAGAACTCCCACAGCTTTCGAGTACTCCTTGAGCGAACCTGATCCATGTTTACCAGAGCGTGCGAACCGGGTCGGATTACTGATCTGAAGTGTTGATGCGGATTAACCCATTCATACGCCCAAGTTCGTTTTGCTCAGACGGCTTTCCAAGCATCACGAAACTGAAATCGAATACTGTCTACGAATCTTTTGAAGTGTTTTTCCTACCCTGTTGGCACTACTTCGTCAGACCTTCGGTTAGCTCGAATTTCTTGCTCTTCTTCGACAGCTGACGTTGGCCACAGCCCTGAGCCGACCAACTGATCTGGGCTCAGGTGTACTGACCACAAGGTAGTTTTTTAATTCGTTGACAACCGCAGTTCTTTCAGAAAGCTCAGATTTCCAAACGATCCTGTGGAGAGAACATCTTGAGAGTATTTTTAGACCACAGTGACATCACTAATACCGTATCCATCCGTTCAAATAACTTAAGTACTCAATAAGTACCCCAGCCTAACGAAGTAAGTACTCATAATGTCTTTAGGCTGTCGTATTTGGCAACGAACCAGAATGATGTTCGTGTGGTCGTATTAGCTCCATCCTACGAGGCACCGGTAACTATCGCACGGGTTCAAGCCGAGGTATCCTTGACATTTCTTTTCACTCATTTTTCATAAGGTTTCTTCCTTTTTTATGGTGATGGAACAAAGTGTAAACAAATGAATAAACAATCAACAAAGTCAGAACAGGTAGCTTAAACGAATAACAACGGGCGTTATCATCAGGATTAACTGATGGATAGTTCTAACCAGACATTAATATCGTCATTTGTTGTTTGTTTATTTTGTTGTTGCTATTTGCCTTGCATTTTTTGTTTTTATTTATTTGCTTACCATTTTTAACTGATAAATAAAAAAAGAGGAGCCTCTTGTTCGATTTCAGTTTCCTCGTCTTGTTATCGATCGTGACACTCACAATGTATGGCGACTGTATGAGGCAGCCAACCATGATCAGATGTTTTTCGACAAGTACGTTCCACCTAGTCAGTGTCCAGTTACTCAGTAACTAACCGAAGGTATCTTTCAGATGTGGCCGTGTAACCCAAGTGATTCAACACCCACGAAGTGATATGACCAACTATCGGGACACTTTGTATGCTGTTGACAGCGCTCGAACTCAAAGGACGTGCGGTCCATGCAGCAACGGCGGCTCCCGTGAGCCCTTGGTGAGGGTTCAATTCTTGAATTCACTGATTGGGGTGACTCTAGGTAGGCTGTAGATAGGGCTGGTTTGATCTTTAGACGTTTGAACGCAGGTCGATTAATCAATAATCGATCGTCGAGATAGTTTGCCGCTTATATTTAGGGTTAGCTGTAGAAATACTACCTACTAATAGCACTGTGATTTATTGTGGTCTCCCTTGCAGACTTCACATAAAACAATCACGGTGAAGTCTGCCAATGTTCAGCAACAGCACGCCAGCTCAGGACGTTACGAAGAACATCAGCGAGCTCGTCCATCCTTCACCATCCGAGCTAACTACAATACGAGAGCTCCGCCCATAGCCAACAATGGGCGATCGACATACACCCAACCGCCTCAAGTGAATAATCAAAACTATGGTAGTGCTCAGTACTATCAAACGTCTACCTCAACGAGCACAGCGTATCCACAATGGAACCGGCAGGTACTAGTTAATACGCAACAGCAACATCAGCAGCAGCAGCAACAACAACAACAACAACAACAACAACAACAACAACAACAACAACAACAACAACGAACTGCTTACGGAGGATATAACACGAATGTGAGTATTTATGATTTGACTGGAAACTTCATAATTGCCTAGATAACAAGAGCGAGGTCACGGCTTCCGTTCATTTGCTAGCTACGCGTGCTGTAGTGGCTACTTGTATAGGAACTTCTGCTCCTACTACCAAGTTGGTTATTTTACTGGACAGCATAGACAGAATTCATGAGTGAGACCCCTTCTCTAAACCTGAGTGAGCAGCCTAAAATACAGAGTCAGCTCCGAGTTGCTAGAAAACCTTTGAAGTACTCGAATGGGCCTTGGTTACAGGACACGGTAATATGTAGCTGGATCTATTTCAAAGTTGTGAGACCATTCTCTTCATCAGTATTAAACCCGCATAGGTTGAGTTAGTAAACTTGGAACTTGAAAGCTCCTCTTCAGTTTGTTATTCATGCCTCCCGGACTTGCTATCTATTACTGTGTAACCACTTTGCTCACATTCTTTTAATGTTAAAATAATTCTTCACGATGCTGCTATCTCTGAGCTTCGATTCGAACTTGTACTCGTCGTTTTTCATGTGTATTTTCGAAGCAACACAACACTTTATTGGTGAGCTTTCGGCATATTATGCCTTCTTCAGACCTTAAAGGCACAGTTCTAATTCTGAGGAACCCGAGTTTATTCGAAAAGTGGAAGTGTGGTTAAAAGTAGTTTATCAGTAGTGAAGAAAGCGAGAGGATTCGCCGATTTCGAGAAAAATGCGACTCCTTAAAAGTAGGGAAATTAGAGGTTGGGCGAGATCACCATGACGGAAATAACATGGACGGGGTATTTGGACGAGATTTTAATTGTTGCAATTGCGCAAAGAGCTGACTACATCAGGCCAGAACCGTACCGATTTGTCCCTCAATGTCGCTATGGCTGCTTTTATAATTCGCCGGGCGCCCGGGCGGCTGGCGTGCCACGAGGCAGTGCTAGGGGGAAGGAGGGCGGCAGACGGTTGGTCACCCCCTCGAAGGGCTGTAAACAAGGAGAGACAAGATCAAAAGCCATTTGTACACACGGTGCAATCTTTGAGCCTTCATATTCCCTAACTAGGCCATTTTCGCCAAAAGCGCCTAATAGCGCCAGATATGGTATACGAGCGGACCTCGACTCCATCCTATGATGAAATTTCAGAAACCATTTTTATCGTGAGCTGTGCCTTTGATTTTACAATGCATAGTTGCAAACAATCAGTCAATAATCAGTTACTACATAGAACACATACTTGAAAGGGAAAAGGAACACCGCTCTCCTCCTTAAGGTACGAGTATTATCATTCAACCATTCTCAAATGATCACTCTTCTCCTTTGCGTTGATTTCCGGCTCGATATGGTATATTTCCCGCTCTTCCATAATTTTTCTTTCCAGCGGCCGTACCAAACATCCATGCGAAACCCTCACATCAAAAGATGGAGCGTTTTCATTCTCATTAGGTGCCTGGAAAAAGTGCTGTGTGGGTAGGCAGCGGGATCTATGTATGTCCTGTAAAGTTGAGGCCTGAAAAAGGCATTATATACCAAAAGCTACCAATAAGCTGGAGTATCAATAACTTCGAAAATACGCATGAAAAACGATGAGACCAAGTTAAAATGGTTGGAAGGTTCTTGTCCTTTTGACAGCTAGTTTTCGAAAAATCATGACCCGGCTCAAAATGAACAGCTTTATCCAAAATAGTTTTGCTAAAGAAAACCCGGTTTCCTTATCCCATCCTGGAGTTTGGTGATCTGAGCCCCTAGAATTCTAAAAAACAGTTTTCACGTCATATTGGTCTTTAGAGAAACTCTCTTTCATGAAGGTATCCTTATGTTTAGAAAGGGAAAGGCAGTCGATGCAAAGTCTGGTAAGTATGGTAGATAAGGGGAAGCTTCTACATACTACAAGGCATTCATCTTTTGAATGATGATCTGTGCTAGTGCAGCACACCCTGTGGTGCAGGAAGAAGAGAACCATGGCGATTCACCATCCTAAAGTTGGAAACATCAAACGAAAGTTACACAATATTGAAGAACATCCACATTACCGTATATACTGCTCTCACGCACATCAATTTGGTGTTAATTTCACCACAGTTTTGGTCCTACCGTACCTTGAAGCAAATGATTGTTCCATTATCACTTTGCCAGTGAGGATTTTGTGTAGAGATTTTTCAAAGGACTAGATCGAGTGCATCTGCGTTCGCAGCCAGGGTGGTATAATCACTTTATTCTTATCAACTGTTTTGAGGTGAGTACAATGTGTGTTGTGGCTTGCGACCCTATTCTAGATGCCTTGGTTCAGCATGAATAGCATTGAATTGAGTAATGATGATTGGAGGTAGATCCCGTTTATCTTTGACTTTCCAGGCACTGACGGAGGCGACAGCGCCGAAATATTAGCCATATAAAGTGATTATACCATCTGGCTGCACGAACACTCGAACTAGTGCACGTAATGCCAAGGTGCATCGAGAGTCGAATATGGATGACTTACTTCTTACGTTCCGATCGCCAAGGAACGGTCTCCATTGCGGCAGAAGATCGTGGCGAAACAAACCACTTACGTCCCGAAAAGTTGTGATCACCGCCATCTGAGAAATTTTGCCGAGAAGAAAGAACTGCACGAGGTATGCGGCATTGCAGCTGACAACAGAGAAATGCATGTTATTAGGTTACACGTTCTGAGGACTACTTTGCAAAAAAAGGAAGGCTAAGAGATGAAGAGACCTTATCTATTTGTTAGAAAGTCTTAAGTCATCTCATTTGAAAGGATGCAGGCATTTGATGGTATGATGGGAAATGCAAAAATGCTGGCTAAATCTACACTGCTTTCATGGGAATATAGTACAGTTACCGAAGTCACTGCCCAATTTCGTCATCATGACGGCAGTAGAAACATAATCTTTAGTGGAATAAGACAGTAAATGTGGCGTCATATAGGGAGACTCGCTCCTCGAATTCATCATGGGCTGCATCACCATTTGTAAAGCACCGCGTTATCTGAGCTCGATGCCGAAAAATGGGTGCCCACGTCCAAGGAAGGAAAAATGGGCACAAGAAAACGTATAGATGTGCCCACAATGTTCGGTTTGCCCACGAAGAGGTGGTAGTTGAAATCAAGCGCTGAATGGTGGATCGGAGTAGTAGAAACCGAACTACGGTCGAGCTTCTACACAAAGACGGCATTTCCGCAGAGACCGTGGACCAAGTTGTGTCCGAAGAATTGAAGAAGGTAAAGAGGATTCAGAGTTGCTCGCAGAAGCTGAAGTTCGAAACGGAAATGATGCCTGCAGTAACTATTTTCCCCGCCTCCGAAGTCAGGTCGTCTTTATTGGAGCGGTCATCGCTATAGGTGCTATATGTGAAACATGTGAATGCTATATGTGAAACATGAGTGGGCTTGAACGCTGAGCCCAACATTCACATCATTCACAAGCATTAAGGATGATGCAAAGATTAAGCCAGGAATTACTCAGACAGGTCACGTGGTAGATCCTCATCGTGGCAAATCCTCCTCAAGATGTGATGTTTCGAAGACTAGTATATTCCAAGAAAAATTGTGATTGCATCACCAGATTTTCGACGGCAATATCAATGAATGGGTGGCAGCACGCAATTAACAGAAGACCATTAACGTTTATTACCACATCAAGTTCCTCGCGGGTCGATGCTGTAGTTTTCTCAAGGAAAGGTATCAAAGCATGGATTCAAATGCTGCCTCCACCCTGCATACAACTTTGCGACCTCAACTGTTTTGGTCAACTGAAGGTACTTGCTTGTCAGTGGCAAGCACCTTGACATCAATTCAGTTGCTAAAGCAGTATTTTACGTGCACATGTTGAAGAGAAGGGATTGCTGGTAAGTTTCTACCAGCGATCCCTTTTCTTCAGACACTGGTAATGGGCCGCTTGACTGTACACCTGAATATTACCATTCCACTCTCATCTCATGCTGCTCATTGTATTTGAGAAAAAAAGCTTGCAAACTTTCGAATGAGGTGAACTGGTACATTGTTGCCGAGTAAGTAACTGCCGAGTTGCCGGTGGGAGTATCTTGTAAATAAATGTTGCGATTCCGTAAAAACACCGAAATAAGACTTCGCATTGAATTTCCTTGTTAATCAAGAAGGTAATAAAGATAGATAAGGGAAGGAGGAAGGTAATAAAGTAGATAGCGAACAACCTTGTTCTCATGATAATGCGTTGTAAGATATCCACGCTGGATAAGATTGCAACGGTCATGCCTGTCCCCACTAGTGTTAAAAAATTCCATGAGCTCTGGGCGCGATCTGAGTACGGTCTAACAAATCGTTCTTCTCGATCTCAGCCTCGTTCGAGCATAGTCCGCAGAATTGTGAAATCGTTCCACTCGTTCTCAGTATTGACGGCTCCTAGTGAACTTGGCCGGACAGCTATCATGACTAAGTTGTTCATGGAAAAATGGAAAAATAAGATATCAGGAATAGCCTTATTTGGAAATCAGGGAAGGTTAAGCAGCTAGTCAAGCTATCTGGTGTTCCTGCGTAGGGCGGAGTTGTAATATTAATCGAAGAGGCAGTAATAGGGAATGCATGAATATAGGACAGAGTGGGCCAAACCTATAATGATAGCGCAGGCTGACGTTCATAACAAAGTCTTTCTGAGCTTGTAACATTTCATTCGGTTTCTTACATTTCAAAAGGTGGATTCCATTATTTGCTCCCCGATGATTCTAAACTTTCGGCAGATTTTAAGAGTAATGAAAGCGTCGCTATTCCGTAAATCAATCACCACTTTGCATTTACAAGCACTTTTGGCACGGTACATCTACTGACGAATTGGTGTAGCAAGCTAGCTAGCACTTTCAATTTCAGACGCATTCGAAATTTGGGAACAGTTGCAGATAGAAGTGGTAAACCAAAGAGGCCTACGTTATATTCAGTAGGAGTATTGAGGAAACAAGGCAAAGGTCTGCGTAGCAGCGAGATTCACTCTGAGCCCGAAATAGCTAAACGAATGGATATCTCATGAAGTTTTCTGCGCAAAATCGTGAAGCATTATCTGCACAACAAGGTCCCTATACGATCATTAAGTTATTTCCCCAGTTAGCAGGCCAAAGAGAAGGGAAAAGTAGGCTCACAAAAGCTGCCCTGCCGTAATCAAAAAGAACCATCGTGCGGGACTCCTACTCACCGCCAAGTTCGCGGATAAAAAGGTGCTCATTAAGCAGGGTGACAAGATTCATATGAAGCTGTACGGAATGGAAGTGATACAGTGCTAGGCTAACTGACTTTCTGCCTTTATGAGCGCCATCGCCGAGGCAAAAACACCGATTATTTTCGTAAAACAAAAAGTGAAAGTTGATTCAGAGACATATTTGATCTCGTCATGGCAATAGGACACTTTGGCGATTCAAACCGGACATGTTGTCAAGATGAAGCTCGTATCAGTAATTCCAGGAATTTCGTGAAACGAGTCTCCTGACTTCATAACCTGCGAACAGTGGCCACATATGAGCCCTGGCCTGAATCTCATGGATCTTCCAGTACGATTAATCTTGGGAGTAGAAGCATGCGTTAGCCCAAACAAGAACTGAAATAATCTTGAAAATGCCTTGCAAAAAGGCGGGATCAACTCGTTGATCTTACCATTAGACGCGTGCCACCGCGATGCCGTCTATCGTCGTATCTGTGGTTGAGTGAAAGCAGAAAGCAACAGACCTCGAATTCAATGTACTATTTCAATAAGAAATTAGTGATAAACATCTTTTTGAAATTGGTCTGCTTTATTGGCTTTTAACTCATTTTCGGGATGTGATTTCTGTGTAATCATAATTTTGGCCCACCCTGTACACTTCTAGTCACGCTCGCCGCACCCGATCGCGCACAGTCGCGCGCTGAAAAGGAAGAGATTTGAACTTCCAATGGGAGTTTAAGCTAATCGCCGCGGAACCGCATACCTTTTGCCGTGGGCACTCAAGGAAAGTACCACTACTCAGATTACCTCACACGATAACGCTCACCCGCACACATGTATCCGGATTTTCGTGAGGTGCAGGAGATGTATACTGTAGTAGCAACTAGACGAGAATATAGGATGAATTTTGCAGAGTTATCAACCTCCTTCACGTGAATATCAACAGCGAACGAATTTCGGCAGCTTCAATCCTGCGATCACTCCAGGACCAACACCGATTACATCGGCGTTTCAACGATTACCTGGTTCGCCTGGTTCGTTTCATAAGTATTGACCATAACTTACTGCTAGGGGCTGCTATTTTCTGCACAATTTCTATCTAATCGTCTTGTAAATGCCTTTTCTTTTATTGCCTTTATTTTTTCCATACCATCCAACTATTTCTCCTGAAATTTTCTTTTATTCCGCAAAGTTCTGCTCACGTAATGCCCCAGAGAATCGCTGAGATGAGACTGTAACGAAAATCCAGTACGGCACTCGGCTCTCACAGTAACCCGGCACAGCATAACCGCATTTTAATACGCAAATTCTCACCCATCACATAACTACGCGTCAAAAAGGTGGTGGGGAAGCTAGGAGGTTACTGCAGGAGCCAAGTGCCCCTGCTAAATTTTCGTTTTTGTCTGAGATGAGTGTCTTTTCTGCGCACACTCAGAGGAATCGACCAGCTTTCAAGGAGAAGGTTTATATTTAGTGTGTGTTGATAGCCTAAACTTACTCTATATTGTTTGCAGCTTCGCCACAAACACAGCAAACATACGGTCCTGACGAGGACTACGCCGAGGATTTACTGCCGCCGCAGATGACAACAACTCCGGTCGTGGAGGTAAGTTCACCAAAGAAGCTCGAGGATTCGTGACCTCAAAACGAGAGGTACTGGTGTTGGGGTGGGCCACTGAACTTGATCCCATGTTAACAATGCCACACATATCGACCGACAACTTCCTTTCTGAGATATCTGTAAGAGGTTAGATTCCAAAGACGGGTAACGGGTGAACTGCGTAATCTTCTCGGATAATTCTTATGACAGGAGCAAAGTTTTGTGTTGCTTTTTCGAAAACATTTCGAAGATGGGTTATCACTCCTGAATGTATCATCTCGTGTACCAAGTATCTGTTGCGAGAAAGTTTCAAAAACACTCTTTTCCCTGTCAATAGCTCAGCTTAGTAGAATTAGCTTGCAATCAATCTATTTCCCTCACTGACTTTCTACCTCCGTCAAGGGCAGAGTCGGCGGGTCATTGCAACAGTCTCTCTGGCGTTATGTGGGTAAACATCAAGTGTTTCCGCTGCTCTGCCCGTGTTTGAGCTCAGATCGTGCAAACAACGAAAATCGACCACCACATTACCACTGCCTCTGTTCGACTTGAAAACTGGCAGTTCCAATAATCTACTTGCACCCAATACTGCTATCATTTCAGACTCAGATACCTACACCGACAGCTTTTGATCCACTGTGGCCAACACCGGCACCCGGTCAGTTCTTCGATGGCGACCCGAGAAGCTCAAAGGTTAGCGGAAACTATGACTATGGTTCACCTAACAATTAGATTATTGGTTGGAATAAAGTTGCCACCCGTCTTGGAAAATTTCCTATTTTTCATGGTTTCTGGCTAGTGATAGTTGTTGATTTCAGAAAGTCGATCCAAGGTTTACCAAATATGGTGAACAGGCGTCTGAGAACAATATCCCTTGTTCAGCATACACTGATGACATCTGCTATCAACAGGTATTATCTATTTCTCATTTGTTCAGTTATTTGTTTATTTAGCTGTATTTTTTAAATCGAAACACCACATCATGGTGTGCAAACTCTCGCCCACGGTATGGCCCAAAACCCTTCCCCATGTCAGGGGCGCAGTACCTCTCTTTACCATTTGGCCAAGGTTAGCTGAGAGCATTTATATGTATGTTGGTTTTTCTTTCCGCACAAAACTTCTTGAAAAGCTTGTCTTCCCATATGATTCGCTCCGGTTCAGTACGATTTGCTATTCCCAGATTATTTAATCCTGAAACCAACATTCAACAATAAATTCAAAAACTTGAATGTTTCTAAGCTCAAAAGAAGTTGATAGAAGAGCTTGCCATTTCAGCAGGAAAAATTCGGACGTGAAGGGCTGTCGAAATGCTGCACAGACGGAATATATCTCACAGACGTATGTATGCCTGGAAAATGTTCCAACAACACAATCCAGCTGTGCTGTTTCCAGAAATTCCTACAGGTTAGCATTTTTTCCTACTTGACAACTATGGCCGACTTTTATGCTGTGCTTGCATGAAGTTCTTCGTAGGGCTAAAGAGCTTCCTCAGCTTTGAAGCCACTCGTTTCCCCAAAATTTTTAGAAGAGCAGAGATCTTTTGATGGGGTGCATACTCATAGAAGTAGCTACATTTGAAACTCTACCGAAATGTTCTTCACAACAGTTCATTCTACCGTCAAGAGCTTGAGTCGAACGCATGGCTTCTCCGACCCTCATTAGAGAGGTTGCTGACTTCGATTTTTTTTGAGCGCATTACTAGAGGTGGTTTTTCAAAGTTGGTTAGTCATTCAGCGATCCACAAAACCACAAGATCAAGGTCATGATTGCGCCATGTACCACGCTATAACCTCGATTCATTACCTATTGCAGAAATTGGCTTTCGTACATGCTACTTTCACTTCCCACATGAATTTCAATTTTCCCATGTTTGTAGAAAGGTCTCAGGGTTGCTCATTCATATTTAGGCACGCTACCGTTGTTGCGAAGACGACAATCAATCGCTTGGTCCAGCCAGTACAATGGACTTCAGCATGTGCTGCTATACAAATTTTGTGACCGATGTAAGACTTGGACGAGTTTTCCAATTTTGGTTGCCTTCTGAAACGGTTCACGATTTCAGGATCCTTGTTGTAACACCGAAACATCATCGCAGTACTGGCTTTCAGTACATGAGGTGTGCTATCCGAACACAAAGGTTGATTACTCAAATATCAATATGGAGGTTGGTATTGCGCTTACATCACCATTTCCGATTTCCGCTTTTGGACCTCTTTTTATTTTCCGACGAATAGACAGCGTTCAATACCACTTTTTCGAATGCTGTCTTTTTTAAACTTTTTTGATAGTTCATTTTTTATGACAGCGGTCAGTTTTTCCTCATAGCTTGGGGACCTAATGGCTGCTTTCATAGTCCGTGATTTAGCCCGCGAGCGCGCTAGCGAGCGAGCGATTGGAGCGGTGCCTGCCTCTTGTTTACAACTAATCTTGGTCGATACCGCAGGAAGAGTAGTCCCTCGGCTGGCTCGCGCGCTCGCTCGCCGCGGACTATGAAGACAGCCAGAAGACAGTTGATCTTGCGGTACAGTATCCCAGAACACTCACATACAGTATCCTTAATTCAGTAGTAAGTAATTATGCCAGTCTGAATTCAGGTACGATTTGCTGAAGGTGTACGTGTGGTAAATCTAAACGAAAATCGTGTCTGGGATTATGAGTGTCGTAACGGCGGTAACCGAACACAGTACGCCTACTTACCGTAACCCAAGTTCTACATCTGACACATTTGCTTAATAGGGTAGGGCTCATTGTGTCGACACCAGTAATTTTGTGAATTTTGTTTTTTCTATCTCTTGAATTCTTCTTATGCTGTACGTTTCACCTTTTTCTCATTCATTCTGGCTTGATTATTCGATAGTAGGGTGTTGGCCAGTGATGGTTGGTGTAGAGACCATAAGATTTGATGTTTTCGTTGCTTCATAAGGGAAGCATTACCAGCTCCGCCAACCAGCTGACCTTGGTGGGAAATATCAACAGCTGGGAGGGATCCAAATGGCTGATAGTTTTGAGGGACGGTGGCAAGGAACTTTGATCCCCCTTCAAAATTGGCAATTTCAGCCATTTTTCAAAACACACCTATTCGAAGGCAGAACGAAGGTTCTCTCGAGTATCTGTCTCGTTTTCAAATTTCAAAGACGTTAGGAGTCCTTCTCAAAGTTGAATTGATGCATCCTTCTTTGTTCGCCTGTCTCTTCCGATTTACTGGTTAATATGTTAATCAAAAATGTTTTATGGTGGTTTTACGACTTTTATGCTTTTTTTGTGAATTAAGAGCTCAATCATGACACATAACCTTAACTCATACTCAAATCATCAAGCTTCAATTTCTCCAGGCTCCCGACTTTTGTGCTTTCTTGGTGCCTCCTATGGTGAAAGCCAGGAAGCTGTTGGAGAGGAATGGTTCACCCCTAAACGGTTTTTGGCTATAGATTCCCTGGCCAGAAATGAGAACTTCTTAAGGGACATCTGGTCACTTCTCATTTCTGAGGAATTGCTTTGGGCAAGTTACAATGTAGAACAATGTTTTAATGAGAGAGTGCAGACGAAAGCAGAAAAGTGGGTTGAGCCTGAAACAATTGAAAAAAGAGCACTTTGTGACTAGCTCCTTTACGGTATGAGAAACAAGTGCTTCCTTGGGAATCTATAAAGTAATTTGCTTTCTTACTAGTTTAATTTGTATATGTATAGTTTACATAGTTTATTTGCATTGAATCTCGTTTCTGTTGAAATTGTAGATCCACATAGCTCATCCTGCGACCGATTGCTCAATGTGTATAGCTGAATTTATGGTGCTACCATTTGCATACTCTTTTGGCCTAATGCTTTACTATTTACCTGTTACCATGTACTTTGTTATTTGTTACTGTGGTATTTATGCATGATTAGATATTTTATTATATCATATATTATATTATAATCTAACTGCTCTTTTAAATAACGCCATTTTTAGCGGAGATGAAGTTTTACTTTGAGGCTTTTTTTCTATACAAGTCAGTTATTTGTCTTATACAATTGAAATAAGTGCTTTTTCACGATGAAAGCAAGTGGTGTATCTGTAGAAGACAGCCGGAGAGGCGGGAAATGCCTTACAACAGAGTGGAACCGTCAACTATTTTTATCTCTGAATAGTAGCAGTAGCAGTAGAAGTCGTTTTTTCCGTAAGATTGCCTGCAATCTCAATCACGTTCTCATCGAAAGAGATTTTAGCCCCTCTTCTGACAATTGACCACGCCTCTGCATGAGAAAAAACTCCTTTCACACGGGGAAGGTCTATCTCCGTGCGTAAAACCGAGAAGGTGATTCACAGACTGCTTGGGACAAATAGAACAATTGAAAAATGAAGGGTACTCGTTTGGGGAGAGCTACTTTTAACTTCTTGATGATATGATACTTAGGGATACTTCTTATTAAACAAATATAAAACTTATAACTTTCTCAACATTAGCGGTTTCCTCGATTTTTACGAGCAAGACGGAATTTCTTCGTATAGAGTACCTTTCTGTATTGGTGAAGTAAGGTAACTTACTTCACCAATACATTATTGAGAGTTTCGTATGCTGACAGCACCTAGACGGCCGTGCAAGCCTGAAGAACTTTTAGTAGGATACTTGTCAGAGAGATGCAATGTGGTAGATCAAGGTATTTTCCGATCACGGTATTTGATCTGCTTCGGGCATATGAGGTGGTCGGCACCATTTATTGATTTTCATCCCATCTTGTTCAGCGGCCCATCGCCTGCGGGCACTTTTCTCAACTTATTTCTACTTTTACTTTTTACTTTTAAATTCTGCTTGTATTCTATCGTCTTTGCGAGAAATGATGTATTCAACTGTATACAGTGCCAGTTGAAGACCTAAGGTCATTCTAAGCTATGAGGTGTCTGCCATATTTCACGCCTTTTGTGAACCTTCGACATTCACCACTCATCTTATGTTACTAGTTGTAATTTTAGCGAAGCTTTAGGAAGTTGATGAACTCATTTGGACGGACACCCAACCATCTGAATCGCCACCAAATTTGGCATCTGTCACAGTTAAAGGAGAAAAGAAGAGAGCCTTCACGCTTCATCGGATCAACCTTCAATCACTATGACAGGATGAGAAGGTGTGTTATCTGAACATTGATTCCAATCAAAAGTGCTTTTTGCTTGAATGATCACTGAGCATGATTCCAATGGTATCGTTGAGTGTGGGCCAGTCGAGTGTAGGCGAAAGTTAATTCTCTCAAGGGATTCTTATATGAATAGAATGCCCTAATCACTCGGAAACTTTGATTTTTCAATTCTATTGATTTGATAGCTCCTGCAACTTTAATTCTAAAATTTCAAATATTTCGAAAATCTCGCCTACCTCAAAACAGCCCAGATTGGCCATTTATAGTCACTGTACTTACATATGTCTGTAGAATTGAGAGCCTAGAGGTTTTCGAGTTTACCGTTGATTGCTTCTCAGATGCCAAGATGGTTTTTGAAGAGGTCCCGATACAGCTCTGAGGAAAGATTTTGAATTTGCAAGAACTCCCATTCTCTGACACAGATTTGAAATGTGCAGAAATATAAGGTCTTGCCGATTAGGGGTAGTTTCCGAAAATTCCTCACCAGGACTCCTGTCGCTGAGCGAAGTCAGTGCTTTCTCAGTACAAGACAAAGCTTGCAAAAATCTCTTTTTATCAGTATTTTTTTGCTGATTGCCTGAAAATCGGTAGACAATAAGCAATAATTGCCACATTAGCGATTTTATTATCGAACGATCAGCATTTTCTGCCGAAACTCGAAAATTTTTCCGAAATATGTATAGAAAGAATTATGGGCGATGATCGATTGTTTCGGAATGCGTTTCTTCAGGAAGGGGAAAGGAGGGGGAAAGGTGGCAGGAGGAGCAGGAGCAGGGGAGTGGCCTGGTCAATTTCTGCTCAGTCTCATTTTTTCCCAAAACAATGTTCATTTTCTCAATTAATAAAGTTTCCAAAGAAACACCTGTCGACCGCCATCGCACGATATGATAAGACTCATGCTGCAAACCTAGAGAAGCTTAAAGAAAGAGTGCTATCTCCCCATCACACACAGCGACTCTTTGATAGTTGCCCACCACATTGCAAACCTTGTTAGCTAGTTGTCTCTCCATACCATTCCAGAAACTGATCGTTTCCCACTTATGGCTGGTTCTTCTCATTTTTTTGACAGTTTGTAAATTGTGGGTGACCTGAAATATGTCTGAAATAAGTCATGAATGAGTTATTGAACTAACATCAATCGACTGATTGAAAAAAAAAGAAAAATCACAGGCCAGTTTGTTTGTCGTAGCTCGATCTGCTTTTTTGAATTAACCAACACAATCAGTAGCCATACGAAACAAGACAATTTGTGATTCACATGAGTTCAATTTTTACATAGAAAATGATTTTTGACTGTTAGGCGATGTACAAATTGCTTTATTCGTCAACTGGCTGGCTACAGTAAACCGAGTGAATTGCAGACTTGATCGGCATTCTGGGCCTCGGACTCACAATCAGCTTGGGATTCCATCCACCGTAGAACGTTACTGCTTCCTTTTAACAGCTCATTTATCTTATAACGCCTCAGACTCAGGGTGGGTTCTGTTTCTTTTTCGACCTACAAAATGATAAAATGAAGTCAATCGATTATTATCGCTCCCGGATAGGCGAAAGAATTGGTTCTCTTGAACGAGTATTTATACAAGGTCTGATGTCTGGATTATGCCGATCATGACATAATCAGAGGCAATAGCATGTACGCATTTTCCCACTAGCGATTATTTAACCGTCCGATTCCGTTGTTATAAAGAGCTTCGGAACACGGATACGTCCACATGATTTGATCAGGAAAACGCTCTATCAATTTTTTCAGAAGAATGTCGGTAGTAACAATACTGACTCTGTTTGTCTCAAAGGCCCCACTCATGACGATAGAAGATTTCCACAATTCCTATTCCTCTCCCACTCCTTCCTTGCTTTATTCATGGGTTCTGAAGTAGATAAGCATAAATTCGGAAAGCATTTGTCGAACTTATTGTCGATTTATGAATGGCAACTTCAAAGAAGTTCCCTGCTCAAGTGGTTGCTCTTATGAAATTTGCTGGGTTTTCTCATCGATTCAAACCTACAACGACTTTCGAACGCACTTCGAATGGTCTCAATTCCCGTTTACTCACTAGAAATTCGCTGAATTCATGGTGTTCTCGCTGTAAGAAAGTCTGATTTATTCGTGTGTTCTTCCAAACAAACATCATAACAGCCTTCATCTTGCAGTCATTGACGAAGTCTCATCAGCTCAGAAGAAATTCAAATCTCAAGTAATAGGAGGTTACAGAGAAGCAAAAGATCACTCGAACTGGCATAGGAATCCGCTGTTCTAGTCGATTATGGGCGGAGGTGGTGTAGTGGCAAGTGGCATACTATCACACAAGCTTGGTCACGGGTGCCAGTCCCTGATCGGTATCTGCTCAGGCTAACCAAGCTTTCTTCCCTCGGAAGTGTCTAATCGGTACCAGACTCGTCTGAGAGAATAAATGCATTGACTTGTACATCGGCTAGCCACCACAAGTCATTGTATGTATAGGCCCCATCAATACGCCACTACGATTCTGAAAGGAAGTCGAGTGCGGAGGCGCATTCCTCAGACGGGATTGATTAGCACCCAAAGATTTATCCTTATCTCAAATCCGAGTAAAGATCGGAAGAAATTTAGAATCGAATAGACATCTTGGAAGATTGGAATAGTCGCTTTGCGCCGACGCGATTGTTCCTGGGCTTGATAGGTGAGCCAAGCGCGTGGAAGCGGCGGTGCTTTCTTCTCAATTATGGCATTCGAGTTTGTCTAATTATGAGATTTCGAGGACACGCCTGGTAGTAATCGCCCCCTCGTTTTAATTTTTTTTAAAAGCCGGTACATTCCTAGGAAAAATCAATACAACGGACTGATGTCTAGAGAAAGCAATCAATATTCCGAATAGAAGCCGGATTTCGAAGTAATCACTCTTGTCAGTGAAGAAAGAATGAGGCGGTTGATCAGTAGGGAAAGAAAGAGGTGCTGATGCCGTGCGTGGCCTCATGTAGCATAGCTGAGAAACTGCAGTTCAGCTATGCCAACATCTTGCCTTGCTCAACACCGCGATTGGGTGTGGGTCCTGTAGCGAGTAGGAAGAGAATACGGTAGAGTAGAGAATATACTTGTAAATATGAAAACAGAAAGTACCTGTAAGCGATCGATGGGAAAACATAGAGGCGCAGTGCAACCCGCAAGAATGTTTCCACTTCGTACCCACCACCGGACAAGAATCGTTCGAGTAAGGCACCCAAGCAGTCGATAACTGCCCATGAAAGCATTAAATATTCGGAACTCATGGGTCGTAGACGTAGAGGAGTTGGTCGAGGTGGTGTTAGTGAGTGTACTGAAGCCGCACACCACGGGACCTGTACGTACCGCCCATCGCACTGTCGGTGGTCGGTAGGTCGGTCGACGGTCGCATGGTGGAGAGTGTGCTCTGTGGGACTGTGCTCCGCCCACTTAGGTAAACTTGGCACTCCTCTCTTATTGCATTCATTGAAGAAATGATGCAGATTGCTGGGTACGTTATGAGAGTAAACTACTTTGATTATCAGAAATGACCCTGCGATCAATTCTCAGGGACAAAAGCTTGAAAAATCGAGGCCATTGTCTGCATGGTTCAATCATTGTCTGTCTCCTTCCTTCTTCGAAATCTCAATTTTTTAGGAGCTACTGAACTGCTTCATTTGTTAGGACATCTGTGGCATATAAGGGTGACCAAAAGATCGGGTTCCTCTTTGAAGTTCAGATCATAGAGAATGACCCTCATGACAGGCCGAGAACGAAATTAATCAGAAGTAGAATGGTCGATATGATACGTGCTTGAAGGTAGCGTTTTTTTAATAGCGGAAAAACAGGAATCCACGTCTCCACAGGAATAACCGCCCCTTAATGGATAGTTGTTCATGCGCATGTAAGAGAAGGCAGGCAATTGGAGATTATTGGGCCACACGGTCTGAATTTTAAAGGATACTTCAGAGTGACTTAAAGGTTCCACTGTTCTCTTATGCTCGAGCTCAACAATTGCGAGCTGATTTGAATTATTGCCCAATGAAATTTTGCACTTTCCTCCCCACCCGAACGTACGATTGTGTGTGTAGGCAGAATGATGACTTAATCTAACGTTATTTGATAGTCACGGAAATGAAAGGCTCCAAGTTCACGTCCCTGGAGCAAGTAGATACCGATAGGTCGTGGGAAACACAGTGGGGCTTCCAAAGCTTTAACGACACGCTTCCAAAATTGGTGGAGATTTTTGAGCCATATGATATTGTATTATAGTGTATAAGTGATATCGTATAACTAGGCATCCTTATATCTTCAGCTCTTCCAAAAATGTAGAGCATGTACGATCAAGTCGGTGCGAGTATGAACTGGGCATGATGTAACTCATCAGAGTAATTAAACACAAAAAAAAGGGCTGATATCATTTGGCAATCCTGAACGGGCCCAAAGCTAGTAACTCGCGCGGTTTATGCCAACTATTATAATTAATACAAAGGGTTGTCCACGATTACCTGGACGCTTGAGAAAAAAGCATACAGAAGCTTTTCTTCGAGATCCCTGGCCCATGGAAATGAAACACGGTGAGGGAATTACCCTGCATAGGACAAAACCGTGTCTGAAGAGGGTTAAAAGATGCTGAATAGCTAGACAGACTTATCTATGGAGTACCTCTGGGGCTGTGCGGACAACCTTTCGATTCTCCGAAAGTCTTCGGTAGTAACTCAGCGGGCAACCGAGACTGACAACAACTCATTTGGGAAACGATGAGACGACATAGTCTTTTTCCTATCTTCAGCAACTTCTCCTCCAAATTGAACCTAACTGCTTGATAGGTTGACACATCTCGAAGAGTGGGGACTAATCCTTCCAAAACTATCACGAGTAATGATAAAAAACATCTCGGAAAAGTCACAGGAGCAGCAGAAGTGACGTAAGAATAAGGAATATGAACATGTCGAACCTTCAAACGGGATAAACTCAGAATGGCTAGGTGATCAGTCGAATTGGCAGCATTGAAAGGGTCGATAGATTTTGGCGACGGAGTCAATGGAGTTCTAGTGGAATCTATCGACTGGCTGGGTGCGGTTCGTCGTCCGTCACTCCATTCGTTTGCACAGCGCCGTTGCCATTACATCACTGTCTACGTAACGACTATATCCGACCGTATTGCGGAATTTGAAGGAAATCCGGCACATTTTCTTCTCCTAACCCCTTGGCCCTGCCCTCTTAATCTTTCACCTACTCATTTACTTTCTTAGTGAATGCTTACCCAGAGTACTACTCTTTCAATCCCCTCCCCCACCCACTCCCCCCGAATGACTGACTCATGGGGACCACAACTGGAGTGCTGTTTGACGGTCGCTTTCGGAAGTGAATCACTCAGCACACATGGGAACTCTCCTTCGGCAACGTCAGGGGGCAACGATTGATGAATCTGGAATGGTTTCTTTCACCGATGAAATACTTTGAGGTCGAGATTTTGGCATCGGTCCGGAGCTCCGTTATCCTGTCAGAGCCATGACAGTCCAGCTCATTCAGCTCGGGAATACGGTGGAATGATGAGAAATATAGTATTCAAGGGCTCTGGTGGAGGCTAAACTACTCCCACAGCTCACAAGGAATTAGTAATCAGGGTGATGTGTTATCCTGGAAGATTAGGGAGGTTTAAACAAAAGCTGGCTACGGTCTTTGCTCGTTCAATCCCAGAGGCTTGCCTTTTCCATGGCATTCGCGAGAAATTTTCACAAGGACGTAGAGCTGTCACTCGAAGTTTGATTGCTTCGTAGTTCCCTGTTTGACACCATGATCAGGAAATGTCCTTCGATTCAATTCAAGCTGCGGTCTCATTGTCCCTTTGCAGCATGTTCACTACCCAAATCCCCTTCCATCAATGACTGGATAGCTCAGAAATGTTCAAGCCACAAACAACATCCAGGACAAGATTATAGAGCCTTCGCATCGCATTTACTAAGCTTATACGGTCAAACTTCGCCAAAGCCGGGTCCAATCTTATAAGCGAATAAGTGGGCTACGAAAGCTCTGTGCATGTCCCCAAGCCATTCCGGAACTAGAAGTTTCTGTAGCAAAAAACAGTGCAGAAAAAGTTAGGTGCATGGCTCATCCTGATTAACTCACTCACTCGCTTGCCGTGGATTCTCTAGGATGAGCCATGCATCTGGCTTCAATGTATTATCGAATCAACATTCGATTGTTGGCAAAAGTGTGCACTGAATGCAGATGGCATCATCTAGTTAGAGATTCCAGGTGGAGGCCCACAAACTGGGGTAACCCTTCTTTTTTTCCGCGCGGATGCATCCGGAATCCCGTTCGAGACGATGTTTTTGCTAAATTCAGCAGTGAAGGTCTCCCTACTTGAGCTTCTCAGAAAAATCAGGAGCCTAGCCAGGAACTGAGACGCATTCATGATCCATGCCAACATCGTTGATTATTGCGATGATTCAGCGAATTCCGAGTCGATTCCGATTTGTTCCTTGATTTTTCGGTCAATAGTTAAGTAAAAAAAGGGCAATACACTACAGTTAGTGTCTCGTATTTCACATCTCGTTTCGATGAACAGCTTGGGTTACTGTAGAGTGAATAGCGCTGCAAAGATGAGTGAGAGTGAGGGGTGTTTACCGATCTCACGGTACTTCATATCCGTCGCGCCCTTCTGCCCTGCAGTGAACGAGAGAGAAAGAGAAAGAGTGTGTGTGAGTGAGTCTACGAGTAAGTTTGCTTGACCTGACGTTTGGCGACTATTTGCAATGTCGCGCCATCGATGATGGTGCGAGAGTGACGCGCCCGGCCGGTGCTTGCATTCTTCCAAGTGGTATTTTTCGCCTTCTCGCACATTGTCTGCTTATCGCAGCAGGTGGTAGGCAGTGCACTTCTTCGAGCAGGATATGCTAATGGAATGAAGAAGGTATGAAGAGAAACTCTTGGAAAGGATCACCGATAGTGAGCTACATCAGCAGAGTCATAAGAGGGCCTTTCCTCTCCCCTGGACTTGATTCCAGAATTTGTTGGCCATCGGGCTCAGCAATCGCACTCATGTTTGTTTGAGCCAAGAAGTGCTCGAAATCAAAAATCGGAATCATATCAATCAGAAATCATGGATCAAGCGTGAGGAATTAAAATAAAGCTTCTATCGCTCCACATTTGCTTTGGTTCTCGGTAGCCTTCCCTTTTGTTCCTCCGGTTTCTTCCGTCTCGAGTGCGCTGAGGCACAGAGGTCGAATTTGTGTATCCGTAGCCTATTTCCCACCTTCAAAAATCTTCTTCCCATACGAAAGTCTTGAAAGGTATAAATAAGATAGGAAACTCTCCACAATGCCCGCTCCTCCCTTCTCCTCGCCTCTTGGGGGATTCTAAATCAAGCGGACTAGTCGTAATACCGTCTGACTTGCTTTTGGAGGAGGCTTAACCTATACCACTTCTGGAAGGGCTTTTGAGGCTCTAAGGACTGTTTTTAGTAGTCATTTGAGACCTTCATTTTTTTCAGTCTCCTGGTATCGGTTTTGGAACTTTGAGAACCCAGTTTTTGAATCATTCAAACCTGGCGTGAATGTAGACTCCTTCAGGCCTAAGAACTTGTTGTTCGTTTCTCACGTCTATCTTATGTAGAGTATGGACAAATAAACAAACAAATGAATAAAAGTTCAATTATCAGGCAAGCCGTGAGCTTCTGTCTTGCATGTATGAACTGTCATAACAGTAGTCGAGTGTGCAATGAAATCAAACTTCTTAGTTTTCTAACAAACAGCAGAGCCCCAGCAGCTCACTAGCTCGTATGAAGGCGTATCCAACGTTTCTCAAAGCTTTAATGCATCTATCTAAAGAACATTTAGGTGTTTTTGAGAAATGGGGTATAAAAATGTTTTGCGTATGTATAGATTTATATACAGAGATTGTGAATGATGGCTTCTTTTAATCTTGAAGTAAAGTCCGGTTTCTGGCGTTGTGTATAATCTTTCACACCCATTGGTGAAGTCAAAAGTGGTAAATAAATAACTTCATTCTGTTGTGCGCATGGTTTATTTCGGATGGTGAGCGGTATTGGCCTCGTACAACAGTACGAAACTATTGAAGTTAGGTATTGTAGCGCCTGAGAGGCCTATAATTAGTAATTGTAATATTAGAATTAATTATTACTTTGATAGTTCCAAATAAATGACGACCTTCAAAAACGCTACACGGAAGATGGTTCACTTGTTGCCTATCAAAATGCTGTAATTTGGTTTTTGGTTTTACAAAGAAATTTTCCCTTTCTAGAAGCATTCATGTGGTTCTTCTTAGACAGTTGAAGACCTATGATGAGTATACTAGTCTTATCTCGACAATTTCGAATGTTTTCTCTCTGATTCGCACTCCATCAGTTCCAAAAAAGTAGTTTATATGTTTGCATGCGCCCATATTTCGACACATGAGCTTTTATTCTTTTTCCTATGGAGGCTTTTAAATTGTTGCCGCTTTCTGGGATGGGGAATCCTATGAGCACTTGCTTTGTTTTTATTTCTTTGTACCAGTAACTTGAAATCAGCCAGACTTGGGTAGTCCAAAGCATAATTATTCACGAAACTCAGTGTCTCTGTATGGGGCATGACCTTCCTGAGTCCAAATTGCAAAGTACCTAAAGTGTGAATTCATGCGCGTAGACTGCCTTTATTTGGACTCGAAAAGATCTAAGAGGTATATACCTACAACCTCTCCCTCCTGAGAACTTTAGAGCTCCAAAATTTAAACGGTGTCGCACACTTGCTCCTTTGTACTTCTGATAGAATCCAAAAAGGAAGAGTACAAAAATTGCACATTTCTGCATGAGCAATCCTCAGTAGCAGTGCGACCTACAAAGAAGGCACTTACTGTAAACATTTTTTGCCGGAGACCTTATTTAAGATTTGTTTGCCAAGGCAGGCTTAGACTGATGGAGCATCAGTCAATGCACAATCGGCTATTCGATCACCGGGCATAGTGAGACGTCGCCGATGACGGTATTTGCCGATGGAAGCGCTCGGCTGAGCCGTTGCCTGGCGAATCCCTCAGCAAACATCGCTGACCCGTCGGTAGCGAGTCATAGCTATCTACCGGCTCTTAGCCAGCGAGTACCTTATATTAAGTGGCTAATGACAGGGACTTGAGTTTGCCCCATGACGGAATTGAGAGGATGGCAAGTGGAAGGCAAGGGGAGCTGATTTGAACACCAGGATAGTGCCCTGGTCCGAATTTGAGGATTCTTCAGAATAGTCAGCATAATTAGTAGCGATTTAGAAAAACATAAATGAAAGTAATGGGGGTGCACAGCCCCCTTCTTTGAGGGTGGGCTCATATTGCCCCTGAATAATATAGGAAAAAAAAGTCGAAGACTTCAATGGGCACCATTTTCATGGGAGCTATCTCTCCTTTCATTCCCTGTTTACTATCGCTATCGTTTGGTCTTTTTATATGGGCTTTTTGATATGTCTCACTCATGAGCTGGCCAAGATAAGGCAGCTTGGACATTCTTGCTGTTTTGCGTATCGTTCTTTGGGGAGACTAGGAATTGTCTGGTATCGTTTACCGGCGGCCTTTCACTCCTTGGAAGTCTAAATGTCCATGCGACACTTCTAGTGGGAGTGTTGCCAGAGTCCCGTTTTGCAAACTTTGAAATGTTTACCCAAGCTTCGTTATAGCACCAATGCTGCGAGCTGTACATGTGGGGAGCGCAGGGAGTGGAAAAAGGGTGGGAAAAAAGACGTGGAGCTACCTCAAATTCCCGGAATTTCAAAGTTAGTGGATGATTCGCTCAAAGGGGTAATTCATTAAATGCAGTCTAGCGAATGGCAGATACCATTCTTTACAAAATCTTCAAAAATGTATGGGTCGCTGCCCTGATTGGCCCCCTTCCTTTTCCTTTTTCTAAATGCTTTGAGTAAGCATGAGAAGTGAAAATGGATTGAGTGACATTGGTGGGTTCGCTAGAGTGTGCAGAGCGTGCAGCCAAAATAAGTGAAGTGTCACCTGTTCTTCTCCGCTCCCTTAAAGAGCTCACCTTTCATGGGTACCTGGTCTCCTATTAAACCAATGGCGGTGTCCTTCCTTGTGAAATTCCCATGTTCAGAAGCCTGAGATACTTTCCCAAATGAATTGCGTACCGTAGAAGCTGCACAATCACATCTTCTCCGCTACTAGAAATGTATCGCCCCATTTCTCAATGTCTTCCTGTACTATGTAGGTGGGAACTTCTAGTATTCGCCTAAGATGAAAGATTACTTTAGGTGAGCGTTTAGAAAAACGACCCGGAGCTCTCGGCCCATGGTCAGCTGGATTGTTTATGTGATTCAGTTACCTTCATTGAACAAAAAACACAATGTGATTCTAATAATGGTTTATTACTAAATTATATCTTAATGACTACCCAATTGGAGAAGTAATGCCGATGAAGGAGGAGGAAAGGTTCGATTCCCAATGAAACTCCGAGTAGAGACCTAGGTAAATCTGTAAAGTCTGGAGTGTTGTGCTGCTTCCTGAGAAAAAAGGTCCTCGCATGAATCTAACCAGGAAGCTACAAGCGGTCAAATTAGGGGACAAAGTTTATTGCAATGTTGTGCGAAGATTGCAAAGTTCACAATGGTATTTTGAACAGACTTTTTCAACATTCAAAAAGAGATTGAAATTTCTCAGAAAAGCAGAACATGTATGCATTCAGTTGTTTTTATTATAGTTCGGATTTTGTCGTAGGATGCGAGGTAACGATCTGGAGGAAAAAGCTTGCTGGATGAAGAGTTAAGAGTAGCAGTCTTGGTCTCTATAACTACATTCACTATTCAGGCTCTATCGTTCACCTAGGTCTCTCTAATCAGAGCTCAGTAGGAACTGGAAATCTTCCTTGAGTGATAGGTAGGGTTTCTAGAAACGACAGAAGAATGAGATGGATACTAATGCATAAATAATAGAAGAAGGGAAAATTATCTCATCAGCTGTTCAAGAAGTTCCCAAAATGGATCTATCAAATGCGAACTTATTTTTCATGATAACTATCTGCAATATGTCTTTCTCTAATTTGGCAAGAAAAGATGTCGAAACTTTGGATAAGTAGGTGAGAAGGAGTCTTAGTGTTAGACTATACCTAGAGGAGCTTTTTGAAAGAAAATGAAATTTTCCTCCTCCTTCCATGTAATACAAAACGCTGAGGTGACATGCATATTTTAGTACATCTGAGAAAGTTTCGAGTGCTTTTTTCTGGGCTTCTGAAGCGACGTATGAGAAGCAAGGGAGGAGTAGTGGTGGATAGTGGGCGTTAACGAGCACCATGACATGAGACCCTATGGAGAAATCGGATAGTAGTTGATGACGTTGATAAACTCCTTTTTGTGGACGCTTTCTTAAAAGCACTAGAAAACTAAATTGACGACCATGCAGGAATTATGATACAATATGGGAGAGTCCGTGGAATGGAGAATCATCTTTTAAAATTCTTCATGAAATTTGCCGTATTTTGCCAATTTGTCGACAAGGAACTCTTCTAAATGGACCCAAATTCTTGGGTGAGGATATTCTGTTGCGAGAATTGGAACTGAGATCCATTCCGGGAACTTCTCAAACAACTTAATGACTAGTGTAAAAAGGTAAGTTAAAGCTATTATCTCAGGTGTTATTGCAAGTAATCTATTGCAACATTACATAGATAGAAAGAAAGAAGAAAGAAAATGTTATGAGAAACGTTAGGACGACGTGGTTAAGTCGGTTTTTATTTTCCAAAACCGAATCCACCCCCTTTAAGTGTTTCGATATCGCCGAAGCCTGCAGGCAGATTGATGGCATCACGATCGGTCTGAAACGAGAAAAATTACGAATCGGACAATAAAGTCATATCATAATTCAGCAACTTAGGTACCTGTATTAGTTGCGGCTGCGCCTGTATTATGTACATAAAGGCCCGTGTTAAGGTACTTACACAAACTACGTACGGGTGGGAGCCCTAACTCTGTTTTTATGTAGCATATCGTTGTCACAAACGAAGTACACCTACAAGGAAATGGGATGTTGCATAGAAGATGGCACGTATGAGAAGAAGGGGACGCTGGCGACAGTGAAAGACAGAGGCTGTCTTAGGAGAGCAGTACCCTGAACCACGACGGCTCAAACTGATCGGCGAGCCGTTCGGCACTTACGTGTCGAAAACATAACAGGGAAGAATGCACGGTTCTAACCAGTATCTCCACCGTACCCTTGGTATTACCTTAGAGGGTAGGCGATACGTGTACGGGACATTTGAGAACAATCAATCGCAAGATACAATACCGTGATTACGGTAGAATTGCGGTTACGATTACGGTGACGACGGTATGTATATGTAATGGATTTTCAATGTTGTGACCATTTTTCCTTTCCTTTCATTTTTTCCTTCACTTCAGTAGTGATTTAATTTTGCGCTTGGGGCGAGCCACGGGTCTTAGGCCCTCGATCAACATCAGAGCCTGAGCGTTGGGTTCCCTTTCAGAGATGCTACGATCAGTTTCTCTCATCGAAGTCGTATTATCACATAAATTATAATCAATGCTATAAAAAAGTTGAAAAACATTACTTATCCCTCTTCATATGGTCTGAATGACAAGTTTCAGTACTGGATGATAAATTGTGATGCTCTAGCTACCTAGAAGCTTTCGCATATTCGACAACGCTATTGATTCGTTTCCTTGACCGTTTGTCATCATGCCCTATTGTCAGACTAGTTATACAACAGGCGAGCCGCTTTTCACCGATATCGCCCTCTACTAAACACTTACTCAAGTGCCCCTAAGTAGGCTTCGTTGAAATTTATCGTATTTTATTCTGTTTAAATCCGATTATCTTGCATTTCTCCTCGTGGTTTATCTAGCTTATAATGAATGCTATCAAATAATAAGTATTCCAATGAGTGAAACCAGCTAATACCCTGTCAAAGTTGCTTCTCGGGGTTATTACACAGATTCGAAGTGAGCTTCAAATTGATAGGTAGCCTTACCAAACATGGTTTTGATCAATGAACATCGAGTTATAGGGTCTCATGAGAGCAATGGCACTTTGTTACTAATGATAGCAAGGTCTTCTGTGGCTTTCTGACGTTCTTAAGAATACGTTTGATATCTGGTCATTCTAGCTTTGAGAGAAGATAAAATGTTGTTTCTTATTACCACTCCTTCATTTTATTTTTTTTCTTTCCTCATGGATGTTCTGTATCAATCCCGCTGCTGAAACCTAGACACTGCGATCACTTATGGGAAGAAAATGGGAAAATTGAAAACTCACTTTCCCGATAGCAAGCGGAGCGTTCGGATTCACTGCACCGTAGCCCGGTTCGTAACCCTGTATTCTGTTCTTTGGTCGATTTCCACCTAGTTTACCAAGAACTGAAATGAGTTTATTGGGTGGCAGAGTCGGCCAACTGCCTTTTGTTCGGAAACCGTCAAATGTATACCTTTATTGAGTGCGGGAATATTTGGTATGCCGAAGGAATTTAGCACTTCTTGGCTAAGTTTCTTATCACCATTATTCGGCTCTCCGGTAAGACCGAATGAAGGGTAACTGAAAAATTCAAAATTCGAAATTTATTACGGAATTTTTATTTGAGCATGCACATTTGACTGTCTTGGACAGCAAGGAATGAGGTGGGGAATATTTGACCGACCGTCCTTCCGGGTTACGCCACCTACTAGTCTTCTTCACTGTCGTAAAACCATTCGAAAGCTTGTCTCGCCTATTCAGTGACTACCGAAAGCCCAGGAACTGTTACTCTCAAAATTTGTAGAGGTACAAGCGAAATCTTGAATTGCCTGAGCAGATTTGGATCACAGGAACACCTGGCTCTTTGAGGCAGAGCAACGTGTGAGGAAAGTTTAGTATGGAAAATTCAAGACAAAAAATGGAAGTGAGGGAAATGTTTGGCACGAGCTACAGCTTAGAAGTTCCAAAGTCGCTGTACAAGAAAGTTTTTTCAATTAATTGGCAAAAGAAGAATGTTTAGTAACTTCCTTACCCATGGGTGAGAGCATTCAGCGATCGTGCCGGTCCTTTGCCAGTCTTTTGTCCCATTGCGCCAATTTCGGTTCCTTGATTCAGCATGATGCCACCGATCTGAACGTTGTTGTCAGAACATCTTTACCTAGTAATTGTTGCATGCTCGTTGATTAGCACTGCTCCCTGTTCCTGCGAACGAATGAGAAGGATCTGATTTTCTGCTCTGGATTTACTTAAATTGCTGACCTATCTACTGGAATCAAGGCGCGACAAGATTTGACAAAGACTCGTTCGATCCTACCAATTTTCAAAGCAGTTGTAAGGGTCCCTAGGATAAAGTTCGGAAGCTGTGAGCCCATTAAAAGGAGTAGAAAAAGGACATAAGATCTATTAGGAAGACTATGGTTGGTGATGAATATCTATAATAGCCAATCACAAGGTCTCCTGAAACTCGCTATGAGGGCAGCAACATAGCTTAATGCTCAAAACTGGTTCATCGCGTGTGTGGTGACCTCTGCCAGAAGGATAAGGACGTGATACGAGTCCTTTATGAAATCCGCGCGTTAACTTAGTTGGTTGCTGCGGAGCCTCTGAGACGCCTTTCGACCCTGCTCAATAATATCACTGTGTCCAATGATTAAGATTGTCCTTAAAATTCTACCTGGTTGAGGAATGGTAGATTTCCGTTCCCAATGTCTGTTCCTTGACTAGTCAGAACTTCGAACCCTGAAATTCTTCATGCTGGCTAATAAATGTTGAATTTGAGGGAGTCGTAATAATATAAGAATGTGCAGGTGGTTGCAATAAAGTTAGAAATGATTCTCACCTGGTATAGCTCCTAAACCAAAGCCAAAGCTTCTTCCAAGTCCAAGCTGGCCGTTTTGTTGTTTTTGTCCATAACCCTTTGGACGACCATCATCTACCTGACTGGAGCGGCGGCTTGGAAATAGGTTGACGTTTGGCACTCCGCATCTTTCGGAGAATTCTTGACAGAAGATCTAAATGTGTTCTTGGCCAATTTTCATCCCTCTATACTGTTCTTTTCTTAGCATTTATGTTGATCCATTTAATTATGTCGCAAAATCTATTGTGGGTTATCAGTTCTATCCATTCTTTTCATTGGTCCCTGAACCCATTCCAAAACCAGATTAGGCTACAGCAGTTCGATAGATTAGAAAATGAAAAAGATTCTATGAAAATATGTGCTGAAAAACATCAAGAGATCTCACCTGAAGGTCATACCGCAACTTCTTTCCTGGTAAGCATGTGGTTTGGAATGTGTACTGGTTGACAGGGCAGTATCTGAATGACCACCTTTGCAATATGTGCGATAGATAGTTTGAAAACTTCAAAACGAATAGAGTTCGCATGTTTGTAGCCCTACTGTACATGATTTTTCCCAGCTAGGGTATATGGGCACGTTCCCGATCGAGGTTAAATAACGCCAGGGTTTTAGCGTTTTGTTTTTTTTTTCTAGCTTCTAGTCATTTTATATGTTCATTAGCCTGATGGAGCTCCGAGGTAAAAAGCGGCAACAGTCCGTAATATGGATAGTAAAATGAAAATAAGCGGATGAGGCAATTAATGGTAGTTGCGCCACGCGTTAGACTACCACGCGGAATGAATGGCGCACGATTGACCTATATTATGAACTGAGCGCACCCTTCGATGTCAGTTCAGGGTATGGGTCTTCGAATTGTAAGGCAGGCAAAAGTAACAATAACTATTTCCAAGGAATTGAAGGGTTGTGTTGAGCTGTGGAGGACTATCCCATGGATTGAATCGAGCATAATGGGACTCGGATCGCAACTAGTTCAGTTTTGGTAAATTCATGTTATTGAAAGGCTTTCGGATTTGTTGTGGTGATCAGTGCTGCCAAAATGATCAAAATAAAGCCAAAAAGCTTCCAAAACTGGAATTTTCTCCTTGAAGTAGTCATGTATGAGTGACAAGCAACAAAACAACTGCGCCTACCGTCTATAATCGTTCTCTTTTTGCAAAGTAGGAAATATCGTATACAAAAGATTTTGTCGCGGTAGCGGTACAGGCGTTGTAGAACGACGAGGTCTAAAATGACAATGCAACATTCGGAGGGTGCATGAGGCTTGACCGGTAAAGCTTTTAGGCGTCTTTCTACCTGTGAGTAGTTGTTTCTTCTTCGAACTCTAACGATATATCTTCATCTCTTTCATGGGTAATCTCCTGAAATGTTTTTTGCCTGTTGGAATGTACCAAACGAGTATTTTCTCGTTCCTCTCGACTGTGCTCGAGAAATAATGAAAACGAGGCGAAAAGCTTCCATCGGTTTCTCATCCCACAAGAATACTGGCCATCCAAGGGCAAACAATGTTCCCGTTCTAAGTTTAACTGTAGATCATGAGTTCTGTTTGAAGAAATTTAGCCTTTTGCCCTGCCTCTGCCCTTTTCCATCCCACGTTTTGAAAGGACGGCTCCAACAGTATCTCGTTCGGATCGAAATTACTTTGAATCCACAAAGAGAGTCGAAGAATTCATTTATTCGAGCTTGGACGGCCCTGTACTTTGTGAAATTCCTGATTTATCCCCGAGAAGTATTGGCTCTTCGAAACAGTGCTTTTAGTCTTTTAGGTCAGTCGGGTCTTTAAGAGCACTGTTCTAAAGATTGGATGGCCCAACTATCCTGAGCGGGACTGTAGCTAAGTAAAATGTGTGGGGCGTCCTAGGTCAAGTTGGAAAATACCGTATTCATTTCTTTTAATGTGGTTTACTATTGTCTGGAGATTGCGGAGGTCATAAATTCCTGAAAAACTCAAAAAAAAAAATGTCGCTGGAAAATTGTACCTTTTCAGATGGTGGTTCGAATTTCTCTTCAAACGGATCTCGTGGTCTATCCGGTTCTCGTCTTCTCACCTCCCTCGATTTGCAATATGCCAAGGAGGGATTCCGTTCACATGCTATATCCACCAGATCTGAAAGGTGGGCGATAATTTGGTTACAATATACCGTTTCAAAAGAGTCTCTGAATCTGTTTTTCCCCAACTTTCTATTTTCTCAATAAGAAGAAGCGGCTGTGATCTAAAAAGGGATTGGACCACAGAGTCAATGTGACTTGACCCTGATGACATTCTGATAACCACCCCTCCAAAAAGATCTAGTAAACTCACCGGCATCAACGAGACTAAGCAGCAGAAATAGCGAAGAAATGCGAAACATCAGCTGCAAAGCGGATGAGCGACTGTCCTTAATGATCTCAACCCCCATTGCGGTCGACTGATGACACCTGGGGGCGTGAACCGGTTCTAGGAATCATATGTAGCCGATCACTCAACAGGTGGGCTTGATCCGAATTTGAGAGCGATTTTTTTCTAGATATTATGACGAGTATTTTTTAAGACGAAGTCTCCTGTCTAAGTAACAGAGAAACAGATAGTTGGGGCTAGGGATTGAATGTCGTTCACAGTTTGAAGTAGTCGTAAATCGGATGCCGACGAGATTTGCGAATTTTTCATCCCTCAAGGTCGATTACTTCAGCAAATCTGGCTCAGCCACCCTTGATCTGCTCTCCGATCTTCTGGGCATGGGAGACGATGTGCTAGTGTGAAGGAAAAATGGCACGGGAGAGGGCCTGAATGGTTTTGGGAGGTATACTCATCCATGTGGGGGACTGACGGCATCAACGTATCATCCTCTACGGTTCGCCACCCAGTCATATGGGAAATGGCTCGCGATTCCCGCGAAAATATTGCACAATTTCTCGTTCCGAACTGAAGTACGTTCACACTGTTCTGGGGCTTCCTGTTGGGGAATTCATCCTGTTCGGTGTCTCTAATTATAAGTTCACTGGGCATTTCGTAACAGAAGGACTCCTAAGGGTTTTGTTTTTCAAGAAAGAAGAGCGAGAAATAATTTATTTACGAATTTTTCCAAATTAACAACAACGTACTAATAGAAAAAACTATTATTATATTTATGTACCCGGCTCTGATTTGGTAGAAGTCCATTACGATTGATCGCAAAAAACCACTGTCGAACATATAGTTTTTTGGTGAGGAAAGCTATTTTCTTCCGTGGACGGTTGAGTGGATACTGCGTATCTCCAGAGATCGTGTCCATATTCGTAATACCAACATTAGCTGCTCTTCTGAGCACTCCAGTAATGAGAACATCATCGATCTGGAAATTAAGATGATGTGAAATTATTTCCTCCACAGTAAAATAAGGTGTTTCCCTCACTGGCCACTTTTTGCCATCTCGTCTTAAACACCTTCTTACACAGCTAGGAACTCTGGTCGTAGAAAGAACTCAAACCCGGACCAGCCTCTTTTGAACCCCAGATTCATCCATTACACTGCATGATCAACCCAGAGACCCTCAGTTGATAGGCTTATAGGATAAGGGTAAAACTTTTGGCGGTGAAAAATGCCGTTTGTGGGGGGCGCCACGCATTTGACTTCCATTTATAGTCGTAGTAGGGTTTGAATGCGTGTCTGGGCTATACAATGGCTTGCCGATGTACAAGTCATTGCTTTTATCCCCCCAGGCGAGTCTATCCGCAGATAATCGACCTTGAAGGGATGGGAGGCTTTTCTGCCTTAGCGGGTCTTGAACCAGGATGCGCTCCTTGGATCAAGCATGTATGATGTAACGATATGGATAGGTTAGACGCAAACTGAGTTTCATCAAGGCCGAGCCTTTTGTTCATATCCTATCCGCAGATGTCTACACGTTCGTTACGATGGACTAGTTCCAAAAATGTAATGAAAACTGAAAGGTTACCCAGAAAAAGCGTTGTAAGTGGGCAACGTTGAGCAATTTCTTCACTGCCGAAATGGGGGCCAAATAGAAATATCCTGGGCAATAGGGAGGATATGTTGTTTCATTCCATTCCTCTTTAGTTGCAGCCCTAAATAATTGAGATCGTGAGATTGATGTTCTATAGTATTCTAAAAGTTAATTTGTTAATTATCCATAGGTGGACGAGTTGCCTCAGTGAAAATGGGCTCTTGGTGCACTCCAACAATGGTTTGAATTGATTTCTTTGAAATTACGAGAATTTCGGTGAAGAACCAATAATTAGGAATTCGTTAGCGTATAATATACTTCACTACGCCATTTTCGCTTACCTTCACTCTTATTCAGTCTTTGGCCCAAGTTCTACTGCGTATTTATTTCCCAGCCTGGGTGTCTACTGCTGGCTTGCTTGGGATTTTTTTCCCATTAGATCTCATCTCAAAGCTAATTGTTGTAATTCTGGAGTGAAATTTCGACTCACCACTTTACATGCGGATCTCGGAAGGGATGATGATGAGCACGTCTGAAAGTTAGGGAGAAGAAAGTGTACATCATTAGTTTCAATATGTTCGAAGTCATTGAAAACTAAAGTTTGATGGAATACTGATAGAACATAATATAGATATTGATCGTAGATGTATAATATTATAGATGTTATAAAAATCATTCACCAAAAAAAGTGGAATACGAGGGGAATAGGAATAACTAGCTAGGAATCACAGAGGGCACCTCGTCGATCGGAACTCCTTCCTATGTTTCGTCAACTTCTCAACTTCGTCTTTGTTTGGTTCACTTGCACCTTTTCATCAACCGTCATTCTCTTGCCTTCCAACTCCAATTGGCGCACAACCTCTTCGGGAAAGGTACTGAATATTTGACAGAAATGATATCGCTCTGCCGAGCCTTTACGTTGCTGATGAGCTCCTTGTACAGGGTGTCCCATAATTACTGGCGCCGATTTATAGCAATATATTTGAAGCTTCTCCGCTGCGAAAGACGATGGAATTTTTATGCACGCTAGCTAACACTATGTCCTACAGCATGCTAAAGTCGCATTTCAGACTATCCACCGTGAGCGCAGATAGAAGTCAAAATTTGCTCTCGATTTGATCGTATGTGGCACGCAGGTATCCTTCTCAATTTCTTCCCAGCTGTTCTCCAGCCTTTGCATTCTAGGGCTCCAAAGTGGGACTGCAAACTCGACAGGTCCTCTTCTAATCAGGAACCATTCGTGGGAGTCAAGTGAGTCAAAATCTGGAAAATGGGATGACCATTCCTCTTCACCAATGAAGTCGGGCAGCTGTCGTCAGCACCACTCGCGAGCAAGCTTGGCTCTGTGTCCTAGAGTAGCGTAATGCTGGAAGGGCAGGACTACGAGATGTTTCAGGAAAAGTAGTCTGATTAGTGCTTCAGTGCTTCCGTCAGTACGCTGTGTGAGTGCTGGTCTTGGTCCATTTTCACGCCTGCACCGAAGAAACCATGAGCATCTCACCCTTGCCAGTGATTTCCTCGAAAAACATCATTTTACTGTTCTGATTGCAACCTTTTTATGAGATATTACACGCTAGATGTTTCTTTCCGAAACGCGAACGTTTTGGTTGTTGAGGGATGGTTTCTTCGTAACAAATTTTTGGGTCAGATAAAACGACGAAGGGTTGCGTGTCATCACTCGAGTGGGACTGCGACCTTCTGCTTTTTCTGGCCCTGCAGTGTCTGTTGAGATCGGAATTGGAGCATACGTTAGAAATGGTAGTGAGGCTTCTGCATGACATTCTTCTATGGCGATCACTCCTGTAAGCCGTGCCCGTTGGCTGCCTTTTGATGGGTCACCCAGGATCCCGACCGATTGGCAAACGGACCATTTTAATAGTCCTATCTTCAGAAACATTCTACCTTTCTATCTCTCCTGACTTTTCTCTGATTCGATCTTCTTTTCTACATTGTTTAATAGCCTTCTGAACGGTTATTATGGAAATCCCAAGGAATTTCATAATGCCCTTCCACCTCTCGCGCGTCAATGATTGCAAGTGGCGTTGAATGAGCCTCCTCCATCTGAAAGATAATGGGAGTTCCACATCAGCAACCATGCATATTGCAAGGAAACCTTCTTATGCAACTAATTAATAGCAGGTAATGTGAATTTGATAGATTATTTCTACCTTAAAAACTATTGAACTTTGGCGCCAATAATTTTGGGACACCCCGTAGATAGAGAAGATTTTTATCGCGAAAAGGATGCAAAGCGCACAAAACATCCTTATCTATTGAGTAGGAACAATCTAGCCTCAGGAGGCTGGGGAACCCCTTCTATGACGACAATATCAAAGTCGTTCTCCGAATCGATGAGCCTAGAACAATGGCATCTTGTATTCTCATGACAGTTCGGTGAACCTGTGACTGGCCGGGACAAAGTAGACTTTCGGCTGTTTCTATCGTAAAACTGCTGCAACACGATCCAGCAGAGCATCGCTCACTTCAGCCCTGGCAGTGGAAGTTGATGGTAGCATCCCCCGGTGACCTGTTATGATTGTTGTGGATTGTTATGAATCAATCGAATTTCTACATCTAAATCATTGGCGATGACCTTGAAGAAAGAACAGCTTCTTCTGTAGAGCTTCTCCACTGCAGGTCCACAGGAATTCTTTTACGAAGCTTTATGTTGGTGCGTAGACAACGAAGATTGTCGAAGCTGGGGTTGAGCATTATCATTCAGTCGCGAACGTCCAATTCGGATTGTCAAGCTTTGTACAAGTGTCCAAGGGTTTATGGCCAAGTGCGTACTGATGACGCCGCACCGACACACGCCTGCCATCGCATGCGCCGAGAAACTGTCTTTCTCCAGTCTCAAATACAGCGAGCCGATGCCTTCTCGTCACAATCAGTTAGATGACGTCGCACTTGTTCTTCCTAGCTTGCATCATGAAATCTTCACCATGCACTTCCGATGCAGGCGTTCCGCGCTGAAACGTTCGTCATCTTTATCCACCTTTGCCCTTTTTTTACCCGTTTGACGCCACGTCCCTTTAACGAAGGATCGGATTATGGGTATCCAGGAGGAGCCAGCTCTGATGCGAGTATGCCCGTGTAGTTACTGTTCAGACGAGTTACAAAGGTACTTCAGTGGACCGAGCTATTCTTCCTTGCATATTTCAGAAAGCTATCATCATTTCCGTGGTTGCTGAAGTGAAAACATTATCTTCATCATTACTCAGTCCTGGTTACCCTTTACGGCTCTGGTTTAACCTTCCCCCACTATAAAATATTCCGAATCACATGAAAGAAGGTCTTTCTCATCCTGTATATTCACAAGCTACAAGAAGAAATATAAAAAAATCAAGACCAGAAATTGTTACCGAGCGCAGAAGAGGTTGTCCGATGTTATATTATGTCGTACGAAATTGGATATTTGCTGAATGTCCCATGCAACGTCATCATCCATTTTTATAATGACAATATTGTCATTACATGCTGAAGCCAAATAACGTAGCTCGGCCAGATGCTGGAAATATGCTTTTTTAGTAATGAATCCCAAAACAGCTTTCTTAGGGAAAAATTTAGTGGGTGGGCGCTCCCCCTCCTCAAGGGTTAAGGACCAGAACACTTTTTCGAACATAGCTTTTATAATTTTGTTGCAGCCCTTAGCTAGTGCGATTACCGTAACCTTATTTTCCATTCTGGTTCGAGTCTAGCTTTACTTAAAGGCACAGTTCACGATAAATTTGGGTAATCCAGATTATGATGACAAATGGAAAACAAGATCGAAACTAGTTCGACTGAGGTGAAGAAACTGCGTGCATCGGTGTTTCCAAAGTGAAAAAAGGCTTCAAAAACCGTTAAAAAGGGGGCTGGACGAGAATGAAACAAGAAAAATGAATAAGGTGGGGCGCCCGGACGAGCTAAACAGTGTGTTTCACTGCGCGCGTGTGGGTCCTGGTGCGAATAGCAGACGATGGTAAGCCTAAATTCATTTACTTATAAGCATAAATAAACAAAAAACCCTAGTAGCAGCAAAAGTAGCTCACCTTTTTCAGCCTCCAGGAGTAAGAAATTAAATAAGGGATCGCGGCAGCAAAAAGAAAAACAGAAGAAAAAAGAATGGGAGAAAAACGTCGCCTCATCACTCGGCGATTAGCTGATTATGCGTGGGTCCTAGAACGAATAATAGCAATCTGTATTGTCTCGACACTCGTCTAACGTGTCACCGATCGAGGGGCGGGAAGCGAACTACGGCAACAACGGGGCTTCCACTACGCCCTAAGCGCCGAGATTGTGGAAGCGAGAGGGTCCCTTCTACCACCCATGGGGGGCACTGTGTATTCCTAAAGCAAGAACTCAGTAACCTTTTTATCGTGAACCGTGCCTTTAAGAAATACCCTATCGGTAACATTTGCACATACATTATTTTTGGCCCAGAATCCAAAGCGTGACACCATGTGGAGTGAACACAATTAGTCAGTGGAACTTTCAATTCAAAATTCGACAGCCTCCTACACACATCTCTTAGGTTGTTGGGAAAGTTTTTTGAGCATTCTGCGTTTTTTTTTGAATTTATTTTTTGCTTCACAACGAGCATTAATTAGCAAATTTATACACCATCACTATCGACAACATATTGCCATTTATCAGACAAATTGCGCATCCCGTTTCTATAGAATTCATGATGTTTCGAGGAGAAAAACCCAAAGATGCACGTCTCGAGTTGGTTCACATCATCGAAGCTTAAGTGGTTCTGAACGACAAAAAAAGGCATTAATCTGTTGGTCCCTGATCTGCTAAAAGTATTGGGTGAGTCAGAACATGCCATCTCGAGTTTGAAGTTTCATCTGGGTCTTCTTCGCTATGTGTAGGCGAGCATTGTCGTGGAGAAGTAGACTTTTTGCTCTTTCTATGGTAGAGCTGCAGCAGCACGATTCAGCTGATCATAATCTACTTCGGCACTGACAGTGGAATTTGATGGTAGCAACTCCCAGTGAATGGTCCTTTTCAAATTTCACGAAACGCCAGCATTGCCTGTTTACTTTCTGTAGAGTTCTGTTCTGGGAATCGGAATTCTACGCTCTTCGCGGCCAATCCACTGCCGCTTCTTCAAGATGTTTACGTGGAAGACCACTTTTCGACGCCGCTGATTAGGTCCTCCAGTCTTGCGAAGATGCTTCGAAAAGTCAACAAGTTCTAGCATGCAACTATTCTCACTTGAAGTTGGTGACCACTTAGCTCATGTGGTTTATACACACCGCATTTCCGAGGCCTTTCGAGACGATGCACATAGTAGCTTCTGTGTCGTGATGGCAACTAAGCTCTTGCGCGGGTTTGAGTGTATACACCTAGAATATTCTGCAAACAGCTTCAGGAAGTGGTCATGATTTAGCTCAGCTGGTCTCCCAGTTTGTATTTTTCCGGTCAAGTCAATTTTTGAAATTGTGACACCAACTCCTTACCGCTATGTAAGGGCTAGTGTAGGGTCCCATCGCATCACATACGTATATTCCTCGTCATAGTTTAAGTTTTTTCTGAACTAATAAAGGAATGGCAGTCTAACTTGCTTTGATCCGAGGGCGATTCTTTCAGCCATAATCGTTGTGAAATGCTAGGGCAGACATAGTGTGGAGAGTGCGTTGACCTTACATATGTTTTTCAGTGAACCTTCAAAAACAATCCCCAAAGATTTCACAACGTGGGAACGAAATGCGCAAAGACTTTTCCGGCAACTTGGTATTATGCGGACGTTCTGAGGTTCGCCGAGGGTTGTTATAATCACAATGCCGTCTGCAAGGTGGGTACTACCAGCCGCTGTCTTTCACTCTCTCGTCTGCCCGTTCCAAGTGACGCACGGCATACCGGAACTCATCGAAAATTCGAGATGTTGTCGCGCTGTGGAACATCGCCGTTATCACTGATTACGATTTCATTTCGGATTGGTAACAATCTAGTTAACAATTTACTGTGGAGTTCACGAAGCGACTTTATATACTGGATAGGAACACTCGTCTCGTCAGTAACAGTGACCTTCTTCAAATTGATCAGTGTGGTACAAAATGGTATCTTGTGCTTTTGCGGTATTTCATAATTTGTTATGGCTGGATGTTTTCCGCCGTACTGTCATACTGTCGGCCATCTCCTCCGGACAGAAACTTGCTCGCATAGCTGTTTCTCACACAGCATTCTGCTAATCCTTTTGAGGTTGATTCGGGTGAGGTTCGTAGAGTACAGATTGCAAGACGACCGGGTTATACTTACCGATATCATCTACGTCTGTCATGCTTATAACTATTAGGAACTTTTACTGTAAAACCTCTTAAGCTGGTAATACAAAAGCATGGAAAAGAAAATAATATCGTTACCTTTAGTGTTATATTTCGGTAACTGTCAGTGAAGTCCATTTGTAGAATATCACCATACGAAGCACTTTCCTCTTCAATAATTTCTTGATTGATTAGGAATCTCGGTTTACCAACAACAAATAGAAGACTATAGTTAAACTGAAAACATTCGGAAATAAAAGACTATCGCAATAAAAGTTTAAGGGAAATAATCACTTTATTTCTCAAATAACTTTCACCGTACGTAGCACGCCAGATGTTCCTTCCTTGTGCATCCTCTGCCCTTATATGGACGATCACCACGAAATCTACATTTGTACAAATACAACGGCATGGCACGATAGTGCAGTTAATCAGAGCCAATCGCTAGAAATCAGTACTTTGCAGATGGAGGTTGGTTTAACAGAATTTCTGTCACCTTGGTCTTTTTATACGCCTGAAATGTGTCTGGGGAATTGATGTCTGACCGACTAGTCGGTTCTTACACCAGCAGCACACCTGGAGCGTTGTGGCGATGGGATACAATTTTGATGAGAGGATTGCCTCATGGGAGGATGACAACAAATCCCAATTTCTTAGTAACCAAAACCATTCTGATACCGACTGCAAATCCGAGAGTGTGAATTGCTTAGAACGATCAAGTGGGGGCTCTATCCCGGAATGTGAGTGTTCCGCTCCATTTGTCTCTACGCTATCCCTACTCTGATGTAGAACCCACCGAGTCCAGAAATGGCTGTTGCATGTATAATTGCTCCATTTGCAGATTTATCCTATCCACCTCGTCTTGTTGATGACATTGTTGATTGAAAGTGTTGTCTAGCAGTTGCTCAAATAGCTCAATTATTTATGCATTTTCATAGATCCCTACTTACCTACTGAATATAGAAACGAACGATAGACTTAGCTCTTTTATTACAGAAAATTTTTTCAAAAAAACTCTCCAGAAGTTCCTTCTAGGATTTATAGGGGGGAGCGTTGCCTTTTGAGCCTTTTTTATTGCCTTGGAGGGATTATCTATACTGAAATGCTTGCAAAGTACATTAGTGGTCTAGAGAGTAGGTCGAAAGGATGAGATGGGACTGGTGGGTTTGAAAACAGGATGGGGTGGTCTGGTGGACGTGTAGCTATAATGCGCCTCTTGTGCCATAATCACCTTCCTGTGCTCCCCTAGGTTAGGGCTTCAATGCTTCAGCTAGCGCTTTTGATTCCCTTTACATCGACAAGGTTTTCAAATCTGTTCTGATTCTGAGCCCAAGCAAACGTTCGTAGCCAGAAGCATCTGAAGGCCTAGAAACAGTACTTTTAGGAATCACATTCGTATGTTGTTTACTATGTTTATAGTCTACGAAAAAAAAAGCTCATGTAGCTTTTAGAAGGTGCTTTAATAGTGTAGATTGCGGTGGCAGTGGTTATCACTTAGGCGAAATATTATAATTCGTAACTCGGGTCGTGCGACACATGTGCCATGCTCATGCTTGTCCTATTATCTAAAGGTTTTCGGCTACGCCCTTACAGGGTCGAATTTTTGGAAATACTAAGCATTGTGAAAAAGTACTAGAATTTTTTGTACTATTTCTCGAACTTTGCATTAAATATTTGATTTTGCTCGAAACAAATAGTTACTCACATTGTAAACAGATATATAGCTTTCATAGACGATGCATACCATGGCTACCGTTATCAATATGGCAAAAAGTTGTTGTAGACGTGATATTAGGCATATACATCGAATCGGGTAGAGTTTTGAACGGGTGTTCATCGTGCTAGACTTTGATGTGGATAGATGATGTAGGCTTTGACATATTCTATGAAAATATTGGTGAAAGTAGGAATTTCCAGCACAACTGTAAAATTGATTTGTTTATTTGTTTATTATTTGTTACACTTAGTGTTCCCTTTTGCAAATCCAGTACGGCGCAATATAAATGAAAAAAATTTGAATGCAGCTTGACATATGTACAAGATAATATCTCTTCTTTTGAATGGATGAAAAGAGAGATTCATTTCAAAAGGCCTCATAGATAAAGCTAACTTTCCATAGCAGAGCATCAAGTCAAAAAGGCTAACATTGTATAGGCGGATGACGTTAAGGATGACTTTTTCCCTTGACAAGCAAAGTGCATGCGTATGAAATCGGAAACTGATATTTCGGACGTTAGATATCCGCCAGCAGAATTGCTCCAGCATTGTGAGACAACCTCCAAGAATCGTAAAACGCAGCCCTATGTAGGGAAAATTCCTGAGAAAAATGAAGAGTTCCTGTGTCTGAATGTGGAAAGAGTTTCCAAATGGGATGGCTGTTGATAGCCGAAATTTTGGTGGTTACGGAGCAAACTAACAAATCATCATCGGATTTTTTTCTCCTGGTGTGCTCACCCAGAAAAAAAAAAGAAAAGTCGTGTTCATCTATTTCGGATAAGTCGAAGAAGAGTGAACTCAAAGTGATTTCCTTGTCAAAACGGCCTAAGGAGACTCATCCATGAAGGGGGGGGGGGGGGATCGGCAATATCGGCCTTATGAACTGGTCTTGTCATCCCACTTAACGAGCAAGATTATCCGATTATACTTCCATCGTGTTGTTTATCAACGGAATGCTACCACTACAATGCCATTTCTATTTATTTTATTCGGATTACAAATGTAGTCCACCAGTATTGTTCAGGAGGTTCCTACAAAAACCCTATGCGAAGTACCCCCATACAAAAAAGTGTGCTCGACAATCGTGCACTCAATATTTGTTCAAGAAAAAATGTTGCATATTTGCAAGACAGGCTATGAGACAGAAACGAAGTATAGCGAAGAAAAGTGCTCAAGAAGGGGCGTGGCAAAATCTTAAAGAGCCCGATAGACACGGAGTGCCTACATGGTGATGGGGATTCGAACTTACTGAAAGAGGAGCAAAGTAAGTGATGCTAGTAAGTCTGAGTAGGTAACACAACTATGTAGAAACGATGCGGATAGACAAGTAAGTGGGTGTTCACCCGTGAAAGGCAATTACCAACTAAATAAAGGAAATGGGCCCATCAATGAGAAACGCTCGGACTGAGGTATTTTTGGGGGCGCGATTGACGAAAAGGGCCCATGAGCGATTCTAGATGGAGCAATTTTTGGGTCATACTGAATTCATTTCCGTTTTCCATTTCCACTTATTCAATCCATTCTGGGGCGAAGCATGTGATAATGAAAGGCAAAGATTCAATGAAGCCAATATGAACGAGTAAAGGAAGGATATGGCGATACTGCGATTTCTGGACGTTGCCATTTGAAAATGGTCGATTTGGGAGCTTGAGCGTTGCCATGCAGAAAAGAACGTATAATTTCTCTGGCCGCTCATTTCATTCCAGCCATAAACTTGGCCATACAAACGGATATCTATTGCCTAAGCGATGGTGGTTTATCTGGCCTCATACGAATGGTGTAGCCCATCAAATGCCACGTAGCCGAACTGAGCCTGTGGTTGATGGAACTTCGATAAGCCTCTAAATAGGTACTATATAAAAAATGGAAAAAATTATTGCTTTCTGATACCTTTTGAATAGCAGGTACCTCGATGGTAATGTCAAGTTTTATTAGGAAACTCTGGCGGGTATTTTGACCAGAAGTGATTCAGATTTTAGGTCTCGACTCCCGAAATCGGTCAAGAAATGCTATAATCAGGTTCGATGTCACGTTCACCTCTATACCTGTCTTCCTCTTGATCACTGATTTCCTCGAGCGCCAGTAATGTTTTCATTCGCCCCTGTCGCGAGCTAGAGTGGTCCAGTGGCTCGCTATCGCTCGAGGACACGAAACAAAACTTTCCTTTCATTCAGTGCTTTCGCGAAGAAAGCTGACTATCGGCCCGATGCTCTTCCTGATGTTCGTTTGACTTCCTGAGGGATTCAGTCAGTAATCGCCTTGGTCCAACAGTCATCACAACATCGCTTGACGTGTCCGGCCTACCTGATCTTTGAATTATTGGCGCAAGCAGTTGCTTCCCTGATTTTCGTTTGTTGACGGAGTTCGGATTTCCGGATTCCCTTCTGTTTTGCTCTATGGGGGGATTCCAAGCTTCCATCTTTTCACAGCGCGTTGAAGACGCTGACGGGCATGTTTCCCCTGTCGCGTTCTCACTGTCGCGTTGCCCACATGCATATACTTATCTCTAAAAGCTGGTCTAAGCCACAGCCCTTGTGTTATCCCTTTAATGATGGCATTATTCCACATCGAAACTTGATGATGGCGAGAAAGTCATCCCATCATTGAGATCTGAAACACTGAGAATGAAGCTGACTTTGGGTTGAAGAGAATAAAATCTTTTTAGCCATCTTTGAACATTTACACTTATGAGTCTCTTTTGTTACACTAATTTCTATTACGTGTACACAGTTAAGAAAAAAGTGATAGGGAATCTGTGGATTTCTCGGGACTAAGAAATTGATATTCTCGTCGGGTTCAGAGCCGTACCAACAAAGTTGGGAGTGCAGTCAGAGGCCTTAGAGGATCACGGAATCAAAAGAAGAAATATGTATCGATTGGTGAAGCGGCTTTTCATGGCTTTTTAGCTGACCACACAATTGTCAAATGGGGTTAGGAAAATCAAGGCAGAAAAGGTGGAATTCGACCCATAGAAGGGATAGTATCCATTAAAGTGTCGGGGTAGAGGACCCTATCGGATTATTAGTTTGATAAACGTGGTTGAATCGGTTTTTAGAGGTACTCGTGCTTCTTTGATCTATTTTCATGAATTCTCCATGCTTTAAGATGACTTCAATCGTGTAGTGACACTTGCATTTCATAGTCGACTTCACTGAGCAAAACATATCTCGTCTTTTTCAAGTATTCTGATCGATTCTTGAGTGCAGCGCCAACCATGAACGTAGTCTTAGCGTCGGTACGAATCCCTTCCGCTTTTCGAAATGGTTCCCAATTTCCCCGAAATTTATATAGCGACCCATCGACTTGCGACTTTTTTTCGTTGTGCTACGTGATGCCTTCATGCATTTTGCCATTTGTCGATGTTTAGCACCTGATTAGATATCGATGATTCGCTATATTGTCAGACGAAGCGAAGAATAATTAGTAAGGAATAAAGTTATCGGTGACGCTAACCCTCAGCGGCTTTGTGGGAATGTTCAGAAATTGGAGGCTGTCTGAACTCGATGAAAAACTTTTTCGATGCTTTGTCTCTGACCATGCTGCCTAATTCGTGGTGATTGTAGTCCGGAGCCAATCGGATACTTGCATATGTTTGTAATTGCATAGTTGACTGATCAAGATATGCTATTGGATTGTGGTAGGGAAGTGGAGGCACGTGACGTTAGGTTGAGACAGTTCGCATTTCCGAATACTGTCGATGTTTGACCGATGCTTTTTATGTTCGCCTTTTTTGATTGAACCCCTTTTTAAGATACGCCTGTTCCGACTGATGCTCGGTATTGGGAAGGGGCCCAGGTCCATGCAATCATGTTCACGATCACCCTAGTCTGCAAGCTGCAGCGATCACTTCTGTACACTCGTCTCATACCAACTGTGGGTGACCTGGTTGGAAACTTATAGTCCATGCTCCTGATGACACTGCCACTTGCCACACCATGGCTGTACGAAATAGAAGCTCTCATTCGTACCTACCTCCAGTTTCCATTTTTCGTTTTTTTTCTTCCATTCTTCCCTCTGTTTCCCTTTCATTGACTTCATCGAGGGGTAAAACCATGAATGAAAAAAGCTAAGTGAGTCTTGTTAAGCTGGAGGTAAATACCAGTAGTTGGAGGTATATGGTATTTTTGGGAAGCGTCATGCGGCTAGCTAGCCTTCAAAATATTTGCTGCTTCGGCTTACACAAGACAGGGTGTTTGAAGAATCGTCGGAATACTCTTTCTTCCTCTGATGCTCAGATTACCCTGCATAGCAAGGGCGTCAAGTAAGCGCCGTTCTGAGCCATGTTGGTCTCGATGATTTGGACATCTTGTAGTGCGGAATGGTAAGTTCATCTTAGTTGACCCCACTAGCCTAACTCCATATGCTTCATAGCATTATTATTCAATTACTAATATCCTCATTATAATCTATAGATGCTTTTAAGAACTCACATGATCTCCTCGACCTGTGGACAATTTATTTTGACTTTAACTCGACCTGATTCAATATTGACCTGATTTTATCGCATATGCTCATCTGAACCAGAGGTAGAGAAATTTCAAGTGGTATAATTTTATCTATTTATCCATTTTTTGATTTGTTTATTTATCTAGATATTTGTTTACTGCAATTTGAGTTTCACAGTACCTATAAAACACTATCACTTGATATTAATCCAAGGAATCCAGTGGAGGGTAAACAAGTACCCATTGGACTACTTATTATGCTGTAGAGTACATAATTATCACTGCTATTTATAAATGGTAATAAGATTTACCCATTATCAGCAATAGTTATTAGGGTAAATGGAATTCACCAGTTCACGTCTTGGCTTTCTTTTTTTCTCGCTTTAAGCGTAGGAGCCAGGCGTGCACAGGACTGTCTTCATGGTGGAATATTTGACCCAAGTTTTGATAAGGTTCAGCTTTGGAATGGCCAAATTCGCTCGTAAAGGAGTAAGTGTCGAGTATGGGCCGTCGTACTTCGAACAAGCAAGGAAGGCGTGCAGCGTATGCTATGCACCTGCAAGTGGATGGTGTATTGGTATAGCAATCCCATGGCAACTCTCAAAGCATGGCCTTTGTGAATTGTACAACAAATACTGGCCTACACACCTAATTTATTAGATTGATGCATAAGTCTTGGGTCAGAAATTTAATACATTTTTCCTGTTCCTTGCTGCCCTCAGATTCTAAAACACATCAGAGCTACCACCGGTAAAATTAACTTAGCGCCCAGTGGTCGACTACAAACAATCGTTGCCACAGAAGGTGCCCCAGCCCCACTGGTCGTTTCGCCATCTCCAATATCATTGTGCAGTTGTGGAGAACCTCGGCAGCTATGTTACCACTAGTCACTCATTCGCTTGTTTTGATTCTGTAGACAGGACTTTTGACGACGGTTCTCTTCTGAAGGATGTTGCTACTGATGACACGAAGAGAAGAAGAGGCTATGGGTCGCTGACAGGGCTCTTATCATTGGGCGCCTACCCGGATACACTTGCAGAGAAATTCTTGCTCGATGGTTCCGAGCCAACTGACCGACTATCTCCGTCACAGGCCTTCTCACTCAGCCAGTCCTCCGCACCCTCAACCTGAAAAGTTCCTGCAGTATCCGAAGACGGTGGGCGAGAGCTGAATTAGTGCCAAATCAAGAGGGTCGCAGTCGGTCTCCTTGTGGAGAAGATACGCTTGGGCTAGGAAAGTACCTGAAGAACTCGAAGGATATGCTATACGACAAGTTGTTTCCTCATGGTCAGGCATTCACGGCTACACCTACAGTACTACAGAAACTCGCTCATGTGATTGGAAAAAAGCTACTGAGAAAGGTTCTTGCCCAGTTCGCATGAGTCCTCACGTCGCAAAGTTCACGTAGTCCACGTTACAGAGACGTGACTGAAAAAACGTTTTCTACCTTCCCTATTCCCCTGACCTGGCCCCTGGACAATCTCATTCTCCGGCACGTCAAGCAAGTCATAGCTAGAAAGAGGTTCGCTACTTTTGGTGAGACAGAAAAAACGTGAGTGTTGAACTCTTTTTTCGCTCACCCCCCCCCCTTTTTAGGGCAGAACAGGACAATATCTCTCTCTCTTCGGGTGATTTTAATAGATAATAATGATGACTCCGAAGTTCAATGAGGATAGGTTAAATATAATAGTTAAGACTGGAAAACATGCATCTGGGCTTCGCAAAACCTTTGCATCACTATGGTATAAGGTGCCCTGCAGTGCATTGCCTGGCTGGCCGAAACTATTTGAATTTAATGCTCCTGTCTAGTCCCTAATGAGTGCTCGTCCACCGCCTTCTTTCGTCCCTTTGAGTGATATGCCGTAGAAGCGCTGGTGATGAATTGCAAACCTCATTTTTCAAAGCCATCTGTACCGATTGTAGTAATCGTCTACAAGGAAACAATGTTTATACAGCAAATAAATGAAAAAGCTGTGAACCACACATACGGGAAACGTTGTCGTCGATTTTGTCGGTGTCTTTCAGTATCGGGGACGGCGACTGGTTTTTCTTCATCGTTAGCAAACATACGTCGACGCGAGTAATGACACGCGACTAAACGGCCACAGAGTCACCCTCTTCCATCTGTCTCTCTCGCTTTTGCCAGCACTAAATAAACATACCAACTACGGTACTTCCATAATGAATTCCACACACAGGGTCGTCGATTACAACGACTACGTGCAGCGCCGCAGCCGTAGAATGAGCGACTCGATTCCTGGCCACAGAGATTTTTTCTGAGGCCCAGGCAGTCATTTCAAGTGCCAAGCTGATAACCTTGTCGGAGCAATGAAATTATGGGACTTGATGGAGTGTTTGGGCCAAAAAGATTTCTCAAGAAGGGCAAAGGTCTTTTGCCAAAAGTAGCAGGCTAGCAGCTAAAGTGGAATAGAGCACGATATCCTTTCATTCCTCTGTATGTCTGCTCACATCTGGGAATAAAGGATAAAAGGATAAAGTATCTATAGACGAGGGATGCGCCCCCGCACTCGACTTCCATTCAGAATTGTACTGGCGTCATCAGTGCGTATGTGGCCTATACAATGACTTGCGGTGGCCAACCGATGTACAAGTCACTGCTTCTATCCTCCCAAACACGTCTGGTACCAATTAACCGACCCCGGAGGAATGAAAGGCCTGGTTGGCCTAGGCGGATATCGAACCGGGATTCGAACCCCTAACCGTACGTGTAAGATAGTGCGCCACTTGCCACTATACCACCTCCGCCCTTACGTGGGAATAGAAATTATAAACTCTAAATGGTGTTTGAGGTTTTGGAATATGTCATGAAAGGCTGTCCTCTATAGATACATGTCTCAAGTACTTTATTGCTGTTAGTACTTGGGAGATTTCAGCTATTCTAACGCCTTTGGCTTGGAACTCCAAAGCTTCATCCCATGACCATATGATCAAGTTATGGTTAGGAATCTGGTTGCGGTGGAGTACTTGGATCTTCTCGGTGTCAGACCTTGCTTGCATTGAATGATCGATCAAGCTTTAATTAGTTAATTTGTGAGGTACTTACCTAGAACAATTCTGACCATTGAGTAGGACCGGAGTTTGCAGTAATACAGGCCAGGTCTGCTAACAGTTTACTTAGACTTTTCATGCAACTAGCTGGTCTGGAAAGACTGAGAATGACAAGTCCTAATCGAATGGCATATTAGACAGGCAGGAGATCGCCTCCTGTTCAGCAGCTCATTTGGACCTTCTCCCTAATTGATTGACAGAGTTCATCAAAATTTTTTACATTTTTTACGTATATTTATTGGATAGACAACTAGTACGGAATATTTTTCCAAACCGCCCCGTATTCGTTTTCTACTCTCGCCCAACACTCTACTCGGTGCTCTCTAGGCTCTTGCTGGCTGTACATGGGCTGTCCACCGCACTTCATTGTATGTACAAGCCGCATAAGCACTCAATATAAGCCACTACGGTTCGAATGGAACTCAAATGCGATGGGCATCCCTCAGATGTGATTGATTAACGCCGAAGACCTTATCATATATCCAGTTTTGTAGCAATGAAATGGCTCCTCGCCTCTCCATTCTTTCAAAAAAAAACTAGTGCAGACAAAATTGAAAACAAAAACGAAATCAATGAACTGTATTGTCAAAAGCGTAGAAAAGCAAAAATTAGCGAATCAAAAAACTAAGTAGTCAGCAAAGCACCGAAGATAAAGTATTAATCAATGTATTGTTCGAATATTATGTTTTCAAAAGTCACCGTGGAAAAGAAGTGAAAGAGTGTTTATACTAAGGTGATTAACGTTACGCTTTTATTCAGTCAGTAGATCAAGCAGCGTATAATTCGGCATAGATAATGATCATGCAGTCATTCACAAAAATCAATATTTCACAAAAATAGTATACGACGGACATGGTTTCCGCCCAAACCTCTCTTTTACCAGAATGTAAATTGTAGATATTTCAATTCAAAGTTCTACAATGCTGCTTCTACTGAGCGCAGTAGTCTATGGATACGATATGTGAGATGAGCAAGTAAGTAGGTAACCTTATAAGTGCAGGTGCGAGAAGGCTTCCATATAGGAATGTATGGTGTGCTCTGGGTTGGATGTGGCCTAATTTATGCTGAATCGTCGCAGTCCATACCGCCCCTTCAGTTTGTCCTTCTTCTAAACAGACGTGTGTGGCCTACTGGTGCTGTCTGATCCCCCCTATAAAATGTTGCTATTGGGTCTCGCACCTGAGCATCAAAACACAGATGCGCGAAGCTAAATACCTACATTGGTGCAATCCTCCGAACAAGCCATTTGGGCGAGGTGGAGAAAGCCCACCAGCTAATGGATGGGAAAAAATAAAATCAACGATGTCGATGATTGATGCTTCAGTATTGCAAGAATATCTCTGTGTGGGCGCCATATTATTCATGCTACTATTCCTGTGTGATAAGAGCAAGGAAAGCAAGTATTGTGGTACATCAAGGAAGCACCATATTTGCACAATGGCAATAAACGGAAAGCAAAGGTATCAAAATGCTGCGCCACGCTCCTCGTTCGGGATTACGATCAAAAATCAGCCAGATCTATGGAAACGGCACCCCGGGCCTGATTAAGTGGTATCTGAAAATAGAATAGTGACACCCATTCGAGCTTCACACCGCTTCTACAATATAGAGATAGGATATGACTTCTGAGCTCTTCTTAAAATATGAAATGGTAGAAAATTTCGTCAGACTTTTCGGGCTATCATCCTGCATAGAATGTATCACGATCCTACCACGCGCATGGCACTCAAAGGCGTATTTACGCTGTTCAGCAAATTGTCTATAGCTGTTCTCACTCTGAGGAACAGTTCATACACCTGTCGCCAACCACAGGGAAGAAGGGGCTGAGCTGACTTGTCTCAATGAACTACCCCTCCGAAGTTTGATTGTGAGCTTCCGGTGTGTTACGGCTCTCCATGAATATGCCGAGGTTTCCTTGGATTTCAAAGTGGTCACTGACTCTCCAATACCAAAAGTTTCAAGAATCACACCTGGTCACGGTCGCGAGAAACCATAGGCCATTTTTTCTAAACTGACTCAAGGGGAAAAGCTACTTGATAAGTAGTCTATCAAATTAGGTCTAGGTAATTGGTGGTAGCGTAGAAGTTTTATGCCGACTAGGATTGGGGCTCATTTTAAGCAGTCAGTAGTATTTGATTCCCGAGTTTTCTTTTATGGATGCTTTCTACAAACTTTTCTGTTCAAATGGGATCCTGCAGTGAATTCGATGATGGGTTCATGCCATTCTATTTTTCAGTCTCCAGAGACATCGAAGAGGCAGTGCGAATGATGTTGGTGGTAATTGACCATAACTGTACATGATGATGAGCAAAAACTGCTGTCGACCCTGAAATTTAAAAAAATGAGATCGATAGGAAGTGACAAAAAATTGAGGTGAGTGAAACTTAGTAATCGTTCAGTTACTGAAATTTGATAACGTCAGTCGACAAAAAAAGTCTACTTTTCTCGGGCAATCTCATTTACTGCTTGTCCATAAATGTTGTATTTCTTACTGGCCTGATAGTAAGTCCGCTACTCGGGATCACTTCTTGATCTTTCCATAATGAACTTCCCTGAGACGTATTTCACCGATTCTTCGATCACTGGAGGCGAAAAAAAGACGATCAGAATGGAAAATTTTTCTTTAACATGGCTTTTTCGAGAGAGCATTCACAAAGTTCCAGGTGAATATTGAAAAATAAAGACAATTAGATCAAAATAAATAAGTTCCACGGAATTGGAAGTGTAGCACTAACAGAAAACCTTGTTGGGAATAGTTTCTTCGTTTCCAGAAAGGGATTTGATGATGCCCAAATATCAGCAGAGGGATGGTGCTATTGAAGACAACAATGTGGCACTGGACTGATACACTGTGAACAAGTGGCTTAGTAGTTCTGTTAGTTGTCGGCCACTCCCTCCTGCTCCTTCGCAAATTTCTTTTTTCGGGCACGACATACGATCTCTCAATTTGTTCGAAATAACTGGTTTATTCATGGGGATTATTATGATTAGGGCAATCAGAATTCGCAAATAAAAGTGGAAGTCTTTGACACTGAGCAATCCTACTTTGAGCTGACTTCCCTTCTGAATCCAGTGGGGTAATGAATACAATGACGTGCGGTGGCCAGCCGATGTCATGTCTTCGCTTTTATCATCCTACATGAGTCTGGTAGCAGTCAACTGATCCCGGATGGGATGGAAGGCTTGGTGGGCCTAGGTGCTTGTCAGAGCGGAATCCAGTCCCCAGACCATACGTGGGCTTATGCGCCACTCGCGCTACACCACTTCCATCAGAATTCAACGATATCCTGTTACTCACCATTGCCGAATCCCAGCCGATAAATAATATTTCTGAGTCACGAATTTGTATACGAACTCAGGCGTCACAAACAATCAGCCTCTCTTTTTTTTAAAGCTTGACCTGAGATTTCCGTTGATGGGCCTACCCCACTGCGACTGTGCCTTCTCTTACGGACCCTTGACCAGTGCTGCTCGAAGTTTGGACTGTCATGAGAGAGATTCACTGATGACCTACATGACAAACAGGATAGGACTCTGTAATGCGAGCTGTCGAGCATTAGACATGAATGGGCTTATTCTACTGAGCTGGTTCTTGTAATTCGATTCCCGAATAGTTAGAGCCAGGGGTAGTAATAGCAGATAGACAAGGTCGATGAGAAAGTCATCTTTTGCTAAGAATCCCTATTAACTGTAGAGGCTTCTGGATTTGGGAACTCCCACTGTGTTCGGCTGACGAGTACTTGACAACGGCCTCTTGAAATGGGGCTTTTCGCTATTCATTGATGCCACCCGTCCTACAGTAATCCTTTCATGATTTTTTTCTCATCAGGAACTTTTTCCCTTCGACCTAAGTGCTGTATGTGTCTAGTGCTCGGTCTCGGACGGCTGAACGCGATGTCAGTCAAGCGGCGGTGACGAGGTGATTTCAAGTTTTCCTCTCATCGACGACGACGACGACGACAAACGACTGAACGACCTTGTTCGCCTTCAAGGAATTCGTCGTTCGTATTCGGCCCGATGAATCGCGACTAATGTAAATGATATGTTGCGAGTCAATTGATTTGGGACATGGGAGAGGACGAGGTTCGGACGTTCCGCCACCATCGTCGCCAGCATGGGGAGGCCATCGACCGGATCGACTACTAAACCTTCACTAAATACCACTTTGAGACGTTTGGATGTGTGTAATTACAGAATCGAGCAGGAACATTTTTGTCGATGACACCTCACAACAATTAGTCTGTCGTTTGACTCGATCGTACCACAAAATTATCTCGAAGACGACCTTTGATTGTGAATTCGGCCAGGATGTCATCGAAACTCCAAGTGGTTTTGGGTTGACGGTAACTGGCGGTAAAGACGTATGCTTCTCGGGTACACTATTGTACCTGAGACGATTAGGTTTTCGGAATTCTTCTTATCGATCGATTCCCTTCTTACGCGCCATGCACTTGCTGCCCTCGCCGTAAGAAAGCAAAATGATGCTTCGGTTTTGGAGTAAATCAGAGATCAACAACATGCCTCACTGGTTCTCGTCTTCAATTTCCAATACCTGCTTTCTTTTCTGGCTTACTACTATACTTGGGCTATTCGAAGAGCTGTCACCTCATTGTGATAGTCGAAAACTCATTTGGAAACTGTTTGAAAGTAGAAAGTATGAGTGAAATTAATGTGCTCTGAGGATTACAAAAATGTTTTGACCAAAGTCCCCTGGTTTTCGGCTTGGCTCAATTTTTGAAAAGTGCCCCATCATTGAGGTTCCGAGGGCTCCATTATGTTCTGAATTGGGTGAAGTTGAATTGGAACGGCAGGTGCTCGATTGAATACCTTCAGGTACACCTTAACTTTGTTTCCCACTCAAAATCGCGGATACAGATGTTTCGCCATTGGGAATTCACAATAAGGAGTACTATCCACCAAATGGGATCATCAAGATGGCCTGGTTATCCTAATGGACCCAGCCTGGTGATCGTAATGGACACCGTCGTTGGTATGGATGCGTGCTGATTATCTGAGTTCACGGAAATCTGCGAAGAGAAATCACTAGCTGCGGAGCTCGTTCCGTTGTCGCTTGTTTTACTTTGGATCAGAGTGCTCCTGCTCGATCTAGTCTATACTGAGCGAATACCCTTATCCACGGCAATCATTATTTGTCCGGAGTCTCAATGCCAGCAGTGATTCCGATGAGCTTCTTGAAGCGCTAGGCTTAGACCTCTTTTGGCAGTACTACCTACAGTATCCTGAAGTCATGAGAACCTGTAGTCTCTCTATGGCACCTATTAGAACCCACTGAGTCAGACGGAAAGTCTACAAACGAAACAGGCTTGATAGGTGGGTGTACTGTACAATGATGACTGGCTGATGGGGGTGGTGAATGTGTACGTAAGGAGGTTTGTGAATGCTCCATAAAACTTGCTGGAACATCAATAGATGCGCATGGTGCTGGTTGGATGGGCTGATTGATTGGACGTGATCGTCGATTACTTTGATGACGAGTTCACGAGTTGACTAGCCTGAAAAGAACTCGTCCACCTTCACAAACCCCCTCTCAGACCTCCACTCTCTATCGCTTTCTCATCAAACAAAGATTCTTAACAACCATTTTATTGGATCACATAAGGGGTAGAGACGGATGGACGAACAGAGAGCAGACACCATGCTGAGCGTTGTTAAGCACCCACAACTACAACGAACACTAAGAGACGTCTTCGTCGTCGTCGCCGTAGACAAATACCACGAAACTGGCTGATAGGAAGGCCCATTCACGACTGGAGGCCATAAAGACTCACCATACACACACATAAATGTGTGCGAAGAGTCAACTGAGACTCTAGACAGGTTGAGGCTCCTTAGTTGAATTGACAAAGTGCAGGTTAAGGTGAGAATTGTGAGGAAAGGAGGAAATCGTAGGAGTAGTCATTAAGGAGTCATCTCTTAGAAAACTACCTATGACCTAGTGATGATAAGGCTATCAAGTGGTTGGTTACCGTTCTGAATGGAAATGAATAGTATATTCCAATAATAGTAATTCAGAAAATTGGTTGACATCGGATTACAGACTTGCAGAGGCTTTTGGATGCATTAACTAGAGTGTCTGGCTTTGATACTGACGTGCAGATGTATAATATAAAATGGGATCCAATCCGCCCATAGTTCGGTGCTGTTGTTAGTTAGTTGTCCCACCCCGTAATTTATCCTAGTCAGTTATCTCACCGCGCACGGCAAGCTGCACGCGAACAACGGCAGCTGCCCCTCGGCCGGTAAGTGCACTAGTCAGTGCCCGCACCTTTTTACCCACACAGTAAGTGGAGCTTACACATTTTTTTGGAAGGCCTGATTAAGGTCGTATTCGATTCTCAGATCGTGTGTCTCAGGGATGATTAGAAATAGAGCTGCTGCGTAAAGGACTCCTTCTTCCACTTAGGGCGGTACAAAATCAGATAAGCAAGCAGAAGGACTGGCCCAACAAGGGAATTGGGTTGCGGTGTTGTCATCTCGAGAACACCATCTGATGAGAATAGGCAAGCACAGGTACGAGCTATTTTATGATATTCTTAAATTCCCATGCCGGCTCTTCAGCAGTCTAAGCAATGCTTAACACTAACTTTCCAATCACTCTCCTCTTCTCTAAGCTATTATGAAGAGCAAGACAAAAACAGCACTACTGATCTATTAGGCTCAAAGCAGCAAAACCATGGACTCTAAGAGCTGTTTTTAACCATAAATGACAGGAGCTATCCTAGGGATGCATGAACTCGTTTTATTCAGAAGCATAGAGCATTTCAGGGCAATAGCAAGGCTTGCGGTGAGCTGCTTATATGAGATTGAAGTTTCTATACTCCCGAACATCATGTCTGTACAGGAGTAAAAAAATGACATGTTTACCTGTGCGGGTGCAGATTGCCCATATACAATGCTGCCTCTTCACTCACATTCCCACCTAACCTGTTGGTAAGCATATGGAACTTGTGGACATGGATTGAGATTTTTTAGGCTGTACGCTTTAACGCGAAATTTGTGAGGAAGCATTACAAAATTTCGATTCACCATTCAAGCATGGTCCGTGAGTCGAACCCCGGATCGACATGCGCCCAAGCCTACCAAACCTTCCACCCCTCCGAAGTCGGATAGTCGGTACCAGACTCATTTGGGCGGAATGAAATGTTGGCTTGTGAATCGGCTGGCTACCGGAATTCACCGTACTGGTCGTATAAGCATCCAAGACGCAACTATGATTCTGAATAAATGTAGAGTACGGAGCGCATTCAAGAGACGGGATTAATTGATGCCAAGAATTTCATCCTTCATTCAAAAATTCGATTTACTAGCCTCGAATTTCATTGAATTGTATGACCTAGGATTTAGAGTTGTCCGAAGCAGTAAGGGTAGAGAGTAACCACGATGGTCGAGTAATTCATTGTAGCAACAAGGCGACTTTTTTGCGATAAACGTAGAAGAAGCATTGTGATTTTGAAGTTGGGGGATGAAGTATGGCTTCATACGTTCCATATATTATCTTAACCACTATGGCTCACGAATTTTAGGTTCGCCTGAATGCCCAGTTCTATGTCAAATTATGTAGCGCACTCTTACTAATAAAAACCACATTCATCCTTACGAGATTAACACTAAACACGACCCCCTCACCTCTCCACAAGGATAAGCCACGGTTATCCTGGTATGGAGACGGGAAGGTAAGGATGGAGGGCAAAGTTGCCGTTATGGATTCGTCAAGGAAGTGAGGAATGTCGAAGATTTCAAGGGTGTAAGAAAACCTGAATCATGTGAACTTATAGTGAGAATGAGGTGAATCTCAACCCACTGGTTCAGATTGTATCAAAGAATTACCAGAGAAGCGCTGTTCTACGTGATTGGGATGAGGGGAAGATTGCAGTTTTGAAAGACCAAGATTCCTAATAATTTATAGCGGTATAGAAATACTTGTTCGATCCTTATTTGGCTCCGGTAATACAGGATGAAGCCGGCATTGCCGTTTTCGGACAATTTTGCCGCAGTTAGTACAAGACAAACAATATCTACAGAGGGGCGGAAATGCGATAGATTACTAAGAAACAAGGTGATTGTCAATTTCAATACCTCCCAACATTTTATCTGATCCTGTATCAGCTGCCTAATCAGTGGATCAAATGAGAAAGCTAGACGATTCGAGTCACTCATGTACCAGTTCAATTCAGTTGAGCTTCGCTAATAACTCAGAGCATCCGCCGAAGGGTGGGGGGTTAGCGCTAGGGAAGTACGTAAACTACTTCTAGTGATGCATTCACAAGCTACTCAATTTAATGTAAGTAGGAGTGAGGTTAATGTCAGGTTGCCTGTTCAGAGAAGTGCCCTACACCTGCCACCTTAAGATAAGTCGAACTCAGGAACAACCAGGTAATGTCCAGCTTATGCTAAGGGACTACTCAACTGTTGAGCCCAACTCATCGAGCACTTCCTCTGGAGCAAGTGGCGGACGAAACTTATCTGCGTTTGAGATCTGAGCACTTTTTTTCGCTGTTGCGATATGCCTTGCAAGTTTTTCACACTTACTTTGAAATGGTTGTTATTGCTTATATAAGCATTTTTGGCAGTCTAACCAAATTTGCTCTTCTTTGGGCGTGGAAATCAACCTGTGCTTGCGCTGTGGGGGAAGAGTTTCAACTCGTTTTTGATCATGGTAGTGGCATGACTAGTTAGGTAAAGCATGGGCTTTAGACTCATGAGGCTGGTAAAAGGTGTGTATGTGCTAAGAGAGTAATGAAGTATCTCTGTCTCTCCCAAATGAGTACGGTATAACTCGCTCTGCCATTGAGTGGTCGCTAGTTGCCCAGGAAGAGAAAAAACGTTCAACATGAACGAAAGTTTTCTCGTCCCTATTCAATTATTTATAGTCAAAGTAATCCTGGATTAAGCTGAGCAGAACATCAGGTATACCAGTACCAACTTTGAAATTCAAGTCACTGGGCAGTACTAAACGCCTAAAAGGAGGTCCGGCGTTGAAGCAGTTCTACGAAAGTTGATAAGCTCTATTCACTTATCAGTGTCACTTGATGAATCAAATCGATTCCAGCACTCAACTTTTGCTAAGCAACCTGAAATCTCCAAACTCGCTACGTACAGTTCAACCTCAACCATTTTAGTTGAGTAATACCGAATAGCGCTGGCCAATATCCCTTCTCGATACGCCATGCCTTCGACTTCTGCTCACAGTTGTAGATGGTTTCCAATTGCGATTAGGATCTATATAAATTCTTGCAATGACCAGTTAATTTACAAATTAAGATGTGTCACTAGAGTTTGCCTCAGTGCCATTTTGCCAACCCCTCTTTAGAGTTATGATGCTCCATCTTAGGCTTACCCCTGCTGCGTTTTCAAGAAAAGGAGGTTCCTGCATTCCGAAAGGAGAACTGGCAATCTTCATTTGTTGTGATCCCCTTTCTAGATACAGTTTACTCCATGGGGTAATCGGATCTTCAAGAATGGCATTGCTACCAGCATGCTATTCTCAATTCCCGATTTGTCCAGAAGAATTTCAAGTGTGATTGGGTGTCTATCTTTGGACGAGTAGCCGAACATCTTAGCAAACCCTTTTTTGAGGCTCCTTTCGACTTTCGCTGTAGTTGATTTCGCCTGATTACAGTCAGGCTCAGTAAAGTTTGCCTTCTTCCAAAATTACAATGTGGAAACGGTATGCTAATGAAAGTCAATGTAATGTTAGCGGCCATATGGAATACGAAAGTATTGAAACACATGTCGGAATTAATTTTTCCCCATCAGACAACTCAAAAGAAGCCCGAATGTGTTTCTGTTTCCATTTAACAAAGTGATCATAATGACATGCAAAATTTCCCTTCCATTAGTCTATCGGCGCCTTTTGTAGGTGCTTTTCGGCAATACGAATTCTATTTTGAAATCTGAAAAGGCGTTTTTCTACCCTTTCGGCACTTTTCAGTGATAACCAAAATAGTTAGGTTTAAATCGGTCAATTTCCTGAGTTAATGCAAATGGGTATGGGAACAAAGCGTTAACTTCAATGTTCGGGGGCAGGGAAGTTGGGCAGTTCACTTCATTCGATGATTACTGTAGTCGGGCGGGTGTGCCCGCAATGTTGGGCGGCTGGCGATTGATTGTCGACTGGCAATGAGGCGCCGTCGATAGCCCAACAACCCCTCTAAAAGACCTTTCAACTACTCGGTTGAGTGCTAAATACAGGTCTTTTTATGGGAAACAGCGGGGATGCTTAAAAGGTCTTATTTTGGACGAACCGATCCACCATTGCAATTACATATGCCGATTAGCAATCATAAAGGCATGTTCATTCATCACTAATGATGCCTGGGCCTGAAGTTGTTGGTTGATGATCATAATAAACACTGATCTGATCATTGGCAAGATTCAAACTTCTAACCTTGCTTGAGCGCTCCTTCAGCACCGTTGGTCGAGTCTAATTCCGATGTAGTACTTCATCTTCTAGGAGGTCCTGGTCAAAGCCGCAGTCAAATTCTACCTTACATGAACAAATACCAAAAAAAATGGTTACTCGTTTAAAGAGCATGGCAAGGCGAAATTATCACAGTAGCGGAAGTTAGCTTTGCTACGCTTTTTAAGAACTGGTAAGGGTTTGGGTGTTTGGTCTATAATACTGAATACCGTCATCCATAAAAGCCATGAAGAACTTTAAGCCACGAACCTAGGTCGAGATAAGTGCTACTCGGGCCTTCAAGGAAAACATCTCCTTCTCCCACAGATTGCTCGAGTAGAAACCTTTTTCGGAAGTAGTTCTTCTACTTCACGGCAACCTTCTCCCTTCCTCCATTATTTGGCCTGACATACCTGAAATACTGTTTTGAGTATTGGGTGTGTCTGGACTGTAATTAGGTTCGAATTTTGGTGGTAACCGCACTTTGTACATCAGCTTCATGTATATTGAAAATCAAATGTCTTGAAACGCTAGGGGTTAAAAGGAACGTATAAAAGTATTTTTCAGCACTAATAAGATTGCACCAGTTTTCACTACCTCATTTTTTTGATTTACTTCTGGTATTGAAACTTAAATTGACTATGCCTAGATGGTGCAACATACTGAACACCTTAATGATTTGATTGATTTGATTTAGAAAACTGGGATGGATATCCCAGTTCTCCAAATCAAATCAAATCAACCAATCGATCAATTAGATGAACTGTATCCCGGTTAACCATTCAGGGATAGCGCAGCTGTGAGATGAAGAGGTTACAGATAGAACACGAACACGTAATAATAATCAAACTTTGAAACTCATTATTCACTGGCCAATCTAAAATTAACACATCGTTATTATTATTAAACACTAAACTGTTAAACCAAGGTGTAGGTTCCTTAATAGGGCCTCATGGAAAGGAGCCATTTGTTAATTACATGTGTACACATGGTTTCAATTCATTTAAAATAGAAGGGAAAAGGATTTTCATTTTGATGGCAAAATTAGGGAGCATCAGCAATTATGAGCTGAGTAGTGGCTGTGCTCGAAAAGTGGGTGATAAACAGTAGAGTGATGGGATTTTCAAATTTGAACGCTAGTAAAAACTCTGGTAAAAAATATGTGAAAGTTTTGGAATGTAGTATCATTTCCATGACTCTTCACCGAATAATCATGAAGATATACAGAGTTCCCATTAGTCTAGAGAATCTAGAGAAATATATCACCCCTACAGGAAACATAAAAAAATCCGAAAACATCCCGGGCTTTTAGTTACATTTAGAGATAAAGTCCATTGAGTTGATTGGTAATTTTTGAGGAAGCCCCTCCCCCACCCTCACCTATGGACTTCCATTCAAAATTTTAGCAGCCGTTTGGATACGTATGGTGCCTATTCAATGACTTGAAGTGGCAAGCCGATGAACAGGCTATGCATTTATCCTCTGAGATGAGTTTGGTAGGAACTGATTGACCCCGTGAAGATGGAAAGATTGGTTAGGGAACTGATTCGGGATCCGATCTCCAGACCGTGTGTTTGTGATAGTACACAAGTGAAACTACAGCACGTCCGCCTTTACAGCATACGTATTCAATATTCCACTCTATAAATATTTTATAATAATAATAATAATCAGATAAGACACAAAGCTGGTCATACACGAAGAGGTGAAGTTAGATGCTTCATCTTCACAGGATTACAATGGTTTTTGACCGATGACAATGACGTTTTTGGCTTGCGGGCTCCACGAAATCGATGAGCATCGGACGGCATGGTGTATGTTGGGATGTATGTCTTATATTTCCTAGAACCTAAATTGCCTCCTTTCTCAATGTTAGAAGGGTGTTGAAGGCAAAGGGTTCTGTTTAGGGTTAAAAAGTGGTGATATGTAGTCACTGGAGGGCTTTCCAAGCACTCGTGCTTCCCTCACAGCTTTATACCTACCCAGAAGAAGTCGAACGATAAGGAAGATGAGTATGGACCTCGTAGAACCCCTCCGATGAAAAATAGCTAATTGTATGCTGGAACCCTGATCAGTTCTTTGGAGTTTATTATATCTTGCGAATTCTCAGGACATAATTCTCGTGGGCAAGGCGGGGGATGACAGGGAGCGGGGATCAGGGGACCGGGCATAACGATATTCAGTTTCCCATAATGGCATAATGGCTGTAGGGGATCAATCAATTGATTTAGTACACATCAAAGCTTTTTATTGATTTCTTTTAACTACTCAAGCAACCAATCCAAATAAACACAAACAGTAAACAAAAGCGAGAAGTGCTGATTTAAAAAAGTCACGTAAAGGAGTGACGGCCAAGGGATACGGCGTGGTGGTCGCGGTGCAAGCAACTGGGCCTGTCACACGCTGGTACAGTATGACTGACAATCAGTGCCCATAAAAATGCACCATATTTAATCTATAAACAACACATCAAACGCACTTTCATAGAACTACGAAACAGGAGCCATCCAGCAAGGTCGTAAATTGAACGCTCCCTCTTAAACGATGAAAAATGTGCTGGAAAATGCGGCAATGAATACGGGTTTATAGCAGAAAATGCCATATGAAAAACAACAGAAACTACTAGATATTCCGCTGTTGGAGGAGCTTTTGTCAGTATTTTTTTGGTAACAAAAAAAGGGCCATCGCGTTTTTATTGGTAAACAGCTGACCGATCGATAAACGTCGGTAAATAGCTGTCCGATCGATAAACATGAGCTTTGCAGATGGACTACGCCTCAAATGGGCTACCATCGGCCTTGTCCAGCTCCTAGAGAAATAAGATCAACAAAAGAAACCTTTTGAGAAATATTGCATGGGAAAATCGATCGATAATCGATCGGGGAAATGGAGACATGGAACTGCGAAGGTATAAAGTAACCAGTTTTCATAATAGGAAGTTTCACTATAACAGGAGCTATTAACGAGGCACATTCAAGACTAGAAATGCCAATAATAGACCTGGGAGTTACTGTAATGGTGGTGAACCAGCAATTTCGAGTTTTCGTCCCACAGTACCGACCCAAGGCCATGAGTTCGTGGGATTCGCGGGGACCACTAATAAAAGGGCTCCCAGTGAAAACACATTACAAGTAGTTCCAAAAACTTGGCCCTAATCGTTCATGCCCAACTCCGACAGGTGGTATCCTTTAATTTTCAAAAATTCCACTAAAACATGCCCAGTAAATGTCATCTTTACTTGGATGGGCCCACTCTTCCCCGTCAACCTCTTCTATGGAATTGATAGGGATCGCTAGGGAGGTTGACTTTTTCGAGGCCTCCCGATTTGCATGGGGTCTGGGGATGCGAGTGAGTGGCTAGTGCGCGGACTGCCTTTTTCAGAACAGGGTGTTTTAGCGAAGAACGATGAGGAAAGAAGACGGACACAGCAGCATTGCTTCTTATTCAACTGGCAACGTTAAGGTGTCGAAGAGCCGCTGGTGGTCTTTTCGTCCTTGCCGCCGCTTTCCCGCATACGATTACCTCGTCGTTGTTTTCTTATCGAAAGCACCCCACTATCGTTGTCGTTGTCGTCGTCGACGGTCGAAATGAAGGCCGCCGCCGGCTGAGTCGCTTCGATGAAGGCGGCGGCCGCCGTCAATACCGGCTCATTACAGAACCTTCACATTGGCGAAACAATCTCACCAAAACGACTCTTTTACCACTTTTCACCTAGTCAGTGCTAGCAGTTCTCTACTTATGACCGTAATCGATTCCCTTCACTTTGAAATATGATCTTTCTCGTTTTTCTTGACCGTCTGTTAATACTGCCTTGAAGCTTTTGAAAAAGGTCAACTGGTCTGAATAATAGATAATTGCTTATCATTTGTAATATTTTTCAACTCCCGTAGTTTTTGGATGTGGTATTTGCAGGAGTTTATGGTGATTATTAGTTAAATAAATTACACTTGAACGAAAAATCCGGGTAAGGAAGTAGCCGGGCCTGGACATCTGAGTGATTCCGATTTCCGAACTCCGTTTTTCTCAAAAAGCGTCCCTCTATATCGAGGCCCTCAGAAAATAGCATAAAGATCTTTTGCCAAATCGAGAAATTAGAGAACTGTATGTGAACTGACCCGTATGTTTAAAGATCATGGAAGAGAGGGGGAGGAAATGATCGAGGTAGGGAAGGGCGGGTGAGTGAGGGAGTGTGTTTAGTCCAGGTCACTGCTCATATTCCTCAAAGTTTGGAATGGGCTGGATATCAAGAACGCTATATGCTGCTAGAATTTTTAGAATCAAGCATGCTGCTATCCATACGGATACGCATGATGGATTCTAAAATGCAGGACAAGTGGCTGGTAGTATCAAAGTAGGCAAATGAGAGATGCTTCAGCTGCCTCCGCACTCGATATTAATTCTGATCAAGGAATTTATGCTAACAGGTTTCAAATTCAGTGACCTATTTTGTCACAATCATTTTTCCATGGGATACGAAGCAGTTTTCATTGAGTTGCTTTGGTGGCTTCAATCCAGTAACATCTCGGAATCTCGGATTATGACGAAAAGCTCAACGGGTAATTATTTTTGCACTTTTAGAATGCAGTTGTATAAAAGACACTCTGAAAGTTTACATCAAATAAGTTGCCAAACAAATAAATACTAGTTCGACATGAATGTCAGAATCAATATTGCATAATAGGGCGAAGCTAGCTTGATTGTGCATTGGAATAGTTTATCATCTAGGAATCAATTGCTCCCGAAAACTTAATTGAGCTGACCCGATGTCTTCGTTGGGCCCCCGTACACATTTTGATGCTCTCCGTAAGTGTGAATAGCTTAACTTGACCACGCGTGAGCTAAGTTTCAATCTCCTTAGATGGTAATTTTCATAAATTGACCCTAGTCTGACAATGGCCCTGAAAACAGTTATTAGCAGCCTTCGCACTAGTTGAAAGTATCGATCCTACTAGCGAATGGGAGAGTCAGAAGAAGCGCGAAGTTCGGTATTCAGTAGTTTCATATCAAAAGAGCTTTGGTGAATAGACAAGAGCGGTATACGATTGTGACTAAGACTCCCTCCCGCCTTTACAATAACCCACCCAGTCAGCTAGTCATCTCTGTCACTATAAGATATATTAATATCTCTGTCATCCTCCGAAAAGGAGTAATTTGGGGACTATTCGGGATAAGGAGGCAATAGATTAGGAGCAATTAATTTTTGTAGTGAGAGTGGGTATGGAGATATTTTTAGCGCGACATTTCATACCTTATTAGCTACACTACACGAATATAGAGACCAAGTTGGAATAAAGTTTGTAATTTATTTCTTTCAATTGAGTTTTGTGGAATTGTGGGGTGGGGCTGAACGGGAGCGGGTTGTAAATAAGTAGTCGCTAGAAGATGCCCTGCCAGTGGCCATGTTAGCCTGTAAGTGGCTGCAGGGCGCCTAGCCCGAACGCTCCGCCCACGCTCCCCTCACGACATTTCCCCCGCAGAAATAGTCATTGAAGAGACATTTCAGGCTTGAGAAACGTTCGATGAGAAAGGTAGAGAGCAGGAAGAGCAATTCCCATTTCTTTCGATCAAAAATTTGAAATCTTTCGTTGTTCTCCTCATCTTTCGAATCATCTTAGTCTAAGTATGCAATTTATGTAGTTCCATCAGCTTATATTTATATGAGAAATAAATTACATATAAATAGATGTAAACAATTGTAAATAATAAAAATAATGCAATGTAAACAAACAAATAAATTTTAGAATTTGCTACTTGGCAAGCAAAACTATGCTTGTCGAAGGTGTTTTGAATGATTGCGCCCTGCTTCTCTCACAGTTTGAACTGAGCCCAATTTTTTCCATGGCATAACTGGTTTCGTTGGGTATCCCGTGTCTCAAATCCTCTTTGGGCGTTTATTCCGGTAACCAGTGCTTGACGTTTCCTCAATGGATAGGGACCTGTAGATAGTCCTAATTACACTCGAACCCATCCCAATAAGAGTTTGTTCCTGAATATTAACATTGCACTTTTGGAAAATGAATTCGTGGAGCGATAGATTGCATACGGGGCACCTTGTTTTCCCTGTATACATCCTACGCATTTTCGGGAACCTCATGAAGACAGGGAGAAACCCCGAATTCCCACAATTGCCATTGAGTTTGTGATATCTTCAAAGACGCTGAATATGAAGCGTCTTTTATCGGTCGTTTATTTGAATAAAGTATAAAACGATATTATCACCACTTAAATAGACGTTGGTGTACTCTATCACCAAACTTCTTTTACTAGAGAACTTCATCATTTTTCCACGAAATTTTCGTTGTGCTATCATTGATTATCATATTTTATCGTAATTTATCTTTTGAAATGGATTTTTGTAAATGCCCTTCCCTTGGAAATACCTGAAAGGGTTATGAGTTGATAGTTGGGCCTCAGACAAAATTAGAACGACGAAAATGTCCCATAAAAGTCGCAAAAAAAGGAATTACTTGAAAAAGAGAAGCAGAAAAACATTCCTCCGACTCATTCCAAAGACAAATTTGCTAGTTGTTGTCCAAAACTTGGTCGATTTTTATAGACATTTCCCTTTTACAGACAATTACACTTTGGGGACTTCTTGATATCTCCCATCCACCATAGCTTATCGTATCTTTCCAGCTTATGACTAACTTAATGGACCATGTGGCCGTTTAGGAGGGAGGGATTGTTTATGTAGCCAGCTGGTTGCCAGCGATGATCGTCGTCGGTTGGCTGTGCCAGCTGGCTTTGACGTGATAACTCGACGGATATTGAAACCAATTTCGTCGGCCGAGTTGACCGATGTCGTCGAAATCAGTCTGGGGGTGGCCGAAGAAGCTGGCCGCAGCCGCTCTCGTCATCGCCATCATCCTCGGTGCTGATCAATACGACTTATTTGCTTAGCTGGCTCAGTATAGAACTGGAAGTCAATGAAACCTATTACTGTATCTACATTTGCAATTCTTTTCATCTTTATTGGGTGCTCAGGGCATTCTGGGAAATTTGGGAATTTTCTACAAATTTCTAGAATCTTTTCCCCCGCAGATCTGCTCACCCCTTACGGTGCCGTGCATTATATCTGATGATAAAGTTAGTTTTCAAAGCATAAATCAACAGCAAATTTTCATCTGCGCTTGACTTGTTTGCTTATTCATTTACTTGTTTATTTATTTATTTATTTATTTATTTACTCACTCTCTGAATCATTCAGTGAGGGCTTAAGTAAGAATAAGAAAAGGGTATGGGATGTTAACCACTGGAGTTCCTGAACCGCGTAGATCTCGAAACTCATGACTTTTTAAGAGACTTCCAAGGCCTGCTGTCTTACCAATTTTTTTTAGCTCATTTGAGTGGGAATTGATTCTTCTAATGTTTTCGTACCATCTCAATCGTACGCTACTTGTAAATCGAATCATTAAAGGGCTTCCGAAGAGTCAAACTCGAGGAATCAGTAGGAGTGAGTGAGTGATTCCATCTATGTTCGATGTACTCAACGGATCTTATATTCCTGGAATCGATTTTTCCGATGCGAGTCCCAGAGGCGGAATTTACATTCGATCATGGCATCTTAACCAGCGCATATCTGAGAGTTTGATGACATTTCCCTTACGAATCCTATTGGAATGTAGCGGTCAGCTAAGGGACCGCCTCTATTGTCTGGTTAAATGTCCTGGGAACCGTGAGTACCCTTTTATGAGGCCAAGCGAAAAGGCATGGGAAACTATACATACCAACATACAAAAGCCACCCACCTTGTGAATAGGTAGGAGCAGGAGAAGAATGTAGTCATGTCATGAGCAGGCTGTATAAGGAAGAAGGTGTTGAGTCGACGACGACGACGGCGAGCAGCCAGCCAGGCAGCCAGCCTCGTCCGGGAGGAGGGAAAGTGCTGGGCGGGGTCAGCCACCCGGTTATTCATAAGTTTCCACGCATTCCATCATCGACGATGCCTTTCTGGCGCCGATCACGGAACGATGGTCGAGATATGGAAATTGAGGTCAGCCATGGCTCCTAGGTGGGTAATGTATTCGCTCTGAACTAGGGTGCTGTCGTATGTAAAGTGTCAGTCAAGTCTCGCCAGCAAACCACGCAATCCCATGTATCGTCCACGAACACCATTAATATGATGGACGTGGGACACGAGGACATTGGCCTCGTTCCGGAGGAGTCCGTACCGCGAGTTAGTCTCGGCGGAAAAACGGCCAGTTCACTTCACCGTCTACCGTAATGTAGTTACACGAGGCGGCGGCGGCATCGTCCAAGCGCGATGGGGGCGTCGTTTAGTCCCCGCGCCTGGCACTATAGACCAATAGCCGTGGGACCACGCCCCTTGGAGGTGGGACTCAGTTAGAGAGTATGTGGGGAGTGCGGCCGATGAAGAGGGTACAGTGACTGAGCGACCGAACAGACAGACATTCCGGGCGTGTTGAGAGATAGTCCATGCACATACGCGCTGTCAGTCAACGCAATGCTTCACACACTCACTCGTTCTCCCAGTCACTGTGTGTGTGCGCGCCCCGCCAAGTCATACGGTAGCAGATCCGAATCCGAGTTTATCCCTGACGGTGAGCTGGACCAAGTTTCCCGGTCCTTTATCCGCTTGTGGGACTCAATTTTCATCATCAAAGCTTATTTTCATAGAAGAGCTCGCTCTGGGAAAGTTCTGGTTCGGTAGCGGCTTCTGTAACTGTCAAGTGGGAAGCTTACCTTGACATTTCGCATTTCTTGGCGCATTCCCGATTCTCGCGTTATTTCTCACCCATGCTCATTCGGAATTCTAGACGGAATTGTAACGTCGGTTTTGGCTGGTCGGTATAGCGAGTACAAAACTGTCAGTAACTTCTAACTTCTCTAACTTAAGTAAGTACAAAATTTCTAGCTCCTAGGTTCTTCCGTGGAGTCCACCGGGTTTTCTTTACTTAATTCAGGTCCTTTGCTGGGCCCTATAGACTGAGCGCTTCACCGTAAGCTGCTCTTATCACATCATTATTTCTATTACCTTTTTTGGACTTTTATAAGGGTCTTCATGTGGCTAGAAACCTACTGTCTTCTAATGAACTGATACCTTTTTGATGAAGTTATTTTCTGAAGTCGGGTTTTCTTCGGAAAACGTCTGGACGGTCCCTCTTTGTGGTTGCTTTTCAGTCAAAGGGCATTCTCATGCGAAGCTCATCGACAAAAGAAAGTGTTTGAACCCATTTGTCATGACTCCTTGACGCCAAATTTCGGCAGTTCCACGGAGCTGAGCATTAATAATGTACTTTTCTGTCTTCTCCTCTCCTCGAAACCTTCCTTAAATGTAATTTCATGACGGTGTTAAGAAACTGGTAAAAATAGCATCGCAAATTTGTCGCTGAGAGAAAAGAACAATCGGACACAGCAAGCAACAATTTTCACTTGCCCAACAAGTCCTCTAGACAAATGAACCGACCAGTTCACTAGGGAATATTAAGTGGTTTCTCGCCTCCGCCCCTTCCCCACACATACACCCAGTCTATGCGAACATGCCATTTTTGAATTCTCAGCCAGTGTTTCACTCCTTAACGTTTTCGCTTCCGGAAATTTCTTCTTTATTCGTTTTTTTCCTATTTTGCTTCCCTCCAATCTAGTTTCAGTATGATGATTTAGGAGTATAATAGTCAAAATAATATTATTGCTCTTGTCGGCCGGGGGAAGGGTGAAGTGTATTAGCTAGAAGTGGGAAATAGTAGGAACTGAAGGAATGTATCGGTCAGTTCCGAGTTTTTATGACGAATGATCGAATAGGCAGAGCAATTTCGATAGGAGCCTAATTGGGGAGAAGTAGGATTCGGTAAAAACCTTTGGGGAGGTGTTTTCGAGTTCATCTTTCGAGTACATCCCAAAAGGCGATTTCAAGTAGGAACAGTTGGACTGAAATAACTCGGATTCCAACCAAAGAGATAGGGTATTGGGCAGGATACATAGGTTAGGATATGCATGGTTTTTTTTTGTAAGTTCACCTCAGCGGTCCTAAAATCCTAATTATTCTCATGGCAATTTAAATATGTAACTGTATGTATATTTTCGATACTGCCCATTTTGATTTTATTACTTTCATAGAGCTTTTCTCAGTGCTCACTTTATGAGAAACGGCGTCATAAAGAACTATAAACCTCGCCTGATGTGCCACTAACAATCATCGTGGTCTTGATTTTGTATTTTCCTAGGCGACTGAGGTATAAGCTATAATCACTGCGATATAAAGTGAATGAATTGATTTTCTCAAGTTTTTTGGACTGTCCTAATAGTAATACCACCAAAATACTTGAGTTTTTATGAAGTTCAACCCCTTTTTGAGAATTTTCAAAGGCGCATCTGAATAAATGAATTCGGAAGCGAGGATACAAGACGAAAAATCTTTCGAATCCAGCTTTTGTTAATAAGTTTTTCCATTTGAATGGTCGCTGTTGGAGGCGAATGATGGACTGCTTTTTTTTCTCCACGAGCGGCACTTGTTCTCTCCTCTACCAAATGATTAATTTACTTAGCAGTACCCTTTTTGTGCAGAGGATTCGATTCGGTATAAGTAAATTTTGGAATTTGCAATACATTTGTATCTTAGTCAATGAAATTTTAAACTCGGATTTGGCTGCAGATTCTGATGTAGAGTCTCCTTGGGAGGGCATTCCGACTTTCTTGCAAACATTTTCCTACAAAAAACGCCTTCAAAATCTCATGTTTTCGGGCTAATGGAACTTAGAATGAACTCCTTCCTGCTCATTTTCCTTTTTTCTGTGAGGCAGACATTGAAATTTCCACGGGCACGTTTATTCCTCAAGGTAATTTCTGATACCGGATATCTCCTCGAGAAATCGTTAATGAACAGATGAAGAACATGACGACTGAAATCATCTCTTCCTAACATTCTCTGAAAAATTCTTTTGCTGCTCTTCAAAATTCTTCTACTACTTTATTGTATGTTCAAACAACTTTCTTCGGCGCTGATCTGTTATCATCTTGTTCCGCCAGTAGAACTGCAGAATGACATCATCTTGAGTTACCGAAGCAGTTTGTATCTCAGTAAAGCTATCAGTGGCCTCCCTGTCCTCTCCCAATTTGGCCCACAAGTGATATCCTGGAGGGGTGTAAGGTTCTTCACACTAGGGTTCATCTATCAGCCATTTCCGTTGTCTCTCAGCACTTCGTCTTTCTGGGACTTCGTCTTATTTCAGAATAAGTCCAAATTGCAATATTCATCTCAAGTAGTAGAATCCTCATGAGTGGAGAAGAGCGAAAAAGCTCAGATCCACGGGCTTTCCTCTTTTTCTCTTTGTCTTTTTGTGGAACTGTTTTCAAATCTGGGAGGAACTCGGAGAAAAATGATGTCATTGTGCCGTTCGTGGTGTTCCCATTTAATAGCGCGACCATTGTGTGGTTGATGTTGGTTGAAGACTTGCAGTATGTAATAATGGGGCATTTTATCAGTTCCCGATCATCACAAAACGCTCCATCCAACGCAGCAGCAGCACTCTTGCACACCCGCATGCACTTCAGTCGGGGTGTCTCTGTGCTGTGGTGTCTCTTTAGCAGTATGGCTGCTAAGATGCTGATGCTGGTGCTTTGAAAACACACTCGCTCGGGACGCCTCACACTCACACACACAGTGTTCACTGATGACAGCCAACGATGCTCTGTTAAGTGACACTTGTCGGCTGTCAACTATATACATACACATACAGTTACATACATATACATTGCTCTCATATTGTCCATTGATATACAAACACCCAGACATGAAGGGAGACGGTGGAACAAAAACTAACACACGGACTTCATGAATAAGTTCTATAGAGAAAGAAGAAGCTATTCTAGCCTGTGAAATTCTTTTCAACTCCCGAAGTTGGACGGCTTTGTTCGAGTGCCAGACCACAGTAAGCCATGGAAGCAAGCGGAGTAGCCAGACTGTTTGCTTGAGAGATCCGTTTTCAGATCGAGTTCTTTTGGAATGTGTACCTTTCAAACCCAGCTCTCCCTAATCAGGTGCTGGGAGCTTTCCAGGCAGAAAATTAGCCATCCTACAAAGCTTACACCCGGTACTCTTATGGCACCTAGTTTCCAGCAGCTGTTGGGGTTTGTTGGAATGGGAAGCTGAGGAGGCTTTCGGGCTCGCTAAAAAGCACGAGGTTCCCGACCTATTTCATTCTCTTTGCAATGCTTCTAATGAGCTGTCGCATTGGTGACCAAAGACTTTTCTGTTCCCGAAGGGCTTCTGGGAGATCTTCCAGGAGAAACAGTAATTTGAGGGCTGCGGTTAAAATAGAGCAAGAAAGAGGGCTAAATGTAGTGAGATATGAAGCATTTTCGTAGACCCTTAGCCAATTTCTGCTTTCCTACTCTGACTGCTCTTCCTTCGTCAATTTTGATGAACTGCCTTCTACCGGAGTTAATCCGTTCAGAAGTCCTATAGTCCCAGTAGCCGTATAGCCATCAAAGTTTGGTAGCATGGTAGCGATCAATCGACAGCGAGAGCGCCAGAGACGCACTGAATCAGACTATCCGATTGTCTCTCGGGTGAAGTGCTGCCGTCTCAGCAGCGGCGGTGATAGCGGCTGCAGTCGGTCAATGGTCAGTCGCCGTCGCTGCCGACTGTTTTACTGGCGCCCTTCGCGGTGCTCAGCATTCTTATCGCCTGATACGATCAGTACTGCTCTAAGCTGCAGCAAGGGGTTTATATGTAGGTTCTCGAAAAGCTCTGGAATCGGCTTAATCCAGTGCCGGTTACTTCCTCGCTCTTGACTACTAACACCTGACTTCTTTCAATTTTTGGGTTCCCAAATTGAACTGGCTAATAACTTGGACCCAAACATCCACATAGTGACTCGTTACTTTTCATTTTTCCCTTTTGTACTTTTGATAGCACTGATAAGCACCTCATCGGTGTGCTGTTGCTCGTCCGACAGTTCCTTTAAGTGTCTTCCTCCGAATGTTCTACTCTGATCCCTGGTTTTTGTGAACCCAGATTTTGTAGCTCGGTCCGTAGACCACTCCTGACTCATTAGCTTCGATAGAGCATTCTACGGCTCCCTCTTTGTCTCTCTGGCCATCTTTGGTTGAGAGTTACCGTTCAAAACCGTTCATTAGCTAATTTGTTATCCATGTCCTTTGCTTAAAAAGGTCGTCAGATGCCCTTTCCGGCAATATATGCCACTTGTGGTGCTGGCAGTTGACTCGCCTTATGTTATGTCTCTCTATAGAAACTAGTCAGCCAATTAGATGTCGATGATGAACATACGACATTTGAGAGAGCTGGACGAGCTCACTGTCTCTCCCACTCTCGCTCTCCCTCTCTCGTCCTTTCACCTCGCAGTCCGTCCGTCCGTCCAACATCACAATCCCATCACCGACACTGACAATGTACTGTGTTACTTTTCAGAGAATGGACACCGCCGACAAAGCTCAACGTCTGTCGGGAGTGTTTCCGTTTCCGTTCTGTGTACCGTCATCATCGCCATCATCCGTATTCCCACCATTACCGATGTTTCCACCGGGCTTTCAACAGCTTTATGCTAATCTAGTCCAGCAACAATTCCTTCAACTTGCCCAACAACAACAGCAACAGAGCCCAGGAGTTCGAGCAGGTACCTTAAGCGACTCATCGATCTCCTGAGCCGACTCTTAACTCCACACTTGATTTCAGATCAATCACCGTGTCTATCAGATCATCCGTCATCAAGGGAGGATTCACCGTCCGTCAAAAGTGAGTACATTTGAATAGTTTGTCAGCGGTTTTCATCGGAATCAGTACACTTCGGGGTGTGTTGGTGGCGAAGATGGGGCCCCGTATGTTGCCATTAGTGACTAATCGAGAACGCCTAGCTAACAGCACCTCATTGGTATTTTGCCGTTCCGTAGCCGTACTATTACGATCGAATGTCATGCAGCACAACGGAGACGGCGAAGACGATGAGAGAAAGGCCATCACAGTTCATCCAAACGCCGAAGGACCGTTTGAAACACTAGCATGATGACTAACGCAGTTAGACCCGTATTCGCCCGAAGACAAGCACCTTTCCCTGTTCTCCTGCGATTCCTTAGCTATGTGTATGAGTTTTGAGTGGCCCTTCAAAGAGGGAATTCTGCCAATTGATTGCCAGACTTGGGAGGGGTAGGATGTTGCCGAACTGACAGTTCAGCTTCCCATAGCGGGCTCAGTCAGTTACAGGAAAAGTTCAGAAACTCATCGTCAAGCTCAAGACGTGACTGCAGTATTAAGTTCATGACAAGTAAGTTTATGTTTATCTGTTCCAAGAATATCTCGTGAAGCTTCCGATCACCTAGTGATCCATGTTCTGCTATAGGGTAACCGACCAGAGCTTAAACCTGTTTCTCTTTTTTTTTTGAAAAGAAGGAATTTTCCTTCATCGGACACCTACCCATTCTTTTTCGAGACTACCTGGTGCATTAGAGAAATTATTCGCTTTACCCAAGCATTCGCCATGGTCATGGTTCTAAGCTTCCAGTCGTTAGATTCGTTGAAGTAGCTGCTCTTGCAGTTTGGAAAATCTGAGTCCTATCTCCTAAAGATATATGGGTGTGGTAACAAGCTCTACAAAAGTGCCTGAACATATTGCTCTTCAGCTGAAATAACTAGGGAGAGGCGTATGGAAAGGCTCGCACGAGTTTCTAAGCTGTAACAGGCCTTCAGTAGTCTTGCTGGTGAAAAAACTAACCACAACATATACCTACCTTACCTTGACTTACCTTTGGGAATGATCAGCAAGATTCCGAGTTTTTGTTTGTGCATCGTAACTGGACGGCCAACATGCTCCAGAAGCAGTATCGGAGCCAACCCTGAGGTAGACACATACAATCTGTTTGTAGATACTTTATTTGCTTCTGAAATTCGGTACCACTGTCCAAGAGCTCCCACGGCTACGTTTAGGCTCGCAACAACCTCTTTTCTCTTTATCAGTAGCCTGTCTCCTTCACAATCAAACTTATTGATGGTTTTGCTTGTAATTCTGGGAAGCGGTGCCTCTGAAATGTTTCTGAGATCGATAAGCGTTCAATTAGCAGTCCACTAGTGATGTGGACTGTGTGGGCAGGCAGGCCGACGACGACGACGATGGCGACTGTGCTTTCCCAGCGCACTCTATCATGTGTTTGTTGGGGTTAAGACGGCAACAACGACGTCGACGACGAAGACGACAAACTCGCAACATGCCCTTTTCATCTCCATCGTCGTTCTTTCTTTTCCATTTGCAGGCGGCTACAATGAGACTCCACAACTTACACACTCACTCACTTTCTACGCAACCACCATGAAACAATGCCGACCGCCTGCCGCGCGAACCCACACTTTTTTAGTGTGCCAAGCCTTCTAGGCTAGTACCACGAAACGCTTGAAATGTCTACTTGAACGCCCCGTAGGGTTCCCAGGAACCCTCATGTGAAAAAAAGACGTGTTTGAATGAGTGGGCATGCAAAGGCGAACAGCAACTTGAGGATCGAGGGCAGTGAGTTTTCAAAAACGCTCGCAAAAGTTTGTAGCATGAACATAGGTCAGCGGGTGGCCTTTGCAAGGCCTTATGACAGTATAATGTAGTAATCTCTATGGAAGTACAGTAATATGAATTTCATTACTATTTGTGTAACCTCGCACTGCCAGCCCTTCATGGGAGAAAAAGTTTTTTCCCAGTTTTTTCCATATGAGAAGCTCCTTACAAATGTGTCAAATAGGTGAAGTTGGGCATGACGATGCAACTTCACCAGGATTATACAGAATTGACGGTCACTCCGCTCCCCCTTCCGAATATTCTCTTGGGAAGTTTCAAGAGCTGCTTACCCTTAGTCCTCCTCCAGTCCTAAGGAGGGTATTTTAGAGTTCATCCTTGGAATGAGGCTTTTTCGATGGCTTTTTTCATCCGTGATCAACTTTGGGTTGATTTTTGTCGAACATTTTTACCATCGGACAGTCATGTCCATCTACCTTTGGAGAGGCGTAGAAATGAAAGTTAAGAGTGGTTCAACTGGATGTGTGGACAAACTGGTCAGTAACCGTTGGTGAGAACTGACCGCATCTCATACTATAAGTGCTTGATCCTTGAGAGTTCAGCTTTTTTCCCAAACATAGAACTCGTTTCACATGTACGTCCTTCATATAGCCAGCCTGAAAAATCGATAAAACATCGATTAGGAATCGAGTATGGTTGGATATATTGATCAACTCAAGTCCTTATGAATTCGATTATCTGGCAGTGATTTCGTGAGAATGATCACGGGAGCGTCACGTGGTCACGTAGGCATTTCTTCAGAAGAAGGTCGAATATCAGGCCTAGAATCGGAGCGTGGGATAATTTGCCACGAGGAGAGTGGTACCACCTGGAGATGGATTTTAATGATGGGAACTCTTCCACTCACGGTCCTACTCAACTTATTGACATTTGACGGATTGGACCATCAGCGGCGTGAGGTTCTAAGGCGATGCCCCCATTGAACTGAAGCTTATGACTGGAGAACCACTTACTTTTGTCTATCCTTCACTCTTTTCCAAAGTAACGCCATGTCGAAGTTGTTCAAATGGGGCTAACTCCCCTCTAAGCGACGCCAGACCTGTTCGCTCTGTTTCCGTTTCACATACTAGGCCATACGGAGGGCTCATTTCGAGTGATGGTGATAAATTCAAACGCCGTCAACTGAGGCTAACATTCGTACGTACTGATTACGGTATGGCTCATTGATGATGTTTAGGAAGCGTAGCCAAGTGTGTGCCCGTCCGGTTCACAGCAACCCAGTCAGCCTGCCTGCCTAGTCGTTGTGAACACTGTGGTGATCGCTCGGGCGCTCCTCGCTCCCCTCCGCGTGTGCTTTATGATGCGCGTAACCGGAAGTTCAGCAGTAGTAGCAGTAGCAGCCAGCAGCAGCCAGACAGCGACGTTTCCGAAACCCTTCTGAACATACGGAGCGAGACATCGAGGCGTGAAATCGACCCATCCCCATCGCCGTCGCGACGGCCGCATCCACGCCGATACGATACGCCTATAAAAATCATCCAAATAATTAGCTCATTGGCGCGCGCCAGGCTACAGTAACTCAAACTCGCCTGAATCCGACTAGGGGATGCTTATGCTTTGAAATTTGTTTTGCAGCTGATTTGCAGCCTTGGCTCCAGAATCCTTCCTTGTTTACTATCTTCCAAGATTGTTTACAAACCTTCAGAACTGTGAACAGCTATTGCAGTTCTATCTGAACGATACTTATGAACTCCCCACCAAGAAACCAGAGAATGGGAAGATAAAGAATTAGCCTATGGAAGTGAATTGCCCATCCCTCTGACAAAAGTGATGTCAAGGTCTTAATGGAGCTTTTTTTACAAGCCTGAGCTCCAGTCTATCAAATATAAGTTCGATTCCCTCTGCTTGTTCATTCCAGGTTGTAGCTGAGGCTTACTGGGGTCTGTCTATCTCGAATGTCCTTTAGTACATCTGCTCATGAGGAGCTCGGATTGCTTTCACAATATGAACGGATCAAAACTGCATTGGAGTTGACCCACCAGAAATCCGATACAGGAAGTTCAAGCGGTTCCGGAGGCAGAAATGAGTTCATCGTTTGTATCTCGATTCAAGGCTTTCTTATAATCTCGAGATCTCCAGTACCCATCACATTTCTTGCCTAATCCTCTCGAACATCACAGTAGTTAGAGGAACTACTAATCCTCTCAAACTGATGTCCTCAAACTTCCCCACGCGACCTCTATCGGCCAGTGACTGGTCAGTATTTGATTTTCCCAGGAAGTCGTACAGATGTTGTCATTGTACGTTTAGCATTTAGAGCCTGTCCATGGTGGGAGCAATGAGGGCAGGCAGACTAGACTCCCACGAACCATAAAATGATCGTTCGTCGTCCTCGTCGTAGTCACGATCGGCCGCACTGCCTATCTAGTCACCCAGGAAAATTCTGAATAAATTTGAATATTACCCGAACTGTACAACAGGGTTAGATTGGTGACTTTCGAGAGGCTCTTCGATACGATGAAATCATTCGTTGAATAACTAACTATGGTAGGGAGAGAACGAGACGTTAACGAATGCGACCGGATGTTTCGCCGGAATACGAGAATTCCCTGAAAAGATCGAGAGCACCTCGTAGTAGTACCATGGTGACATTCTCGGTGGACCAGCATAAGGTCTTTTTTTGTCTATTTGTTTGTTTACACAACTGTGTTTTCTTGCTTATTTGTAAAGCTTGTAATACGCTACACAGGAGGAACAAGCTGAAGAGTTTCGTAAGGATTTTATGGACAAAGCTGTGTTTCGGAACAGTTTTTCTAAAGGTGGCTTATGTATGTGTGTGAGCGATACTATCCTGAGGACTTCTTACTACCAATTGGGAGACCGGCGGCTACCACTGAGACCACTAAACCTACTTCTGACGGAAGACCATTGGAAGCAGCGGAAAGGCGTTGATTTCCAGGCCACTAGTTGCACTAGGTCAATGACATAGGCAAGGAGTTTTCATGGGCCATGTAAAGATGCCCCAGTACAGTACCCAGTGCATCTAGATTTATACCTAGGGTGGTTCTGAACGAATTGTCCGCATTCGGACTGCTCCAGTCGCTTTTTTGCGATGGCGATCTTGAGTAGCGGCCAAACTGTGGCGTTCAGAGTGAAAGAAGGCAGAAGCTGAAGTATTCCTCGGGATGAGCCCTGACATTACTGTGTAATGGAGCTTATTTAGAGGAGGGTGCTCCACTAGGAAGCCAAGAGATAGGCATCCAGAAGTCCCCAATTATTCGCATCATTGAGACCTCTTTCTTGCCTTTTCCAAGCTAGTCAAGAACGAATCTCGGAGATTTTTTAGCCGTCGAGTAATTGAGGTAAAATACAGAGGTAAAGTTAAACGACACGCGTATCCTTGACGTTGAAATACCGTAATCCGTGTTCGTGATGCGCAAAGTTTGTGTCGTCGTCGTTTTTCTATTAAGTACATACTCGGGGTCGTCTCCCATAACGATCCGGCCGGCGAGCCGATCACATTCGCCGACTGCGCATAGACAGAGAAGGCACATTACCTTCAGTATACGTTGTTAGTGATGGTGGTATAGTTGAATGCGCTGTTTGCTGAATTCTGAAGGTGGATAACTCGTACAAAATGCCCAACGAACCGTAACCGACCGAGCCCATTTCCGTGCGTGGTCGTACCGTACGGCGTCCATATTATCCAGTACACTCACATCACTTCTTTCCGACCCACCAAGTTGTTCACATTAGAGGGAGAAGGAATAAATTGGAACAACTTTGTAGGGATCTTATGGACTTGGAAAGATTGGGAACCGGATTCTGAAGGAGGTTAGGGTTGAGGTAGTTTGGGTTTGGAAGCAGTAACCAATTAATAACTCAAGCTCATTTGGACGGTTAGGGAATAGGCAAACTAGCTACCTTGGGAGGGACAGACAGCGGGATCCTAGCCCACACTGCAGGTGAATGCCTATTCTGTGTTACCCGGGTGATTTCCAGGTAATACGCCGGTCGATTCTCATATCTAAAAGAACCACCACCTTGTTCTATAGGATTTCCGGTTGGGTATCTGCAGCTCCAAGGCCAGTGACTCCCATGGTCTTCCCTCGGGAGAGTTTCAGGTTTATTTCGCTATACCCATACAAGGAAAAAATGACCCATGGATCTAAGTCCCCAACTGTCGTCGACAAGCCACCACCAACTGGTCCGTCCAGTTCCCTGTTATGGATCGGAATTCAGTGAGCTTTTGGGGACCATATCCGGCGTTAGATTGGGCCAGTATTCAAGTACCTCCTGCTCCTCGTTTATCGGATCATCACCTACCTGATCGTAGGGCTCAATCAATCAATACAGCAAAGTGCTTGACTGTATTGTTATTGCTACTAGTATCGATGACAAGTGTTCTCTGTGTCATCACCTGGTCAGAACAAAAGACATAAGCTGTGAAGTGCTCTTGGAAAAACGACCCATGCAGCTGCGCCATGCGCTCGTTACGCTTCTTGCGCAATCTGTACACAGTCGAAAAGAGGTGTCAGTCGATGTGAGCATGTGAAACTAACTGTTTGCCGGACGTGCGCACTTGAATGATTCAGATAGGGAACTTCTCGGGGAGAAGTGAAATGAATAGCTCTCAGTTACTAACTAGACAATTACCATTGTTAAAGACTTCAGCGAATTTTCCGCTGTCATTGTGTGCTTCGCGAGAAAAGGAGAGTGTCTCATGTGATGTCTGTGAGTCACAGAGTATAGCTGAGAAACTTCACAGAGGGCTTGTTCATGCGACGTTAGTAACCCAGTCGTTTGATAGGGAAAATTGGAGGGTAGATGGAATTCTGTCTAAGTTTCGAGGCTTATTGAATGGTAGAAAATTCGACTGTACCCCCACATCATGTGATTCCTTAAAATAGGGTCTGATTGAAGGATTCGAGCGTTCCCTGGATCATTTTTAAGCCATTTCTCCATTATACTTACTGCACTACTGACAGACCAACAGAAGCATTGAAAACCGAGGAGAAGGGGGAGAGGGTACTTCAGGATTTCATGGTGAGAAGGGCTATGTCATAGGACCTTTTCTTGCCGATTTTTTGGAACTATCCTATCAAATGTCACTATTCCTCAAAGTCCTTCTGTTTGGGTTCGCTGAGCTAGCAATACCGGATCCGAGAGATCTTCCTGTGCAGTGAAGGGAGACTACGAAATCGGGTGGCTTGATTGGGACAGTGGTACCAACTGACGCGTGCATCAAATGCTTTCTGTGCAGATATTTTCTTATGTGGGTGATCTCATGGGTTGTGGTTCGGGCGGTAGCTTCAAAAGTGTGGTAAGGTGATAGACCACAAATTGGATGTGCTAGCGACAAGGTCGGATCAAAAGGTACCGACATCTAACACCTTCGATCTGAAGACGTTCTTACCGCATTCGGCCTAGAATAACCTGTTTAGCGTCAACGCCTTCATAGGACGTCACCAAAATAATCAGGTCCAAGTACCAAACTGAAAGCCAAGCTTTTGGTGTCCGGCTGTTGTTTGACGGTGGCAACAGCGGTGAAAGTCAAAATGTGAAGAGAAACTACCCCTGGACCAAATCCCAAGAGTCGCTGCAGTCCGCAGTTGGCGGCTGACATCAAACGCAAAGTTTTCTATTAGGGCACGACAAAGCCGTCGATGGCAGCGCTTTCGTTTTATTTACGACTGGCTCCATCGAGTGTTTTATTAGTGGACTGGGAGGCGTAAGAATTATGAGTGTTTGTCTTACCCTGATTTCTTACCCCCCGAAGAGACTCCGCGAGAATGCTGGTCGGGAAGCTTTGAGACAAATGAATTTCGCCTTTTCCATACAGCTGCATAAGAGGAACTTGGCTTCAGTAGGGAGTGGACTTAACTTCAAAGTTGAAAATTCATTTTTCCCAGCTCACCATCAGTCGCAAGTTTTGTTCAGGAGCTTACTTCTTCGCTCCTGTGAGAACAACCAAGCAAAATACAAGAAAAACTATTTTGAAAGGACCTGCAATTAAACTGCGTTTCCCCTTTTCCTTGCTTTTAGCTCTACTAACCATGGAGAAAATAGCTTTGAATAGTCCTGGTTACCCACCGGTGTTGTTACTACTCTAACAAGCTGGATGAAAATTGAGAGGTGTTAGTTAGTTCCGGGCAATTCCGAGTTGTCAGGCGCTTTACATTCCCTGACGTAATAGTAGCATTAAAAGTAGTAAATTTCTAGCTATTCCAACTCAGGAGTTGCTAAAATCCAAGGTTGGTATTTAAACAATAAAAGGCTGATTCATATCAAATGGATCATCCGAGGGCTTCTAGAAAGTGACAACCTTTAAATGTTTCAACTTTCTCAGTCACACTTGTGCGGGGGCTTGAACCCCCTTCAGAACCGTTGACGGGTACTGTGGAGATCTAAATGGGTAAAGGGTCACTTTGCCCAATACTTGCTCCTTTTTCCCATTTCGGTGTGTAAGCTGACTCCTTGGCGGGTTCTGGGGAGGAAGACGTATGAGCAGCTGCTATGATTTACAGTTATGCCTGAAAAAAAGCGGTCCAGGTACTAAGCTGACCCGTATCAAACAACTACTCACAAGATAACGTACAGAAGGGGTCATTTTCTCGAATAGTTCTGAAGAAGATCCATCAGTCTCCAGATTGCAACAGGGATAGGCTTGTAACAGTACTGACTGTTCACCGTCATCCAGTACTGAATATTCAATTCGGTAGAGCTGTGCTGGCACTACCAGCTTATTTTGAGACTTTGACACCATAAGCAGCTTCTACATCTCTGAAGTTCTTCGTCTGTGAATGTGATAGGACCCGATTTTCAGAAGAACCAAGTTGTTTGTGAGCTTTGATCTACAAATTGTTTGCTTATGGTGACGAACCGCTGTTTCAGTCTTCAGCCTTGGTCCTTCAGAACAAACTAGAGTAGGAAGTGTTCAGATCCTGTCAGATTTTGGACTCTCCTACAATAAACATTCAATATTTTCATTTGAAGATAAGCCTCGGAATTATGGTATTAGGTAATCCTTAATGCGCCTTATACTCCTCCGACATTCGAACTCATCAGTACCGTTAAAGGTCTTCAAATCCCGGACGACTACTTCGAGTTCTGAGCTTATGATCCAGGCTTGTACGTGCTTTACAGGGGACACGGCCTAAACAGAAAGACAGCCTGGGTACGTATGGCTCTTTGGATAGGCTATGGCAAATGCTTGTACAGAATAGAGGCTCCCATATTCAGACACTATGAATGACACGAGAACCTTAGGTGCTTCCGTGCACTTTAGTTACCCCCAGTAGATCTATCAAAGGTTGAATGACTTTGTTATACTTCATTTCAAAGGGGTTTTTGGGGTTTTGCTGTATGCATTCAGACCCTGCAATCTCAAACGTGCACCTACTGAGAAGTTGTTTGAGTAGTAGTGGTTTTTCTATAAATCTATCCCTTGCTGTTGATGGGATGAATGAGGTTTACTCGGGTAAGCTCAAGGTTCTACACACATTCAGTGTGCATGCAAATGACTGAGGTTGTTCAAGAGCCAAATGAGGCTTCACATGTGGCCAGTGATCTTAAATGGATGGTTCAACGACGATGTTGCACACGTTTTCGCTCCTGGGGTAATGTCATTTTTAGGAGTTACAGGCAGCATTTAGGGGCAGTTAATGGCACAGCGAATCCGCCACATTTTACATCAACAAGTCGTTAGAAAACCAATTAATCCCCCATCGCTACATACGGACTTTACAGCCTCCGTTATTAGCTATACAACTCGCTAGCAAAGCGGATTTCATTTCGCCGTCGTCGTCCACGTCGTCGTTGGTGTCATTGACGATCGGCGAAGTGCAGCCAACAATTAGATGCACTAGCTGTGTGTGTGAGAGAGCAAAGCGGGCCTCCCGATGACTACGGTAGCCGACTGCTGGCTGCTGCTACTGCTGCTGCTGCTGCTGCAATGGTGTATGTGAAGCAGCAGTGACGCCACTAATTATCTCCTACCGTAGTCGTGCACAACGATGGGCATTAAAAGGAGTTTGTTTTGTTGGTTGATGCACGTTGGCCGACGATATCGCTGGGTACGATGATTTCCCGACGGAGTCAAGTGGGCAAGAATTACGACTTTAATGTCACTTGATATGCTGTGTTTATGGGCAGCCCTATTGCCGAGCCACCAGGCTATTCATTTTGCTGTCTGCTGGTCATAACCAAGCCCGACGAGTCAGTGATGATACCAAAGTCACCGGGAAATCAGCTAAAGGTTCATTGTGTAGACCTAGCCCTACCAAAAATAAAGCGGCGAAAAGAGATCTCCCTAACTTCGTGAAGGAGTGGACCGTCTGCCCGGAAAGCTTGAACTAATAGACCTACATAGATGACACGAACTCAGCAGTCTTAAATGTTTGACTGAATAAGATTGGAGAATTTCTCAACGATAGGTGGATATTCGGATCCATCTTCTAAAAAATTCGCAGTCCTATTTAGACTATTCCCGGACTCGACCAGACCCTTCAGATATCTGAGGTTTATCACCTCTGGTAATCTCCTTCGTCGAGGCCCCTCCAAGATCACACAAATTGAGCTGGGGGCTCCTTTTAAAATGTTTGGGGTAAAAATCTAATGAGTCCGGCTTTGGCTCCTTTTGATTCATTAAAGTTTATAATAAACTTAGTTTTAAGGTAAAATTATCGGCTCTTCCTCGTTTAGGGAGTTGATACACCTTGCAAAAAGATTTATCCGATTCTACTAGCTATTCAAAAGCTTGTTGAAGGGAATCTTGATTTCCCCGAATCATCGTGAAGGTAAAATCCAAACAAATTAACCGTCGTGCCACCTTGTCCATTTATTTCTTAAAAACCATCAACTCCCCATGACAGAAGTCGTCACAGATTTCTGACTAGATTATTCAGATGACTCTATAGAGGGTCTGTGTGATGATCATCATTATCGGGTGGTAAGATATGTGGCAAGCGGGTCCGACGAGACCCCGTCTGTCATTGCCTATTGCAAACTAGATAAATGGCTGTCGGCTGGGATCAAAGCCGGCCCGGCCACCTTAGCACCCGTCGCATTTATTGCTTCGCTTTGGCGTCTCACACATTAACGCCACCACCATTACCCATAGAGAATCACAACAAAACATGCTACTAACAAGGGGACCATTAAAATTACGCGGGGAATTTGACTTCTGAGATGAAAATTTCTCTGAACAAGGTAGTCCTAAAAAGCATCCTTTCACATGAGACATTCCGAATGGAATCCTGAGTGGTCACAGGGCTCATCCTCACAGGGCATCGACCCACTCATTTCAGTGTAATGCATAAGTTTGTAGGATCCAACTAGGAAGGTCCTCTATTCCACTCAATGGCATCCGAACTCCTTTCGAATCTAATTCGTGGATACCTTTATCCCTCACTCCCTCCCCGTACCGGAACCGATCGCTCAAACCGTCTTCGACTTCCGGTACGAGAGGATGGATTGATTCTGAACTGATCGAGCGGTATGTGGGCCCCGTCAAGGCCTGCTACCCCTATGAATCAGGTTCGCCTCCTTTCAAACTCTTCAATCACTCATGTGTGTCTCGCGCGCGCTCGTCAAAGTCACTACTAGTGAAAAAATCCCCGGTACCGTAGTGCTCAAAGTGGCTGTCGCGTGAAGTCAGGCGTTTTTCGAGCTCCGTTGGTTTATTGCCAGTTTGGTGATTGCCCATTCAAACATGCGCATGGTTTGAATCTATTATACAAGCCGGGAGGTTGGGGGTGGGGTTCGGCACTTCTAGGCGGTGTTCATGAAAGCCTGCTTGATACACTGACGAGACGAGGCGGCCGAGATGTCTTGAAAAGACGCGGAGATCATTTGTTATTTAGACGATCGTAAAAATTTGCATAATAGGTTACGAGACGAGGCCGCCTGTAAATCTCTATTGAAGGGTGACGACGGGCCGAGGGTAAACAGACCTGAGGACAGTCAAGGTAACTGCAATCTCCGCCATTGAGGGGTTGAATTGGAATGGCTGGTGAGCAGATAAGGACGAAAAGGGGACCTGACAAGACTGCGAGCAAAGAATTAATCAGCTGCGGCCTAAGAGCGGTGTCAGTATTAGGCATTCGAAGCGATCTCAATGATTTAGCTAGATATAACTTGGTGTTCAATTCTCAATGAATATATCAAAGAAACCAAAGTATTTCTAGAACCCTTCAATGATTTACTGGATTATTTACTTGTTTACTTCTTTTAAACTAAGGTTTAGCATGCAGGTTAAGGGAAAATGACCTAGAAAAAAAAGTTTTTCAAATGGCAGTGGCGAGTCAAGTCCGAAATGTAGGAGATTATTAAGGTTGTATCCAAAGGTTGGGTCCTCCATCCATCATGATTAGGGAATGAGAACCTATGCATCTTTATGAAAATTATGAGAGCGAACTATGAAAATCCGCCCTGAGAGCTGAATGTGACAAAATGAATACTTTAAAACGGACGAGGATTGGAACCACACACATAGCATAGGTCTCAGGGTCAGATACTTCGTACCATCGCTGAAATGATCTGAGCAAATATCCGTGACATTTGAATAGATGAAACAATTCTTCTTGGGAATTTTGCGTCGTACATTTAAACTCCGCTAGGGTCCACTAGGGTCGACTACATTGTACCTATCTCATCACTAGCGTGTGACATAAGTGTTTGATAAGACGAAGTTGAATATGTCAAGAATAGGGGCCGTTAAGGCTACATGTAAGCTCGTAAAAATCTTTAAGAATCAGGATCAACCTGACGGAGGGTTTTGGTTTGGCGGGTATATCGCCTCTAACACTTTTCGAAGAACCGGCATCTGTTTCAAGGATAAATTCAAAAAATTGTTAAGATGTTTCAGAGCTTCAAGTCGACGATACGGGTTGCCCGATTTGTCCACTTTGTGGTGAAAAGTTGGTCGAATCCGAATGGTCACATCATGTCGAACATGAGAAAAAGAAACTGCTTGGGGTAATCCAAAGGTGAGCAACACTTTTATGTACTTCATACTGCACTCAGTAGCAAGTGAGCAGATTCTGTTGAAGCGGATTCCAAAATCAGCCATGGTTGGCTTGGAAGCCGGAGCTCACCGATACTGTTCTCCAGTGGCATTTGGGTATATGATACAAGTCCAAAAAAGTAGTCGAGTCACAAGTAGAAATACGGAACTTTTTTTGTGGAAGAAGATCGCGATATGTAGACGTTAAGCTTACTGGGAGTCCAACACCAGTTCTACCAGTTTTAATTTTACTCTGATTCCTAACTCGTTCAGAAGAAGGATGTTTTTTCACTACCAATTACCAGAATAATATTGTTCTTTTTCGGATGGTAGATAAATAGTGGTTTCCCAGGAATATCAGGCTTAGATGATTGTATATAGCGACTATTGAGATCCATGTTTCAGCGTGAAAGAGTCAAAACTCATGGAACCATCCAGCAATGCCGAACAGTCCCGACGAAAACGTGAGTTGGAGCTGTTACGGATAAGGAATAATCAACAAAAGCGATTAGCTTGTAAGTGAACAGAAATGCTTCCTGTTTATTATCTGTAGGCAATTATTAAACTTATAAATAAAATTAGAATCGAAAAATTGGGGAAATTGGACGAGGTGTCCCCAAGTCCTATTCTGAATTGGGCCTTGGTGAACTGAAGCGTAGAATCAATCGACTACAACCAATCAATAGTTCTTCAAAATTAGTTTTCAAAAGGCTCCAGAACCTGGGTCACCTCGGAGCTTCATTTTTGCCTAACCAGGAGATTGACTGCAATTTCGAGACCCTTATAAGACTTCAAGGATCACGGTAGGAAAAATCAAGTCCGAGGGTACTTCATTCCTAAATGTGTGGGGATAGTAAACATGAAGTTAGAAGAGTTATTCGAATTTACTGAATTTAAAGCTTATCAGCAGATTTATCCTGGTTTTTTCATATGATCGATATTGATTTAGTGAAACGAGGTGCGACATCACTGATTCGCGATACATTGACGCCTTTCAGCCGGCAGGTAAGATTAGTCTCGTTCGGAACATGGTCACCCCTTTGTGATAGATTTTATCCTTTAAAATTATAATTATCCATAAATTGATGGGAGCTTTAATAGAGTAGGAAACGAGCATCACCCGACGTTTCGGTCTTTTCTACCTTTTCCTGGCTTGCCAGTATTTAGAGCGTTTCCTAGAGCTTTACACTTAAAGTGAGCTTGACCTTCTTCCGGTACCAGCAGCAATGACATTACCGTAGTCATCATCAGGAACGCGTGTGGTCGCCCGGACATCTGCCAGGTGTATTGGCAGTAAATGTGGCAAATGCTTAGCAAACATCATCATAAATGCCGTCGTCGATCGGGTCGACCTCAATTATGCGAATTGTGCCATCTCGATATAGTCGTAAAGGAGCAGAACGTTCACGTAGATGTTTGTCTTGGGAAGGGTTACGTAATGGGTACAGCATTAATTTGCATTTGTAAGGGATCCCATAATGAATTCTCTTTCAAATTGCCGAATACCATCTTAAAATCCAACCAAATGATAGCAAGTGCCATAGTCAGCATGGGACCGCGCCAGGTCCAATTTTGTAGTGGGCAATTACTCACTTGCCTCAGGAACTTCCAGTTAGTGGTTCGTTCATGCTCAAAACGGACCACTTACCTAAAGTTTCTGAGGTGAGTAAGTAATCGCCCACTACGAAGTTTTCTGAGGAGATAGCCTAGGGATTTCTACGGCAGCACCGTATTTCGAAAATGAGACTTCATCTTGGTGGAGTCAATGCGTGGACTTATCAGCAACCGCGGAATTCCGTTTAGAAGTCAAGCAGACGGAGTGAAGTTGGGAGGCTTCTGTAAATTTCCTTCTCAGACTTCACATAGAAATTTCTCCACAAGAATCGAGCGGTGCCTAGTTTGATGTCCTGTCATGTGGGGCTCACAAAAAGCGAAACTGCCAGGGAATTTGTATATTTATGTTACCCTATCGCCTATAAACCGACAATTCACAACGGAATTTTCGATATCGGAACTGATAAATTCTGCATTGTCTTGTTGAAGTCCATTTCTGTTCAGTAAACTATTTGTTTGACCTAACTCCACAATACAAGACCCATAAAAGTGCCTTCTAAGACCTAGACCAGTGTTTTCCATGCAAAAGGACGTTCATCTCCTTGGTCTGTAAAGCGAGCCACAATCCGCAGCCAGACTTATAAGTCGACCTATGAAAGGTTGGGGACTTGGATAGAATGGCTTCGAGGCGATCCAAACCCTATAAGACCATATCGTTATCTTAATGAGCTTTGTGCTCCTTGTCGACCTTCATACACTTTATCGGGATTGGTCTCTTCCAGGGAGCTCGTATTCTATAACTGTAGATCCAGAATTTTGCTCCTGAAAAATTTATAGGAAACTTTCATTGCATTTATGCTTTTATGAATTTTCTTTCTCTATATAAGCTGTTGAACCTGAGACGCACCTTCATAGATGTTGTTTCAGTCAAATGACGAAAGTGGCTCGAGCGGATCTCCTGAAGTTAAAAAGGAAGAACCGGAAAACTTCGGCGGCGTCAAGTGCTTCTCATGCCATGTAAGAGTTGAATTATTCGAATTTGCTTTTAAAAAATCGAAATTAAACCTAATCTATCCAATCAGTATCTCTTTTGAGTTAGTCTACCACTTTTTGTTTAGAGAACGTCAGATTACGGTATTGTGTCGAGTTCGTTTGAACAGCCACGTTGTCAGGAGTGCTTCGATGCGTTAAGGAATCAAGCTGGAGCGTTGCCGGCTACGGTAAGACCATTTCCTCCGTTAAGGACCTCTACTATCGGCGGTCTATAGTGCTCACTATCGAACATGTCACAATGTAGGTGCTGAGCAGGTGTTAAATAATGAATCGTAATCCGATTACGGTAACGGTACCCGTCGGTTTTTTAGTGACCGACGGACGAGTGCGGAGATAAGAGGTTGGTTGATGAGACTAATGAGGTTACATCACCTCATTGAGGAGATGGTTCCCTTCTTAAGATACCGCTCCTTCTAGGTGGGTCGCCGGTGATTTGCCAACTGATGGATAGCACCTACAAATGAGATCTTCATAGATATAAGGATCACAATAGTAGGGGATGGGAGCGAACAGTTTTATAGATTGCTCGAGTATCCCTCAGTCCTGATTGACCCCGAAAAAACCCAGGAATGAAAAAAAACAAAGCAATGAAAAAAAAACCAGTAATGTCACGTGGAGCTCGAAAAGCTGTTTGATTCAGCTGAGATCAAGACCTATCAGAACGCTAGGAAAACTTAAGCAACTTTTAGACAGCTTATTTCTGAGGTGATCCCTTTCTCTCTCCTTCAAGTTTGAAGGTCATTTCTAAAACATCAGCTAGGAGCAGTATGGTTTTTGTTAGGCCAAACTTTGGTGATATAATCTTTGGGTATCTAAATACAGAGGTATGGGGTTGTTGTAAGAAGGAACGATTTTGAGAGCACGGTAGTTCCTTTTTCTGAGGTTGTTTTCCCTGCAGAAAATGTGGTAAAATTTTGACGAAGTTTCAAAAGTCATAATCATTCAAATCGTGTTTCAAATCTATCTAATCGATCTGGCTCGCTTTGTACTGAAATGGGTGTATCAAAAAAATATGGCTGTCGATGTATCCATCAGTTTCTCTCCTATCTACGATGCAGCTTTCAGACAACGCTTGTTCACGACGTTCAACAGCATAAAGTGGTGCCCACAAAAATAATTTGCTCGGGTTGCGGCCCAACTACATATGCACATGGAAAGATTTTATAGAAAAGGGGATAGAGAGAAAAAAATTTGGCGTTACATGAAAGGGTTTAGAAATTCATAAGCGTGATTTTGGGGTTCGATCCCTGGACCATGCGTGTAATGGAGGTGCCCCCTTAACTTCATGGTTTTGTCGTGTTCGCCCAGTACGGTACCCAATATTGTGGGAGACTTCTTTTTTTGAAGTCGCTGCTCAAGAGATACCCTGTTGGCATATCATATCCTCTATGGACGGGATTACTGGATTTTATTAATTTCAGTTAACGTCTGTGATGGACTTACGTACATCCGTAATGAGTCCGTCGACATCGCAATCACCTCCTGAGAAGAAGCTTCGTGTTGGATGATTTCTGCCACTCATCAATAACAATCGATATTCATTGGTAGTTCGTGATTTAAGCATATTCTAGGTGTTTTCTCTCGTAATATTTTCTCTATTCGTTTTCGTTCTTCTTCTTCTTCTCTCTCTCTCTCTCTTCCTCCAAAGAATTCTTGTCCAATTGTTCATCTGTTCGTTTTCCAGCCCCATTTGAACTGTTCTCATCCCTCCTCGTTTTCTTCTTTCTTTATTTCTTCTCTCCATGGAGCTGCTTTCAAAGATGATCGTCCCTCGATTCTAGGAGGAAATCATCTTTTCAAGGTCAGACATGACTTTTTAATTTGATAACTGATATGTGAAACTGTTTGTTTTGATGTTGTTCTCGTATTTTTTTATCCATTTTGTACAGATATATGCAAGTGAGTGTTGCTAAATGAATGAATACTTTCGGAAGATATGAACTTCTTTGTTTACTGGCAGGGCCTAATAAAGGTCTAGCAAAAGGTTTTTGTGCCTTAACCTACCTGGCAATACATAGATCGGTCGGATTTTCGAGAATGCAGGTGATTTGCCTGTTTTTGTGGTCGTAGCTCTTGACTCAAAAATATTTTTATATTTCTTCTTTTCCTCGTCTTTTTCCTCCTTCGATTTTCAGATATAATCATCACATTCTTAATTTGTTGTTTTATTTGCTAATGGGCTCATCTGAAGAAAAGACAGGTCCTCTCTCATATTTTTTTTTCAAATCTTCTCATGCCATCAGCCTCTTTACCAACAAGTACTGCTCCTTAAATAAGTACATGCGTCAGGTTATTACAGTACTAAAAAATGAAGGCCTTGTCACACGAGCTCTGGTAGGTCTTTTCGGTCTTTTTTGTTCTCAGCGGGATAGTTATCACTTCCACCTCCGCTGTTTATCTGCAACCTTATATATTTTGCTAGCATTCTACCCACTCGTCCACAGCAAACTCAGGATAAACGATAGAGTTTTTGACGTTAATCAGTCCCGTTTTTGGGATACACTGCCTCATTCGACTTCCATTCAGAAACTTATTGCCGTTTTGAATGTAGGATTTGGCTTATACATTTAGTTGAAGTACCCGGGCATGCACAAGTCAGTGCTTTCACTTACCAAGACAAGTCCGATACAAAGTAACCGGTACAGAACGAATGAAAGGCTTCGTTAGCCTGGGCGAGTATTGAATCCGGGGTTTGATCCCGTACCATATGTGTGCGATAGGGCGCCACTGCCACTACACCATGCTCGTCGTTATGTTAGAGATTCTTGGCTTCCGGACAGTTGTTTTAGTGTGTAGAAACATTCTGACAAAAGCAACAGCTCTCGTAGGGCGATGTTTAAAGCTTTGCCCTATTACATTATCAGATCCTATGCAGGCCCTTCTCCTAGCTCAGAGTTAGGTAGACTTCTACTCAATGAAAGTGCTGGAAACCACAGTAGGACATCCGTGACTGTGGTCAAGAAAAGGGAAAGTTTCTGGAATCATCTGCTCTTGGACTGGAGTCTCTCACTTGCTGCAAGCCCGAGATTGTATCAGTAGTGTGTACGGAGAGTAACAAAAGAAAATTCAAAATAATCCGGATTTTTCTGGAAGGAATTACCTACATAAAAAGTCACTATTCACTTACATGTCCATAGCATATATGGTATACACACGTAGAATAGTTTCACTATGGGATAGAGTTAGTACCAAAATGGTCAAACAGTTTACTGAATCGCGGTCAAGATTTCGGGGTTCGGGTAATTCGGCGGTTGCCACCATCTCTTCTGGCAATGAGACAATTTCATTTGAAAGGTGCGACCTGCAGGTACAGGAGCTGACGATGGCATCACAGCACGAGGTGAACTTTGTCGTCCTTCTGCCGTTCGTATCGTACTTACCAGATTCGCAGTTTTGATGGTGCTGTTCGAAAGTCTCGAAGTGGCCACCGATACACTCGATTCTCTTCCACTAACGTTCTCAATTATTCGTTGTCAATGAACGATGACCGCCCACTACGTCCATCATCTTCCAGGCTCTCATTGCCGGTACGAAATTTTTTAAAACACCCCTGTGGTCTACGTTGATCAGTCGTACCTAGAATAAGGGCATCGTTGAAATCCCGGGCTGTTTCAGTCGTACTCCTGCCTAATTTTAATTGGAAAAGACAAATCTTGCGAACTTGTCGTTTGTCCATGCTGATTTCGACCTTCTGAAAAATCCCAGGAATCACTTCAGCACCAAACCAATCATATATTTGGATAGAGCAAGAAATGCGCTTTAGATAGTGTAAAGCTTGCAAACAATCTTGCAGCGAATAACACCGCGGCGAGCATTTGAATATTGGGCGTCAAAAAACGCAAGAACTTTCTTCACGACCTAATATCTCTCCAACTCTGTAGGATGATTTCACAGCGTGGCTCCCATTCTGCTGGATCGGTCCTTGCGATGGGAGACCAGCTACCAGTATCTTCTGTTTGAGGTCTTTTTTTTCGCCCTCTGCAGCTTAGGCCATGGCATGCGTCCAGGAGAAACACCATTTCCACCCCCGTACCCTCAACTCCGTTCTTATTCTTAACTTCTTGGCAATTTCAGCGACTATGTCTGCTATGAAAGGCGTGCTATACGAAGTCATATTATTGCCAGACAAATTCTTGATATCTTTTACCTTGGCTGATTTCCATTTTCGTTTTTCTCCCTCTGCTATGGGTTTCCTTCTGAGTTCGCAACGGTGCTGCGCTTTGCAAGCTCATGGGTTGTGCCTAGGTCAAGACATCCCCTTCTGTTCCAGTTTCCCGAGCGTTCCCCAGAAATGGAATTCTGGAATTGCCGGATTTTTAGTAGTGAAGTGATGACGCTTCACTACTGCAGAAGGTGGTAAGATCAAGGAACGGCTTGGAAGCAGTCCCTTTTCTTCTTTCTTTATTTTTTCTCTCCATGCAGCTGCTTTCGAGGATGATCGCCCATCAATTCTATAGGGAGATCATCTTTTCAAGGTCAAACATGACTTCTCAATTTGATAATTGATACGCGAAATTGTTTGTTTTGATGTTTGTTTTCGTATTTTTGCTATTCATTTTGTACAGATATATGCAAGTGAATGCTGGTAAATGAATGAATGATTTTCGAAGACAGTAAGTTTTTTGTTTGCAGGCAAGGCCTAATGAAAATCTAGCGAAAGGTTATTAAACCTTCACCGACCCGGCAATAGATCGGTCGGATGTTCGACAATCTATGTGGCTTGCTTGTTTTGTGGTTTTCGCTCTTAATCGCAAAGTATTTTTGAATCTCTCCTTTTTTTGTCTTTTTCGTCTTTCCACTTTCGAAAAAAATAGCTTTGTTTTTGTTGAGTACTCTGCGAAGATGCTCACAATACTCCCGTGGCTAGTGTTAAGTCCCCGCCCGACGGTCTACCACCTCAACGTGGTGGGAGGGTGGCGTTTGGGCTCGCAGGCGTGTCTGATTTCAAAATTTTGTTCATATAGCAATAATATTTCTGTTTTCCTTCTATTTTTTTGTATTTCATCATATGCTCTAATGGAAAGCTACGGTGTTTTTCAGTCATGCGAGGTTCACCATGACGACTTCCGCTTCGCGTTCGAAGCTGTGGTTAGGTAGATGTGCGAGGAACTGAAGGGATGGCGGCCCACTTGCTTGAGTCCCCCTTGTTCGTCTGCCCGAGGTCGCACTTGAATTCGTTCTTCACGCGTTAAGTTGCACTCAGCAAGCCCCGGTACGTTACGTCGTTCTGGATTAAAGACCAGGACTCGTTCGGGGAAATATCCGCCTTCCAAAGGGGAGGCGTCCTGTCGCCCTGCCACAAACTTTCGCCACTACTATCAGATGTCGTTCGCCTAAGTTTTCTACTGCTCGATGGAGTTTTGCGTTGGAACCGTTTATCATTTTTAACTACTATTTATATGGATATCTTTATATAACTAATAGCTCAACGGCACGTCTGCTTGACTGAACGGCTGAAGCAGGTCAGCTCCCTTTGATCCAGAGTGGCTTTAGCCACGATGGTGAAGACTCAGCACTGGCCCTGGCATGGCAGCGTTGAGACTCCAGGGAACAAGCTTGCTAAAACAGCAATAAATCAGTGTTAATTCAGCCCTCCAGGCCTCATCGCAAATACTCTCGATGAAGCATGACGTGCGCATTGGAAATTGTGGTCGTTCTTCACTATGAGCTTTAACTTTGAACTTTGTCCGTGCCATCCGTTTCGATATCCTCGGCAAATGTAGACGTGTGTGTTTAGAAACATAGACGGTCTGTGGTCGTTTTGTGTATTGAACTTCGGTCGCGCAGGGGGGTTTCCCGCCGAAATCCCGGAGGATCATTGCAAAAACAAGAGGGGTAAAAGAAGTGAAGTTCTTTGTCGGTATCGGAGCGGATCGATTTTCTAGGATTTTGGCGGGAAACCCCCCCCCCCCGGCTCGACCGAAGTTCATCACACAGAGCGACCAATGCTCGCCTGGACTTCCTAACTCGCACGTGTACTGCTCAATAACGCTTACGACCATGTGATAATGTTCCTCACTTATTGATCAGGGACATTTGTGCTCTCGTTCTGGATCACCTACGGCGTGTTTTTGGAAACTACCATGAGCTTTCCATGTGTGCTCAACATGGCGATTTCATTCGATCATATTCCAGGGCTGACTTGACTGGGCATTTTCTATTGCTTATTCAGGTGCTAAGTAGGTTGGGGGTGCCACGCGGCGGCGCGGCACTTTTCTTGTCTGGCGCTTTCTAAAGCGAGTTAGTAGTACTGGGCCTGAGTTTGGGAAGGGAGTGATGTGTTTCGTGATTCAGAACAAACTAACTCTTGGCGCATGTTGATATGCTTGCATATTATGAATACTATTCTTTTGAGCCGATAAAACCCTATTTTCAAGAAGGGGAGGGGCTCCGGGGTGGGTGAGATGGTTATCTCGTGTGCAAAAAGCTGAGATGAGACAAAAGTTGAACGTCCAATTGGCTCACCCACTCCGGAGCCCCTCTTCTACCTAAAACTAGGTGAAAAATACACAGTTGTAACATAAAAAAGCTATGAAACGTCCCTAAACACCATTATGGGCTCTTCCTTGTCTACTGTCTCGCTTGAGAGAACGCCAGACAAGAAAAGTGCCGCGCCGCCGCGTGGCACCCCCCAACCCACTTAGCACCCTTATTGATTCACTAACATTGTTCATGTGGGGATAAGAGCGGGTGCTTGGTCTCAATCGAATCGATCATGGTCCGTGATCATGGTGAATAATATCCCGTAGATATGTTTTTTATAAGTCATCTGGATCGTTGTTTTCCTGTGACTTTAGTGTTTTTTCCAATCAATATGTTGTGTAGAGTGCTGCAGGCCCTGGCACTTTTGTACTGAATCGATCGGAATACTCATTCACCTTCATTCATCCCTTTTCTGATAGGGAAGGTTCTTCCGTATTGTTTAGTTACTATGAAATTTTTGAGAGGTGTTGCCTCACCATATTGTATGGTAAAGGGTGAAAGCCGTTTCGTCTGCTCAGTGAACGCTTTCAGAGAAGTCGGGACGTACACTGAGGCTATCCCGTGGTTAAAGTGAGTCAGTGCATTTATCTTCCTAAACGAGTCTAGTGCCAACTAGTCGACCTTGCGCGGATGTGAGGACTGGTCGGCTTAGGCAGGCATCGATCCGGTGAATCGATCCGCGGTTCTTGCGTGTGTGGCAGTGCACCTTTTGCCACCGCACGGCCTTCCAGACGATATTACCTCTAGAAATCAAATAAATAGGAAAGACTCGATTGATGTAAACATGCTTGGTCAGAAAGGGTTCTGTAGCAACGTAAAGAGCTCAACGGATTACGGAAAAGCCACTCGAAATGTGTCACTCAAGATAAAGCAGGTGGTCGAAAGCCGTTTTACCGCGAGAGGCTTCTCCAGGTCGATGAGATTGCCCTGAGACTTGGTGCATGCTATGCTTTTCTATGGGAATGGATTGTTCGAAAAAAAGAACTATGGGCTCTGAGTCAAGCCAAGAATTGTTGGTCGCCTGTCTAATTGGGTTAACTGGTAATCAGAACTGGTAATCAGAAAGGAAATCGAATGGCACGTTCCATCGCCTGTCTATGAAGGAGCGAGTGCCGCCGGACTCGAGTATGGAAGAACGAGTGCTGTCTTTGTCTTTTGAAGGTAAGGGCTGACGAAATGATATCTATTTGTTTGGCTACGGAAACGACAGTACATCAAGAGTTTGCGAACATTTTCCCGGAACCTGCACTTGATCGATCGGCATTATCTTGAAACGTCATACTAGAAAACACATACCTACATAGCTAGGGCACCAAACTAAAAGCCAAGGAGTAGGTTGGGGCGTCTACCTAGGAAGGACCCGCACTGTGGACGAATCAGGAATGGAACCAGATTTCTTTTATCCCTTTCGCCCTTCGCAAATCACGGAATAGTGGTAGAATCAAGTTGGCAATCGGAGGTCACAATCGAACAAATCATACCACCCAATAAGGCCGCCCATCTCCATTGATTCCGCGACGCTGCCGGCGGTGGCCGCCTTCTTTTCTTTCTCTGTCTCCTATATCAAATAACCTTTTATGTCTGATTTTTAATTTCACAAAACGATGAGCAGGTCGTACGTCGTCTACCCAGCTTCTCACAAGGAAGGTCTTTCAGGGCGTGGGACGCTTTTTGAAAATGGTTTTTTGCATGGTATAGGGGCATGAGCACTGAGTGTAAAACTATGGTCCATTTCCGCTAAATGGCCTTCTGAATGCCAAAAAACGACTGAAAACTATTTTGTCAGAAATCGCCGTTTTAGCCCACTCAGCGTCGTTTGTTTCATTCATGGCGCCGACTGTCCGTACAGTAGAAGGCGCATTGAAATTAACGTGAAAGGTAGTCAAAAAAGGGGGCCACATGTTGAAAAGTGCGGGGAAGTTTCATATAGGATCTCCACGTTTAAGCTGGCAGCAGTGTCGGATGGTGTGGTGGATAGCGATGTGGACTTCGAGGAAGGACGACTGGGATGGTTTGATGGTTCGGGAACTCTGGGCTTTTCCGCTTTTGCATTTTATGCTGCCACCTCCAGATTGGCTCCATATTGCACCAGGACCAAAGCAAGTGCCTGACTGGTCATGGTCGTGACCAGGACCACCCAGGCACATAACATCTACAAGCCGTTGGAATTTCTTGTGTGACGCACTATCAGTGATCAGTGAAGGAGCTTCCAGGCTCAACACTCTCAGTCCTCCATTCCTTCCTCCGAGTCCTCCTTTCCTACCCCCCCCCCCCTCCTCAACTTCCTCACGTAGTTTGTAGTCAAAAAACTCGATATCACATCATCTGGTCTTCGGACATTGTATGGACATTGCACAGTCCATACACTTCTTTGAATGGTATGGACAGCGATGGTTTGATTGTTGTTTTATTTCGACGGAATTCCTTCAAAACTGATGGAAGGCTCATCTGAATCCGATGATTTCACCGTTTTTTACCCTAGCGTTGATCTCGCGCCGTTGAAGGGTTTTTGTCCACTATTCTGGTTGGTCATCTCCATTTCCTTCTCTCCTCACGATCAGTCACTCATCTTCTGTAGTCACCTCGACTTCAGCGATGTCCTTCTTGTTCGTGTCCTGCCAGCCCTTCACACGGACGCGAAGTTAGGGGATCGTAGGTTGGGAACGGGTATCGCCGAAACCCTTCATCTAGTATTCATCTAGTGATCCGGCGCTAGAATGATTTCCTTCAGGGCTGACAGCTTTTCATATCATGCCTAATGCTCATGGATGCTTCAGCAAGGAAATGATTGAAAGAGAGTCTGATTGGTTCTCCCACAGGAGTCCGCAGTGGACTTCCAGAGGGAGGTCGGAATCGGGAATCCTGTTTCTTTGCATTGACGAACGAGGTCGAGGACAACTTCCATTAAATAGGAACCATATTATAGGGTTTGGACCCCCCCCCCATTACAACACTTATTGAGTGTGAATTTAAGAGGCACCTGGAAGCCCCTCCACTGATAGCGCTCCCCACAACAAATTCTGACGGTTTGTGGAGGTGTGCCTGGCTGGTCCTGGGCACGACCATGACCAGTCAGGCACTTGCTTTGGCCCTGGTGCAATATGGAGCCAATCTGGAGGTGGCAGCATAAAATGCAAAAACGGCAAAGCCCGGAAATTCCGAACCACCAACCCATCCTAGTCGTCGTTCCTCGAAGTCCACATCGCTATCCGCCACACCATCCGACGCTGCTGGCAGCTTAAGCGTGGAGAGGCTATATGAAACTTCCCCGCACTTTTCAACATGTGGCCCCCTTTTTTGGCTACCTTTCACGTTATTTTCAATGCGCAGTCAACTGGCGCCTTCTACTGTGCGGACAGTCGACGCCATGAATGGAACAAACGACGCTGAGTGGGTTAAAACGGCGATTTCTGACAAAATAGTTTTCAGTCGTTTTTTGGCATTCAGAAGGCCATTTAGCGGAAATGGACCATAGTTTTACACTCAGTGCTCATGCCCCTATACCATGCAAAAAACCATTTTCAAAAAGCGTCCCACGCCCTGAAAGACCTTCCTTGTCAGAAGATCTTCAACCCACTTACACAGGATTATTCAGATAGATCCAAGTCGACACTTCGGTCTCCGCAAGGTGCAACTTGGGGACGCTCCCATGGGCGCACACCTTGCACAGGTCAGTAACATTTGCTTATCTTTTCATAATACAATAGAGGAATAGTGAATTGAAAAAATGATTTGCAGGTGTGCGCTCAGTCAGTAGTGGATCGATAAGGTCTCCCCGACGGGGCCTTGACGATTCACCGCCTACTCGCGGATGGGGCCACAGGATAAGATTTTCAGCTTTTCTCCCTATCACCTGACCTTAAGCCGATCTTTTCAGATCCATATGGGCGATCGTGGCCCAAGGACGTGCGATGGGAAGGACAGATGGACGGAGCGAGCGGTCGACGGTATTGTCTTGTCCCATATGTCCGTGTATGTGTTGTCCATGTTTGTGCATGCTACGTCCTCGTGCGATGCGCCATACATCTGGGTATGCTACATACATCATGGTAGTGATTGGAAAGACACAACATGTTGAATTACATAATACAGTGCTATGAGCTTTTTCCTGGAAATAAATCCCACTTGGAAACAGAGTTCCAGCTCATTCTTTGAACTAGGCACCGTAAAATGTCGCATCACGAAGTCAATTGTCAAAAAGCTTAGGGTTACTGGAGTAAATCGGCATGTAGTATAAATCGGAAATATACCTCTGCCATGCTAATATCATTTCTGCTCGTTTCGATTCATCCAGATGGGTTTTCATCCTACAGCTCCAGCCATGACTGCCTGATTTTAGATAGGAGGATTTCGTAGCTGTTTTCCTTGGAAATGCTGCTTCAATCCCCTATTCTTCGTTCTGTCCCTTTTTTTTAGTGCAAGGAAAATAAGGAACTGCGCCTCATTCTCGAAAACGTAGCAAATTTCTCACAGCAAATCGTCCTATCATGGTCATTAAGACTTCTTTCTCTGAAGATCATCCTCTCACTCTTGGGGAAGTTAGTAATCACTCCTGACTCACTACTTTTACCTTAAGTTCTCTTGCTCTCGACTGATCGCAATAGCTCTTTCGGAAAGTCTCCATGAGTCTCCCATCTTCCCACCAGTATCACCGTGAATTGATCCGTTCCGAGGGTTTCAGAACACGTGAACGTGTGGGTTTGTAAAACCAGGCGGTCAGTGGCCGTTCTCTGTGTTGAACTTTGGTCGCGCACGGGGGCTCCTGCCGAAATCTGGGAGAGTCTTCATGAAAACAGGAGGGGTAAAAGAAGTGGAGTTCCTTGTCGATATCGGGGCGGATTGATTTTCAGCGATTTTGGCGGGAGACCCCCGGCACGGCCAAAGTTCATCTCACGGGACGGCCGCTGGTCGACCTGGTTTCGGACCAGCACGTTTTCATCTTACTCTGTTTTTATTTTTATTTTTCTCTGTTCGGATTTTATAGAAAGTAGTGTGGACTAATTGTCATGTAAGATTTTTCATTTGCTTGTAAGGATTTATCTTGCTTTTCAGGCGAACTCATGATGCCAGTGATTTGGGCGAGTTCCAACTTGGGAAGCTGTGAAGGCACACCGAATAACCTTAGGTCAGGGAATTTTCTTGAACCTTCATTTTCATAATAATTAAATAGTTGAATGATAAGTTGAATTGCAGGTGTGCATTTGAGTAGTGGATCGGTAACAAGTCCCGCCGACTGGCTGGGATCTTGGCGATCCGCCAAGCAACCGCAGAAGGGCCACAGGTATACGGTTTTTCTCCTCTCTCCACTCACCTCCCGTTAATACGATTTATTTCACATCCGGATTAGCGATCGTGGTCCATGGGCATGTGGTGGAATTGGAAAGATCGACGTCGACCAGGCCGCTTTTTTTATTTTTGTCCCGTCTGTATGTGTGTGTCTGTCCTCGTCCTTGCATGCGACGTCCTGGTGCGTGTCTGTCAGCGTCTGTCCGCGTCTGCCCCTTTGTACGTGCCTGTCCTCCTCCTTGTGAATCTGTCCGTCCATGTCCCTCTGTCTGTCCGTATCTGTCTGTGTGTGCCCTTCTGTGTGTGCCGTCCGTCCCTGCCCTCCTGTCTTGGTATCTGTCTATCCGTATTTCTGTCTCCATTTGTCTTTATGTGTCCATGTTTGCCTGTCTTTCTGTCTGTCTGCGTTGTGTGGTTGTCTGTTCCGGTCTGCTTGTCTGTGGCCGTCCATCTACCTGACTGTTTGCGTGCTCTCTGAGTCCGTTGATCATTCTGTCCTTGATGTCTTCTCGTCTGGAAAGTGGGTACTGCTGTCCATAAAGGGGCGTAGCTAACTAGTTGGGGATAATTTGGGGATTCATGCTGGTACGTGTGGGAAAGTCCTGTTGTTTCGAGTCGCCAACACCCACCCTTTTTGCGTGAAACAGCCAGGGGACTCCCATTATACCATGATGAGTTTCTAATTTTATGAACTCTCTCGTTTTGGGAATTGCTCTTTTTTTTTTCTTGGGTGGTTTTCAGCTTCCTTCCGTCCCTTCTCTATGCTCTCGTCTTTCCTCTTCCTTCCTCTTTCTTACTTCCATGTTCTGTCATAATGAATTGTCGTAATGAAATGGCAAAAGTGAAGGGGTAGGGAAAGACAGCCTTGCGGAGTGACGGCCTTTGCAAAACTTCTCTCTCCCTCTGCCTTTAGAACTTCTCCCTTTCAGTATGATAGTAATGATCCGGGAGACGTACTGGAGTTCAAAGGGTAGGTAGAAATAGTTTTGTGGAGTAAGGAAAACCTTTCCCTCCTACTTTTTCGACCTCTGCTTACAGAATGATAGTATGGCCTGGGAGTAGCACTGAAGGATCAGGGTTGAAAGGGTAGGAAGAAGTAGTTTTGCGGTGTAAGGAACTCCGCAAACTTCTTCTCTCAATTCTTTCACCTCTGGTCCTTCAATATTTATGTCTTAGGTATTATAATGTAAGGCTTCGGCTGAGATGTTACGACTTTATTTGGCTAACGTTTCAGCCTTGTCGCTTTGTTGACCGAAATGTTAGCCGAATGAGTTATAGCATCTAAGCCGAGACTCCATCATAACACCTATGACATTGTTATATCATGCCATGACCCCTGAAAGTCGAGCATGGTCTCCGGGATTTCTCCAGTTCCTCTTTGTACCTTCTGATTTTTTATGATTCTATCTCCCACTATTTCCCCTCTAATTCCTGCCTCTTTTTCCTTTTTTCTCTCTTTTTCACGTAATAATGTCTACACCTAGCGTATCTTCCTTTTGTTCTGATCCGTTCAGCTGCAGTAACTTCTCTCTTTTAGTTCCACTAGTTTTTTTCGTGACACTTTTCTTCTCTGCTTCTTTTCTTTCAGTAGGTCTCTGATTTTCCGATGTCATTTCTATTTTCCATTTATTCTTCCAGCATACTTCCTGTTCCTCATCACTTTTCCTATCAGTAGCAATCTACAACTAATAGTTTTCTCTGTTGTTTCGATTTATACTGCTTGATTGTCTTCTCCGGAGTGTCTTCTCACTACCTTCTTGCTCCAATCGTTCTTTCCTATTTTTTCTCAGAATTGCCTTCGGGGTTCATCCCTGCTTTGTTCCGTTCTTCCTACATTCTTCCTTTTTCCACTATTTTTCCCTCCCACAACAGTCTTTGTTTGACACTTCATCCTTTTGCTCTAATATAGTCCTCTTCAAGCTTTTCGTAGTATTACTTCGCTTTTTTGGTTCTCTTTCACCCTATCCAGTCTTTCTTTGTCATTCGTTTTCCTTCCATTTGATTTGTTTCTCTCCGGAACATGGTCTCTCAGGGTTTCGCTCGAGCTCCTTTCTATACTTTCTGATTTTTCATGATCCTGTTTTTCACCATTTCGCCTCTATTGCCTATTTTTCCTACTTTCTAGCTTTTTCTTCGTAGTAACGACCTATTCCTAGGGTGTCTCCCTCTTGTTCTGATCCAATTTAATAAAGTATCTTCTCGCTTTTATTTCCTACCAATTGTTTCCGTAGAACATCTCTTCTCCATTTCTTTTCTTTTACCAGGCCTCTGTTTTACCTATCAGTGGCGATCTCCATCTAACAGTTCTCTCTGTTGTTCGATCTATACTGCTTTGTTGTCTTTTCGGGAAAACTCCTTTTCGCTCCCATAATTCTCTTTGGTCGTTCACTCCTTTAACATTGTTTCCTTTTTCTGAAAAGTGTTTTTTGGGTTCATCTTTACTCAGTTTGTTTTTTCTACTTTCTTTCTACTTCTATTTTCTCAATTTTTTCCTCACAGTAACAGTAGTCGTTCACCATTTCCTCCTTTTGTTCTGATGTAATCCTCTTCAGGCTTTTCATAGTAATAGTTCGCTTTTATGGTTCTCTTTTAGCCTACTCAGTCTTTCTTTGCCATTCGTTTCCCTTTCATATTTCACTTTTTCTCTATTTTCTCTGGAGGCTCTGTTCTTCACGGTTTCTGCCCTATTTTTCTCTTTCCTTTTCTCGTCATTTTTGTCTTGTTCCCTTTCTTCTATTTTCCTCTTTCTGTTTTAGTTTTAATTTCCTCATCTTAGTAATTGTATCTATCTCCTCGTTTTGGGCTATAATTCCATGGGCATCACTTTTGGGGGTAATCCTTTTGGACAGCAGTACCAGCACAGATGAAGACAGATAGGTGAAAGGGCGGATGCTGTCGGACTGGGAGAGATGCGGAAGAGACAGGGAGTAGGATGGCCGCAGCCAAACAGAACAGGGACAGGCGGAAGCAGACGCGGACGGATTGGAAGGCAGGTTAGCATGGATATATGGAGGCGGGAGGGAGACAGATCCGGATGGACAGGTGGTGAGGGATAGAGGGAGAGGGATGGACAGCAACGCAGAGGAGGGCAGGCTCGGGCGGATACGGAGAGAACAAGGGGGAAGGATGGACAGATGGAGAGGGAGGAGGGGAGGCACGAGGTGTGGGGGAGAGGGGGAGGGAGCATTGGTAGGAAAGCCACGCGGGCGTAAAACTGTCGAACATAAACACAGTGCTGTATGCCCGCCTGCCTCATTGCTCCATCCTCCTCCCCTTCCTCATGCACTCGCGCCTGCCCCCCTCCTCTGACTGTTCTTGTCAACAGAATTGAGTTAAAACTGGAACTAAATTTGAATTTGGTCGAATCCGATTTTTTCTCTCATATAATCCGATTTTTTCTCTCATATAGAGGAAGGTACGAGGGTATGAGGATAGCGGGTGGAGGGAAAGCATGGACAATGCTAAGTATTTGGGAAGTTTCAGAAAGTAGGGAATGGATGGAATGTCAGGTTCTTGTTCGATGAATCGGTATGGATGAAGAGGAGTGGGAGGAGGGGAAAGGGCGTCATAGAGAGTTTATGGGAGAACTCTGGTTGAGAGAGAGTAAGGCTGAGCGGGAGAATCTTTTTATAACATTCGGCTGCTATGGTGGTCGATTAAAAATAGGCATCGATCAAATTCATTCTATGGAATCCTTTTCTTTTCGCTATCTTTTGTCTTCTGCATTTATTGTTATCTCTTTATTTTCTTTTCTACCATATCTTTTCTGATTGTGAGATTTCATCATTCATTGAATTTTCATTCTACGTTCTCCTGTTTGTTCATCTCCGATCATTGTTCTTCTTCATCACACCCGTAGCTTTTGATTTTTTTATCTTCTCAGTTTCTCAGTTCGCTTTTCTATTTTATCTTCACTGTCCCCTTCAGTTTTTATGATTAATTTTCTTTTTTCTCTTCTCTTCCCCTTCATTTTTTCCTTCTCTATGCCTGGTACCACCGCACTGAACCACGCGATGCTGCAACTGGACTGCGACGATAAAGGCATCAACATCGACGGCAAGAAACTAACTAACTTGCGCTTTGCAGGCGATATCGTCCTCATCAGCCAGGACCGAGAAGAGCTGCAGCAGGTGGTGGAGGAGTTGGACGACGTCAGCAAAGCCATCGGCCTCACGATGAACAGGAGCAAGACAATGGTCATGCGAAACGAATGGGCGGATGCGTCACCCATCACACTAGAAGGGACCACATTACCGTTCACTGACTCCTATGTGTACCTCGGCCGTCTCATTTCGATGGACAACAACCTGCGTGCAGTGATTATGAGGCGCAGAAGATGCGTGTGGGCGGCACTCGGAAACATAAAAGAAGCGGCTCATCTCATATCGGACAAGAAAGTACGAGCTGACCTTTCTGACTCCACGGTATTGCCAGCACTGTTACGCATCCGAGACCTGGGCGGAGAACAAGACGTCGACGCTAATGTTGGTTCGCGCACAAAGAGCTCTAGAGCGGACGCTACTGAAGATCAACCGCGCAAAGCAGAGAAGTCTCAACCTCCGCAGCGCAGACATATGCTCAATGTCCGACATCCGTGACGCCGAAACGTACGCGTGGAACGCAAAGTGACGATGGGCACGGCACGTGGTTAGACGTACGGACGATAGGTGGACCACTCGCGTCACGTTCTGGTGCCCACGTGAGATTAAACGCACACTTGGCCATCCTGCAACGAGATGGAGTGATTCACTGAAAAACTTCAGGTAAACGATGGTCAACACTTGTCCTCGACCGCTCAAGATCGTCAAAAATGGATGGAAGCGTGTGCTCGCCGCTGAGGATTATCAGCCGACAAGGAGCGTCCAAGTATCCAAGTAAGTATGCCTGGTAACCAATAAGGATAGTTCTTATTCTTATCGATGGCACGGTGGTATTGCTACGATCACAGGAAAACCTGGAGCGGAGGTAGGTGCAAACGCGAGTTTAGTAGTTGTCTACACTTAGCGAATATGTAGCCAGCGAGAATGCTGCAGCAAATTAACTCGGCCTCGGCAGGTAATGACTTGTTTGATCTTCGTTCTGAGCGGATTTGATTTTGTTATCCTTGTAAGGACTTGTAAATGCGTGTGAAAAATGAGAAGTGGAACGCCGGCTGTCACGCTTAGTTAGGAGAGGTACAGTTCGCTGCGGTCGATCCCTATCTCTAACACGTGCAGTAGTCCGTACACTCGTCGACTATGGACACAGCACTCCTCTACATTTGGGTGAAAGGTTCATGCGATTGGCGAATCATACCCACCCAACAATCACAGGTGAATTGCGCTCTCAAGGGGAAAATGTTCATTGCGGTCGTATTGGTGCACAGGTATTGCTACAGGAATACTAGATAGTACATTCTTCCAGGTACATGGTTGTGTTTGGCGAGTTCCCGATGAGTTTTCTGGAGAGTTGGACTTGCAGGAAATCGGATACCATCGCTTAACCGGTACTGTTTAATTGACCAAGACGATTTCGATGTTCGTGAAGGCTCGACGAACCTGGAGCGTGTTGTCCATGCAAAGCATAAGAAATGATTGTATTCGAGTGTTGCCTGCGGTAACCGAGCGTCGAATAGTAACTCTGCAGTTTTTGAGTAAGTTTACTTAGCGATGGTAAAGGGACAGTTACAATCGATATACGCTTAGTCGCTTGGCTGGCCGCCAGCTAACGCTGACAGCTAGTTCGTCGAGTATAGCTGCTATCATAGGAGTTTCATGCATTCCTTTGCAGTACCGATAGAGTGTGCTAATCAAACGATGCAATGTCGAACATATCAATATTCGAATAAAACGGCCCCTGCAGCGCCGCCATCACCTCACTACAGAACTGTGATCATAGCAGGAGCTGTAGAACATTCACTGCCAGAATCTTACATAAAAAGTACTGTAAGCCAATGTTATGCCTCCGAGGGTGATAGTAATATTAGGGTTGTAACATAGATTCGTAGAGTTTTGCGTTAGAGTCATTTTACAACGAGTTGCTTTGTTTTTTCGCGGAGTGTATATACTCATTCGAAAAAGCTCTTTCTTCTCTGCAATATAGTTCTATTCGTTTCTTTGGACAATCTAATTGTTCGTCTATTTTCTGGCTCAGAATTGGAACATCCAGGAGGAACAAATCAGCATTTTCGACATCTGCTTTTCATCGAGGTCAAAAAGCAGCCGAAGCCGCTCGGGACATATGCAGTGTGTACGAGGAAGGTGTCTTAGGTGTGTCTCTGAGTGGCCCCAGGAGAGACACCGAAGCCGAGAGTCAAGCAAGACCTTCACTCAAAAAAGGTCATGATTTGCGCTTGGTGAGACTGGAAAGGCATGGTGCACTGGGAAATGCTCGAACCAAACGCTACTGTAAACAAAGAGGTCTAGATTGTTCAGCTAAACCGTGTTAGTGAGGCTACTCGGCTGAAGAGACCCGATAGACAAGGTCAGGTCATCTTGCTCCACGACAACGCCAGGCCCCATAATGCCTAAGTCGTCAAAACAGCACTCCAAAAGCTTGAATGAGTGGTTCTTCAGCATCCACCGTGCTCTCCGGATCTTGCATCTACCGACTACCACCTTTCCGCTCTCTGTCAAACCAAATGAGGGGTGTAACCTTCGATGGCGAAGAGGTTCTTGAAAACTGGCTCAACAACTTCATAGACACCAGACCGGCCGATACTTGGCGAAACGGCATCAACAAGTTGGTCGAGAGATGTGAGGAGGTCGCAAACAGTAACAGGAGGATACATCATTGATTAATTTACTATTGTAATTATTGTTTTTTGTCAAAATAAATCTTCGTGAAAAACTCTACGGACTTATGTTACAACCCAATATTTACTTTCAGGCCTAAAAGAAATACTAGACTACGGTTACAAAGGACGGGTCGCAGTCGCTCTTGATGCTATCAAGCATTTAAATCAATAAAAATCCAATAATAATACAGTTTTTTGTCCATAGGGGTAAAATAAATTGGTGGCGGTGAGCTGTAGACATTATACAATGAATGAAGCCAAATCTTACAATTTTGCACCAGCTCGAGTCTGTTCATTGAGAAAAGCTGTATATTAGAACTCGCGTCTTTTGTGAGTGCTTGTATCCGGCTTTTTCTCTAGAGCTCTTGGCTTCGCAGTAGTGAAATAGTGGGATTTGAGCTGTTGGGTCTGATGAGAATTGAAGAGCGGCTGGTCACGAAGTCGGCTGGTCCTATTCTCCTCATCCCTTACTGTTTTCGCCCACAATGAGAAGACCGTTTCTTCAGCTCATCATGTGAACGAGGTAAACGGAAAGGCTCGTCTTAATTAGGCGACTGAAATTTTTTTTTGACCTTTTGCTATCTTTTCTGGGGAAACATCCTTCTAATAGTCAGATGACTGTGCTGTCAAGGTGAGTGGTGTTCGATGGTCACTAACCAGTTAGTGATGGGGCTCATTTAAAGGTCGCAATAGAACCACCCAATCAGACCGCCCGTGCTTATCGATTCTTTCACGCTGCTAGGAGTGGCTCGTCTTTTGTCGTATTTTTTTCCGTCTCTGTATTTTCTTCAATTATACTTATATTTTTTATAAGGAGCCGGGTTCAATTCCAAGTTGATGCAAGCTTTTTGCAATTCTCCCATTGATTATCTTTTCGTAAAAATGTTAGCCTGCCTTTCACTTTCTGCATGCGATATTTGAGTGATTTCTACGACGAGAAATTCAAGCAGTCTATTTAGCCATTCAAAAAGTAAACTCATCAATCTCGAATGCTTTAACAACGACGATTGCACCGAGTGACGGTACTACTTTGTCGAGTAATGGTATTACTTTGTTTGTCGCGTTCACAACTGGTAACTATAGAAGGTTCCGATTCTTTCTGGCACAACTGTCAATGAGATAACTTTGGGAGAAGCTGAGTTGGGAGGGAGGGTTTGCTTCAGGAGGCGCTATTATTCGAAGGATCTCACACTTTAGACCACTAACTACTCATGCCAACCTAAATCTTCCGAGCCTGATAGCTGCTTGACTAGAAAAGGGGGTCTTTGAGAGAGATGGAAGACTGGTGCTTCCGTAATGACTCTTCGAATTTAACAACCCCCTTACAATCCTGAATAAAATTTGTTTTGGGTGCTTTCCACTTAGGGATTGATCGTTGGTGGAGAACCATGTGGTAGACAGAATCTGATTCCTGTCTACTAGGTCTTCCAACTCTTTGTGGTCCTTCATTGATACCATGTGGGCATGGAACTTGACATTTACATCACCGAGGTCATTGTGATAGCCAATCGCCCAGATGCCTTCTAATCGCATGTGAACTCTGGTTTGAGCCATAATTGTCTCGAGGAATCTGTTCGCAGCTGGAATCTGTTGGGAAATGATAGTAGTGTTTACTATCATGCCGTATCACTGTGTATAAAAGTGTAATCTGTTGAGTATGGTTCATTCTTTGTGTCAACTCCAATAAAGGACTCACTAGCCGCCTGTGGAGTTACAGCAAGTGGCGATCAGGACCAGGATCAAAGGAACAGCGAAAACTCCCAGCAACAAGTCATCCCAAGAAGAAGCGGAGACAAGATGCCCAAGTCATCTGGAGATGGAGCTGCTCCTGCTCATACGACACAGCTCGAGGTACTCATTCAAACTATGGTACAACAACTACAACTTCAGCATGAAGAGATGAAAATACAGCATGAAGAGATGAAAATGTTGTTATCCCCGTTGGTGTCGAGCAGAGGAGGCGCACAAGAGACCCAGAAGAGCCAATATAACCAGTTAAACAAGGATGTCGAGAAGTTTGTGGCAGATGAAGATGCTGGACAGACTTGACTACTGGTTCAAGAGGTATGGGCCTATCATAAGAGCTTCGACTATTCCAGAAGATAAGAAGAGAGACCTTATCCTACTGAAGCTCGATGATGCCGCATATCGTAAGTATGCAGATGATATTCTACCTTCACAACCGCACGAGATTAACTTCAACACGACGGTGAGGAATCTTCAAAAACTGTTTACATCCAAGAAAACTTTGATACGTAGACGTTATGAGTGCTTGAGGATAACGTGTCCTCCTCTCACTCAAGATAACGTACCGTTTCGTGATTACGCGAATACAATAAAAAAGATGGATGAAGATGCTGCGCTGAAGGAGATGGATTACACGTTAATGAAGACCTTACAGTTCGTGGCGGGACTTCAGGACCCTTTATTACGGGAAATACGTCTCAGAATGCTTCGCCGATTTGATACGCAACCAGAAGACGCACCGCTCACAATCGAAGATCTCGTTGCAGAATGCGAAAATATCACAGCATTGAAGATGGATACCGCAAACATGGAGGCAAGCCATGGTGTGCATGCCGTGCAGAAAAAGAAGGTCAAATGCTTCAAATGTGGAGGACCACATTACAAAACCTTCTGTCCTCTTCTCATGAAACAGTCTCCGAAGAAACCGAAGAGGATGCACCACCGGCACAAGAGGAATAAATGCAAAAATGTTGCCACATTCTCCGGTGAGCACGCTAGGACATATATCAACGTTGATGTTCAAGGGCACAAACTACGTTTCCAACTGGACACCGGAGCTGATATAACGTTGATATCACGTCACACATGGAAAAAGCATGGATTCCCTACTTTGGAACCCTACGCTACGCCAGTCAAGACGGCAGATGGATCGCCAATGAAGATAGATGGAAGATGTCATACCGAGTTCTCTGTGAAAGACCGCACCAATGGTGAACAACACCACGGAAATGGCTACTGTTGAGTTACGGAGAGCACAAACCTACTTGGTCTAGAATGGTGCACTCAACTTCCTGCATACAAAGAGTTGCAAGAGAAGTATCACTGCCGAATGGTGAAGGATTCAGAAGCTATCAGGAATTCCTCAGTGGCGGATCTGATGAAACAGTACACAGAGGTTTTCAAGAGCGAGCTAGGTCTATGCAGGAAAGCAAAGGCGAAGCTATTCCTGAAAGAGAACGCAATACCGGTTTTCAAAAAGAAACGACCAGTCCCTTTCGCCTCAATTCCTCATTTGGATGCAGAGATTGACCGGCTAGTTTCCGATGGAGTGATCTCATCAGTCGATCATTCGGAATGGGCCGCACCCATCGTTGCAGTCAAGAAGAAGAACGGGCAGATTCGCTTATGCGCCGATTTTTCAACAGGATTGAACGATGCCCTGCAGTTGCACAACACCCATTACCTACAACGGAAGAGGTGTTCACGAAGCTGAATGGAGGACAATTCTTTTCACAAATTGACTTGGCTGACGCATATCTGCAGATAGAAGTCGAGAGCAGATCGAAGGAGATGTTAACGATAAACGCACATAGGGGCCTTTACCGTTATAATCGTCTACCCTTCGGAGTCAAGTCGGCGCCAGGCATATTTCAGCAAATTATGGACTCTATGATTTGTGGACTACAAGGCGTTGCCCCATATCTAGATGACATCATTGTCACAGGACACACATACGAAGAGCATTGCAGAAATCTGGAGACCCTTTTGAACAGGATTTCAGAGTATGGTTTCCATGTCCGACTTGTGAAATGCCATTTTCTCATGCCTATGGTTCGCTATCTCGGATTCATTCTCGATAAGGACGGACGTCGTCCTGATCCGGAGAAAATTGAGGCTGTTCGCCAGATGCCAGTGCCATGGAATGTCGCAGAAGTTCGCTCGTTTTTGGGAATGATCAGTTACTATGGATCATTTGTGGCCGAAATGCGCCAAATACGCGCCCCACTTGATGAACTTCTGAAGAAAAATGTCCCTTCCCGCTGGACAAGCAAGTGTGATGAGGCTTTCAAACGCGCCAAAGAAGTACTATCCTCGGATCTACTTCTGACACACTTCGACCCCAGCTTGGAAATCATAGTCGCTGCTGATGCCTCGGACTATGGAATTGGAGCCGTGATTCTTCACAAGATGCCTGACCGTACAGAAAAGGCCATTTGCCATGCAAGTAGAAGTCTCACTACTGCGGAAAAGAATTACGGTCAAATTGAAAAGGAGGGACTCGCTCTGATATTCGCAGTTAGGAAATTCTACCGCTATATATATGGACGCCAATTCAAGTTGTTGACAGATCACAAACCGCTGCTGCACATTTTCGGACCGAAGAAAATGGTGCCGATCTATACTGCAAATCGACTACAACGGTGGAAACTAATACTCATGGGATACGACTTCAGTCTGATATATCGAAGCACGACTGAATTCGGAAAAGCCGATGCATCATCGAGACTCATTCCAGCAAAACCGAATCAAACTGAAGATGTTGTAATGGCCAAAATAGAGCAGGATATTCGCAGTGTATGAAGCTACCATAAAAGCATCACCAGTGACCAGAATCCTGATTCAAGACGAATCTGAGAAAGACGAAGAGATAGTCAAGGTCACCAGAGCACTGAAACAAGGAGTATGGCCGAGTAAGCCTGGAAAAGAAATGCAAAACTAGAAGGCCTTACGGCATACACTGTCGGTGCAAGATGGATCTCTGTACTTTGGCCACAGAATCGTTGTCCCAAAGTCACTTCGTGGCGCCGTACTGAAGCAACTCCACGATGGACATCCGGGAATGACAAGAATGAAAATGCTTGCAAGAGAATATGTGTATTGGACTAACATCAATAAAGACATTGAGGAAAACGTGCAAAAATGTCGTTACTGTCAAGAAACAGCCAAGATGCCAAGACAGACAGTTCTATGCTCATGGCCTGACGAGACAAAACCATGGAATCGAGTTCACAGATTTCGCCGGACCCATCAACGGAAAGGTGTACCTTGTGGTAGTCGATTCGTACTCCAAGTGGCCAGAGGTCCTCGAGATGTCGTCGTCCACAGTAAGAGCAACTTTGAGAGAACTCAAGACGCTGTTTGCACGATTCGGAAATCCAAGAGTGCTTGTGTCAGACAATGGAACACAGTTCACATCAAAAGAGTTCCAAGAGTTCTGCGAGAAACAAGGCATAGAACACATACGCTCACCGCCCTTCCATCCGCAATCAAACGGACAAGCTGAGCGTTTCGTCGACACGCTGAAGAGAGCTTTACTCAAATCGAAGGGAGGAGAGAAGTCGGAGCTCCTAGCAGAGTTTTTAAAATGCTATCGAAGGACGCCGAGTACCATGACTCCCAAACAACTTTCTCCACCAGAGTTATTTCTTGGACGTCAGCTACGGGCAACCTTGACGCTGCTGAAGGAAGAAATAAGAAATGAAAAGGGATCAGGCAAGACAAGGATAGAAAGACAGTATAATCTTCACCATGGAACACGTGAAAGATCGTACCAAATTGAAGATCCAGTTTATATTCGGAACTATCGTCCTGGACAACAAAAGTGGATTCCTGCCCACGTGAAAAACCGTTATGGACGAGTACTGTACGACGTTTTGACGGAAGACGGGCAATTGTGAAGAAGACACACCAACCAAATGCGAACCAGATCACAACCAAGTGCCACTGATCAAGCAAAGAAAACAGTTGGTGAACCTTCCCAGTATGAAAATCCACAAGAAAAGTATAATGAAGTGCACAATGAAGAAGTGCAACCCACAAGAGATCCCAGCAATGAAATTATGGATCCAAATACAACCGCCACAGTATTGAATAGAATGAACCGACAACGCCGTCCACCCGATCGTCTTCAAGTACGCCCGAGGAAGAAGACATATGTGTGATACATTCATCATAGGGGGAGGTGTTGGGGAATGATAGTAGTGTTTACTATCATGCCGTATCACTGTGTATAAAAGTGTAATCTGTTGAGTATGGTTCATTCTTTGTGTCAACTCCAATAAAGGACTCACTAGCCGCCTGTGGAGTTACAACAAGATCCATGTGCATACGTCATCATTTCAATCAGGTCTTGCTCCAATTCATGGAAACTTGAAGAGATCTGGAATGATTGCAGCTTCGAGGTGCAAATTACAAAGGTCGTAAGTGAGGAAGGTAAATTTAAGGGTGTTTCTGAAGGTATGAAAAATTGCCAATTCCCGATGGTGTGCACGTCATCCACATGTAGCAGGCTGCTCAGCGAGCCAACTACGTTAATAAGTTAAGACGCATGTGGCAACGTCTCCTACCTAACCCCTCCCCGCTTTCCCTGGCCTAGATGAGGTACCAATGGGCACAGCGGAATTGGTCAAGAACCACGTCCACGTGCTTACATGCTCCAATATATTTATAAACCTCGTCTAAAGGGTGTCGATAGTCCCGAATACTTTGAAAAATGAAGTCGTACCTCGGTTGCCAATGGAGCTGGTTCGTTCTTGACCAAAAAAGCTGGCTCCGTTGTTGGTCGCTGTTGTGATGATAGCTGAAAAACACCAGTAACCTGGGTGTTAAGAAAGTATGGTCCGGTCCGGTCCCTAGACGTCTTCTGCAGCTTGCGCAGTACATTAAAGGGACTTTTGTCGAGAGGTATGTTGATCTTGGTCTCTTCTGCAGTTATCAATAAAATCTGTGCCGCCCAAACCGCACTCTCAGGCTGCTACACCTATCGATTCTTTTATTGCTACAGCACTCTCATTGCGTACGCACCATCTTGGAGGAGGTTATTTTCTGGTCCTACTTAACCCACATTTTTTGAATTTTTTTACTGGTTTGCCAGCTATTCTCTTTATTTTTGTGTTTCCCACTCGCTGTACTCCTTCTGCACATTTTGTCGTTGTTCATTTCGACGTTCCACATGATCCTCCTTCTTTAAATACCTGTCTATCTCGGCCCGACTTCGCCGGGCATGGACCATTTTGTATATCGTTGGGGAGAAAGCGCCAAAGGCTTGTGACGCTACTATCATAAGAACACTCCGAGGTTCAACTTCGAATGTGCCCTAATCTGAATGAAGCTCCTTCCTTCGAGGTTTTCTTGAATCGGAGGTCATCACGAAGAGACAAAAAATCAAAGAAGAATAGAATGGTCACACAGAAATGCGTTAAACAGAAATGACTTCTGTGGTTACTTGTTATCGCATTTAAGGAGTATCTTTATCCTGATTGTTGGACATGAGCTGTCCACCACAAATGGAAGGGCTCATCCCTGAATCTCCTTTTATGGAGGTAACTCTCTGTTCCATTCCTAAGTGGTGACGCTGGCACTGGTCAGAGAAGCACTGGTCGGTATCCTTGAAGCACAGGCAAGGAGTTGAATTCCATTCCGGACCAAACCAACGCATAACCAACAATAAGCATCCCCACAATCTTCCTATTTCCACAAGGATGCTATGATGTGAACGTTCACAGTGCAAACCTCGCAACCTGCGCTTGTCCTGCACCATGCTTTATCTCCTATGTACAATACCGGGATCCCGCTTCCCTCAGTGTCTCATAATCACTTCAGTCATAGTATATCAGCTTATCAAACGATAATGTGTAGGAGTGAGTCCCAATACAACTTCCATGACCAACGGGGCGTTAGCATTCTCAACAAGCCATTGGCTAAGTAGTACTTAGTACTTGCTCGTCACGATGAGGATGTGACGGGTTCGTTACGTTCATTCACTTTTTCGTTATTTTGTTCATTCCACTTTGTAACCCCTTTTCATGCTATTAAGGGGAACAGAGGATCTCACGGGTATAAATTGACTCGGGAGTTTCTCTTATAGAGCCGTCAAGAAAGTGGGCAAAGTTCTAGCTAATCGATGATTCGATGATCTCGGCTACATGTGATACTCGGCCGTACCAAATCAGAGACTCCCAGTCAAGATCTTCATTCGTCCTTGTCCACATTACTGATAGGTTCACCTAGAAATTAGTTCAATGAGGGTCTCTCATGCAGTAGCAATGGAGTCTTAGAGTGGTCAAGTTCAAGCTTCACCTAGCTCTAACTCGAATACTGGAGCTCCTGTCTTGGAAGGCAGTCTGAAGGTCTGACATAGATTGACCGAATGGTAACCGAGGCCTAGGTCCTTGACTGCCTTTGTCTGAAGCCCAGTAGGCTTTCTAATAGTAAACTGTACCTACGCATGTACCAGCCTAGGCAGGTACATGGTAATCTGGTGGGACCAGAATACCAGCAAGCCTAGTTAAGATAGTGGGAAGCAGGGACGCATATTGAAGAGGTCAGAGCAAATAGCTGTCCATCTGAATCGGCAGAGCAGTCAAGTCGAGGACCAAAATGAATCTGACTGATCATCGACCCCTACACTCAACAAAGCCTACCCACCGCTACATTTATCGTGCCACTTTGCCTGTTATTTGTAGTTCCACAAGGAAAACAAGGAGGGTCTTTTGTTCCGAATCCTCTGCTGAACGGTCGTGTAGGCGAACTCTGCTGTTTGCTGGTATTACAAGCAGTTTTTACTTGTTAGTCCCTCCCTAGGTAGAAATAAATGGAAATTAATACTCTCTCTAGGTAGAAAACGATATTGTTCGCTGGAAAAACATACGGTTTGGAAAACCGGGCGACCAGTGGTCGTTCTTTGTGTTGAACTTCGGTCGCGCAGGGGGGTCTCCCGCTAAATCTGGGAGAATCTGCACAAAAACAGGAGAGGTAAAAGAAGTGGAGCTCTTTGTCGGTATCGGAGCGGATTGATTTTCTGGGAATTTGGCGGGAGACCCCCCAGCAAGACCGAAGTTCAACGCACAGAACGACCACGGTCGCCAGGGTTTCATACCTACACGTCTACGCATTCTACGCATTGGAGGTGATCGATTCCTCGTCGTTCTGAGAGGTTGAATTGTAGGCGTTTGGGAAATGAGCCCTCTACCCTCCAGTGCTGCTATCCCATGGAGGCACCAGTGGGGTGGCGGTATCGTTGTACCCGAACAATCATCAAAAATCAATGTTTTCCGTTCGGCATTAGGAATCAAGACTCATTACCCTCGAATGCTGTAGTTGTACGAATCCCACTCCTGGAAGTAGCTTAATCATTAGGGCAATCTTTAGGCGGAGGTTTCAGCCCTGTAGGAGAACCATTTTTGCTGCGAGCTAGTCTACCATCAAACAGCGATCCTATACTGTTAATTTTGTGTGCAATTATCTTACAAATTCCACATTCATATATCATAATATGCGAAATCAGTAATGATAATTTCGCAGCAAAAACATCTCACTAGATTAAAATTGATATAATAATAATAATATATTAATAAGAATTCAGATTTATCTATAAATTTCAGCGGTATCATTGTACCCTCCCACGATTTAGACTCGGGTTCAACTCCCGATTGGTGCAAAACTTTTGCAATTTCGCAGCAAAAACATCTCACTAGATTGAAATTGATTTCGAAATTCCAATGAATTCAAAGGCGAAATACTTAAAGTGAATGAGGTGTCAGAAGTATGAGCTCATTGTTCCCGAAATCTCCAGTCCCTTCAAGAGCTTCAATGGTGTAGCGGTATCATTGTACCCTCCTACGGTACAGACCCGGGTTCAACTCCCGGTTGGTGCAGAACTTTTGCAATTTCGCAGCAAAAACATCTCACTGGGTTAAAATTGATTTTGAAATTCTAATGAAATCAAAGGCGAAATACTTAAAGTGAATGGGGTGTCAGAAGTATGAGCTCATTGTTCCCGACATCTCCAGTCCCTTCAAGAGAACCAATTCCGTGAAGGTTCTGCCGGTATTTTTGAAAAGTTACCAACCATCTAGTGACAGAGGTCACAGTTCATTGACCAAACACGTCACATCGATGAGCCATTCTCTACGAGGTCGCCCGTGTTCATTGATTCACTGTCGCCAGCAGCGGGTGCCCCCTTTGTCATTTTCCTTTATTTTTATTCCTATCATATTGCTTACTTCATATCAGAACCTGGGATCGAATTCCGGTTGATGCAGAGCTTTTACCATTTCAGCATAATATTATCTCTTCGTATTATCGAGTTGATGTTTTCACAACTGATATCTATAGTAGGTCCCAGTTCTTCTAATTATGAGACTGTCAATGAACAAATTCCGGAATAATATCCGTTCGAGTCTTCTAGGCAATACAGATTGGATTGAGTACTGGTTAAGCCTACTAAATGCTCAATCGCTTACAGTCGCTCAAATGCTAAAAGGCTTTCAGCAATTGCGTAGAACATTCGCTAATTTTCCATAAAAATGATTTTGTAAAATTGAAGGGATTCCAATGCATTGAATGATCCGAACATTAACCGGTATGCCATAGGATAAGGGCAACCCCAAATGATGGGGTTGTTTTCAGCTTTCCGAAAAATTAAAGGCTTTCAGCTGTCAACGGGGCGAGAAAGAAAGTCTTTGGCAAAGAGATTCTTACCCGTTCGGAAACTCAGCAGACCAATGGCCGTTCTTTGTGTTGAACTTTAGCCGCACTGGGGGGTCTCCGCCCAAATCCCGGAGAATCATAAGAAAAATGAGAGGGGTAAAAGAAGTGGATGTTCTCTGGCGTTCTCGAGGTGGATTGATTTTCTGCGATTTTGGCGGGAGACCCCCCAGTAAGACCAAAGTTCACCACACAAAACGACCACTATTCTCCTGGGTTTCCTTACCCGCACGTTTTCATCTTCTGAGGCTATCGATTCCAGCCCCTCGTAATTTCTAGATGTCTGTTTGTAACGTCAACCTACCCTGTAATCGTAATACTAAATGTACAAAATAAGAAGGGCCAAGTTGAGGTGCGCCCTGCAGCCGTTCGTCCTTTTCTTTTCGTTCTTTCTCTTGTGTATTCTGTATTCAATAGTTTTCTCTGTTTGGATTTCATAATAGTGTAGTGTCGAACATTCGTCATACAAGAATTTTCATTTGTTCGTAGCAATATATCTAGCTTTTCAGACGAGCTCATGATGCTAGTGATTTGAGTGAGTTCCAACTTGGGAAGCTCTGATGGTGGCACACCGAACAGCCTTAGGTCAGGGAATTTTCTTAAACCTTTATTTCCATCATACAATTAAATGCTTGAATAATAAGTTGAATTGCAGGTGTGCATTTGAGTAGTGGATCGGTAGCAAGTCCCGCCGACTGGCTGGGATCTTGGCGATCCGCCAAGCAACCGCAGAAGGGCCACAGGTATACGGTTTTTCTCCTCTCTTCATTCACCTCCCCTCAATTCGTTTCATTTCAGATCCGGATGGGCGATCGTGGTCCATAGGCGTGTGATGGGAGTTGGAAGGATCGACATCGACCAGGCCGTTTTTTTATTTTTGTCTCGTCTGTCCGTGTATGTGTTGTCCTCGTCCTTGCATGCGACGTCCTGGTGTGTGTCGGTCCGCGTCTGTCCGCGTCTGCCCCTTTGTACTTGCCTGTCCGCCTCCTTGTCTGTCTGTCCGTCCGCGTCCCTCTGTCTGTCCGCGTCTGTCTGTGCGTGCCCTTTGTGTCCCTCCGTTCGTCCCTGTCCTCCCGTATCTTTCTGTCCGTCCATCTGTCTGCCTGTGTCCGTCTGCCTGTATGTGTCCGTGCTCGTCTGCCTGTCTGTCTGTCTGCGTTCTTCCATGTCTATCTCTGTCTGCTTGTCTGTGCCTTTCATCTACCCATCTGTTTGTATGCCTGCTGGCTCTTCACCCCTCTGTCCTTCCAGCTTGTTTCCATCAGCAGCGTAGTTTTTTTCGTCCATGGTAGAATCAAATCAGCCGCTCGGGATAAAGCGGGCGCTTTTGATGTTACGACAGCAACTTTACTGATTCTCCTCAGTGCAGGACTTCCATATGGGAGCAGCCAGTCCTTTCCTGTCACATTTCTCCTTTTTTCAATGTTCTTGAGTTGCTTGAGCTTCGTATGTGATCGGTTTTTGAAGTGGATGAGGTGGGAAGATGGGACGGTGGGTATTAGCGTGGTGACGTGTGAAAGTAGAGTGAATCTTAAGTAATAGAACATTGTTTGTCGAGCAAAATACAATCTTTTCATTACTACCCTTTTCTCTTTTCCAGCAAATGTATGGGTGAAGGGGCGGGTAGGAGCGAGCGGGAAGGGTGTTGTTGAGTACTTCCAGGAGATTTCATAATGGGTATGATTGTGGTCGAGTGACGACCTCTTCTGGCACTTCTTTCTAATTCGGAGGGATAAATGGGGTATGAGAAGAGTGGGTGGAGGGAGTAGGGGTAATGCCTGAATGTTTGGAAAGTTTCGGAAAGTGGAAGTCGATGAAATGTGGGGTGTTAGTTCGGCGGCATGGTATGGATGAAGGGGAGTGGTGGGAGGAGAAAGGACGTCGTAGAGAGCTTGCAGATGAATTCGAGATGAGAGCTAGTGGCTGTTTTCATAGTCCACGTTTTGGCCTGCGAGCGATCGAGCGATTGGGGCGGCGCTGGGCCCTTGTTCACAGCTGAATCTTGGTCGATACCGCGCGCAAGCCCCGCTCCAACTGCTCGATCGCTCGCTCACTCGCGGGCCAAATCGTGGACTATGAAAGCGGCCAGTAAGATCGAGCGACGAAACTTCTTCTCTTCTTCTGAGATTCAATCAGATTTTAATGGAATCTATGTGATTCATAAAATTCTTTTCTTCTTTCTCTTTTCCTTTCTCTGCTACATTTGTTGTCTGTCTATTATTTTTTTCTATCATATTCTATGTTCTCCATGTTTTCTTCGTTTTTGAACTTCATTTGTTATTTCTCCTGTTCACTCATCTCCGGTATCCCATCATTTTTTGTGTTCATCACATCCATAACTCCTGATTTTTCATCTTCTCATGTTCTTTCAGTTCGCTTTTCTCTTTTATCTTCACTGTCCCTTTCAGTTCTTGTTGTTAATTTCCTTTTTTCTCTTCTCTTCCCCTTCCTTTTTCCTTCTTTCTGCCGAGTAATCAATAAGGCCACCCAAATGACTGGAATAGAATCGAGGAAGTCCTGTATTGATCAGTTCGCGGTGAAGATGCTGAAATAACATCACTCAGCGCCTACAGTCTTGAAGCGGATGTTTGATTCATGCATGGGCAGAGATGCCTACACCGATGGAGACAGGTTAAGAGAAGGAGGAAGGGGGAGACAGGCCGGAAGACATGCGGACAGAAGTCTGTAGAGAAAGGGCACAGGTAGGGAGAGCAGAGACAGACGATGGAAGACGCGGACAGATAAGAAGGCAGGTGGGGGCGGTCAAGTACAGGGAGGCGTGATCACAGGAGGAGTGTAGACGGACAGAGAGTAGGGGGGACGTGGGTGAGCGGAGGCAGGCAGAGGAGGGCAGGCGCAGACAGAAGCGGAGCGAGGGGGAGGGATGGACGGTAAGGACAGGAGGAGGGGGGCAGGTGCGAGTGCAAGAGTTGGGGGAGGAGATAGGAACACCGAAGCAGGCGGGTATACAGCGTTGCGTGTATGTTCGACAGTTCTACGGCCGCGTAGCCTTCCTACCAGTGCTCCCTCCCCTTCTCCCCTACATTTCGCGCCTCCCCTCCTCCCTCTCCACCTGACCATCCTCCCCTCTCTTCTTCCCGTATCCGTCCAAGCCTGCCCCCCTCTGCTATTGCTATCCATCCCTCTCCCCCTATCCTTAGTACCTGCCCATCCGGATCTGTCTTCCTCCCGCCTCTATGTGTCCATGCTAACCTGCCTTCCAATCCGTCCTCGTCTGCGTCCGCCTGTTCCTGTTCTGTTGGGCTGCAGCCATCCTTCAACCTGCCTCTCACGCATGTCTCCCAGTCCGACAGCATCCGCCCTTTCACCTCCTGTCTTCATCTGTGCCAGTACTGCTGTCCAAAAGTGTTACCCCAAAATTAATGCCCATGAAATCATAGCCCAGATCGAGATAGAATTAAGTTAGAAATAGAACAGAAACTAAAACAGAAAGAGGAAAACAGAAGAAAGGGAACAAGACAAAAAATGACGAGAAAAGGAAGGAGAAAAAATAGGGCAGAAACCCTGGAGAACAGAGACTCTCGAGAAATGAGTAAAATATGGAAGGGAAACGAATGACAAAGAAAGACTCGATAGGCTAAAAAAGAATCAAAAAAGCGAACTAACACTGCGAAAAGTCTGAAGAGGATTACATCAGAGCAAAACGATGAAAAGATAAACGAAGACTGAAGCGGGAGGAAAAAATAGTGGGAAAAGAAAGAATGTAGGAAGAACAGAACAAAGTAGAAATGGACCCGAAGGCAATCCCGAGAAAGAAAATAGGCAAGGAGAGAACTAATGGAGCAAGAAGGGAGTGAAACAGACTTCCGTGAGAAGGCAATAAAGCAGTTAAAATCGAAACAACAGAGAAAAGAGATCGCTACTGGTAGGAAAAAAGATAAGGACCAAAAAGAATGTTGGAAGAACAAGTGAAAAATAGAAATTACATCGAAAAAACAGAGATCTAATGAATAAATGGAAATGGAATAGAAATCGAGAAGAAAGGTGTCACGAAAAAAACTAGTAGGAATAAAAGAGAGTAGACACATTCGTAGAATGGATCAGAACAAAAGAGGGATTCGTTGGGTATAGGCCGTTACTACGAGGAAAAAAGTTAGAAATCAGGAAAAGAGGCTGGAAATAGAGGCGATTAGTGAGGAATAGGATCATGAAAAAATCAGAAAGTACAAAAAGGAACTGGAGTAATACTGGAGACCATGCCCGACTTTCAGGAGTCGTGGCCTGCTAAATCAATGTCTTAGGTGTTATGGTGAAGCCTCAGTTGATATGTTATAACTTCGTCTGGCTAACATTTCGGTCAACGAAGCGACAAGGCTGAAATGTTAGCCAAATAAAGTCGCAACATCTCAGCCGAAGAATTACTATAACACCTAAGACAAATATTGAAGGACCAGAGGTGTAAGATTTGATAGAAGAAGTTTGCAAAGTTCCTTACTCCGCAAAACTATCTTTACCTACCCTTTCAACCCTGATCCTTTAGTGCTTCTTCCCGGTCATCACAGTCATACTGAAAGGCCGAGGTTGAAAAGATAGAGAGAAAAAAATTTGCGCAGACACTCACTCCACAAAGCTATTTCTACGTACCCTTTGAACCCTAATCTTTAGTATACTCCCGGACCATTACTATCGTACTGAAAGGGAGAAAGTAGTCTTAAAGGCAAAGGGAGAGAAGTTTCGCAAAGGTCGTTACTCCTTAAATCTGTCTTTCCCTACCCTTTCACATCTGGCATTACATAGAAGTAAGAAAGAAGCAAAAAGAGGAAAGACCAGAGCTTAGAGAGCGGACGGGAGAAAGCTGAAAATCACCCAGGGAAAAATGAGGAATTTCTAAAACGAGAGAAATCAGAAAATTAGGATTTCATCATGGTATAATGGGACTTTCCTGGCTCTTTCATGCGAAAATGGTCGGTTTTAGCGACTCTCTATCGCATCAAATAACCAGGACTTTCCCAACGTACCAACATGAATCCCCAAATTATCCCCGACTAGTTACCTAGGCCCCTTTATGGACAGCAGCGCCCTTTTTCCAGACGAGACAGAAATCAAGGACAGACTGGCCAACGGACTAAGAGAGCACGCAGACAGACAGGTAGATGGACGGCCACAGACAAGCAGACCGGAACAGACAGCCACAGAACGCAGACAGACAGAAAGACAGGCAAACATGGACACATAAAGACAAATGGAGACAGACATACGGATGGACAGATACCAAGACAGGAGGACAGGGACGGACAGCACACAGGCGGGCATGCACAGACAGATACGGACAGACAGAGGGACGTGGATGGACAGACTCACAAGGAGAAGGACAGGCACGTACAAAGGGGCAGACGCGGACAGACGCGGACAGACACGCACCAGGACGTTGCATGCAAGGACGAGGACAACAAATACACGGACAGACGGGACAAAAATAAAAAAGCGGCCTGGTTGACGTCGATCCTTTCAACTCCCATCAAGCGTCCATGGACCACGATCGCCCATGTGGATCTGAAACGAAACGAATTGAGGGGAGGTGAATTAAGAGAGAAGAAAAAACCGTATACCTGTGGCCCTTCTGCGGTCACTTGGCAGATCATCAAGTCCCCGGCCAGCAGGCGGGACTTGTTACCGATCCACTACTCAAATGCACACCTGCAATTCAACTATTTAATTGTATTATGGAAATAAAGGTTCAAGAAAATTTCCTGACCTACGGTTGTCCGGTGTGCCACCATCAGAGCTTCCCAAGTCGGTACTCGCCCAAATCACTGGCACCATGAGTTTGCCTGAAAAGCAAGATAAATCCCTACAAGCAAATGAAAAACTTATACGACAATTGTTCGACACTAAATTACTATAAAATCCGAACAGAGAAAAATAAAAACAAAAGCAAAATAAGATGAAAACGTGCGGGTCAGAAAACAAGGTCGACCAGTGGCCGTTCCGTGAGGTGAACTTTGGCCGTGCCGTGGGGTCTCCCGCCAAAATCGCTGGAAATCAATCCGCCAAAAAAACAACCGGTGAAAATGTAGTTGGGGGGTGCCAGCGCCCTTTTGTGCTCTGCGTCCCTGACACCGGCGGCAGAGTGCATACAGGTCGCAGAGATGGATTCCTCCCCTTCTAAAAGTTAGGGGAGGAGCTCCGGGGTGGGAGAGACGTTTATCTGGTGCAAAAAGCTGGGATGGGGTAAGAATCGAAGATCCAACTGATTCACCCACCCCGGAGCTCCTTCCCTAACTTTTAGAAGGGGAGGAGCACCGGGATGGGTGAGATGATTAGATTGGGTAAGAAATGAAGAGACGCAGAGCACAAAGGGGCGCTGGCACCCCCCAACTACATTTTCACCAAACAACCATTTCTTTTACCCCTCTTGTTTTGCAGTGAACTCGAAATTTTGAAGGGAGACCCCCCTGCGTGACCAAAGTTCAACACACAGAACAACCATCACTTAAGAGTACACGACATGCCTTATCGGGAGTATCCACGATAACGCTCGATCGGATTACCTAACCATAGTCACGGGAGGTTTGATTATTCAACAGCCATTGCAGTAATTCACTTGCAAGGGAATCACTCGAATTGGATAGTTCACCCATGACGGCTCACCGAAAGGGCTACTGTGCATTTCATCTTTTCATTTTGACATTGGCAGTATAATAGCTAGAGAGCTTGGAAAGGCTCTGATTTTACGGGTATTCAAAGAGAAGAAGCGAGATGAAATTGACCCGAAAGGCAAAAAAAAAACATGGCAAAAGTGCAGAGCTAAAAGAAGGTTGTAAATTTTCCCAATCGCTCAAGCTACATTGTATCAAGAAGAACACAATTATCTTCACCAAAGATTTCTTTACCAGGCCTTTTCTGCTGTCACCTTAATGTCCTGATTTTTGTTTTGATAAATATATCGAAGACAACTTTTTCATCTGGAGTTCGCCATAAGACACCGGCGTGTGTTCGAAATAATTATAATGCAATGAGATTCCTTGATTATTCTAATGCAATGAGATCTTTAAGATTTAGTTTTGTACAATCACTTCTGGAAAGGTTCTTTCAGATTCTTTCCAAAATTCTTTCATTGACAGTTTCTTATGAACAGAGAGAACTGGGACTTCCTATCAGTTGTGGAGACGACCAACAAAGTAATATCGTTACACGGCGCTACATTCGGAGTTACAGCATTCAAGATCAATGAGCTTATGTTAGGCATGGCTGAACAGCATCCTTGAATTCTCGGTCATAGAAATCATTGAAATATCACTCGTGAACAGTGAAAGGTAGGATAGCATTTTTACGGAGAGATATGTAGCTTTATGGCAAATTGCAAAAAGTTTGCATTGAATGGTGTTGAACCAGTCACCCGGTAGAAGGTTTGAAAATAAATAAAGAAAACACAAAGGCAGAAAAAAAGGAAGACAAAAGGCAGCCACCCTTAGGAGCGTCGAAGAATCAATGAGAACGGGCGGTCTTATTGGGTGGTTCTGTTGCGACCTTTAATTGCCAACTTGGCCGTAGGACTATTTTGTACTATGAGAGTGATAATGAAGATAATAGTAAACGGGAATTGCTCAGGCATGAGACAAAAAGTTACGACATTCTTAGTAAATGAGCTCCTATAACTGGTTGATAACCATCGACCACTCCACTGATCTTGTAAGCGCCAGCCAGCTAGCTAGAAGAAGGAATTTTCTTGAAGAAGTACTTTAGAGCCGAGTTCTTCAGATTGCTTGAACGAAGGGCTTTCCGGTTTTGCTCGTTTACATGTTCAGCTGTAAAAACGCCCTTAGCGTCGTGGTGGTTTCTATATACAGAAAGGAAGAAAAAACCGACAAAAATTTGCAGTAGGACCGACTTTCGTGGCAAGCCGCTCTTTGGATCTCACCACACCCTTCAGCTCAAGCACCATTACTTCTCCGCTACCAAGCTGCAGCTCCAGAATGCCAATTCCGTGGAGACGCTAGGGAAACTGGGAGAGTGGAGGGGCCTTAGACCTAGTCACAACCCACAAGCTTACAGTGCGCAGCACCGTCGCGAACTCAGAAATAACCCTCAGCAGGGAGAGGAGGGAAAAACGAGAATCGGTCATGGTAAAAAAATGAGTGGGCAGCCTGGTCAGGATATGACTTCGTATCGCACGCCTCTCATAGCAGATATAGTCGTTGAAATTGTCAAGATGTTAAGATTAAGAACGGAGTTGAGGGTACGGGGGTGGAGAGCGTCTTTCGCCGGGTTACATGCCATAGCCTAAGCTGCAGAGGGCCGAAAAAACATCTCAAACAGAAGATACCGGTAGCTGGTCTCCCATCGCAGGAAGCGATCCAGCAGAGTGGGAACCACGCTGTGAAAATCATCATAGGGTGTGGGAGAGACACACTGGAAGCGATTCGAGGTGGATTTCAAGGAGACAAGGAAGCGTGGTTCCAGAACAACGAGTGAGGCTGCCGTCGTGAAAGCAAGTAATACCGAAAAGGACGCTCTAAAGGCTCCACGGACGAGAAGGGGGAAATTTGCCTTCCGTCCAGTTAAAGTGCAGTACTGGGCTTCTCAAGATGTCGGACTGGTGAAGACCTAAGGGATAGCAACGGTGCAATCCTGAGCGAGAACGGTGAGGTCAGGCACAAGTGGAAAGAACTGGCCACTTGGCAGGCTCCTAAACGAAGAAATTCACAGTTAGAACAGCTCCCAGGTAGAGGCAACAGCTGGCCTCATCGTACTCCTGAGACATGGCGAAGTTCGTCGAACAACAATAGATAAATGTTGGAAAGGCAAATGGTCCGAATGGGGGCACCCATCGAAACATTGAAGACGCTCAAAGAGCACAGGATCAAGTGCTCGCCCGGTTACGACACGGTTTTCACTGATGGAGGAATACCAAAAGCTTGGAGTAGAAGTCCTATTGTTCCTATTATCAAGCAGAAGGGGAATACGATGGAGTGTTCCGACTGGTTCAGTTCAACCGCAGAGCCATGAAATTGTACGGATTGTTAGTCGACTCAAGATTGATGGATCTCGTCACAATATCATAGTAGCACTTCGGCTGCATGCCAGAAAGGTCTGCAACGGACGATTCTCTGGACCAGACAAGTTGTTGAGAAGCATAGATAAAGTGCAGATCCTTCAACCTGGTCTTCCTTCATTTAGAGAAGGCTTTCGACAGCACACCACGGCCACTACTGAGGACAGCGTGGCGAGAAAAAAATGCTCCAGAACGATAGATCTCCTTGGTCAGGGGGGCGTAAGACAGGTTCGACAAGGATACGCACCCTTCTGGCCTAACAAGAACCGTGGACGTCACGGACGGACATGTTCTGAGAAGGCTATCGAGTCACTCCACGAGGGAGCAGTGGAATTCGAAGCTCAAGGGATGCGACCCAAGGAGCCCAGTGTAGGGGTGGCGGAAGATACTGCAGATAGGAAGAAGTGGAGGCAATTATTATATGTGTAGTAAATAATAAAAAAATAATAATAGTTGATTAAATGAGCGAAGCCAGAGTCGGCGTGGTATCAACGCTGGGAGGAGGAAGAACACGAAGAAGGCGAAGGAGACGAACAAGACGAAGACCCGCTACCAAACAACGAATGGAAAGGCAGAAAAGTGAAAGATACTCCCGGAAAAGACATCGATTTCTAGCTATCAGGGTCTGTATAAACCCGATTAAGAAAAGAACACATGACTACAGAGAAAACTCGATACAAAAATTTTTGGGTAAGTTAACAAATAGATAGTTATTGAAGAAAAACAGATACCTTCCAATTTTTTTCATTTTACTTTGAGATTTTAGCACATTCTATGGAATCAGATAAGCTGCAATCCCCTGGCAATACGAAGCCTCCGAAAGTACAAGTAAATTCTTGCAATGGTAGTCATCTCTATACGACCGACATGCTGCTCCGACAAATTTTACCAAACTCGGTACCGATTTTAGAAGAAAAAAAATCAAAAGAATCAGTTCGCATCGCTTATGAGAGGATCTGGTGATATTGAATAATTCCGCTCGCATAGAAGTATACGCCACCCAAACGCCCAAGTATGAGCCTAATTTCCCTTAACGTACCCATCCCAGAGAACCTCGAAACTATGAATGGAAACGCACAAAAAAAAAACAAAAAATATTTCGTGAGAATACCCCGTCAAAATTGTTATTCAGCCGGTATGAAAAGAAGAAAGAAATTAAAAAGATTAAGGATAAAGAGTGAAAAAGAAAAGAATAGAGTAAGATTTCAAGTGTACAAAAATCTATAGAAATCCCTAAAAGAGATTCAGTTCTGAGAGCTGTTCAGGTGACAAGTAGCACATCTGGACATGCAACCTTGCCCCATTTCTGGGAGTATTTGAGTAAAACCAAACCAAAGGGAACATTTATTCATGCATAAAAACAAAATGATGTGGAAGATGTTAAAGAGGAAATATATGATGGGAAATCACTGGATGAGAAATACACAATGGTGACATCACTTGATTCGCAATTATCAAATCATTTCAATTCAATCAAAATATGTGGTCACCTAACACCCGACTTCATAATGATGAAAGGCCTATGACAGCTACCCGAGAAGGAGTTATGTATATTTTAGCAACTATTACATACATATAGTAACTACAGTAATCAATGATAATGTATAGTGCTAAATATACAACAAAAATAATTCTACCGGATGTCCTCTGCTGGCTGTGCAAGGCGCCAAAATTCAATATATATTCGATGGTCGACTATCGATGGATCACGATTTCTCTGACGAATCGAAATCTTCGTTTTCATTGTCTTCTTTCATTTCCATATTGGGTGTGACCGGAGTCACCGGTGTGGCAGCTTCAGGAATCGGTGGTAAGCCTGAAACAGGGGCTTCTGAGAAAATTATCCAAATTCTGAAGTCCCTGTGGTTGACACAGTCACGGAGTTCCCTTTGATTGCAAAGTATGCACTACCATCGTAGTCCAGCTTTGGGCCAACTACGATATTTACTAAGCATAGCGAGAAGAATGCGACTATTTACTAGTTATGGTCAACAAAATGTAAATTTTACATTTACATTTAAAACAAACATAGATAAACCGTATGCAAGTTCAAAGTACGTTGTGTTCAAAGATGCCCCCTACAAAAGGACAAAGTCGGACCGGTTCTATGTCCCTGCCCTCTCCACGGCCCCTTATCTTGTGCTCCACCTCACCCTTATCGGTCTTATCGCCTTTGTGACGTCTACGTAACCCTCGCAGAACAAGCCCAAAAGTGGACCAACATGCTCCCCTCCCCGGTCCCCAGATTCTGTTAGCGAGCCCTGCGTGATGTCTGGCCTGCGGGTGAAATAACGGCTTAGCATAAGAGCATTACCCGGTTTGCGCACGCAAGGATTATTTATGCACATAAGCAAATTCCATGCCGACTTTTTTGTTGTCTCCTCTCAACGCTGATAGTAAACACTGATTGAAAACCCAAACGAATTGGGTACAACCGCCCCATACAGATAGGTTGAGATCATTGGTTTGTGACAGTAGTTATTTACTGATATGAACTGATACTGGTATAATAACGATGAAGGAAAAGAAGAAAAAAGGAGAAACCATAAAGCAGAGAAACATTTTAAGCAGTTTAAAAGAAGTGCAAAAGACCTACCTAAACTTTCTTCTTGGAGCTTTGGACTAAGTTGTTGAGAGCCGAAGTTCGGACGTCGAATACAGGGATCAGAGAGGCCGCGTGCCAATCGCTTCGTTGCACAGTGCCTAAAACAGAAGGCTTATTCGAGCTGTTAGCCAGGAAGCTCTTCTTTGTGAAAGGATGATGAGCAAAAAGCCTTTAATGCGTGCATGCTCATCATCTCCTCACAAAAACATGAAAATGAAAAAAAAAAACAGAAAAAATTGCATTTCCAAGCCAGTCGGTTTCAAAATTGTACAAGAATCCGACGATAATCGAAAGCGAAGGATTTTAACAGTGCTTCCTTGCTTTTACGGTGGAGGTAGGTAAACCTCCTATGGTGTAGGGCATGATTAGAGACAGGATCCATCGAAACCGTCGAAAGGAACTGCACTGAAACGCCCTTAGGAAAGGGCGGTCCGACAAGTGAGAACATCCAATCCCAGAAAAAGTAAACTTCTTATTTCAATCAGTTTGAAAACGACAGTGGATTCACAAAAACTATCGCCATCCCAAGTCGTGAGAGAGACACGCCGGGTCCCACCCTCCCGGAGGGTCGGTTTTTATCACCGATTACTGAGCATTCTAAAACTTCATTTTTGACCACATTCGAAAGCCGCGTAGAGGGCCTTATGATCATTTGAGCTTATCATTGTTCTTGCAGGCTTCCCTTCCCCAGAGTTGGTTTTGAAATGATGTGGGCCTCCAGAATGGTGCTTCTTCAGTATGTGAATGTAGTAGTCTAAGCATATTTATGTATTCTAGCGTGAACACTGCCCTGAATACAAGGGTTGTCAATGGTGTCTGGTTCGCTATTGCTTACTTTCGGTTGAGCTGGTTTTTTCAAAGTATTGAAAGCATAAACTCAAAGGGCACTGAGCAAATAAACTAAAAAGGTCATTTCAGCAAGAGCTTGGACGTCACATCATGTCTGATTACAGACGTACACGGGCAGTGCTAAGTGGTACAGCTAGGCGATGCTGAGGGGATCGGAACTAGGGCCTGCTCAAACCGACCAAACCTTCCATCGGTATAGCAATTGGTACCAGAATCGCTCAAAAAGGTTTAGGCCCTTACGGGTCATCGTCTCAACAGTATATTTTTCAAGTATTTTTAAACTAATTTGTAACACTTATACACACTAACCTGGCTGTTATCGGACTACTAAGAGATGAAGAACGTCTTTGCAAAAACGGAGACTCAACGAGTGCAAACGGAGAGCGCACGGAAGACTGTGGTGACGGAACCTAGAAAAAAGTATAAACGGAATTATTCCCTTGATCGCCTGTCAGACACAATTGTGATTCTGATTGTGATTGTGAATTCCTGAATTGTGATTCTCAAGCCATAATGAGGGCAACACATTGGAATTTGAGCATGGGAAGTGTGAAATTTCCGTGATAGAGCCTCTTTCACCTAATTACTCATGAAATACATATAGGATATGAATGGACCAGAAGGATCATTTGACGGAATGTAGCAACTAGACAAGGTTCATTAGAAGATTTTGTGAATATCCTTGGAGTGCGATTGCTGCACAGCAGTAATTGGAGCCATTACGGGCTGGATATTAGTTAATTCAATATGCAAAATAACGAGCTTCATTATTGGACGTTTCTGGGAAGTAGAGACAAGTCCGATACCGTACCTATGGAGGAAAATATTATTGAGAAAATCGTTAGAATTTTGCAAATTTTGCGGCAAGTTTGCACAACGAATGGACTTTAGTCCGGTCTCATCTATACAGCTTTGAGCACCTCATAGATCCGAGCATATGACGAACAAATCTTACACCTGAGCGCGTGGTAAGCCATTTGTTGCGCCGTTTGCTAACAAAATGCTTCAGGTGAAAACCTACTGCCACTTGTTCCCCTCCCCCGGTATGGGAACTTTACAACACCACATAACGGCAAAATACGACTCCTCTTCCGGTCTCAATGAACTGACATATCAATACGCCTAACCAGTCGACCTCAATTCCTGTATTTATGTGGGAGCCTGTTCTCTGTTAAGGGACGATACGAATCTATTCAATCCGAAGAACGATTAAGCACTGGCCCACAGATCGGACCTGGGAGGACCCAGTTATTCTTGAATGGACGGAGGTTACTGGAATTCTCTTAAAATATAGGAGACGGGCTATTTTTTGTTTTAGTCGAGGATAATGAGGGATGCCCCACTCTTCAGCCCCTCCCCCAAATTCTACATAATTACCCAAGCGTTCCGCAAGCGCACGCTTGATCCACTGATTACAAGACATTCGTAAACCGTACAAACCTGAGACTCGTCCTCTTCTTCAGATTCCGTGATTTCCTGCACGGATCGTGCAAGTGCACGTATCTTTTCGTTTCGGCGCATTGTCGGTGATGGAAGAGTTTCGCAGAATTTTGTCAACGTTGGGCACGCCGTCACATGAAAACGACTAGCTGTCGTCATCTGAAACAGGCTGTATGAAGTCGAAGTCTTCTGCAAGATCGAGATACACCGTAGAAGATGTAAAAGGATATAATTCGCGACTGATCGAATTCTCTCAGTACGAGGAACAGATAAAGTCGAGTGCTATTCTCAGATGGCTCCGGAACCGGTAAAGGTACGCCTTTCGTGAAACATTAGTGCACGTATCGCTAAGCGGTTGTGCTCAGCTTGAAACTGTGCAGTATAAGTATAAACTGTTGTTTCAAACATCTGTCGCAACTGCCAGCAACCGGCATTAACCAGCAGACAAAGAACTGGACCTGCCGTTCGCGTTGGACTCAGCCCACGTGATTTACCTAGTTTTTTTGCTATGCATGGCTAATTAAATTAATTGTGGGCAAAGTGGGAAGGGGTTAGAGGAAACAGGACATTGATCACAATGTGGGAAGGAACAAACACTCGGCTAACTTTTACACTCCTCATAAAACTTTTACAGAGGAACTTCGCAGCTGGGAGTGAACAAATAACATAACAAAACCTTCCACAAAGTTGATGACTTTCTTTTTTTTCTTCACTAAAAGCATCTTAAATTTTTTTCTTAGCTGTAAGCGCCTTAGTGAGCGAAGACGTAGGGTTCAAAAAAATTTGTTCACGGGGAATTCCGGAGCATTAGAGTCCCGACCGTGCCCTGACCCATACATCAATGAAAAATCAAAAAAAAATTGGGTAAAAACGAGAAAGTAACACAATCTGAGAAGACTGGATTCAGATTTTTGTCAAAAACTGGGGTCACCGCGACGGGTGCGAACTCCAGTGGTCCAGTGCTTACGGATAGGGCATGGTGGTGCAATAGCTCGTACCCGTCGCGGTGACCCCACAGCACTGAGGAGCTTTCCACGACAGATCTCTCCGAGAAGCTGCCGCTCCCAATAACACAACTGTGTATGGTTTACACTTCAACTTATCTAACCCTCTACCCAACTGTTTCGCCTAATCCATTTTTCTCTCAAAACCAACTTCAAGAAATCTTTCGAACAAATACAGAGCTGTTGTGCCACATTTGATAAATATCATACAGCGACAGACATCCCCGTGACATACACATGGGATATAAGAAGGAAAACATGCAAAAAAAGAATGATGTGGTGGATCATGTGCGGCATATGTTATTTTACAAAGGCATAGTTAGAAAGAATAAATGATGGTCCTACCAAGAACACCGCATAGGTGAAAATGCTTCGCTAATGACCATGGCAACGAGGAATAGGGGTGGGAAGCTGTCATCGAGGAAATCCATGAGCTTAACACGACGGCAATGACGCACACCGATGACATCTGATAAGAACAGCAGTGCCGACTGTGTGCTTGAGGTAAGCGCTGAGGCAAAAGTGAAGCCCATGAAGAAAGAGCAACATCAAACATCAGTTACTCTTATTCATAATACACTCTATAAACGTCCATTGAGGGAACGTGAATGACGACTTCTTCGAGAGCTCGAAACAAGGAATGCTGTGGGAAAACGGAGAAAAAGAGAAGAACAGCACTCAGTGCTTTTCAAAAGAGAATGACGTGAGTGTCCAAAATGTTGTGCCATTAATTCCGCCGATGGAAATGAACAGGAGCTGATAAAAAGCGAACTGCGACGAGATGACGTGAGGTCGCATATGGCCGGCACCGAATCGGGAGAACTCATTGAAAGCGCGAGAATAAAAACGACTGGGAAGACCATGATGGGAAGTGGGGTTTTTTGGAAAATGAGGAAGCATATCACAGATATGGAGGGGAAGGAGCGTATAGAAAAAATTAAAGAGAATGAAACAGACAATGATTGAATGTTCGCTTTTAGGTTAGAAAACAGGTTTTGAGAGAGACTATTCAAAGGTGAGAGGGGAGCTCTTTCTGGGGAGAGGGGAGGGGGCTTAAAGAAGGCATCGTGCGGAGTTTGCGGGCGAATTCTCTACTGGCCATAGGACCAATATAACAAAAGCTTGCTAAAAAGTGCTTTAGAACACTTACAAGTCAGTAATTCACAAATAAGATAAAAAGTGCAGGCGCCTTTGTCACACTACTTAAGCCCTTGTTAAAATTGTCCTCAGAATCTCCTTACGAGATGGGTTCCCCGTAGATTCAGTGCAAGCGCATTAGCATAAGTGCGAAAAGAGTTCGCACTGATTGAGAAACCTGTTATCAGCCTTTTTTCGCCTTTCCGGCCTTTTGACCATGAAATCTCTGATCAACGATCCTGGTCACAGGCTGTCGTCAGCAATTACGCGTACCGGACGTGACACGAGGAGATCTCTGTATGGACCACTACGTACGATGACGCAGGGCTTCAGCCAATTGAGCGCCTCGGGCTAGGGATTAGGTAAGGCTTCAGGCTAGAGATCGAGCAGATCCGTTATTGTTTACTCATTTGATTACGTAACACAATTATAAACAGAAATGTTTACTGTCGCCTAAGCCGCAGAGTAACGAATGACGAGCACCCAGAAATGTCAGAGTGATACTAGATTTGAGTAAACCATTTACTCTCCTTCACTAAAGTTAAATTACTGCCAATCCACTTTCGAGTGAAATCCGCCGTTACGACCGTAATCCAACCTTCTTTACTGCTAGATTTATAAAAGACAACAGAGGGACTCTTCCCAGTAACAGACTCACACCCCCACTTAAACCAACTATGCCTCTCACTGGGAGAAAACTAATGCAGCAGCTATGGGCGTTTTCATGGGACTTTTATGTCTACTATGATCGGATACTCCATACACTCACACCATCTGTTTCATTGAAATTGTATGCAGAATATTTGGCACACAAACAGCTCAAATCCATAAAAATACACTTGTACTGTCCAGAACTTTTCAGGAATGCACTGAATTCCACAGCTTCAAATGGATGTTAATGCACAGCGCACTTCAAAGTACTGATGAAAGGTCATTTTATTTTTTCTTTTCAAAATCTAGCACCTAAAAGGAGCAGCTAGGACTGTAGCTAACAATCGTATCAAACGAGTCCAAAAATTCCGAGAAACCCGCATCGGACAAGAGAGGAATTCATTTTGTAAAGAAAAAACTAATTGAATTCGACCAGCCTTCGCCAGATGATGATATCACTGAAATGTCGCTTCAAATTACATCTTGTGGGCGGGAGCTTACATAGAAGATATAAGAGATCAGAGCTTAAATAGAGGATCAAAACGTCATATCCATTTGCTTATTAATTCAATCCCTCGGACAAAAAATAACGAATAATCCCCACCCGTTCATAATCCTGAAGAGCCTACAAAATTTAGCCGAGCAAAAAGTAAAAGTGATGTTTGTCGGAGACGGAGCAGCTGAGGCGAAATTAAATCCAACTGGACGGAGTGAGATTGACTGAGTGAGTGAATGAGTGACATGTCAGACAAAGAAGCCAGATGCCCTGTGGCGGTTTAAAGCCCAGTCTCCTGAGAAAAACCCTCGAGTTAAGTAGGAACTTCCCATGAGGATTGCCTCACAATAACCTCGTATTCAATCATGTTCCTGCAAAAAATTTGCAAGCTTTAGGTAATTGCACAACCTAAAAATAACAATTTGCTCATAATTTATTTGAATTTCGTTTGAACCCATGAGAATACTGCGGCCACCTGGGAAGGAAACGCCCAAAAAAAGTTCAGGCGAAGTATATAATCAGAGAATTCGGGGCTCCAACAGTAAGATGGAGATTGCATCAGTTGGTGAAGATGGCGTGCAAACGAGATATTAGATGCACTCTGTATCAAATGGCGATGGTACCGATTAGCAAGCGTACATCTGAAACGTATTTGAGATAATAGGATCTGACAACGGGCTGATTAACTGTCTTCGACGTTCTTCTTTCTTTCTTGATACGCCTGTGTCAGGCCCAATTGTCCCATAAGCATTACGTTCGCTTCGTTCTGCCCAATTCGAACGAACCCGCTGATGTGAAAGGAAAATAAAAACTAACGCAATCAAGTGTAAAAAAGAAGTTGAAGACAGATGATCACTTGGGACCTATTGTTAGCACCCTGTAAAAACAGCTGTCATGCCCCAAGGCAGACGCATTTCCCAGTAAGACAACGAGAGCCGGGACCAGTCAACCTCTTAGAGAAGCGCAACTTACTTGACACTTTTCAGATCAGAGCAGAAATTAAATTCACAGCAGGGGCCCTCGCTCTCATGCGATAGCAGCCTTCACAACTGCCAGATGACTCCATCACCTGATTCAATCCTTACCCGTGAGTCTGGCTACAACAAGCCGATACAGGGGAGAAAGAAAGCCTGCTAAACATAAGCCGTTCGAAATCGCAAAGTGTGATGCCAGCGATCCTCACAACCACCGTATCGCCTTCAACCATGTCAATAGAATTATAAAGTGCACACTTTCATCATAACCACCAGTGGCTGCCTCTTCATTATGAAAATGACATGCCCAGTGTATTATTCATGAGAGGAAGTCTACAATAATAAGGAGGAAGGAGGAAGTATAAGATAACATGACTGAAGCGAGATGATTTATTGGAACTTCTTAGCCTACCATTAGGCGAGAAACTGCAGTGACGCTCAAATATGAGGGAAAGCGAAGAAAACCAGAAATACTGACAACTAGACTTCAGTGGCAGTATCAAGGGAACGCCATGGCAACTATCATGCCCGTGTGCAAATTTTTTTTTATACAGAATTTATGCACCGAAAGTGTGAAAGCACTTAGAATGAGGAGTCGTTTGGCACGCGCGATAAGAACGACAATCTGAGACGACACAAACGTCGCCAGACAGAGACGTCTGACACTGAGACGTCGCTAAATTGAATTCGGAAAGTGCAAAAGAAGCATTTCTCGCCAAACATTCTTTTCGGTTCGACAGTAGCGGGCCAGAAATCGGACAAAATGAAGAAAGCCGAGGTTTGCGCTTGCCTCTTTTCTCAAATTGAGTCCAATTTTCATCCAAGTTATCCCCAAATAAACAGCCTAACATTTTATCAATTAGGACGTGCCATGCACTCAACCCAACTACTGAAATTCAGCGCCGAAAAGAGAGCCAGCCTTCATGACTTGGTTTCTGTTTACATTCTTAAAATAAAGAGAAACCCTTTCTTGACCAAAAATTCGAGCTAGAACATCAGAATGTTGTTTTCGAAGTCCCACATGAACGGTTTATTAATAAGAGTTAACAACTGAGGCCTTTAAATCAAAAAATTCCAATATTAATTCCAAGGAACAAAGCCACCGATAGCAATAGGGAAGCAGTGAAAAGCAATAAAGATAGCAAAAGAAAGCAAATCGAAGCATGAGTAAGCGATATTTCTATTTTGGAGGTACTCTGGGAGTTCCAAAATGATAATGCTCGCCTGATGGTTGCTCTGATTGACGTCAATGCGGCTTTTCTGTAATGCCATTCGGACAACGACTGGCGTCAACTAGTAAAAAAGGAATACCCAGAGCAAACAACCCGTTGTTTCGCCTTTGGTGTGAATACTCCCATGAGAACTCCATGTTTCCCTGTGAAACTCTGAGAATAGAGACAAAGTGCACTCCCTAATGGGAGAACCACTGTTCGAGATTCTGTAAACATCTCTTTACAGCGATAATAGTTACATCTGTACGTCATGTATGGATTCAACTAATATTTCAAATCTACAATTAGTAGCTAAATACGCCTAATCACGACCTGGCTCGCTTTCGTTTGTTATCTTTATTGCTTTTCACTACTTCGTTATTATCATAGGCTTTGTCCCTTGGGATTACAACTGGGAATTATTATTTTATTCAAATAACGTCAGCCATGCACTCACACAGGCGGAGTTAGCATTACCTTAAAATACATTAGGAGTGATGGGGGTTAATATCAAGATAGTAGTTGGTATGTCTGCGAACATGAGCTCAAACTCGTTCATGAAGGTGGGCTGGGGCTTGAGCGGAAAACTTCGAGTTCTGAACCCTGGACTTCTATGGCAGCAGAACACAGATAGTAAAAAAGGGCCAAGAAATTGACGATAATCAATCATGAGAATGCCAGGCTGTCAAGCTTGATTTTGAGTCGCGAAAGGCTGTGAGCAAATGTCGGCATCAGAAATCAGTGACAATTGTTCCTGCAGATTCTCCCCGAGAACGGAATCGGATGGGTAGGGAGGAAATATGGTTAACCAGCTAAGGCTGATGATGTTAGTAGATGTACAAGAAAGATTAGGGAAGTGGCACTCGTGTTATGTCAACAATATGGGCGAAAAAATGGCGCTAAATAGCTTGGTTACGCCTAGTTGTTTGGGAAAAATCGCAGAGATTTGAAGGCTTCTTACGATGGCTCTGCTTCCTCATATGGCACTGAGTTCTTCTCATACGACGTGAGGAAATCACACATTCACGTTCAATAGAATGTCCACCGTCTGTAGGTGAGGAGACAGGGAGCACTTGGAGCCAACGCGTCACGCTCGTATGGTCAGAAAATCGAGATTATCCAAGCCCTTTTCTGCAGAGTAAACATAGTATCGGATATACAGAGGCAATTCAATAGTAGGAAGCTGAAGAAAGATAGATACAAATCAAAAACCTCAAACAGAGCATTCTCTTGAGCAAAATCCATCTGAGACCCCAGGGTCAAAAGTTTTCCTTTCACGGAATAGTCAACTAAAGTCCAGTTGGGTAAAATCTAATAATAAGTTGTTGGGCATTATTTCAGCACAAAATGCGGTGTTAGGTTACCCAATGGGAACTGATTCCTCGAGAGCAGTTTCCAGTGGGTAATCTAACACCGCTCTCTGTATTCAACCCTATACCCAACAACTTTTTATGGAATAAAAACAGGATTTAGGTTTGAACAGCTGCTGTTTCACATGAACACCATCTAATGGAAAATATCAGAGGATCGAGGATGGTAAAGGACTGGGCCTAAAGCTATTACACTCCAACCAAAAAAAAAATAATTCCAAAAAAATGCTAAAATAAATACGTAACCCTAGGCTCTTTCAATAACTCACATCTTTCGAAAACAAATTAGGTGAATGGTGGCTGGTCATTTTCATGTAACGGGTGTCGCCTGACGTAACAACCGAGTAGTTGGAGGTGATGTTGATTAAAGTGTGTCGGCACTGACGGAAAATGACTCAATTCGCTGCTGCATTCAGTCCGGAACGGTAAATAAACGGAGCTTATCTATGAGTCAATCGTCAGATTTCGATTTTCGGTTTCTACGGCTACGTCATGATTGACTTTTCAATGAAAATGGATCAACATGGTCGTTTTTTGTTCCATTCCCATTTCCTAAGTCATTTCAGTAGGCGATTGCTCATTTAACTGTCAAGCCCCATAAAAGCTTTCGGATAGACGAAGAAGAATAATAAAAATCATAGAATTTGGCTGTAATAAAAAGAAATTAGATTCAATTGAACGTGCGAACTGTGAAGCGGGAAAGGGTGGCCTTAAGACAGTGGGCGTTGGTTTTATTGAAGCCGGCGGAAAAGTGGAATTGGTCATTTTGGCGACGAATGGTAGTGGGGAAAAAAGTGGAATGGGTGCTTACTACTCAAGTTATCCACAGTGTCTACTTTCAGGAAGCCCATATGGGCAATTAGGCCATATTCAGGGAAAAGCTAAATGTGATCGGACCTATTTGGAGTGGATTCCGGCGAATGAGAAAGCTAATGACCCCGAAAAGTCATATTCAGCCTAGCTCTTGCCGTAGCAAATTGCGACCGAGGGAACAACTAGAACTAGATTCCTTGTACTCATGCCTTCTTCTACTGAAAGTCTACATCACAAGCGCAGTAGAAAAATCGAGGATTGTGCGAAAGTACGGAACGAGGATGAAACCCGTCTGTTTATGAAATTCTCATGAAACACGTGACCAACATGCGACAGATGTGCGCCCATTTATTATAAACAACATTAGTTTGGCCCACCACAACTTTCTAGTACGAAGTGGCAGTTCACAATGGAATCTGGCTCGATTTCAAGGGAGATGAATCTGATCCAACATCAAGAAGATTTTCTCAAACGGTGCCCCGACCATTACTAGTGCCATTTCAATCAGAAACCCGAAAATCTTCGATTTCCTCAGTGTTTGTCCTTAGCATTGTTATACCAGTTTGACAGAACAAGAAACTGACATTTCTAGTTGCTGTATGGACCAAAACAAAGAACAGGCCAACCATATTTGGGGATGAACCAAAATAAACAACAACTCACCACCTATAACACCTATCCTCAGTTCCCTCTATTGGCGCACTCGAATAAACTAATAAACTCAACAATATTTGTAGGATGAGCCAAAATAAACAACAAGTCAACCATACATGCAGGTAGCAGCTTCCTTTACCTTTCTCCCAGATGGGAATTACCAGAAAAAAAAGCATATTTTGAATGAATAAACTAGCAAAGCTTACTGAAAAGCCCCTTTTTGAAAAAAAATCAAATGAAGAGAATCATTTTTTTTGGCAAAAAAAGGCATTAAAATTGGAATGAGCTACTTCCAAATCCGTAAAGTAGTAGTAGTCGAGGCTTGAAATGAAATCCGTGCGCCAGCATCTGAGAAAATATTAAGAGTCCCGTGCGCGGGTGTATGGCAATGATGGGCTTCGGCGCCAGCAATTAACGGAACGGCTTATACGAGGGTGTATAGCTATCGATTTACATAGCCTTATGTATTTTACTAATTTTAAGCATCGTCAATAACAAGGAGAGGATTATGATAACAAGGCGTCTACGACGGAAAAAGACAGCTTAAATGTTATTAGTTCAGATGAAAAAAGGTCCCATCAATCAAAATTAGGACAGCCCAAGAAAAACCCTTCAAACTTCTTCACCTCTTATCTGCTGCAAAAGCAGAAACAGCCCCGTTTAGAGCAATAACTCACTTCTGAACTCCCTTTCCAATGAAAATAGATCACGGGGCTGCACTGGAAGGAAGACTAACGGTGTCATTCCTCTGGAGGATTCAAGAAATCTCTTTCTTAAACATTCTTGAAAAAGTGAAATATAGCGTAGCGCCAACGACGACAATGATGGTGCTAGCCGATTCCTGCACAATAGGATCAGAGGACAAATGACGGGTAAGAGGGTCTATACAGATATAGGTGCTAAGCGAGAACTATGTCACGAGTTCAAGGTTAGCCTAGGGTATCAAGTGTCTTCAGGCGAAACCTTATCCTCTTAGGATCACTGCCGCAAGTAATCCACCAAGATGTTCCACTTAACAAACATGGTCCAAAAATCACACAAAACTTTTTCAAAAAAGAAATCGCGTCTCAGCTAATCGATACTGACTTCGGGTACCCAGCAATGTAATTTTGTAGAATCAAATTGACAATTTAGGCCTTTCTAAGATGGTTAACTTAGGTGATTTCGCTTTCCAGTAGGAGCGACAATGGGAAACCCTTCTAGGAGGCGAAGTCTCCAAGTGGAGGTGTATATGAAATGGCTTAGATACGTAGCGGTACTCAAAATAATATCGAACCATTAGTCATGGAACATGCGCATAGGTTAAGAGGGGGCTGTAGGTGCCAATCGGCGGCAATGTCACGCAATGTTGAGTTCAAGGTTAGTCCAGAGCGGCAGATGTCATTAGGCGGGAATAAGGAATTCCTAGAACAACGCTCCCGATAGTAGAAAAACAAGCAGAAAACAAGAAACAATCCTCCTCTAGATCCGTAATTACTCTAGCATGTGCCGTGAAATCGTCCCGAGAAAAGACTACGAAAAATGCGGTCTAACCTCAATCAGAGAACCTGTTTCTTCAATGCAACCGATGGAAATGAACATTCGCTCTCCAGAAAATGTAATATGTAAATATTAAAATGAATCATTGTAACATACACGAATTTCGGAAGCCATAGGGGAATGTACCGTCACCGAAAATACAGTCTGAAACCTCATAACTGCCGCATTTAGGGCGAGCTGTTTCCTCGGGATAGGCAATTATTTCTGGATTATTCTACTTTTTATAATCACTTACAGCAACCATAACACGGTCATCCACATTGATCCCCACAATTTTCCCAGCGCTAACAAAATGTGCGAGAAGAGGTAGCCTACCAAAACGCTCGCACACAGCATTCATCGGATAAAAAAGAGAAGGCTCAGAAAGGGGCCTATCCTGATTGTTTACAATGCGACGGTACTACTGTTTTTTTTTTCTAAGCGCCCTAAGCAGCATTTCAGAAGATGAGGGCTAAAGTCGAAGCAGAAACTTCAAGATGATCGAGAAGTTATAGTGCTCCATGTGACCTCTGAAGAGGATTGTTGTCAACCGGAACCATTGGAGGGTAAAACGAACCCAAGGAAGGCCACAGGTCCGATTCGATAGATCTCCACGATAGTTCTGAACGAGAAAAACGGTTCGCTCGAGTGACTAGAGCCCATTAGACTACATGGGCTCGTGACAGGGGCGAGTGAAGACGTTGCAGGCACCCTATCGAACAAATCTATGATCACTGGGACGTCAGGTGATCCTGGTCTCGATAAAATATCGAAATATTGACAAATCTTCTCTTGTTGAAAAAAATAAACAATGGCATTGCCATCAACAGCGCCTGCTGATCCGGTGACGTGGAAACAAAGACCACGACCATCTGTCCATCTGACAATAAATTTCACAGCCTGATTATACATGACAGCCAAGAAGGTCTCTTGAGAGCTTTACGACGTTAGCGGAGGTTTTCCTACACCAACGTAGAACTGAAACTTGAGAACGTTCGAGAAACTGGATACCCAGTCTATAGGCATAAAAAAGCCTCTCGATAACGTTTAACCTCAGAGATCTGGGACCTTCTTCTTCTCAAACACAAAACTGGCTACGAGGAGGCTGGGATAGTTAATCAACTTTGGGCGAAAGCGACGTTCCCTCGCCTTAGGTTCTTGATCATTGGAATCTTTCGAAGAGGTGCATAGGTGGGGCGAGACTTCTTCATCAGACACATTCGGAAAACAACCATTCATCAGTCTCACTACTATAAACAGCAGTTCTATGCGAAAACAAACTCCAAAACTTGCAACATCCCTGAAAGCTTCCGGTCTACCGCTTCAGCCCACCTTCACCGACATTGTTTTTACGAAAAACCAAACGTAGGCGGTATGTCGGTAGAAGGGACTGGTGTTTTGGCGAGGTATTTGAACAGGTGCATGGACATTCACCTAGGGTCTGGCTGATGAAGTAGCAGAGTTCCCTTTCTTCTTCCATTCAGATTCGTATTGGCGTTCAGATTCTTATGTGACCTATGCATGTATTGGACTGCGGGGACAGCTGCTGCCTAAATGGGTGCTTCAATCTTTTCAGACCAGTCCGATACCAATTGAACGACTTTGGGGGAATGGGAATAGAGCTTGGTTGGCTTATTTGGGTATCAGTCCATGACTAGACACTCTGACCATCTGGGACAAATGCTGAATTCATTCAAACTTTGCGGTGGGTCCATCTCGCCGAATCCAGCTCCTTCCTTTGGGCCGAAAATCTCCTAAATTGGCTCCGACCAAGCTAGGAGATTTTCGCTCCGACCTCCGACCAAGTTAGGAGATTTTCGGGCCAAAGGATGGAGCTGGATTTGTCCTGCCTCTAGTTAAAACCGATGTTAAAGCGAGATGGACCCACCGCAAAGTCTGAATCCAAACTGCTTACAACCCTCTGGCCGAAAAGATGACGATATCAGAGGAAAGCAATAACCGACAGAAGCTCCACTATAGCGAAAAATAGGCCACAGACTCTACCTTATAAGCTCAGAACAGACTGACGAAGCTAATAACCCGGAAAGTACATGAGCAAAGCCTGTTGATAGGTCGCATAAATAATGGGAAAAATCATTTGGGAGATGAACGATGGGCTGTTATAGAACGCATCCAATGCGAAGAACTCAAAAGAGAGTTGGATCTCCAAGCAGACTCTTCAACTAATACTTTTGCATAGAACATTGAATTAATGATGATAGGATGAAAGATGGAAAATGGGAAGTAGATTCATATTCATCGTTCCCATGAGCACATACAGGGGTGCCCAAAAAAAAGAGACACTTCCACTGCTCGGCTTGTAGTACCAATGTAATCAAACTTTACTAAACTCTGTCTGAATATTACCACCCGCAAAATCAAAAACAATTTGTACTCGATTACGGAGTTCTTCAATGGCCTTCCGCACGGGAGAAATCGAAAGTTTTTGCCGCGCAAATTTGATGTCGACTGAGGTCGGCGAGATCGGCTCGGCTCCCACGACGTCGCAGACCATTGCGGAGTTGTCGGGGCTACAGGAAGTCAGCAGTCTTCCAGATCTTAAGCGACGATGCCCAGGGATCTGTCCGTGAGCGACTCGATTGAAAAAGTTGCGTATCTGCTCGTTGCCGACCGATATCCCATAAGTCGTCTTGAGCGCGTCCGCAATGGCAGACGGCTTTATATTTTGATGCCGATATAGGAACCACACAAGTTCCTGCTCCCTTTCATCAAGCAACATTCTTAGTACAATTTACTCAAACACATTCTTCTGCTGCTTCAATCGGTGCGACGTATTCCGCCCTGGATTAGGCCCCATGCATAGTGTCTCTTTTTTTGGGCACCCCTGTATAATAAGGGTGTAATAAATTTAAAGAAGCACCGATGAAATGAGATTATCTTTCTCCAGAATTCCCCATAAGACGTTTGTACTTTAGAAGATTAACAGATGGGACGGTAGAAAAGCGCTCGCCTTGATAAGGCAATTCGAAAAATTCCAAAATTTGTCTGGAATTTTGCAGTATTGCCAATAATTCAGGAATCGCTTTGCAATTGCATGACATTCCAGTGAGCAGAGAGCAGACAAAGAAGCATGACAAATTGCTGCTTGTCCCATTGATGCTGTCAAGTTGTGTTCGGGTTCAAACTTTTTCTCTACATAAAAAACCTCTGGTAACGCCTCCACAATCAATAAAGCGACCGTGGGAACCGATGGAAAGCAATGAAACGAGAACTTCGAGAACAGATAGCCGATGGGTGTCGATAGCCGACGCAGAGATCAACTCTGAAGGCCGAGCAGGAAGAAATCCGTATGAGGAGCGAGGCGAATTAAGAATTCATCGATCTTCTGGCAAGCTAAGGAAACCTGAAAGGTAACAGTTGGACGAGTTTCGCAGAGTGATGGACGAGTTTTGTAGAAAGTATGCCATCTGGAAAGGAGACAAGTCACCGAGATATGCAGCCATAGAACGGAGCTGCATCTTCTGATTTAGGTTCCTCACAATCCAAGAGATTAGCCAACTTGATTGAATGGATTTCACCCGATGCTTACAGCTGGACCTTCATATCTGACAAATGCACTCTTTTTTCTAGAGATTGGCAAAGACAATGGATGACTTCATTGGCTCAGAAGGCACGGGAATAGCCAGACGTAGTAATCTTGCATAGAGAGGAGAAAAGACTCAAGTCGTAGCTGCTTATGATGAGGCAAAATTTCCTTCCAAAGTCAATTGAAGTGCCCCAGCTCTTATCTCTACCGGTGTTCAAACAAACCACTTGCGTCATCATTCAGACATCACGAAATCTAGTTAAGTGGGAAGGATTTTGAGGAACTAAGACTTGTGGGTTGAGGAAAAACTAAAACGAGAAAATCTTTAAGGATTATAGAAGAAAGCAGCGCTGAAGTGAGCCTGAGCGGGCGAAAAAGCGATGACGTCACCTCAGCGAAGCGTCTGGGCGTCTTTTTGAAGCTCGATCATGGGTGTTTTCTATTTTGCTGATATTTGGAGCACCTCTCACGGGTTTCTTTCAGTTCCCAACTAGAGTGTTGAGCTTGTTTGTTTTGGGAGCAGGGAAATTCGTCACTATCGATAAACAAAAACAACTTTGGAACTTTGGAATAGCCCAAAATAGAAGGCGGCTCCTATCGATCATCATCCCTTAGATAAGCCATGCAATAAAAATGTTCTTATCAGCTGGATTACGACTTCATTGGACTTGCACTGTACACTGAAATAGTGCTTGACAAACAATTTCGGAGTGGCTTTCGTACTACCAGGGTCCGAAGGCGGCGAAAGCGCTGAGGTGTCAGCCAAGTAAAGAAAGTAACGGCTCGGTCTTTTCTCTCAGTAGAAGTAGCTTATGAAATAACAATCAAATATAAAAAAATGCCGAGATTCATTTGAGCCAAACTCAGGCGCTAAGTCTGAAGCTCCGATCGAAGCGAATGAGACATTCAAATTCTATCATCCAATTTCGTATGATTCGTAGGCTGTTCATTTGCATGCATCAATTCGCCTGCTCATCAGGCCGTTTTCATAATTTCGACTTCATCGTGCAAAAATTTCAAAACAGCAATTGCTATTGGTGAGCGGAATTCGATGCTTCTTCAGTGGACTGCCAAGCGGAAGAATTTTATTTATTTGTCTTCATGACGTGATTACATGAACTGTTTAGTCATGCAGAAGGCTAGTCACGGAGGGACTTTGTCAAAGAATGATTGAACAGAGAGACGCTAAACTGATTCAACGAGAAGTCGAGAAGTCGTAAGAAAAACTGTAAGAAAAATCCTGGAAAGAAAAGAATGAAAAAAGCTGAGAAAAAAGGATGTGGTCGTCATCCTGGATTTCCTGAAAAAAGGTCAGCGGGTGGAGTTCCCAAAAAAATGTGGGGGAGGGACGGAGAGGGGAAATATCCAGAATAAAATTATAGTAGCTGCTGAAGTCGGAGCAGGAGTCAGTGCAAGTCACTATTTAAAGGCCCATAAGACAAGCAATGAAGTAGTAAAGCGCCCTTTGAGTACGTTAACTGGTTACTACACTGGGACTTTGAACGACCTCGTCCGATCATGTCATCTGACACCTCTTTCAAATCAGGTTTCCAATTTTCGGGCAATATCTGGCGTACTATTAACTTAATAATAACCCGTTCCATTGAAAGGCATGTACGGTAAATCAGTGGCGCCATAAAGTGCATGGAACAAGTTTTTTCGAAGTGAAAAAAATGCAGAAAAAAGTCTTTGTGACACGTCAGTGAATAAAGCAGATTAAGCTGCCAATGAAGGCCACCCATTTGATCAGATTTCTTCATCCTGAACAAGTACCACGTGAGTCATGGGTCATTTTCGAAAATCTCTCAATTTCATGGGCGCAACTGCAATTCGACCACCAATGACGATTATTTCCGAAAGGGTAATCACCCTCTAGAAGTAAGAACGCTGAGAACGTAACAAGAAATGAAGCAGACATCATAAAGAATCGCTAGTTTGCCCAGCGCAGTGGGTTCAATCCAGCACAGCAAATCACAAAAAAACATGTTTCGAAACGTTCCGTCAAAAGACAGCGTCTCTGAGAAACTAGACATGAGCAGCAACGATTGAGTTGGGCAAACAAACAAACAAACAAATACGGAAAACGGAGTCGGGATCCTAGACATGAGGCTCCAACATTCCTTTCGCCAATGGAATTAATTTCCCGATAAAATTGTCTCCCAACTGGGACTTTGCTAGAGTATTGGTTCTATTTGCTTAGGAAATGTGGAATCCTAAACCACTACTGAATTGATTGACCATTTGGACTATTCCATTCGCGCTAGCAGGCGGCCTAACGTATTACCATTAAAGTACGAATGTATGCTCATGAATTAGCTATAAATGGAGGTGTGGTTGGCGAGTGGCTCCCCGAAAAAAAAAATGCAAAAAAATAGTTGAATTTTTGAGAGATACGTTCTCCACGTTCTGGCTGCTTCTAGAATTTGCCCGCCAACCTTTTTCGTAATAGAGAGCAGATGGCACATTAAAAACACTTTGTCAACTGTCCAGCAACACCGGGCGCTCATCCATTTTAAAGCATCGTAGGTAGGCAACGATTTTCGGAGAATAATTACGTTGCCAAGCACACCCAGCTAATACATTATACATTGTCCATCTCCCACTTCTTTACCTGACCACATTCGTATATACATATCTACCCCATATGCAACCCCAAAGGGCATGAAATCACTTGGGCGAGTATGAATGTAACACGTTAAACAGGGCGTTTCGGCTGCCAAACCTGAGTTCAGTTCAATGTTTGCCCAGGCATTGAGTAACCGACCACAAGACTCGTCGTACGCACAAGTGTTTTTGCACCAACGCATAAATAAGACAACTGCCGCTAGAACTGGATATATCGAGAAATGATCATCTATGGGACACATAATTACCCCAGATACCAGCAAACAAGTATGGTGTTATGTTAGCGATCAACTATTACATATAGCTGAAAAAAAAATGGAAGAAAGGATCATGACGGATGACAATTGTAGTGTATGAAGTTAGAAACATGCTATTTCCAAACCCCCAAACGCTAAGTTGGGGGGATCTTGTGGTTTTGGTTGACGTCAGCATCACTATGATTAAGGAGGACGTAATGCAAAACGTTTGCCGCCAGCAGGGGTCGAACCTGCGACCTTGGGCTTATTAGACCCACGCTCTAACCGACTGAGCTATGGCGGCTGTGACAACCGCCGCCGAAGTGCGTTCTATGAATGATGGTCGATGACGCGTCAGGAACCGTTCACACCCGCATACCTTCAATAGTTCAAACATCCAGAAGATCGAGAAACAGCACTACACGACGAAGTAAACAATAAATGAAAATAAACAAGCACACATTGAAGGCAAACCTGCCTCTGCTGAGAAGAGAATGAGGAAAGGGTTAAGGGATCCCTGCAGGCACAACTGAGATTTTATACCTGCTAATTTTCTGGAAGCCAATGAGTTTAGCTAACTATAGGCTTCAAAATGAGTCACTTCTGAGGAAATCAGCGAGAGGAATGACTCACACCTCAAGTGTTGGCGCGAGTATGACTCAGGTTGAAGTTTGTCACCCCTGTGTAACGAACATAACACTTTTCGAGATGAGAATGAAATTTGCTTGGTGAAAGTTTATTGCAGGAACAGGGGCAGACTCAGCAGACTTTGCAGAACCGGTTTATCTGAGCTTTGAGCGAGTTTGCGGGGGTTACAGAGCGTCAAGGTCAAGGTGTACCCTGCCTGTCAGCCAAATGAGCTTGAATTGCAGTTGTAAGTGGCAATGATTGGTTAGAAGTTTTGGTCTGCTGATTCATAACTTTGCATACATCACATTCCTACTACTTCTTATCAGTGCAGAGTCTGAAGAACTGTTGAACCTTAGGACTGTGATACTGGCTTGATAGGCGCTAATATCGCGCGCACAGTATTAGGATCAAACTCTGCCTAGGCGAGCAAAACCATCAACTTGCCGTTGTAGAACTTATTTCATCGATAGCTTCAGGAATAAAAAGAAACGCCGCGGAAGTGAAAATCAACGGGTTTTCAGAAGTCATTACGGGGGCCTGATTTAGAGGTAAACGCCCCTTAAAAACTAAACAAAAAAGGATTACCAAAAGGAGCGATAGTTTGGATGGTAATTTATTTGGAAATGGAATGTGAGACTCAAGAAAGATTCGAAGCTCGACGGTTGGAAATTTACTCCTAGCTATTTAGTGGAACGCTTTGAAAGTTATAGTATTTTGTTCTTCAGTTTCTACTTATTTTCCCCGTCAGGTTTTCGTAATTTCAAATAAAAAGAAACTCACTGCTTCAACCGCTGAAGTGTGTACTAGGAATTCTAGAGGAAGTGACCACACAGAAGTACACCGCAAATGTAATAGGGCACTTCTAGAGTGCGCTTTTGACATGCCGCTCCGCCCTTCAACACTCATCAAACCTCTCAGGTGTTTTGACAGATGGCGCGTGGTTTCAGCAAATGGAAGTACAAGCCAAGTACATATTTCTTCGGGTAATTTGAGTCCCGCTATACGAGTACTCCAGACGTTGTACCGCAGCTGGACAGAAGGAAGCATAAGATGTCTAAGTATTGGACCGAAAAAAAACTAGATCAAAGGAGAGAAAAATTGAATCAGCCAAGGTCAAATAAGTAGTTGGAATCACTTACAATCACAACCTAAATACTACAGATCTATCAGTTCTCCAGCTCGATGCTTGTTGGAAATGCAATACCAGTTACACCTCGAGTCGAGACTTATGTCGGGTATAAATGTTATACTAGTTCTGAGTACGGACATTAGAAGTACAACTTTAGCAACTAAGAAATGTACTGGAATCATGAGAAATTATCACATATGTAAAAATCTCGCCCTATGGGAAAAAGAGCAGATCCTAACCGCTTGGTATACTCAAGAGAGAAATCTGGAGAGGTTCAACTAACGATTTTCGTCTCAATACCCATATCGAGCATTCAAAGCTCTATCGCTTCACCAAACTTCCCTCTTCAAAGCTCCATGAGCACTTAGAACCCATAAATTGGAAAGGCAATTAAATGAGCACCATTTCAGACTTCCAATACCTCCATTACTTTGATTTGTGCAATACCAAGGGAAAAAAGGGCGAAAGCGGTTAGCGCTTTGATTAGGAAAGGTTTAAAGACTAAAGAAGAGTCATTAACAGTTCCAGCGAAATCTATGACTAACCTCAAACCAAGCAATTCACTTCTGTCACCCCACACTTCATCAATTAGTGAAACAATTGCAATCCGGTTTGTGTCACCTGGCCATGATCGATGAGTTTACGATCGATCATTGCCGGACCTTCGTGATGATAAATAGGAGGTGAAATGGCCTCACGTTAAGGTGTTACCAGGTGACTAATTGACCACACTTTGCTCCCCCAAGGTCATAAATTAACCAAAGTGAGGAGGAGGTAGTTCAGATTGATCTTGTTGGCCTGCCAAGATAGAATTTTCGAGAGACCATGCTCCTCACGAGGTACGTAGGAGTAATAAAACCTGTCCGAACAGGCACCCGGAGAGTCACACACCTCCTACTTCCCACGTGACAAGCTTGTCGTCCCAACATATTCCTCTCAAATGGGCGATATCACTCCCACGTATCTAGTGGGCGAGCAGTGTTACGTGGATTTCGCCGACATCAAATGCAGCAGAACAAATGATGGCTTTTAGAACGTCACCATTTATTTTGCCATGTCGATGAAATCGACAAGCAAGTTGACCAAGGCTACGTATAGCCGTAGACGGTCACGGACTTGATTACCGTAGATTTGTAGCTCGATACTTTTGTAAGACTTGGATCTAATTTGGAGAAGAGGTGACTTTAATGTCAGATTGGAAACCAAAAAATCCCTGAGCGAACAAATAAATTCTTGAGGTTACAGAGGTTTCAAGGGCAAAATTTTTCTTTGGTAGTTAATAATTAATCTCAGAATCCATGCGAAAAGGTTAATACTATAGCCAGCAGAGGAAATTATTTTCAATTCACATTGGAAATAAAACGGATGTATTAATAATTCGTGAATTCAGTGAAGTGCAGAAATACCGCAGGTCGCTTAATTGTTATATGAAAGACAAGACTACAGCAAACATTTAAAAATACCTAGAAAAGAATTATAAAAATTAAATGAACCCAGAAATTCAGCTTTCCTTTTGGGTATTTTCGCGTCTTCCAGTGGAATGCAATTTGTATGAAAGAAGCCGAGAAAAGCAAACTGAATCGATAGAAAGACCAAAACGAGCTTTGCACGCCGCCATCAACTAGCCACACCCGGTGGTCGTTCGATGATCGCTGCGCTTAATTTCAACAATCAAGGCCGAATTCAATGAAACCTATCAATTACCCTACTTGCATTTCAACCATGGAACTGCAAACTCTGTTCAGGTACTGTAACTGTATATGACTAGGTAATGTGTCTGATAATGATAATGTGGCTAAAACTGCTAGGCGCCGTTGGCTGAAAGCAACTCTAAGGAGTAGATTCGATCATATCGAGCATTTGTCAGCATAAAGACACATTTATCTATTTGAAAATTAACTATTTCCGGTAGCTCGGAGGTGAAAATAGTCAAGTATCTCAAAATTACGTCAAGTTAATGGTAGCTAGGCAAAATCCAAAAAAATCAAAATGTTTATAATCAGCATACAACACTGAGGACATGGTAAAGGTGTAAAGGTACCACTATCGCTTAAGACTATTCAGTGGGGCGAAGACTGTTGTGGCCAGAGATGCATCTTGCAGGACCGGCTGGACCAGATTTGTCTACGCGTGGGAGCACGAAAACCAGGCGACCTGTTTGTCAACCTTCTCCCGGCTCACAGTACAGGCCAAAATATGTCCCAGCACGAAAATCACTCAATTCACGGAGCATTCTCGTTCGAGATCGGCCACTTTGAGGGCTCAAACTTTCCATCTAGACGAGCATATCAAATGTACCGGATATAAAAACTGTCACAGACGGCAGTGTAGACACTGAGTAATTCAATATTCAAGGCAAGCAAAGAAGCCATTAATCACTTTACTGGAACGACGGCAGACTGGGCGGAGCACCGAAACTGGTCAAATATGCTAACGGCCGCATTTTATTCGGGCTATACGTCAATTGAATCTGCCCCAAGGGTAGAGTTAAAAGCAAATGGCTCGGAATTAGAGACTTATTCAACTTGGCATTAAGTAATTGCAATATAGATCATTCTGCTGAAAGGAATATAACGGTTATGGTTATGAACTTTCTCAGCATACATGACATATCCATTTTTAGATTTGCACTTTTGAAAAAACGCCAATTTTCTAGACAGGAAAATAACGAATGGGTATCGGAAATAATCAACTCACGAAATTGAATTTGAGGAAAAATTGGGCAGCAGTTCGTCACTGCAATAATTTATGACATCCACCAAGCAAATAAATAATAATAATCAAAGAAAAAACATAATAAATAAAGAATAAAATAAAAACAGGAAACAAGTTGCAAGTAAACATAATCAATCGGGTAAACAAAAAAAGAAAAAAAATCAAGAGGAAAAAATATCCGACAAATACAGCTCCTTCACCAGAACTCGAGTCTGGAGATACCAAAACAAGCTGTTCGACTAGTCAATCCCATACAGAGCGTCCAACTTATTACACCTTATACATTGATAATAAAAAATTATGATCTACTGACAGACAGAATGAATTCTTTGGGTTCGTATGCAGAGGAACGGCACTTCCAAGATACCACTATGGCCCATGACTGAAAATGCAAGATCAGGAGCTTCAATTGAAAAGGGCAATAGATTTGATGGAATTCCATTTCGGTGAAGGTTAATTACGTCTTCTTATTTGACTTATCCTGCATCCTGAGACAGAACTTATAGAGGAGAGCTGAAAAACCTTACCCATTACATGAAAATCTTTCTGAGTACGAAATTTTTCTCATTTACTAAATTCTCAATGGCACAATGAGGTATCCTTAGCTGGTCGGAATCATCTCTTTTGCGATGCTAAACTTGTTTTCAAATGGCAATTCAAGCCCAAAGTGCCAGCATTCTTGATAGGGGTTATTTCATTCCTCACAGTTGCTCTCTAATTCTTACTCAGAGAATTCTGTCTCATTGCTATAGAGCTGTCACTCTCTGGTCTCGGTAATTTAGCTAAATTTCTTCAACGGGGTTCTAGAATACTTTGCAAGGCACTTCGCATGCATGTATTCGTTGCTCCGTTCTCTTCCTCGAATATACTTTTCCTTTAAATGCCACAAATTACCCTCTGCACTTCTCTCATTAGAGGTCTCGACGCTTCCCTAGAATTACTGCGATTCCCGCCGCTACAAGCAATTCGCTTTTCTTTCCCGAAGATTTTGAGAGGCATGCAAGTGAGAGCCCATGTGGACATCTCTAATCTTCAACTACTTTGAAATACGTTGGGATTACTCCCATGAAAACAGCGCACCTTATTAAAGACGTGCTAAATGAGATACTGAAAATGAATTCTGAGTTTTCGAATTGAAAAAAAAAATAGAAATTGAAACAGCGGACACTCTGAGCCTCTCAGGGCTATAGCATCCGTCTAGAAAATTGTCGTTCATCCATTAAACCTACTAGTTACAACTTTCAGGTTCGCTTTATTTCCATTAAAGGCGTCAGAGAACAATATTAAAATATAAATATTGGGGAAAAGGGTGTGTTAAAATAATAGAATATTCTTGGCAGTTCTCCATTTTCCACAGAATCTTAATAACGAGTAACGAGATAAGCCTCTGGAAGAATACTGTAGCGCGACAATTCTACGGTTCGACGTTCTCGATTGGAAGCAAGTGAGACAGCTTTTTTATCCACCACTGTATCTCAATTCGATTTATTTACATGAGAAGCCTTCGGAATATCATCATTGAGGTTCGGCAATGCTCAAGAGAATGGTCCATCAAGAAGTATACGAAGTAAGTGGATCGCGTGAAAGAATATCGAGCTACATTCCAACATAACACAAATCCAGTTAGCCTTTCTTAGATATAATCGTCCAGAAGACTGGGGCAGCCATTAGCGGACGTGGATCCGTTCACCACCGCTATGTGCTGCATGAGAAATGAGTGTGGCATCAACAACTGAGCCTTCAGCGAGATCAGAGATTATGTTGGCGACAGCCTTCAACGAGAGCAATCTAGCATTACCAACTTCTTCATACAACTTCGTGAAGGGGTCCCAAAATACCCTACCAAAATGGGTGGAATCGGGAGCCTATAAAGATAATCGGATAGCAAAGCAGGTAATTTGGTAGTTGTACAGTATGTACAATAAATCAGTTTGTCTACCCCCTCTCAAGAGAGCAATCACTTCACCAGTTCCACTTATTAACAATAAGACAATCAGTCAAAACAGGCCTTTCTCTTGTTCTCACCTTAGCCTGATTACGTATGTCACGACGATGTATTCTGTACAATTTCAGGTAATATAGTAGAAAACTTGTATCATGAGGACTGTAGGTCATTGAGATGTTACTCTTCCTAGGTTGGAGGACATTTGTGAGCTGTGAGAGACCCAAATAAATTAACCTAGAGACTGTGGAGGTGATCAGTGAGCGATTAGTGAGCTCAAAGATTCCGGTAATTACCAAGTACCTGAAGAAGCTAATGATAGTTAATGAATTCAATGAACGTCTGGAGAGATAACGAAACGAAAGAGCATTTCAATACCTTCTTCACATATTCTCAAACACTGCGCCCTTGAATTACATTACATTAGGGACGCGGTAAGCAAAAAAACCTGATTGAATTTTCGGATCTTTTTATTCACTCGTGTGGAGGTAATTTGGCATTCCCCAAATGAACCGGATTGAAGCAAAAAACGAAAGTCTACTGAAATCAATCTTAATGCACAGAGCTTCACATTCAGAAAATGCCTGGGTGGTCACCAAACGGGGACCGCAACCGATAGCAGGTTAGCCATTACTGAACGCAGAAGAGGAAACTGAAAGACAAACTAGCAAGTCACCCGACCCTCAAGCTACTGAAGGTAAATTTGTCTAATGGTAAGGTGAAAGTCAAAACCCTCCCCAAGCAAAAAAGTCATTTCAGGGTGATATAAACTTTTGCAGCATTTTATTTAGATATTACTAGAGGTTGTTGAACTCCTTGAGAAAACCTGAAAAGTTAAGGACTCGTAACCGGTAACCAAATAGCCGAGCTGGAATTGAGTACAAAGAGTTCTGATGAATAATACATTCAAACTGTCGGTGCTGGGGTCGAAATCGTCTCGCGACAAATGGGATTCCCGAAAAAAGAGTGGGAGCCGATTGAATTGGGTGCGTTTAGGCCACAGAAGGCAATTTTTCCACAAAAAACCCCATCCCATTCAGTCATACGATCCGAAAGATATTTATACCTGTCGCATTTACGAGACCCTATTCGAATAACCCATAAATTATTCATGGTCATGGACTTACTGGACATGTACTTTACTTAAATGCCCAATATACTTTACGGCGTTGTAGTATTCCCTTGTATGGGAGCTCGTAGGAACTTTTTTCAGTGTCTCAAGGTAAAGGATAGAGAAAGAGGACTTGAGGCATTGCGGATTGTCAGCTCATCGCGGTCACGGATGTCTGGTACTCCAGTACGCCATCTGCGCTGGGGATCTCAGTGAGGGAACAAAGGCAGTTAAAAAGCATGGAACTCACAACTAGATGCTTTCGAGTATGAAAGAATCCAATTAGAACAGAAAGATACCACTAATCAACCTAGAACAGATCCACATTCCAGCATGCCAGAGTATAGAAGCCCTTACACTAAAGCAGTTTTAAAAGTACCTAATCAAGTTTGACCCAACGAGACTTTCTATACAATTTCAATAGCTACCTCTTGAGCGCTTTTCTTGTCCTCCTGCATTTTTTCTCAACCAATTGTTTATCGCTCGCCTCTGCAGAAACACTATGCCCTTTGCTCTTCTACAGCGCAATCTTCAAACTATACATTGATACCATTCACCCAACAGGCAACGTAGCTTTTGAGGATGTCTTCGAATGATATACACCTTATAGTAATAACTTATTGAAGTATTTACCAGGAGCTACTGGAAGCAGTTTTTCTGATGTCCAATGCCTGATTTATTTATTTGTTTACTGAGACTTGGGGTACTGCAGCCACCCTGCGACTTCGGTTGCGCATGTATAAAGGGTTGGAAATTCACATTACTTTTTCATTAGGGCGAATCACAGCACGATGAAGGATCAGACTGGAAGCGGCGCGAGTGTAGGGAACTACATATCTGGTGCATCTACTCTCCCCACTGAGACTAGGTATACGTGCCTTCAGAGGTAGTCGTGCCAATGTGAAGAGTTGGAAGTACTGCACATCCCTCCCGCACCATAAGAACCTTAGCTCTCGAATTAGCCACTGATCCTGTAGGTTATAAATCGTCCCACACAAAACATGCCCTCACGTACTACTTCTGAATGTTGACGAGCCTCAGAGCCAGCCTTGAGAATTCAGGAACCTCAAATCCTCTTCAGGACGGCACATAAAAGAGTTATTTATTGGTCCTGAGCTGCCGCATGGACCGTGACTAAACGTGATGGCTGAACGCTTGACAGCCCTGTCGTTAACCTCAATACCCACTCTGATTGAGGACTAGAATTTTGTGGGAAAACTTTTTCCATTCCTAAATGCTTCCCACATCTGCTAAGAGCATGTACCTTTGTCGCCAGTTAAGGGCAATTTTGAGAGACCCTTCCCAAGTTTCCTCTCCCTTTTTGATGAATCACTGTGGGAGACATTAGACAGCTGACATATTCCCGAGTTTGTAAAGGAGTACGGTAGATAAAGTCAACTGTGCTTAAATGTTCGATGGTTAAATAAATGAATGTATTGTAATGTAGTCGACAGGTGTATGATCAGTCGGACACCCTTTCCACGACGAAGGCCTCGTAACAGTGACTGATGACCAGTTATAGAACCACAGCAGGGAATGAAGTCACCATATCTGCCCCCAAAGGGGACAAAAGGGGAGCGTTGCTGGAGGAGGGCCCCAGCTGTAAGCACGATGGAATCAAAATCAAAGTACGAGTATTCATCGAGAATAGAACGCGCAATTTCTCGGAATCTGTCCAGTAAAAGGGATATTATCCATGACTGAGCGCTGCTGCCAAAATCAGTACACATAATGATAAAAGTCTTACTCCTGAGGATACGGTAGAGACGATACCGTATAAATTCTCGTAGAAAACCAGACCAAGCTTATGACGTTTTAAGATTTACAAGTAGGTATAGAGGGCTGATTGCGTCGGCAAAGACAGTGTGAGACCACTGACTGCAAAACATACCGCAAAGCACTTTTCGATTCAATGCGATCAGAATCGTTATAATGTGAGATAAAAACAAGGGCTATTTGTTTTTCAGAAAGCACGTTATCACTCTATGCACAAAGTTGAAAAAAGCCTCTACTAAAACCTCAAAGATGCCGAAATTTAATAGAGTTCCACTTTCCTAGCCAAAACTCATTGATGGAATTATTCGGATGAGAAGACAAGAAGACAGCCTTTTCGATTCCCTATTAGACTTCTAGAAAGATGGCTGGAAGCTGCAAATAACTCAACCAAATACGTCTCATTATTCCATCCCAGTGCGCCAATATTGTTGAGTGAAGCATCGGAGCATAACAAACCCTTACTGCGAGAACTTCTGGAAAAGCATTGGACTCCTTTATAGGCCAAATTTAGAGGTGTTGCTCAGAGATCTTATTCATTAATGAAAGAATGTTATTAGTAGAAATCTGAAGCCTGTAGATTGAAAGAAAACCATGGGGTGAGGGTGTGGTGCGATTCTCACAGATCATATTTGTAAGAGAGACGAAGAATTGTGGAACTGAGGGTACGACTTCTTTCCTTCAATACCGGCAACGGCAACGGACTACACGATTCTACAGCTTCACTCCATCATCAATACGTATCTAATCACCGGTCAGCGATCCCTTTGGCTCAGATGTCGGCGTTTTGTATGTATGAACGTTTATTACACGCGGTAAACACGTGCACATAAGAAAAATTATCGATAAAGAACCCAACGAAAAAGAATACCGCATAGACAGTATAAATCAATTAAAACACACAAAAAACCAAGTAGTATGCTGGGAGCCGTTTTCCTGACCGCGTCACTTATAATTTTAATTACTAAACGAATTTAGCAAAATGGATCCTGGTGAAGGGTTTTTAATTGCAAAAATTCCTAGCCTGTAAACTATGTCATGAATAGAAGCATGACTGACGTGAAAACTTTAAGGTGCCAGAGCGAAAAAAGATCGGTAGGGAGAGTTGGGCTCAAGAAAATCGTCACCACCGGAGACAGATGGATTTTGCAACCAACTAGTAAAGCCAGCAAAATAAGTGGAGTCGCCAAAGATCTTCACACTACCATAGGTTCAATTACTTTCATCCTCTCCCTCCAAAAACTTTCCATTTTCGGAAAAGTAAACTGAGCGAAGTGCAAGTGCCTAGTTGATAAAACGCTGCAATAAAGAGGAAATATAGTGCTACATAACCAGTGGAGAGGATAACATGTACTATTCGATAGCTGTTGTAAATCAACCTCTAAAGTTCTCTGCCGTTGGTAATGGACTGGAGTAAAAGTTATTCCCTCAGGGACTTCAGCTACTCGAAGGAACTTTGACAGAATAGGTTGTCCTCTTTTAAAAGCGGTTGGTGGTACGACAGAGGAAATTGGCTTGAAATGGAAATGGGAGAAGGTGCAAGACATTCCACAGGCGGTGTACTTTAGTTTACTACTGCACTTTGCTGTCACCACGCCTAAGTCAGGTTGCCATGTTATTATCTATTAACCAAGCCAGTTGGAAGCATCGGAATTTCTGAGGGAATCGCAGTTGCCTAGCAATTGACTGGTTTAGAAAAAATTTATGGAAACTGCTTACGTAATGCTGCATCATAGATGAGATAGAAGCACGAAATGTTGCCTCGTGGACGAGTCTATCAATCTAAAATGTCACATAATGATTGGTAACGTTCGGGAAAACGCCAACGCCTGTCTTATAAATCCAAAAAACGGAGTCCAACACGAAAACAAACAGAGAAATTGCGATAGAAATCCAATAAACGTAGAACTTGAACTGAAAATTTAGGGAAACAGAACTCACATTTTCGGGGCTGCATTGAGGCCGGCCGAAAAAGGTCGCTCAATCGTGTCGGGACTCTCCACGTTCAATGTATAGGAGATGAAGGGTCCTGACACGATGACGCGTCTTCTCTTCTGCGCGCCAACGACTATGGTATGTACCAACTTATATGAATGGTTGTAGAATTTTTGAAGCATACAGCAACAGAATCTATTTAACTAGTCTCGGCGCTTACCCAAACTACAAACTATGCTGCGTTTATTGTTCTACTTCACGCTCTGGATATCTGCAATGGGGAGGTAGCGTGAAGGAAAGCATGTAGTCGCACATGACCTAGGCCCAAAGAGTACGTAGCAAGAACTTATGGACTACGGTAATGAGCCTAATGAGCGCATAGGTGATTAGAGACGATGATGAGATGATGCATGGCTACTGGTTCAAGAAGAACTCGTTGACATCAAATGGTGCGTCAATGGCGAAAAAAAGCAAAAAGCATCAGTTTCAAGGTTTTATAAAGTGGACGTGCCGAAGGGTACACAGTGAAAGGCACAAAACAAAGAAGTGAATGGTCAAGAAAGACGCAAACGGCTACCAACTATTCCGGTTCCTCAAAGAACTACCTGAAACTGCTTGGTCTGTTAGGATGCGTTCCCAGATTACGGTTATTACGGTTAATACTCCTTTTCAAGTCTTGTCGCAAAGTAAGACCTTTAGAAGGCAATTTTTTCCACACTCGTTCGCTACGTACCGGCAATCGGTAGCAACTAGTTCCCGTCTGTCTTTAGTCTTTCAGCGAGATAGCCTCGAAGACGTTTGAGGTCGGTGAGACGTCTTTCGAGGTATTTGGATATGCTGGGTGACATCCATGAATAAACCAACCAGTTAATCAGGATCACCTGAGGCGCGAGAGGTTGTGCACAAGTAGAAAATTCGCCGATAACCTGCCTAACTCGTCCATGTGTGGGAGCTGTTGGCAGTTTTCATGAGCTTAATCGATATTTCGGTCTATTTCTCGTCATGACAATGACACTGTTTTCCTATTGTAAAGCCTGCAGATTTAACCCTGTCGTTACATGCTCTTTTAGAGTAGTGGTGCGGTTGCTTAAGGTTGATTTCGCTGAGATTAAAATATACCCTCAAGGATATACCCTGTGCCCAGGCTGGAATTAAACCATACAAAATTCAAGTTATTTCAGGGATTCCGAAAAAGTGGATGAAACTCAATTCTAGGATCGAGAGGCTGACCTCCACCAGCAAAAATGAGGTCTTACCAAGTTTGTCGACAGGAAGTATGAGGATTGAGAAATCTTGAAGAGAAGTACATTCCAATTATGCAAGTTCTGGAAGAAAAATAGCCTACACTGAATAGCTTGTAAGGGCTGATAGAGTACAATTGGTCACTACAATTGCATCATAACACTCAAGAATTTGTATGTACACATGTCGCCATGGAGATTCTCTTTTAGAAGCAACCCATTTCCTACTTTGCAGAAAATTTTCAGCAGACTTCTTTTTCATCTTCCGAGAAAATGTATCGTAATGTATGTTTATTGATCATTCAATGCACTCGCTAATTTCCCATGAATCCAGCACAGGAATAAGTGGGCACCTTGCATCTATCCTTCTTTTTCCTTATCGATGAACCAGCATGGACCTTCAACTAAGATTAGTAGAAGAAACTGGATGCACCTCCTTTGATAAACGAGGTAGGCTGAGATAATGCAAGAGCAAAAACCCTGTGACACAGTTGCAGCCTTTGGATTCAAACCGAAGTCGCATACATGGCGCATCGCTACAATCATACAAACACCTTACTCCTGCAACACCGTAATGAAAGAATCTGGGCTGACATCAACACTACTGGTAATTGGAATTACACAAGACGTCTTAGAATCGCGGGGTCCGCCCAGTAGGGGCGGAACCTGCCCATGACAGAGTGTCCGCGTACTCCATCACTTCAATTTTGCGATATCTTGTTTCAAAAAAAAGAAACACCTGGCAGTGGGGTGTTCAACCCATCATTTTACCTGGGGTATTTTCGCTAACAAGAAGTCTTCCAAAAGCAAACAGCACTGATAAGCCAGTGGGCACAGGTATGAAATCGCAGGCAATTATTTTTTGCTTCACAGGTGAGTTGTTGCGCACTAAAAACTGGAAATTCAAAGCGTACGACGTACATTCATTCAAAAGAATGGCAGTAGTAAACTGCATAAGTGTGTCAACATGTTGTGGGCTATAGCTCGTCGTTTTCGCCACCTTCGGACCTTGAAGAGTCTACCGCCGTAAAGGATACCTGAACTTGTGCTGGCCTTTAACCAGATCAACAGCTGCTAGTGGAGCAACTAATGGATTTCGACTTCTAGAAGTGCTTGTTTGGAGCCTAGCGCCAATGGTTGGAACATCACGTTCATGGAGATAAAAAAGTAATTTATGACCGTTCCGCCTGATGAGGGGCAAATTTGTGTGCTCGAAAACCAATAGTTCTGCATGGTTACGCCAGAAGCCGATAACATCAGTCCAAAAAACCTCAGCTATCTTGAAGATTTATGCAATTAGGGTCCTAAGATTGATTGACCACGTAAGAGAACAAGCAAAAGACATAATTAGAAGATCCAGAACCCAAGAAAAGACCGCAAATCTGAAGCCGAAGAAAAAACAATTCCAATGGAAGAAAACATAACTAGCTGAGTCGTAATCTACATGAAAAGAGGTGTCCGAGCGATAGTATTCTGCTTTTACCTTGAACCAGATCACGGTTACATTCACAGCTGGGAATCACCTTCAACTCAAGCGGCAGGTGTTCCTTGCATGAACCCTTTGAGGGTCATCGCCAGCAACTCGGCCAACACATATCGAAGATATATTACTACCTACACAATTACTTACCTTCACAACAGATTGGAGAAGTCATTGTGTAACAACCTTCACTGGGAGCAAGAGAGAAATGGGAAGCGGTGCAGTGACAAGGATTTTCATTAGAGAGGAGCATGTGAGTCGCAACAGGGAGAAAGGGTTGTCCTCACTGGAGATCCACATCTTTAGGTCTCTTATGGAGGTCTTCATTTGTTCCAACGTAATAATGCTAGCCCGCTGTGGCCAGTTCAGGCCTTTTTATGATTTCACGATCAGCGATCGAAGTCGGCTACCAGATACCTCTAGAGAAGATTGATTGCCCCTGTCAACTTCATCAACTTTCACTTCATGTAAAGGGATGATAGTAATTCAATATGACAACTTCAACCAATCGGTTCCACTCCGCCTTTTTTACAAAAACGAAAAATCCAACCCTGTTTTTGAAGTCTTGAACCAATTCAGGACTGTGACCGACTTCGGGAGCTTTATTATACCCCCACACTTATTCACGAAGACCTCAGCTTCTCCATTAGAGGAAACTTCTCTGTTCCGAGAACCGCCGTGGAGTGTAAACTGATCCAAAGGATAAATAATCAGCAAGTATAGAATTCATTTCGCAGACCCTACTACTCTTTGAGCTTTACCTGAATCGCCCATGATTCACCCCATGTCACTCCGATTCTCCCAAATGTCAGATAAGGGGGAATGTGGACGATCATGTGGATCTCGTACTTTGCACGGATCCAGATGTGGTGTTGCAAGAAATGAACGCATTATACGCATTCATATGTGCTCCAATTGATGCGTGACATTTGATCCGGTTTTCAGCCGCGCGATTATACCACATGAAGCGCATAACGATTTCGTACAACAAATCGCATATAATCTGCGACTCAGGGATTAGCATTACCACGCGAGGAGATAGCGAACAATCGAACATCTTACAAAAGAGGAGTATATAAGCGATAAACCAGCGGGTCAAAGCAGACCTAACGTCACACCTACTCCAGCCTCTTTTTAAAGGCCATCACATATTGATGAATTCGTCAAATCTCAGCCTAGTTGAAAGGTAAAATTGAGAAGGAAGGAAACCAAATACAGGACAGGACGAGGAGTTCACTGACTGCAGAAGTTGTGTAGAAGTTTGTTCTTTGACTAGTCGGCAGTGGAAATCTCCCAACGTCATAAAACCACAAAAAGCCTTTTCGGCTTAAAAACTTGTCAAGAAATTTACTGCAACTGGAGCGTTTTGCAGGCGTTTTGCAGCAAGCGAAGGACGAATACCAGCATGTTATTGAGTGTAAAAAGAACTCGATGGCATCCTCGGGTGAACATTTTGTCATTTTGTTTTCATTTTCGCCCTACCGCTGTTTCGTTGGCGATGGCGACGCGACATTTTGCGCCCATACGAAACAATCTTTTTTGGATGACTCATTGGGTAGGCTCTATTCAACCTCGGCTAAATGGGTTACATTTAAGCGACATAAGTGACATTTGCTGCAGCTGTCGGATCAACTTAATCGGACGAGCGTGAGTAGGAACTAATTTTGGAGTTTGACGCTTGTTATTATTGACATCATGGCTTGTTTACGTTAGGTAGCTATCCTAATTCATTGACGTAATAAATGAAGAATTCCATCTATTTCTACTGGCTTATTCACAGGCGACGTATTCGTGAAAGTAGAAATCAAGTGAGTACTGTTGAATAATAAAAGAGATCATGGAAGTCTAGAGAAACATCCCTAAATCTCGAATGTTTTACGATTTTCAGAGGTTTCTCCATCTCATTGCGGTCTTTTCCCATTTGGTAAATATCAACAGCGTGAAAGCAAAGTGAATTGGTAAATTACAGTGAGTAGGTAGGACCCACCTGCAGAGATGCCTCCACCCAGACACCACAGAGCACCACACCTCACCCGTACCTTTAAATAGTCCTAGGCGTACTGTGGTGTCTTATCAACAGATGACCAAAAAATTCTTACTTTACCACGTAGTAAGTACTGCTAAACATCAAAGGTCCAGTTCTTACTACAAGATAAAGACAGCAGTTTTTTGTTTGCTATTGCATGATAGTGCGTCAAAGGTTAACTGAAAGTACGGATGAGGGTTAATTTTGAAAATATGTTTGTTTTTTCAACGTGCTGAAAGCCTAGTGCAATCTGGTACACCAATTGACTTTGTAAATATGTTATTTGTTATTTAGTTAAGAACCCAAAGAATGCAAAGGCATGGAAGAACTGCAGAAAAGAGATAATAACCAAAAGATTTCTCAGAATGGGGATTCCGGATAGATTTATCGCATTAATAAGCAGGCAGCATATCGGTGTGATCTCATCAAATGGTCTCTACAGTTCGTAGGAAAGGTAATGATGTGGAAAAGTGATTCTACCCATCCGAACACTACTAGAAAGTCGTGTTAGCCCTTGAAGATGCCGTCGGCTATATACCATGAAGGAGCCGCCACCAATTCTGAGATAGCATATTCATCATGAAAATGTTTTTGACACAATTTAGTCAATCCCAGCTGTGTCCGGCAGATTCGGGGGCCGCTTGCTTCAAGCATAATCCGATCCCGCGGTCTGTGTAGATACTTTTCCTACGGTTCGTTTCCAGTGCTTCTTGTGCAGGTTTGGCAAGACGAAAAACCAACCCCTACTTGATCCTGTCGCTTTCACAAAGCCACACAAACGCAAAACAAGAGGTGTCAATGGTACACCCCACGGGATCTCGTTGAGATGTTCTGTCTACAACTGATTCCAACGACGCCCAGCTCTTCTCAAAGCTGTATCTCTCCATCTAGGAGTAATATAAACCTATGCAAGACCTTCAGCGTTCAAGAACACCGCTCATGGAGTCAAAGGCAGGTAAACATTCCATGCAATATCGCCTACAAGATCTTTTTCAAGCAAACACAGTACCCAGAAGACAGTCTCGGTACTAATGTTGCGATATGAAGTACAACACTGAACATCAGTTTCCCTAAACCAAAATTCAGCAGAAAGCACGTAGTCACTTATTAGACGGAGTAAATTTCTCAAAAAACAGGTTTTTTGGTTCTCTGATCCAGATAGGGCGGTCAAGAAGTTGTTTACGATCGAAAGAATGGACGCAGAATGAAAGAACTCTAAGTGTGAGAATGTGAAGTGAAGACGCCGTCAACAATTAGGATGCTCCAACTGATACAATCTACGTCCGTTCACAGCTAACTCACATATAGTCCTCTGATTCCATGCTCAAGCATAAAACTGAAGGCGTAAACAACGCCAAGAATCAAGCTCCCTTTGAATCATGAACGTACTATAACTTAGTCGTGGTCTAGGAACTTCAAAAAGAAATGGAAAGATGCTATATTTAAAACAACCCACAATATTTCAAATAAATGAAACGAATTTTCAAAAGCTTTGAAAACAAAATTGGTTTTGTTGCATTGCTTATCTCAAATGATGTCCAGAGACACATAAAGGAACCGTTCATTTTGAAGGCTTCCCTCACATGGATGTCCTAAATAACCAATCAAAAATAACTGCTCACTGGTTGCCTTTTACAGTACAGGTTTTCCAAAACCATATGTTATCGTAAATATCTGCAAATCCTCAAAAAAAAAAGGTAACCTTCGCAGAGGATCTAACAACCGGCCTGTTGTTCTCATAACGCCTATACGCTGCCCCTACATTTGGCAACTAATTCGAGACTGACCTGACAGTTGGCGTTCCGAATACAAATGTACTCTGCCTGCTGCGTACATCCTAAATACTTACTTAGGACATCAATGAGAAAGTCAGCAGGAAGAATTCGAGAGCAGGCCTGCGAGATGGCAGCTTCTAACTGATATCAGTTATAAGATTCATGGTGATTGATCTGGCGGTTCCTTAGTGATTTATTGAACTACCAGTTGGGCTACGCACGCCACAATGCATTCACCACATGCCCGCGCATACGCCTACGATTAAAGGTATCAGTCGGTTGCTCTTCATCTTGAAAATAATCAACCATTAAGGTTTGACTGATAGGCAACCAAAGAATTGCGTAGTACTCACAAATGTTCTCAATTGATAATAACACCATTATAAGATTTCGTTATCACTGGACCTTCTTTCCTCCACGGGTATATCATTAGTTGGGAATCCCAAATTATTGGCGGTCGGATGAGCTCCGTCGTGAATGATATCAAAACATAAAGCGAACTTGAGCTTCCAAACCTTGCTGGGTAGCGGTCGTAATCTATATCATAGTCGTAATCTTAAACACATCATAGATACCACAGGAGTTGAATTGAGTTAGTAAGTGTTCTTATCAGTCGCTATCAGCTGTTATCAGCGCCTATCATCGGTCGACTACGATCTCGCCATACTCCACATCACATGCCAAACCGTCAAAGCTCCACTGTAATGTCATTATCATAGTGGCTCTACGCTTTAGAGGATTTTCATTGGCCTTTATCAGTTTAATCAGCTCCTGGCTCGGCACCAACCGTTCTCGATCCCGTCACCGAGTACCTACGATCCTGTCACATCTTACATCACCTATTGAAATAATAAGACTCCACTATTAACTGGAAGCGCGTCGCAGACCTACAGACCCTTGCCTTTTATGACTTTTTATCAGTCCCTATCACTTGATACCATTCTCTGTCACCAATCACTAACGGTCCCCTTATATGCTACACCACCTGCCAAAGTGCCAAGGCTTCACCGCTAATGCGAAAGAAGTTACGGATACTCAGGCTTTTGCCTTTTAAGCCTCCTTATCAGTCCCTATCACTTGATATCATTCTCTGTCACCAATCACTAACGGTCCCCTCATATGCTACACCACCTGCCAAAGTGCCAAGGCTTCATCGATAATACGAAGGGAGTTACGGACCCTGTGGCTTTTGCCTTTTAAGGCTCCTTATCCATTTCTATCGATTGTTATCACTTCCAATCACTTACCATCGCTGTTCCCATCGTGCCGCCTATCTCTCTTTCAAATTTGAATGCGTTAGCTACAATGGTACGGGAGTTATGAATTTCCGGTCAGACAAACACACACACATACCCACACACACACAAACTCACACACACACACAAACACACCAACAGACACACTTAGCCGATTATATAAGTAGGATACCAATCACTATAAGAGTAGGATAATGGTCAATAAGTACAGCATGTATAAAAGGAAGGGTATAAAATAAGAAGAATTTTAAAATGACGGCTGAAGGTCGTGCGCACGGTGACTTCATTTCATATCGGCAGCAGCGAAGGACCCACTGAAGCAAGTCCGACGAAGCTAAAAATGGCAAAGAGACAGTGCCACCGAACACTAGCGAATATAGAGCTGCAGACAATTGTACGCCCCATGGTTAAGTGGAGACACTGAGATGCCACTTTGTCCGCAACCGGCTATAAATTCTTAAAACTGGTTGTAAATCTTGAAAAAACAAAGGTCCATCCAGATTACAGAGCGGAATAATGAATTGATGGACCAGATGCTATCAGAAATGGCTATGTAACATGAATTGTGGCCAGAAGATTAAACCACCATAAACAAAAACGCACAAAAAAGACGCAAACAATTTGTTAAGGCGACAGATATAGGGTGTTTTGCATGGAATATCATCAATGGTGCTGAGCGGAGAGTGTGGCGATTACTTACTGGTTGCTTTATGACGATGTCCCACATGGCAGAAAAAGGAGCAGGGATTGTCGCAGTTAAATTCACCCCTCATTTCGGCCAGCCGTTTATATTCCCTTTCTTACTGGGCACGATCAACGCCCTTTTTGATAAGTTCAAAGCACAAGAACACATACTTCAGATAGGAAATAGCAGGATTATCTGAGTGGAGTAGAAACCAACAGAACATCAGGAACATCCAGACTAGAACTGGTGTTGCAAGCCATTTTCTGCTTCTTACACGACAAGCATGCAACTAATTTGAGGTGACAGTCGACGTTTTTGAAGGACGTTTAATTAGCGAAGAGGAAGCCACGAATACATGCAGAGATGCACCAATTTTGTGCTATTTTCAACACCGAACGCTGGGAAATCCTGCAGTGTTGCTGAGGAGTTACTGGGCTATTTGGAACTCGTTCTACTTATGGTTAGAACAACATAAGTCTCCTCCTATTCTCTGGAAATATGGAAAATTCTATCCTCTACAGCAGGAACCTGTCAGCAACCGAGGGGCGTGGCCAACGATAGTTCAGCACAGAACACGTTTGAACAACCATGAATGTATGTAGTAAAGAAACCACTCACTTCTCAAGCATCCCTCCCAATCATAGAAATAGTATTCTGCAACTAACTTCTTGACTCGCTGACGAATTTTATAAGTACGTTCAAAATATCGGCTCAAATTCCTCCGCAGCCCGGATTATTTCTGGAATGTTCTGGAAGTTTCCACAGAAATGCTGTATAGGGACGCCATCAACATGTACGCACGTAAGATACTCCCTCTTCGTTGCTCATTTGACCCCGAAAATGATGGGACTGATTCCCTATAATCGACATTAATCATCAACGTCGTAACGAGTTCGAATCCAGCTATGGTGCAGTTGAAATCAACAGGAACTTGTGACAGATATTCTACCTCAGAGCCCTTCCTGAGCTCATTTATGGACACCTCATCCAAAACATTAAAGCGGAAAGCTAGGGCGGGAGATAAGCCTCGATCTGGTCAACCGAAAGTGATATGAAGTTTCCGCCTATGTTACGCGCATACAACTAACTATGGTCTCATTTCTGTTAGAACCTTAGTACATTCCCAGGAAAAAGTTAATTTTTTTGTGAAATTTTGAGCAGACACTACTCGGACATTGTAATGGGAAGACCAGAACTCACCTAATCCTGTCATAGAACGACAAAATCGTAACAACGAAGTCATAAAGTATAAACGAATTGAAAAAGTCAATACAGAACGATGACTCGCATATTTTCTGACTCTCTAAAAGTTATTAGCTGACAGTTTGTTCAGTTATCTGCGACAGGTTAATTTAACAGACGGATGTATCAATACTTTGTTTGGGTTTGGTTGTTGGGTTTAAAGAGCATTTGGAGGGTAATCGAGAATCGTGCAAATATTATGAAAGGTCGAAGAAAAAAGAACACGACCAAATGGAGGTATTTGCTCACAGGATCGTGTTCAGTGAACAAATGGCAACAAAGAACGACATTGCTGTCAAAAATGGACTGACAAAAGAGCACTCATACAGTGAGACTGAATGGTTTATGAAAACGGTAGCGGCCTTTATAGAACCAATAAATTTGTAGTATGTATGTTATGTTTCAGTTACAATCAGGTTTCCCGATGATGGAACTGTTTTCTGCGACCGACAAACAAATCAGACAGTTTCAATCAAATCAACGCTCGAAATGAATGAAATGTTCAGTATTGGCGAACCAGTTCTCCGGTATCGGAAATAGGGCAGAGGGGACATGAACATTACTCATGATAAACAGCAACTTCAAAAGGAAACAGGTTGGCACTTCTGGAAAATTCCATAACACAGCAGCTCTGAATAGTCGGGGCATGCATTATATTATAGTTCAAAGTAGTTCTAGCAGAATAAAAATCTGTTCGATAAAGAGCTTTGCGACGACCCGTTCATCCAAATTTCACTAACAATAACATTGCAGATGCAGAGGCTGTTTAAATCGTTGTGAGTTGTGGGAAGACAATCTTTGGCAGGAACACTGAGCAGTTGTTGAGGAACTAGTTTGGAAAGTTCCAAAGAGGTACCCATAGAATTAAGGAAAACTCAAACATCCAAAGTCAAAGATGGTACCGCGGCACTGTGTTCAAACCAAGTGATCCACTTCCCAAGCGATAATGAAGACAAGTAGTTTAAGTCTAATTTCGGAGGGCGCGCATATCGCGCGGCAGTACCGCTGTCGCCTGCTGGCATGTTGATAGCTTGCATGCCATGAAGTCTCGCGCGCGACGAACAACGCCAACTATGCGCGCATGCGCGAATTAGAGGGAAAGAGTTTCCAACGCAGTGAACTAGCCCCGATTAGACGTGCCGATGATGACGACATTTGCCCATCCGTTGCCCGTGTTTCTCGACTCGATGGAAACTTACCACATGGTTTAAATAAGTGCAACTCACGCGTACAGCTCTACGCTACCTGTTCCCATGAATTTATCAGTCTTCACATTCAAATTACTGTTCTCCTATCATTACACTAGCACTATCACATCGTAGCTTTTATATTGCGGCTCTCTACATTATAGGCTTTTGAAATAAACAGCAATACTCATGAGTTGTTGAGAACGAATAGAAGTGCTCATATTTGTTCCACTGTTGCTGTTAATTTCAGAAGTGAACTATAAATGATTTCATGTGTATATGCATCTACAAAAAACAAATGCATTCATAATGATAAGACGGCGGGTGAGACTAGATTTTTTGGGATTTGCACTGATAACCAAGGTCAGCAACTATACACGTGAAGCGACACAGATCGAATAATAACCAAGTAAATAAATAATAATATTAAATAAAATAAATAAGAAGTAGGAACGAGTAATCTCATATAGTCTTAACCTTTTTCGTTGCCATCACAGAAAATGAAAATAAGGTGCGGTTCCGAATCCACGTTACTATAACACTACTCTTCATTGTTTAGCAATATATGCTGTAAAATAATAGATGTAATTGTTAAGTTGTTCCAACTAACGTATTCAGCTCTATAACACCACGTTTTCAGTGATTATTTACCGCTGATACTACAGAAGTCATTTACGTCTAGACTGAATCCTTGCTCTGAAAGCCGAAAGAAACTTATACGTAAAAGCTTTTCCAAGAGCAAAGCACATACGGAACACGATGAGGGGAGCTTTCTCGTCTATGAACATTGGCTTATTTTAAGCATAGAATGACGTGAACCATGTCTGGCACCTAATACCTGTGGGAAAATGAACGTAGCGCAAAACTGGGAACCTAAGAAGATGAATGATGAGGAGAATGGTGAGGAAATGAAGATCAAGAGTCGCCGTGGCGCGGCGTAGGAGAACTCAAAAGAGGAACAAATTAAAAAAAATTCCAATCGCAAAAAAATGCAAGGAAGACTGGGAAACGAGTAGGAGCTGGGTACTTACTGACCGCGATTTAAATCCGGCAGGCTACCGGAGAGTTGTTCCGAAAGTGACAGCTGCCCAACAACAACACCCCTACAGAACAAAAGAAAATTCGGCTTTATGCCGTTTTGTAGAGTTCACACTTCGAGCAGATTTTATAACAAAAAGTTTGAACTTATATTAACACTTCACAACACCTAAATAATTCAACTAGTTTCCCAATAGAGTATACGGTAGCACAATGCGATGAACAGAAAGCGTGGGGACAATAACTAATAGATTTTCAAAAAATCATTGGACGACAAATAACTTTTGGAAACATCCATGACCGACCATTGTTGACAGTCTGTAGTAGTGAACGGAATTCACATAGCAGGACAACTATGAATCCCCTCGCTATGAACATGTGGGGGAAGACGTGTAGTGGGAACAATTTGGCTCATGGTGTATAATTAATATCGATCAAATAGATCGTCACATATAAGTAAATAACTCACCGGATTCTGTGATTTTGTCTTCATAGCTTGACAGCTCCTTGCATGCAACAGCCAAAATTTTTTTTTGGAAAAATTGTGGAATCTGAAGAAGGCTGGCTATATTGCGCCTTCCCATTTAGAGTTTTCAGATATCTGTCATTCTTTCCACTCTTCTCCTCCCTCTCCTTTCAAGGCTGAATGAATAGGAAATGTGCATACAAGAGCATCCACATTATCTAATAGTACATATTAGATTGCATGGCGGAGCTCTCGGGCGTTAGTACAGTCGGTTTTTCACTCTATGATGCTAGCTCACAATCAGGGTGGACGTTCAGTGAAAGTTTTGGGGACCATGTTTTTCCCCGAAACACTTTTGAAAATAGCACAACACCATCTTCAGCTCGAAATAAAATGTAGCAGAAGCAGCTCCGTATAACTGTCACAAAAACTCTACACAAGAAATGTAATTCTTTATTTAAATGTTAGTTAAACACCGAGCAATACAGCTTAGACAATTATCAACCTAAAAACGACATCTACATGAATTGCGATCACAACCCTTTATTGTAATAGACGTATTCTGGAGGATTCTTTAGTTTGGCTATTTTCTGCTGCAGTTCAGGTTCGAGTTGCTTCACCTGTAAAAAGAAATACACATGGAACCTCGAATTCCTTCGTGTTTTTAACAACATATTATGTGCGGAGCTTTTAAACATTCTTTTTCAAAAGCGAATCTTCTTCAGGGTAAGAAATTTCGGACCATGAGGCATCACCGTGGTCGCTGCAAAAAAACTAGCTCGTCGAACTGACTGGATCCAAACCGTTCCTACCAGATTTTCTTCCCATCAAAAACCTACAGCAGGTAATTTTCCATCAAAACTGCGCTTATTACCCTTCTATCACTCTGCTTCGACATTTCAACTGCGATGCCATAAGGAGGCAAACAGAAACATGCAGTGGGAAAATGGAGTTAGAAGGGGATACATACCTAGAAGGAAACTGCCTGGCAATTCCTAACAGAATGCCAGAGCTGATAAAGGGGGACCCGGCTGGATCGTATGAGGTCGCTGTGACTTGTGAACTTGCTTGAAAGAGCTGAGTTTCAATTAGAATTTGCACTAGTTCTGCTTAGTAAGTCGTTCTTTACCAATGTTTTCGCCCAGTCATTCAAAATTCCTAAGATATCCGCACGCACCGCGCCCTCTGAATTATTTCTTGCACAAAAAGTCCTTTCTATGTGCTTTCATCAGACCATGCAAAAACAGATAGCTTGCAAATCAATGTGTTATGAGAACCAAAGGAACACTTGAGCAGAGAACAGCCCGTGGGAGCCCAACACAAAAATGATAGCTGATTACGAGAAAAAAAAACTAAAAACTCCCGAACGCCGAGAAATTTTCGAAAAAGGAATCAGTCCCAAGAAGAGTAAGCACTCGCAGCCGCTCAAATGAAGCAAAATCCTACAGCAACATCGATTATCGAACAAGCACGAATTGGCAAACACCGACTGCTTGTTCGCCGACGCAGCGGCGTGGGAAATATGTTACTGTTCTCTTGTGCGGACATAGAAGCGGAACTGTGAAAGTCTAACACAAATCAGTGGTAGAGTTTCACAGTTAGCACTGAAGCAATACCGATTTAGGTGATGAAAAGACCTCAGGAGAAAGAGGTGACAGCCAGTGTGTTTGTAGACTATACGTTTGCACCCAGCTTACGTCTTGCTACTGTCTTGTACCCCCACCCCTCCAGCTCGCAAAACGGTTCTAAATTTCACACCACATATCAAGAGTATAGAGCACTGACATAGCACTCCCATAACTTCTTGGTTGCTGTTATGCTCGCCTATTCCATGAAATATTCGAAATAATTATACACTCTGTTGAATTCAAGTAATATAAATTCACATATTTTAGAAAAACCATGACAAGCAACATACCGCAATAGGAGTTTTCTGTGGGAACAGTGCACAGCATAGTGGAGTTGAGAACGTTAAGAAGAAACCGCACATAAGTGTTTGAATTGGAGCAGCCATCCATGGCTAAAGCAAAGGCAGTAAAATGTGAATGAAATCATTTTCAAGAATACAAGACAAAAATAGGTAAATAATATTTGGAATGCCCTGTAAGTTTAAATTATGATGTAGTTGGAGCCCAATTCAGAGCCTAGTTTCGACCCATTTCAATCAAAACCTCCCTTTTTAGTAACTTGCATCCCTCTCCCCAGACCGGATCAAGGTTGATCAAAAGCAATTAAGAGGCACTACATTAGCTACTTCTTACAAAAGGAAGGAAGCCTGTGTTCCAAAGCATGAAATGTTAGTAGGTTTTTAGGAGGGCGTTTTAATCTAATCAAACACATATAGTTCAGGAATACCACTATGATGACGGAACATTAAGTTCATCCGACCTGTGCTCAAACAATTGCTTAAGAAGTTCTCGAATGGAAAACTCACTGTAATCTTCCAATATTAGTGTTCTAAATTGTTATGGTTGCACAACGCAGCCGTTTAGTAGGCATTTGGAACACATACACTCTATTAACATGAGCTCTAATTGGGGGGGGGGGGGGGGGGGAACGGATCGAAGAAGAGGTTATTATGTGTAGAAATCTTAGTTACTGTTGGAGTAAAAAAGATTCTCTGTAAGTGTCAGAGTTGCGTTCTATTACTACTCCAACGAATAATCTCATAAAGCCACAACTCCTCATTCCTTCTTTTACCTGCCACAATATATGTACATGACATTGCAGCTGGGCAAGATCATCGTAATTTATTATGTAAAGCAAGCAGTAGTGATGGGTATCAACAAGAAATGGTCTTGAAAAGACTTCAAAAAGTTTGTTAAAGATAAAAGAAGGGGTTAATGGAACATACCTTATATGATCGCATTTTCATGATTCTTTGGAAGATAATTGGACCGAGCACTGAAAACAGAATATAGAGAAACACGAAATGGCATTAAAAGAATCACTTCAGATGTCAAAAAGGGAAAAGAGAAGTATGAGTGAAAGATGAAGATGAATTCGCTTTTTTGCATATTTAACAGATAATAAATGGTTTACTGTCTGACATAATGTACAGTATGCCGCGTGTGCGAAATTAATCATTAGAAAAGAAAGTATTACACAGAACTGACACGTTTTAGAAATACGACGATTCTAGGACAACCAAAAATGAAGGTCAAGGAACGTACCCATGCTTGGGGTGGCCATACCAATTCGACTGATTGTTACTTGTGGAATGGCTTTGTAGGGTACGGCCAATGACGATCCTAATACTTCTCCATTTTCATCTTCAACAGGAATTCCAACGACGAACTCACTAAAATAATTAATTGCTTGAATAAAATTTGGACCAACGAACCTTAGCAGAGTTTTTTCAACAACGACTCCCTTCATTGGCAGCTTTCGTCATCAATGCTTATGGTTTGCCTTTCATGCAACCCTGCAAGCTGCTGCCAGCCAGCTGAGATAAGCCTAATCGTTTCGTAATAAGACCACCATCTATCACCTCTTCGCGCCGATAGCCCTTCATATTAGAGTAGATGCGCCGTACACCTTCCATGCTATTTATGCCACGGAAAGTATTTTCGTGAACGCTATGATACCGTCGAAAAAAATTGTGTTCAAAAAATACCGCGGCACACGTTGCGCATGTGACGATAGAGTGCACTGAACCTTCACGGTTTTTTGATTTAGCCGAGGAAAACAAAATCATGAAAAGTCCTTCTGAGAAAAACTCACTTGCTCCTCATCATCGGGATATTTATAGCGTTTGCAGCTGCTACGGCTAGGAATGGTACGAGCGCGCCAACGAGCCTGGGCACATTCTACAACAACAAAAGACTACGTTCAAAATGGGCTGCTTGAATCGTCGAAAACAATATTCAAATAAGATTCTCCTATTTTCAAAATTATCACCTTCATTTTCGCCAGCATTCGATTCGCACCAAGGGCGGCCACCATAGCTCCACCCGTAGCACATACGTACGAGGCCCCAAGACGTTCAGCTGATATCTACGACAGATTAAGTGAGATTGATTGAAATCGAATGTCGGACGCAGAAGACAAGAGCGAGCTCTATCCTAGCTATGGAGAAAGACAGGGAATAGTTTCTGACACTCTAAAAACAGCGGTAAAAGTCCCTTCGTTTCTGAGGGACTGGCAAGAATTCTGAGTATGTTTAACACGTGTTGAAAACACCCCCCTGGGGCAAAAGATGTGCAAGAACTGTTCGAGTGAAAGCTATTACGCAAAAATTGAATAAAGAGAAATTTAAAGACAGTAACCCACTTACTGGATTAGGTCCACTGCGATTTGTATAATTGACGGCAGCATTGAAGGTCTGGTTAATCCATTGCCAGAACACCACATGTGCAGTCCTTCAAGCAACACCAAGAATATCAAAACTTCTTTTCTTGTTAAGTTATTAGATTCACGATAATTGTGGGATTAAGGTATCGCCCCTCCCGTATATGACAACGAACGACTTGATGATTCACTCCCCCCCCCCCCCTTTTTCTCATTCTTTCCGACAACTGCCAACCCTCTCTTGCAAGTTAGGTTTCATTTTCACATTAAGCCGACCAGCCATGAAAGCCTCGTTGCTATGCATTCTTTCAAAATTTCCCTACACGCCAGCTCCTCGAGCTTGCACTAAAAATTGATCACCAGTACAGATCAACGAAAAGTTGAAAAGCTTCCATAAAAATATTATAAACTGAATTCCAATTCCTTACTTTTGATAGAATGTCAGCATTCCTCCTGTGATTGTCATGTTACATGGTACCTGAAACAATATTAAATGGCTCTAGTATCAACAACACATCCGCTTTCTTTAGTGAAAAATTCATCTACGGATAACACTGCAATCAATTCTATTTAGAAGCCTGGCAATCCTTAAAATCAGGCCATGAACGGCCGACTGGGTGCAAACAGGTTACAGTTCCATTCGTAAAATGGGGAAACTTGAGAATATGGAGAGACAGGCTCTAACCAATTTGAAAGTCGATTGCACCAAATTCTTGCATTTTGCAATCATGGAGGGGGGGGGGGGGCTGAGTGTATCAAGAGAGCCTCGTTCATTGGAATCGTTCCTGACTACGAGAATTTGATACGAGAATTTGAACTCGGCTCATTGAACTCCGGATCGATGAAACATCTAACGTACTACTGCACTATCATTCGCGGCAGCTGGGTCATCTGGTTACCACAAAATAAGGCTCTTGATGGAAAGAAGTAGGGCGCCCGAAGCTGATATTCAAGGATTGCTGAAATTTCCTGAGAAAACTCCTGCTTTCAGTGCATACCTGAGCACTCATTCTTCCCAAAATAAACATCTTTTCGCCGGTATCTGGATGATATGCCGAATCGTAGATATGTTTCGCTTCCCAAAGTTCATCTACTGTCAGGTCTTTGTCATATGTTCCATTTCTGAAGGGGTTAAATTAATGGTTAGAGCAAACACACATTACAACGATGTCCACTTACTTGTAATCGGTGACAATTTTTTTGCTCTTCTCAAGAGTTGCATTGCTTGCTAGGATGTTAAGCGGGTTCGTTATTGTGAAGAAATGCCGAGCACGTCCTGGAAACAATCCACATCAAAGGAGCTTCAACCTAGGTCTGATATGTTCTTCTCCTCAATTATGTTGCAAAAAATGTACCACTTGACCATGATTTGAATCTTCATAGAAGAATAACACTTATTTATTACTCATTGATCCAAAATCAAATGATAGGAGAAAGGTTTGAGAACCACGGAAATAGAAGCAAGATGAGGTGTCACCATGAAAGAAAGTCCCCTTGGGTGCCCTACAGAATTGCAAAATGATTGAATACAAATAGGTGGCGATAAAGGATCCCGATTTTCAATCATAACTTTGATTCTTCTAAAGAACATGTGGGCCCCACCCTACAATGTTGAACAAGAGAACGAATCCGGATGGAACTCAAGACTACGAGTTAGCATATTAAAGAAGATGCCTTTAGCCACTGTACCACCTCCATTCCAGTATAAGACCAATTGCTCAGACTAAGAGCTAAGAATGGAATTGGAATCAAATTTAATGGAACTGACATTTCGTGTTAAGTTTGTTGGAGATTTAGAAAGTATGTCTCAGTGACATCAAATGCAATGTATTACGCATTTGTTTACAATTGGAGGATACCTTCGAATGTCCTTTGATCCCATCGCGGCTTCGAGATGTCTGGTTTGACAGCAAGTGATGCTACCTTCTCGGACATTGCAGAACAATGCAAGAAAAAGCAACTTGAGTATTACCTGTGTTAAACCAAAGTAAGATAAAAGCACGCGACGAACTATAAACACAAATCACGTTACAAATACGGCGAAATCACTGCTAACAGACAATGTAGAGAGCCGAAAATTTATGAAAACGCCAAGCCATAGAGTCTTGAATTTGATCGACTACGTAATTACACAACTCAAAAGCTTCCTTATTCCCTCATAACTTCCTTATTCTTTTACCCTTTGCTGATACTAGTAGCCACTCTTGCTTCAACAACCGAAGCACTCTCCATTTCAATGGTTTTACTTTACTTTTTGAGACAAAAATTTTCTGAATTCGGAAATCGGGAGTCCCTCCCCCTTCCCTCCTCCAACACCCCAGTTCTCTACGTATTTCTGAAGAATCTGAAGAAACATCGGCGCCACAAGTGCATGACAAATCAATTCACAGCCATAACGACTTAATGTGGAGCTGGTTTCTACTTCGCAGAATCGATTGGAACACCTGCATCCTTTCCTCAATTTCTGAAAAACAAAAATGTATTCAAGTTCCAAAAGATGGTGATTTCTTGGCCCACCATCTTGACGACATCTCCTAAAGGGATGTCACCTGCCATTGTTAGCAATGATAGGTGTCCGTTTAAGGAGAGGAACGCTTTTTTTGGTTCGAAAGACCGTGATAACGATTGTAAAAATATAAAGAATCAATTGTATAGTTTTTTATAGATACTGTTGGAATGCCAAAGGTCGAACGCAGAAGATACCATGCAAACGTTTGTTAAACTAGACAACAGCTAAAAGATGATTGAATAGCCGTCGTAGCGCCAGCGATGGCTAACATATGAAGCATCGTGGAACAATAAGACTGTCAAAAAAGGATACCGTAACCGTTCCGTTTGCAGAATATGGAGCAGAACAGAAAGTTTGTAAAAAATAAGATCGTGAGAAAAAATAAGGAATTAACTGATAAAGACAATAAAAAATACAGTATTGATCCAAAAATATGACAAATCATAAAGAAGGATGGCTGTGAGAACAAAAGGCAGCGAAAAAACTTCGGAAAGCACTCCGATAAATCTGAACAGAACGCAGCAGCCATGGTGCGAAAGCCCTATCGGATGATTTGGTCGGCGTATCAATGTCAACTCAGCTAATATGCGTCGTCTCTTATCGCCCATCAATAAGTGTATAGAAGTGTTTCAAATGATATGGGCAGTATATAATCATGTGATTCTTCAACTCTGGAATTTCTGTGCACCCCTTAATTACGGTACAGCTCCATTAAAATTTATTTTGAAAATTCTAAATCTATTTGTAGTTACTACATTTAGTGTAACAGCCGAAGAAACGGGTAAAAGCCTGCCCTGCAGTCAGTACCAATCGTACCGCTAACAAAAATCTAGCCGCAACACTTACCTTCACGTAAATAGGTGAATATTGCAAATATAAGTAATAAAATTTATAAAAAAAAAGGCCTTAACCAACCGTATCACCGCAGATTAACAGAGAGAATTTCAAGGATGAGGATGAAAAAAAGAGGACAATCGACTTCTCGAACTACAAGCCCTATATTAAGTTATGAAAGTCACAACTAAATGTAAGTGGGCGGAAGAGTTTTGTCTCAATTTTATAACTATTGATATGGTCCTTCAAAGGTACACCATATATTCAAGATTTCTCAGATCGGATTTGCGTCGGATACGAAGAAATACTTGATGTTCGAAAGCGAGAACACTAGAATCTGTCAGCAATGGCCTCGATGAGCATTTATCAGTTTGTCATTCGGAGTGCATGTCCCTGTGCAGCTGTTCATTTTTCCTGACAGCCATTATAACTCTCCAGCAAAAAGAAGTGACCGATAATCAGGGTATCAAATCGAAACTGACAGAATACCACGATAAAATAATAAACAAATAAGGAAAAGTTGCAACGCGCACGCATGTGAAGGGTGCCGTCAAATCAAGTCCGTTGTCTGCAGCCTCGGAAGAGTACATCTGATTATACGTCAAAGTATGAGTCGGGTGCTCTTTTACCAACTGTTCGACAGAATACCGACGGGAGATAGAGGGATAGAGGTGTCCTAATGACTTTTGAATGATGGAGGGGTCGTCATCCTTCGAATAGAGCATGAAAGTGCAATCTATTGGACACGTGGTGCATAAAAACAAGGGACATTGTTCCACGGCAATCCAACAACTCGGACAATCGATCAAAATTTTCGGTAATCTATCATTTCTACTGCAACGAAAGAGCTATCGGAAGGGCTGAGAAGTACTGGTAATCAAAAACTGATTAGACAAGGTGAAGAAACGCCGAATGTTTGCAGGTGCAGTTCAATGAGTGCTCCGGCGAGTTGACGGATCACTGTATACTCAACGGTTTCCCCCACCCGCCCAGTATTGACGGAGGAAAGGGAGGGTGTTGGTGGCAACGGGTTGGTGGCAGAGGACATTGGAACACGTGTGTCGGACGTCTACAGCGAGAAGATAGCCGCCTGACTGCGATTGACTGGGTGCCCAGTTAGCAGCTAGCTGGTCGCCCGATCACGTCCAACTCCCATGTGTCACGTATTCCTATCGTCAGCGATGCCGTCCAAACCATACGTTAGCAATCACGAATATCGATTGATTAAGCCTTGAAACTGCTTTTCCAATATTCTAGGCTTACCCGTGTAGGCAAAAACCCTGGTTGCAGGACAGAAAGGTTGTAAAAACATTCGAACGGCAAGGGAGATACTATGCAGGTGGCCAATGCAGGCGTGGGAACGGAACGACCTTGAAAGGGTTACACTAATTCGATTTCTTTAACTGTTCCCATTTGTTTTCACCACCAGCGTTCTTAATCTATCAACCTTTCAACGCCACTCGTTCACGGAATGGTCCTGTTTGGGAGAAGAGAAGTGATGACGGCATTAGCTCATTGCACTGTTGGCTCCCAAACATCTGCTTCGGGAACCCCTGTAGACTACAACGAACGAGTACGACGGGTAGACAGATTTGAGAAAGAAACTCCTTCCTGATTCATCGCCTTCATCTATACATGGCGAAAAGTCAACAAAAGGTCGTGAGTCTTGAATGCCACCATCTCTAGCTGGATGGACAGTTCTCCATTTCCGAATAACTTTACTAATCCACACCGAAGCTAACTAACGAAAACGAGACCACGAGAGTTGGGACCACTACTGACAGCCTCAGACTGCAAAAATTATTTTTGAAATGGTCTTTTTTTAACGAGTTCTTGTAAAAATTTTATTGTCCATAGGAACGATAAGTGCTCAACGTAGAGTTTTTAAAGATTAGAAAGTTACTCAGTTGATTGACCCACTTCGGAATGCGCCACGCACAAGCATTCTCTCGAGAATTGTGACGACCATAGAGTGTATTTGGACTACAGCAACCTCTCCATAGGAATCAGCTTGTATCTTCAATCCCGCCCCATGACTACAAGTCGGACTCGATAAAAATAACTAACGTTAAAGAATGGGAAACTAGTCATAACATAGAGAAATTTTATCCAAATTGGGGTTCCAGAACGGACCATGCGCTATCGTACCTATTACCGTACCGCCTCTAACTTGTAGTTTTTATGGATTAAATTAAATAGCGCTAAGAAGTAGTAAGTAAAAAGGGAGTAGGAAATTCTGAACAATTTATGAACAATCATATTCACTTACATCTATCAATAAGAATGATCTCCGAAACGATTTCTATTCGTTACGTGCAATCCATTGCTTTCAGAATGATAACAGAAGATTCCCTCTTATCGCAGTGTTAGAAAAAAAACTCAGAAGGCATGACAGATGATAACCCCAGTAGATTCTCAGCAACAGCAGAAGCGTACAGGTTCGTTCTTTTCAGTGGCTCATAAGAACTTTCTGATAGAGGTGGAAGTGAGATGATCTCAAACGCCGGCTATAATACCCTTACGATCCAAAGATCGAATCCCAACCGAGACCCACCCTGGCTGACCAGTTTTCCCACCCTTTGAAGTCCACATTTTCGTTGCAGATTCCTCTGGAACGCTGCAAATCCCGTCTCTTATGATGGATTGGTTTGGCAAGCCACGGCCTTGGCTGCATACCCATTCAAACACCACCGCGATTTGGAAGGGTAGTTGAATGCATGGGCGCATTTTGAAAGGGGAATAAAAAACCGACTTAATCGTCGAGCTATTTGACTGCTTAAACTATCACCTATAGTTCCGGTTATGATAGAATCATGAAGGGTTCCATACTTGCAGCAGTTCCCCTGTTCCTTGCTTTTATGCTTTCTGTTAATTCCGAAATTGCATGAGTGCGAATCGATAAGTCAATTTGCTTTCATTCAGAAAACTGTCTGCTGCCAGCACACGTTCTCTGCTTCTGTAGAGAAAATGAATCTGCACTCGGGAAAAAGCTCGTACATGCAATGTAATGTTATTGTCCGAAGCGAAAGATATGAGATGTTTTCCCTAGCTGCATTCAAATGATTTTTACGTTCAAAAATAAATGAATATAGAGAGGAGGGGTTGTCATTCGATTGGCATGATACTGAAAATGAGACAGGAGAGTGGCAACTGTACCACCCACACAAAATTTGGACACAGCCCGAGGTATTCAATCGAATGGGATCTCCCTTGTCTGAAAACATGGGCACGTCTTAGACATTAAGAAATCCCAAAGTAAAATCATGTAAGGAAAACACACAGCTAACATTCACCGTTATCCCTAGTGGAATTCGAATTGGTTGCGTAATCGCAAATGAAATTAATGAATGCCGAACGCTTCACCCTTTCACACCGAGTCTACTCCCACGGAATGCTCGCGATAAGAGCCATAAAACGAGCACACCGCTCTAAAAATTGATCAGGCTTCATTAATCAAGGAATAATTCAAAAAACGAAGGCATTCTCATCTTTGTACGAAAAAAAGACGGTCAATTAATGGAGATGTTGTGAACTGAGAGAGGTCTGAAGAACTTCGAAGTTACTTTTCGTACCCGCTCCAAGTAATCAGAAATCGGCTCGATATACGCTAATCCTCAAGGTACGGCAAATGTTTGAAAGAATTAAGAATTCACCAGAGGTAAAATCGTGCATCTCGCAATCTAGAAAAGACATCTACTGATGGTTTTCTATCAGGGAACTCTCACTTTGAGAATTGAAGAAATGAAGTCAAACAAAACAATTATGAAGTTTTAGATTTCCATTTGGAGTTGTGCAGCAAAATTGATGAAAGTCAGACGAAGTGAAAAATGCTTAATGGTTTCCTGCCAAAAAAGCCGTGGAAAGTCAGTACGTTCTGCACAGAAGGTCTTCACTGTGAGGGACATGAAAGACAATGGCCGTGACTGCCTTGGCTAGGTTAGAGCAGATTGCATCATTTATTGAGAGTAGGCGGCCGACTAGACTAATTTCTTTGAACGCTCGCAGTAAATGCATGGCTGCAGCTAACTCATTCAATCTAATGGCTTTGAAGGGCAGTAAAACGAACTTTTGCTCCAAAGTTACTCGTTGAAGGTGAAGGCAATTGATGGGCAAATATGTGAATCAATTGCGAGAGTTTGAAAACTTCAATTATCTCAGTAGCCATATATTATCTGGAAGTTTGTCGTGTACCAACCCCGTTTCTGGGATGCGCCCCTGCATTCGCCTTCCAATTAGGATCGTAGTAGCGTTTTGATGCCTATCCGTTGAACAGCCCTTCCACAATGACTTGTGATGGCCACCCCATGTACAAGTGAGGGCTTTTATCCTCCAGAATTAGCTTAGCAATGGAATAGGTGTGCATACGCCATTTTGAAATGGGTAGGAAGTGTTTCAAAGCTCAACAACTTTGGGAGTAGAAAAGGCGAAAAATTAGGAATAGGTAAGTAATGGGTTTGTGAGTCAAGTAGAGAAGACCATTCCGAAGTAAAGTGCACTGATGATTCTACATAACTTCTCATTACGGAATCTGAGAGCTTGCTTCGAGGACTATTAATCGAAAGAGGAAAATTCGGAGAGAGCTAGAAAAAGCTCAGGAAGTGAAGTGAGATTAGTTGCTTAGGATGGATGAAGCGTACGGAGGACACGCGAGAAGTGCGTAACGATCTCGTAATCTGTTTTCTCAGTATGCAGTTGTTGTAAGAAATCGATAGCACCTAGCAGAAAGGAACAACTCGAAAAAGACAGAGTGAGTTGAGGTGGATGGACTTGGCAAGAAGATCAAGTGACAAGGTGCGGCTCGAAGACCGAAAAAAATGACAGGCATTAGCGAAAGCTTTCAAAAAGTAATGTCTAGTAGGCGGGGCGGGCATCAAAGTGGGCGTTGTTCGTGGCGGAGCTAAATGACTCAGACTTAGCTTGTCTGGAGTTCATTTGAAAATGGTATAGGAACAATTTGATGTCGCTCAGGATCGAATTTATCGGTAGTTGTGCAGGGTGCGATATATACGTATATGAGTATACAGTGCGTCGCAAAATGATAAAGCCACCTCTAATTTTCCCAAAAACTCACAGTATATGATGTTTCTGAAAAACTGCCAAAGTAAAAAATGTGTCAAATTTGAATTGCAATTCGCACATTATCACCAAATTCCAGCTTGAAAACACAAACATTTTTTTTAGTCAATTTTTCAACAAAGGGTGCTTTTCCAACGTCGCAAAATGATAAAGTCACTAACGAAATTAATTTATTTAACAACAATCATACAACAAGGAGAGAAAGTAGCAAAGTCAATAATCAGCTGACCCACCATTCTTTCGAATTACTTTGATAATACGGTGGTCTATGCTCGAAAAAAAATTATCTGTCAGCTCCTGGGCAACTTGGTGCCATGCTTCGTTTATCGCTTTTTTCAACTCCTTGACGCCTCGGAGTTGCTTGTTTTGGGCGTAAATCTTCCGCACCATGAAGCCCCATACATTTTCCATCGAATTCAAACCGGAGCTGTTCGCCGGTCAGGGCAGAAGTGCCGAGAGAACCAAGCTTGGGTGCTGCTGCTGACGCAAATTGGAGCCTTATCTTGCATAAAAACATGATTTTGGTGCAGGTTCTGACGCCAAGAAGGGAGAAGTGCACGGCGCATAACAGATCGCCAAAAGGATGAGCTCATCTCTTTCGATACGAATCATAAACGGATACGCTTACTCGACGAGATCGTGACCCAAGCCATGACTCCTCCTCCCTTAAAGTTTCGTCTGGAAAAGTGAAGTTTTTCCTTCCTCAGGTCGTGCCAATAAAATCGGTTCCCTTCTGGACCATCACAGCTGAACTTCTTCTCATCGGAAAAAACGACCTGAAAAACAAAAACCATCAAGAGAAGGAAGGTCAAATGTCAGCACATGACAAACACCTTATTCCATTCGGTTCGGCTGCACCTTCTGGCGAAAGCGACCCGATTTTCTTTTTGTCATGTTTTTCCCTGTTCTCCTGTTTTTCTCCTGTTTTTTTGTCATGAAGGGTGCCTTACGCATTTTCCTCTTGACGATGAACTGAGACTTTCTGATGACCCTCTGGACAGTGTCCTTTGAGGCATTGAGGTTCAGTGAAGATCGGATTTCCATGCAGGACTTGGTGGAGTTCGACGCTTCCCTCAAAATACGGCGCTTGTCCCTGTCGGAAAGGAGCGAAGGACGTCCAGCACTTCTTCTGGTTCCATATTCTTCAGGATTCTTGATGAAGTTATCCACAACTGCGTGAGATCGACCCAAATCTCGCGCGATTCTGCGATTTGACAATCCCTGCTCCTTTTTCGCGAGGATTTGACCTTTCCCGAAATCCGAAAGCAAGCTTCCTCTTCCCATTGCCTGAAAATGAAGAACATTTCATAAACAAAGCAATTTCGCTGCGTTGAACTAAAAAACGACATGAAGACATCAAGTGGCTTTATCATTTTGCGACGTTGGAAAAGCACCTTTATTGAAAAATTGACCAAAAAAATGTTTGCGTTTTCAAGCTGGAATTTGGTGATAATGTGCGAATTGCAATTCAAATTTGACACATTTTTTACTTTGGCAGTTTTTCAGAAACATCATATACTGTGAGTTTTTGGGAAAATTAGAGGTGGCTTTATCATTTTGCGACGCATTGTATGTGGTCTACTGATTCCCATATTGAAATCAGTTATGGATGTCGAATTACTATAAAGACACAGGATATCGATCAAACCATCGAACATTCCCGGAAGTAGTCAGAAAAGGAGAAACATTGATTTGCCCACAAGTGTCACAGAAATCATTACAAATCAGCTTTTTCACAGTTTTCAAGCTCTTCTTTTTATAATATCCCATCTGTCCGTGTTTGGGGCTCCATCACACAGTATCGCTTATAGAAAGTGTTGCATGGGAGGTTAGAAACTCACAGGTCTTATAATGAAAATTGGGAACATTCCGAATTAGAATCGGCTAGCATTTGTGTGCACGTGCACGGGAAGCGGTCGAAAAAAAACGTACTTTGGCCAGGTCACAATGTATCCGTTGTTGTTTAGTATTTCACCCGTTGTTTACTATTTCACACAGCAATTGTGTGACAACCCAGTCTTTTTGAAACGCTTAGATTGTGGGATGTTGAGTGGCACGCACGTGAGCTCAGCGTTCTATTTCTACGCTGCATACCCACACGTGCGTACGCAAACATATTTGAGATGTTTCACTGTTCGCTTCAGAAGAGAGATCATCGACCTGCAATCTGGCTAAATTATATAACGCAGAAGTTGTAAGCATTACACTGCTCTTACGGAGGAGATGGAGAGTCAAAGTTTCACTCTGTGGGAGTTGGTAGTACCCGAAATGAGAAATCCCCTCACAAACAGTGGCAAGTAGTTGAGGAATTGAAAAGTATCCAACAAAACCGTCCATTCAGCATACTATTCCTCTGATGGGGTTCTGACAGAACGCGAAAAGCATCTTAGAAGGCGTCTTCTAACAACACAAGGATTTAACAAGTTGGTAAGGGTGAATCAAACATCTACTGCAACTGTACGATCCACATGCAATGAAGGGGCAGCGATTCTCATCTACGAGTTGTCCTAATATATCTTTCAAATACCTGATTCTCATATTCCTGAATGTCAAGCGCCGCAGCACGCACAAAATGCGACTCTAATTACTGTTTAGCTTGGTAGAATTCAAAAAATAAAACTCCGTTTGACCTTGATCAAAATTCTGCACAAGGGTGTCTCCACGCTTTCCCCCCCCCCCCCCCCCCCCCAGTCAAATTTCTAGTGGTGTTTGAATGCATATTGCACCATTCTTAGACGACGAGCCGATCAGTGCCTCCTTATCTCTTCCACCTAACGAAGAGCTGAAGCCTCGTTCGGCCTCTGGAGTGTGGATCATTATTTCCGCACCACGAGAGCGGTGTTGGGACACTTGGCTTCACTTCATCAACGCCGCCTTTCATGTCCATTTAACAATAATTTCTTAAAAAAGATCTTTCCTGGAGTATGCCAGTTCCGAGCATCATCGTTCCGCATATTAACATCCTGAATATGCTACTATGTTTTATTATAATAGTATTGAAATAGATGATGGTGCAGATGTATGAGGATGACCTCGATGAACATTTCACTTCGGCATATAGTCTGTTTGCTCAACCTTATTCGCTCAGTCGTATTTCATCGACTTCATTCCTATTAATGGCTCATCTCTTGCCCTTCACATCTATCTGAAGATTGCTCTATTTTTCGTGCAATTAAAACGCGATTTAGTGGAAGATTGATGACCATTTCTCTTGATTTTAGTTTTTGGTAAGGGTTCAATGTAATCTCTTGGTTTTCCAATAGTTCCGAGGCAGTTTAATGTTAAATCTTTCTCAATTCAGTTTGAATTATAGGATATTTGTTTGTAGCGAAGGCGCAAAATCATAATACAGCTGTCAGTATAAATAAATTTTGTTGTAGATTCTGGCTACCATCCTAATTTGAGTTTGAACCCAGCCTGAGGTCTGGCCCATAGTATCACACCTATTTGATAGGACTGATTATTGTTGCTCTGTGCAATTTTTACTTACTTATTTATTTAACTGCCACAATTTTATTGATACATAATGCTTATCCAATTTTTCCAAACAGAAAATTATTTCATTCACACTTTCTTTTCGACTTCCACACCCAGTCCGCAATCATTACCTTTCACTTCCTCTCAAACTACTTTGAAAGGAAAATGAAGTCAGCCAATTAAGCTGCACTCCTGACAATTGAATAAATACCAAAAAGGCGCATATTAATTGAATTTCGAATTCCTGGCTAGTTCAAAGGTGCTTTACACTTTGACTACTTTTGTAGGGGACCCTCTGCCGCTGCTACATAGCTTCGGTGACGGTAGTGGATCTACTGAGTTACAGAGAAAGATCGATTGTTGTATGGGTTTTGGGCTCATACGCCTCACGTAAAGAACGTTTCGTAGTAATTACATTCCCAACTTGCAATAGTTAATGCTGGGACTACACGAGCTTCGAAACGCCTCTAAAATAATGAAAAAGAAGCTGGTGCTTGGCGTAACTTATAAGGTTGAGTTGAATCGTAAACAGCGCATTTTTACCCGTATTATGACAAATGGAATAATACACTAGCCTAACCACAAGGTTACTTACAACCGGAGGCAAAACTTCAGGTTCGAAGGGGGCTCAAACTTACTATTCCTTGTTTTGTCCGGCCACCTTATTTTTTATCCTCAATACCACTGATACCCCTCCTTTCCCAGTTCAAACTCCTCGGCCTAGCGTTGAAATTACAGATTCAGCATCAAAACTTGTCTTCGCATGAAATCCCTTTTTCCTGGATGAGAAATGACTACGTTCACATAAACACACCCACCGTCTTTCCTACCGACTACTTATTGTCACATTTCAACCGTATTCCTGTATTCCTTCACCGACAGGGTACGGCCAGTTTCCATACCTGCGAAGATCTCTTCTAGTCAAATTGTCTTGTTTATGGTCCGCTTTATGAGCTACGATTTTTTTCATCTTCGAGCCCCCTATCCATTTTATCATCCAGTCGAATGGTACTCAGCATTACCTTCAGGCGGTGGCTAGCTTTCGTTCTGTTGATCATTAGTTTCTTCGAGCAGGTGCCAGTACGCCAACACCATGTCACACGTAAGGTGTCGGGTTCAAACCTAGGATCGATATTTGTCTAGGCTAACCAGAATACGAAAACCCGGCCATCAAAAGCTGATTGTTTCCTTGAGGACACTGCCTCGTAGGACTCCGTTGTATACAGCAATTTATAGTTCCTCCAGATAGAGCACCTTCAAAGGGAAAACGTTCCAGGGATGGGAGATTTGACACAATTTGTCGCAATCGCAGACTCCATGTAAGCGGAAAATGTCGTACTAGTTTGCAGCATAGTAGATCTAGTTGAAGATATTTGAACGTTTAACAGACCTTTGATGAATACCAGACATACGTTCCTAATCCATTACAGCACTGACCTGCTCCACTTCTGTCGTCCCATTTCACCGTCTATTCGCATACTCCATATCAGCAGTATAATGGTCAATTCCATGTACGGCTTTCTATGAACCTCGGCATTATTGTATTACTGAGTTTATTGCTGTCTTGAACTCTTCACGAGGTTTGTAAATATTCTTTATTAGGCTGACGTTTCGGCGGAATCGCCTTCTTCAGAGCCTGAAAGGATCATAACAATTTGTGATTATCCGATCAAACGTCTCCGCCAACCCACTAAGTTCGAGACCCCCAGGGCACGCAGGTGGTTGAAAGGAGAACCACTCACCGTAACTATGTGGATTCTTCGAAACCACCCAACAAGTAGTGGTACCAACCGACCAGTGTCAGCTGGGGTACGTCCTCATTAAAGTCTGTAAGGGAAGGCCAATCTTATATAAGGCCGTAGCTCCCGCGTGATTGCGAGACATTCTTCCCTACGATTCATTTTGGGATCGGTGACCTGTATCCAAAATGCCTCGAGGGTTTTACGCGCGCACACTTGCGACTCCTGTGCTACGACCTCCACGATGACCTCAAAATCGCCTCCGTTATGCTTCTGAACTCGGTGGCTCCCCAAGGCAGTAGATTCCTTCAATCGTCTCATGCCATCCATGTGCTCTTTGACTCTCACGTGAAGTGGTCTTGCCGTTTCTCCGATATACTCATCACCACAATCCCGGCAAGTAATTTTGTAGACCACTCCAGACATGGTACAATCACCTTCCCTTCCAGCTGGACAAACCACACAGTTTGAGGTTGTACATAGGCGATCGTATAGCCTGTTACGAATCAGGCGCTTCTTCAGATTGAAGGGTGGTACGTTTACAATAGCTACTAAATTTTCCAAACCAGATCTCTTTAGACACTTTCTAATGGAGGCGCTGACCTCATCAGAAATAAATGGTAGTACAAAAGGAGTCTTGCCTTCAATCGAGGTACTACCATGTCTGAGGATCACACCACTAGAACCATACGGTTATCCGTCAGTGATAAAGGAGGAGAGTTTGTAGTGATCCCCAGACAACTCGACTGTGAAATAACAGAACATCATCTGGGAGACACATCTCTCTATCGCCCAGCTTCTCTTGAGGAGTTCAAAACGCAGCTGCGTGGACTAAACCGGATGTGGGTTTCAGTAGCACGGTCCGCAGGGCTGAGTTCAGCCTTAATAACACGGCTCAAACTTGAGTCGCCTAGTTGTCCAGTCCTGTATCTGCTCATAAAGACGCACAAGTTTTTAGATGCAGACGACCTTGCTTCAATCAATCCCACTTCCGTGAAAGTCCGTCCTATAATAAGCTGCGTGGGTGGTCCTACTGACCGAATCGCATGGTTTCTCAATACCATTCTAGTGCAGCTCCTTAACTTCATTCCTTCCCACCTCACTAACACCCAAATGTTTTTGGATCGCCTTTTCGCACTGCACCCCAGTGGTTCGTGCGTTATGGAATCCTTCGACGTAGAAGCTCTCTATACAAATGTCAGCAATGGGTCTGCTATGGAAGCCGTATTCGAGCTTCTTAGTCAGCACCAGAACGAAATTGGTATGCGAGGGCTGTCTATATCCCAACTGATGACACTTGTGAACGAGTGCCTCAGTTGTAACATTTTCAAGTGGTCGGGAAGGTATTTCGCACAGACTAGAGGCTTGGCCATGGGGCAGCGATTGGCGCCTGTGTTGGCCATATCATTTATGGCCAAGATTGAAGCGCCTGTACTGGAATATCTGCCCTTGCTTTACTGCAGATATATCGACGACTGCTTCATAGTCTGCGCGACACAGGAAGAAGTAGATGTGTGTTTTGGCCTGCTCAATTCACAATCAGAGCACATTAAGTTAACACGGGAAAAACCGACCGGGAATTGGCTTCCTTTCTTAAACGTTCAAGTGAGGCTACAGGGTGATACGATTGTTACGAAGTGGTACAGAAAGCCTAGCAATAAGAACATCATTGTCCATTATCACTCAGCTCATCCTTTCTACGTAAAACGAGCGGTCGTCAGAAATATGTTCCGCACCGCTAGGAAGGTCTGCACTGGGGAGGAAGAGCGAAAAGAGTCGCTTCAAATGGCACGCGATATAGCTAGGTCAAATGGCTACTACAATTTTCCAGCCACACGTAGAGCTTCTTCTAGTGGTGTGATCCTCAGACATGGTAGTACCTCGATTGAAGGCAAGACTCCTTTTGTACTACCATTTATTTCTGATGAGGTCAGCGCCTCCATTAGAAAGTGTCTAAAGAGATCTGGTTTGGAAAATTTAGTAGCTATTGTAAACGTACCACCCTTCAATCTGAAGAAGCGCCTGATTCGTAACAGGCTATACGATCGCCTATGTACAACCTCAAACTGTGTGGTTTGTCCAGCTGGAAGGGAAGGTGATTGTAACATGTCTGGAGTGGTCTACAAAATTACTTGCCGGGATTGTGGTGATGAGTATATCGGAGAAACGGCAAGACCACTTCACGTGAGAGTCAAAGAGCACATGGATGGCATGAGACGATTGAAGGAATCTACTGCCTTGGGGAGCCACCGAGTTCAGAAGCATAACGGAGGCGATTTTGAGGTCATCGTGGAGGTCGTAGCACAGGAGTCGCAAGTGTGCGCGCGTAAAACCCTCGAGGCATTTTGGATACAGGTCACCGATCCCAAAATGAATCGTAGGGAAGAATGTCTCGCAATCACGCGGGAGCTACGGCCTTATATAAGATTGGCCTTCCCTTACAGACTTTAATGAGGACGTACCCCAGCTGACACTGGTCGGTTGGTACCACTACTTGTTGGGTGGTTTCGAAGAATCCACATAGTTACGGTGAGTGGTTCTCCTTTCAACCACCTGCGTGCCCTGGGGGTCTCGAACTTAGTGGGTTGGCGGAGACGTTTGATCGGATAATCACAAATTGTTATGATCCTTTCAGGCTCTGAAGAAGGCGATTCCGCCGAAACGTCAGCCTAATAAAGAATATTTACAAACCTCGTGAAGAGTTCAAGACAGCAATAAACTCAGTAATATAATGGTCAATATTTTCATGAGAAAATGAGCTTTGGTTTCGTTTGGGAAGCCTCCCAAAAGCCAAGTCGGTCTTTTATGAAGCGCTTTGTTATCCCACGTTTGCTTGTTACATTCACGACAAATGAAAACGATAAGACTGTATTCTAAAGTCTTTCGGTTTTCATGGAACCAGCTGGATTGCGCCGTGCTCTGAAGTCCCATTCGGAACTGTCGTAGATGTTGAATGTATATGCATAATATTGTATGAATGTGAAGTTGTTACAACGATCCTTGGAGAATAGGTTAGAAACCGGTCAGTGTTACTTTTTTTACTTTATTCAAAATCTGTCTGGTGCCATCTAACCTAATCTCAAGGAGGAGGGAAAACGGCTGACGTTGGTCCGTAAGACTAGGAGAATTCGATCCTTATGGTTAGACCAAGCGTGCAGTACCATGCCCACTCACCATTACGTGGGGATACCATTACGTGGAGAGGAAATAACCTTTCACGTCAACAACTAACTCAAATTGTATTGAGTGAGTTCAGGATCATTTCACGTGTTGGAAGAGGTCTCAGCGGTACAACTAGACTTCACTTCTCAGAAGCCGACTTGGCCGTCCAAACCACAAAAAATCCAGATGTTCACGAGAAGAGACCCCAGCAAAGTGGTTGAAGTGGAAAGCAGAGATGTGCGAGCTCTTCCCTGTCCAATGCGCCCAAAATCGTTTTTGAGTGCCCAACGATACGGTGTGACTTACGGTCGTCCAACTGCCTCACATACATTACATTTCAGGCCATTTGTAACGGCTCACCAACCACAACGACAGCAAAGTCATTTGTGCATCGGCACAGAATCGTCACATGGGCAAACATTCGTAGACGATTGCCCATTTTTCACCGCCCAGTACCTTGTGACACTCGACCTTATCAACCTGCTCACCACGTTTTGTTACGAATTCATTTTTACGATAAGAATTGTCAGTAGAGGTCTGGTAGAGGTGAGCCAGGGACCAGAGATCGCTTTGTTCAGCTGGCCAGTGATGAATTTGGCTTTGTTTACGTTGTAAACTTTATTTTGGGGATTAAGAATCGTACCGAGGAAATTTCCTATGATTCTTATGAGGTCGAACTTGATTCTTAGTGTCACTCTTACAATTCCTAGCCTATGACCAAATTTAGCTTTTATAAAAATGCAGTACACATGCCCTTCCAAGATTGGTAACCAATCCACCGGGCTAGGGATAAGTTGCGTACAATAACTCGAACTCGACTTTCGTCCAGATTATATGATCACTACTCTATACGACACTTTCACCCCTCTCCTCTGTATTGCTACCTACTCATACTTATAGCAAGCCCAATACTACCTCTGTGCTATTGTCGCAACATATGTTTGACTTTTTTCTTAACCTCTTTATTTATCTCTAACTAGGGTAGTAACTATTGAAAAACCAGCCAGCCAGTGTGAAGTGATTCCTTAATCATGGGCAGATCTGCAATATTAAGATGATTTTCGTCAACAGTACTAGAGCTACATTACATCTCTTGAAGTCTAGGAATTCGTACTTAGGATTGCAACAGTTCACGATGGGACACGATACCATAGAATAGATGCTGGGAGGAAACTCGGGTCCTTATCTAGCGACAGTTGATGTTGCTGCATAGGACAAATAAAAAGTTCGAAAACCTCATCGAACGCCTTCTATAGATGTACCAAACGGATAAGTGGGAGCTGCTAACTTGGCAAATATCCTCCCTTCATAGAATGATCAAGAAATTAGTAACGGTAGAATTTCCTGTGTTGCATACATGGCAGTGACCCCTTTTACAGACCCCTTTCCCTCGCCATGATGCATTACAACGCTGGAAACGTGCCTGTAAAGAGGAAACCATTTTTCGAATTTCCTGTAGCTTTTTGTACGTCGCACAGAAGCCATCAGACACTGATCAGCACCCATGTTGCCACTTTTGAATTCATCCATCATACCCAGGTCACGGAAGGAGACTGTCCTTTAGATACCTACTAGGGGGAAACGCTGACTCCAAGCATTATGCACGTCGCCGCTAAGAAAAACGACCCATGTAAGGTCAAGTAGGGCTCGGCGGGCTCGAAGACCATTCGGTCAAAGACCACCTATTTCCGCTGAGAAAGGCCAACTGGCGGCTGTCAAGCAGTCTAGTGGAGGTGACAACTCTTTCAGTGTCCTTCTTTTGTGAAAGTGATCTCATCCTATTCTCATCGCATGCTATTGAAAATTGACTATGAACGAGAATGAAACCGAGCATATACATCTAGACTCTCGACCCAAAAATGGGATCTAATTCTATTTATTACCAAAAAGGTTGGTCAATGGTTTGAGAATGCGTCTAGTGGTTTGAGATTCGTGAAGGAATTTGGATCAACTCTACATAGAATTTTCTTTTGCAGCCTTTCATACCTTTTTCTGAAATAGTCAGCTCAAAAGACTTAAGCTTTGCGATTGCGATGCGAAAATTCGGGTTCTGAGTGTGTTGTATCAATCAAGCCGAATTTGAAGGAAACTCGTGTAACCTTTCGTCAGTAAAAACCTCTCTGACAAGAACATGTCCGTGTTCTTCTTCTTCCTCTTTCCATTTTCTGATGATCATTTTCTAATTCGTCCCCAGCATCTCTCACTTCTCATCCATTCCATTCTTCTTACACTTATTTACCCTCAGCTGTCGGATCACCGGGTTAACCAACCATAAATACATTCCTCAGACCATACTGGTCGTGCTTCATCGCTTTTTGAGCCCCGACTTATGATTCAGTTCTGATGGCATGATTTACCTATCACCTCAGAGGTAAGGCTTGGAGAGTCTGAAGAGTTTTCCAGCCTGCATTTGACTTCACTCCTCTATCAAACTCTATTTGTTGTGGATGCAAAGTGGAATGCTTAACAGATCACTCTTTTTTATTGGAAACACCTACTGTGAGGAAAACCGGACCGCTCTGTTTGTCCAGGAAAACCCCCGTCGATCGTTAGCAAAGTAACGGCTGCCGAACGCTACCAAAATAGACGATATGTTACTTATCATTGAATACTTTGCATCCGTACACTTTTTATAATCTTCAAAGTTAGTTACTGGTTCTGATAGCGGACAAATGTGAGCGAGTAACGGATAAGCACTTCATTACCCAGTGAACCATTCATTTCTGTTCTGCCTGGGATGCTGGTGTCCCCATGTTTCCTCGTTTTAGCACGGAAACTTCTGCTCAAGTGAAAGCATTGGTGCCAGCTTGTGCTAATATAATAGTTACTCATTTCACTCACTGTTGGCTTGCCTCTGCCCTTCTCTACAATAAGTAGGTCAGGCTCTGCTTCTCCTTCCCAACTTCATAATTGAAGTAATTCAGAAAATGTATTTTCTCTACATCAATCTCAGTGGCATCTTACTGACTTACATTCGAAATGTTGTTGATGGATTTTATTTATTTATTTGTTTATCGAGCTCGGAGGAGTTGTATTGACAGGTTGCACACACTTTTCCACAAATAGTCTAAGGACCGACCCGCGGATTGATACTTTCTCAGGCAACCAAACCTCCCATACCTCCGGGGTTGGTTAGTTGGAACCACACTCGTTCTGAACAATGAAGGCAGTGACCATTGTATGGGCCAAATACACTTTCAACACGCCAATGCGGTTCCGAATGGAAGTCGTAAGCGTGGCACATCCCAAAACGGGGCTGATTAATGCCAGGACACTTTTTTCATTGTGTTAAAGTTCTAGCAGCACATTATCGTTGTGAACAATAAGTAACTAAGAACGACTGTCCGTATTGCATAGTAAGATCGTAATCGTTAGTTCCACCAAAGTTTGCACCAATTAACAGTTCCCAAGAACGACTCCCAGCGGAACGTCATACCAAACCTTTCATCTCTGTCCGCTCGGTTCATTGGAGTGCAGAACATGTCCAAGAGGACAATGGCAGTGCATTAAAGAGAAAGGCCCGCTTGAGCGAGTAACTGAAGTTGCCAAAGCGCGCTGGAACGCATTCACTAGGTTGAACGGAAGGAAGGATATTATCTCGCGGGCCTTACGAATTTGCTTAGTCAAGATCCCACGTAATAATTCTCCAACAAACCTGTCCCTGCTGGATGCTCCTCACCGTTTTCCCCAAAATATTGGTTCCAAGGTTCAAAAGTCTCGGTAATACGCAGATGTTCTAGTCATAAGTGCGATCCTTTGAAGCACAGAAACTGTGTACTATCTGAAGCCTCAATTGACAGCAACAGGAAGATGTGAGATAGGTATAGCGAGCTCAATTCCGCAGACTGCCTCTTGATCCTTTTTAGTACTTTTCACTGCTAGACAGCAATTTGTTTGTTTTTCTGATATTCCTTTATCAGTCTGTGGTTGATAACCGAGGACCCCCAGTATCTTCAGGCCATTCTTAATTCCATTTGCCGGAATTGCAAATCGAATAGAATCGTTCATTGTTTCTATATAGCGGCTCAGTGCATTTCCTAATGAAAATGATTTTTCGTTCTCTTCTCCCGTGTTTCTCGCCAGACTAACTTCGAAAAACTATGCTTATGGGAAATCTCGGCGATCAATTCATCTTTTCTGTGTGAAAGAAGAGCGGTGACGGTAATTCATCATGAAAGGTTGCTTATTTTGCACGTTCGCTCAAAATGCATGGTGGCAGGAACGGTTAGGACTTCCAGGGGAAATTTGAGTCTCACAAGATTTGCGAGTCATCGACAAAACCACGGCTTCGGACGGCACTCAAATCCGTACTTGTGCTATATCGTGCTCCTATCCCTCACACTACCGAGGGAATTCACGGTGTCCGGACGGACGTACGGGTTCGATTCTCGTCCGATGCCGAAGATTTGTCCATGAGTCACTAACCGTGTGAGACTTTCGTATCATGTATTGCACGAAATAACAGTAGCTTACAAATATGCACATCATGCCAATCATTTAAGTATTTTTGTGAAAATTGAAATCAAGTACTCCCTTCGCGGTGCCAGTGAGCCTTCGTTCGTATGTGTGCATTTTGATGAGACATTCGGGGCTTCTGGGTGGAAATCTTAAGAAGACGATCACAAGCAAAGCTATTGAGTGATGTCTCGACTATCCAGTGACTAATTAATTGTAATTATTTTACACGAAGTCTTGATCCTCAGAAAGTCTCTCACATATGTAGGGAGGAGGTGTAATAGTATGTTGGACACATGGTCACGGGTTCAGGTCCTGGATCGATATCCGCCTAGTCCAACCAAGCTTTCCATCCTTACGGGTCGGCAATTGGTACCAGACTCGTCTGCGAGAATAAAAGCACTGATTTGTACATCGGGTGGCCACCGCAAGTCATTGTATAGGCCACATACGCATTCATTATGCCACTACGATTGTGAATGGAAGTCGAATGCGTGGGCGCATCCCTCAGACGGGGCTGATTAAGGCAAAAAGACTCTTTGTCCTTGTTTCTAGCCATTTTACATATTTCACTCTTCACATCATAAGGTTACCTGCAACCCCCATTAGAACCTTCACCTGATGTAAAAAAGCTTGGATAAGTACAAAAAAGGCAGCATTCATGTTGTATCATGCAACTGACCCAGCGGAGCTAGAAGTCATATTTAGATTGAATAGGTTCTAATTTAAATAGTTTCAATGGCACCTCCCCACTCGGGCACCCTCGGATGATGTCTTGAAATGAACGTTTGCAAGAAATTGCTAAGTGAATGTAAAACAGTGTCCACCTGCGAGAGGTGAGGAGGAAACAGAGTAGCAATCGGTGGTGCCTTACCCAAATAGCAAGGTAGGGAAGGAAACAAATCCCGGATTTAACTTTGCTCACGTTAATGAAGCTACTCATTGCTCGGATTGGTCGATTCTGAAAACTCAAGGCCCCTAATTCACACATTGGGATGGAACGTTGGCCACCGTTGTGAACGGTCTCATCGTGAACACATCATTTTACTATTCTACTAACAAACGTCTGGGAGGATAAAACCACTAGCTAGATTTTGAATGCTTTGGCGGATCCCAGAAATGAGATCGGTAAAAGCTAGCAGCTTCATCCTTTCCAAGTGTTGTTACCTTTTCTGAGCTGATTTGTTACATTGTGTACTTGAAAGGACCCCCCCCCCCCTTACGCTTTGCAACCTCACCCTCTCATTTTTGTTAAACTTCTTATTGCAGTTCCTCCCGTAAATATTTGTTAGCCGTAATGCCCACTCGAACGTAACGACGTGGAAATCGAAACAGAGCTTTTTGTGGCAGTCTTCCACTTTTTCATCCCTTTCACTGATGAACGTTTTTGTTGTCTAATTGGTCACAGTCGCATTAATTTACAGCTACTTTCCCTGGGAAATTCTCCATTTAGGACAAAGGAGAGACTTTTTTCTACAAATCGAAAGGGGAATGATTCGATTCATCGAATTAAATCCGAATTAAGCATTTCGAGTATCAGGGTGGTTGAAAGTCACAACCCGTGCTATGACAAGTCTCGAAAATAGCCACATCGAGAGGGGAACTCCCCACTCGAATAGCTGACATAAGGCACTATTGGAGAGATAAACGATTTGTAAGGTTCTCATTGAGGGCCTACAAATAGGCCCCTCTTGTCAAAACCGCCTCCAGATGCTGTGTCAATGTGGCAGTGAAGACTTGCGACCAAAGGGCGTTAAACAATTCCGTCTGAGGGATGCGCCCCGCATTTGATTTCAATTCAGATCAATTCAGAATGGTAGTGGCGTAATGATTACGGTACGTGAACAATGTCATGTGATGGCCAACCAGTGTACAAGTCAGTGCTTTTAATACTCCTAGACAAATCTGGTAGCAACTACCCAGGAGGGATAGGAGGCTTGGTTGGTTCAGGTGAATAACGATGTGGGATTCGAACCCGTGACTATCCGCGTGTGATGGTGCGCTAATTGCCACTACTCCACCTTTCCTCTACTTCACCTTTATAAGTATTTTCACCAGCAGACGACGGACTCGGTCAGGCGTATCCGTCGATATTGGAATTAGAGCCAGGCTTGACTAATCTTGGCTCCGGCGGGGCAGCGACCAAAGCAAAAACTTTAACTTTAGCATGCCCCACTTTTTGCAAGTGCATCAAGGCTTCCAAGTTTCTTATTCTCGAGCTATTCGAGAAGGAAGTACTCACTTCATGGATATACCTTCATCTCAATTTTTGAAAATCTACAACATTTTGCCCAAACTTCTTTCTGAATTTCCTAAATTTTCTTGCTGAACTGGCACACTCTTGATGCGACCGTGTTAAAACGGCCTCGTAGAGGCTGAACCCATCGTTCACGATGGAGCACACATGTTGAAATTTCGAACAACCTCTCGCTGCGGCTCTAGGCATACTGTAGCCTGCTGTTTACGCAATCACACGAGACCGAAATCTCGTCCGAATCTCCCTTTCATCATCATATTCTGGCACAGCTACGTAACTGCCTTAATTAACTTATTCCACAAAATATATTATATTTTGCGACTAAGACACATACTATGAATGTGGAAAATCAGTCCCAACGGCGGTGAGGTGAGGTTGAAGATTGTGGATCTCCCCGGAACCCGTAAGCCACACAATTGCCTTCGGCTTCCACGGGAGGATTCCAAGTATTCGGAGTACAGAGAAGCATTTGCAGCACAGAAAATCGCCATTAGACTCTATACTGGTTCGTAAGGGAGGGAGAAGGAGTGTTCCACTGATGGAACCGCACCGTTACTGCACAAATGTCTTTGTTTACCGTTACTGAATTGTTTGTTGTTAAGGTTAACAAGGTGCCACTAGACCGCCGACGGGAACATGTTCTTTGACAGGGCCAAAGGGAAACTGATTGCAGGTACTTGTGTGGCTATATAAATCACCAACCAGTCGTTAACCATCCCTCCTACCCTTTCTCTTGTCATGACTTTTATTTTTGTCCATTTTACCTACCAATTCGCCAATGAATCCAGAACGGTTGTCCCAAACTTTCACTCTCAACTTGATCCTTCTGGAACATCTTTTCTTCCCCAGGGAGAAGTTTTGAAAACTTTTGCAGCAGTGATCAGGCTCTACAGGATTTATTAGTCGCATTCCCATGCCGATGCAAAAAGGCCGTGAACTGGTGTTAAAACGGATAAACGCCTCAAGAAACACTGACCCCATCTTCTTTAATGGAACCAGAAAATTTGTTAATACATAGAAAAATCTCCGCAAACTTGGTCAGTAAACCAGCCACTTATCGATCACGCGGCTTCAGTAGATCCCTTCACTTTTCAGTTAGTTCACATTGCTAAATTCACTTTGCTAATATGCCAAATTAGTAGAAGCTCCAGGCTAGCTTCTTCCTAGTTCTTACCCCCTACATCGAGTCCTAACTGAAGGAACGTTACCAGTTCCATCTGGCAGTAGCTCCCACTCAGTCGGAGTCATGAGGTTTAACTGCTTGTGTTCGAGAACGTTCTCTTTTTTCCTGATCAGTTTCTGGCAATTCAATTAGATTGAGGAGGTTGACTCAATTTCCAATTTTGGTCAGCCACAAAAACGATTTTCCTATTATTCTGCAAACTATAACAATCTCCCATTCCCGTGCAAGTCAAGTAATTTCATAACCCTGAACCCCTACTTTCTTTTTCCACGCTCGTTCTCATTCTACTTTCTTTTCGATTCTGAATTTCTTATTCTTATTGGATTCGTAATTCATTCAGACACTTAGCCACACTGTGGAATGTTGTACGCAATGGAAGTAAAAGTTTTTATCTGGGAAGGATCACTTGCGGCAGTAACCGGTTTCCCGGCGATAGATAGGTGAAATCTGACCCAATGAGTTTTTAAGGGCATGTAGTAGAAAATTCTTGTACTGGAAGAGCAAAAAATCCTACGTCTTTGGAGTTACGTCGAGTTCTGCCGATAGTCTATCGAATCCAAAGATTTTTTGAATTATTACTGAGAATTTTAGAAAGTTTTGAAGCTAATAAAATAACTGGGAAACGTTGGCTAGGGCCATCAAAAGTGTCGTGGGAAAAATCAACTGGGCCCCTTGGCACTGTGTTCGAAAGGCTAAACGATTTCAAATGGAAGGCTAATGCGAGAGCCTATCGCTCAGCTCGATGAAACTTCATAAAAACTCAAATGATGCTACACTCTACCCTGATTCAGAAAATATCCCAGTGCAAGCCTCTTTACCGACACGCCTATATATGAAGGTGAATTTAATGGAAAAGCACTTCATTCGCTTCCAAACAGCCGCCTTTCCCACGGACATGGGCTTCTGGACTGCTCAAAAGAAAAAGGTTTTCTAACTTAAAGATTTCTAGGTGGTCCCCTTGAAATGATAGAGACTCCCCTCTGTAAAGAAGAAATTAAATCCCGTGTATATGCAACCCACTATGTCTCACCGTTAACATTGGCATCGCAAAGCTCGTCCTCGTCCGACGGCGCCTGTGACTGGTTTCCAAGGGCATCTCACCGCAATCGAGAAAACCGCTTCACACAGAAACAATAGGTAGTTATCAAAGAACCCTCGTCATTGTTATATTGGATGAGATGGAAGCAAGAAAAACGCCCAGCAACAACACGGTTATCCTAGATATTTGAGAATCAAACTCAATAAATGAGAGTGTCTCTGAAGTAAGTACGTAGTTCCCCATGGCGCCCATAATGGAATGGGCTGAACGGGAAACTCTCTCAGGATACCGTCGAATCCCAAGCAGTTTCATTCCCAGTCGGATTCCAAGCATGCAGTTCTGGTGGATTCATTCAACCACCATCTGCTCCCTTTGGAGGGAGAAATACACTTTGAACTGTCTCCAAAATGACCTATTTAACACGTCGTTCTCCAATTTAAAAAAATCACGTTCTTCAATTTCCGGCTCAAAACGCCTTCAAACTTTATTCAGTATCTTTCAGTGCACGCTCCACCCACCAACACAAATCCCTCCCTCTTAAGGATGCCAACTGAGAGAACATTATAAGTTATTTCTGATAAATTGGGGTGAAAAAGCACTCCCTATTGACTCGATCTCTACATTGAGGGAGCCCTTCCTACAACTCCTACATCTTCTCATATTCATTTCCTAAGCGTTGATCTCGGTTCGTTGCCTAGGAACCCTTCAGCTTTCACTGTCTTCCGTCACCTACGGTACGCAGGTTAACATCAGTGGTATTTCATAAAAATCGAAAGTCAGGACAGTTTGATCCGTTATTGGAACCGACTGCTGGTCCCTTAGATGACGTTACTAATTGATACCATAATATTGTCATCATACTGTAAGACCCTTTCCTGAAATAATTCCATTTGGCACGTATCACGGCTAGCCCGTTACAAGAGAATGCATTTCCTGTTGTTTACCTGATATCAAAACCAGTCCTGGTTTAGGCTAGATTGATTCCAATTATGTACTTTCATTTGTGAACCTCATGCGAGAGATGACATTTTCATGAAAAACATTTTTCGAAGGTATTTAAGTCCAAGATGCGCCTCCTCTATGTGGTTCAAACAACAAATGAGCTCCTAGCGCTGTCGCTTTCATTACTTTGTACTGTTGTTTCGGCAACCACTGAGCCTCTTTTTCTGGTGGCTTGTGATGCTAGAATTTTCAAGAAGCTTTGCTTGCTCTATATGTTGTGTATGCCATATCTCTTTCGATTCAACCAAGGGTAGACTTAGTGTTGAAATTTCGTTGGCCGAGCATCAATCCTCTATAACAAGCACCAGTTCTACTGGGAGAAGTTAAGAAAAGTGTAACGAGCCGGAGTGTAAAATGACAGAACCGCAGAGTAGCTACCTGGAAAGTTACCAAGAGTCATTTGCGATGATGGTGGGAACCAGAAGACAGCCTATGTTGGGACTGAGTAGAAACCTGGAGATAGCTGTCCACCCTGGAACGACCGTTGCCATTCTGAGCTATTCTCATCGGCTAATAAGTACTCGATCGCCGCTTTTCTCTGAATCGAGAGTCTTTTCCGCTTTCCGCTTCGACGTTGAGATCAGGCATAGCTCAACAAGGACGGCGACTTGGGAACAAAATGCAAAAAGTCGACTCTAACTTCAACTCCCATGTTTTTACCTCCCAGGTTCTTTATCGCCCATAGCAAAGAGACTTCGCTTGCTTTCGCCAACATCATGGCTTTTTCCTACTAGGCATTCTTCCATCATCAGTAGGGTTAGACCCAAATTAGTCCCCAATTCGTGCCCAGGATAAAAACGCTTATTTGTCATCGTGTAGGGAAGAATCAAACGTTCAAAAGTTTGTGAACTATAGCCCATGTCAGTAATCAATCAGCTATAAATTCCCCATCTGGAACTTTCAGTTGCCGTTCTTTGGACCGACCAGCCAAACAACCTTACTACCGGTGATAATACTGCGAGGTAACGTAAAAAATCGGTTAGCCAAAAAACCTTTGTCTCTGTACCAATGCCGAAAAATCGAAACGTTTTTGGGAGCTCGACATTCCACTAAACCACCTGAATCTCACGGGAACAATCTAGGGAAAGAAAATGATCTGGATCGGCGTACTCTTGTCTTTGATGTTATCAGAGTACTGAAGTCATACTTTACAGTAAATGAGGACAATGCAGTACACTAAAAGATGTTTTGCTGAGTGGCATTGGTGTGCAAGAAAACTGCCATTGGTTCTCATTTACAGCGCGCCCCGCATCGTAGCCAGCCACCCCAGTGCCACACCTCCACGGGCATCGGCAGGTAAAGTATCTTGTCGTGACTTGCTGTAAACCGAAGATGGGAGTTCGACTCCGATCAAACGTTTACACTTCCTCCTTGATCAGTGAGACCCCCGACCAAATCACCGTCACGCTCTGTGAATTTCTCAAAGTTCTCTCCGCACTCTCTCCTTCACTGGTACTAAACTGGTAGACCTAACCTAAGCTGATACGGTACCTTACACCTCCTCTGACTACTTCCGTCTAGAAAGGTGCTATGACCGGTACCTTTTAGATATGTACTAAAAATGGCTCATTTGATCCCAACAACTGGGAAGTGTCGGTGTCGGCGACATCGCTACCGCGTTTACAGTTAGGGTACCAAGACTTTGACTAACCGAAGGGCGTATTTTGAGATGAAAACGCCCTTATAACGGCGTCGGCTCGAACTTGAAGTCAAATTCATGGAGCTTCCAAAATTCGCTTGCCCGAGCATTTTATGGTCTTATTTCTTTTGACGCTCCTTCAAAAATTCGCATCAAGTACACAACTCCATCAAATCTGTCTCTTCGATCATGATTGGTCACACTTTTCTTTTCTTTGGCAATAAACTTATCTCTGAAGTTTCCTTTATGACCTTATTAAAGTACAAAGCCAGTCCTTTGTTGTGATGCTCATTCGCTGTCTAAAGTTTTGGTTGACCGATGTCGTAGCCTGTTGTACACACCTATCCGAAGTAGCTCTTTAGCTGAATTTTGTTTATTTGCCGTGGAAACTCGTCCTCACTCACGTCCAGGAATATCCATTCCAGAAAAATGGTACAAATATGGCAAATGGAACCGTATCCATGTGGTGATCCGAGACTGCCACATCATGTGTTCCCACCAAAAATGATCACACCGGACGAGTTGTCACGAAGGACCGGAACCCTCTACTGGAAGGTATCAGCCACTAGGGCACTTTCCGACCTCTTTTCATCCTTTTCCTTGTGCTATAGAGTAGAACGTTCCGATTCAGCTCGATACACTGGATCAGGTCGCTCTTTCAAAACGACTTATGATCATGAAAATGGAGAGAAGCTTCACCAAAGAGGACATTTTCACCCTTGACGCCGAAACGACTGCGAATTTTAGAGATAAGGTAAAAGCTTCGAGGAACTTGATGCATACTTCCCAAAAAGGTATGTTGGACAGAAATGAGCCCAAACACTCGGATCCATGGGATGATTGACTGAGAGACACCCTGTCCAGGGTTGTTTTTGTCGGACCTGACACTCTTTCATAACGTCTTCTGATAACTTGCAGAAACGTAGCGCATTCCATTGACACCGATTGGGAAAAGGCATAGTGGAGGGTGGCATCGTTGTGCTCACACTGGCTTCGGATCGAATTGTGCGCCTTTACGGAGATAGCAGGTAGTCCCGAACGGCATGCTACGCGGTGAGACAACTAACTTACACAACCGACTGACATTTGAAGCGCGGTGAGACAACTAGCCAGTGACCATCGTTCTTTTTCAGCTGAGAACCCACAATGCATCCATTTTGGCTAAACATATCTGTCCTAAAATTATACTGACCCCTTTGCGTTATTAGCTTCTTAACTGACTGACAGGGAAGTAAGGGGTGTATCACAAGGTCGATTAATCGTAACTGCTCAGATCGATGAATTGTTCGAAGAATCGAATCAGCCCGAAGATCAGGCAAGAATGATCATCGATGGTTCGGCATATTACGATGTGGAAGACAAGGTAATCTATAACTTTTGTTTATGTGAATGTATGAATCCGAACAGACCACACCTTTAAAAAAGTACAGGACCTTTTTTCGTTTTCTTCTTGATTCTCCCCTATTTGTCGAAACTGGTTCTGAGCTCATCATGAATGGGATGTGCCTTATTTCGAGATAGTTCGCAAACACCTTCTTAAAAACAAGTACCATAAAATTTATGGATGAGAAGAATTCAATCAACTGAAAAACCCCAAACGATTATTAAAATGTAGCAGAACGGCGGTGATGAGAGAGAAATCGAGAACATTGTCGATCTTAAACGATTTCATCGATGGCAGACAACTTTCAAGGTCAACTGCAGCTAGAAGCTAATAAACCACGATCTATAGGGAAAACTTGTATTCTCAATATCTAAACACATCCCTGAATTTTCTTCTCTCCTTCCCCTTGCTCGGCACTCTCCATCGTTTCCTTCCAGAATGGCTAAGGCACAGTTAACGATAAAAATGACTTTTGAGATATCCGGCTAGAATGAATTATGTCGTATGTGGCTCTGCCATACCAGAAAACGGCTTAGATAAAGCGTTATAAAGGCTCAAAGATAGTACCGTGCGTAACCTCGGACGAGTTTCACCGGCATTGTAAAAGCTGCACCAATCGCGAGGAAGCCAATGTAGGGGAATAAAACTATTTGTCATGACCCATAGTGACAGCGGAAGGTACTAGTTCTGTACAGTTCTGACTTGGTGTGGTCAGGTCTTTGCGGAATTGCAGCAACTGAGATCTCGTCCAAATACCCCTTCCATGTTATTTCCGCTATGGTAATCCCTTCCAACCTCTATTATTCCTACCTTTGACGGGCCTTATTTTGCTTGAAATGGGCGGATTAATCGCTCTCTTCACTACCGATGAACTATTCCCACCCTACACTTCCACTTTTTGACTAAAAAGGGGTACCTCGAAATTATCGTGGACTGTGTCTTTAAACCTAAGTACTGCTACACAACAGTCTCGTAGCTGAATGCCACTACCAATGACCAATGAATGCTAATGCCATGCTGAATGTCAATCCCAAAGCCCAGTCGAATGCGTGGCGTAGTTCGAAGCGAGATCGATCAACGGTGCATGCGCTATCCTTTCACTATTTTGACGGTTCCCTTTTCATTGCTATGAACGGACAGCGTTGCTTTAATGAGAGCCCCGACGCCATTGCGATCTGTTTTTCATTACTCCTGGACAGTAATGAATAGCATTCTTTCAAGGTTTTCCCATTCGCCCAGATAACCCTTGCTCACCCTGCTGATACACAGTTCATCAGATACCCATACATTTCTTTATGAACACTTCTTCGCGAAATTCTTCAGAAAGCATTAAGCCCGCAGATCTTGTACTATTTCAACACGACCCTAAGCTTTCAAATGACATGAGATCAAGGGGTATACTGAGGACTGAGATCGAAATGACCTTGACGCTTATGGCGTGTTGGATGGCAATCAAAGCCCATTGATCAAAAATCTAGTACCCCAGCACTTATCGGAGCTGTTCTCTGATCGAAAAAGTCCGAGGAGAGAGAAAACGGGATCATTCGGAAACATCAACCGAACACATTCCTTTCGGTTTCAGGAATGATAAAGGGAGACTTGAGAATGAAACGAGTGGCTTCAAACGGCTTGACTAAGCTTGCCCAGACAATATTTTGATGGACCACCTAATCTAACCATAGTTAGCCAACTCCTACTCCAGGGAAGAAATGGTATGGAACTTGGGCCTTTAATTAATTTGGGTCTATCTCTCATACAACGCTAAAATCGACCCTCTAACACCAGTACTTTCCCCCAGTAGTAGAGCGAAAGTGAAGCTTTCATCGATGTCCTATGCTATGGAAGATAATTGGACGTTCGACCAAGAAGAGTTCGACCAGTTCTGAGAGCACACTTGCACTTAGAGCCAACCGAGTTGATATGTTTTGGGTAAAAAGGGAAGTCTACTAACGACTTTTTTGACACACGATGAGTATGAGCAAAGGAAATCGCCCGAATCAGGTCTACCAACAAAGTTCCTGATTTTCATTTAAATACGGTAATATTTTCAGAATGGAGATTGGGTACGTATCCTGTGTGAGTACGGAGATCTTATTCTGATTCCAGCGAATACGTCGTTCCGTTTCACGACAACACCACAGGTGAATTGATTTGCCTTCTGAAGTAATGTTATTTTTACTTCCCCCCCCCCCCCAGGAAGTAACGCCCCCACTGATGCTTTCATCAAGGAAGGTAGCCGGCCATGGTTCTTTTCTGGCTTTCAGAAGAAAGGGCTTGGAGAGATTCAAAGATAGTTTCTAGAGATTTTTCTGAATGCCTTTTTCTCTGAGGGATCTGAAATTGTCAAAAAAATGCATCGGGTCATGAGCACCTTTCAAAAGTCTTTCCATCTTGATCGACAAGAACAGGATGGCGGTTCCCAAAAAAATCCTCACCATATAAAACATTGTAATTTTTTAAACTTCAGAATTTCGTCAAGATGCGTCGATTCTACAAGGAGAAGGAAGAATGAAAGATTATTTTCAAAGAATTACTAATCCATTATTTGCAAACACACATGTACATAATTAGTTCTCATTTCAAATGTATTTGTATGTATTCGTACATTTGATATGTGTAAACGCTTAATTTTCTTTGAGTGCACTCGAATAAAACATGAATCCTATCTCTGGTAAGACCCGAATGAAACTCACCTCGAGGCAGAAGTAAGGCAATGACAACCGACACCGCTATCTTACCTACATAGTGTGGGTAGTAGCTTACAGATCAAGTACGACTTAGGCCAGTAGGGGTTTCTATCGCCTACACCTGGTAAATTGATGTACTGCGATCGTCGAAAGAATAAATTCACGATATAGGAGAGCTGATCAGGGATTTTTACGAGACACCGCTAATTTGAATGGAAGTCGCTAACGTGGCGCGTCCCAAAATTGGTGAGCCGGTAGAGCCGCGATAATACTTTATAAATCACGACTTTATAAGTTGATATACTGAGGATATCCAATAAATTATATGGTGAGATCCGACTCTACATGTACTGGAAAATTCATAACAAAATCCTGAGAGAAGTGGGATACTGTAACTGGAAAGAAAGGTTATGGTAAGTATCTCATCTTATTCAGCATCTTTAACTTGGGCTTATGCCTTGGGCTACGTAGCAATGTGTAAGCAGGTAAACAGACTGATATTGCGCTTCTATTCGAGCACATGGGTGATGGGTTATGGGTAATGAGACTTTCGAAACCTACACAGATGGGAGTTGCACTGAACTTCTGATTCCTTCGATCTGACTGCACTTCAAGTATTTACAATAAGCGGCAGTACGGTGGACGTTTGGATGTTCAACAAGATAATCTGAGAACGCTCTTACAGCCGTATTTCTGAGCAGATTAAACGCTCCATTTGAGCTAACGACGGCTCGCTATTACTGGTCCTCTTTTGATAGAAAAACTATAAACCCCTAATGAGTTATCTCTCTTTATATAGATAAAAGTTTGAAATAGTCACGTATCGCTCCTTCTCATTTTTGCTAACCAACTATAGAAGCAAAATCATGGGCATCGAAAGAACCATGCATTGAAACCCACTCACCAACAGTTATGATACCTTCTATAAAACATCCTTCCAGTTGGTTGGTGATCCAAGGCTTGGTGCAAAGTTTTATGAAGATTTAGATTTATAGCACAACATTCGGCACTTCTTCACACCTTTACACTCATGACCGCATTCCTTATGCTTCGACCATCCCTGTAAATAAATTCTTGCAGTTTTTATGTAAACATAGTTAAAAAACAACACTGTACAACATTTGAGAAACTTGTCCTTAACGAGGCGACAAGTTATTTGTTGTTTTTCAATAGTAAATGCACATTAATCACTGCTAGTTTTGCTCTAATGGAGGGCATCATCTACAGTACATACTTGCGGAACTGCCATACAACCATTGCGACCCATCGACAATTAAGAACCCCAAGATGGCTCCACGAGAAGAAAGGGTAAGCTGTTACACTTTTCGTTGATTCAGTGATCGTGGATTCACTTGATCATAAGGGTCCAATATATCCACGAGTACAACCTAACTACCATGCTTTGTCAGCCTCCTAGGAAGAGAGACATGTGGAAAAACTGATTGACCGCAGTCGATTGAACCTATCTTCAACACTAATATGAGAGGAATCGAAACTGAGAGGGAAATTAAAGCGAAGAGGAACAGTCGCACTCGCTCAGAAGGAACTCGACTCACTTGTAAACCCAGAGGCCAGCACGCTGGCTCACAGCGAATACTAGGAAATTATGGTCTTCCAACCACACTCTAAAACCCAGTTCAGTGCTAAAGTCAGTGCAGTGAGTGTACCAGAAGTAATACATCCAGTGAGAAGTATAGTGAGTGTTTGGGGATACAAAAAAAAGGTCTAGTGTGGATGTTATCGATTCAGCTAAGTGCTCCAGAGTATGGAACCTATCGAACTGTGATCAAGATCAGACGGATTCGATGCAGTGATATGATCGCTTCCCCAAAACATTGAATATATCAGTAATGCATCTTTAAGAAGACATCACAGACTTAGGAAGTCCGCTTCTAACAAAAACAACTCAAGGTAAGCACACACACAACGTCTTCCGACGGACTCTTTTGTTTGCAGGACCAGTACTTGATTCAATTCCACTCGCCCACATTTCACCCTGATCACATTCGAGAGATTCTGCTGCAGTGGAAGGGATCTGTTGGGAACTAAAGATATTACATAGGGAATATTGGCACTCCATAGCCTGAAATGGCTGCTGGAATGTCACGGTAGACGCAAGTGTTGTGAAAGAAGGGCTCGGTACGAAAGCATAGAACATAACGTCTTTCGCAATCATTCTCACAAGGTTGGCGATTAGTGGGCAAAACTCCAGTCTCGAACGGGACTCGAACCCGTACTTGTCCTTTCCGGGGACCATGCTCTTATCCCTTTCACTACCGAGACCCCGCTTGCCCTCGCCTTCTTAATGGCTTAAATGCCATAGCTTATCAGCACTCACACGTACAACGTGTTGAGCCGGTCGACCAATATCAGCACAGAACCGTTAAGCTGTAAGCTTTACATGATAGAACTTGTTTCGACTTGATGTTTTGTTAACTGCTGTTTTAACGCCGCATACGCGAAGCGAAAGTCTCACAAGGTTGGCGATTAGTGGGCAGCTTAACAGTTCTGTGCTGATATTGGCCGACCGGCTCAACACGTTGTACGTGTGAGTGCTGATAAGCTATGGCATATAAGCCATTAAGAAGGCGAGGACAAGCGGGGTCTCGGAAATGTAAGGGATAGGAGCACGGTCCTCGGAAAGGACAAGTACGGGTTCGAGTCCCGTCCGAGACTGGAGTTTTGCCCACTAATCGCCAACCTTGTGAGTCTTTCGCTTCGCGTACTGTGGCGTTAAAACAGCAGTTAACAATACATCAAGTCAAAACAAGTTCTTTCGCAATCATTCTCACTTTAGGATGCTTTTCCACCCCCAGTTATTATTATTAGGTTGTTTGAAAAACGTGTATCTGAGTCGGGAAGTCAACATGATGAACGACTTATCTTCGGAGCTGAGCAGACGGAAACGAGCGGCGTGGGGAGAATTCAAGAACATCTAGAGAGTAGTGAAGAAAACGAAGAACATCCGGTTCCGCGCTCACCTTTTCGACACTGTTGTCCTTCTGCTTTGACGTCCGCGTCGGAGTCTCGAATTCTACGAAAGCAGTATGAGCATGCTGTCAGCGTTACTCAACGCGCTTTGGAACAACGCTCGGAATTTCCCTATACACGCAAGTGCAGAAGGGAATCCGAAGTTGCAAGCTCCATCATCGAACGAAGATCAGGGATGCCGATGAATACGCCAAGAAATCGAAAGTTAGATGGGCCGGTCACGTCATACGATATGATGATCGTTGGACCAGGGCGGTTACAGAATGGATCCCTCGGGACGTCAAACGCACAAAAGGACGGCCGCTGGCCCGATGGTCAGACTTTACGAAAGCTCTTAACAAAGAGAAAGTTGTGCCTCGTGTCCCTCTAGCGAGAACGAGCCATTGGACTACTCTGGCTCGCGACAGGGAGGAATGGAGACGTTACTGGCGCTCGCTCGAGGAAATCGACGACCACAACGACAGTTGATACAGGTGAAGTAAGAAGTGTTCGCTGAAAATCCGTAGTAGTACCGACTTCTTGGAAGTTTCTGCAATTTTCAATGGGATTTCTATGTGAGCACCCTACCCACACGTATGCATAATACATATCAGGTTTCGTTTCTTATTTACTTTATAGTAACCTAACTGTCTACCGAGAAATCGGTTCCTGCCAGTCCCTTGCTGAAATCTATGGAAATATGAGTGAAGCATTTGGTTCTGAAGCCCTTTTTATGCTTAAATTTTTGTACACCACGATCTAATGCTTCACAGCATGAGGTCGAAGATGGTTGTTGGTTAACTGATTGCATTACTATGAAATCTAACATAATATTACGCGCTCTCGAAGGAGGGTCCTTTCACAGTGTTTCTATGAAGGCTTACAGAAATTCCTAAGAAAAAGCTTGGACTATTGTGAAATTCTTATAGCCTAAAAGTATCATATGTAGTGGCCTTCTGAATGCGAATGTGGTCTTTGATGACTTGCAGTTTTTTCTCCACGGTTCCACCCTGCAAAAAATTTCGGAGAATGGACATTCTGATCGATTTCGATCCTTTCCGATCGACCACTGCCTTTCAATCGTCTTCTATCATTGACTTTTGGTGCTCTCCTCACTGCTTGCTTTCAGTGAGATGATCGGCTCACATTCTTCAATAACTGATCTTTCCCATACAGAAATGTGCGCAGCGTTACAACAAATACAATTCTATAAGTCGTGCGTGACAACTCAAAAGGTTGACAAGGAAAGCTTCCGAAATCGTATATGAGCCATGTGTCGCTTTGCCTTCGATAAAACCCGAAACTGAGGTAGTATCTTTGCCTCATTGTCCACATTTATGAGCCCGAGAATAGGAATCGGGTATAGAAAAGCACCATAGTTCCTCAGCGATGTGTGTCGGCACGTCAACAGGATGTTGCTTTCTCCGAAAAGTATAAATGGAGTCAACTTCCAGCTGATAAATGATCGAGTACTCTACTCAACAACTGGAGGGTAGCGTGACATAGCAACATGGTCGTAAAACGTCAGTAAGGGAGACCAAAACCTTTTTGTTTTCACCAGAGATAGGGAGGTAAACAGATCGAAGATTTCGCAAGAAAGTAGACTTGGGGTCATTCTTTTGACCCATCAGAAAGATACCACTTCTATATGCGCCACAAACCCATATCAAAACTTACATCTCACCCAATTCTACCAATGCTCAGCATTGCCTTTTCAGGATATCCCACAGAATTTTAAGAATCATCCTGCGTGGACCTATCCGGAGGATAAAGCCTTTCCACGGTCAACCTAAAGAGTCCTAAAGAACTGTTGCTAAGGCGTAGAACAAAGTCATCGTAAGGTACCGCTTATGAATAATACATCCCGACTGAAGGCCTGCGTTCCATCTCGAGGTGAACAAATCTAGGTGGCAGATCGTGCAACGTCATTACAAGCACCCCAACGTAGTAGAATCACTGGAAACCTATGCTAGCCAGACGTTTACTGCGGGTTAACTTAGTTCATGCTTATGCAGATGATATCGCGAAGTTCAGAAAGAACTTGGTTATTGTGTAAGCCATAAAGTGGCACCTTCTGGTTATTTTTATGCTGATGACGAATAGACGCGTCAGCTTCCGAAGCCTTTCTGATGAAACAACACATGAAAAACCGTCGAGTCGGTTCAAAGCGTCCAATGTACTGCCCTATTGTACACTTCTCAGGACCACGAACGCGAGAACGCTAGAGCTATTTCTCTTGACATTCACAGTTGTACCATTGCCAAAACCCTGAAACTCATGGTTTTCCAGAGCAACTGACTTAAATTAAATTATTAGAATCGACTGGAACTAGACCAGAAACAATTGCAATTCTGACGAACGGAGTTCCCTGATTTCTTCATGATTTTCTGCCGCCGCTACTTCGTCATATAGTTGCTTATTTAATAAATATAGGAGAGTTCATACAGGTTGAATCAATGAGAGATGCCTAGTGATTCCAGACGAGCTTAAGCCCAGTTTCATTCGTTGTACCCAAATGTTAACAACAATGAAGCCATAAACCACGCAATAAATCTTTGTCCATGCTATTGAAAAGAACCTACTTCAGGGTTAAAGAACTTTGTTCACAAGGGCTTTTAATAGTTGTTGCGTTGAACTGTAACGTTCTCCAACCCTTCTAGAAGGAGTTCCCACTCACAGGAGAATCAAGGCCCCACCATGGAACTCAGTATCGCACCTTGATTAGCTGTTGTCTATTTGTCGAATTAAAAACAAAGTATCTACGGCTGTGCGACAAACAATGTTCCATATGGGTTACATACTGTCCTCATGGTGGGCTCCACTACCACTTCATGCACACGGAACCCGAGTGGACCAAACGTGTTCTCCTCAGCGAAGTATCCAGATGAATGCAATTTTCTCCCGTTCCCAAATACGGAAGCGTGAATAAACCGTGAGTTCAAGCAGTTGGTTTCTATGATATAGGAAACCTACACCCGTATGTGCAAAGCATCATTCTACACCCTCTCAAATCGCATTGAAAATAAGAAACAGAACCTCATAACGAAGACAAAGGGAAACAGTACCCGAGATTCAGAATAGGTAGAAAATGCAATGGCAGAACTTTTGAAGAAATCGGTTTCAGTCTTCTGCTGCCAGAGGAATTTCATTAGCGCTACTATCAGCTAGGAGGACAAGGTCGTCATATCGTTAAACGTCCCGGTAAAGTTAGCGTTGCGACCAACATCTAATCTTAAAGGCTTGATAATTTCATTAGGGAAAAAAGAAGAGACCAGTAGGGTGCTCCTAATGCGTGGGTAAGAAAATCTGTCATATGCCAGGCACCATTCACCTGTCACATGTGAGAATGATCTGATTGTACAAGAATATGATGACTGAACCATTTTGCTACGTCACAAACGATTAGGCCAGCATACGTGAGCGCTATGTACTAAACCCCTCCCTGCACCCGATGGTTCCCTTTTCACAACATATTTCATACCCTTGAACTCCTCGCTGCCTTAGACCTCACTACGCTTAACCGCTCGGAGGAATATCACCCCGAAGAAGATGGAGTATCTTCTCTGAAGAGAAGAAGACGTCTGAAGAAGAAAATGATCGAGGCAATCGCGTCAGGCGCTTATCTCCAAAAAATTATCGACAGCATGAAGCTCATGGGAGCACTGCAACTAAGTAACCTTGTGTGAGATGCACAGTTATTCTGTATTATAAGCTTGCAGAAGCTGTTATAGCAGGCAAAGCTCACAGGTGTGGTGCGTTAGGAACGAAATGGTCGCGTCGCGGTGAGAGGGGTGTCGCGCGTGAAGGAATGTAGCAGGATGCAGCAGTGGGTAAGAAATACAAGAACAAAAGCACTAATAGTAGAATTATGTATCAAATAATGATCGTATATCGATTGAGCTGTATGAAGAACGCTAGAGCTCTAATAACGGCGAATGAGTGGTCCGCGACAGCCGCGTGCGGCGAATCGATTACCCAAAATCGTTCCCAAGCCCGTCTCCCAAAGATCACCAGTAAGGAGGGTGGATGTTTAAAGCGTCCTCATCAATAGAATCTACAAAAAGAAAACAAACTACAGCTTAGGGCAAGGAATAGGCCAATCATACTAATTCGAGACATGACGAATGCTTGGAAGGTGGTGTACTAGCAAGTGGCGCACTTTTTCACACGCAATGCCATGAGTTGGAATCCTAAATCGATATTGGCCTGAGCCAACCAAGCCCTCTATCTCTCCACGGTCGGTTAATCGGTGCCAGACTCGTCTGGGAGCATGAAAGCACTGAGTTGTACATTGGCTGACTACCGCAAGCCATTGTATAGGCCCCATAGGCATTCAATCCACCACTAAGACTCTCAACGGAAGTCGAATACAAGTGCGTATCACTATTTTGATGGCTCTATCTTGACATCGTACTGCTTGAATTTTCTCTGAAAAAGCGGTTCTGGACCTGACACTTTCTCGTTGTGCCGCTGTTATCATATATTATTAAGCAAATGCAATTATGAAATGAGGGGTCCAGACAGTAGACTACCCAACTATTAAAAAGAATGTCAAATGTAATTGAACCAGACAGCACCCTGATGACTTTTTCAACGCAGTGAACATTGATCCTTCACCATTATAAAATGTCCTTTCAGCAAAGTGTAAGAGAGGCATTGAACGATGTCTCAGTTCAGCCAACGAATGACGAGATGCATTCTCCTGAGTCTGGCTATCGTTCTGCTAGGTGAGCGACTATTTTATTAAATAAATACTTTTTTCGTGTCAAGACGCCCTTTACAGGATATCACTAGCCTACGCATTTCGTTGTTTTTGATACTTCTGGTTAATGCTCTAGTCTGCATTGTCATGGTTGATTCGAATAAATAGTCGCCTTTATAAACTAAGAACAGCTCGGAGTTCATGGTCTATGGCTTACGCGATCAAGCGCCAGAACGCGTATAAGTGAGCTGTTGCCACTTCCCTTTTGTGAGTTTAATAATCCCTCCCTAACGACCATCAACCACGTTTCATCGGTCCCTTGTTGTGCACGACATCGAGTGGGAACGTAAATTTTGGTGGAACCGCAGAATGTTGTTTACTACCTGAAATTTGCTGAACTTCGCGTTTCTGGAGTTACTACAACTAACCTCGCACGTCTCAGCGCTCTATCGGGTGAACTATTGGGTTGTCCGAAAAGTTCCCGCCGATTTTTGATTCATCTTTGAGTGAAAATTTCTAGAAGGAGAAACATCGAATAACCCACTCAGGTACTATTTGCAGTCCTCCAGCGAATTGAACGATTTTCCATTCAAGGAATTTTGCAGAAACCCAAACAATAGGTATTCTGATGGTGCTATGTCTGGACTATATGGGAGGTGTGGTGAGACATCCCACCCGAGCTCTAGGAACTTTTGACGAGGGGCCAAAAATGCGTGTAGTCTGGAGGTACCCTGTTGGAAGACTACACCCTAACAATTGACCACTTCGGGTCGCTTTTGGACCATCGCTGCCTCCATAGTTTCTAGCTAACTATAGTACCTTCCCTAAGTCATCTTTTGATTGTGCGACAACAGCTCATGGTAAGTGATTTCCCTGAAATCCCATCAGCAACTCGGCATAGTCATCCGCACCTGGATTTTGACTTTTGCAGCGGTTTGTGACGGCTCACTAGGGGGCTACACGATCGTTCCCGCTGCTCATTGCTGTACACAATCCGATTTTCGTCCCTCGTGCCCATGCGTTTCAGAAACGGCTCATTTTTATTTCGTTCAAGCAACGAGTCGCGCATGGAGGCGCGATCCATCGTTTGCGCTCGCTCTTTTCGCGAGATTTCTGAACATCAGGGCGCTTTACAAAACCAAGCGTCTGCAGATGACCATGGATGGTTAATTTCGAAACACTAATTCCTTGTCCTACTCCACGAGCAGTGATGTGCCCATTTGCTTCGGTTAACATTTTGAGTTGATCGTTCAAAATGTGATAGTCTCCCTAAGGGCTGCCGGTCTTTGAAGGCAAATTCACACCGTTTGGATTCCGCAAACTAGTCATGCACTGTACGTTCCTGTCGGGCATGGTCTACTCAAACGTCATATATCGTTCATGCGGTTTGTGCCGCGTTCTAGGCCTTGCGGTAGAAGAAATACTTCAGATGTCGAAAATGCGTGCAGTGGTTCTCCATTTTCATTCGAGTCCTGTACAGAAAAACTTCGACGAATGTTGACAGAGTCCTAACAGGAATATAGAGGAGGATCTTTTCTTTCAGAAAACATATGGCTTTATTAGGTTGGGTCCTTGATCTTTTGCACAACGGTTGATAAATCTGGGGTATCAAAAATCGGCGGAAACTTTTCGGACAACCCAATATTATACTTTCACTTTTGAAATGCCACTTGTCATGATGACCACACGTGGAAGTTTTACTATTGCTATTCATGATGGTAATCATCCCGACAGAATAGTTACCCCAATACCACATGTTGGGCCATGTGGGGTCCGCTTAAAACCTTCTCCGAGTATTAGACATCTGGAGAGCGTCTTAATCCGCCAAATTGTTACCTGCTTTCGGCGAATCTCAAAACTCTGGCCTGTACCCTACCCACAACCTGCTCCACTGGCGAAAACTTTTCTTACATCTTCTGCAGTAGCGGAGAAGGGAGCGGGAGCCGGGAGGAATTCTTCACCAACTGATTGTGAGCGGCATGCCACGATTCAAATATGATAGCTCAAGAACGGCATATCCATTCAGCAGAAGAGACAATCAGGTAGCGGGTATGGCTGCTGGATAACACCGCTTTGCTCTTTCCACTCATTGCGACCATAATGGCTCTTTGCTCTCACATCAATCACTTTCCCAAATTGTGCTTATCAGTGTAGACAAGTCTTCAGAGCGTATAGTAGTCCCATGATGACATTGGCATGAATCCTGATTCGGATCTTTGGTTGCTCATTTCACACTTTGGTTTTTATGCGTGAGTGGTCACGTTTGTTGCAAAGGAACGACTTTAAACGGTCTCCCTTGCAGAAAGTTTCTTCAAACAATCTTGATGACCGATCGCTTTTCCAGTCATTGAATATTTGCAAAGATAAAATATGGTAGATAGATAAAATATCGATAATGATAGGTTTTTTAAAAATTGAACTCATCTTGAACCAGTCGATTTTTGAACTCCAAACCTATTTCTCTCATATATTGATCCGTCGTGGTCTAATCCATTGTTAACGCTCAGTGAGAAAATCCATATTAAAGGCAATTCACAATAAAAATGGGTCTCCAGAAGATGTACACACCCACAGACGGACGAATTCTCACGACGTCGCAGAGGCTGCATCATTCCCACCGGGACGAGAACCTTGCACGCAGGCAGCTCACTGCAGCGAGCTCTACGCAGTGGCACACACAATAGGACAGCTTGTCCAAACACCCCTTCCATCCAACTTTTGTCGCCACATTCTCGTCCAACCCCTTATTTTACGAACTTTTTGAAGCCTTATATTTCTCTGCATGTCGTCGATTGCCGCATTTCTTCTCCATTTCTACACTAATTTGAGTTATCGTCGTCCTAGATAGCTATGGGCCAGGCGCCAAGTTGGAGCATAAGTTGCAACACAGCATCCGACTCAAAATTTTTGCCCACGGTTGAGCGAGAACTTCCTCCATACATCTTGTATACCTCATCCTCACTATGGAACCTCCCTCACCATCAAGACAAATCCTTGAACAACCCAATCATTTCCACAACATACTTTAACCTGCCTAATCAATAAGTCCGATTTCTAATCCCATCTTTTCAGTGTCGTCCTCTGATCCTGTATGTGATCTCGAGATTGAAGCAGGAGATTGCCGCGGAAGCATACTTTCGTATGTATCGGTTGTCTTTCATTCTTTCGGATTTATTCGGGTAAATCAGCACCCACAAACATCTATGAGGTGCCGTTACCATCCCGATCTTCACCTTGTCATGTTATAGAATCTACTAAAAGGCTATAGCCATGAGGTTCCCTCTAAGAGTTCTTGTCCTCCCAGAAAATACACACCAAGTCGTAGGAGAGAGTAAAACAGATCCACGAACCTCCCTCACGTTCGACTGGGACTTGGGTTTGTCTCCGAGTGAAGTGTATGTACCAATACTACCCTTTTTGTATATATCCATTTGAACAAAAAAAACAAGCGTTCTTTGGAGGGAAAACAGAGTCGTGTTTATTAAGCCCATGCGTTCAACTTTCCATCTCAATCGAACCAGCGCTAAAGAAACAGTAGTTGATTCAGGAAATGACTTGGGAGAACCACCCATGTAGAAGTAAATGTTTTCATACTCTCGGCAAGTCAGGGTATGAATTAACCGACCACGAAGAGACAGGAAGTTTGTTACGAACTGATCACTAAGAGATGGAAGGCTTGTTTGGCTGAAGTGAGTACCGATCCGGACGGTGAGTGTGGTAGGGGCACCATATTGTACAAAAGACCTTTATATTCTGATAGGAAACATATAGCTCAAATTTGGGAATGTCATCTTATACAGTAGTTCTCATCCACTCTTTTATGACCTCTCATCCCTTTTCATTATCACTTTTTAAGGTACGGCTACGACAAGGACAGTGGAACGTGCATACCCTTCACTTACGGTGGTTGTGGAGGTAACGGTAATCGATTCAGTGAACCAGAGAAATGCGAGAGCGCCTGCCTAGGTGCTCCGCTACTCCCTGACTGATGGAGGAACCGTACTTGAAGAAGTTTTTCCATAATCATTCACAACATTTCAACTCATCTGTTCGGAACAACAAAAATAAAGCTTTGCGTTCACAGAAATGAGAAGTCTCGTTGGCATTGCTACCCCTACATGATCACTTCATCTATAACTTCTGCAAAACACACGTGCGTACCATTTGAGAAACTGGTGATACAGTCCGCTACCATACACGAACCCTCTGCCAGTGTTAGCTCATCAATGGCTTGGAGTGTCGGTCCTACGGGGAGTCCTCCTACACGCACATTCTGAACTCAGTGATCACTATCGGAAACAGATGGAGAAATCCCCGATTCCAAAACGATTATCTAAGCCTTTCTCCTTTGCCTTCTGCTCAGTGCTACCTTCAATTAGTCAATTTGGTAGCATCTCCAAAATAAATGGAGAAGAGTGAAGAACTTTTGTTTTTATGGAAGTGAGGCACCTCCTTAACGAACCTCTCCATTAGTGGCTTCTAGAGTAACTTTCAATCAACTCATTGAGTGACTTTTGATAGGTGTCCATTACGACAAGCGGTCCGAGAATACCGTCCAGCATCCTTGATACAGTAATAAACCTATGAAAAGACAGCTAGGCCAATAAGACAAGGCTACACGTCGCCATACCAAACGCAAATTCGCCCATTTGTTCAAAAATCTGCTCATATAAAGCCCTTTTCGCACTGGTACTACTTACCCGATCACGAAGGAATGGAAAGCCTGGTTAGTCTCACAATCAGATGCTCGGGATTTCATCACCGGAACATATGTGTGTTAGGGGTGCCACGCAGAATTACTCCACCTCGTTCCAACTGATTTATTATTTACATAAATACACAGGCGAAAAGACAATGTGCACGTCAGGAAAGCAAGTTAAAAAAAGTTGTAGTGAAATCAAGTTTTCTAGAATGTTTTTCAAAAGGGGCTCGACACTTCAAGGTTGCAAAGTTGTTTGGATTTATTCTAGCTCACCGTAATAATCAAGAAAACAAAAAAAACTCATGCCACAGATTTCTCCCCGAAAGGTAGCCGAAAAATAATGTCGTCTAATCGTTAGATGAAACTCAAGCTGTTGGTGTTAGGCCCTCAACACTTTCTCGGTCCTCAAGATTAGGAAATTGTTGTTCCTTTGAAGAGAGAATTAGTACTTCCATTCAGATTTCTGATTAGTATTCGACTTTATGCAGCATGCAAAACATCTTATTCAAATGTTCTATAAGTACTTCCTATTAATCTTCACAGAGGTCATTAATTTATCCTGCAACGTATGAGCTATGATTGTGAGGGTTTCTCCCTGACGGTGCACTCGCCGAACCATTGACGTACGAACCGGCGACTTCGTACTTTTCGGTAGAGCGCCCGTCTATGGGATATATTTCTGCCAGGACTTTCTGAAATATGTGCATCTTACATTCAGCACTCAGTCTGACGTGGGTTTCAGAGATCAGAGAAGTTGTCTTTGGGGTGTAACAATCTCCGGTGGAACATCGCAATAAGGGCATGAAGTCCGCTAACCTCTTCACCTCACTTCCTCCTCCCCCCAAAATTTGCAGTGGGTAGCTACCAAACCCTGAGCCACTGTTAAAATTTCCAGAAAGCCTTTTGCCATGCCATGCACTGCCATACATCCAAGGATTAGGGACCGAAATTTGTTCCCACTACATGATTCGTAGAACCAATTCAATCGTAAAGTACTCATGGGCAGAAACCGCGTTGGGAGATACTCCAAGAAATGGGATGGCCCCATGCCTCTCTGATTGGTGAACTTCAAAGCTGAATGAGGTTGGTCTGGTACGCCTGACTAGCAGTAGCTACAGTACCGTACACAGTAATGTGAGTAGCAGTTTTATAGTGAACACATGCCAAAAACCTACAAAAATAACTCCTTGCTCGGGACTTTGTCACCATGTATCCGATCATCTGGCATATAATAGATGGAGTTTTGATCGGCCACGAAAAATGCCAACCACCAACCGAACGACGACGTCACAGCGGTAATCAGAAATGAACGACATACTTGTGAAGCAACGTAAAAATCGATCGCTTCACTGAATTGGGAGACGTAGGCAGCCTGAATTTGATTCTTATAAAGTTTCATGTGCTTCCTTTTTTTTTTAGTATATAGCTTGCAGTTCTGGCTGCCTTCGGACCAAACCTCGTCGCTTATGGAGAGGCAACGGAGTGTGGAGCCCTTGATTTGAAATGACTCTCGAACCTCTTCTGGAGACCACTCATTCTACTGAAACGTTCACAGGAGGAATGAGCTAGCTACTAAATGTAGTGCTGGAGGTCTCTATCAGGGACGGTTCCCATTAAGTCAGCAAAATGCTTTTAGGTCTTAACCATTCCCAAAGAAAGTAGTACCAGTAACAGTTCCTGAGGTAGTGGCTTATTCCTGAACGTTAAAATGTTCCAGACGCGCACAATGGAAATATCGATATTAGAATATTATTAGCATAAAATTTCTCGTCTTAGCTCTCCGGTTCAGTGCTGGTTCTCATATCAAATTTGAAACTGTATTCAAAATATCGACAAAGTCAAGTACTACAAAAAAAATGTTCTGAATTTTTTTCCTCTGAAGGAGCTGTAAGCAGACGTGGGATAGCAACAAGTGACACTGCTGCCACATGTTAGGATAGGAAATTGAGTACCGGATTGCTCAGACCAACCGGGCTTTCCATTTCATCGGGGTTAGTGAGTTGAGATAAGATTCAGCTGAGAGTATGAAATCACTGATTTGCACATTATCTGAGCTCTGTGATTCATCGTACAGGATGAAGCAGAACCATGGAAGCAAATTAAAAGTAATGTAAAAACTTTGTTCGAGCACAAAAGAAGTAACAAAAGACATGGTTTTTTCCCAGAGAAAAAAAACTGGGCTAAGAGCCTTTTTTCTGGGAAACGATCTGTATACGCTCGGGTAAGGCGCCGACTGCGATGTGGAGTTATTGAAAGCTTTTAGCAGGAGACCATCAAAAAACCAAGGTTGTGGCGAGAGTTGGCGCATGCCTTGGATCTGGGTGTGCGACGTTAGTCTCGAATGACATTACTTCGCGCCGAGGTGCGAAGTGACCTCATTAATGACGAACCTCATCTTAATTACGGACCTCCTCTTGATCGTGACTAACCTCAACTTACTTATGAGAGTGATGGCAATGATTAGAATAGTGAGCAAACGGAATTTGTATAATAGAATGTGTAGAAGAGAAATCATCAACAGCGGAAAGAGTTAATAAGAAAGGATAAAGTTTTTGGCGTTGATCAATTCCGTCTGAGTGATGCGCCCCCGCACTTGACTTTCATTCAGAATCGTAGTGGCGTAATGAATGTAATGAGTGCGTATGTGGTCTTTACAATGACTTGCGGTGGCCAGCAAATGTACAAGTCAGTGCTTTTATCCTCCCAGATGAGTCTGGTCCAATTCGCCGACCCCGGAGGGATGGAAGGCTTGGTTGGGGTAGGCGGGTTGAACCCCTGACCGTGCGTGTGATATAGGGCGCCACTTACCACTACTCCACCTCCGCCCGGAAAAACTTAATATACGAAGAAATGGAAAGGTTGATATTTTTAAGAGATCTTACTCTCGTTTCTACAGGATGTAACTCATCAACGTTCCCTCAGGTTCGACGAAGTTCATCAGAGAGGAGCAAATCGCATCCAAATTGGTTTTGCATAAAGATGTCAAAATTCGTAACGAGCAAGACCATCTGAGCTGCTGTTTAATTATTATTTTTAAGATACTTCTTATTAGAAAAACTAGGCTTCTTAAGATTTTATTGGAATTTTTTGTTGAAAGTTCTACCATCTTGCATGGTAATGAAACTTTTAAAACCGAAGACCATGGAAGTTTTAGGTTAAAAAAGTGCTTTTCTAGAAATTTCATTTTCTCACTATTTTCATCATTACGGCACTCACATAAGTAAGTTGAGGTTAGTCACGATCAAGGGGAGGCGCGTAATTAAGAAGAGGTTAGTCACGATTGAGGTCACTTCGCACCTCGGTGCGAAGTAATGTCATTCGAGACTAACGTCCCACACTCCTTGGATCTAGATATTTTACAAATAAGAATCTAAAAAAAATCAGGTCGTTCCGTAGAAATTAACACCTCTGGCAATATCGGATTTGAAAGCGTATGATTCTAAACATTCCGATTATAGTCATGGTCGTTGCAGACGCAAGCCTCCTTCGTCTCAAATTGGCATTAGAGTTTCCCAGATCCTTGAAAATCACGATTGTTCTTCGAACAAAGCTTATTGGCATATCAAAAGAACGAGGGACTTCAACCGACTGTAGTCGTTGCCGGTACTGAAATTGTTTGGAGAAAATAGCTTCACACATCCAGGAAAAAAGCGATCTTGTGCAGATATTCGGAAAGACCCTTCATATCAAACTTGATAAAAACGTCTTTAAAACCGATAGCGTGCTGCTTTGGAAGTATATTTTGCTCACATGCACTCTCCCTTGAATTATAGAACATGGGGAGTTCAGAGCAACAGAATTTTGTTACTGTTTGTTTTTGAAAGTCGTTCCTGATAACTTTGCCCAATTCCAAAATGAGCAAAAAAAACATAACCTCTATAAAGTACTCACATTACGGTTCCAATTCCCCGTCCTAATAATGACTTTTGTCAGATTGTACATAAAATCCTTGTCGTCGCCAAATATCAGGAACCGATCGACACCCTGTAAAAGTACGGTAAAGTTGCCATTCCTTTTCAAAATTTTCAAAAAAATTCTTATCGATACCCACTTTTCCTCTAGCTATATCATTCGCTGCCGTCACCGTTTCCATCATGTTAGTTGAGATGTTTCTCTCCAGGAAATCAGTTCTTCGAATATGGATACACAGAGCGCTTTGATTAGGGCGATCCCAGAACGAAAATTCGCCTTCTTTGCTTGAGTAGTTGCTGAAATAGTGGTTTGTTCGAAAATTGGACGGAATGTAAAGGCTATCAAATATGAATTTGGACAACGTACGCTTTCAAGGAGTCCAACAGGAAACCTCCTTCACTGGTGATATTTGGAGAAAATTCGAGAAGTTCGCGAATCTCATCTATCATATCCTCAAAGTAGCGTGGATTCTGTGCAAAAGAGAAATCCAGAAGAAGGAACTTGTCGGGATGGTTCATCAGCCTAAATATCATGATTACTGCCAAGGCGGCCTTAGGTCAGAATAATCGTTATTCGATACTGTGAAATAGAGTTTTGTTCTCCGTCTAACTAAATAAAACCCTATCCCCTTGAGCTGACCGATTTACCAGGCCCTCCTGGAAGACAAATGCTCTCTCAAAGTCTTCCTCCGAACCTAAGTTCCCTAACACGGTATTGCTGTACTACAGTTGTCGCCTGCATCTCACCCCAGTATACTGAAAAATACATAACGATTCATTCGAATATCAATCATTGTCAGAAGAAATTTAATGCTCATACTATGATTAGCTGCTTCCTTTCTAATGAACTGTTCGTTTTTTTCTGAGCGTTAGATTTGGGTATTGTGCATATCACAAGAGCATATAAGTGTTACTGCAATTCAAAGGTAAAACCAAACACATGGCGCATCCCTCCCCTAACAGTTCACCAGCTATGCATCAAAAAATTCAGCTTACCTTCTGGGATCGTCGTAGACACAACATGACTTTTTGGCAAACGGTACAAGAGTTCCATTGATTCGATCCTGAAATCCAATTACTGGAAGCGAGGCCGTTTGGAAAACAAACCTTGGAATCACGTTGACCTCTTTCCAGTGTTAGACGGTATGTCTTCCTAAGACTTTTTTACGCATCCTCCTCCATTAGATAGCGCAACTGTTGCTCACCAATTCCTATTAATGGCCTCAAACCATCTTCATCGTCCAAAAAAGTGCCCTTCTTGAACTTCCCAGACCATCGTTGGGTGGTATCACAACTTACAGAACCATTACCCAACATGGGTATTCCGCGCTGCTTCAGCCGCTCTGTGCCCGAAACCAAACTAGCTCAGGAAATTGCCTGTGAGCTTTATAAGGGTCCCCCAGATGATGCCAAAATGTCACCTGACTGCATAATGTATTTCACCAAGTCCGAGTTTTTGGGAAAAATCAGAATCAAAACTTGTTGCTAAGGAATATCTAATATCCTAATGAGAGAGAAAACACAACAGAGCAGGAGATATCTCTAGCCGGCTGGCGCAGTGTCGTTTGGAGATATGGTTCCAAACCCTCGTCATCATGGAATGAAAGCAGAGCTCTGATGCAGGTATCACGCGACCAGCCAGCGAGGGGCTAGCCGCCAAATTAGCTCTTTCGATTTTTTTTAAAGCCCATTCGCCACTTCCGCAGTCAAGTCCCCCGGACATCGAAGGTAGTAAGCTGTAGCAAGTTAGCAGCAAGGAATCGATTCGCAAGAGGAATCGTACACTCCTCCTTAACTATAGGATGGATACTATCAGCGACAAAGAGAACTAGATCCAACTTAGCTTGGCAGAATAAGAGGCCTTTCGCAGCCGCCAATCCCCCTTAGCTCTGTCCCTCTCCATAACAATACCAGTTGAAGATGTTTTTAGCTATTCTGTAGATAACATACATAAATCTCACCTTTTCTAAATAGTATGTTCTTTCTAAAGCTGGAAACACCTGCTTGAATAGTTCCAAATATTTCAAGACGGTTCCTCGACATTCGTCTTCATGAGGCAAATAGTGAACTCGTCCAATAGTTTTGGCAATAGCGTAACCAGTTATCAGGTGGAATAACTGGAAATTGAAAATAACTGAACTGAAAATCATAGGGAATGAATCCAGATACTTATCCGTAATTTGCTCTTAACTACAGTATCCAACTCTGTTAGACTCTAGGTTTTCCTTAGTTCCAATGTCCATATACAGCCCCGGCTAATTAGGACTACCCATCAAACAAACTCGTCCCGCTGGGGAGATTTGTGAAAATAGTTGTGCTTTCTGTGGTTAATGGAATGAAAGCCGTGTGGGAGAGATGAGTGCCACAGAAAACGACGAGAATCTCTTGAAGGAGCCCATCAGTGAAATGAAGGCCGACGTCAGATTGTAGAAGGTTATGTTCCTTGTGAAGCGGTTGCAAACTAGAAGTAGAATTTAATATATCAGATACTCTGTGACCCCTGTTCTGGTTCGATCTGAAATATCCCAGAAATTCGAACAGATATGAAGAATCATTCTTAGGACACACACCGGGAATAAGAAGTTTTCTCGGTTTTATTTTAGAATAGATATAAGCCTTCAAGTGGGCAATGCTATTTAGCCCAGTTTACAAATTGAGCTGAATAAACTCACTTGATTACCCATCCGTCCGCCATTCAAATGCAGTCCAACAAATTTCGTTCCCCCTTCACCGATTCCACCGACTTTCCCAGATTTCTCAGCAGTACTGGACATGAGCCACCAATGGAGCCATATCATAAGACAGCATTGAAGAAATATTATCCATTTGAATGAACGCCTCCAACACGGACTCATAGGTTTTTGAGCTGAAACAGCTAACGGAAGATGTTTTTTGAGCTTAGTTGGATTACGGGCAAGAGAGTATTTGCCAAAAAATCACAGTAGCACCTGATTCGATAAGTTTACAGAGAAAATAATAAATCAAATATTTTTGCAAAATCATCTTACCGTCTACAGGATGGCTTTCTAAATTCGTTCCCTCATAAGGCTCCGAACGATTCAAGATGTGCTGAAATTAATTTATTGCAAGAAATATTATAAAGCACTGCTATGAAACTTAAGAATTACAACAGAGCGTTCCGTAGATTGATCGTTCGGCACGTCGAAGTATGTCAGAAACTTCATTTACGGAATAATTGGAACATCTAATAAATTACAGTTCCGGATGTCGATGTAAAAGATTGTCAACTGGTTTTCTATACAGTATGAAGGGCGAAATGGGGCAGTGAGAGCTGTATCCTAGGCATATATAGACTGAGGATCAAATCTCCGCCAGTTCTGCGCTCAACCTTCTACCCTAGAGGAGCTAACTGGCCGCCTGGAACCCAAATTGAACATTCCCTCCCCCTCCTCCCCTGAATGAAGTCAAGGGTCATCAGGAAAGTGTGAGTAAAGGACTTATGCGTGGCGCAGCTGTGGAGAATGGCTTGATCAACGACAAATGACTTATGAACTAACCTCAACCATATCGAACAAATATGGAAATTCCTCAGCGGTTCATGGAAGTAAGTCGTTCCATGGGGCTCCTCAGAACGGTTTCATGGACACACCCGGATTGTAAAGTTCCAAGGCCGGAGCACATGCCACACATTCGAATAGACCATACTTTGCTAGATGGCCAGCTTCATGATCACGAATTTGTCTCTGAAAAATCCCCAAAAAGGAGCTTATGAATTGTTTATTAACCTAGAGACATCATGGACATCTCCGTTATGCTTGTGAATCCGATGGCTCCCTAAGGCGACGTTTAAAAAAGTCTACTGCCTTAGGGAGCCATCGGATTCACAAGCATAACGGAGACGTATTTGAGGTCACCGTGGAGGTCGTAGCACAGGAGTCGCAAGTGTGCGCGCGTAAAACCCTCGAGGCATTTTGGATACAGGTCACCGATCCCAAAATGAATCGTAGGGAAGAATGCCTCGCAATCACGCGGGAGCTACGGCCTTATATAAGATTGGCCTTCCCTGACAGACTTTGATGAAGACGTACCCCCGCTGACACTGGTCGGTTGGTGCCACTAGTTGGGTGGTTCGAAGAATCCACGAAGTTACGGTGAGTGGTTCTCCTTTCGACCACCTGCGTGCCCTGGGGTTTCGAACTTAGTGGGTTGGTGGAGACGTTTGGCCGGATAATCACAGATCGATATGATCCTTTCAGGCTCTGAAGAAGGCGATTCCGCCGAAACGTCAGCCTAATAAAGGTTATTTAAAAACCTCGTGAAGAGTTCAAGACAACAACAAACTCATAATATAATCATGCCGAGGTTCATAGAAAGCCGTACATGGAACATTTAACTACTCCATCGGCTCTTCAATATATCTACTTGACATATGTAAACATCGCATTCAACGAATAAGTAAATATTTACCTGAATTAGTGAATTCAAATCAATGATAATGATAGCAAAAGATAGGATGACGTAATGTACGAGTTACATGTAATGAAAATTTGGTCAACAAACGAATAAGCTAAAAAGCAATCTGTATTGTAAATTTAAAACAAAGGCAATGGTACAAAGAAGAAACAGCTTGCAGCTCCCCCCCACCTTGGCCATTTCTTTTTCGACCCCTTCTACGCCATGATATTTCTCGTACTCTAACTGACCGCGGTCTAATTAACCGATAATAAGTTGATTAGGTAGATCAATTTGACCATTTTGTTCTACTAACAAATACTAAACTAGGAAAATTTTTCCAAAATGGGAAAGTCCTGGATATATAAAAGTGGTGAAGGAAGATGCTAGCCATAAGATCGATCTCGAGGAGCCGGCTTATTCCAACCAAACTTTTACTGTAATTCTTATACTATCCCGAACCTAACATTGCATAATAACCCTTTAACAACCCAAAAAGTATAGATAAACAAATAAATAAAATTCCTCGTCATTCAGTCTAGAAATACTGATTGAAGACCAATCTAGCCTTTATCCCTTTCTACACGACAATGTGCTAGCTCTGTGCCCATTTGAATACCTGTGCATTTCTGGCTTGAAGCCGGCTGTACGGCGTATCCAAAACAATCGATGTCAACAAAAGTATAACCTTCATTTTGACAAAAAACACACGTTCAACGGGTACACACACAATTCATTGCGTGCTATCAATAGATTTGTCATAATTGGCTCTAGAAAAAACCCTTTTTGTATTAAAAAAAAGAATAAAGCTACCTACTACAAGGCATATTGACAAATGCATAATCACCTAAAAATGCGGAGCGCAATAACAAAGTGGAACCTCAACGATATATGGTAATAGTGTACACAAAAACAACGATGATTACAGCTTCATGGAGTTGTTTACAGAGATTTTCAATTGGCAGCTGCCCATTTTTGCAGCTCTTCCATTTCGGTGTCCATTCGACGGAACTTATCACGACTGGCTCGTGATCGGGTGATGGGTCCAGCTGGTACGTCAGGAAGTTCCGTCAGGACCGCAGGTGCGTTATTCTGCAAGTATCAAGATTGAAGGTCGGAAATTCATACCTATCTAATCTAAGTATGTCTGATTATTTATCCACTGCAAGAGAGACTTCATAGAAGCACATCGAACATAAATTTGTTACGACGTAAGAAGGAATTGGGCTTAGTATGAGTATTTTGGTGTCATCCAATTCGTACCAGGCTCTGAACGAGAATCCCTTACCATACACCTCCAGGAGGGCAGCATGATTGACCGATACATCAAACGTACTCAATGATTTTTTGTATACAAGGTTTGAAATTCCGCCTCGAAATCGAGCTGTATACAAAAAATTACGGATGAAATACCAAGATGTTCCCTTACCAAATCTCATCTATGTTCTTTAAAGGATTTATTCGTGTATGTCATGAACGATATTTATAGCTGAAAGCCTCAATCGATAAAATTAGCTAGGGAAGGATCTTGTTAAGCGGACATAAAGGACCCAGATGAACACGTCCCAGATTGTCTCTGCTACTGCGAGGTATCAAAAAAGGCCAATGTCTCGAGCAGCGCTTAAGGGAGGCTCATACAAAATGACTCAGGATTCTCGCGAGTGAGTGGAATAAGTCGCGGTTGGGTCCGAAAGCGATGAAGGAAAATAGGTAACAGGAATCACTGAGAGACTTAAGACTTCACTACTCGAGCGAACTGATGGGAAAAAATTAATTCGATTAATTCGAGGAGTACATATTGTCGCATTTGAAAGCGAAGGATTTTTGAAAGCAGACCTCTCGTTTGAAAGGATTCAGTTCGGAATAATCTAGTTTGAAAATCGAGACAATTCATGACAATGACTTCAAACTTACCTTCTCGAGATCCTCAAGTTCTTTGAGCAACTCGTCCTCGTCATGGACATCACCTATAGGTTGACTGATGGCATTGGCAAACTCATCTGACAGTTGCAAATCCTCAGCTATACTGTCCATCAGATCTCCGACCTTAAAGTACCATAAATTAAGAAGTCAATCAGGGAAACGGATAGGTGAAGAGACGTTCTTTGTGAGCGGAAGCGTAAGGGTAAAGGAGTGAGTTTAGTAGTGAGAGGTAGGCCTAACCTTGTCCAGGTCAAAGTTCTGGTTGGCTATCTGTAGAGCCTTTGTAGTTTGATCCAGCACTCCTAATACTTCCATATTGAGGCCAGCACCCTCGAGAGCTGTTCGTTGGGCTTCGATTTTCATCATCACCTAAAAAAAAAAAGAATTCGCTTGAATATTGATCACAATCAGAACAGTTGCCAGAGAAAATAAGGTGAAATATAATAGATAGGATATAATCAAAAGAAAAATGAGATCAATTTGGCATCTACGTTACGTCCACTTATAGCACTTTGAACTGATTTTACACTCGAAGATACAAATAACTATGCCTACGATCTCAGGTAGAGAGAGATCCATGGCGTACTCCTATGTCGTGATCAAACCCGCAGAGTTAGCTATGAAATTTTCCTTGTTTTTCAGATATAATTATGACCGTGAAGCTAATACGACTCTAATGAGAAGTTGAACATTTCTACAAACAACTTCCAAACATTGAAGATTTCTTACTCGAGAGCAGTCTCCTTTTGACTCCTAATTTCAATTGAAATACCAGCGAAAAACGAATTTATAGCGCTTTCTTACAGTTCTGAACAGCCTTCTGATTCGCCTCCCTATGGAGAGCATTCGAGGACTTCACACAACAAAATCTACGATCTCGACGTAAGGCTAACGTGCGTTGCATCTATTTGGTTCTGATTTACCTTTGTTCTTCTAGCAAAACTTTCGCTACTTATTTTGTTTTTTCCCCTGACGTCAATGAGTAGGCTTTCAAAATACTTCTAGTATCGAAATAAAAAAGTAGGTATGGAAAAAATATCAACTTACCCCATCGATCCGTGACAATTCCGTTTCGTAGTGCTTTTTTCGTTTTAGAGCTGCCAACGCTGCCTTTTTGTTTTTCTGCCCATGTTTCTTGGCATTCGCGATTTCCTGTAAAAACCTATTGTATTTACGAATCGACGGGATGGTGATCAAAAAAATGAGGTTAAACTTACGGCGCTGATTTTATCTTCGTAGAACGTTTGCTTCTTCGCCAAGAGATCTTCGATGTCGCGTAAATTGTTGATGGCGTCTTCAGCCGATGGAGCGGATTGCTTTCGTTTACGTTTTATACCGTCGATCAGCTTCCCCAAGAGTGGCATCTTCTAAAACATTTATACTTAGCGAAGATAACAGCTACAGGTACCCAAATCATACAAATCCACAGTTATCAAAAAGAGTGTCGTATCATATAAAAACCGTTGATTCCTAGGCTTCAATCAAGACGAATGCACAATAAGCGAACAGCTGAGGTCCACACAATCAGGTTGGCGTTCTATAGGGAAGCCGGAAGCATTACCATTGATGTGAAGCCACATAAATTCCAGCTGCTCCTGATTGCATTGCCTTCAGCCTAATCACCCCCAAATCGAGGTGGTTGAGGGGCAAAGACCAGGAAATCCAAACAAATAGAAGAAAAATGAGAAAGAAGAAATTGAAGTGAAAGAATACTGGCACAGGTTGAGTTTCAGATAAGATACGGGCAGATTGAACACTATACTAGACTGAGGGAGGACAGAACCGTTCAGAAAGGGTCAAACTTCCGAAAAATTGAGTCTGACTCTGTTTCGGACTAAGTCGCTAGACTGCGCGTGATGAGAACAGCAATGCCAATTCGGTGGCGATTGATAGGCTCCTCGTTAACGGTGTAAACATTGATTTGATTACTATTTCACTACTAGCTTTGTTAGATATTTAGTAGTGGTGTGTACATTAAAATGAAATTGAAGATCGAATATATGGAATCGACAGGATAAATTTATAGTCTTTGATCTATTCCCTGCATTTTAATTAGATCTAGAGACTTCCATCACAGCTCTACTTCAAGAGAGTCAACATCATTGAACTTTACAACCCTTTCGTTTTTCTCTGGCTCCAAATGTTTGAAGCATCAGGCTGTCAGCAAGCACCAAAAACCATTGAACTTTCGCGTTTCAGAATTTTCTAAGATAGATATCTCGTTATCAGCTTATCTGGTAAGATGAGGACTGGCTATATTAGAGTATTATTATTATTATTATTATTATTATTAATTTATTTATTTGATTGAGATTGATATTTGATTGAGACTATTATTAATTTGATTTGAATTGTTTATCATTTTTCCCAATCGTTTTAATTCGATCCTAATCATGTAGAGCCAAAAAAGGTCGCATCGCACACAGTCCAACAAAGCCTCAACTGAGGATTACTGCAACCCATGAACTAAGACATGTTTTGGGAAAGAAAACGCAGAGCTCTGTCAATAACTTTTGCATTACCAGAAAATGCAGCCCCAGGGGGGGTCGCGAGTACACGGCGTATTCCAAACTAACGGCTCTTGAACTTTCCAACACCCCCTCCATTCATGTATACAAAGTATAAAGCACCCCAAATGCAAATATCCATAGCCCCATGCATGTTTCAATAATTTCTTATGGAATTTCCCAATTTTCTAACCTTCTCCTTGGAGAAGGTAATAAATGGACGCAACCAAAAAGACTAGAAGAAGAATATCTGCAATATAGTGCTCATTTTATGATAATATAAGAGTGCAGAAGAAAGTGTAAAAAGTCACGGCCAGCAGAGCAGCTGTTGGACGGGGTCCGTGCAAATGTATCAAAAGATAAACAGAAAAAATTCGTTAACAAGGATGACAGCTGGGTCTACATGCTCTCAAGGTCTTCAAAAGCTGAAATGCACCAGTGATAGAAATAAAACCATTAACAGAACCTTTTTTGACTTGCTTCAAATATCATATTCCTCTATCTCCATAATGTGGTGATAATGAATGGTAACAAACAAACATACTCAGTAGCATCTACTAATAGTGGCCCACCAACAGAGACTATTTGAAGTTAAGAAAAGTGTCTTTTTGGAAAGTAACCACGCGTCATTATTAAAGTAGACCGCTTCTCATGAGGAAAACGTGCCTAATTAATAAGAGTTTAAGCAAAAAGGGATATTATTTCAGGAAAAGTTCAGAAAGTGTCTCGGACGGTTCCAAACCGATGCCAAAAACATCGGAGGGCTTGGCAAAGTCTGATGAGAATCGATTAGAACCACTCGACAAAGACAACTCAACGGCATCGCGGCCTCGACAGACACAAAAACCCTATGTGAGAAATGGCAAACGAAAAAAGGGCGGGACCTGTGATTTTAGCAAAGCAAGAGCTTCTACTGAATCCCAGGCGCCCCAAATAGCTTCCCATCGAAGGATTACGGGAAAACCCCATGACCAATAATCAAACATATTATATATGAGCAGATAAATAAATATATATATATATAACAATTTAGAGCTTCACAAAAGGTATACACCGTTTTTTCGAAACCCTTTCAAGGAGGTTTCAAATTGGGAATGGAGCCAGAAGCCGGTAATAAGTACTGATCAGACGAAGATAAGTAACCGGTTCTGGAGGCCAGAATTAAGGCTTTGCAAAACACCATAGAAAAAGAGCATTGCGAATTCCTATAGTCATAACAGTATAATTGCTACTTCTATTTACCTTTACAGTAATATCCGGGGAACAGACTGAAAGTGATTCTTACTATCGTATATATGAGAACGCCTATCCTGCCGATTCTACGATTACAGGACGAAAATAATACCAATCGTCGGAGGAAAATGACCAGTCCAACGATGCGGTGACAAAGGAGCGCCACGAAGGGAGGAGAGGGACAAACAAGCACATGGGCGCTCTTTTCATGGCTAAATTTCTCTTTGCAGCATAACCTCGGTGAAAGCAGAGGAATGAAGTAGAAGAAGCTCTCTTCCCGCTGCATTCTTCCTATCTTGTTAAGGTATTGAATACTGAATCAAGTTCCACCTAATAAAACTTCCGCGGCCGCTAATTGAATGCAGTATTTGTCCAGTCTCAGTTCTAGACACAGATTTCTCTCCGATCTTCTCTCCCTCTCCCCGTTCCAAACATTCTTGCAACCTGTAGTGCTGCTAACCACTTTACACCATATTCATTTCCCGAGATTTGAATGGCCTGACCAGAGGGCAGAACTGATGGAACTGATCTCTTTTGAAAGCCATTCAGAAGGAGTGATGAGCTCGACCTTTACACGTTCATGGCTGGCTTAAAATTGTTTTACAGCCATCTATAATCGTAGAAACATTCACAATGAATATAGAATACAAAAAACTGCTCAGAAAGAGGTTCGACCGTGTTTTTGTCATCGGATTGCTCAGAAATCTGTGCCGTCTTCACCTTTACATCTGATAGCTCAAATTCCTAGCCCTTCAAAAAAGGAAAGCCTAGGTCCGTACAAATCAGGTGAGGGATCTGTAAGCAGAAAAGAAGAAGTTAACGATGGGCAAACCGATTGACAGACTAGCAGTTTTAGGCAGACAGGCAAGAAGACAGAAAGACCGATAAACATATACACATGCAGAAAAAAAGAGTGGAAGGACTGGAAACTACAAGGAATGGAGAACAAGGCCACCAGATTTCTTCATCATGATTTACGACTACAGCAGCTTAGTATCAGAGGTAACGAATCCCTTCACCGTAATCTTCTCCACTTCTGAGCAAAACGAAGTTTATTCCACTTTTTTCACTCACTCTGCGAGAGGAAGGAAGTAGGAGAGCGAAAAGGAATCATACGGGAGGGCCCCATCAACCGACTGTGGCGACACGTTGAAATGTGATGAATCTTTGTTTTTTCTATGTTCACAACTATGCCGGTTAATGGTAACTACCCAAATTCGGCAGTATTTGTAAGCGCTGTTATTCCACGACTTTACAGAACTTCAGATATGACACTATGCTCCTGAGATAGAAATTTTCCTTATTTTAGAGTCAAAGCTGCTCAAATTGAGTGGCCAAGGCTAATTAGTGCCATACGAAATCTTTAAGTACGTCGTACTGAACTTCATTCAACTCTTCTCTACCTTATGACCTTCCCGACAGCTCAAAAAGAAGACATTAGCGAAATTGGCTTTGAAGTCGAACAAAAAGAAGAAATTCTCAGACGTGGTCGATGAGCGATACGTAGTCTTGCGAAGAAAAGGGCAAAAAGGAAAGTAAAGCACTGAAGTCCAAGAGCAAGCAGGTGATTCAAATAGTAATGGCTAATTCAATACTATAATAGCTTCTAGGAATCCCAAGAACAGCATGTCCGCAGTTTTGGAATAGGAATCAATTTAGAATAAGATTAGGTACGAAGTACTCTCATCTCAATGTGCAACAGAAGGTCGGTGTAAAGGGACAGTTTCCGCAACTGGAATTGGCAAGGTTAGTAGGACAGGTTTTGACCGTACTAGCAAGACATATCTTCTATTCATAGCTTCCTTTCATACTTTTTCTCGATCCCCACGCGTTCTGTTCCTGCCTAGTAATCAAGTACACAGATGTTTCAAAGGAATACATTATGAACAAGCGAGGCTGAAACTGCAAGCATGAAACTCGTCGAATTTCTGCCCTGAAGCACTTTCGACATGAAGGATTCGAGATTGGATTAAGTTAAAAAGGGACATTCCTATCACATCCCGACTAAGCACATTGGACTAGAAGATTAAATTGGTACAAAAAGAAATGGCTTCCACTGCTCAGAGACCAAGGCTTTGTAGAACTTGAAGAATAAAGAATTCAGAAGAGGAGGTCCAGGTGCCAGTCTCATCCGAACAAAGGAGTACGTGAAGAAAACAATAAACAAGGAGGGGAATTTGGCTCAGAACCTAGCCTTCACTCCAATGCATCGAAGGCTTTGCGAAAAGAACTGCTAATGAATCTCTCTGTCTAAAATCGGGTGTTGCACGGGATGGTTAGCCTGAGTGATAAACCTCGGATGTGGTGCGTTAGGAACGAAATGGTCGCGTCGCGGTGAGAGGGGCGTCGCGCGCGAAGGAATGTAGCAGGATGCAGCAGTAGGTAAGAAGTACACGAACAAAAGTACTAATGGCAGAATTATGCATAGAATAATGATCGCATATCGATTGAGCTGTATGAAGAACGCTAGAGCTGTAATAACGGCGAATGAGTGGTCCGCGACAGCCGCGTGCGGCAAATCGACTACCCAAAATCGTTCCTAACGCCCGTCTCCCATAAACCTCTGAGTAACGGTGATTGCAGGTCGTTGTTTGCGCAACGAGTGCATACAAATTTAGATCCACTACGATTATTGAATGGGACTCGAGTACATGGCGTATCTTTGAAAGGACATGGATTGATCTCGAGGGCTTAATTTCTAAGCTTTGGTGACCACTAGAGGTACCCATTATGGAAGAATCTCCAGAGTAGAATGGAATCGAAAGGAAGAAGGACTATGTGTTTATTTGTTTTGTTCTGAGTTGCCCTTTCAAATCATCTGACTCACAGTCGTTTATCAATATGTTGACTGGGAAAAAAATGAATGCTTATGTGGGAACAAAACATGAAATAGTGGATTAATTCCAGGAATGGCTCTGGTTAGGCCACTTTTGAATCAAACAGCCATGTGATAGACAGTTTCTTCATTTTATTCTCCTCTCCGTTTGCTAAGTCAGGGAAGAATAACTCAACCCTTACAGTGCCAACCTATGTATTTGATTTAGGGGTTCTCTTAAACGTCCCATACTCCCGTGAAAACAAATCTTAAAAGCATCTGCGTTAGACTAACGAACTTAAAGGGAAATCGTCCTTTGGATGGCAATTATAGCGTCTCGTGCAGAATATAGATATTGATCGCAAAGTGACAGACTCAAGCTCCTCCGATAAGAAAAGTCGGACAGGAGTTAAGCCTGCAAACACACAACGCAGAGAAATCGAATGAGCACCGACGGCATGCAGTAGTCGGCGATCGAATCGCTCCCGTCGGGCGATGGGTGAGAGCGTAGGCCAACTGGTTGACGGCTGTAGAAAGAAACCTTCTTAGGTTGTTGCGAGCATTCATAATCACCACAAGAGCCCTCATGAATAAAAGATACGACGGCATGCTAAGTATGCTACAGATTACCCCCTTTCGAAGAAAAAGTAGGGACAGTACAACAATTTAATTCTTTCTTTATATAAAAACAAAAACAATAAATAGTGCAGGGAAAATTGTTTTGTATATACGCATGGTTCCCGAGATCGAATTCCACCAAAGCCAATGGAGCTTTCTATCTTTAGGAATCGATAATCAAATGTGAGATCACCTTCTCAAAAACATTACTGCTCGCACCATCAATCTTTCTTTTTTTTTCTTCCCGAGAGCCAAGTCCCAAAAGTACTACCGTACCATCTTGGAAAAAGTCCTCATTAATCAGCTGTGCAAGAGGCTCTCAAACATCACCAAGGAAGAGGCAAGGAAGAACTCCGCCTCAGTTGAAGATTGAAGTGATGAAGTCTCTCATATAAATCCTCATCAACTGCCTACACTGACCACAAGCCGAGATACAGTAGCGCTCAAAAGTGTTCGGCCAACTTTAACTTGCCGTAACTTTTTTCCCAGTGGAGCGAATCACATGAAATTTTGATATGTTTAGCTAAAGCATATTTAACATTGTCCAACACTACTTGACTGCAAAACATCGATATCCACATACTAATGGGGAGGCGTTTGTAGACTATGCTGAAAGCAAGTTTGCGACGTCTGCAGTTATTCCGACCATATGTACATTTTTCTTCTCTTCTGGGTTCGACATTAGTGCTCGTACACTCAAGACATGGCAAAAAGGAAAGGACTCTTAGAAGGACCATCATTAGTATTTCCAGTTGATTTTTTGTTTAAGCCCTTTTGGATATCTGGAACATGATCACATTGCAGGTTAATAGTGGTAAATATTCACACTACACCAATGCTACACATATCGAAATTTCGCTTGATTACATCCAGTAGGAAAGAAGTTACGACTGAAAATTATAACTGAAGAAGCATTTCGCCGAGTACTTTTGAGCGCTACTGTATACCCCTCCCCACTTCCAATCCATTGAGTCAAAGAGCATTCTAGAACAAACAGAGGACTACTGTAGCTTCTGGAATAGCCAAAGGTGGAATCCTTAATTATGAGGGTTTTCTAATCAACTGAAGGAAATGTATAGGATCATATGTTGTTAGATTGAATTGGTAGGCCTTGCAAACTTTTTTGTGAGGCAATTCACTTCAGTGGCCCAAGTTATAAGCGAAACGAGCTCAGACCAAAGAAATTAACTACTCCATCTGCAAACCTTGCGGAACAGATACGTTACGACAACATAAAGTGAACTGGCTCTCCGATGCTGCAATAATCGAGAAGCTGGAAAACATTTGACCATAACTCTTTTGATTCTCCGGAAGCACAAGTGCTGGGGCACTAAGATGAAAAGAGCCGCTGATAGTATGGCAATCTGTGAAAACAGAGCATGAAGTATGCCCTCTATGATGGCCCTTCAAAACTGTGGACCACGGTTACTCAACTTAATAGGCATTCAATCATCTCGATGACTCTTAACAAGAATTTGATGCATGGCTCAAGCCGAAATTCTGGCGACGCTTCTGCCCAATAAAGGTAATCCATCTACACTGAATATTCAATTGCCCCTGTGAGGCCATAATCTGTGTTTTTGTGCTTAGCAATTTAGAATTAGTCGAATGACTTGAAATGAATGGCCAACTACCTGGTGATTCACTGGTCCCTGCACAGCCCATTTTTAAACTAACCTACTTGCATAAGCATGTAATTAAGATAGAAACTCGGAAACTCGAAGAAAACAAAGATATTTCGCATGTGGCTGCGAGGACGAAAAAGAGTGAAGATAAAATCAACTGAACAGGTTATGGCGACGGTGGCGGTGGAGCCGAATGAGCCACTGCTGATGGGATCGGAGATTCGGCATTTCTTTCTCAGCGGCGGGTCGCACTGCCAGCTGATAGTGTAACAAAAGACAATTCTCGATACTTTCCCAATCAGACTCCTCGCATCGCATCACAGCAGTATCTATAGGAAGGGTATCTAGTCACAATTGAATTCTCAGAACCGCCTCTTGGAAGAGAAGCTCGAAAAAAAAAAAACCAAATAGGAAGGAAGTTTGACTTTATGTTTCTTTCGGGTCGCCTTACATGTGAGTTCGCCACCACCGCCGAAATGGTCCGGGATTATGGATCATGTTAAGTTGTTTGAACTTCCTACATGGGATCCCATGTGATCGGTGCATCCTCTACAATGCCGGTGAAACTCGTCCGAGGATACACACGGGCAATTTTCGAGCCTTTATAACTGCCTAGCTAGGCCGTTTTCCGACCCAATAGTGCCAGATATGGTAGAAGCGGGGGCCTCAAATTCATCCTGTGGGGAAACCTCAGAAGACATTTTTATCGTGAACTGTGCCTGTAATGGATCAAATCGCGTTCAATTCTAACAATAATAATCTTTCCCAAGTATGGTAACCACTATCAGAGCAGTCTCAAACAATACAAATGACCGACCCAACCGAGGTTAGTCAATATTTGCGAAATAGTCCTAGTCTGAAGTTGTATGGCCCAGATCATAAGCAAAGGAAAATAAAAAAGGAGGTGCACCTCAAAAACAAATCAAGTAAGTTATCTAGTACTTCTACGTACGTAAATCTTTTTCCTTCTGAATCGAGACAGATAAGGCTACAGCGCTACCGCGGGTCTAATCCCAGACACAATTCGACCATTTCGCACTTTTTGCTCAGACGCCCATCGAATGGGGTTAACCGCCCTGTCAACAGCTGCTCCTATGGACCTTTTTCTCTAGCCATACATCCCCAACGACAAGTGAATCACAGCATTACTGCAAAATCAGAATGACAAATTTATGGAACGTTCTGGTCTCCCTTTTTACGACTATTTGATGGGAAATTCACACCCTACGCCAACGTCCCTCTGCAACTGGTCAGACAGCACTTTCTAATGCAAATATTTGCTTTGTCCTTACCTTTAGGAGCTGGGTTCAGTAATCCTTATCAGCTCGGAATGTAAGTGAGAAGAGGACATTGAAAAGTAGGGTAGTGTCCTGATGCGGATCCCATTCAGACAGCCATAAGGTGTTTTTCCCTAAATCCCCATAAAATGTCAGCGCTATTCGTAAACCGACGTGCGACAGAACGACTTCGATTGTTCAGTGAGCCATACTTCAAAGGAATTGTTGGATTAATTTTAGAAAAAGAAATTGCGTTGTGGTCGTACAGGGAACTGTGTGATTCGACACGGTCTTGGTTCATCACAAAGGAGACGTGGCCCACCACAGTTCCCACGACTGGGTTATCTCAGTAAGATGATGAGAGAAAGGTTTTCTGTTGAATAATTGAATAATTAATAATTTCTCCCTGTTCTATTCTGTTCCTGCCAGCTGACATGTGGTCCGACGAATCGGCAGCCGGTGCTCCAAAAATAATGATGTCTGCCACTGCAACCATCTTTTTAGGATCCAACACCCCCAAGTCATCCCAATGAGCACAAATTGTCTGAATCACGCTTTGGATGTATGAGTTCAATTATTAGGGGGCCCTTGTTGTTGTTGAGGTCGTATACAGCTTCTTGCAATTACGTGCACCGCTTTCCTATCCGGGAAGAAGCAGAGCAAACAAACTCAGACTTCAACCAGTAATCAGAGAAAATACTTATAAGGTCGATGCATCGCTTGTTCAGAGATTAGGAGTAACCTCATGAGATTTTCAATCAGAGATTAGGAGTAACCTCATGAGATTTTCAATCGGAGATTAGGAGTAACCTCATGAGATTCACGCTCATTTGATGAACAGAACATAAGGCACTCTTTCTCAACAGAAGTTGTTACCGCAGCTGAGGAGCCAAGTTGTCAGCCCATTTAATCTACCACTTAATGAAATAGTCAAGGGCAGACGGCGGCAACGTTGAAAGGAAAGAAGTGGAACAAACGAATTGCTGCTGTCGAGATGCTACCTATTATTTTCATATTTTCTTGTATGAATAGAACAACGATCAACTGGATCCCAGGAGGAAGAAACGATTTTACATTTTTTTTTTCTACCAAGGCTGAAGAATGGAACGAAAGGAGCTCAAAAAGGGGCCTTCTGATTTCATCGACTTTCTTATCAATTCCTTAGAGAAATATTAACATTATATCGAAAAAGCTGCGAGATAGAATATTCACCGGGTGCACCTCGACAAGCCGAGCAGTTGACTGGGCCTACCCACCGAGACCTTACAGAATATAGAAAATCAGACATACCTTTCTAAGCGTGTACAGCATGACGAATGGAAAAGTTCTCCGACACCGAGGCTTACTTATATGCCGTGATTTCAGCATGAGACCACCCACTGAGAGGCAAGAATAGAATTAACGACGTTCGAGATAGTATCAGTAGTGAAGTGCGTCAATTGGGTTACTGTAGCGGGAATGAGTCATTGCACTTAACAGGTGTGCTTGCCAAGTAGATGATAGCAATCATGAGGACACCGAGGTGAACAATGTTTTCATTTTTGGCTCCGTCATTACAGATAAGAAATGGAACCCTTTCCTCGTGCAATATTCAAAGAAACCTCAAGCAGGAGGAAGTTAGGGGTATTCTAAAAGAAGTTCCCAACAAAATTCACCTAGAAAAATGTTTGAGCAAGGTCTGAAAGCATGGGAAACTCTGTAGAGCCTCAAGATCGTCACTTAACAACTTTCAAACGCTCTGATATAGAATTCAACTCTAGAAACTTGAACACTCCAAGGTCGGATAATATCTTACACTGCTACTTTACTTCGAATTACCACTAGCTCTGAATATGACCTTCCTTCTTTCATTTACCCCCCGAGTCCTCATACGACTCCATTCTTCACGCGGCTTTATTAAGCACTTTACACGAACGAATGTTTCATATCCTTTTGACACGAATGTCCAAACTGACTTTAATTAAGGTGAAATCAAGCTCCGACCCCATCCTGCACTCTTTATGAAATCTATTGGAACAGGTCCCGCTAGAACTGAGTGGGTCCCAAAATGTAAAAATCCGACCTGCAGGCAAACAAAAACTACTTCAAAACAAAAAAAGCTATTCACTTGGGGATGCTCGGCTTTTTTAGGTGATGAAATAGGTTTGATGTGTACAACTACGAATGTCTTAAAGGTACTGAATCATCCTAGTTGAATATTCAAAAAAGTGCTCATCAAAGTGAGAGATGAATCAGACGATGATGTTCCGGAGAAGACTTTTACCCAGAGGGAGGGTTCCACCATGAAGTCAGGAACATTAGTTGTGATGCCATGTGTCAGCGGTGCTTTGTGGAAGTTTCAGCTTTTCGGAAACAAAGGCTATAAAAAGTCCTTGAAAAGCATTACTAGCTACAAGTTTAGGAACGTATTTCCACGAAAGTCTCAAAATTACCAATTCTGATTCTCTCTAGTGAGAGTACGTTGAATATAACAATCCTACTCAACTGGTGTTTCATTCGATTAGCCCTCCGCCTTCCCATCTTTCCCTGTTGTCCAAAAAGTAGCCAGCTAGTCGCGAAAGGATCCTAAGATTATGTATTCAGCCTTTGCGAAAACCTCATAACTTAGGATTCTTGCGCGACTAGCCTCATTTAGTCTGGAGTCCAGATTAAGAGGCTAGCCATACTACAAAATGACTCGCCATTTCTTTTGTAAAGCACCCTTGATGAATGTAATGTCTCTTGAGAACTACTTCGTTCTACTACATGGGGGTCGCCTATCAGGCTTCGCTGCTGGTACAGACGCGAGCTAACCTAGGCAGGCGACTTTCTAAGATGGAAAACCTTTCAAACTTTTACCTTCGAATTTGGATGGAACATTTTACGCGTTCGTGTTTTGCATTCTTACTCTTTTTCAGTTAATTTCATTTTTATAATAAAGGCTGCTGTCCTCTAAGTTAGGCACACCCGAGTTGATGAAATAAATAAGTAAATGCGTACATACAGCTACTGACATATATACTTATAAAAGTAAATGAATGAGTAACTATGAACCTTATGTTTATGCGATACGCTCCCAACCGAGCTCTTAGGAAGTAAAAGCTGATTTACTCACAGGGATTTCGAGTCGATGCCTCCTCGTCTTTTTACGTCCCATTGAAGCGCGAGTTGAACAAAAAGATGAGGAAAGGGGAGAAACGGGTTCCCACCCTCACAATCGATGCCACGCCACCCACAACTGAGGAAAACAACCACATCGTGGCTGAGTGGTCATGCGTAAGTGACAATCATTGGTTTTGACGTCATCAGTGGAGAACCGGAAAATGATAGGGCTATTTTCTCGTGGAGATACAATTGTGAAACTCCTAGAATGAGTGAGACTTAAACTTTCATAATCTCCGCTGTCAAATCGAATCCATATGAAGTCAAAATATTTGAAATCTTTAGAATGGGTTCGATAAAAGTAACTCGAAGCAAACAAATGGGCAATCTTTGGTGCCCTTGAAAATACTGGTCCTTGAATGTTTTCAATATAAGACTTGGACTGATCGGAGGGCCACAAAAGACCATCGAAGAACTGATTCTATGTTGGACTATGAAACCACCACCAACCAAAACCAACATGCAGGAGTCCACTTGCACCTTTTTAAATGTGAGCGAGGGTTTGGAAAACGAAATTTCTCTTACTGCCGACTTATGCAGATCTTCGTTTAAAGTTAAGTTATAGCCACGTTCGAGTAATCCATTAAAGAATACATACTCTTTAAAAAGCTTTAGAAGTGGGAGTTTCCAATGCACATCCCTGCCTGCAGTGGTTCCAAAAGCATGTTGTACCTCAGTTATTTTTTCTTTAGAGATTGTTTTGGCCATGTAAATTGTACCTCTCCAAAGAGATGTCCTTTCTAGCGTGCCGGGCAGTCGCCCGCGCCAGCAGATATAAACAAAGTAATAACAGTACCGTAAGAACATGAACGGGTCGCACAATGCTCAAGTTAGTGTGGGAAAGGGTACACAATGAGTTCCCGATAGACCTTACTATAAATGTATCTTGAGTTGTCACTCTGGTTACTCAACGAGCACTCTATCAACAACATTATAGGAACTAAGACTAGCCGTAAGTTGATGACACCTGTTCAGTTTCTCATTTAATATAAGAATATCACTTCCTTAGGAGTTATGTAAAGGTTATCTGTTACAAGCATCCTACAAGTAACAGCTTTCCAGTTCACTTTAACATAGTAGAAACACTTTTCATTTGCGGCCCATCTTCAAAGGCAATTAATGGAAAGAATGCAAAGCGGGAAGAGAAGAAAACAGAACCGGAAATACGATAAAGAGAAGCATAAATTGAGTAACCTTCAGGGTCACTCGCGGAACAATAAAATAACAGTAAAAACTCCGCAGGCAACGCAGGCTGGCTCATAAATTAGCCCAATAAAGGGATAATGTGCTGGAGTTTCGAAGGAATTAATTGGGGAAGTTGCAGAAAAAGTTTTGTAACAGCAATTTCAATCAAAACCAGATCTAAAGCTTCCCGTTGGGAATAAGTCGATTTTGAGAGCAATTAGGCTGAAGGGTTCGAACGCTCGAAAAAAAAAACTTGAATTTCTTTACTAACTCTGCCACGGTCTTCAGTGAAACGAAAATAAAATAAAACCAAAATAAAACAGAAAAAACAAGGCCTCATACAAACGTCAACAATGAGGTGTAAAAATAGATTGGCCTCCATAAACGACTATTATAGAACCGCTAGTGCGATTTCTATGAAAATATTTGCTTTAGCAAGGCATGCGATGGAAATGTCAATAGTAACCATATTATTAGTTCCATCAAGATGAAAGTGACTGTCCGTTGACAACATGAATACGATGTCAAGAAAAGAAAAAACCATTCAAAAGGAAAATTAAGAACATTGGAGAAGAGGCTAAAAACAGAGAACTTACACGTTTAAAGAATTTCCCGAGCATCGTAAGTGCTTCGAGATGTAAGCTGATGAAAGGTTAGGCTTCATGTTCAGTGTTGACATAGACAAGCAAATAATATCTGCAAATATTGTCTAGCCAGAAACGACGCCCTTCGGACGGAACCAATTGGTTTGGAAGATTTGTTTGATTAGAAGATAATCAATAAAAGTGACCAAGTAGGTAAATACGTACCCTGCTTTGGATAGCGGACTATTTCAACCTCTGTTAGGAAATATGAACCTCGGGGAGAATCCTTCAAAGTGATTGAACTAGGTGGGTGTTTCAGTATCTTTATTATAAATCTATATGTACAATAGAATTAAGTTCAAATTTGAAAGAACTATGCCGGAAAAAAAAAACAGAAGTATCAGAAAATGTCTAGATAGAAAGATACAATGAATATAGCACGAGGTTCTTATCGAAAACAAAGTACAGCAAAGCATTCGCAGTAGTAACCATTGCCGCAGAATATTTCTAGGCGAAGAACTTGCCTATTCTACTATTACTACTACCTGGAGAGCGAAATGTTGTTCGCTGAAGCTTTATCTAAGTGAAGCTGACGCCGCTAATCACAAATGTTAATCCAGCCTTACAATTACAGACCGTTTTTGACGCGAACTGCATTCCGCATTAGGCTTGCCCCAGTTCAAAAGATAGCGATATTTCACATTGCAAATGAACCGAAATGTCTAACAGCCGTGTTTTGTACACAATAGGACTGCTCTATTCGAAAGTAACGGAAAAGTCGCGTCCCAAAAGCGATAGAAATAGAAAGCAACCCTTCAGACAGAATCGCAAATACTTCGGTAATCGGGAATGCTAAGAGTTCACATGGGATCCCAAAAAGTCGTTGGCCGTATCGTATGAACATAGAATGCGCACTGCAGATTTAACAGATAACAACTGCTTTTCTATTTAGAAATCATCGGCAAGACAAGAGGCTAACACCAGCACGAAAATACTTCAGAATTAGCTCGCACATTTGAACTATTTCTAAAGCAGACAGTATGCATCGGAAGAATTGGTTTTGTGGTTTTGATCGACAGATCGAGCGCTTTGGGACCGCTTCACCAAGCACTGGTTTACTTTGTTAAACAAAGTGAACTCTGTGTTTCTACCAGGCATCAGAATAACGGAGAAACACCATTCCCGTTCGAAAAGGAAACAAAATAGCCGAGAAGACCGAATGCGAAGCTCAATTTAACATTGTATGATCTTCGAAAATATTCCTTCTCTGTTCTTCCACTTTCTTCATCCATCGGTTCTGTTCGGCTTCGACACGTCCGAGGACGTCTGAAATAAACAGTGAAGAAATTCATCATCTTATATTATTTAAATGAATGAGTCATATAAAAGTCCATTTCCAACATAAAGCATACTGAATGAATGGACAATTGATGGGACTTTCAACACACTTTGATTGTTTAAGAGTATAAAAACGCTTCTATAACCTTTCAAGCGGGCCATCGAGGAAATACAAAGGTTGCTGCAGGTCTCGCATGAAAAATATCAAAATAGCGCCTTTAACGTGGAATAACTTTATCTACACGATTTGCTTTGTTCAGAGCCTGAAAAAAGGAATCAACTGGAATCCGTTGCCCGATTAAGCGCCTCAACATCCACAAAACTTTTGAAACTTATCACGACAACATAATCCAAAGCATCAGAGGAACTAGACCCCGAAAATTATGTTGTGCTATGATTAAGTAGACTTTGAAGGTTTTCAATGTGAAATATTAGGTCGGGTAATCCCGACAGTGGATTCCATCCTGTCAAGCTCAAGCTCTAAAGAAGCTGAAATCCTAGCTAGCAGAAATTTACCACTGTGTACGTAGTTGAATACAAAAATTGTTGTATGTAGTTGTATTCCGATAAAATGATTTATGGAGAGTCGTACATGAAGATTGCTTACTTGATTTACTGCTGGTTCTTGCTCGTCTTGTTGTAGCAGTAGAACTTTCAGATGGAGCAGCGTCAGCTGCTCGAGCGAAGATGTTGTCCTCCATCTGAAACGAAATTGAGTTCTGGGCTGTAAATCGTCTTTGTTCACATCCCCTAGTTTGTTAATCACAGAAGAACGTTCAACTTCCCACCTCATCATTTTGTTGTCGATATGAAGATTGATTGAATCTCTGCTTGCGAAGTACTGGATCCAGGCACATTAGGAAACCCATATACGTTACAAGCAGCATTATTACACAGATCACAAATATTACCACGACCTGAACATCTTTCGAAATCCGAAAATCTACACTGTCTATAAACGCCAGGAAAAAAGTAGCATGTAGGTCAAGTTTTTGAGAAAAAGGGCTAGTTCACCCTGCTCTATGGAAGACAAAATTAAAAAATACAAAATTAAGGCCAGAGTTGTGCAAATGGCAAGACGTTCCTCTCTTCTGCTGCTAATTTACGCCAGAATTGTTGTACATCATAACCTTACCTCAATCAACAATTTCCAACGCCAAGGAAGCTGTCACAACACCCGGTTAAAGCAAATTACGCATGAAATTACGTGCTCCGAAGGAAAATATCTTGGTAACAGAAGAAACAAAGGACCACTTAAGGTGGGGATGGCCCAGTTTTCACCATAAAACCTCCAGCCTATTTTATACGAGCCGGAAAAATGAGCTGGTATTGGATGTAATGGACTACGGAAGAATTAATAGCACTTAATGATTATAAACCTCTATAACTGCTACAATTAAAAATTTATGACATAAATGCAGATGAAGTAGAACTCACCTTCAACATAACTGTATTTCTGCTTTCAAATCGGCAATCACAATTGGCCAGAAATGCATCCATGTGCCACTCATCGACAATCTTGTTCACTTCACCTTTTACGACAGACTGAGGATTACTAAAAAAGCACTTTAAACTACAATCAAATCAAACGAGTAGCATCCCAAGTCAGCCTCTAACCTACCACTTGCTAGGACTAATATTGGTCATTGTGTAGTAGCGCCGATGATTATCACTCCTATCTGTGCGGTTTTCGGAGACAAAATACATCGTACTTGGACAGACACATCGGCATCGTGTATCTTCGAAATTCGCCTTAATCAGCTAATTGAGTTGGATGTTCAAAGACAATTGGTTATAATAGTCGTTTCCACTGTGAGCTTGCTTTGCGCAAGAACTATAGAACATCCCAATTTAAAATTATGTTGTGAATTGCTTCCCCCTCCACATTCACCATCGATGACAGCCCCACTCGAATAAAATGGTTTCGGCAAAGTTCCATAGTTGGGACGTGAATGATGCGCCTAGTTACCAGAACACAACTTTTGCCACCATGTTGTTACAATGATATCGCCATTGAGATGAACTGTAGGTCCTTCAAGACTTCATCGTAGGGCCATATGTGGGGACCAATACGCTCGGCGCCCAACGGGCTAGAAAAAAGCCGCATATGATCATTTTGAAGACTTCACAGTTCTCCGTTATGTTGTGAAAGTGACTATACTTTTTCAAATGGGAAATACTCTTAACCCATGGATTTTGGGTCGTCGCTTCCACAGTATATGCAGCGGTTTTCACTTGCGGCACATTTCCCTTTCAATACGCGCATCTCATTAACAGAATTCTGGCACCTTCGATGTTACTGCAGGCGTTACAAAACACATGGGCGCGTATATGAGTGGTTGTCGAGATGATATATTTACATTGGCTTACCTACATAAAGTAGAACACAAGTATGACGGTTGAACACCGATTAAGTTGACGCCAAGTTTTTCAACTCAACTCCCTTTTTTGAACCACCTGTGCGAACTGTTTTAAAATTATTCTCTCTATCTATTTATTTGAATTAAATGAATTAGATCCCTGCCCCTTACGTAGTTGGTTACTACTGTTAATGGCAGATTGTTTTCGATAATGGATGAAGACAGGAAATCTGAGAAGTCTGAATTGGAGCGGAGCACGATTTTTCCTCCAACTCCTAGCTGTCTGCTACTCGGCTTCATAAATTCATGAAATTTAAGGAAAAACTCGAAAATTTTTAACAAAGCATAAAACAGAATCAATACAAAGGCAATTTATTATTTCAATGTTATAGACTAGATGGAAACATTGAGTATGACAAGATTATTTAAAAAATGATGGCGAATGAAAACACTAACCTCTGCTGAAGTCTCTAGCGCGAACAAAAATGTGACAGCAGCTATCAGTACGCTTGAACGCATAATTCAACAAGATCAACAAGAGGCAAGCCCCAACCTTAAAAATAAAGCGTAAAGAGGGTGAAATAGAACGTTCTTTTTATAGCCAGACGGTTATTACTAAACAACAACGAAATATCAATAGAACATGCCACACAAAGCGAAACGATGGAAGAACGTTGTGCGAAAATTCACAGGCCTCATGACCGTAATACTTAGCGTAGCCTAAAACGCACGGCGTGCAATCTCAGAGTAAGCACAAACTTTTTGTCAAAATTTGCACTGAAAGTACGGGTAGTGTTAAGTTAGAGCTCAATTAGCTTTTTGCAGTAAGCGCTTTTCGTTGTCTTATAGAGTTGTCCCCTTGTGCTAATTGGCCAATGGGAGGATTCTTTTCTACAGCGTCGTCAAACGTCCATTCAGATTTATATGCAGAACTCGAGAAAACTCGGGTGAGCCATTTTTAAATTTCATTTTTTGAAATTTTTGTAGCTCAATCTCGCCCATAATTTTCAGGCTTGTGAATGTGGTTCCGGAGATAAATATGACTCTTTCATTCGTAATTATTTTCCCTTCTCATTTCAGATAGAGCGACAGTTGGCAATAGCTCAATTACTCGAACAACGTCGACGTGCATACAAGGTACATTGTTTTTCTCAGCGCTCAGGAATACCTTTTATGAACACAGCGATAATGAGTTTATTTGATCCTCATGTTAAACATTTGGATCGAATGCTTTTATCTTCAGGACAGTCAAAGGATATTCAATAAGAATATGTGGCTCATAGAGGGATAAGGTTTTTCTTCGTATTCCGACTTTTTATTCAGTTTGCTGAAGAACGTGAGAAGTTGAATTGGTCGGCTTCAGGTGGAGGTCTCATGATGGTGTTTTGTGCGGTGTCTTCTTATCACCACAAGTGAGTATCATTTTGCCTCCTCAAAGTTCACTTTAATCTATTCTGCTCAGGAACATCTTACACTTGTTACCTGTCTTTCCCACTTTAACGTATTTGGGATATAAAGCACACTATTGCTATGGAAACAAAGCAAATACGATCAGAGGTTTGTTCAGCATAACATGCTAGTCTTGCTTTTCAGTCTTGAATGACTGCTGAGCTTCAGATGTTGCTGATAAGCTTCTTCACGATAACGTAGATCTGATGTCTCCCGCTCCAATATCCGTCCAAGATGTTCGGAATCGGATGGTCGAACTAAAGGAGACGAGTCGGGAGGAAGAAATGTTCTTGTGACACCCCTTCATGTGCTTTCTATGGTTGCATGATTCAAGGTGCATAGTTTTGTTTTAGCTGTAGTAATATTAGGATATGCTCACCGTGCTGATTATTGTTTTATTCATTTTGTTACGTTTTGGTTAAAAATTGATGATTCATAATAAACGACACTTGTCTACATCTTGTCTTAATTGAACAGGACCGTTTTGACGGAGTTTATTTGGTCCTTTGCACAGTTGTGCGAATTCTGTAAGGTCTGTGTGTTGTGCAGTTTTGTTATTTTCTTCATTGTATTCCAGATGGGACAGACAATATCATCAGGAACAATAGATGGCCAAAGAGCTTCGGAGCTCAGAATGCTCAACGATGATTTTGTAAGTTTATTATCCGGTACCCACTCACTACTTTGTTGGGTATCACTGGTAGAGATGGTGTTCTTGGCTTTTGTTTCTTGCACGATGTTTCGGTATTTACCTATTTTTGTATTTTTGTCAAGCTGCAGTTTCTATTACGACTCAAATACATGTATCTTGTTTGATAGGGTTTAATCTTACATTATTACTCTAAATCGATTTTCTGAACCTATCGTCAACCTCCAGCTTACTCAAACTTACGTTTAGATCGAAGCGGAAATTGTGCTCAAGAATTTGCAACTTGCTCAAGAACGAGCCGTCAAGGTTGGTCGATTGCGCTTTCAATTTTACTAAGTATTTTACTAATTTAAGTACGATGCGATTAGGGCGATTACTCAGCAGTTTGATTTAGTCTTCTGTACCACAGGAACCCAGTATTTTGTAAGAATATAGGATAAGTCGCGAGAGTGCTTCGAAGCATTTGCATCCATTGATAAGCTCAGTCTTGCAGTTGGTTGAGCAACAAGAGCGCTTTTCATGGGAATTTCTTGGCATTGGCACTGTGGCAGTTATATTGGTAGCAGCCGGTGCCATCAGTAAACGGAAGGTCTGCTTTTTTACTCATCAAATGCTTGAATAAGTCTTTTGTTCAAGTTACTAGAGGAAATCTTTCAGTACGTTCAGGATTTCGCTGTACCGATTGCACCTCTTGTAATGGGGCTTGGATACAGATATGATTGCGCATTCGGGACGAATCATGAGGTTGTTAGAGGTATGCTCCTTCACGTTGCAGTGAATAATTTTGCGAATTCCCTCTCCCTGGCTACTGTGGTCTTGTTGAGGTCAACGTAGTTTGGAGAATTTTTTATCCTCTATGACCCTCTTGAAAGTGAGTTTGAAGTTCGTCTCTGATTGCGATCCCTCGCCTACGCAATGGCCTCAACTGGAGCATGAATGCTTTATAGAATGTCAGAATGTTTATTTTCTTTATACTTGCATGTAGGGGCGGAAGAAGGGGCGGAATTTCTCAGTGTATGTTTGTTTTGTCCCTCTATGATATTTTGAGTGATACAAAACGTTTTCAGATCAAGCCGAGTCTATGCTCAAGCGGAACGACAGCCGATTGCAATTAGTTGGAGGACCTATTACGCTCAGAGATGTGGACGCATATCGGGAACGGCATTTTCAATAGGATATTTAAAAGTAGTTTAATAAAAAAATTGAATACTCTAAGGTTGAATATGTTCACCTCTCTATACCCTTCGCCATCCAGAAGTTGGAGAATGGCTTGATTACACTGAGCACTTACCGGGCCTTATTCATAGACGAATCCTTTTTACAGCCACATTGACCTTACCTTCTTCTTCCCTTTCCTACTCTTTTTCTCAGAAAAGCCCCAATTCGTGTTAGCCTGTGATTTCTTTATATTTATTATTCTGTGGATTTCCGTATATCTCCACTGGGATTCCGGCGACGTATTCGATATGCGTCACGGCTGCCTCGTCGCACCAGAGGTCCGGCACGTAATTTTCCAAGATGTTTCGCATTCTGCCTCTCGTACTTGGATTTTTCATCGCCGGTGGCATCGCTCTGAATAGGACTATAATGAATTTTCACATAACTGTGAGATGATTGTAAAGAAAGCGGGAAGGGGAGGGTACAATCCCAGGAAGTATTACTTCACATTCAAGTAGTATAACTTTTCCTTTAAACTTGACTGGTTGCAGAAGGAGTAAAAACATTTCTTCATCAAAAAGGGGTATTGTATGGGTTAACAATAATGAAAGAGCTGAACTTCCAGGTTCAGCTATGATGATTGATGGTGCGCCGTCTGGCGACACTTCCGCTCAGAGTCCTAGGACATCTGGCTACTTTTTTGACCTATAAAATGGCTTCCATGTACCAATCGGTGCTTTTAAACCTCATACGTCCCTGTTTCCTACTATTGACCCTGAAGCGATCGAAAACCTGGCTTATCGAGGGCTCAGACTGGTCTCCTTAACTATACAACTGGTAATGGCGCAACTTGACACTCTTCCGTTCCCATCTATCCAAGGGATCGAGACAAATAAATCGTTTGTACTTAAAGCCATGGTTGTATTCAACAAAATAAACTCACTAGTAGCCTGCCTCGACCTCGATCCCTATTCCGTAATGCTCGGCGAGGCTCTTTCCCGTCTCGACTTCGCATTTCCTTGAGCAGAATCCGCCGTTCCAATGAATTTCGTAGTGATTGCTTCGGATTTATGCTCTCCCTTAATTAGCATTAAGTTTTGAATATTTTTTCTTAATCTAAAACTTTGTCGAAATAACTTCATTATTGCTGAATGGGCTGAGTAAAATGGTTATAAGAGTAACGACGTTAGCCCAATTTACCGTAACCAGGGGATGCATACTTTCAAGAAAAATTCGTACCTGTTGATGGTCGCAGGGGCTGAACTGGTGCTGGCCTCATCCAAAGGCCAATCGACGCCTTCTCGAAGGCATTTACTCAGTTCAACATTTGTTATGCTCAAGGTACTGCCCTCAGGAGTATTACTGTGCGACTCGTCCACTTGTGACAACCTCAAATGAAATTTTCAGTTCATTTCGTCTACGAGTCGAAAGAAAAAATTCTCTCAGTAGGAAGAAAGAGGAAGGTATGCCATAGAAATCCCTGGTACAGTTTCTAGAACTGGATTCTTTGCTAAGTACTCGAACTGTGGTAGATGAATGAAGTGCTTGGCAGCAGAGTTGAGGGAACTACATGTCACATGCCTCTTTTTGCGCTACACATTAAAACACTCCTGTATAATATCGATCAAATCGCGTCGATCAATAATATTTGGTCAAGGGGCAGAAGCTGTGATGGGTAGGAATTTAAATTGGCAGGCTTATCGAACAATTTAAGTAGGCCCACACTGAAGTACGTACTGTAACGATTCTGAGTGAAAGTTAAGTGCGTGGCGTATTGTCCCTCTCCTGATGACGAACATAAATTCTATTAGACCATGTATTAGGTCTAGACTCACCTATTCGTGTCCATTTCAAGTACGGTAGCGCTCGAATGTTCAGAGTCAGCGCCACGAGGTGTGGTGGCGGTTGACGTGTTTGGTGTAGCCGTCCGTTGTCGGATTTCTGTGAATGCGGACGAGTTCGTCTGTGAACTGTGTGGTGTAATCTCATCACTGAAACGGTTTATCTAAGAAATCACCTCAAAATACTTGGGTAACGGAACTTCTCCCCTATCGCGGCATTCTCCCTTGCGGCATGCGGCAAATGCCACTGCGATTACCGTACTCACCCCGCCTCCCGCCAATCGATAGGACGCGATATTTTTCCTTGACTGGCTTGCTTTTTCATTGAATTTGATCGTTTTTTCTGTTTCTTTTTAGTTTCCATGATTATTAGACTTGTTTAATTGAAATGACTCCTCATATATAAACGACGATCAAGATCGCTTTGGAATTGAAAAGAGCGGCCAGCCAATTCAAATAATTAAAGACTCCCTACCTCACAAATTGCGCGCTCCAATCTTCCATCGCAATCCTGCGATAGGCGGCGGGTGCGGCGTGTGCGACGCCGTGTTAGGGGAGAAGTTCCCGGACCCAGAATACTTCAGCCTCAAGAATAGCGACGCCCATGCTTACTGTTGCTGCTTTTTCTATTAAGTCCAATGATCAATAACGAGTTGAATTTTCAAAATGTCTCATATGTAGGGAACGCCCACCTCGGATCGCTGACGTGACTCGTAGATGGCTGACACTCATCATCTGGCAGAGGAGAGGGAGGTGTTGTTCTGAAAGGAAACAGATTTTTGTTTGGCAACGTTGACACTAATCGTTGGATGAGTCTTTTTGACAGCGGGTAATTTGGAGGAAAGGAAATCATGTGGTGGGAGGGAAAAGTAGGAGCCCGACGTCAGATTCACTCAAACGACTTCTACTAGCATGAGTTTTCATTACCAGAAAAGTTCTGTTGAGGTTTTGATGAAAACCGATCGACTTCGCATAATTGGCTGTCTTCTCAGATGTAAAGACATGAACAAGGAACAACTGTTCCTTATATTTGGTTAACTATTGACTGCGCCACGTCCTTGACTTCTGATCAAAATCGTAGTGACATTTGAAAGGGTGTTAGGCTATATAATGACGTGCAAGGTGTACGTGATGTAAAATTTAGAAATCTGTCTTCCTAGTAGATCTGATTTCCATTCAATAGACTTACATAGGTAGGGCAGGAACTGTAGGGGTGTCATCGATCGGTCAGAAAGACAAGGCGATCAATTTCCTTCCCCTCTAAGATTATTTAACCGTTTTCAGACCTTTGAAATGAACAAGAACCGACTCTTACATTAAGTGGCCATTGCAAATCAGTGTTAAAGACAAACACATAAAAAAGGGTTAGCGATACCGAAACTGAGTCAAAGACGTGGTGCAACCTCAGTTCTCTCGTTATTCTTATAAAAGTAAAGTTTAAAGTTTTTGGCGTTAATCAATCCCGTCTGAGGGATGCGCCCCCGCACTCGACTTCAATTCAGAATCGTAGTGGCGTAATGAGTGCGTATGTGGCCTATACAATGACTTGCGGTGGCCAGCCGATGTACAAGTCAGTGCTTTTATCCTCCCAGACGAGTCTGGTACCAATTCACCGACCCCGGAGGGATGGAAGGCTTGGTTGGCCTGGGCGGGCATCGACCCGGGATTCGAACCCCTGACCGTGCGTGTGATGTAGTGCGCCACTTGCCACTACACCACCTCCGCCCAGTTATTCTTATATCAAAGAAAATTTTTCAACCACATAAAGTAAAGGTAAAGTTCTTGACGTTAATCAATCTCGTCTGAGGGATGCGCCCCCGCACTCGACTTCCATTCAGAATCGTAGTGGCGTAATGAGTACGTATGTGGCCTATACAATGACTTGTGGTGGCCAGCCGATGTACAAGTCAGTGCTTTTATCCTCCCAGACGAGTCTGGTACCAATTCACCGACCCCGGAGGGATGGAAGGCTTGGTTGGCCTAGGCGGGCATCGATCCGGGATTCGAACTCCTGACCGTGCATGTGATATAGTGCGCCACTTGCCACTACACCACCTCCGCCCCTTTCAACTACATAAAACGTAAAAATCAGATAAAGCTGGACGGACAGCACCTCCAAAATATGTTAGCACATAAAGCGTATTGTTAAATATTTATAGCCGACAAAAAAAGTTAAAAATTGGCATAGTCAACAATATTATACAAGTAAAAAGAGCTATTCGACTAGCACTGATATTTGAGCAATGTATCTGACTAGATTAGACACTATGGCACACGTAGTACAGTACTGTAGGACACAGAACATTGAGCAAACATCATAGACAATATAAGAGACGGTGTTAGATACAAAATCAGTTAACTGGTTAGTATAAAATATGATGGTGTTATACAAATAAGCAATTGACAATTTTAGAACAACAAAAGCACACTGAAAAGCTATAGCTAGGTTTAGGTTTGTTTGGAACTACGGTAGCACAGAAGCTGGGGACGCCATCCAAGAATTCTGCATAAGAATCCAACCAAAAAACAACCCCTCCCAATACCCTCAATACTACCAGATTTCACCTAGACTGTTCCATGAAACTGTTTTTGGACCGGGAGCATAGACAGAAGCCGTTTTATGGAGCGGCAGTATATCCAATCACCTCCGCAACTTAGAATAGTCGACGCGGACATGGCTCACCCCAAACCATCTACTTATTAATAGTCTGAGCATGTTGTCGCAACCGAATAAAGTCACTGGTGATTGATTGGTCATTGCCTATGATTTAAGAAGCCAAGACGAAACCGGGATTTTCGGGAAATGTCTTCGGATGCCCCATACCGTAGATGCCCCATAACTCTACTGTAAAAACCCATAGTGTAATTAGATATATTCCAATGTTCCATTGGTTCACCTTGTCGCGTATGGCCCACGAATTGCATCAAAAATACTGGCTTCATGAGCAAGATGTTCGATTAGCTTATTGACAGGCAGTTCTTCGATTGCGTCGGCATCAAACCGAGCCCTGAAAAAGAAATCTTTTCAGTGAGCGGAAAGGAGGCAAAATATGGTAATACAAAAGTCGGGTATGGTAAAGCATTCCACCTGTTTTTTGAGATTTAGCTGAGAGTAATGAACCAACAGATTTATCCAGCGGACGTATTAAAGACCCTTGTCTTACTTACAGTAGCTGCCACCGACAATAAGGGACTGGGATCGAAGTTTGGGCGTCGCGTATTTGCAATACTCATGGGACAGAACGCTTTCACCCCTAATCAATCGACAACTGATCAATTCCCGGACCAACACTCGCCTAGGCCAACCGAGTCTTTCTCCCTTTTAAGGTCAGAAAACCTGTGTCACATCGTTTCTAGGATAAAGGCATATTGCTTATATGTAGGCTATTCCCAAATCACCACTTCGGCTCTCGGTATTAACTACGTACTCATTTGCGATACCTCTTCGATACTAAATGAAAGACCAATGGAGCATTCTCAAGTGGGAGTTAATCGACCCTGGAAACATTTACATCCTTATCCCAGCTTCGTCCCTTATAAAATTCATTTATTCACTAATTTGAGGGCCCAATGTTACACAGATTGATAATGGGCACTGATCCAGGACTAAACTTACTTAAAAGCACCGTTCACGATAAAAAGGTTACTGAGTTCTTCCTTTAGGAATACTCAGCGCCCTCCATGGGTGGTAGAAGGGACCCTCTCGCTTCCACAATCTCGGCGCTTAGGGCATAGTGGAAGCCCCGTTGTTGCCGTAGTTCGCGTTCCCGCCTCTCGATCGGTGTCACGTTAGACGAGTGTCGAGACAATACAGATTGCTATTATTCGTTCTAGGACCCACACACAATCAGCTAATCGCCGAGTGATGAGGCGATGTTTTTCTCCCATTCTTTTTTCCTGTTTTTCTTTTTGGTGCCGCGATCCTTTATTTAATTTCCTACTCCTGTAGACTGAGAAAGGTGAGCTATTTTTGTTGTTACTAGGGTTTTTTTTTTGTTTATTTATGCTTATAAGTGAATGAATTTCTGCTTACCATTGTCTGTTATTCGCACCAGGGCCCACACGCGCACAGTGAAACGCACTGTTGAGCTCGTCCGAGAGCCCCACCTTCTTCATTTCTCTTGTTTCATTCTCGTCCAGCCCCCTTTTAACGGTTTTTCGAAGCCCTTTTTTCACTTTGGAAACGCCGATGCACGCAGTTTCTTCACCTCAGTCGCACTAGTTTCGATCTTGTCTTCCTATTTTCATCATAATCTGGATTACCCAAATTTAAGTGAACGATGCCTTTGAAGCTAACCAGGACCCAACTGAGTTCAGCCACCGTTTTACCACTGGTTGGTGCCAAACTGTGAGGCCTATTGTAAACTGTAGTAAGTAAGCTGTGGTGTAAGTTGTACGTAAGTTTAGCAGCTCCCATCAAACTTCATAAAGACTCACTTGAGCGGACATGTGGGTTCGAAGGCAGGATCGTGGTAGGTGGCCAGATATGGCAATGCGAGGACTTCTTCGGCATTTGATCGATTCCATGGTGAAATTTGGAGCAACTGAACAAGACAAAAATTTTCCCTAGCGGAAGTTACAATGGCTGACGGAGGAAACTCACCTTGTCGATCACCTCCAAAGCTTCAGCACTAGCTTTTGGAAGGATAGCCGACCACGGAAGCGGCTCCTTCTTGCCACAACTTTCTATCCATCCAAGTACGATATCTGATGTGATTTGTGACATTACCTAAACTGTAACGTTCTTGTTGGATATGTGTGGGTTTCCCTGGGAGACTTACCCGTTCTTCTGGAGTTCCTAAATAGTAGACAATCATTTTCACTTGGGACACTCCATCTTTACCAGGAAAGATTTGCCGTCGCATAATCATCTCGGCGAATATACAACCAGCCGACCACATGTCTACCCTCAAAGAGCACTATCGATTTATTGATTGATCGACTTCGACGATCAAAGGCCTACTTGGTATCATAATCGATCATTGAGAACAAGAGTTCCGGAGCACGATACCATCTTGTAGCGACATATTGCTGCAAATTATTGAATGACTGTGAGCAAGAGGAAAAGTATAAACGCTACTCGTATGGACGGCGTAGACTTTGCAAGAATTGCTAGAATTTCTCTGATTGCCCCTATAGGGCTCACAAAATTTGTTAGAAAGGCTAGTTTAGCTTTTAACATTGAGAAACCTCTTGCTCAGCCCCCTTCTCAAGTACGAGAATAGTCCAAATATTCCTACCGTAAGGAACTTGTCCGTAGTAGGTCTCGTCTGTTCTGTAGAGCGTGCCATACCAAAATCGGCTATTCGAAGCAGGCAATCACCGTTCACCAGAAGATTCGACGGCTTCAAATCACGATGTACAATACCAACTGAGTGCAGGTACTGCAACGATGTACAGCTCATTAGGTTGATGGAAATCCCAATGACAAAAACCGTGCACAAAGCACCGTGCACAACTTACAAACTTACAGTGACGCAATTACCTTGAGTCCTCGAAGTAGTTGATAGAGAAAGTATTGAAAGTGCTGTTCGACTAGCGCTTGACGACTATGAATGATCTGATGCAGATCGGTTTCCATTAGGTCCATTACCATGTAGATATCACGGCCCTACAATCAGAAGGGGTTAAACGATCCCTGCTGATTCTTTGGGGTCTCATGGCTCAGATTGCTTAAGCAGTTGTCGATTATACGGACGTGTTTAGTGTAAATCTGGTGCGATCTTGATTTTTTTTGGAAAACCCCTCGAAATATGTTTTGGAAATAATGAAGGCCATAGTGTCCAGCAATTTGCTGTGTATCCAAACAAACAGATACCGTAATTTTGCACGAGAGGTACCGTACTTTTGCTCGAGCTCAAAAAAGGAAGCACATTGCTGACTAGTGATACTTATGCGTACGACAGAGCATCATGCTCACTTTCTATGGCAATGCAGTCGAAAATGAGAAACCCGCAAAACCTATCTGACAATTAGCTATGGGAACCCACTACAGAAACAAATTTATCTATAGAAGTGAAAAACTTACATGAGTGCCTTCAGCGGTGAACATATCGAGTACGGCGATGATATTTTCGTGTCGAAGTTCCCGTAGTATACGTACTTCCCGTAATGATCGCTTCGCAAGCGTATGCGCTGCAAAAGCGCGGGGAATTTTCTTGATAGCCACGGCTCGTTGTGAAGGCTGTTAGAAAAGAAAACTGTTAAATGAGTACAATAGTTCAGGTGAAGCGTAAGGGCGTTTTATCTGATTCAACTGGGTGGCATCATCAATTTATCTGAGGTCAATCAAGTGTAGCGTACATGCCATCGATGCGAGGGAAAAACGAGTGCGAGGTTTCGGTGCGTCAACTTATTAGAAATTTTATTTTCAAAGGGTAAATTTCAATCGATTCCGACTTTTTGCGCTTTCTGTTTGGAGTCGTGGTGTCGTGAACATGGCTGATATAACCTCATAATCACAACATCGGGAGGGAAGACAAAGAAGGTGTGGTCATCAGGGAATATGGTTTTCTACGCTATAAGCACACTATGACTGTCCTCGAATCGTAGTGCCATTTTCGGGAGTTTTATAGAGTTTAGCAGGAACATTCTACAGTGCTGCTATTCTAACTCCATATGCACTTTCCAGTTCAGTCTATACGGCCGTTAATTTTCGTTTAAAGTAAACACCCACGTCTAACTCTACGACAGGAGCCGCCACGTAAGTCTTACGAATGGAAACTGGGTCTGATAAGGTTTAATGGTCTGCGTAACGTTCCACCATCTCCCTCCGAACTTCAAGCAGTCAAAGCACTAGACAACCTTTTTTATGGCATCACCGATAAGAAGGGAGGATTGTAGAAGGTTTGAGTAATCATGCACGGTGACTAATCCTTTCTGTGAAGTCCATGATTCAGTAGACCAACAACCGTGGGTTGAGAAAACATGAAAAAATAGACAATGCCGTATCTACGTGACAAAAACATGGAGTAAGAAGTTTCTTGCTTTGACGTTGCTCATACAGTAAAATTCGCTCTGCTCACAACGTATTTTGGCAACACCCATGGCCCTTAAAAGCTCGAAAAGTCAGCTTGTCATACCTGGCCTTTTTGAGCCACAATTGTTTGGGATCGCATATGCACAACTAATCTATGTACTTCTAGAAACTTGACGAGTTTAAGAAAGTTTCTATCTTTTTAATGAACTCACCAAATGCTTAGCTTTACACACAACTCCGTAGGCGCCCGTACCGATTGTATCTTCAGCGACATACGGCGTTCCTTCCAAATGGAAGCGAACATCCATACGACATGGTTCTAACATATTCTGAAAAATCACGAACTTTTCTACAAAAATTGATGCTAACTAGGAGAACAACATGTTCTTTTCTTCAGAACAGAATTGTGACTAGTTCACCAGGTTTTGAAGGGAATGCCATCGCTAGCTTCAAATTAAGTGGCCATAGTGAGAGGCGAAAGAAAATACGCTTTCTCGTTCTGTATTGAACTATCCAGCTGTACTGAATTGATCTCTCACTGTATTCGAGAGCAAATGTGATACAATGCTTGCCGGAACTCTTTAAAATCGATCGATAGATATCAATCCACCGCATGAAGGATCCCCAGATCTCGGAACACCTAAGACAAAGCCCTACGATCAATGGATCAGCTGATACTGCTGCAGTATTCGGAAAACTGCCTCCTTCTTCCCTATGGCTACGAGGCAACCAGACTAGAAACTTTGAATGAAACACTGACAAGCAACCCTGGACCATCACTATTTTATGGGCTCTCGGCTATTGAGGTGAAGTAAACTACTCTGATGGAGTCAATCTTCAGAAGTGACTCAAACAGAAACTCGACAAATCTAAACATTATCACCAAGATCGGACCAAAAAATGATGGTTCCAGAAAAACTAACCTATTCTATTGCAATCCCTGAGATCAAAATTTGAGCATCAAATAAATTCCCTGAAAATACCAAATCAATTATCTGCACAACTCACAATTTTAGAGACAGTAACGATACGGTATTGCTTCTGCTTTCTATTCACAATTAAATTGAAACTCATGAAGAGATTGCCGGAATGTCAAGCCAATATCTCGAAAACCAGGAAACAGTTGAAAATTTAGGATAGGGAGGTTCCCACTTCGAGACTATAAAAGGTCTCATTATTTCTCAATCCACTGCTAGTTTTGTAGGTCGAGTCAGCACTTGCCTCTATTTAATTTTCTTTGTAGATTTGATTCGTAGATTTAAATTTTCTCTGAAAAAAGAATACGACGACACAACGATTCACTTCTAACTTATTTAACTTTTCAGACATTTTACTAGAGCTATTCCCGGATTCGTGATGCCCGAGCTATTCAAAGCCCGTGTTCTGCCTGACTCCCATGCCACGTGTACTGTACTTCGAATATAGAATTCGGTTTCACTTGCAAAATCAGTGCTGATTTCGAAATTTAGGCCTAAAATGTCTGAAAGAAGACGATCGGATCAGAAAAGAGTTGAGCTATCCTAGCTCTACGATTCCTTGATTAAGCCACCGGCTATGTTTCCAAAAACAAAAACAAAACTCTCCCCAGATTGAACTTTGAAAAAATATTTCCCAGCAGATGGAAATCACATGAATTTTCTTCAGCATCCCGATCTTGAAAAAACATAAACATAAAACAAGTAGATGACGTCATTCCTACGAGTCGAACTGTGAAGGCCATTCGACGGGAAAAAGTCAATCGATGGATATGTTGCGGTGTAAGTAGAGGCGGAAGAAATGGTGATAAATAAACATTACTCATTGCAATAAAAAAGAGAAAAAAAAACAAAAACAAAATCAACGAGCAGACTTTTTTGAGATGCGCCATGCCTTTCACACCCTTCCTATATTAGGAGGCAAGATTATTAAGCAAACTGAACTTGCTTACGTCACACACATTGCCAATCAAATTGGTATCTTGAGACTATTCTTAAGCCATGTGTGATAGTCTACAAACCCTTGAAATATGCCACCCCTTGGAGGGTCTAGAGTTTCAAAAATAGGAAATGAATATTTAAGAATGCAAGGTATCCCTTTAAATTTCCGGTTTCGCTCCAAATTAATTAGGTACTGAGCACAGTGCTCTGCATTAGGAACCCCACAGCAAAAGCTTCGCCTTTAGTGCTGCTCACCGTCAGAAACTCTTATGATGATGGGCATCGATCAGGCAATCTAATATATAAGCCGTGCATTCGAAATCCTTGCAAATTCTCGGAAGTGTTCGGATGCATCCTTGACTTAAACTATGACTCACTGGTAGTAGTCAGCATTCGATCCACTACTCCCAGACGTGTCTTATTTCATTTTCCTGACTAAGAAGAGATCAGAACTATGGTCAACAGTCTTTAGGGAGGACTGACACGCGACACTGCGCTAGCTGTGACGCACTTTTCATGTTCACCATGTAAGGTTAGATATTCAAAATGAAAGGTTAAATTTTTTTAAAGGAAAGTATTTTTATAATCCGTGCGCCAATGATATTGAAATGAAAATGATACATAGAATACATTTATTTATACTTAATTGACCGAATCTGGACGAAGAAGTGCTGACTTATCCATCTGCCTACCCTTTCAGAACAGAATGCATGTATAGGTCCAATACGCACCCAAACACTTATATGTATAATCTGGAACAGAACTCGAATGCGAAAGGCGAATACCACAACGAGTTGCCAAAAATTTCTATCCTTTGACATTTGTTTGACCTCATAGTGATACACAAAAATAGCTCTCTTGCATAATATATTAAGTAAAATCAATACATAATCATACTAGTGTCCGATCATTTTCTATAAATAGTCTCCTGAGTAATACAGGATATCCTCTATCAACCCAGCTTTGAATCAACATAGAGCCTTTCTTTATTATAACAAAAATGTCACAAGAAAATATAAGGATCGCTGGAAAGATGATAAAAATGCTGAAAAAAAGGGAAAGATAATGCAAAAAAAAAGATTATGTCTGTTAGGTGTTAGTGACAATATTCATTAGAAGGAAAATAAATATCAATGAGTGGAAGAAAAGCCACACTGTCATCAACACTATCACTGGAGCCATATCGATTTTGATAGAGCGGTGTAGTACGGTACTTGTTACTGTAGCTTAAGAACAGTGGCAGCACTACCGCCCTGACAGGGAATCACAATGCAAAACATTCGTGTAGGGACAAATCGGGACAGGTACAGTGAGGACAGCGTTTTTTGTTTCCAGTAGGCCACGCCTCTTTCGTTGAAATCGATTTATCAGCGATTTTCAGATGGTATACTATATGGGTAAATAAATTGAATGGTTTCGAAGATAAGGAAATCGTATAATTAATTGGTCATTTTATCGCCGTTTACATCAACGAATTGGAAGGACAAGTGACCTCAGTCACTTGCTTCGCACTCACTGTTTCACGGTCATACTGAACTCCGGTGATTGACCTGACTGAAATAAAGCTGCTTCTCGATTTCGGGCCCTTGACTTCCGTTTCCGTATTTGCGCAATGGTGGGATATGATAGAGTATAATTACAAGAAAAAATCTTCCCATTTCCGATTTCCAGATTCTTTCGAATCCCGTACTAGATTCAATATAAAGGCAAAAGGTACAGGTATGAGTTAAAGTTAAGAAGAAGAAGTTGGCTCAGGGAAGTCATGAAAGAATTAGGATGACATATGCCTCAAGTAAGTAACCATTGTGATGACAATGAGTCACCGTGACTGCGCAACAGTGACCAATACAGTACCCTAGCTATTTGGGGTAATCAAATTACATGGAATTTCGAAAACTTACTTATTAAGGGCTGTTCTGTGACCTTTGTTGTAAAAAGGAGTGAATAAATATCAACATAAAAATAGATTAAACAAACGAATATAAATGTCGTAAAAATTTCCGATCGAAAAGTCACTAAACAAGATCAGTACAACATCAGCTAGAAACTTCGCGTGCGACAAAGTCTTACGAAAAGTCAAAGACTACAGTAAAAAAAAGCCGTGGATTTAAAAAAAAAATAACGAGAAACTTTACTTTACAGGCTTCGCAAAAGAAGAAAGAATAAAAGAAGTACAGAAAACATCCCATTTCCTCTCCACACTACCTAATTCCCAAAACTCAAAATTTTCAGTGCGTTTTTTCAATAGGGCATCACAAGATGCGGACAAGAAGGCCTCTAAGCAAGTCCAAACAGCGAGGAATAGCGTAAAAAATGGTGAGGAAATAGGAAATAATAAAAAGGATTTGAGAAATGCTGGACTGCGAATAAACTGGCACACATTGAGGCCTGCTCCTTACTGAAACAGTCAGTCTTCCAAAAACTGACAGGACCAGTAGATCTGCATATACTACGAAGACGTCCAAATTGCAGGGTTTTCGTTTAGAATGCAGAACATATTTTGTAAAGACATATTTTTGTATGGAACCTAGGTTATCAAACTCTCTGATCAATCTTTTCCCAATTTTTTTTTAACTTGGAGTCCGAAGTACCTATAGTAGTTGAAAAAAATTGAATTTGCGCTCGAGAAATTATCCCACGAATAGGAACTCCTGAACGTTATTGTTTCAACGGTGGTGATGATAAAAATAACTTAAGCAAAGAAAAAACATGTTGAACAAAATTTAATCAACCAACAAGCGGTATGAATCCAGAAAATGAAAAAAGGATAATAGTATTGAACTCCCTATTTTCTCCTACCTGATCCTGTCTTGGCGAACATGGCCAGCATGGTAAGCCGAGATGAGCTTATGGAATCGATGTTGTCTTGAATACATTAAGGATTTCAATGTCTCATACCAAATAATTGGATAGTCTATTGAGGCCGAGATGTTGTTTTCTGTCCAAACAACTAGATTACTAAATACTGATGTTACTTGTAAAAGCGATAGAGTCATCTAGTGATTTCGTATCAAATACCTCTTATTCAATGATTTTTGAAACATTTGCATTTTATTCTTCAGATTTTCTGCTACGCAAAGAAAAAGTACCAGCGAAATCGAATTCTCTTGTACAATTCCAAATAACGAGTGCTTTTGGGATTTAAAAGTTATTAGTTGAAGAAAAGTGCAAATCGGAGGTTTGCCTGAGACTATTTCTGTATGAAGTTAAATAAACAATCAAGAGGGTAAGCATAACGATACCATAAATTACTGCTGTCAATATTCTGCTATACTAATCAATTCCACCGTGACATTGATGTTAATGAAGTCAAAATTGAAGTGGCTTGAGGTACTAGTACTTGAAAAGAAGTGTTGGCAAACAACAGAACAAATAAGTGGCGAACATCGTCGTGGTTGGGGAAGGTCTGGAGCATTCCAGTGATGAATTCAGTAAACAACGAGGGATAACAAAAGAAAACTTCAAAGTTCCATAGAAAATCAAGAAAATTTTGCCACCATACTTGGTAGTAGCTGGATGCCCTACAGTTTTACTGGATAACTCCTCAGAGAGCGTTATATCAGTAGAAAAAGATCCTCCCGCGCAAAAACTACTCCTTCCTATTCAACGATATCTAGCTGTACTCAGGAAAAACTGAAGCTGAAAATGGGCATGCCGGCTAAATCGCTGGGAGCCACTATAATTACATAAATAGTGGATAAAAACAAAAACAAAGACTCAAAGACCAAGTATGTTATGCAGTGAAATTCGGTTGTTTGGCATGCTCGAAAGATGTTTAAAAGGGCAAATGGCTGGCATACTGAGGCCAAATACCAGTTGGGCCTACGAAAAATTGCAATCGGTTGAATAATCAAGGAATTTTGAAAATACAAAAATATGTGAACCGTCGTCACCGGATTTTTGAAAAAGCCGAAAGAATATCTGTGTGGCCCACGAACAAAGGCCAAATCCTGCGGAATGGGAATACGTAGCGGATCGAGAATGGTTAGGGAGAAAAAGAGGGAGTTTCAACAAACCCTGGTTGAAAAATCTCGAAATTTAAAAAAAAAATGGGTACCTTTTGATTTAGAAAGAGATAGAGGATTTTAAAGATAATTTGCAATTTGAAGATTACCATTCAGATCGTGTTTCTGCTTTAAAAAATCACCCTATACCACCTCCTTCCCCTCCAATCGACGACACTCTTTCACCGAAAGATAGTGACGTACCATCATGCATTCTGCTCCCTTTCCAACTAAGCGGTCCACCGTTTTTTTTTGGAACATGGTTGGGGAAGCTCACTGCAGTCGAAGGTCAAATTTGTCATTAAGTATGGAAAAACTCCCATGTGAAGTTGACTTAACGGATCCATGATTAATTGAACAGGAGTGACCAGCGGTAATTAATCCAAAAAACTGAATAGTGTCAATGAAAGTAAAGCGAATAAAAATATTCATAATCATTGATTATAACAATTTTATCAGAAACAAATCTAAGCAGACATTATCAAAAATTAAAAATTAACAAAATCAATTATCAATTATCAAAAATTATCATTATTATTATCAAAGGAAACAAGGAATTTTGAGTATTGAGTAACATTTGCTGAACACCTTTTTCAGGTATCAAAAACTTGTCCGGATAATTTCGAGAATCACCTGCAGAATACCTCTTCCGGGCTCGGAGAAAAACCTGAACGGAAAGTTGGTAAGGATCGGATAAAAAAATGCACAAATCGACAACTTCTTTTACGAATATAACACCCCAAAAACAGATCCAAAAAAATCAAGAAATTTAAACGATAATTCATAAATAAAGGTCAAAGGTTAGATTCTTGCCGGGAAATAGCTAAGCGAAAGGCGAACAACTACTCCAAGGGGGTCGAATGCCATGAATGATTGGCAGGAAATTGATTACCGACCGGTACATGTGAATGCCCATTCTCGTCCATTGGGGAATCGACGAGCACCTAAGATCTACCTAAATTGGAAGGTCACAAGGTGAACTTTTTCAACTTGAAACTATGAAGTAAAGATCAATATCACCTTTAGACACCACTTTTCTACCAGCTCGGTGGTAAGAGGCCTTCGAGCCCTTCAGGAGCTTTCCCAGTCTCCATGACAGAAGGACCCCAAGGACAATGGAAGTTACCGAATAGGTAAATTTCGAGATTCAGCCACCGGAGAGCGTCACTTATGCTTTGAAGAATTTCAGGAAAGCATTTCTTCTGAATAAAATAGTTAAAAAGAGACGAAGGGGGGATGTGGAAGCGACTATGGTGGACCAAACACGTCTACGAGACGCGTCGCTGATAGTTGTGAGCGAGAAGTGACTTTGCGTGCCCCATGTGTCACCCATGTAATTTGCCTTATCACTTGTTAGATGTTCTCCAAATGTGGGAGCTGTGGATTGATTGCGACGCGGCGGTAGCGCCGAGGCGACTGAAATCACTTTCACCCAGGTAAGTGATGGAGACGAGACTCAGCAATTGTAGAACACCAAGATGGGTTGAAGAAGACGTCATCGACAGGGTGAGCGGCCACCTGGCGAGGACGACAAACTGAGCGCTCGCGCGCGACTGTCGGTCGTCGAAGTTGATTCAACCACAACCGGTCTCGTCTAGCTGCCACACACTGAGGGCACGTGTATGGGGGTATCGTCGCCGTCGTCGTCGTCGTGGTTGTCGTCGTAAGGCGCCGCTGGACGCCAACCATTTCGAGCTTCCCTTTCGGGTAGCGACAACTACAAAGCTTTCAAAGATTCTTGTAAGAAGGAAAAGTTCGAAAACCAACTATGAAGTGAAATACTTGATTTTGAAGAGTACAACCAGGGCCCTTTTACGGGCTGATCGGAGGCAAGAAAGTCTGTCTCACTTCAATGGTGTTTAAAAATCAGTAAACTCCTGCAAGGACAAGCTTGCATCACAGGATCCACTGGAGAGAGAGTTCGGTTCTCAGCCCATAGTGCGAAGCAAATAGATCGGATAGGATTCGGATAGTAATTTACGAGAATACCACATGAAATTAGAGGAACACGGAGTAGGACTAGTGGTAGTGATCGCCTTCCAGTCCGCTATTCTCAGGTTTTTCCTACAGAAGCTCCAGCAACGTTCATGCAACTCGATCTGCTCCGGAGATTCAAATTTTATGAATTATCTTCGAATACCCTGGTTTCTTTCCACTAGGATAAGCTGAACAGTATTCTCCTCCAAGCACAAGCAATTGGTTGGTAATTTTGAGAGGAACCTCATCTATTGCTTAATTAGTTGTTATCTCACCTTACACCTGAGAATCGACGATTATCCGGAGCTTTTGGCCCTTTCGCCCACTAGAAACAAAGTTTGAAAATACAAATGGTCTGTGTTCCTCAGATAAAATTGTTTCCATCACATCCAGCTACGATCTTGCGGTCAGTGATAACGATTAGATGTGAAAACCCTTCAAATAATGTATATGACTCAACTATGCTACTATTGATAACTTCGAATTGTTTACATGATTTCCGCTGCCTGTTCTTTGTTACTTGGGGAGGTGGTGTAGTGGCAAGTGGCGCGCTATCAGACACATATGGTCAAGGGTTCGAATCCCGGCTCGACATCTGCCTAGGCCAACTAAGCCTTCCATCCCTCCAGGGACGGTTAATTGGTACCAGACCCGTCTGGGAGGATAACAGCACTGACTTGTACATGGGCTGACCAGCACGAGCCATTGTATAAATCACATGCGCATTCAATACGCCACTGCGATCTGAATGGAAGTAAAATGCGGGGCGCATCCCTTGACGACCATTTTCCGGAAACTTTAGCCTTTATTATCCTGTTTTTTTTTTTGCAATTTTCTGTCCATTTTTCCAGATACACGTTAGTTCTCAATAGAAAGCTGCCAAATTTCCTTCAGATCCGGAGTGTAACCGTATGAGGGTGAAAACTATGAAGAGCCATCTCTCATCCTAGTAATAACACTGGGTAGGCGGTATTAGTTCAGAGTCAGAGGGACTGTAGATATTGAACAAGGTTGAGCACGAGCATATCCTCCCTCCCCACTACCAATTTTGCTCGCAAAAGCATTGGAAGGAATTTCGACCAGAACAGAATACTAAATGGAGTTTTGGCCAGTTTTGTGGAATGTTCCTGGCCATCCCGCTCGAAACACTTGGTTTGCGAAGCCTTTAGAAACCTTCACCGTTTCCGGCCAAATATGAAGCGACAGGAAGCGCAGGTATGCTTTGCTTGGTATGCGCAGGTGTGCTTTGCCCCTGTTATCATATCAGCCCGATCACATGCCATTCAATTACTATCAGTAGCGACGAGCTGACATTGAAAGCACAGCTGAAAGGAAAGCTTGTTCTGGGAAAAGCTTCACACTTAACTGGGTTTTAGAATAATGAAATGGGGCTGCTATTCAAATCAAAACTTTAATTCTCCTCTTCAACGAAAAAAACCCAGGAGGGTGCAACGTGAAAACCCAGGAGGAAACCAGGGCGGAACAAAATTGAAGCAGCTCGTCGAAAATCTCATCCAAAAAAATCGGAGCTTACCGTAATCGCGCGATAAGGACAAAATTAATTGCATCAAGAAGTCGTTCACCTACCCTGGAACTCCTTTTTTCAGGTTCAGGCGTAGACCCTGACCCTTGGCTCAAATTAATCCTTCACTTCAGACAGCTGGGTGCTATGCATCAAGATCACCTCCTCTCCTGTTTCCTTTTTTTACTCAAATAGCGCTCGAAGCCTCAAGAGTGTGGTGATCGCAACCTTTTAGCGTCTCGGTCTGCCACGACTGATTATCACACGCATTACGGTAACCAGCTTCATCAAGGTTACCGAACAGTGATGGGCCTAAAAGAGGTCGCTCTTCTTGAATGCTTTTTGTCGCAAAGCCGTCATCGGCGGCGACAAACAGGCTGTTTAATATTCATGTTCACGTCACAGAGAGTGCACCTTCAAAGAAACGAGTCCGTTGTCTGAACAATTCGGCAATTTGCATTATTGCGTCGAAATTACGTTCGTATTGCGTTGCGCTATCCTATAAGGAGCTGATCACCTCATTTGATCGGAACAGCGTCGTTTCAGCAAAAATCCAAACGAAGACGGCAAGTAAAAAGAATCTTTCTGACCTTAAAAATCTAGGCGTCAAAGATAAAGCATTTTTCAAGGCTCCTAAAACGAATCTCCCACCCACACAAACTGGACCCAGCTTAAGTTTGAGCTGATATCACTGAAAAATGCTCACTGTGGACGATAAGGTACATGCACCTGCTCCATTGGCTTATATGATGACTGCGAAGGACGAAGTTCGCGAAGGGCAGTGACCCTACATTTTTCAACAAGACTGGCACCTTAGTACCACTACTCTGACTAGTAGATATTTTAGGAAATAGGATTTATTAAATTAGGAAAGTGATGGCAGATCATGACAACATAACGAGGATCGAAAACAACACCTGGAACTTTAACAATCACAGCAACACAACAACGTCACGTTTCTTCTTGATCCGGCCGTTTCAAATCACCAAACACAGCAGCTGGTACTGTAAGCGTTTCGATAGCTAGAAATGTTCGTTATTAATAGCAGTTAATTTATGACTCAAATTACATTCACAGACATGACTTCACTAACTTCAGTTAGTCAGTTTGGGCACTGAAACGAATGTGAATATCTGACAGGGCGCAAAAAGTTACCCATCGGGAATTTTCATTAAAATTTTGAAAACTTACGAGCAACATCATCATCTTCGTCGTCATCGTCAATATTGATCTCATCCGGATTCTCTGTAGTATCCATCTGAGTGGTTTTGCTTTCACCACGGACGAAGGCGATGTTACCAGACGGCTTATCCGACTGTAAACAGAAAATGACAGTAGGCTAAACAGCAGGTATGCCTGGAGAATGAGCAACAACCATTTAAAATGAAAAAAGGATGAGTAATCCTCGAACTATTAGAGATTTGCGAAATATGTGCACGCACCTGCTTATCTAACAACCGCATAGCATTGGTAGACTTATTTTCTTCCGCAGCCTGAAAATAATATTTTTTAGAGAATCGAAAGAAGTGCTCTCGAAATAGCCATGGGAACATACCTTCGCAGCTCCAGCAGCAATCAGCTGTGCTGACATATGCTTCACACTCGTGTTGTACGTTTGCTGTACTGATCGTTTGATTCGGAGCATTTCACGCAAAGTGTCCTCATTACCATGCTTGACTTCGAAGTCCATCCACGTATCCCAGAACTGGCCATGGATCTATGAATTCCAAGAGTAAGATTCAGAAAGCGATATGAATAAGTGGGAAAATGGTAGGCTAATGACTTCAATTACAAAAAAGGTACCTTCGGATCACAAATCTCGGAAGCATGTGCGAATATTGCACGAGCACGATCAATCTCACCAAGTGTGCGTTCCATTTGAGCATATCGCAAGCTCAGCTCCCTGGCAACAGAAGTAAAATAGTATTTACCCACTGATAACAAAAAAAAAGGATTGATATAGCTACTAAAACTGCTACTACTATTGGGCCGCTTTAACAACATCAAGCGAAGATTTACACGGATCTACTTAATACTTACCGAGAGGAATCCTCTGGAAGGACAGTGATGGCATGTTCGTAAATTGGTCGTGTATGGGGCAGTCCATAGAGTTCTTGTGCTTTCTTGATATAAATATTGAATATCTAAACAGAACTGTTACTATTTCAGCATCCGTGCGAACATGGTACCGCTTTTTCTTTGAAGCAATTTCCGCCACCGACCGCGACGACGGAAAGGAGCAGCATAACATCGTCGGTAAGGATGACAGAATAAAGATTTCTAACATGGCCGATATATGGCGCAAGAGCCACTGGCTTCAGCTATGAGTATGCTCATGCTAACAGACCCCTACGCATTCAGTCTATTAATCGTCTTCCTACACCTGATTGAGCAAGAAGGCAGAAATACTCCATTAAAGAAAGACTAACCGAATACATATCCGCTCTATCTACAGCTTCTGTTGCACGGCTATAAATGGACATGGCATGGCGAGCTAATCCGTAGTCCTCTTCTAATTTTGCGTATAACAAGAAGATATCTAAAGAGGTAGATTAGAGGTTAAAAATAGAAAGCATGGGATCTCTGAAACAAGACAATTCACAGGAAAACAAACTTTTTGTGAATTTAGCTGGGCATGTCTCAAGACACTGCTCGAAAAGATCCCGAGCTCGTTCCAATTTCTTTCCACCCTAAATAAATGAGATTTTATTGCGGAAAGACTATGTGAGGAGAAGAATTATGAATAGTTGCTACTCACATATCGCTTAACAAACTTTGTGAGGTACAGATTCCATATGTCATACACCTGCGGCCACTTGAACAACGCTACTCCTCGTTCGTAAGCCTAAATATCAGATGATGAATGTGGGGAACAAGATAGCATAGTCATTTTCTACAAAAAAACTTTGCAAATAAAAATATCAAAAAACGTAGTATAAACGCACCTTAAATGCATATTCATAATAATCGTGTTCTTCCAAGAACATCGCATAGTTGATGACGATCTGAGGAGTTGCTATTCGAAGATCGAGGATGCGATCATACACCGCTCTGCACGAATCAATCTGGAAATTCGAATTTCATGAGATTTAAATGCTGAAATTGTTTGGTAGAAGAATACTAGCTCAATACAACATTCTTACCGTTCCGAAGCTCTCCTCCAGATCTGCATACATGGACCACACTCTAAGACTTTTGTGAACCCTGGCTTGAACGGTTTCCGTTTCATCGAAATAATTCGTTTTACGAGGTGGAGGAGCGCACGCACGTCGTAAAACAGTAATCGCCTTCTCAGATGACCTGAAAATTCGTTTTTTTTAGAAATTCGGTTTCCGAACAGAAGCAAGTGGTGGGAAATCTCTGCAAAACATGATTACAATCAAGCTGAGAATGGCTCAAACTAAGGGTTCTACTTGCAATCATATATCTTCAAATGAGGTTGGTTATTGAGGACCGTTTCAGACAAGAGCTAATCCTAAGATTTGATCAAGACACCTCCCTTACCCCTTCACAAATTAAAGAAAATCGTCACAGGCTTACAACTCTCTCAGGTAACTGTAGGAGAATGCAAAATCTTTTTGATTAACAACCTAAATTTGGCAAAAAGAAGGCTAAAAAATCGAAATTCAAGAATCTAAATACACAGGAATCGATCAAATTCGTCACTTACTTGTGTCGCAGTTCAAGCTCAGCGTATTCACACCATACTGTGGCCAGCTCATCCACTTTCGCATACGGAATTTGAGTAGCTTTTTCGAAAATGCTTCGAGCCTACAAAAAGCAGATGGTGCTTCGATTCAAAAGCATGCTTTATTGCGTAGATAACATAGTTTGGTCCTTACTAGATTAAAGAAACAGCATGGGTTTGCGTGAGGGCTCCAGACACCGAAAAGTAATACCCCTACCCCTGTTGCAAAAAAAGTTGTGCTAAATAAGAAGGTGGAAACATTGCTATCAAAAAGAGAAATCGAATCGCTTCAACGCCATGAAATCATTTTGCGCGGCTTCTTCCACCCGCGGATTTATGACACAATGCTATCCTTTTTATCGCATTTTTAAAATATCCAAAAAATCGTTGCCTTTATGAAAACTAACATCATCGAGCTGATCAGCACTTTCGTAGAACTTCGCGAACGATATCCACAAGGAGCACAACTTTCCTACTTGCATTTTTGGCTTCACTGTTCGTACTCCTTCTAAGTACGTATCGATTTGCTGAAAAACGGTACATAAGGATTTTCTTCGTTGACCAGAGACAAAACAAACTGGGGAAAGCAGTGCTTGTTCGAAATCACATCTACAGAAAACAAAATATCTCCTCTCACAGCTTTTAAAGTGTATTACCTATAAAATTCATACCAAAATTCGATTGATCACTAAGACATGGCATGAAAAATTCTCATAAAAATGCAAACTGATTTCTCTTGATATAATGGGAAGATGTAATTAAAACAGTGCAATAAAGAATTACCAAAGTTTCGAAAGCTGATTACAACAGAAAGGAAAAAAGAACAAAAAATTAGAAACCACGAACTGAAAAAGCTATATTTAACGCAATGCTGAGCTTGACAAACCTTCTCAGGTTGTCCCTCATATAAAGCAACCCTATTCAGCCATTCGTGGACATTGTGTGGATTCTGACGGAGCAGCACGCTGTTTAACAACAAAGGCCGTCGGGCCATAAGATGTTCAAATCTGAATATGAATTTACAGTAAACATTTACCGTAGTTAAATCAGCTATGCGAACCTCGCAAAGAGCCACTCCAGCTCCAGTTCTTCTTCTTCACTCGGCGAGCCGGCCAGATTGTCCAGCCTCGCGGCTGTATTCCGCTCCTCAAAAGCCGCATAGGCATCGAAGATTTGAGTAAAATCTCGTACCGTCTTCACGGAGATCATGGCTTCCTCGTAGATGTCTCGTGCCTATATTGAAACGCAATAATTCTATGCACGATGTGGGTTGAACGAGAAAAAAATAAAATAAAAAATCAGGTAACTCACCCTCTCAAACTGTCCCGCTCGAATGTAGTATTCAGCGAATGAACACCAAAGTATCCCAACCTATAATAAACAAAGCAAATAGTAAAATATCAAGAGAGAATCGCAAGAAATGCTGAATAAAATCAACTGCCAGCTGTGACGGTCGGCTTATCGTGCTCTTAAAACACAGCACCACTACGTTCCAAATAAGATTTACTATGCTACGCTGCTGTTGGCCGATTTTATTATCCAACAAGCACAGTTCTAACCGAATAACTAACCTGATCGGAATACTTCTGGATACCCTGCCTCATGATAACGTTAACATCCAACGAATGCACTTTCTTTGGGTTCTTCGAAATCAATTCGCAAAGTTCCGCCCACAGCTGCAACAACACCATAAAATTAATAGGCAAAATAAGTTCGAATTGGGGTGTGACCGTACTTGATGAACCGTTTTCCCTTTATCTGACACCGGCATATCTTCATTGACGAGGGCAACTAATTGTCGGGCCGCTTCATCAAGTTGGTCAATCTTTATGAGATATTCCACAAAATCTTCTCGACCGCGTGGGTTTAACTTAAGATATCTGAATAGGTGAGGAACAATATTTGAATACAAAAGGTCTGTTATTTAAAAAGTTACAAAACAAAAAAAAATTACCTTCTGTAAACTCGTATACAGGTTTCTGGAATATCATGACTAGTGACAAACTTAATGTAAAGGGGCCAAATTCGAAGATGCTGCGTCACCGGCAGTGCACGTAGAGCCCTAAGACAATAATATCACCAGATAGAATGCTGCAAAGGACACTACTGAAATTCTCTTTGAAATCAACAAACCTATCAAACACTCGACGACAATCTGTGATCACCCGCCTTTTCGTCATTACTGCGCAGTAATCCATCCATATTCGAGGCATCTTAACAATGAATATTTTCAACATGAACTCAGAAATTTTTAGAAAGGTACCCAAACGCCAAAATATCTACGTAAACTTGTCAAAAAATTATGGCGACTAAAGGAAAACGTCGCAAAAGTATTTAAATTTTCCTTGAAATAGGAGAAGACATCCACTCAAATCAGCAATTCAAAAAAAAATTACAATTCGAAACATACCTTGTGCATATGAATAAGACATCTTTCGTATGCATCGCACAGGTGCGACCACGATATATCAGTAGGAGGCTTGTGAGCTATAACGCGTTGTCGAAAACGTAAATAGTTGTACCACAACTTATAACTGCGATCAAAAACTTTCAAGGATCGCTCATAAACCTAAAAAGAACTTTGCACATAAATGAAGAACAAGAATTAGGCTACAAAATAAATAACTATCATCGAAAATGTCACAGTTTAAGACCTTCCCAAAACCTGATCACTCAAACATAGTTAACTGTGAAGAGGTCTTAGAACTAAATACCTGGCAAATCTGCCTCCAAGGTGAGTTGGTTTTCTTCTTGTGATCTATATATCGCTGCCAGCTACGCAATGATGTAGGATTTCGGAGAATATCCTCTTCATATGGAACATCCTCATCAGTCTATAAAAACAACCGTATTCATAAGTCTTCGTGAAAGGGGAACGGTAGCCTTCTCTCATTCATGTTTCCGAACAACAGTAGGAAAGAAACGAACAGTCTGAGAAAGAAAAGCAGAAGTGGGAGAGAACTCACAATTACATAGGCCTTTTTCGGGTGCGTTGTAGAGTCAGCGATATCGCGTGTCTCGGCCGACATCGCACTGAGGTCGAAGTTTTCTTTGTCGTTTGTTTCATCTTTTTCTTTGTCCATTGTGAATTGCCTGAAATGCTCGAAATAAGGGGAAAAATAATGAACAAAAATCAAGTACAAATAAGAAGATGCAGAGCGAAACAATGAAGAAACAGGAAAATATGCGTTAGTATCGACGTGCGTTATGAGTTGAACAAAGTTTTATAAAATCACATAACAGACGAAATTCCCCCGAAAAGACCTCGACCCAGAAAGAAATCATCGATCAACTATCAAGGCATCAATCTCCCTCCCTAAACTCCTAAAGCTGCTAGCACTATGACCAGTGCTATCCAAAGGTTCCCGCTCCCTCTCTAAAATAATGTTTCCCTAGAGAGCAACTTAAATAAGATTAAAAATTAAAACCTGCGATCAGTCAATAAAATTCGAATCTAACACCCATGTTAGCTTGGAAACTTCAAACTCAACTTAAAAAAAGCGGTTTAGTTTCAAAAAATCTGTGCAACAATGCTACATTGTATAAAATAATATGGAAAAAGAACAAGAAACCGAAAATAGGGTAACAAATGTAAAGAATCTCAGGGCGTTCCAAATAACCAAGCGGAAGACTTTCGAAACAACGGACGCTAATGTAAAACTGTAATCTGCGGCCAGAACGGTCGAGTAAACCAATGTAAGGATAAGCAACTACGTCCATCACATAGCCACCATTTTTGGGAGATCAGCATTGTTTAACAAACCAAATTCAAGCAATTTTTAAAAAGAGTTAAATTGAAAATCATGGTTGACAAAAGTTTGCTGCGTAAAAATACCTCCAGTCACACAGTGTACTTGCGTATCGCCAGCTACTACAGTGCACCCCGCCTAAATTTATTCGTTGCGTGAGGGAGAGGAGATTGTCTCTAAGAATACTTACTTTTTGACAACGGAAGCATTTTGTGGGGGGGGGGGAGGGGGAAGGTTTACTGTCTCATAATATGCGGCTTACCAGTTAGATATCATTCAATAGATACATATACATACAAATCAGCACTACAAAGTTGTGCGAACGTGATACAACAATTGTGCTACGTCTCATTTAATGACGGAACTGCATGGATACGATATATACATCATGTAGGTTTCGTTTTAAACAATGAATCCGAACATGTGTACAAAAAGAACAACTCAACAGGATTTTACGAGAAAACTTGTGAAGTTGCGATGATATGGCAGTAGTTATTTGTGGAGATCCAGTTCAACGGTCATAGTACGGATATAGGTCTGGAATGATTTGTGGGACCTCTATCTTCCCATTTGCATTACCTGGGGACTGTCGAACCCCTGCTCTGATGCTGCGGAAGCTGCCCCTCCCCTAAAACTATGGGTAGTGTAATTCTTGTGCCTGCAATAACATACAATTGTTGTAATCTTTTGGAAATAGTAGATTGGGTGAGGGGCAAGGTTGTTGCCTTTGATGGAGAAAGATGGGTGCTGTTAAATTGAGTCGCGTATGCCATTTGTTTTTGCATCACTGTATGTTCTTCTGAATCTACAGTAATCTGGTGCAGAATCCCCGCACCGCTGTCATGTACTTCTGCATAACACAAGTGAGAATATATCTTTTATCAATATATGCAAGGGATATCGGGATCAGTCCTGTCATTAAGTATGTGGAGATCGGCTACAGAGTCGAGTAGTTGAGGCACTATGGTTGGGAACGCGCGGGGCGGTGACGAGCGGGAGGTGCAGTAGCAGTGAACGGCGAGCTCGATCGTGGGAGGCAGACGCTGGCGGCGATTCCTCGGGAAGTCGTCGGCGAGCCTTAAGTACGTGTGATGAGATGAGTCATGATACAGTGTGTAGAAATTCTCTCGCGCGAGGTTAAGCAACGTTGCACAATTAGAAAAGCGGCTCCTTTTGATCTATGTTTCCCACTTTCGACTAGAACCCTACTCAGCTGATAAGATCTAACTTCTCAGACACTTCCTTTCCAGACAGCTGTGTTTCCCACGCTCCATTACTCTAGGATTACGGTCACTCCTCCACCTACAGGAACATACAGTATCCCGTAGACTCCCACTTCACACACTCTTACACTACTCTTATCTTGAATGGGATCTGAAGATCTCCTGGGATCTGAAAATAATGCTCCTAAGTGTACTAAACTGTTAAAATCTGTCTGCTGATTTTGGTCCGGTGCTGGACTGGTACCCTGCTCCTCAGTGCACTTCCTAATGAGGACTTTTCTAATTCTTTATCCATATCTTCCTGTTTGCCCAGGAAGAAACTTAAAGCTGCCTAGACCATCGGTAAGGAGCTATGTTGTCCTTTTTCAATACAGTAAGCCAAGTAAAGTTTCCTCGCCTTCGGGATATGTATGTCCTTGACTCGTTCCGCTCCCCACCATTGTCCGAACTTCTTACAGTATTGCGAATACGCCTTGAACGTCGCATTAGAGCGGTGAGTATTGAGCGAATATCTGATGGCAGCTGCTAGGTACGGAAGTTTGCACTGGATAGCAGTCTCACACGGTGTACCTGCTTCCTTCCACAGTGGTCCTGAAAATAGATGAGGGTCGGGTGGGAGACGGGAGTTAGGAACGATTTTGGGTAATCGATTCACCGCACGCGGCTGTCGCGGACCACTCATTCGCTGTTATTACAGCTCTAACGTTCTTCATACAGCTCAATCGGTATGCGATCATTATTTTATGCATAATTCTACTATTAGTACTTTTATTCTTGTATTTCTCACCTACTGCTGCATCCTGCTACAATCCTTCGCGCGCGACGCCCCTCTCACCGCGACGCGACCATTTCGTTCCTAACGCACCACACCCGGGTCGGGTGGGTGGGGCCCAACTCACATCATTGCACATCTCACTGCGTAGGGTAAACACCTGTAGAAGCCTACACTAGCCTAGGTTTGTTTGATGGATTGCTACCTGATGCTTTTTTTCTAAATCTTAGTGGATTATTACTATAGCCTATTTGCACTCATTGATTTTATTTAGCGGGAGTCATTGGAATTCTAATAGGTGTCATATTATATCCATTTGTTAAAAGTCCTTTCTGGCGAGATTACTCCTCCTGTAAGAACTCTGAAACTCCCGCAAATGAGCTACTTACATAATCTCGTGGTCCTTTACTATCGCTTATATTAGTCTCAGGAATGCTTAAAGTGAATTTCAACGCAGTAAGCAGTTTAATCAGTTCTGAATAGCTGTCCCAATTAACGTCCGAAAATTGCGATTTGCAGTTTTATGAGCCCAAATAAACAGACCTTTCCCGTCGTTCATCTGCCATAACGCCATCTAAAACGACAAACATTTCCCGCCACGGCTCATCGCCATCTAAAGCCACCCCCGTCCTTCATAGCGCGCTTACTGAGGTGTTCGTCACGAACATTGCCATTTGTACCCACTTGTTTGAATGTGCTATGATCTTTTATTCACTTGAGTTTTGTAAAGACAAATAATTTATCTATTTAATGGGTACGGCAGTCCTGGCGATAGAAAACTTCCAGAGTGCGTTCGAAATGAAAGTACGGTTAATTTAACTGGATAGTTCTGAAAAGTCCTAACGTTGTTAGTCAGACTTCTTTTCCTTTGTCTAATTGTAATCCATGCGTACCAATGTTACCAATACAAATGCCACTGTTTTTGACTTGTTGTCCATCACTATCGGAAACAATTTATTCGAAACGACCTGTTAATAGTTTATCATCAATGAAGACGAGTACGATCAAGAAAGTAAAATAATGGCAAACGGACACAGAAACACGCTAAAATAGTGAATACAAATATATAACGAAATTAGACGAGTGACCAAAGATAAATATGCTGAGATCGAAACAAAAAGTGGTAGTTCGTAAGGAAATATATGAACTCAATGAACAATAAAAAGACCAACTACTTCTGTAAAGGTCAAAATTGAGGAACTTTGGCGATCAAAAACAATCCACAGATGAGATGAAATGATCAAAAATCTTGCAACAAGCGCAATCACACAAAACACAGCTACAACAGAATATAATAAATTGAACGTAATCAAATAAGCAGCTGAATAGTGAAAACTTGAACTGTCAGCGTTTTGCAGCTAGCCCAGTTTTCGTATGGAATGAAAGGATTAGACATTCCACGGAAACCGTGGAAATTAGATTGGAACACTTCCAAAAACTTTCCCGAATACTTAATCGATTTCGTGCTCCATCGACACTAGGTCAGGCAAAATTGCGGCGCTCGCTTGCGCGACCTGCCTGTTTTTTAGTCATGCCTCCAGTACGGTAATAGCTGAAAGTCCGCATTTACACTGCGATTTAAGGTGTTTTTACGCGTTCTGTTGCTACACGTCTCATTGGTGATTTGACGTCGCGACAGATATTCGTTGCTATTTTTTGCGATTTTCATAAACAATCGTCGTTTTTGAATTCACAGAATTGGTTCGAGTTCAAGTGTCAAAATTGTTTATGTGCACATTCAGATATGGGTAAAAAGGAAAAGAAATCGAGAAAGGTTTCGAGTTCCGTTAGCGATGAAGAGGAGGCATCCAGCTCACAAGAGAAATCCAAGCCTCGCGTGAAGTTCGCGGAAAGTGAACTCGAAGCGAAAGCTGCCGAGAAGGCCACACCTCCAACTGAAAAAGTCAAGGTACTACAGTTTTCTAAGTAATTTAATTTATTATGAAAGTTCCTCTGAAAAAGCCGCTCGTTTCATTTCAGCCCGCTATTGTGGAAGTTGAGACTGAAGTTCGGGGAAAGAGGAAACGAAAACGCTTACATAAAAATAAGCTGAGGTGAGTCCGGCCTGATGAAGCTTTGTTCTTTTACTTTACTCGTTTTTTTGAATGGTGCTTTGGATAAAATCCACAGATAAACTAGACAAACCTCTGAATTTTGACTCCATGAATGAATCCATGAGAATATCTGGATATCTCAATTGATTAGTCGTAAAGCAGGTTGTGCTGTTTGTTTCCAGTTGCACTAATAAATCATTGGACTTTCTGTGACCTTTAAGACAAATTTTTCAATTTTAACGAGACCAAGCAACAACAAATGAAAAGCTAATCAACTGAAAATTCCTGTGAAGGTAGGGTCTGTGGAAAACTATTCAAAATTTTGAATCGTCGTTTAGCAGCATACTTTGTGCTTTACGATTCGGATCCATTAGAAGTTTGATGCCTTTTCTTATTCGAATAAATGATTCAATAAGTATATTGTTAGCTTAAGCTGCATGTTCTGTGATAAACCTTGTCACAAATTGAAAACAATCAACATACGTCGCTTTCTATGTTAGAATCGCTTTGGTAATGGAAAACTTATGGGGGCTGATGGTGCTGGTGTGAGCCTTCATGATCTTGAATGCCTAGACTATTTGTTCCTGAAAGTTCGATAAGAACGTTCTATGCTGTCTTCCTTTTCTAAACAGTTTTTCGTACCTCCTACTCTACCACCACTTTTCAGGAAACAGCTGGAGAACTTGAAGAAACCCAAACTTGATGTTGTTACGCCAGAGGTTGGTGCGAAGACCTTCAGTGATTTTGACATTGATGAGAGATTACTCAAAGTGAGTCTCGTGGAAATTCTTTGCTATTTCTATTTTTAATTACATATGATTTCCTATTCGCAAACCCCTCTTCTTAGGCAATCGGTAACATGGGCTGGAAATGGCCGACACAAGTACAGGAATCTATCTTCGACCTTGTTTTTGAAGACAAAAATGTTCTTGCAAGAGCTCGAACGGGAAGCGGCAAAACAGGAGCTTATTTGATTCCTATTGTTAACAAAGCTATCAGCTATGTAACGGTAAGTGCTGAAATTGCCGTCTATGTACTATGAAACAAGAAGTGTTCAATTTTAAGGCAATGTCGAGTGAGCCAAATGGTCCGTTTGCCTTGTTCATTGCACCTACGAAAGAACTTTGCGTACAGGTAGGCAAAATTGAATAATATGATTGCGAATTCGCAGTTTGACGTTTCCATTGCAGATTAACGACCTTTTGTTAAAACTACTTCAACCGCTACCGTTCCTACGATCCCTCAATTTAGCAGATTTGACTTCAGAAGAGCGATCGGTTTGGGAGAATGTGAGTTGCTATTACTATAACCTATTACTGACAATTGCTGTGTGACTTCTAAATAATGGATAGTAAAGTTCTGGAAAGGATTCTCGAGCTCATTCCACTCTGATTCTAGGATACAGCCAATTTCGTTGTCTCGACACCTGGGAAAATACTGGAAGTTCTGGCAGCTAGACGGAACTTTTGTAAAGATGTACGTCACCTTGTTCTCGACGAAGCTGATCTTTTATTATCCTTTGGTTATGAAGAAGAAATGAGGTAAAGCGTGGTATAAGGCTGTGATCAGAGTATCGTGTGTACCAAGTTCAAATGCAAAGGTAATTTTAGCTCTCTAAAGAAATACCTCCCAGTCAAATATCAATGCATATTGACGTCAGCTACCATTACGGATGATATGAGCTCGTTGAAGAGCCTCTTTATGACAGGACCGGTTCTCACGCTCAAATTAAAGGTTAGTCCAAACTCATTAATATTTGTAAATGAACCGCTTTTGTTGTATCGAGCCTGCATTTGCTCAGGAAGGGGACCTACCCGATGTCGATCAGTTAACACAGTACCAGATAACATGCTTGGACGATAATGAACGATTTGCCATACTCGTTGCGATGTTCAAGTTGCGTCTAATTGTAGGCAAAACGATAATTTTCGTTAACGACACTAATAGGTGCTATAAGTAAGTCTCTTTCTGTATTCTATTTTACCTCAGTCAATATTTCTCATAAGTTCACTTACCATGCTATTATAGAGCGTAATCCTAGTGCCAAACTCACCTTTGATTCGTTTCAGGACCTCGCTCGTTTTGCGGTCGTTTGGATTGAAGTCTGGTATTTTGAACTCTTGCATGCCGGCTAATTCGCGGTTCTATGTAATAAATCAGTATAATAATGGCGCATTCGACATAGTCATAGCCTCTGATGCAACGGATGCCATTGAAGACGAAGAGCCCAAACCGAAACAGGTAATTTGGATAACCTCAACTCCACAATTCGAGCCCGCTCGCGATTTTCTTTGATTTTGCTGAGCAAAGATTACTATTTCACTTCCTCTTATTATCCTTCCGAAGCCATCACTGGCATCTTAAGGATAAACGGAAACTGCGCTCGGCTTCTGACTGGCGTTTATTTATCAGCAAATTGAATATTCGAAAGTGCAAGAGTAAAAACTTGTTTCGAAGTTACTATCTCATTGCCTAGCATTGACAGCATGGTGATGGAAGGAAAGATTTTTGTGAAAAAGTAGTGGAAAAAAAACGTTTGGTATCAAATCAGGGGCGCCTCATCTTGGTATACAGTTTGTCGAATTCATCAGGCAACTAATTTACCCATAAACTTTCAGCCCTCTCGTCGCGACAAGGAATCAGGCGTTTCTCGAGGAATCGATTTTCACCAAGTTGGAAATGTAATCAATTTGGATTTCCCCACATCTACCGACAACTACATCCACCGCGTAGGAAGGTATGCGCTTTGTTTTCCAACATGACGGCGTCAATTGTAGGGGTTCTCTAACCAAGATATTGTGGGTACTTTTGGTGTTCCGCTAACTCGCTATTCTTCAGAACAGCCAGAGGTCGCAACAAAGGCACAGCCTTATCCTTCTGCACCCCACCTGAACGAGTATATTTGGACACTGTCCAGGAAGAAATAAATACGCAGAGTAAGTTCTAAATCGATCCCGATTTTTCGCACGATAATGTACCTTTTTCTTTTATAGTGGGCCGCAAAGTCATAGTTCCCTATGAGATTCGTATCAATGAGCTGGATTCCTTTGTTCTGAGAGTGAAAGTGGGTTCTACCTTAAATGCTTATATTGCTACTTTTGTTTTTTTTTTCTTCGAGTTTTACCGAGTTTTCCTAGGAAGTGCTCTCAAAATGTGGCAAGACGGTTATTAAAGCGGCTAGAATGCAAGAAATAAAACTGGAGGTAAGGTATTGTTCTTACGCGTTTCATAGAGAGTAAAAGACATTGAATGCCTCTAAACAATCACACTTCATGAGAAAATAATAGGGAAGTTGGGTAATAACGGTAATTCCAGATGATGAGATCTGCAAAATTACAATCGTTCTTTGCAAATAATCCTAGAGAAAAGATTCTGATGGAGACAAGTACACGCCCAACAACGCTAGCAGTACATTCGAATTCCATAGCCGATGTTCCTGAGTATATGGGTATGTTGTATTCAGTTTAACCGGTATACCTAATCGTTGGAGCACTTTCTAGCATGTATATTATTTTCAGTTCCAAAATCATTACGAGGCATCAATTATTCGGTTAGTCGAAAGAAGAAGTCAAAACCTGGCCAGAAACATCGGCGGAAGCTTCAGGGAAAATCCACCGGTCAGAAGGTTCATAACCGTCAGAAGAATGATCCGTTAAGAAGTTTTAAAATATAATTGTTAGATGCTCTCATTGTTGTTTTTGTTATCAATTTTGTTGTTGGTTGGACGTTTACTGTTGACTGAGATAAAACTTATTTTGTCTGTGCCTAAAATATATTGAAATCCCCCAGTTCAGAACGATGAGGATCCCATGGTCATCTAGCTATCTACAACTTGGCCTTTGTACTTTGTCTTCATCGGGACGCCAGAGGAGGGTAACATTCAAAGGAGGCTAACTAGAGGTAGGAGAAGGACTCTGTTCAAAAGCCAGAAACAAATCTTCGGAAAATGGAGCTGAGAGGTCTGGATCTCTGGCCAATAAACAAGTAAGTGAAAATAATATACGACGACCAAGTTTCCAATGGCTTGGGCAATCACAAACCCTCCGACTTATTCGTAAATACTCATAATTGTCCCTTTGCACGGAAATCTTTAGTAAAAGGAAAAAACCAAACCTCCGACTTATTATAAATTACAGTCGATTCCCCATATTTTTCAACTTGGATACACATACATAATCCTCAAAAAACTAGCCTGCCTGGTACAGCCATATCTAACTAATCGTTGATTGATCTCAGATTTCAGACGAGCTTCGCTTGCTTAATACTACTCTTATAGAAATGATGCACATTATCCTTCTTCGTAGGTCAATCAATACCAGGTCTATGTAGGAGACTGACTGAGAGGCATCTGGTCACCGCAAGCCATGATGAGGAAGGTGATCCGCATTTACGAATTCTGGTATACCAAAAATCCTGGGTGGATCTGAAGGAGCTGATCTTCATCAACAAAATTACCCTTTGCTATACTGCAGAGGTCGCTCGATCCACCTACATCAAGTGGTACCGCGAACTCAAGTGACGCTAGAATACCACCAGGTTCATCCTGTGCCAGTGAGTTATAGGACAGCGATCAGAAGTTTACCCCGAGTTGCCATACCAGTCTTAGGTTACGGTCCACGAAGACCTCGTGCTGGGCTCCTGCCGCATGTGTCCGAATGACTACAAGGAAAACACGTTCGTTTCGCGTAATGAGCCAATCAATATCACATACTTGACCGTTACTCAAAGGTGAGCACATAGAACGAACTAAGTGTGAACAACACCGGCTTGATAACCTTAAAATGACTCTTATTCTTGATTATCGATGGTGTGTAAATGCATTATTCTAACACTTGCACTCGTCATGTTCGGGCTTATAGTATTTCACGCAAATTGTATGGTAAGTTTGGTTCCGTCTCCTGTATAACCTGTCGTCTCGTTGATCGTCAATTTCCGCGGTCAACATCATTTCCTTCAGAGCTTTCGTGAACAAGTCTGACCATCGGGCCGGCGGCCGCCCTGGTGTTCGTTTGATGTCCCGAGGAATCCAGTCCGTAACGGTCCTGGTCCAACGGTCGTCACTACATCGCATAAGGGATCCAGCCCACCTGATCTTCGTTCGAGGACGGAGCTCGAAACTCCGGATTCCCTTCTGCACATGCGTATATAAGGGAACTCCGAGCACCGTCCTTTCCGAAGCGCCTTGAATGGCGGTAACTCAATGCTCATCCTGCTTTCGTAGAGTCCAAGCCTCTGAGGCGCATATCAAAGTAGGAAGGACCGCAGTATCGAAAGGGTAAGCGCGGAGTCGGATGTTCTTCGACTTCTTCACTGTTCCGTCGATGTTCTTAAATGCTCCCCCCCCGCGCGTTCCCTTCTGCTCAGCTCCGTAGCTAGGTCGTTCATCATGTTGACTTTCCGATCAGATACACATATCAGCTAGAGCATCAGAGAGATTCGTTCCATTCAGCCTGGAAGGAGCATCAGGTACCAATCCGTTTCGCGTGAACATGGCCTTCGTTAGGTTTAATCGTAATCCGATCTTTCCACAAGCGTTGCCGGATTCGTCCAGCATTTGCTCCGCTTGGTCGATGTTGGATGTTATAAACACGATTTCATCTGCAAAGCTGAGATATTTAAGTAGTGGTCGTCGACCTTCATTCCCATGCCTTCCATTCCATATGACGCATGATGTTCTCGAGAGGGGCACTGAAAAGGTTGAGCGAGATGATATGGCCCCGTCGGACCCCTCCCTTCACGTTGATGATTACTGACGTATGGAATTGCGATCTAATCGTTAAGTCGTAGTAGAGCTCACGAAGCATTCTTCCATGTTGAGTAGGAACACCCCGATTGTTCAGGGCTTCGATTACCGCTTCTTTCTCGAGAAAATTGAGGGATTTCTTCAAATCGTAGAAGCAGCACTTAACGGCATTTTGTACTCTCGCGATACTTCAGTGAGTCCTGTAATGGTGTGAATGTTATCGGCCGTACTGAACCCTCTCCGAAACACTGCTTGCTCGCATGGCTGTCCTTCATCTAATATTCTGCCAATCCTGTTAAGGATGACTCGTGTGAAGAGCTAGTAATTACAGACAGCGGTCAAATTGGGAGATAATTGCGAATGTTTTTTGGGTCTCTCTTATACAGCAACACGGTCTTGCTAGTTTTCCATGATGTGGGTGCTTTGCATTGCGACAGGTAGCGCCCGAATAGCCTGATCTGGATTTTTGACTGGTGGAAGGCTCTTTAGATGTTCTGCTTCGATCTTGTCGTGATCGGGTGCTCCCTTTCAATTACTACCATTCCTCAGCGACGAGATGGCATGCCGAATTTCGGAAAGGAGAACTGAAGGGACGACGTGTCCGTCATGCCTGAGATGGTAGGTAGGCAGGCAGACGTAGCTGTCGAAGAGATCAGAGCAAAAGTCGTAGATGATCTTTTCCATCGTACTTCGGAATGCAGTAACAGTTCCGTCAGGACGATGAATAGAAGTCATTTTGGTCTTATAATTGACAAAGACCCGGTTTGCAAATACTCTTTCCAGCCTCGGCGGCTTCAGTCAACACTGCTGCTCTTCTCTCCTTCAGACCTTCATTCATCGCTTCTCCGCAAATTCGGACGTTCGGTGGTTATTGTCTGCAGCTCGCGCGATTCCACGCTGGCGTATCAGCTCAAGCGTTTTCGAAGAGAGACGTTTCTTGACATCTTTGAGACTCTCAGCTTTCCTGGCACTATCGTGAAGATGTTCGACGAGCCGGTCGTATTCTTCGTTCGATATTGTCGCTGACAGAATCTTCCGACAATCTCGCCAATGAAGCGAAGTCATCCCACAACTGTCATTGGGCTTCGATTCCTAACTTCGCAGCTGTATCTCCACGCACTTAAAAGCGGAATCTAGCACAGAGGGGATCGTATGTGGAACTTCGGAACAACAGCGACGTCAGTCAGATAAAACTTCCGATTGACGATGATGTGATCTACTTCGTCGTGGAACTACCCACCAAGTAACTCCTATGTACATCGGCAATGAGAGGGCTTCCGGAACTGCGATTTACTAAATGGCAAAGTCGAACGACTGTGTAGAGCCTAATAAGAAACCAAAAATCGGTTTGGTGGACGTTCACACCCAAAGGCGGACGAGATCTCAGGCGAGTTATCAAGGCTGTAGAGGTATTTGCACCAAGACCCACTCGTCAAACAATTGGTAACTGAGTATGTACTTAGCGAATCGAGCTAAATATGGTTGTATGAAAAGTCCATGCACAACAAATCGGTTTCGCTCTCTAGCAATTACACTCTGCTCCAAATATTCGGTTAACAGAGGTTTTCGCTTCTCCGGAAAAGGCTAAAAGATCGACCAGTGGATTCATCAGTTGAGCAGTCCCCGGAATTGGCGTATTGCCTATAACTTCTCTCACGCTCCCACACAACGGACTGATTAAACTGACGGACAACATTATCAGTAGAGCTGAGATGTGAGACATTTATGGGGCTTGCAAAAGGCAGTGCCTGGTTCCATAAGAAAGTCCTCAATCGACGTGAAATCAGGTCTGTTCAGTAAGGAAATCATTCTGTCCGTCTGGTGGGACGTTCGCTAAGTATATCGCTGGGCCCCCTCCCTCCTAACGCAACGGCCCCGAGCGAGGTCTACTTAGTCACATAATAACCTCACAGTAAAACCTCTAGCTAAACTCGAAAGTAAACCTATCACACAAAAGTGCAGAAAATGTGTCGGAGACGACAAAGCTTGGAATCCTGAGACTAGGCCGAGAATTCTACTGCACTCTCCATGTAGCCCGGATTTAGTCCCTTCCGACTAGTACTTATTCCTACAGCCATACCTCAGAGCCATTTTTGTGGGTTAGAAATTGGACTCTTTCGAAGATCCTTCCAGCTTGAAACCGCAGAGCTTCTGGGGATGAGGCATCCACAACCTGTCCACAGTCCTTGACAACAAGTTGTTTACAGCGATGTGCATATGATGCACATTGACAGTGCATTTTTTAAAATAATGTTGAATCAAAAAAGTTTGGGAATGGCTCGATTTCCAATACAACCTGATATATCCGCCTGAAAAGGCCTACACTGCATTTTCCCTATGAGAAAAATAGTTTTGGCCAGGAAGTGAACATTTACCAACTGAATGAACACAAATTGTTAGCGATTCGGACTTAAGTAGAAATTTTCAGTTAATTCTTCCATTAATTCTACAACTACATGTGATGTGTAAAGCTCGTCATGGCCGTTTACAAAATTCAAATGCAAATACGAATACGAATACGAAATCAGTACGTAATTTGCATAGAACTTTGAACTTTGATTTTTAGATGACTGTTCGATGAACAAGTCAGTTTAAGGTCAAGTGCAGAAAACGTTACATACTAACTTAAGGAACCCGTAGTGTTGTCCAAAGCTCTTCCGGTCAAGTCACCCGCTACAGGAAATATCGCTCCGAATGCTCTAAAAACCCCATCGAAGGGTACAGAAATAAAAGAGAAAGGAGTCAAAGACAAGTCCAAGTCGGAGGTGATCCCAACGCCAAATGCTGCACCAAAATCTCAGACTCAACCACCTATAGTACGAAGGCTAGCTACTGCGAAGCTTAGGCGGAAAATATCAATGCGTACGTGTTCTGCTATCATTTGACTTCATTTCAGAGTTCCTTTGACTTCATACTTCACTTCGAAACACTGCTTCACTTCCATTTCAGAGCCTACATTCGAAGCTGATTTTGAGCCTGGCGAAGGAGACCGACAGGACCTCATAGCAGCCGCTGAGGAGATGGGTAAGGGATAACGACATCGTGGTTCCAAAGAAACAGAACGAATAGAAGGATTTCAGCAAAAGACGCTGGTGCCTATGAGAATATGGATCCAAATGAAGGAGCTGCAGCACCTGCTCACGAATCACTCATAAAGAAGCGCTCATAATTCGTTGATTACGCTAGGCTTCTCCAAATGATACGGAACACACCTCATTTCAAAGACATCTAACACTTTGTGAACAGAAATAAGAATAAAGATTAATCTGTGTTAAAATTATTGTTGTCAGAACCTTCTAAATCAAACCCTCGAAAGTTGCCAGATTTTCTTCGCTGAAAAATATCCAGCAGGTTGGTAGCAAGGCTAAATGGCTCAACCAAGGATGATAGCGGATGGGGGCATGCCGCGGACGTAAAACACTTGGCTACCCATAAAAGCAGGTGGATGCAGGGATGAACTCCCTGTCTGTGTGGGCAATTAATAACTTCTTCCTTCTTGCGAAATATTCCGGAGAGTATAAGGGTGCGGTTGATAACCTGCGTGTCCGCTCAGCCAAAAGCTTTCATTCAAAAGAGTGAGAAGTAACGAGGGGCGGTTCCGAGTCGCCTCTAATAAATAACCCCTTGTTCAATCTGAAACAGCCCGGCTAGCCGCTTGAGTTATAACCACTTTTCTCATCAGAGCTTGCCAACCTACTCTTGAGTACCTATATGCCCAGAACAAAAACATGAATAGAGTTTTAGTTTCATGAACTTGGAGAAGCCTAAAATACGGCAGCGTTGGATAGGACCGAGGCTGGTGAAATTTCAGGGCCATAACAGGCTGCCCAAAAAGAGAAGGACTGAGTGAGATGGCACGAACACCGAAAGGGTACATCGATGACCCGATGATCCAAGCTGGGAAGATCAAGATCATTGAACTGACCGAGACGAGAAGGCATCGCCCGCTGCATGGAGAGAACTGCTCTTGTGAACATGCGAAAGCAGAGACGGTGAAGGTTTCGTCATCAATACGAACTTGGCCATGGACATCGATTCGAACGAAAGCTTAACATTCTGGATAGGACGTTCGCGACCAATTTCTTCTGCTTCACAACTTGCTGGACTTCATCGCTATAGAACCAAGCTTCCTAGTGTCCTTCACGGCGTTGCTCCAGGTCTGCTGGACCGGCCCTTCGGGATCTGAAAGTCAAGCTCCCAGTATCTTCCCTTTGAGGTGTTGTCTTATGACTCGCTTTAGCTTCCACCACCGTACCCTCCGTTCCGTTCTTGTGCATGATTCTTGGGAAGATCGATGGCTAAGTCTGTTAGGAGAGGCCTGTGCTGTGGAGCCAGGTCTTCCCCAGGCAGTACTTTCATGTCCTTCACAGTTTTAAGTGATGACCTACTTACAAGTACGTGGCCTATTTGTTTCTTTCTCTCCATTGCTGTAGGTTAATTTCTAGGCTTTCCTTTTTGTGAGGAAAGTGCTGCATACTGCAAAGTCGTGGGCTGTAGCCAGATCGAGAATCCATTCTTCTTCTTTGTTCCTGAAACCTATTCCCTTGACACCGTGAATCCTCTCATAGCCCCTTCGTTCACTTCCAAGATGGCCCTTCGCATCCCCCGCTACTGTGAGTTATTCCTCCTCCTAACCGTATGGCCTCGTCAAGGCTCAGATAGTACTCATGCTTTTCGACGACGGGACAGCCGAACTGTTGGGCATACACAGATAGTATTGTCCAGTACTCCTCCTTCGTGTCTACCCTCACAGCAATGATTCGACTGCTGATCCTTTTCACGGCGGACACAGAGTATTTAAGGGAGTACGCCACGGCTATGACCTAGCCATTTCATTGTGTCTTCTCCGTTGTAAAAAAAGCTCGACACCCTCTCCGGTTTCTCTGACCTTTGATCCTTGGGTCTCTCGAAGGCATAAGACTTGGTTGTTCCTGCGCTTTATCAGATCAGCAACCTCACGGGACTTCCCAGTAAGCAATCCCACGTTCATAGTCCTGATTCGAACTAACTTCTTTAACCGAGGTCGTTCACTCCTCGGTAGTCCTCTCATACTGTCCACAGGACACTTCCGGGTGACCTCTTAGCTTTATCACTGACTCCTTTCGAGACTAGACATTACTGTTGTGACTGGGTTTCTTCATCAGCCGACCTGTCAACCTGGGCCTGACGCTGGTACCGATACCATTTTTGCAAGCTTGGCAAGGCATGGATTTGTCTCGGCAGGGACTAAACTCGCACTCCTTCTAGGTGCAGACGTGAGCCTATACACTTATCCAGTCGGCTATCCGTGCCTTCCGACAGCCGTTGAAGGATTGTGCGGCCGGGGGGACGGAACTTACGTGCGTCCGAGGGTGCGCGCGGCAAATTGCGCGGCGAAGTGCTTGGTGATTCGAACGACTCTGGCGCCTTTCATTGGGGCCCAAATTTGAAGTCGAGTAGATTAGTAGGATTAGCTGACCCTGCCAATATGTTGTATCTCAAATTTGGGCCCCAACGCTAGGCGCCGAAGTCGTTTCAATCACCACGCACTTCGCCGCGCAATTTGCCACGCGCACCCTCGGACGCACGTAAGTACCCATACATGTGCGGCCGTGGTATCTCGATAGGATTAAAGCAGAACGCCTTAATAGCCTCCCGTCAATTATAAAAACACCGATGTCGATGTGTGCGTTGGTTTATGTATGCCGGTTTGTGGGTCGGTGTATGTGTGTTGGTGTGCGTGTCGGTGTGTGTATGTGTGTGTATGTGTGTATGTGTGTTGGTGTGCGTGTCGGTGTGTGTGTATGTGTGTGTATGTGTGTGTGTGTGTGCGTGTGTGTGTGTGTGGATTTGGATGCATTTTTCGGTGTGTTTGTCGTGTGTGTGTGCGTCGGTGTATGTGTGTTGGTGTGCGTGTCGGTGTGTGTGTATGTGTGTGTGTATGTGTGTATGTGTGTTTTTGTGCGTGTCGGTGTGTGTGTATGTGTGTGTATGTGTGTATGTGTGTATGTGTGTATGTGTGTGTGTGTGTGTGTGTGTGTGTGGATTTGGATGCATTTTTCGGTGTGTTTGTCGTGTGTGTGTGCGTCGGTGTATGTGTGTTGGTGTGCGTGTCGGTGTGTGTATATGTGTGTGTGTATGTGTGTATGTGTGTTTTTGTGCGTGTCGGTGTGTGTATGTGTGTGTGTATGTGTGTATGTGTGTATGTGTGTGTGGATTTGGATGCATTTTTCGGTGTGTTTGTCGTGTGTGTGTGCGTCGGTGTATGTGTGTTGGTGTGCGTGTTGGTGTGTGTGTATGTGTGTGTATGTGTGTATGTGTGTTGGTGTGCGTGTCGGTGTGTGTGTATGTGTGTATGTGTATGTGTGTGTGTGTTGTGTGTGTGTGTGTTTGTTTGTGTGTGTGTGTGTGTGTGTGTGTGTGTGTGTGTGTGTGTGTGTGTGTGTGTGTGTGTGTGTGTGTGTGTGTGTGTGTGTGTGTGTGTGTGTGTGTGTGTGTGTGTGTGTGTGTGTGTGTGTGTGTGTGTGTGTGTGTGTGTGTGTGTGTGTGTGTGTGTGTGTGTGTGTGTGTGTGTGTGTGTGTGTGTGTGTGTGTGTGTGTGTGTGTGTGTGTGTGTGTGTGTGTGTGTGTGTGTGTGTGTGTGTGTGTGTGTGTGTGTGTGTGTGTGTGTGTGTGTGTGTGTGTGTGTGTGTGTGTGTGTGTGTGTGTGTGTGTGTGTGTGTGTGTGTGTGTGTGTGTGTGTGTGTGTGTGTGTGTGTGTGTGTGTGTGTGTGTGTGTGTGTGTGTGTGTGTGTGTGTGTGTGTGTGTGTGTGTGTGTGTGTGTGTGTGTGTGTGTGTGTGTGTGTGTGTGTGTGTGTGTGTGTGTGTGTGTGTGTGTGTGTGTGTGTGTGTGTGTGTGTGTGTGTGTGGTGTGTGTGTGTGTGTGTGTGTGTGTGTGTGTGTGTGTGTGTGTGTGTGTGTGTGTGTGTGTGTGGACTTGGATGCATTTTTCGGTGTGTTTGTCGTGTGTGTGTGCGTCGGTGTATGTGTGTCGGTGTGCGTACCGGTGTATGAGTGGATTTGGATGTATTCTCGGTGTGTGTGTCGTGTGTGTCGGATTTTTTGAATGGAAGCGGTTAATAATTATGAAGAGATTGCAGCAACCATTTGGCTAACATGTGACTTCTACAGCCTTCTCAAAAAATGATAACCACAGAATACTGCATACTACGAGCGATTCTGTAGCCGTCTAGTTTTGCAAGTGTTGATTTGAAGAGACGTAAGGCCTCTGACGACGTAATAGAAAAGAGTGAACGTTTTCGAAGCAATCTCCATGTTCGCCTTTCTTGAAACCTAAGCTTTCTCACCACTATTAAGAGCTGGTTTACGTCAAGCGTGATAGGTAAACTGTAAAGTCGCGAAACGCTTTCAGGCCTTCGATAACGACGACGACGAATTAGCCGAAAAGTCAGGCGATTAAATATTCCACCATTAAAAACTTGCTTGCCACAGAAGCTTACTGGTACCTCAAAATCTGTTCATTCCAAGGGAAGGGAAGGAGGCGTTGATAATGTTGGTGATGATGACAAAATGGATATATTCCTCTCACTATTTAACTTTTAGAAAGACAATTCGCTCGATCCATGCATAAGGGAACAGGATATCCAGACAATTTTCCGAATACTCTTGTTATGCTTTATGAAGTGATAGCTTAGCCAACCACTCTTGGAAAAAGGTCGATTTTCGCAGTCGATAAAGCTCATAGCAAATTTGCCAACAACTCAACTGCACTCTTGTGTTCGGCAAAACCAAATGGCATCGGTAAGAAAGGCGCACCTGAAACCATCCAATATCCTCGATGATCCCAACTGGTTCATTGACACGTAGAGCAGAAACTGCTGTAAACCGATGCTTCTTCAGTGATGTGAAAGAGGCTTCTACGAATTTGGACGCTCTGAAAATAAATTTCTGTAGGTGAAAAGAGGTATCTTGTTTCTGAGGTCGTGCTCTACGTTGTTAGAAGACTGACAATCTGACAAAAATAATTTCAAGAACAAGGCGAAACGAATGAGCTATACAGTCGATCATTTCGAAAACAAACCGAATAGGACCCGAATCAAATAAAATGCGTTTTTGGTGAGTCACAACATATGGAGATGCGCTATATGGACCCAGGTGATGCTACGCCTGAGATGGGAACGGGTAAGATCATTAGAAAATTGGGGAGAATAAATAGGACAAGATGTGATCAGATTATGAATTAAAGAAATAAACTTTGAGGCTATATCAGTGAGCAGAAGCTCTCAGCTTTCTCTCTGGCTTCAGCCCCGTTTGAGGGCCGAATTACAGAGAGAACTAGAAAGAATTAGTCTCGATTGTAAAGTAGCTAGCGTGATCATAGTGGTGATTGGTTAGTTTCCAGATAAATACTGCAAAAAAAAAAAACTGAGGAAAAAAAGAACAAAGATTGCAGCCATGGTCGGTCGCAATTGAGCTCGCAAAACAGCAAGCACCGTGATGTACCACCACGTCAATCAATGCTCTTCTTAAAATGGTCATCCTGGCAAAGCAGATCATAAAATAGGTCGGTCGGAAAGAGACTCAAGAGAGTCAGTCGGACCTATTCACCATCATGGTTCTTCAGTTGAAGCCGCAGTGTCAAATAGGCCTGAGGAACAGTGCTGTTTTGTACATGGATCGGTTATTGTTTGTTATTGTACAAGACACGTTCGAATGTAAATGCAGTTTTGAGTAGGAAATGAGCGCATGGCGCACTCTACACCACGAAGGCCCGCTTAGGCATTCACTCACAGTTTGTCATGCATATATGTAGATGTGATAACAGTTATGATACAATTCAGTAGACCAGCAATAAAAGTACACAAAAAAAGACAGATTTCTCGCATCAATGTCTTGTTCTTCCGGTTGGACCATGTACGTGACTTCAGCAAAATATCGTAAAATCCTTTGAATTGTACTGTTAAACCGCATAGTTTTCACAATAACGGCACGGAAGATTTGCATTAAAAATTTTGCAAGACTTCAGCTCTCTCGAAGGAACTATTCGACCTACTTTGAGAGTATGAAATTCGTGCAAGTTTAAAGTAATACACTTCGTTCCATTGTATCACAGTCGTTCGTGTTGAAGATATAATGATTACGCTGAATTCCCCCGAAAACTAAGAAAACGATACAGGAATCAAAGTGAGAAAATGGGCCATCTTAAAATCACCTGTATCACCTGTATCACCTGTCGTCCCGTTGATCATCGACTTCCTCGAGCGGGCGCCAGTAACGTCTCCATTCGTCCCTGTCACGAGCCAGAGTGGTCCAGTGAATCGTTCTCGCTTCAGGGACACGAGGTTCAACATTCCTTTCGTTCAGAGCTTTCGTGAAGAAGTCTGACCATCTCGTTGGCGGCCTTCCTGGAGTTCGTTTGATGTCCCGAGGGATCCAGTCAATAACCGCCCTGGTCCAACGGTCATCACTATATCGCATAACGTGTCCGGCCCACCTGATCTTCGATTTCTTGGCGTAATCAACGGCATCCCTGATCTTCGTTCGGTAACGGAGCTCGGAACTCCGGATTCCCTTCTGCACTTGTGTGTATAAGGAAATTCCGAGCATCGTCCTTTCCAAAGCGCGTTGAATAACGCTGACAGCATGCTCATCCTGCTTTCGTAGAGTCCAGGTCTCCGAGGCGTACGTTAAAGCAGGAAGGACAGCAGTGTCGAAAAGGTGAGCGCGGAGCCGGATGTTCTTTGTCTTCTTCACTACTCCCTCGATATTCTTAAATGCTCCCCACGCGGCGCGTTTCCTTCTGCACAGCTCTGGAGCTAGGTCGTTCATCATGTTGACTTCCCGACCTAGATACACATAGCTGGAGCATTCGGAGATATTCGTTCCGTTTAACGTGAAAGGAGCATCAGGTACCAATCCGTTTCTCATGAACATCGTCTTCGTTAGGTTCAGCCTCAAGCCGATCTTTCCACAAGCACTATCAAACTCGGCCAGCATTCGTTCCGCCTGCTCGATGTTCGGTGTTATAAGAACGATGTCGTCAGCAAAGCGGAGGTGATGTAGGTAGCGGCCGTCGACCTTCACTCCCAAGTCTTCCCATTCCAAATGACGCATGATATTCTCAAGGGCGGCACTGAAAAGTTTGGGCAAAATAGTATCGCCTTGCCGAACACCTCTCTTCACGTTGACAATGACTTCCTTATAGAATGGTGAAATCCACTTCGGGATAGCCTGGCAAGCTCCCGAAGTCAATAGCCCCCACGTCAGAGCCTGGCAAGCTGCACGTTGGGTATCTTCACGCCAAAAACAGTAATAGAAATGGGCCTCATTCCCCTGAACCTGAGGGAGCCCCCAATACGGCAGCGTTGGGTAGGACCGCTCGGGAGAGGCTGCTAAAATCTCAGGGCCAAAACAGGCTGCCCAAAAGGAGAGGGACTAGGATAGCGATCTGTACTTTCAACGCACGGACGCTTGCATCGGAAGCGTGTATAGAAGACCTGATGATGCAAGCTAGGAAGATCAAGTACGACGTCATCGGACTGACCGAGACGAGAAGGCATCGCCCGCTGCACGCTGTATTTGAGAGTGGAGAAGAACTGCTCCTTGGAACATGCGACAGTAGAGGCGTCGGCGGTGTAGGTGTCCTCGTCAACACGCACTTGGCCATGAACATCGATTCGTACGAAAGCTTAACAACCCGAATCGGACGTTTGCGATTAAGAAGATGTGGCTCAATCCCAGCTCTAACCATCTTCGTTGCTTACGCACCAACATCGAGCTACGAAGAAGAGGAGTTGGAAGCGTTTTATATGGATCTGGAGAGGCTCTACAGAGAAGACCACACTTTCTTCAAAGTCATCGTCGGTGATTTCAACGCCAAGATTGGCCCCAGAAGAACGGCTGAAGAGCTTCACATCGGGACTCACGGAGTGGAATGGAATGAGCAGGGTGAAAGGCTGTCCGAGTTTATCATGACGACCCACACCATCCATGGTAACTCGCAGTTCCAGAAGCCCTCTCATTTAAGATGGACAAGGGAGTCACATGGTGGACAGTTCCATAATGAAATAGACCACATCATCTTCAATCGTAGATTTTGCCTGACCGACGTCGCTGTTGTTCCGGAGTTCTACACGGGATCGGACCATCGTCTCCTCCGCGCTAGATTCTGCTTCTCAGTGCGTGGGGAGAGAGCTATGAAGTTTCGGAAACGAAGCCCCAAGACCTCCATCAACGGGGACAACTTCGCTTCCCTTGCGAGTAAATGGGAGGATTCCGTTATCGACAACATCGACGAAGAATATAACCGGCTCGTAGAGCATCTTCACGATAGTGCTACGAAAGCAGAGAGTCTACAAGTAGCCAAGAGACGACTCTCTTCGGAGACTCTCGAGCTGATACGCCAGCGTGGAATCGCGCGAGCTGCAGGCAATTATCAACGAACGTCCGAACTTCGAAGCTATGCAGAGAAGCGATAAAGGAAGATCTGAAAGAGAGAAGAGCAGCAGTCATGGACGAAGCGGCCGAGGCCGGAAAGAGCATTCGCAAAGCCCGACGGAGCTTCATCAATTACAAGACCAAGATGACCTCCCTTCGTCGTCCGGACGGAACCGTTACTGCATCCCGGAGGGCAATGGAGAAGGTCATCTACGACTTCTACTCGGATCTCTTCGACAGCCACGTCTACCTGCCTGCTCATCATCTTAGGCAAGACGAATATATCGCTCCTTCGGTTCTCCCTTCCGAAATACGACATGCCATCACGTCGATGAAGAACTGTACAGCGCCCGGTCCCGATAGGATCAAACCAGAACATCTGAAGAGTATACCACCAGTCATCATCAAAACTCTGGCTAGGCTCTTCACACGGTACCTGTCGGAATGCAAAGTGCCCACGTCGTGGAAAACTAGCAAGGCTGTGTTGCTGTACAAAAAGGGAGATCCAGCCGATATTGGCAATTATCGCCCAATCTGCCTGCTGTCCGTAATCTACAAGCTTTTCACTCGTGTCATCCTAAACAGGATTGGCAGAATATTAGATGAAGGACAGCCATGCGAGCAAGCAGGGTTTTGGAGAGGGTTCAGTACAATCGATCATATCCACACCCTAACAAGGCTCATTGAAGTATCGCGAAAGTACAAAATGCCGCTATGTCTTACGTTTATCGACCTGAAGAAAGCCTTTGACACCGTTGAGACAGAAGCGGTAATTGAAGCCCTGGGCAACCAGGGTGTTCCTACGCAATATATAAGGATGCTTCGTGAGCTCTACGACAGCTTCACGACCAGGATTTCACCATCTTAAAATATTCGCTCTAAATTCTTAAGATGGAAGTCTCACAAACGGCCACCAAGAGTTTTGTGAATAGAAAGGATGGCACATACTTTTTCCCCTGAGAAATTCTGAAAGAAGATGACCTCAATCTAAACCGTCCACGGCTGCTCTGAAAGCAGGATTCGGATTCTGAGATCGCGCTTCCAAGAAATGCTACGATGGGTAGAGGAACTTAGAGTATACACAGCATTGTCTTATGAAAATGTTTACCCTTTAAAACATTGTGCGAGCCATCTCTCACCCTCCTTGTTTTAACCTTTCTTAGCCGACATGAATCGTTATTCTTATACCTCGCATCCTAAAACGAGGTATTGCCCTAGAAACAGTCGCAAAGGAATCGAGAGCTCATTATGAGGCTTGAACGCTTCTCAACGACTGACTGGACCATCTGAACAGTCAAGCAGATCTGACTTATTACGCTGTAGTGAAACCCTACACGTGAGTGATACACTGGCGTACCTGAGCGACCTCTAGGCTGATATCATTGTAACCCATAAGGCTCTGAAGACAGCGCTGATCGCTGGTAGTCCTAATTTATAGTACTTTACTTACTTTGTCTATTGAATTCTTCTGTGGTCATCTGAAGGGGTACCAATTGAGTGGCTGTTTTCATAGTCCGCCGGCGTGCCGGCGGAGGCAGTGCTAGGGGGAGGAGGGAGGCAGACAGATAGGCAAACAGTCAACGCCCCTTCGAGGGGTTGAAAACAAACAACCTTCGAAGGGGCGTGGACTGTTTGCCTTACACTGTCTGCCTCCCTCCTCCCCCTAGCACTGCCTCCACCGGCACGCCGGCCGGCCGGCAGGCACGCACGGCGACACGCCACACGCTGGCGCGCCGGCCGGCCGGCGGACTATGAAAGCAGCCAATGAAGTAGAAAAATGTAAAACAGACTCGTGGGACATAAGAGTGAATGACGGCGTTGTCGGAAGGGCCAACTTACGCACGCAAGCGGCGTGCCTGGTAAGAGATTTGACTGAGAGGAGAACTAGTATGACCTATAGATTCACAGGCCCCAGAGAGTATATAAGGGGGCGACCTCTCAAAAAAGTATTCGTGTTCTGATTTCGACTCGAAGCCCACCCTTCCACGAACCTACCCCGGCCGCTTCCCTCCTCGACGGGCTCTTGGATTCGGTGCCAGCGCTCAAGGTTTTTTTGTGTTTTATTTGTATTGTTGTTTGTTTCGTATCGTGTTCGTTGTAACTTGCCGGATAAATTGTTCGGTTAACTGCTCTTGTTTGTTGGTCGGTCACAAACCGGAACTATTGGAGTTTTGCCAAACATTACAGCGTCACCACATCCTCCTCATACGGAACAAAGTGTTTAGTTATCACTACTTAGATTAACAAGAACAGATGACCAATTAATCGATAAAGTTTATTTCGTAGTCTTAAATCGTATCAGTTGTCATTCCATCGAAGATCTGTTACACAAATTTGTAGTACACAAAGGTAAAACTGTTATGGCCGGTGTTTGTTTCAGCTCAATCGGGAACAATTTTGCTGAGAAAAGACGACCGCAGTGGTTCGATTTTTAAAGCGTATCCGATAAGTAGAGCTACCCAAGCCAGGAGCAATAAAAACGCAACCATTACGAAGAGAAACAGTATTACAAGTAGAGTCTGAAAATAGTAATTTAGTATGAAGAAGCCTTCTCAGAGCAGTTTCTAAAAACTCCACACCTTGCGAGCTTTTCTAGGCTTAGGCTTCATGTCGAGGTAGTTTTCTGGACTCTGTCTCGTGTCTGGAAACAATAACTGCTCGCAATACTTGGATGTAAGAAGCAGAAGTGGTACTTCGTGAGAGGTCATGTCAAAAATGAAGAACTGGCAGCATCGGGTAGGCTATCTTCATTTGCGGAAAGACGGAAGACACCCCGACGAAAATAGGCTACGTACCTCGCCCTTCCCAACTAACAATTTCTTTGCTTCCAACTCCTTCAGTGCTTCCGATTTTCTCCCTGTAGAAAATTCCTTCCTTACTTCCAAATTCTTCCTTGCTTCCGAATTCTTCTCTGCACCCGACTCCTTCCCTACTTCCTAATTCTTCCCTGCTTCTGACTACTTCGCCACTTCCAACTTTTTTGGCAAGCATAGTTTTCCTTGTGGCTCCTTCTTTAGTGTTCTGCTTTCTTTTTGCTGGTTTCCACCACCTTCTTTTTTGTCCAGTTTTTGCCGCCGTTGAAGTTTTGCTATCTTTACTTTTTTGGGTGTCCAATGAATCTCTGCTTCGACCGTCACTGAAAAACTTCATCAGACCTCTTTATCCTGAAGTGTCAAGAACTATGATCATCAACCTAGGTGGAGGAGGTGGATTCCCCATATATATTTGGGGTATAATGTTCTCATACTGGTGAATATCTTCAGGTGGCGGAGGTGGTAGAGGGTATACACCCATACGAGGTCCTATATTTTCGTAGGCGGCATTCTGAAATGCAAATAATTGTAGGTTCTAGCTACCGAGTCGAACAGGTTGAACACGAGAGAACCACCTACCTCCATCCTATTGGGTCTGACCAAGCACAAAAACTGAGCATTACTTGCTTCTCAAATCTGACTCTGATAATAAGTTACTACTGACTTCGTGTATCATTCTGTCGGTCTGCCTCTCTCCCGTTTGGTGATTCTGATAGCCAAAAATCTCAGAATCCCTAGTTTCACTTTACACAATTTGCTTGTTTGTGGGTGACCGGTATAACTCCTACCCAACTAGATGTGGAGCGTTCAATCTTGAATGAGAGACAGACAACGGAGTGGGAACACTGATGGTTGGAGACAGGAGCTGCTAACAGTCAAAAGGGACTGACAAGAATTGAGGAAGGCGAGAGCCAGAAGATCCGTTACAACTTCATGTTGAGACTAGAACGCTGGGACTTTTGTAGGTGATGTTGGGTGCAAAGGGACAGAGGCTGGCAAGAGCTGTTTGGGGCGGATGAAGATGTGGTAGAAGATGAGGTATACAAGTTAAGACTCACTGAGTCATTACGCTCTCCCTGTTAAAGTGGAACCCTGACACCTCGAAAATAAAAGTGAGATGTGATGGGATCGGAAATGCTCGGTGATAGGGTGACGTGGAAGTACAGAAGGCGGAGTCGTTGATGTTATGGTAGGCGATGTGTGGCTAGTAGTGATAGCAAGCGATAGGGGTGATGAGGAGCAATGAAACCTCAACACCTCGGTGGCAGATTTAGGATGTGTCAAGACTGGGGATGGTTGATGAACGGGGCGAAGGTCTGGTAACTGCCAATAGAACACTTCCTCTTCGCGTGAAAGCGGAGCATCGTTTTTTCAGTGTGTGATGTAGGATATGATGCGATGGCAGATACCGGATCGAAGTAAATGATAACGTTGATAAAGATTGTTTATGTTGTAGGAGACTTCCAGTCTCTTGCCCCTGTGGTGTATACCATGAAACCTTGACGTTTTGACACAATTCATAGAACGAGATGGGATACCAGACAAGGCTATCAAAAATAATTGTCAAGAGGAGTGATAATGATATCAGTGCAATTTCGGAAGGCAGTGATAGGACAATCATGATCAGTACGATTCTGATGACGAATGATAACTTTAGAATGCTGGATTAGTAGTTTTCTCAACGTTCAAAGACTAAAAATTATCACAGAGCCAAAGGCAGACCGGCAGACTGATTCATGCATTTGATAGTATCTTATTATCACAGTCAGAATCAGGGAACAAGTGACGTTCAGTTTTTATACTCGATCAGATTCAATAGGATGGACGTGAGTGGTGTTCTCGGTTTCTATACTCGTTATTAGGCATTTAGGGTTTGCAGTGATCTGATGTTACAGAGGAGTGGTTCATATGATGACACCAGCCTGCGTATGGGAGGATATCTTCCAGAAATACGAGCTCCGACACCGCCTCCACCGCGGGTACGGCCTCCACCACGGCCGCCTCCATGGCTTCCGCCCCTACCGCCTTCGTCTATACCAGCAACCCCCCTGATGAATGCCTACCAACCCAGAACCGTCTTACCAGTCTACCAACCCAGAACCGTCCAGCCAAGAATGTATAGAAGAAATCTATCTCAACCATCAAGGTAGATGCTTAAAGTTTCTTCAATTTTTCAAGCAAAACCTTTTGAGAATGCCTTTCAGTATGAGCAAAGATTCAATGGAGGCACAGAGGAGCAAAACGAGGAAGTTCCCATCGAGGGAAGAAAGAAATAGAGAAATAACACAGTGGAGGCAAGGACAGCGAAACAGTGGAACTGAGAACAAAGTAGGATCTGGAAGCAAGGGAGAGTTTGGAATGTTTGGAAAATTAGGAGAAAGAGGAAGCGCTAGAGGCAGTAAAGGTGCTCTAAATAAAGAGGTGATGGAAAGGAGGAAAGGAACTGGAAGCAGAGACGAAATTGTTCGTAAGGAAGTATATGGAAGCAAGGGCAGATTTGGAAGTAGGGGAGGAATCGGAAGCCGGGAAAGAGTTTTAAGCTCAGATGGTACCAACGAAGAGTTCGGATCCAAAGAAGCATTCGGAAGCAAGGAAGAACCTGGAAGCAGGGAAGGAATTGGAAGCAGAGAAAGAGTAGGAAGTAAGGAAGGAGCTGGAGAAGAACTTGGAAGCAGGGACGATGTTGTTAGTGGAGATGCAATTGGAATCAGAGAAGTGGACAGCCCTGAAGGATCAGGTATAGTCAGACTATACACTACTCTATCTGAAGGTATATTCCGCGATTGGTCCGAGAGACCTAATCTTATTCTTTATCAGCTCCCCGAACCATTCAGTATCAACATTCCTTTTGATACAATGAAGGACAAATCCGTTCAACCCTTTCATTAGATAGTTTCCAAAACTCGGCGCTGGTGCACCTTGAGGGCTCGAAATCACAGAGAGCACTGCTAGCGCTCAGGCCTCTTCATTTCCGAGTACACTTCTTCCACGAATTCAGCACTGATCCCCACAACATACATGTCATCTAATAATCATTTTTTCCAGCGAGACAAAGTCCACCAAATCTCGACGACAAACCCAAACGAACAAAACTCCGTAAAGTGAGGAATTCCTGGAAGTTGCTTCGAAAATGACTTTCATACCGATAATCATCTTCCAGTTCTTATTCGTACTACTGTTTCTGGTCATACTGCTTTTCTGGTTATTGCTTTTGGCTTGGATACTCCTTCTGGTTGGATACGCTTTGGAATTCGGACCGCTGGGGTCGACCTTTATCTGCGAACTCGTTCCCGAAGGATGATACAAAGAATAGCTGTAACATTCTTGTTTTCTGTGAACTACACATTTATGGAAACGTTTTTTTCAATGGAATGACAACTGATACAATTTAAGACTGCGAAATAAACTACATCAATTAATTAGTAATCTGTACCTGTGATTCCGTGAATGAATTCCATGTAACCTATCCTGAGAAAGACGTGAATAGTGGCGGCTGATGTCATAAGCACATGCACATTCGCTTATGTTGCATCGAAATTCGCCTAAGCCAAACAGTCATCTACCTCTCCAAGTTCGTTCGCACAGTATCGAACTATTACGAGAAAAACTACGGTTTGAGCATTGAAAGACCTACAAGTAATTTTACATGCACGATAATCGAGATACCCCCTTTATTCAGGGCGGCGTCACTAATAAGACTAAGCTCACGATGAGAATGGTTTCCGAAATTTCCAGGTAGGACAGACTACCGGCCTCTAAGTATGCCATATGGAGAGCTGTCGGGTAAAAAACGATCCGAGAGGGTCCGAAAAGAGCTCAAGGGGCCGGCTTTGTCAATATTCACACCCAAAGGCGGAGGACGAGTTCCCACTGCGTTGTAGATTCTATACCATTCACAATGAATACCCGAGTTGGAAATTCAAACAACCCATTGCGTAACCCATGACGACAGCTCTTTGTCTTTATCTATTTACTTCTTGACAAGTTTCCGCAAGAAAAAACCCACCATCACTGGAGCAGAACAGATCACTTCCTCTTCTCGTAATATGAGACAGTTTGACTGAATAAAATGGCTCACCTGAGAATTGTTCTCTATGATTGTTTAATGGTTTGTGGCAGTTCAAGCCACATCTCTCAATCCAGATATATAGTAATTAGTTGTGAAGTAATATTTTTTTGACGTGCTTCATTGGAGCCATGAAGTGGCACTGTGCAAGAAGTGAGCTACATATTGTCACGGTCCTGAAATCGAATCCGCGACTTATTTCACGGTCCTGTAATCAAATCCGTAACTTTTTTCCACAGAAAGGCACAGTTCATTACAATTCCGGGGTATCTAGTTCTGGTGATATAAGAGAAACCGTAATGCAGAATAGGATGGCGAGGGAAGCGCGGAAATGGGCGGATTTTGGAAAAATATTAGACTTCAATGAGGTAACAAAAAGGGGGCTCGTACGAGTTCGCCGTCTGTAACCGCCTAGGTGTCGTCCACATACAGGCATCCCAACGCTTCCATGTGAATAGTGTAGTCTCAATAAGATGGGCGTAAAACGGCCACTTTGGGTTTCTATGTCGACCAAATCGATTTTGAGCCCTTATTACGCCAATCTGAGCAGTTTTTCGATCCCCAAGGCCCCATGTACAGGTTCATGCTAGGGTCAAACTCGAAAACCATTTTTTTATAGGTAACCTGCACTTTTAGGCCGACCAATCGATGTCCCATGCTTCCGGAAATGGTTCGTAGGCACCGAAGCAATCTGGGGAAGACGAAACTACTAAAATCCCAGCGAGTTATTGCATCGGAACAGCCTCGCACATCTGGACCTAAAAAATATCACCTGCTTTACTGGTTCAAGACTGCTCCACTGCACTCTTCGCCCGTTGACTTCTGCTACTTCCCCCCCCCCTCTGCTTGGGTACAGCCAACGACTTCACCGAGAATCACAGTCTTCGGAGTTCTGGATAGAAGGCATATCAAATTTCATGGTTTCTTTACCCTTTTGACTTAACTCTCATGCTGATTTTTGGAGTTAGAAACTTTAGCTCATCAGAAACTCTCCGACAAAGGATTAGAGCACCATTGCACTGGATCTTGAATGGGGACGAGGTCTTATGAACCTTTCAGTGGGAGGGAATGGGAAGAGGTTATGGTCATACCGTGTCCGAGGATTTGATGGAGCCTTTTTGTTTGGCTTCTAATGTATTTCAATATGACGCAATTCTTTTGTATACTGTTGACACTCTTTCGACATCAATTCGCTTCAACGGAAATGGCTTTCGAAATGCTTTCTTCCTGTTAGAAAGAGTTAACTTTGAAAATATCCCGAGAGGAAAACACTCAAAGTTTACCGTCTCATGGTTTTGCCACACTACCAATTCCAATCCACAATTATTAGAATTACATCTTGCTTCAAGTCGTGCTGTCAAATTCATAACTTTTTGAGGCCCTCACACACCAGAGGAGCCTTCTCCCTGCAGACCCGAAATGTCAGACCAATAGCTGCTATTGCAATGATTCGGATGTGTTCCAGTGTAATTCAGCACTTGGTTGTTTCCCAAATTCGTTAGTCTTAATCAGAAGGTTCTTGTGAGTTAATCACTCAGCCTAACACATTATAAAGTGTACCCTGATGATGAATTGATGTGACCCTCTTCTGTAGCTGTTCTGATCGACGTTCTATGCCGAGTTCCATGCTTTCCAAACGATGTACAAAGCTTCCATTGCAAGAGAGCTGGATAATGGTCGTTCGCCAATTCGATACGTTGGTAATTGTGGTCATCAAGGATTTGAGGATATAGAGAGCCTAGAACGAAAATTCGCCATCAGAAACCTTTCTACATAAACCGCGACACTACTTAGGTTATTATGCAGGATCTCTAACAAGACCCGTACAAAAAAGGTAAATTGCTTTCTTAGTCACAATAAGCTGGTGCTAGGGTACTTGGGGCAAAGCAGTTTTAGCAAAACTGACATAAACTGGATGATCAAACGCTCTTTCCGAAACCATTAGATCGCTTTACTAGAAAAAGAATCTATCGTTTCCCAATGAAAAATGAATGGTTTCCTATAGTCCTATCTTGATTGGGACGCTAGTCTTCATACAGTGGTTCACTAGGAAAGAGACTTCGGTGCTTCTGGTCGACCAATCTGGTTGATAGCGACATAGGCTAGATGGTACTTCAGGTACTGACAACAGTTTGAAACATGGGTTGCAGTCAGGTCTTTATTTGACTTGTCATTCTTAACATTACTGCTACCGCTATTCATGATGAAGAGATGCAAACAAATTATTTAACCATATTTCCTTCTAAAGATTCTGCTAGTGTGAAAGCGATCAAAGTTCATCATTTGTCTTGCATAAATCGTGCTAATCGTACTTTAGGATTGCGACTTCATAAGAAACACAAAAATTTTCAGTGTCAGCCATGAATTCGACTACCACCGACAGTCTCACAGTGGAGGAAACAGAAGAGCCTCTCTATCTTTCGTTAATCGAAGCTGGAGCTTATTTGTTGGTATGTCGATTGCATCATTAGGGTGTGGTGTCATTGCATACCCCTAGCTACAGTAAGGTACCCGTGGACGGTTACGTGACTACTTGAACTTTCTCTACGTCCCTGACGGCAAGAAGCTAGAGCGCAGAGAAAAACACCCCGGGTGAAGTCTACGGCGGTGGTGGTGGGGTCCCATTGGACAGGCGAGCACAACACTCGAAGAACACATCAAACGGGAGTGCGCCAGACGAGGGCAGAAAAATGACGCATCCGGCAAATTTAAAGGAACCGAGTTCAAGTAGTCCGTAGGCCCCCGTGGACAACGTGTGGGTCCTGATGCGAATAGCGCAGCGTTTACAATCTTCACAATGAAATGGGAACTCGTCTATCTTGGGTGTGTACGTTGGCTGAGCTGGTTCTGAGCCTTTATCCAGCCCTATGTAAACCGTTCGGGAGTCACAAGTTCATTCCAGGGAGAAATGGCAGAAACCATTTTGCCTTGAATTGTGCCTTCAAAGCATAGGGTCCTTTCAGCCGAAGCAAAATCGTGATGGGCCTAGCGGGTCTGAGGTTTAATAAAGCAGAAAGTGAAGGTGAAGGTCCCCGAATGAGTGTAAACATAGCAATACATCTTGTGACTATTAGGCAAGCGAAAGAGAAAATAGAAGCCTATCATGAAAAAAATTCATCAAGTTCAACCTTGAAGTACAAAAATTTCCACCTAGTTATATCGAATCCGGATAAACACAAATGATGATTCGAATGGGTATTGGAACCATTCTGGAATCTGTATAGAACGCATTAGGGGTCATATAGAAGATCCATTTGTTTTGAATAACAGTCAAATGATATTCTTTCGGAATAAATAAAGATTTCAGATCTCTGTAATAGGTATATTCTGTAATCTTCTCGCATTTACTGTGATGGTTCGCCATCAGACGTTCAGAAATGCTTTCGGCAGATTGGCTACTTGCTATACTTTATCGAATGCTGGAATACTAATCATTTTCATGGTTTGGTCTACTCCCTGGACTATATGGTGAGATTACATACTATAATGTTCCAAAAGAATAACTTGAATAAGCCACCACCTACAAAAAAAATGCCTGTTGACCATGAATAAATCTGCTTGCTCATGTAAACATTCAGGATGATCCCGAGTGGCTTGGATTATATTAACTTAAGAATTGGATCTCTATCACTATTCTTTTATCAAGTTGCTCTACATTGTCATTTGTTTATTTCTATCAACAGGTCTTGATTTTGGAGACATTTTGACATTTTTAAATAATTGTAATGCTCAATCGATGCACCACTGAAAACGTAAGAGGCATTCTGATACCGCGTCAGTTGAAGGATAGGCGAAAACATCTGCGCCCGCTTAGAAGTCATAGCTACTAAATGACTGTTACCAACACAAACGAGCGTTAGGCCAAAAAAAAAAATCATGGAAACTTTTCGAAGACTCGGAATTTAACATTGGCGAATATAAACTAATTTGTACGGAATCACGGTTTTTCAAAAGAAAACGATCAAATTTATGAATAGTTATCAACGAAACGGTCTCGAGTGCTGAGATCAAAAATTGTAAAGCAATATCTGCCCGGTTACCCAGTGGCTGCTTTCATAGTCCGCCGACGTGCCAGCCGAGGTAGTACTAGGGGGAAGGAGGGAGGCAGACGGTCTTTCGACGCGGTCGCGTCGCGCCCAAACCTTTTCGAAGGGCTGAAAACAGAGATTAACAAGATCAAAAACCAAACAACCAGGGGCTTGTGGAAGTGGTTTTTGGACTTGTTTTTCCTTGTTTACAGCCCTCCAAAGGGGCATGGGCGACGCGACCGCGTCGATGGACCGTCTGCCTCCCTCCTCCCCCCTAGTACTACCGCGCCTGGCACGCTGGCACGCCAGCGAAGCAGCCACTCTGCTGAAGGCGAATTCGTATGATTATCGTCGACGTATTCTGAATGATCCAAAGCAGGTTCATTGCGATCACGTTTCCAATATATTATCGAAAAATGTTCACTCTTCACGCCTCGAATGTCATTATTGCCTTCTTTGCTACTGGAAGCTTTCTGTATTCATGCTTATTCTTTATAGGTAGCCTTACTTTGATGCATTTCGATTCTTTAAAGTAGCTCTACGTGTTTTTTTTAGATGGATGCGATTTCTTCTACATACACTATCCACCTGGTTGGACATACAATATGACGCCATGTACTGAATTCCTGGCGCTCTATGTCGACTATTACTACAACTATTTTATATTTTTTGTGTCCCTTGGTTTGGATATCACCACCATTGTACAGCTGAGATCAATGCGACGGGTGAGAATTCATGCTGAGTACATAAAACTACGGATCTCCCTCACTGAGGGTTCTCTCTCACTGGAGGATCTCCAGCCGGTTAATGACGAGGCTACGTAGGGCGTCCCCAGGTGGCGGATAGGGGAATTAATCGCCGACCAAAAGCCACCGGTACTTGCCCAGAGACGCAGGTGGATTCAGGGGATGGACTCCTTGATTCTGCTGTGCTGGGTCGATATACCCTCTGTTCCTCGCAGGCGATCCACGCATACGTGTGTGGAGAGTCTGTGGGTGCAGTTGGTATCTGCCCATCGACTCGGCCAAAAGCTTGCATTCGAGTGAAGAACAAGTCACACTTGGAAGTATCTGGGTGGCGATTCGGGGCTGCCTCCAAAAACAAAGCCCCTTGTCCACGTCGGGATAGCCTGGCAAGCCCCCGGAGTCAATAGCCCCCACGTCAGAGCCTGGCAAGCTGCACGTTGGGTATCTTCACGCCAAAAACAGTAATAGAAATGGGCCTCATTCCCTTGAACCTGAGGGAGCTCCCAATACGGCAGCGTTGGGTAGGACCGCTCGGGAGAGGCTGCTAAAATTTCAGGGCCAAAACAGGCTGCCCAAAAGGAGAAGGACTAAGATGGCGATCTGTACTTTCAACGCACGGACGCTTGTATCGGAAGCGTGTATAGAAGACCTGATGATGCAAGCTAGGAAGACCAAGTACGACGTCATCGGACTGACCGAGACGAGAAGGCATCGCCCGCTGCACGCTGTATTTGAGACTGGAGAAGTACTGTTCTTTGGAACATGCGACAGTAGAGGCGTCGGCGGCGTAGGTGTCCTCGTTAATACGCACTTGGCCATGAACATCGATTCGTGCGAAAGCTTAACAACCCGAATCGGACGTTTGCGATTAAGAAGATGTGGCTCAATCCCAGCTCTAACCATCTTCGTTGCTTACGCACCAACATCGAGCTACGAAGAAGAGGAGTTGGAAGCGTTTTATATGGATCTGGAGAGGCTCTACAGAGAAGACCACACTTTTTTCAAGGTCATCGTCGGTGATTTTAACGCCAAGATCGGCCCCAGAAGAACGGCTGAAGACCTTCACATCGGGACTCACGGACAGGAATGGAACGAGCAGGGTGAAAGGCTGTCCGAGTTTATCATGACGACACATACCATCCATGGTAACTCGCAGTTCCAGAAGCCCTCTCATTTAAGATGGACATGGGAGTCACCTGGTGGGCAGTACCATAATGAAATAGACCACATCATCTTCAATCGGAGATTTTGCCTGACCGACGGTGGACTGGTGCCTGTTCCGAAATTCTATACGGGATCGGACCATCGTCTCCTCCGCGCTAGATTCTCCTTCTCATTGCGTGGAGAGAGAGCCATGAAGTTTAGGAAACGAAAACCTAAGACCTCTACCAACTGGGACCACTTCGCTTACCTTGCGAGTAAATGGGAGGATTCCGTTATCGACAACATCGACGAAGAATACAACCGGCTTGTCGAACATCTTCACGATAGTGCTACGAAAGCAGAGAGTCTACAAGCAGCTAAGAGACGACTCTTTTCGAAGACTCTCGAGCTGATACGCCAGCGTGGAATCGCGCGAGCTACAGGCAATTATCAACAAACGTCCGAATTTGCTAAGCCATGCAGAGAAGCGATAAAGGAAGATCTGAAAGAGAGAAGAGCAGCAGTCATGGACGAAGCCGCCGAGGCCGGAAAGAGCATTCGCAAAGCCCGACGGAGCTTCGCCAATTACAAGACCAAGGTGACCTCCCTTCGTCGTCCTGACGGAACCGTTACTGCTTCCCGGAGGGCAATGGAGAAGGTCATCTACGACTTCTACTCGGATCTCTTCGACAGCCACGTCTACCTGCCTACTCACCATCTCAGGCAAGACGAATATATCGCTCCTTCCGTTCTCCCTTCCGAAATACGACATGCCATCACGTCGATGTAGAACTGTACAGCGCCTGGTCCCGATAGGATCAAACCAGATCATCTGAAGAGTATACCACCAGTCATCATCAAAACTCTGGCTAGGCTCTTCACACGGTACCTGTCGGGATGCAAAGTGCCCACGTCGTGGAAAACTAGCCAGACTGTGTTGCTGTACAAGAAGGGAGATCCAGACGATATTGGCAATTGTCGCCCAATCTGCCTGCTGTCCGTAATCTACAAGCTTTTCACTCGTGTCATCCTAAACAGGATTGGCAGAATATTAGATGAAGGACAGTCATGCGAGCAAGCAGGGTTTCGGAGAGGGTTCAGTACAATCGATCATATCCACACCCTAACAAGGCTCATTAAAGTATCGTGAGAGTACAAAATGCCGCTATGTCTTACGTTTATCGACTTGAAGAAATTGTTTGACACCGTTGAGACAGAAGCGGTAATTGAAGCCCTGGGCAACCAGGTGTTCCTACGCAATATATAAGGATGCTTCGTGAGCTCTACAACAGCTTCACGACCAGGATTTCACCATTCTATAAGGAAGTCATTGTCAACGTGAAGAGAGGTGTTCAGCAAGGCGATACTATTTCGCCCAAACTTTTCAGTGCCGCCCTTGAGAATATCATGCGTCATTTGGAATGGGAAGACTTGGGAGTGAAGGTCGACGGCCGCTACCTACATCACCTCCGCTTTGCAGACGACATCGTTCTTATAACACCGAACATCGAGCAGGCGGAACGAATGCTGGCCGAGTTTGATAGTGCTTGTGGAAAGATCGGCTTGAGGCTGAACCTAACGAAGACGATGTTCATGAGAAACGGATTGTTACCTGATGCTCTTTTCACGTTATACGGAACGAATATCTCCGAATGCTCTAGCTATGGCCGGACACGTTATGCGATATAGTGATGACCGTTGGACCAGGGCGGTTACTGACTGGATCCCTCGGGACATCAAACGAACTCCAGGAAGGCCGCCAACGAGATGGTCAGACTTCTTCACGAAAGCTCTGATCGAAAGGAATGTTGAACCTCCTGTCCCTGAAGCGAGAACGATTCACTAGACCACTCTGGCTCGTGACAGGGACGAATGGAGACGTTACTGGCGCCCGCTCGAGGAAGTCGATGATCAACGGGACGACAGGTGACAGGTGACAGGTGACATAAAACAGCTAAAACGAAACTGTAATTAGGAAGCTCTCACGATCAAGTGGGTACTAATTGTGGGGCTTAGAACTTGAAACTTCATGAGAGCAATCTCAGCAATAAAGGCCATCAGTGGCAGTCAATCCACAGATGCCTGCTTTCATAGTCCACGATTTGGCCCGCGACCAAACGCGCAATTGGTCGCTACGATCGGTCGCAGGCCAAATCGTGGACTATGAAAGCAGCCGATGTGTCATCGGTTCGGGATCAAGCGGGCCTCAGCGGTGGTCTCAAAGCCGAAGTTTTGCCCGTAACTCGCCAACCACGTGAGGTGTCATTCATCTAATCTCCGCTCCATAACATTCCAATGAAAACCACTTCTGAACGGAACAATGGTCTCAGAGATGGTTCATTGGGATATAGTACAGCACTGAGACAATAGATTGAGGAGATGTAATTGATGTTTTGACTGTGTTGGATGCTTTACTCATTTTGTCCTCTCGCAGGAGTATTCATAAATGCGCGCGTGGGAGATAATAGGACCGCTCCAAGAAGCTGCTCAGATCTCAGAGTTACAACGGCTGTGTGAGAGGAGGAGGGCTAAAATGGCGCGGAAGGGTTTATTGAATATCTGATGATCAAGCCAGGAAGACCAGGTACGACGTCGTGGGAGTGATGAAGACGAAAGCCATTGCTCATCGCACCCCCTTCGGGGCTGGAGAAATACTGATTTCTGAAACATGCGACGGCAAAAGTGTTGGCGGTGTTGGAGACCTCGTCAACACTCACTTGACCATGAACGCAGATTTGTACGAAGGCGTGACAACTCCAATCGGACACATGTATGTAGTTGAAAGAAGTGACCCAAACCAGCCAGCTCTAACAGTACCCGTTCCTACGACCAAAACCAAGGAAGAAGAGGAGCTGGAAGCCTTCTGAATGAACGTGGAAGAGCTCTGTAGAAAAGACCATCTTCCTCAAGTCATTGTCGGTAATTCTAATGTCAAGGGTGGTTCTAGAAGAACGGCTGAAGAGCTTCACATCAGGAATGAGCGAGGTGAAAAACCGTTCAAAATATCACCACGATATTGCGGTAATCCGCAGTTCCTGGTATTTCTGGTTTGCGATGAACATGAGAGTCACCTAGCAGGCAGTTTCATAATAAAATTGATCACATCATCTTCAATAGCAAGTTTTGCCTGATTGACGACGCTGTTGTTTTCATGACAAGTTTATACTTCCTACATGGGAGTAACTTGAGATGGTGCAACCTCTACAACGCCGGTGTAAATCATCCGCTAAGGGTGCGCCATTCAACCAATTCAATCTCTGGCTCTTATGACGATCTAAATGGGCCCTTCACCGAATTGGCAGTGCCACCTATGATATACTGAAACGCCACAGATTCAACAGAGTGATTTTTCTTAGGAATCATATTTATCGCGAACTGAGCCTTTGAATTTCGAGGCTGAGAATGACAACGTCGTCTGTGTTCGCTTCCATTGTAAGCAACAACAAGCTGTAATCACACCTCAGAATATATCCATCATTAACATACATACACAGTATCACCGATGGCTGTGCCATCGACCTGAACATTTGAGCTGTTACAAATACCAAAGACCACGTGGTCAAAAGGTCTAAAAAATGCGTACTGGAAATGAATGTTATCGATTGGGCCTTGATGAAAAGTAGATTCCTTAGGTAGGATATTAACTGCAGCTGACTATTTTACTTCAGAGAGCGCTCGCTCGCCAACGTATGATGAATGGCGTACAAGCCCGCGAAGATAAAAGGATGGAGAGTAGAGAGCTGAGATTTCTTGCGCAGGTAAGTGTTTCTGATGCGAGCGATTCCGGCTGTTATTTCAGTTCCTCAAGTTATTGACTATTGTGTGGCGACATAGAGAAAATATGGAATGGTTCCTCTGTTTACTGCTGCAATTTCAATTTTTTAAAGCTTTCGAGTAGGGAGCAGGGCGATGATCTCTAGAGAGACTTGCTTGACGGGCAGTGGTCTGCGTTTCCGACTTCCGTTCCAATGACTTATGGAACATTTTTGGACGTTCTTATTCATGAGACCACCACAGCTTTCATCCTGTCGCCCATACCTCTTCCAAATTCGAACACTCTAGGTCCAAGGAAACAGGAATTATGATTTTCCTCTCAGACGCACACCGACAAACCACACCTATGGTTAGCGCGTTATATATACATAGTAAGATGACAAGAAATTGGATGTCAAAGCAACTAGTCTGGTGCAGTCGAGAAATTGACACCATGCTCTTTTCAATTTTTTTGCTCCGTCCAATCTAACTGTTGCTTAAAGGCACAGTTCACGTTAATTTTGGGGTATACGGTTTTTTGGCGAAATTTGACAAAAAATGCTAGATATGGCCTACAATAGTGCAATGGTAAAAGACAAAACGCGAAAAAAGATGAATATAAGGAAGTAGACAGCTACAAAAAACAAGGGAAAAGGGGGATCGGACGAGCTACTAGCGAAAAATGGCGATAAGAGATTTTTCGAGCGAGTCAGACAAACGCGACGCAATGTCTGCCATTGCACACAGCACACTAACAGCTGATTTTGACTTATTAATCAAACCTGATTCTCCTATCCCTATTAATCTGATCCATGTGCAGTATCAATTTCGACCTTTTGACGACGGCTGTGAAAAATTAATTAGAACAGATCAGCGTAGAATATAGTCGAATACTAGAAAAACAGCCGAATAGTAGTCCCAGTACGAGGCGGTTGACCAGCTGACCGTCTGTGGGCAATTTGCCAACCAGCCTATCGATTTTTCACTAATGTTGCTCCAATGCGAAAGTGGTGTAGGGCAATTAGAACTCGGAGGGGCGTAGGCTTCCCGTTCTCCACTGTTCCTGCCCTTATTGTCCCTATCGAGACCGTTTTCCGACCTCATTCCTGCACGAATGTATCAGAGGGGGCTTCGAATTCAAACTATGTGCAAATCTCCGAAACCACTTTTTCGTGAACTGTGCCTTTAACTGATCAGAACCCGCTGATCTGCACATAGTTATCCAAAAATAGATGCGACACAAATAACAGAGCAGAGGCAACAACAACAACTCTGTGCTCTAAACAAGTATCAAGAGAGCACACGACATTAAGTTGACAAATCTACTGTCCCCACTTTGCAAGAACAAGCCTTTCAAGGTTAGACTGGTATCTCCCTTAGCGATTTCACGCGTTCATCTGCTTCACCTGAGCGCTTAACCACTACCTCTGTGTAGATATTCCAACATTCAAGTTACCGTACAGCTTGATTTTGAAGTCACTGGGTTCTTTTCACTTTCAGGCTGCATCGAGTACTTTGATGAATTTCGCTTTATATTGGTTTGGTTTGGTTCTGGTTACAGATCCCAGATTCCAGTTACTAAGCTACAGCCTTTCCTGGGAATTGATACACACACTCGCCGGGTACGTGACTATTTTCTTGTTTGATGTACTTCTTCGTAGTTCTCTTCGAGCGACAACGAAAACACTAAAATCCAATTCTTGCTCTTGCTGTATCAATTCGTTCGTGTTTCATTTCAGAAAAATCATTGAAAAGTTATCGTTCTGAAGTTCATTTTTGTAGTAGTTCGAAGAGATTAGTAATTTTGGTGAGAAGAAGTGCCAGTGTTCTTCATATTCTTCTCCCTAGCGTTGAGCCCACGCAGTCATTAGATGCGATGAAATCATTACTTTCGTCAGCTCCATCTATCTGTTGTATTTTCTGCCATTACCATGATTGAGGATAGATCCTTTTCAATCACGCACCTCTATCTTTTCTCTGAGACTACGCGTGGTCGCTCCTTTGAAGGTTGAATAATTCTACTCCCTTATCGGGTGTTCTTGCGGTCCTCTCAACACTTTCCATTCCTTAAAATGCGGTGCTCTCACATTTTCTGCATGAAAAACACGACCATTCTGATCTTCTTGTTTCTGACTTCTTCCAATCGCATCTAACCGCAAACCTATCTGAACGTCCTCTTTCAAATGGGATGAGGCATTTATGCCTCCTGCTGACGGATCAGCAGCCGATGCCTCAGACCATCGTGGACCTCACCTCATCCATATGAGCAGCGTCTATCGCAGATGATGAAAGCTTCCCTTTATTTCAATAAAGTCAGCTTTACTCGAGCCTCCACGACTTCGGGTCACTGACCTGCATTCAGAGGTCGTGCACTTTTTCGACCGGTATCAAGTAGCCCTTCAAGTTGAAAAATATGAGGCATTTTCATGTTTAGTTGGAGCCCGATCTCTGCTGGCATGTTCTAGTATTCGAGAAACGTCCTCGAACTTTTCCCCATTCTCCGCATTGGTGTATTATCGCTTTAGGAAAAGAGGAAGAGTCGCTGATAAACGAGCAGAACTGGTGGAAGCATTCTTAGAAGTTTCCCATCGGAACTTACTGTGATGTTACTCTACAGCATCTGTAGTAGTCAGAACTATAACACGCAAAAATACTATATTCCGATGGCACCCCTTCCCTCACACCCCTTATTCTCTTCCGCATCAACGTCATGAAGATTTACGTTTGGGCAAAATACAGGAGGTATAATCATATTTTCAGGATGATCTTCGTCGCCTTCAATCCAGAAATTCGGCGACACCTCTTATTTAAAAAGAAATCCTCGCCAAAAGCAATGTCCGTTACGGTTGTATCTGCCCGAGCAACTGCAACTAACTTCAGCTGAAGCCAAAAGCGATAACGACATAGCATCATCAAGAAAATGATTCACTTTTTGTTGTGTTGATATGAGTTTTCTATGTTACTGTAGAAATGGTTGTGTACTTCATAAAAAATATAGGTGACCAGGGTCCAGGGTGGTTGTGTACTTCATAAAAAATATAGGTGACCAGGGTCACCCACCTTTTCGGGTTCGTTTGCACGGTGTCTGATTATTATTGAAAAAAGCAGTTCAAATATTGGAAGACTCACAAGTCATTTAACAGCGCGAGAATTAGTATATTTTTACTACTTAGTGCGTCCTACCTCAAAGGCACAGCTCACGACAGAAATGGTTTCCCGACACCCCGACAGACCGCTGTCCTGTGAGCATGCCATATGGGGCGTTGTCGGGTAAAATAACGAACCGAATAGGGTGCGAAAAGGGCTCAAACGCAGGCTTCGTCAACCTTCACATCTATAGGCAGACGTTCACACCTTTTTCTACTATTCACAATGAAAAAACAAGTTGGAAATTTAAACAAAGTGGTGTAACCCATAGCGACAGCTCCTTGTCTCCACCAATTGACTTCTTGACATTTTTTTCTGCTTGAAAAAGCCAATCGTCACTGAAGCAAAATACTTCTTCTTCTCGAACTTTGTTGCTGTTTGACTGGATCAAATGGCGTTTATGAAGTGACTTCTATGATTATCTCGTTGGCCTGAGCGGATACGAACTTGAGGGATTTGAACCCGTGATCTCAGGTGCACTGTCACGGATTCCAATTCCAGATCAATATCCGCTCAGGCCGATAAAACCTTCCATCCCTTCCGGCTTGGTTAACACGTACCAGACTCGTGTGGGAGCATAAAAGCACTGACCTATAAATCGGCTGGCCACCGCAAATCATTGTATAGGCCACATATTCATTCAATAGGCCTCTATGATTTCGAATGGAAGTCGGATGCGTCTCTCAGACAGGGTTGACTGAAGCCCCAAGACTCTAACATTTTATCATTCAATGATTGTTTAAGGATTTGCAGCATCTCAAGTCATGGCTCTAAATCCAGATATAATTATTTCTTTGGATAATTATCTGAGTTGTAGGTAGATCTTCCCTTTTGACACGCTTAAATAGAAACATGAGGTGGCACTACGCAAAGAAGTGAGCTACATATTGTCACAGGTACAGCGTTCTAGAATCGAATCCAGAACCTATTTCCACCAGAAGTCACAGTTCGCGATGATCCTGAGGTATCTAGTCTCGGTGACGTGATAGAAGCCATAGTGCAGAATAGGATGAGTGGGAGCTGCGAAATTAGGCGAATTGAGCAGTATAAGACTTCAGGGAAGTAGTAAAGAAGGGGCTTGTACGAGATCGCCTTCTGTAGCCGTCTAACCTAGACATCACCCACATAGACGTACTACTCGTTGTGTCCTAATGCTCCGTTGTCCTAACAAGGCGGTCATATACGGCTACTTTAGCTGTGTACGTCGGACCAACCAATTTAGGGGCCCTTATTACGCTCTATCTAAGCCGTTTCTTCACTCAACAGCGTCTCATGTACAAGGACACGAGTCTATTCTGGGGCGAAATCCCAAAGGCTATTTTCATCGTGAGCTGTGCCTCTGAGCCAATCAATCATTCTTATCCTTCTGTAAACGATTCGTTGACACGGAGTTATCTGGGAGGTCTGGGAGGACAAGAGCGGGAACATCCAGCAAACCATTGCATTGGACCAGCCACGCAAATGTGAAAATGCCAATAAAATTGCCAGCTCGACTTATTCAAGAGTGCTCACTTAGGGTCCCTGCAGATGTTGACTTCTGCTGCCATTTTCTCTCCCTTGCTTGAAGGCAGCCAATGTCTTCATCAAGTCACAGACTCCTAACTCCTGGGTAAAAAGCATCCGTTCATTTAAGTCAGTATCGGTGCCATCTTTGGAGATAGAAAGTCTGGCTAACTGGGAACTCTTCGACAGAGCGATAGAGCACCATCGCATTGGATGCTGAAAGGCGAACAGTTCATATAAAACTGTTCATTAGAAAGGAAAGAGAAGAAGGAATGGTCGTAGATGAAAACATTTAATTCGGTCTCTGATGACTTTAATCCGATGCGATTCTTTTGCCTATGGTTGGCGCTCTTTCAACATCCGTTCGCTTCAACGGAGATAGCTTTTGAATTGCTTTCTTCCTGTTGGAAGCAGCCTCCCTTGAAAGTATGCCGGGTTAGTCATCGCCTTGCCATTTTAAAAATTCCAAATCACATTTATCAGAGTCACAAGCTCCAACCTAGCTATCACATTCAAAATTTTTCGATGCTCCTGCACAGCCTCTACCCAAGTCAGTTCAATAGCTATTGATAGCAACGATTCGAATGTGTCCAAATGTAACCCTGCTGTTCCTCAAACAATCAGGACGTTTTCGTGAAAGTGTGCCTCGTGACAACGAAGTAACCATAAATCTTTGGCTCTGTACTGATCAGTTAAAGCTCTCAGCTTTTTAGACGATGCACAAGATTCCCAATGCAAGAAAGCTGAACAATGATCGTCCCACCATTCGCCATGTTGCCAGTTTTAGTCACCAGATGCTTCAGAATATCTGGAGCTATAGCATCTAGCGTACCTGATGGGTTTCCTTTGTGGACTAGAGCAGCTGCAGCTCATCTTCTCCCTGAGCTAACGGCCTGGTTTGAAGGCACTTTTAGCCACGAAATTATAATAAAGCTGACCATGAACTCGATGGTCGAACGTTCCTTGTGAACGCCACAGATCGCTTTCCATTAGAAAAGAACTAGCTCTCTATCGTTCTACCCTGATTGGGTCGCTAGCCTTCATACATTGGCTAACCAGCATAGAGCTATCGGTGATGTTTGGTCGGCGAATTTGTCAGAGACATAGGGTGGGAGGTTTCTAAAGTAGCTGATATGTCAACAGTCTGAACCATGGGCTGCAGTCAAGCCTTCATCTGACTTGCCATTCTTGACATTACTGCTGCTGCCATTCATGATGACGAAGTGCAAGCACATTTGCCAAACATTTTTCCTTCCAGAGATCCTTTTAGTTCAAAAATATCCTGATTTCTTATTAGACTTGCATAAATCGTGCTGTGCAGTTCGCGCTTCCACAGAAAACAGTTTCAGATGGTGTCAGACATGAATTCGACTACCAATGATAGTCTCACAGTGGAAATAGAAGAGCCTCTCTATCTTTCTTTAATCGAAGCTGGAGCTTTCTTGTTGGTATGTCAATGGCATCATTGATGTCATCCTTTTGTAGTCTGTTAGACGGGAATCACAGACAGACATTTTTAGCGGAACGGTCTTAGCCAAAATCGTTTTGTTCATAGTATGGAGACTGAGCCCTCTTAAAGTACGCTCTGCCCAAATTTTAGTTCAGATGGGTCAGTGAGCTTCATATTTAGCGCCTTCTAACGGCGCAGTCGTCCATGCCTTCACTGTGCTCCATGTTTCTCGTCCAACAATTGCTCTTTCATAAAGATTCAAGTGACCAGCTCTGAATTAGTGCAGTTCAACCCCCTTTAGTACAATATTTTGTTACACCATAACATTTTCGGGTAAGGTCGCGGATCGTGTCACAAAGTTCAAAAACTCTACTTCACGGTAACTGAAAAAGCCAAATTATTTCCGGAATTATTTATGTTCTACAAGAATTTTGCTTTGTTCCAGTCAGATTTTACCTTAACGGTACTTCTCAAAGAACTTATGGAATGAAAAAACATGATTTCAAACATCAATTTTATGTTCACGTTTGCAGAAATATATAGGTAAACAATGTTTTGTTCACCATATCTCGCGATACTTCTACGGCTGTAATGCAGTGGTTGTATCATTGAGAGATACTCAGAGCCCAATAAATTTCTGATGTTAGAGCTATGCAGCTTTTGAAAAGACCATCGTACGATGGCCAGGTTCGAACCGTGGCACCCACTCGTAGAGTATTTCGAACTTTTTTTTCTCATGAGAAACGGTATGGAGCACAGCAAATCAGATAAGCTGACTAGTAAAATTAGGGATTGGACGAGAACATGACGACAAATGTTGCAAGGAGGGGTATTTGGAGGAGGTATCCAAAGGTGTGTGTCATTCCGTAGTTGACTGCTGTAAGCTGCTTGCATGTTTCACGGTCTTCATAACAAGGTGAGAAGTCCGTCCTGAGTATGTACGTCGGCTAATTCGGTTTTGGGGCCTTTATTACATCCCATATAGGCCGCTTTGCGACACGACACTGTCCTTTGTGTTATCCTTGGGGGCCACAAGTTTATCCCAGGAAGAAATTTCAGGAACCATTTTTGTCATGTTCTCTTCCTTCGGAGCTAAGACATCGCGTGGGTATGGGCTGGTTTGGGCCTCAGTGAACAATGAAAAAGTAAGCGGTCGAAGTCCCCAAGCAATCTATATATTTTGTGACTATTAGGCAAGCGAAAGCAGAAACCTTATTACGCAAAAAAATTAATTGAGTTATACAGCCTCGAAGTATAGAAATTTCCGGACAACTATGCCAACTTAGGGTAAACAAAAGAGCTGATTCAAAGGGTATTTGTAATTTGTACAGAATACACTAGAGGCACACTGAATGATATTCTTTCAAAAAAATGTTTCAGATTTCTATAGTGGGTATATTCTGTAACCTCCTCGCATTCACTGTGATGATTCGCCATCAATCGTTTAAAAATGCGTTCGGCAGATTGGCTACTTGCTACACATTTTCAAACATTGGAATATTAATAATTTTCATAGTTTGGACTACTCCCTGGACTATATGGTAAAATTATATACTATAGTGTTATAAATAATAACTTGAATAAGCTACCACCTTCAAAAATACATAACCCTACGGACCATAAATAAATCTGCTTGTTTATGTATACATTCAGGATGATTCCAAGCGGCCTACACTACATCAATTTGAGAATCGGATCTCTAACAATATTCTTTTACCAAGTGGCTCTACACTGTCATTTGTTTATTTCTATCAACAGGTCTTGATTTTAAAGACGTTTTTTAATATTGTAATGCTCAATAAATTAATAACCATTAGAAACACAAGGGGCGTTCTGATTCCTGGTCGAATGAAGGATAATCGAAACCGGCTACGCCTGCTCAGAAGTCACCATACACCATAGTTACTAACACTAACACCGTGCTTTATCAGAAACCATCAGCGCTCAGTCATTTGAACCCTTTTTTTGTCGTAACTGCGCTCCATTTTCGCTCTCACCTAGAATTGTGGCGCATCCGACGAGTAGAATGACTGAAAATTCATGCCGAGGTAGGCATTGCTATTGCAGCCTTTTAGTTTTGGAAGGCGAGTTAGAGAGCGGAAAGAGTGGTTTGTGGTCGGTGCGGAATCTCGAGAATGTAAGCTAGAAGGAGAACTACAGAGCAGAACTCTACGACCTCGCCTTGACTCACAGGAGGGTGCGTTGGAAAAACCTAGCTTCTTCAAAGAACTCTAAATTCACAGGTTCTGCAGCAAACCTGGATAGAGCCAGGAAGAGAAGATGAGCGTGTTGAGTACGAGATCCAAAACCGCCTAAATTAAAACGAGAACCATCCTCGCATGAAGCTTGATTCCTGGACCCCAGTGGACAATCCCACCGTTGCCTCCTTGTATATTTATACACATATGTATACTATCGACTCCTCATGGGCAGTAACGATCATGCCAATTCTTCTACATAAAAGAGCGAATGTTTTAAAAGATGACTGCAAAGTCGTTGCCATCAAACAACTTCTACAACCCAAAACCATACTTTCGTATTTCGATGTTAGTCCTCCGACAGTGCAAGTGTTCAGACAAGAGTTCTTCGCTGACTAACTCAGGCGAGACTCAAAAAGAATACACTATCGAAAATAAACCGAATTGGGCAAAAGCACCATTTCTCAGAAGAGAACGATCAAGTTCCGGAACACGAAGAGCAACTGGCATCCCGTACCACCCTTCTACCAGCGACAGCACGAGCGGAATTCGTAGGATTAATAAATGGTTTTGGAAAAGAGGATTAGTTCAGCAGCAGAACCGTTTGAAGTGGCGGGATTGAAAATTGTAAGGCAATTCAGGTGTCTGCTGCGTAACAAAATGATTACACAGTTCTTATGAAGGAGTACTCTCATATTATCGTCGACGTACCATAAATGATTTACAAGCAGGTTCTTCGCAATCACGTTTCCAATTCGTTATCGGAAGATGTTCACTCTTTACGCAACAAATGTCATCATTGCCTTCTTCGCTACTGCAAGCTTTCTGTATTCATGCGTATACTTCATAGGTAACCTTATTTTGATGCATTTCGGTTCTTTGGAGTAGCTCTACATGTCCTTCTAGATGGATGTGATTTTTTCTACATACACTCTCCACCTGGTTGGACATACAGTATGGAGCCATGCACTCAAGTTCTGGCGCTCTATGTCGACTATTACTACAACTATTTTATATTTTTTGTGTTCCTTGCTTTGGATGTCATCACCATCGTACAGCTGAGATCAAGACGACGAGTAAGAATTAATGCTGAAAACACAAAATAACAAATAACATTGTAAATAAGCTGTTACGATAAATACAGATATTGTTCAAGTGCCTTCAACTTGGACTCCACGAAAGTCATCTTAGTACTAAAGGTCATAAGCAGCACTTACTCTACAAACGTGGCATATTTAGCCATGTATTCGCTTCATTACGCTTCACTTCGAGGCACTTTTGCATCCGAACAATGGCTCCAAAGAAAGTTTGTTAGATCTAGTGCAGCCCAGAGACGCATGTGTATTCATAAGATAGACTCTCCGTTTTGCTTTATTGGGTGGTTTATACCACCACCCCCTCGCAGTTGTATCCATACATGCGTGCGGGGAGTCTGTGAGTTCGATCGGAACCCTGCACATCGCTTCACCCAGAAATTGCATTTGAGTGAACGGTAAGTTGTCCGTGAGACGACTTGAGGCCACCTCCAACAATTCCCATTTCTCCAAAGCTGAGAAAGTCCCCAATGCGGCAGCGTAAGGTAAGACCGCTCGAGAGAGCTTAACCGAATCTGACCATGACAGTCATGACAGGTTTCTCAAGAAAAGAAGGAATACTATGGCAACCTGTACTTTCAATGTACAAAGGTTTGCATGAGAAGCGTACATCGAAGATCTGATGATGCAAGTCTGGAAGATCAAGAACGATGTCATCGGACAGGCGAAGACGAGTAGGCATTCCCTGCAGCATGCCGTTTTTGGAGCTCCTTGGAAAGAGTTCTGTCTGATAGTAGAGACTGATACGTGTCACGTCACGATACTATTAAAAGGTCGTGGTTGACCGGGCTGTCCAATTGCTATATCGTCTCTAGAGTTGAGCAATTGTTCGGTTGGTGAAATTGACGTGAGTGACTTGTCGGAATTTCTACTTAGTTCGAAGTTCTTCGGTCTGAGTTGCAACTAGTTCAGAGCTGGTCTACGTCAAGCGTGATAGTAACACTCTGAAGTTCCGATACGCTTTTAGACCTTTGAAAACGACGAGTTTGTCGCAAAGCAGCAAAAATTCCACCGTTTGAAAACCTGTGTGGTACAGAAGCACTGACTAATATTAGTACCGATGCCCAGGTTTCAAGGGAGGCGAACATGGGAAGAGTTCTATTCCTAGGAACATACGATAGGAGAGATGTCAACGATGTAGGCTCGTCATCACGCAGTTGGCAATGAACATCGATACGAAAACGTGACAACCCAAATCGGACGTCTACGATTAGAAGACGTGGCTCAATGCCAGCTCTGGCAATCTTCATTGCCTACGCACCAACATCATGCTACGAAGAAGAGGAGCTGGAGCGTTCCACATAAACATGAAAGAACTTCAAAGAAGACCATACTCTCTTCAAATCATCGTTCGTGCTTTCAGTGCCAAGGTTGTACTGAAAAGTAGGGCTGAAGAGCTCCACACCAATTGTTTTCGGAACGAAATGGAATGACTAGGGTGAAGGACTGTTCGAATACATCTGTCGACCCACACAACGTGATTAGCAAGCAGTCCCAAAAGCTTTCGCACTTGAGATGGACACGAGGGTCACTTTGTATAAAGCTTCATAACGAAATAGAGCACATCATCAAAAAAATTGCCAAATTTCGCCTGGCTGACGGCGCTATTGACCGGAAGCTCTGACGAGATCAGACATTCGTCGCCTATGCTCTAGACTTTGGTTATTAATGCTTGGGGAACCGTGAAATACAGGAAACGGAGCTCCGAATTCGTCATCAGCTAAAATCACCTCTGTTACTTCACGTAACTAGGAAGATTTGATATCCGGTTCGTCGAACATGTTCACAATAATGCTAGAAAAGCAGACAGTCTATGAGTCGCCAATGAAGATATCCTTTGGAAAGATCAAGCTGGAACACTAGCAGGGAATCGCCCAAACTACAGGCAATCGTCAATAGACCTTCGTACTTGCGAAACTATGCAAAGAAACGACAAAGGGAAGATCTGAGAGAGAGAAGAGCGGCAGCTCCGACCGATGCCGTCGGAACTGGGGAAAGAGCTCGCAGAGCCTGTGCGAGCTTCACCAATTACAAAAGCGGAACGTCTTCTCTCCGTCTTCCTGTCGACGCAGCCACTGAACCTCTAAAAGCATTGGAGACAGGCATCTACGACATCTACGAATTCTACTCATATCTGTTCAACAACTATGCCTACTCGCCTGTCTACAATCTTTACACAACTTCTTTAGTGTTCCCTTCCCGAATCCGACATGCCACACGTTGATGAAGAATTGAATGGCGCACGACACGATAGAATTAAACCAGAACAAATGAGGAGCGTTCCACTAGTTACCGTCAGAACTGTCTAGGTTCTACTCTCGGTACCTGTCCGACTGAAAAGTTTGTGGGAAACTAGCGATACTGTGTTGCTGTACAAGAAGGGAGACCCAGACGATATTGGCAACACTTTACTTTCTCCGCCATCTAGGCACTGCTCGAAGTCGACGCATTCGTTCTTTAACATCCTAATCATACACACTGATACCGCATTTCAACAGGACTACTTTTGAGCTGCAACAGATATCATTGGATTCGAGGCTAAAAGCTCTAAAAAGGTAAATTGAAAGAAAGCGAATGGGAATGAAAGAGCATGAAATGGGAAACGGATCTCTGGAGAATGTTTTTGTTTCCAAGAAGATATAACTCTTTCAGAAAGTGCTCGCTCGCCAACAAATGATGAACGGACACCAAGCCCGTGAAGATGCAAAAAAGGAAAGTAGAGAGCTAAGATTTCTGGCGCAGGTGAGTGTTCCTTATAGATGCAGCATATTGGGCACTCGTATACCTTCCTCAATCACTTTCTCACTAGCTCCCTTCAGTATTCAGACAATCAGACTAGCTTATAACGTAATGCTGGCGTCACTGACTCTTTTTACTTTCAGGCTGCATTGAGTACTTTCACGAACCTCGTTCTGTATTGCTGTGGTTGTTTCGCGGTTAAAGATCCCAGATTCCAGTTGTTGTGCTATAGCCTTTGCTGGCAGCTAATACACGCACTCGCAGGGTAAGTGACTAATTGCTGTAGAGCATTTATTTTTTTCAATTCTCTTCCGAGATGCAACGAGACTGCTATAACCCAATTCTTTGCCCCAGCCATTCGTGTTTCGATTCGTTTGAATCGGATAGATTGCACTGATCAAACCCTTGTGAACGTTGCAAGTGCAGTGCCACGCGGGCGTGTTATCTGACTTGGGTGGTTAAGCCGTCATGTGTTTACCAAACAAGTATCACAACAACAGCGAAGTAAGTATCATCTCCAGAGCACCAGAAAGAGTTAACAGACCGAGATCATACACAGGAGAACGACAACAATAGTCTTCAGCCCGTAGTAGCGACGATTACTCGAGTGAAGCATAATCATCAACCGTAGTAGGACAACCATAGTAGTCAGAACTGCTTTGAGGGCTTTCAGTAGCACGAGAAGAAGTATAAAAGTTGAAACAAGTGCTTCGTCAGATGATGAACGTGGGCAGTCGCAATGGTAATTGCAGTGTCAAAATATCGCTATCGCAAAAGCTGCCAGGGAGGGCTCAAGAAAGAACTGAGCTCTTGATCCTTCAATAGCCCTTTTCGGTCCGTAACTCACCATCGCAGGTGAGTTAATTTATCGTTGAATGGCTGACACGTGATTCTTTGATTCACGGGGTTTCCGCGATACGAGCTCCATTCACCAGGGAAGGATCCCAAGTCGAAGTGGCCATTTGAAATGAGACCTACACTGCTAGACGTGTTTTTGGGTGCTGAGTTCAGATCTGCTTTCCAAATTTGCCGAGCGTTTCTCTGAACGGAGTTATGAGGGTGGTTATGAGGGTGGTTACAGAGAGCTTAACATGAGAAGACTTAAATAACGTGGATGCTCCTCTCCTCTCAACGGCGGCTTGGTGTAGTGGTAAGCGTGACGCTTTATGGGCGAGAGGCTAGGGTTCGGGTTTTTTGGGGGACAGAATTTTTGCATTATATAGAATTTTTCCCTCGAGGACTAGAAAATACTCTCATAATGATTTTATTACGTTCTATGAAGTTTTGATGCCTTCTCCTACCTACCTACCTGTTACCGAGTGGAAGATTCTCCGTGCGCGAAATTTGGAGGTCCGGGAGGGAAAATGCATATGATGAGCAATGATGATGCTAGAGTGGGTGTTGATGCTAGATTGGGTGCGATGGTGCATAGCAGCTCCGGACTCACCACCACCGGCGCTGGTGGTAGTGGACTTGAAGACCAGAAAGCTATCACCTTACCTCCACAAAAGCAGGTGAAGGGATTGACACCCTGCCCGAGGCTACCACGAGGCTTATGCAGCCCGATAGAAGCTTATCTCTCATTTCCTGTTAAAAATATGGTTAAACGCACCACCTCATAGCTCATGATCTCATCTTTTCAACAACACACACGAGGCCCCATTCCTCGCTCACTGTCGCTTGTCCACTTTCAATTCTGTCCGGCTAGATTTAGGAAATTTCTCATATATTCATTGTATGCCGCGAGCTACTTAAGCACTCACCCGGGTGATTTTGGGATTCAGGGATGACTACACAATTCTGTTGTCCTTCTGTTTGAGGTTAGTAAAAGTAAAGCAATGAACTGTGACGAGTTCTTTTTTATCCGTTGCTCCCATTGTGAGAAGCTTCTTTGTTTCAACCATTGCGCACTAGAGTATCACATTTGTTCACTCAAGTGACAAAAGTTATCCTACTGTGAATATATGTAGAGTGCATGTGCATGCGAGTAAAACTGAAGTTTTACTTTATGTGGACAAATAACAGTAAAAGCATCAAAACTTCATAGAACGTAATAAAATCATTATGAGAGTATTTTCTAGTCCTCGAGGGAAAAATTCTATATAATGCAAAAATTCTGTCCCACAAAAAACCCGAACCCTAGACTCTCGCCCATAAAGCGTCACGCTTACCACTACACCAAGCCGCCGTTGAGAGGAGAGGAGCATCCACGTTATTTAAGTCTTCTCATGTTAAGCTCTCTGTAACCACCCTCATAACCACCCTCATAACTCCGTTCAGAGAAACGCTCGGCAAATTTGGAAAGCAGATCTGAACTCAGCATCCAAAAACACGTCTAGCAGTGTAGGTCTCATTTCAAATGGCCACTTCGACTTGGGATCCTTCCCTGGTCAGAAAAAAACACTAAAAAAGGCTCAATGCTGAACGCCTACTCCGTAGGAACCCAGGAAAATAAATCAGTCAGTGCAGTCCTAGCATCCGCTGAGCTCCTTAGTTTGTGCCATTCTGCTTTCTCTCTGGGCGGATACGGATCGTTTTGATCACACGCCAAGTGCTACTGCCTTCATACAGATGATTTTCGCGAATGTGTAAACATCAGAAGATGACATTTTCAGAGTGATTTTTGTGGCCTTCAATCCAGAAATTCGGCGACATCTTCCGCTTATGAAGAGATTTTCGCCAGGGACTATGACTGCTGCAGCTGTATCTGTTCGACCCGTTGTAACAACTACAGCTGAGGTTAAAAACGTTGCCTAAACAACATGCTTCGGAGAACAACTCACTTACTGTCGTGTTGACATGGTCTTTTTCTGTTAATGTATTATATGAATGGTTGTGTACTTCACAAAAAATGACAATGACCATCTCGTAACGGAACATTCCGCCGGACGCAGTTTTTGAAGATCTGCCTCCTGCATAAGGTCTTTCCATTCTCCAGTCTTCCTCGAGCTTGATCCTTGAGGCTCTCGTATTTGCACCGCCACAAGGGAATATGGTGACAGCCTCCGACACAAAATGTTCTAGCTGCCTTTTCTGGGCGAACAGGTAATGATGTATGGTTGTTTATTTTTAGGAAATCATTGGGCTGGTAGCATAGCAGAATCCCTAAAACCCCACATGTTTTCAACTTGACTTCAACTAATTCGAATATTGAACGCTACCGAACGAGGTTAGAAGTCGAATCAAACGACTCGATCAAGTAACCTCAACCGATATCAATCAAAGTAATAAAAAAGGAGCTCAAATTAGATAGAAAGGCATAGGTCTGAACGTGACAGTCAACAATTTCTCGAAGCGCTTGGGATATGAGTTTGGGAAATCGGCTTTTCTTTTTACCATACTGCCGGCAAAGTGTTGAATAAATTGTTAATGATATTGCTGAGAAAACATAACTCAGAATTGCACAACCTAATAAAGCAGAATAAATGCAGTACTGACCATTGGGTGGAGGTCAATTGTTACTCTAGACTCATAACTCCTCTTACTCCAGCTTCGGAACACAGACTACAAAGGAGTACAAGAGAGGTGGAATTTGTAATAAAGCAAGACACTTTCTACGCCTTTACGCAAGAGAGCAGCAAGACATTTTCTATGCCTTTTTCTTTAAGTTTTTACAGTAGCCATTTCTTTCGGTTTTACTTCATTCAGAATTCTGTCTTTCAGACAAATAGAATCAGAATAGTTGTAATGAAAAGTAGAAGAAAGTGATGGAGTCGAAAAAAGCAAAGGAAAGAAGAAAAACGTTCAAACCTCAAAGGTAGTGCGGGTCATTCAATCTCCGCATCTTAAAAGCCGAGGAGAAAGGGAATGTTCAGGTAGAAATTCAATGCTTCAATTCGTCTATCACTCGATTTTTGGCATGTAAGTTCCCTGAAACAAGTACAGGCATGATCAGCCCTCAACGAGGTGTTTGGGATTTACCGACGGACTTTTCTCCGAACACAGAAACTGTTAGCTTCCATAGAATATTTCACTTTACTTTGGAAGAAATGTATCGAGTCAGAGAAAAACAGGAAAAATAAACAAAACAATTTCAGAAATCACATGATCAGAGGTGAAGAAGACGGGAATACGAGTGGCACAAGGGAAGCTTAGGTTCGGAGAAGGTGCAGAAGTGGATTAAGTGCAAAATACGTTTTGTATGCTGATTTGATTTTCTGATGAACTATTTGAAAATAAATAAAGGGAAAGGCTTTGAAGGAATTTCTACAAGTGCTTGTGATCAAAACGAATTATTCCTGTGATAAAAGTGCTAGCAATCCGAGCTATCACAGCTTTTTTGTTTCTCATAGAATCCAGAACGTTGATCAAGTACACGAACACTTTTCTACTATACAGGTTGTCCCGAAATTATGGGCGCCAAAATTGAGAAACTTCTAAGATGGAAGTAGTCTATCAAATCTGCTTCACCCGCTATTATTTAGTTTCATAGAAAAGTTTTCTTGCAATAAGCATGGTTACTGAAGTAGAGCTCCCAATTTATAAATTAGGGTTTCAACAACGTAAACGACAATGCCGAGGTTAAAACAAGGGAGAAGTTGGAGACTATCCGATGACGCACCGCCTTCTCTCTCTTGCGCAAGGCGATTTCGCTCCGGCAGAGGGTGGTGGCTTACCCGACAGTCGCTAAGGTTCCTCCAGCGGTGCAAAACGACCGGTCTGCTTTCAAAATTCATTCTCATCAAGAAGATAGGAGCAAGATAGGAGCAACATGTAACCTCTCCGAAGATCATCCGACGATAATATTCATTTACCGATCGATTTTGAGAACTGGAAGAAACAGTGTTTTATATTCTTCTTTGTTGGAATTATGTCAAAAGAACAAGCCTGCCAGCGTCTCCTGCCCAATCACGCTTGGAGGATTGAGGGTGAGTCGAGACGTTGCAATTCTATCCGATCAGCAATCCTTACTATATATAATCCTTACTATATATAATCCACAAGTTTGGTGTGTCTGTTTGTATGTATCTATGTATGTATGCATGTATGTATGTATGTTTGTTTGTTTGTATGTCACACAACCCTGTTTTACCTAAAAAATCACCTTTAGAGGTCGGGACAAGTTCGAGATGGGTGGAGCCCAAGACAAAACTAATAGAGCACATACGTGCTCTGCGGAGCTCCGCCCACAGGGGGCGGGGCAAGCGCCGGGATGGGCGGTGCCAACAGTCAAACATTTTATTTTTGCTTCGAAAAAGTCCAGACACACCGGGGAAAATGTTCAAAGGTGGGGATTGGGTCAAGAAACCAGACGGTGGAGACCCACGCGCTGTGGGCGGAGCTTTCTCAAAATGAGCGGTACTTTTTAGATGTGTTCATAACTCGATTCAATTAAGACGCAGAGGCCAGGAAAAAATAAAAAGAGTGAGCAGGACCTTCTGCGTGCTGGGCATGCGTAAGCTTAGCGAAGCCCCGCCTACGGTGGGCGGAGCGTGCATTAAGGTGAAAGCTTCTTTTCAAAAATGAGTGTAACTTTTTTCGGAAACGTTCTAGAATGCGAAAAAAAGTGGTTGGTGGTCATGGAACAAATGTGGCCAAACCCTTGAAGTGGGCGGGGTTGGCACCAAAGTGGGCGGAGCTTAGATCAAAAGTGTATAACTCCATTCAGAAACGTTCTGGGATGCGGCAAAAAAGTACTAAGGTGCAAAATAACAAATTTGATCGAATCCCAGAAGTGGGCGGGGCTGGTACCAAAGTGGGCGGAGCTTCGATCAAAAATGTATAACTCTATTCAGAAACGTTCTGGGATGCGGCGAAAAAGTACTAAGGTGCAAAATAACAAATTTGGTCAAACCCCAGAAGTGGGCGGGGCTGGCACTAAAGTGGGTGGTGCTAAGACGAAAATTTATAACTGCTCAGAAACGTTCTGGGATGCGGCGAAAGGGTGTTGAGGTGTAAAAGAACAAATGTGGTCAAATTCCAGAAGTGGGCGGGGCTCAAACTAAAAATTTATAACTCTGTTAAGGAACGTTCTGGGATGCGGCGAAAGGTTGTTGAGGTGTAAAAGAACAAATGTGGTCAAATTCCAGAAGTGGGCGGGATTGGTACTAAGTGGGCGGGGCTTAACCAAAATGTATAACTCTATTCGGAAACCTTCTGGGATGCGGCAAAAAGGTGTTAAGGTGTGAAAGAACAAATAAGGTCAAATCCCAGAAGGGGGCGGGTTGGCACAAGAGTGGCCGGGGCTTAGATCAAAATTTCAGAGCTATTTAGAAACGTTGTGGGATGCGGGAAAAGTGGAAAAATTCAGTAGAACAAATGTGGTCAGATCCCACATTTGGGTGGGATTGGCACTAAAAAGGGCTTATACTAAAGTTATTAAGTACTCTTTATGGCCACACACGGCCCCATCTCACTTTCCAAAAAAAAAACGATGGCCGCTACACAGGTGTCAGGGAAGAGGCTCAGATGATAAAGTTCTGTAGTGAAAGTCAGAATCTCATATGGTTCCGTTCCTAATGGCTAGAGCCCCTAGCGCACGCAATAGCGTGCCTAGCCGCCTTGTGAAATCAACACTAACATCAACACTAACAAAATACGACAGACTTCGGACAATTCGTCATGGGAACTCTCGAAGCGCAAGGCGATGGCAATATGGCAGGGGTTACAGTACTTGGCGACATTCGGCTCTCCCCTAATGCGCTAGAGATGCTAAACTTAGGCAGACAGGATCATGAGTTGCTGACATCTTCCAATCCTAAATGTGGCTTACAGTTTCGGTACATTTCCGCGTCGTTTTTATAAGGAACCCCCTCCAGTGCCTAGGGCTGACGTCAGGTTTAGGATATTATCTGCAGGAGTCCTAACTGTGTTCAACACAGACTGCAGAGGACTACGGAATACGAAATCGACGAACAACTAACCGCAAGGGTTGAAAGAATTATGCGAGTTAAGATCGAATGGTACCCTACGCATATCGTTAGGATAAAAGTGGTGAGTTCGCCGTTATGTCGCAATTGCTTGATCAAGCCATAACCGAACGTCATCTCAGCGACTCCTCTGTTTACTGCCGCGTCACTGAAAAAGACTCACGATGCAGCCGCCTCAATCATATTTGGTTGAACGTCGCTAAATTTGCAGGTATTTGTAGAAATTTGGTCAGTAGACTCGAACTGGATAGTCAAGATTGTAGAGTTTTTTACAGCCTCATAAAGACCCATAAACTTTCCTCCACTGATACGCATTCAACACCACCGGGCACTTACAAAGTTTGTCTCAATATTTTTCAGATGGCCGTGGCTCGTTCAATACCTTTAGCAATCATGAGCACGCGAGAGGCGGGAAGTCATAATGAAATTCCTTATGATTTCTATAGAATCCGAACAGAAGGCTATTACAAGATACAGAAAAGAGGATTTAATCAAAACCAATCAGGAAGTGGTAGAAAAACCAGCGTTCCTAAAGTTAGTACAATTAAAATGGTCCGCTTGAGCGCCGTTCGTGATCCTAAGTGACCCACCAAGAAGGCGCAAAGGAGCAGGATTTATCGGATTCTTGGTGATACGGATTGATAAGCAGAAGCTCCATTGCAGTTCCAATCTAATGCAGAAATGCCAGTCCATTTCCAAGTCCAGCCGACAAAAAGGGGTTAAAAACGAAGACAGTTGCCAACCCACTTAAGACGTGACACGCAACCTTCTTTGTTTTCTCTGAGTGAAAAATTTCAATCAAAAAACCATTCCTCAAGAGACAAAACGGAAACATTCAAGCTATAAACATCGAAACTCCAATCTCTCACAAAAAGGTTGCCGTAAGAACAGCAAACTGATGTTTTTCGAGGGAGTCACTGGCAAGGGTGAGACGCCGTTGGTTTATTCGATACCAGCGTGGAAAAATACAAAGGGGCGTGCTTAGAAAGCATAGTGATCGACATACTGAAGCACTGATCCAGGAACATTCCTACTAACAGGACGGTATTCCAGCCTACAGAGCCAAGCTCGCCCGGTAGTGGTGCCGATTCTAGCTGCCCCACTTCATTAACAAGTAGCAGTAATAGCAATGTTCAATCCGCTTTCCAGACCTTCACCCACTTCGCTCCTCCGTATAGTCCCTGATTAGAAGAAGGGTAGGTTCGGTTTGCAGTCTCAGTTTGGAGTTCTATAAAGCGAGATTCAAGTAGAGCTGCGAAGAAATGGAGGAGGAACCTGCATGTAGCATGCGAGGAGTTCGGGAACAGGGGTTATTTTCAGCTGAGAAGCTTCAAATACATTGCCATGAACTGACGCCCGTAATTTTGAGACACCCTGTGCTGGTCAGAGTTATTGGGAAAAGGAAATAATCGTTTCCAAAATTAGTAAACTCCCGTCACTCCTTCAATTTCGCACACAGCCAAGCTTTTTTGCATCCTTTTATTCATTTCCTAATTTCCTTCCCTTCAAAGGCGCTCACAGGCAACGCTAAGGATCGAAGCCCATGCTGTATTGCAATGACGTCACCGTGTTGGTACTTTGACTTTCTATTAAGATACAGAGAAATGCGAGCTTCCTACTGATTTTGCGAAGTCCTGTGTAGTCAGTTGGAAAGGGGGAAGTCGAAATCGATCGACATCGACTGCATTTTTGAGACATCCAGATTTTGCTGGAGAAAATTTCGAATTATACATCCAATATTTCTGTGAGTTTTTGGGCCAACTACTTTGTCTATTGTTAAATTGTCCGGCATGCGAGGCTTTTATAGGAAATTGATTTTGATTGTTTTTCCTGTCGAGAAGAAAATTTCATGGAAATAGTGCCCTATCCATGCAAACACTCAGTCCTCACCGTCTCATCCGTTTGTCGCTGGAACTGGAATCTCATTTCTCCAATTTACGTCTCCTTGAGGCACATTTCACGACAAAATGGCTTCTGCTGGTAGAAATGGTTGAGATTCCCCTATAGTATGAATTCGAGGCTCTCCCTCATACCGTACCTGCCGTTATATGGATAAAGCACAATAAAGGGCTGGAGATTGTATTGTGTGAATGCTACACCACAGTGGACGACTTTCACAGGCGATGTAGAGGCTGCACTATCTCAAGAAACTCCTATGTAGGAAGTACTAATAACTTGTCATAACCCATGGCGATAGTGAAACGCAATTTCAGACAATGCCGGCTTGATGCAGTCACCTCATTACGCGATGGAAGCAAGGTAAATCTCGGCAAAGTATGCTTAAATGCCATTCCGGTCACGATGTTCTCGTGCAAACTCAATTCCACTACTTTTAAAAAGCTATGAAATAGGCGGATTTGCCCGCTTACTTCGGCGCCGATGTACTCCTCTACATCACTACTTCCGCTTCTCCACATAAAAAAAGGCTCAAAATTATCGTGAAGCATGCCTCTGAGCCATAATTTGCGTGGCATTGCGTTTACTGTCGCATTCACTTCCTCTGACCCCGTCGTAACAGAGGTCCTTGTATGCTAGATGACAGGATTTACGTATTACATTGATTTCCCACCTCCTCATTTACATTGTTCGCAGCCCTCGTACTGACAAAGATTTGGGCTTAACAACTAATCTGAACTTTCAGATAAAGTCTGGCATGGATACAAGTACCGATAACAGTCTTGCAGTACAGGAAGAAGATTCTTTCTACAAGTCCTTAATCGAAGCTGGAACTCTGTTGTCGGTAGGTTAGCAGTATCTAATAAACTAGAGTGGAGTCCACGACGGTCAACATTAGCGTAACGAGCTGTACAAGCACTGTTCTCAATATCTAGTCTCAGACTGCTCAGAATAGAAGAATATTTCAGCTCTGCCAAATTAGGTGGGTCCGTCGCGTGCGCATAACAAGCAATGGTGCAGTCGTTTTCGAAGAATATCCCGATTTTCCAAAATAGCCCATGATCGGGTTTCATGCAATCTTGGCATGGTATATAGTGATCGGGGTTCTTTCAATCTTGGCATGGTATATAATAAAGACAAATCCTCTTCAAGCCACTCAAGTTTGAACACTTCATACGGCCAACGCTTTGACTGCTTCGCCTTCGTCAGGGCCTAAAATAGTGCAAAGCATATGGGTGGAATTTCTCCCTAATGCCTCAACAAAACCCTAAACAAAACTTCAAGTAGACTTGCAAACTCTCGAAGGTATTGATCGATTGAGGCGTGAATTGCTAACATTGAAGTCCGCGCTAAGACAGGAGGATGACGCCTTCGTACTAGCTGTTGTTTAGTATAACCAGTGATACCTCCCTCTGACCTCATCGTAAATCGAATGTCACACAGGTCAAGGAAGGGTGCGAGATCGCGGGTTATGGCCACACGCTCCTCCTTTCTGTTACTTTCTTCTCGGAAATGGATTGCCTGATCGAAATTTCGTGATCTGACCTCATTAAAAGGCTTACTTGACGACGAAAACGGATCAAAATATGCCATATCAGGCGATGACGGACCAAAAATGGCGTGAATAGAGCGATAGGACTGAGGATCAATAAAGACTAAAAGATTGACCCCGTCAACAAACTCAGAGGCCAGCTTGTTTTACTGGTGTTTCGGAGGTCCTACTTCCGCAAAACTTGAAAGCTCTCTCGCTTTCTCCGCCGATGCACTACTCTTCATCAACCCGTCCTTTGTCAAAAAAATGGTGTAAAAATAAAGCTGATAATAAATAATAATAAAACCTCAAAAACATGGAAATTATTTAAATTGAGATTTGTCAAGACAAAGAAGTTCCAGAACACCTAATTTATAGGGAAACTATAAGAAACTAAAACTAAAAACTTTCCAGATAACAATATCTGAGGCCATGATGCTTTTCGGTCGACCATCGGACGACGAAAAGCATCATGGCCTCAGGTAATTGTTATGTGAAATTTTTTCAGAACGTGCAGGGAGTTACCTCGATGAAGATCTGTTTAGTTTCAATTGCCAACGAAATAATGTGATTTCAAAATTCGATTTCAGGTTTCTGTAATAGGCATATTCTGTAATCTTCTTGCGTTCACTGTGATGGTCCGTCATGAGGCATTCAGAAATTCCTTTGGGAGATTGGCTGCATGCTATACATTTTCCAATATAGGAGTACTAATAATTTTTATGTTTTGGGCCACCCCTTGGACTATATGGTGAGTTTTGAGCAGCCATATGCTTTTCGTATTATGTTTCAAACCAACGAATTCTATGTGTCGTCACTTATAAAATCCACATGCCTAGAGGTTAAAGTGCTGGTTATATCGTTATTGTGTGTTGTTACCAATTGTTTTTAGCTATAATTCCAGGGCCATTCCAAGCAGTTTACACTACCTCAATCTGAGGATGGGTTCCCTATCGATGTGCTTTTTTCAAGTGGCTCTACATTGTCACTTGTTTATCTCGATTAACAGGTTCTCGTTTTCAAAGTATTCTCTTCCTGAGTAACAGTGATACTTAAGATAGTAAGACAGTATCAAAGGAATAAGGCCTGATCCCGGAAATAAACAAGGCAACAATAAATCCAGGTCTCGACACCTGGGAGGGTGACGTCTTACTAAAGTAGCTTTAAGGTCTCTCGATTTCAATTAGGTGTGTTTTGGCAAGCGTTTACAAGTGCGACATCCATTCAGAAGTGCAGTGGCACAATGCCGAATTTGTATTTCGGAAAATTGGAACCACTTAAATCCTGAATAAATGGAGTGCTTGGTTGGCCTAGGTACATAGGTATTGGTTCAGGGACTGGTTTTCCAAAACTAGTATTCAAGAAAGCAAACAATATTGCGGATTATGCGCTTAGCGCTGAAAAGAGCTAAAAACCCAACTGACTCAGATGACGCAGGGCCTAGAGGGTGGGGCCACGGGTTAGACAGCTGATTCAGTCTTGGCAGGACACATCGTCAGCTAGATGTGATCCCTCACAAAACTAGGTGACATCCTAGCCTGCCAAGACTAGGTGACTGTGATGATATAATTCGGAGCAAACCTCTCACAAGGATACCTCCTGGTGTATTTTATGCACGCACGGTTCTTGGCACTTGTTTGACAAGACCCTCTGGGGAACACCATCAATTAGCAGAAAGAAGTGATACACACGCAGGCCAGGTTTTTGCTTTACTAGGAACTCGATCCATAGGTAAGTCGGACCTTAACAACGATATCCAAAAACTCACAAATTTGACTAGCTTTGTCAGAAACGGTCTAACATCTACCGCACTCGATTGGAACGAAAAAAGTTTAGACTTGCACATAGGCTGGTCGCCGCAAGCCATGGTTTAGAACATAAACATATTCGAAGCGTCACTATTATTGTGAAAAGTCGAAGAGGTCGAGTTCTAATAACAGGATTTAATAAATCCTTTACGATCCATGTAGGATTTTCTGGCAGTAATATAGCAGGAAGTTCGACTCTCAAAAGCTTATATTTGTTCTGCAGCGAGCCCGTGCACCTGCAAGCAAATCACCAGCCGTCGTATCACGAATTCCGTTCCTGCTTGCCTTTGATATTCAGTGATGCATGACGCTGCATAACTCTTCTTACCAGGGAAGGATCCCAACTCGAAGTGGCCATTTTAAATAAGACCTATAATGCTAGACGTGTTTTTGGGCGCTGAATTGAGATCCGCTTTCCAAACCTGCCAAGCGATTCTCTGAACGGAGTTATGAGGGTGGTTTTAGGTGACATTACATGAGAAAACTTAAATTACATGGAAGCGGCTCACTCCTCAACGACGGCTTGGTGTAGTGGTAAGCGTGATGCTTCATGGGCAAGAGGCTAGGGTTCGGGCTTTGTGCGGGATTGAGTTTTTGCATTATATAGAATTTTTCCTTCCAGAGCTAGGAAATACTCACATGGTGATTTTAACACGTTTCATGACCTTTTAAGGCTTTTGCCGATATTTATCCACTTAAAGTAATACTTCAGTTTTACTCGCATGCCCATGCCTTCTAAATTCACAGCAGAATTCGCAGTAGGGTAAATTTTGACACTTGATGAACAAATGTGATACACTGACACGAAATGCTTGAAAGAGAAACTTTTCACAATGGCAGAAACGGATGTAAAAGAACTCGTCACAGCCCATTGCTTTACACTCAGTAACCCCAAATCATATGGAAAACAGAATTGAGTAGGCGTCCCAAAATCACCGGGTGAGTGCTCAAGTAGCCGGCGGCATGCCATGAATATATGAGAAATTTCCTAAATCTAGTCGGACAGAACTGAAAAGACAGAGACAGGCGATAGTAAGCAAATAATGGGGTCTCGTGTGCACACGTAAAAGTTGAGATCATGAGCTATTTTATATGAGGTGGTGCGTTTAGCCATATTTTTTAGAAATAATAAGAAATGAGCCTCTATCGGCCGTGTTAGCCTCGTGGTAGCCTCGGTCAGGGTGTCATTCCCTTCACCTGCTTTTGTGGAGGCAAGACTCACTGAATAGCTTTCTGGTCTTTGAATGATGTCCACGAGTCCACTAACAACAATGCCGGTGTAGGTGAGTCCGGATCTGCTACGCACCATCGCAATTAATCTAGCATCAGCACCCACTCTAGCAACATCATTACTCATCATATGTGTTTGACTAGCCCGGACCTCCAAATTTTGCGCAATTTCCTACACGGTAACAGATAGGTAGGTAGGAGAAAGTATCAGCAAAGCATTAAAAGGTCATAAAACGTGATAAAATCACCATGAAAGTATTTCCTAGTCCTAGAGGGAAAAATCCCATATAATGCAAAAACTCGGTCCCTCGCAAAACCCGAACCCTAGCCTCTCGCCCATGAATCGTCACGCTAACCACTACACCAAGCCGTCGTTGAGGAGTACTCTGCTTCCATGTAATTTAAGTTTTCTCATGTAATGCCACCTATAACCACCCTCATAACTCCGTTCAGAGAATCGGTTGGCAGATTTGGATTTGGTAAGCGGATTTTAACTCAGTGCCCAAAAACACGTCTAGCAGTGTAGGTCTTATTTCAAATGGACACTTCGAGTTGGGATCCTTCCCTGGTTAGATTCGCCATTGTGTAAGAGTGCTGCCTGAGGTATCAGTACGTATCTGCATTGATGGTATTGTCATCTTGGGAGGTCTATTTGAGGCCACGACCAAGATGATACAATGCTTTGTTTGACTAACGTTTCGGCCAGTCGCCTTCGTCAGAGCCTGGAAGCCAAAAAACATTTGAGATCCATCCTGACCAAACGACGTGCAAATCTCAGCTTAGTCCAAGTGTGGCCTATAATATCTAGGGAAGTATTGCAAAACACAATAGGCATTATAATCAGCTTATAGTAGTTGTTTTTGCCCCAAAACATCATCAAATATAGAAAATTCTTCAAGCTAGGCTTGATGCCTAGAGTTGATCTTGGCTGTTACTGTGCAACCACCGCTGACCATTTCCAAAATCATTTACTACTTCGATATAGGTAAACTAAATAAGAACGTGTAATAGTACGGTTGCATACTGCAACCGGGTAATCTTCATAACCTCACGCAGGGGTCTTACACAATAGCGAATCTAAGAGTAATTGTACAGCATCATGCATAACTGCCTATAAAAGGCAAGCAGGAGCGGAACTCGTAACACGACGGCTGGCTGATTTGTTTTTGCGTCGTTCTGCCGCTAATGGCACGAGCGCGTTTCAGCCGAATCCCGTGTAACTTCGAAAAGGTCAGACACTGCTTACATCGAGCAGAATCGTTTAGAGCGGTGAGGAAGCTGTACGTAAATTTTAGCTAGTGTACTCAAAGCAGAAACGTTATGTCGTTTTAAATATTCTTTCATCTGATTATTGTCGGTCAGGCGCGTTAATAGTAACTCATGAGCAGGTTCGTTGCAATCACATTTCCATTATGTTACCGGAAGATGTTCACACTATTTGCTACAAAAGTTGCTATTACCTTCATCGCTGCTACAAGCATACTGTATTCGAGCGTATATTTTATAGGTAGCCCTACTTTGAAGCATTTCGGTTCTTCGTCCTAGATCAAGTTTTAAATGTATTTCTAGGTGGCTGTGATTTCTTCTACACATATTCTCCATCTGGTTGGATATACGGTGATGAGCCGTGCACTCAATTTCTGGCACTATATGTCGATTACTATTACAACTCTTTCATATTCTTTGTGTCCATCGCTTTGGATATAATCACCGTAGTACAGCTAGGATCGCGACGACGGGTACGACTTTGTGTTGCAGTGTTAGGCGAGAATATAACTATAATCAGTAAACCAAGGAAGAAAGTTTCGCTTTCTGTGAAGTCTACCATCCATGGAGTCATGAAATCAGTCAGATTCGAATGTTTCATTTTCCCCGACAATTTCTTTTCATAAAACTCCATGAGAGCACAACTAGGGATGACGCTAACATTGCTGATTACCGAATAAAACCGAACATCAGCTCAAGGAGGACCATATGTGATCTGTCGAGGTCAAAAATGGTCTAAGAGTGAGTTCAAGGTTTCTTTAAATCTCTCGGCGCCGCTGAAGGAAGGACTTGTCAAGCACGTCACCAGGTGTTGTCACAGTGAGAGAGTAATTGATGACACATCGCTGTTTGTGTCTTCAACTTGACTACAAAAACCAGTAGCTACTACGGTTGTGGTTGAAGGGTTAAAAGGATCGCGAACTGGAGAATGACCCCCCCCCCATATCAGATAGATTCATCAGACAGCAGGTTAATTGCAGCTCTCTTTTAGAAAGTGTTGGCCCGGCAAAAAAAGATGAACGGCGTGCAAGCCCAAAATGATGCAAAGATGGAAAGAAGAGAGCTGAGATTTCTGGCTCAGGTAAGTGTTAGTGAATGCGGAACGGTGGAACCAGTGCATGGCTATTCCTTAGGTGCATTACCATCCATTGAGTTGAATACGGGTAGAAGATGACGCAAGCCTGCTAGGAAGACGAGTGAGAAATGGGCTGCATGAATAAGTAATTATGATAGTAGCGTAAGCGCTTCTAACAGAATTTTTTGTGAGACACTTTTTTCTCAGCATGTCATGCCATGTCATGTCATGTATTCACTTTTGTTGTACTGGAGCTTTTTCTTTCCGGCTTTATTTTTACCCTTCAGCAACCTGGTTATCGTACAGCGGATTTTCCTCATTTCAGGCTGCACTGGGCACTTTGATCAATTTCGTACTATATTTCTCTGGTTCTTTCGTGGTTTCGATGGTAGATGCCAGATTCCAGATTTTGTGCTACACACTCTCCTGGGAACTAACGCATGCAGTTGCAGGGTGCGTGATTTGTTGTGGAAGCGTATTGAAATGCGATTCCCCTCAGTACGCGGTACCGCAACTGCCGAAATAGCTCTGATATTTGTTTTTCAATTCGTCTGCATTTCATTCCAAAAAAAGAACAGCATCGTTCAAATCAGCCTTTCCGCAGTAGCTTAGCCTACACCAATAACGGGCACAAGGGAAAGTTAATGAGAGGATCACATTAGCTGATTGAATCTCGAAAGGGTTTCTTATGGTAATTTTCGCAAGGCCCACAAAAATCTGGAGGCTTCAGCTTTCCTTCAGCTATCGACTGATTCATGAGTATCCTTCCCTCGATCTTACACACCTCTTCAGCGAATCGACCACTGTACTTTATTTATTGCAAATTTTGCGAATGCAAAACATAAGATGACAAGGCGGCTAGGCACGCTATTGCGTGCGCTAGGGGCTCAAGCCATTAGGGACGGAACCATATGAGCTTCTGATTTTCATTGCAGAACCTTGTCATCTGAGCCTCTTCCCTGACACCACTGTAGCGGCCATCGTTTTTTGGGAAGTGAGATGGGGCCGTGTGTGGCCATAAAGAGTACTCAATAATCTCAATGTAAGCCCACTTTAGTGCCAATCTCGCCCACTTGTGGAATCTGACCACATTTGTTCTACTAAATTTTACCACTTTTCCCGCATCCAACGTTTCTAAATAGCTTTAAAATTTTGATCTAAGCCCCGGCCGCTCTAGTGCCAACCCGCTCACTTCTGGGATTTGACCTTATTTGATCTTTCACACCTTAAAACCTTTTTGCCGCAACTCAGAAGGTTTTTGAATAGAGTTATACATTATTGTTGAAAGCTCCGCCCAGTTTGGTGCCACCCCCGCCCACTTTTGGGATTTGACCTTATTTGTTCTTTTACACCTTAATACCTTTCTGCCGCATCCCAGAACGTTTCTGAACCGAGTTATACATTTTTGATCTAAGCTCCGCCCACTTTGGTGTCAGCCCCGCCCACTTCGAGGGTTTGGCAACATTTGTTCCATGACTATGACTTTTTTCCCGCATTCTAGCACGTTCCCGAACGAAGTTACATTCGTTTTTGAAAAGTAGCTTTCACCTTAACGCACGCCCCGCCCACCGTGGGCGGGGCTTCACTAAACTTACCCATGCCCAGCACGCATAAGGCCCTGCTCACTTTTCTTCTTTTTTTCCGGGCCTCTGCGCCTTAATTGAATCGAGTTATGAACACATTTGAGAAGTACCGTCCATTTTGAGAAAGCTCCGCCCACAGCACGTGGGTCTCCTTCGTCTGGTTTGTTGACCCAATCCTCACCTTTAAACATTTTTCCCCGGTGTCTGGACCTTTTCGAAGCAAGAATAAGATGTTTGACTGTTGGCACCGCCCACTCTGGCACATGCCCCGCCCCCGGTGGGCGGAGCTCCACAGAGCTCATATGTGCCCTGTTAGTCTTGTCCCGGGCTCCACCCATTTCGAACTTATCCCGACCTCTAAAGGTAATTTTTCAGGTAAAACCGGGTTGTGTGACATACAAACAAACAAACAAACAAACAAACAGACAAACATACATACATACATACATACATACATACATACAAACATACATACAAACAGACACACCAAATTTGTGGATTATATTATATATATATATATATATATATATATATATATATATATATATATATATATATATATATATATATATATATATAAAAGATGATTCCAGAGTGATTTTTGTTGCCTTCAATCCAGAAATTCGGCGGCGCCTGCTACTAAAGGAGACGTCACTGCCAAAAACTATAACTATGATGGTTGTATCTGGCCGAGCAGATGTAACCAACAAATGAGAGCACAACTATTTTCTACTATTGGTTAGTTACATCCAGAGAAAGCTTTTTTTTGGTCTGATTGTTTCATCATCTTTCGAATTCTATAAACACTGCTGCATACGACTGTGAATTGTCGCGGATACGACGGTCGCAAAACACGCGATGCGGTTGCGGCTTCAGAAGAACGACTAATCTGCGCTTGTACTTCGCAGCCACAGCCTTTTGACGTCTCACTTTCCCTGACGACAATATCATCGTCGGCAACGCGATGATGTTACCCTCGGGAGAAGCGAGTCGTTTCCTACTGATCTGGGGACACAGTACCAGCATAAGCCCAATCGCCGTCTCCACTTGAGGAACGGCCACGTTAGCATACTGATCAGCGCTGTTATCGTAAACGAGCAGAGAATTGGAGACCAATGGTAGCTCGCCTCTCAGCAATCAACAAGCGCCGTCCCTGGGATCGTAGCGATTGGGTTAGGTAGAGCTAAACATCAATTGTGTGCATTCTTGTACACATCTGTTTTATCCTTTTCTTCCTTCTGGTCATAGCTTCTCGTTCATGTCTATCCCGTGTATTTACCAACTCATATTGTGCCATGTTGGCCTTGTGTATAGTTATAATAAACCAGATTCCGCTATTTGTGTGTGTTTCCCTTGAGGTAAGTAGGGTCCACCGGTGGTGACGGTGTAGGTAATGAGTTCTATCATCGATTTAGATAATTCCCGCCACGGAGGCAGGGGCAGGGTCAGCTCGCCGTGGAGCTCACTCTGGTAGTGGTCTCCACAGACGACGCTTGGCTTTCCCACTTGCCAGGTGCCTACTTTACACACCCTGTACGATTGCGTAAGATTGCACGATGAGTACTGAGAACTCAGTGGGCTACAAAGTCGGAGACGTCGACCGCCACTGCCGATTGCTTCTGACGCGTGCCCAGACCGCGACATAAATAGCCGCATGAAACATAGAGACCGCTAAGTTCCCGAATCACGTCAGAACCATGAGTAACGACTATCCCGTTGATGTTTTTGTGACATACTCAGTGAAAAAATTTTCAATGTAAAAACATTCTGAATCGATAATGTGACCCAACAAGATTTTGCATTGCTCGATTGCAGTAGATTTTTTTAAATAAAAAGACCTCAACATTAAGTGGCTCCGGGGGATTATTATGCGATGGAGCGGAGTTGTTTAGACTACTGCGAATGCTGGGAGATGAAGTAGGTAGATGATATTTCAAACAGACACAATTAGTACGCCTACAATTTTCAAGACACATCTCCAACCTGTTTTGACCTCAGTCAGTTATTAGAGGGTGGGTTATGCGTATTCTAATTGAGAAATCACTTCCAAGCGTTCAGAAGCCGTAGCCTTGACGAAAAACGGAAGAAGTATAATTGAATGAAAAAAGAAGAAAAAAAAAAACAGGGGAACCCTCAAATCTTGGAAGCTCTGCTGGAAGCTCGTAATCGCGGTATACCAAGAGCAAAAATGAGAGACTAGTTCAATTAAAAATCCATTTTTACTCCATTCAATATGTAGCGCATTCTCAAACGAAATACGAACATGATTAGCTGTCGATCCAGGACTTATGACTTGCGTCAGGCTACTTGCCAAACGAATATATCTCTTAATTGCCTATAAGAATTTATCTCATCAAGTCTGGAAAGATGTTTAGAGTCCATGGCGTAGAAATTTGTAAGCAGAAAAACATTCTACGATCCTCTGTTTGAGTAATTTCAGTAGCATGAAGCCACGTAGAGAAAACAGAGTTAGCTAAGCAGTGGGAAGTTTATATTCGAACACAGTCCACTTTGCAACCGATTAGTGCATTACAAACCAGGCATCGTAGATAAGAGTAGAGAAGATATAGGAGCTTGCATCAAGCCTGTGGCTGCTGCAAACATGAAAAGGATTGTTCTAGACATTTTGCAACAGAAAAGAAAGCGAGCAAATCATAGTTCGGCGAAAATCATTTTTCACAGCTTCAGCCAGAAAAGAAGACAGATGGGTACCTGGTGCACGCTCTACGCTGAATTAAACAAATATTCCTGAATGCTCTAGCTACATGATCCTGGTCGAAAGTCGACTTAATGGATCCTGCTCCGAAGCTGAGGAGAAGGAAACGCGCAGCGGAAAACGTTCGAGAACATAGAGGGGGTAGTGGTAAATACGAATAACAGCCGGCTCTATGCCCATCTTTTCGACACTGCTATCCTTACGGCTTCGACGTAGATTCTGAAACTTGGATTCTACGAAGGAAGCTAAGCATACAATCACCGTTATCGAACGAGCTGCGAAAAGGACGATGTCGAAATTGTTCAACACAAGTAAGTGCAATAGCGAGAGCAAGATAAGACAAGAGCAGATTCTCTAATTCTTCAGCAAAGAGGTCTCCGCCGATTTTTGACACCCCGGATTTATCAACTGTTGCGCAAAAGATCAAGAACCCAAACCCATAAAATTATATATTTTCTGAAAGGTAGACCTTCTTCTATGTCTCGGTTCAGGTTCTGCAAACATTCAAAGTCTGCCTGTACAGGACGCGCGCGAATTTCGAGGATCATCGCGTGCCTTCGCAGCGCCTGATGCTTTTCCTCTACCGAAGGTCAAGGAGGCGGCTCGAGCTGCAAGAAAGATTTGGTACGCTTAAATAAACATGCTCTATGTGAAGGTACAGTGCGCGAGTGGTTTGCGAAATATAAACAGGGTGAATTCACCCTCGAAAGTGAGAAACGCTCAAGAAGGCTGTCAAAAGTTGATGACGACCAAATCAAAATATTAATCGTAAAGAATGGTCAAATCATCCCTCGTGCAATAGGAGGAAGACTAAATGCTTCGGAATCATCCATCCATGATTATTTGCTGGAACGAGGTTTTGTCGAGCGCCTTGATGTTTGGGTACCTCACGAACTGAGCGTGCGCAATGTGGTGGACCGTGCGTCCATGTGCGACTCTTTGCTGAGATAACCGAAAATAAGCTGTTTTGGAAACGTATGAAAACTAAGAAAAGTGAGCCGCGTACGGTAGCGTGGAGCGGAAACGATCGTGGAGCCTTCTCAGCGAGCCGTCCCAAACTAATTCAAGAAAAAACTTAGGTGAGAAGATTTTGCTGTGTTGCTGGTAGGATTGGAAGGGAATCATTTACTACGAGCTGTTGCTCCATAATCGAACGATAACTTTGGAAATGTATTGTACTCAGCTAAACAGTTTATAGGCTGCGATAGACCAGAAGCGCCCAGAAGTGGCCAATCGTAAGGGCGTTGTTTTCCAACAGGATACCTGCAGACCATACGTATTTTTGGTTACTCGTCAAAAATTGCTGGAGCTTGAGAGGATGTCTCATCAATCCCGCATACAGGCTAGACATAACACCATCAGATTTTGACTTCTCTAGGATTCTGCAAAATCTTTCGAACGGGAAATCGTTAAATCGACTTGGGGACTGCAAAAAGCACCTAAGAGGCTTTTTCGATTCTAATCTAGAACCTTCAATGAAAGTGGGATATTGAAACTAGTAGAAAAGTGGCGAACCCTTACAGAACAGAATGGACGACAAGTTTTTCAATGAATGGGTTTGACCTTCTAAAAATTTTCTTTCGGACAAACCAATATTTGGAGACATTGAATCGATTGCAACCAATCTCAGGTCTCTGTCTTGCCTAGAAACCGAGATATGGTTAAGTGCATGTTTTCAGATGTTCACCACATAGAAATTCCAGATAACTTGATACCTCAGACTTCCTATTACATATATAAACACGCATATGTAATGTAAAAGATAGGAGGAAACTACATAGCGAATGTCTACAGTGTAAATCAGTTCCTCTGAACTGCGAAACTTATTCAAGCAAAACGAATTTCGCATAGTTTTCAGAAATTTTGATACTCCCAAAAGTATATTCTACTCAAAAGCACATTTCACAATAGCGATAGTTCCCGAGATTTCCGCCATTTCTCTCTAGGACGAACCTCTGACAAGGAAAGCACAAGGGAAGCTGTCGAACTCAGAAACGGCTCAGATAGTGCATAATAAGGGCCTCAAAACCGGCTCAGCCGACACTCCCTAGACGGTCAAGTTCTCACGAAGTTGTAGAAACACCGAGACACATAACTGACACGCTGGCAGATTGCTTTCGCCAACTGTAAATGGTGTTTTAAACTATTTGATGTCGATTCGGAGCAGATATCATATTTTGTACCATAACACCAGAGGTCACGCACCACTTCGCGATGGCGTGACCTCTGATATCAGAGGTTTGTGGTCCCTGTATATTTGTGATCCAAGATGAGACATCCAGTCTATTGCGTGAGCCATGAGCGGTGTGCTTTCTCGTGTCCTGCCGTATCGTCGAATCTGTCGATAAGAGGAGATATTCCTGCGAATCAAGATGCCGAGGACGCAGCAGTGACTGAACACGTGGAAGAGCGTGCACTTCAAAAAAATTTATTGACACTATTATTCGTCTCGACCCTAGAGACTTGAGATAGGTCCCCAGAAAAGATAATCGAGAGGCAGATAGGGCTAGTGGCATGATGGACTATGATGATCAGAAATATCAGACCATATCTTTTAAGCCATTGCCCACAAGTGGGGAAAGCTTCAGTGTGATATGCTCGCTCATGATAGAAAGACGAAGTGCGATGTTTTTTTCCAGATACCAGTGCCCGGAACATCAGGAATTGCACAATCTTCCACTCAAAACCGTTTAAGCATGGACTTCTTCGGGGTAGCTCCTCCAACTAACATTATTACCAAGACCCTCAGGCGGGCCAAGTTGCACGGATCACGGTGCACATTAGGTAGCTCCCTATGGATGTCTCATCGTTTTACCCACTACTATGTGATCGGGATGGTCTATGAGCCGATTTTGTTTTGGACAGCATAAGTTTACCCAAGGGGACCAAACTATTCAAAGATCCTGATTTCGCGAGCATTTGCATCTGAGTCTCACAGTCACCTTTCACCTTCTATCTCAAGGATTTTAGCAGGGCCAAACGCTAAACTTCAAACTAGTGTCCCCGGCTTAGCAGTTCCATCCCTGTGAGCATGTAATTGGTAGAACTGTACTCATGCCACAGTATACGCCAATACAAGTGGTGTTCCGAACTATTGCAATATCAATACGGTACATGGATCACATGGTGTACCGTAGCATGACCTCTGATGCCAGGGGCATGTGATCCATGTACATATGTGATTCAAGGTGAACAGTCATCTAGGCTATTACGTAAGCCGTAAGAGGTGTGCTCGCCCACTCGCCCGAGTAAATGTATTATGATATAAGCCGCAGCGGAAAAGTTGGGACTTCTGCGCATCAGCACGTCATTATAGATGCAACCAACTTGGACAGAGCACTGTCTACTATCAGAACATATATGTACTCCATAATGAAAAAATTCCAAGAAAAGAGAAGTGATCCTTATATGCACAGTATCCCTACGCCACAAGATAGGAACCTTTACTTAGTCAAGTGTTCTGCGGAAGCTAGATACAGATCAATGTCAACCGCTGGAGCAGCTCTAAGCTACTTCTTGAGCCGCTGCAGGTAGTGGATAAAGAAATTGAAGAGTCCCTCCTGGAAGAAGTTAAGCGATCACTACCAACCTCTCAGCATCGAACCAAAATCCCAGTGGAGCTGATGGGAAAGATTATCGAAGTGGGATGCACAGAACATGACCCAAATGTCACACAAGTAGCGGCGCTAGCCTAGTTTCAATCCAAGGCGCTACTCTGAATCGGTAGAGCCCAAGCCTTGCGCGTATCAGATCTCAAGCACAATGAGAGCGGTGTGTGGCACGTTAGCATACCTGAACCCAACACAGTTTAGCATGCCAAGAGGGCAGTCGTGGCTATACGCTTAAATGCACCAAAGTGCGCCTAATGAGTCAAGTACCTGTCTACTTTGGGAAACGCTATATTCCTTTTTCAGTCCGGGTTCACGGGCTTTCCTTAGCTCTCTCAACAATAAGGGAACGGCTCGGGCATATTTCAAGCAAGGCTGATCTCCAGTGGTTCATTATCACATTACTTTTTTTAGAGGGACGTAGCTACGCAAGCGCTCAGTATGTGAGCTAACCAAAAGGATGTTATGCAGGCTGAGTGCTGGAGGACACTAGGAGGGTTCCAGAGTCACATCGTGCTTGAATCTTACCTATACTTCCATCACTTGCTTCAAGATGTATTGCCTATTTACTCGTTAATGATCTCTTTGATAATACGACAACCACCGCACAAATTACCATCGCTTAATGCATAGCCTTGATTGTTATGTTATTTCAAGTCGTGATTCTTGTTAATATCCTCATAGGATGTGGCACCTGTAATAATCCACCCTAATTACTAGCCTATATACTCACATGCATTGAATCATTATATTATACCTATCAGCTCCAAAATTACATTCAATCGCTCCACTAGATAACTCGCATATGTATATCGATGCATTACGTACGCAAGCATCAATCTCATGTACTCTTATATTGATGTGTTATCTAATTGCATAGTATTACCGCTCATACACGGCGCAATGAACCTTCTTTCCAACTCCTGTTGAACATGTAATCAATAGTTCAAAAATATTTATACTAGAGTGTACGGAGGCATAAGCAATGGCACAACTGCTTCCATGCATATTCTGGCGTCACATTCTCGTCCTACTCTTAACCGTTTGAGGACAATACCGATTTCGACGCGACGTGCTCATGGGACCACGCCCCCTTCCTTTCGTGCGCGACGGCACCCATCGGTGGGTGCCATGGTCCCAAGAGGAATTCCTTTCTCTGGCCTTATGAAGTTAGTAGTATTTCCGCATAACAGAAGCATCAGATCTCGATTGACCATGAACGACTTTCAGTGAATCTCGGTATGAAGGTGTGGTATAGCCTTGGCCTAGATGGTACAGCTCTTTATTCAGTCAACGTTTCGGCTTTACCGCCTTCGTCAGCCAGAAAGTTTTTGAGATCACTTGATAAAACTGAGGCTTCGAATTGCACATTGGGTTTGGAAGCAATGTAGGTTTAAATTCTGGTAGTAGTGTAAGCAGTGGGAATTCGGTCAACATCCAAGAAACCTGAGGATGAAGTGATCGACGCGCGGTCACGTAATCGCAAATTGGTATCGCAGTTGCTGTCTCCACTGCTTTGAGGGCACACACAAATCATGCCGAAGTATCTAAACCTTTTTACTACTACTCCATTGACTATATACTATGTTTGTAATAAATAAGCTCTTATAAGACATCCACGTGGACAATGTTGAATATGAATACCATGGAGTTTCCTAATAAATATTAAAATATTAATTAAGTCTCGAATGTGCAAATGGAGGAAAAACATGGTGGCACTCAAAAATGGGTGCCACGGTCCCATGCGCTAGTCATAGTGGCACCCACCGGCGGGTGCCATGGTCGTCATAGGTTTAATTTACTTATTTCTTTGAATAAAACGGTTTTCGCGATTCCTTCGCAATATTGCATTTGCAATGTTCTGAACTCTCGCTTCTGTTATTCGTTTTAAACTAGAGGCCAGCGTGAGAAAAACCTTATCTAATTAAGCATTGTAGCCAAAATCTCCAATATTAATGCAGACCTATAAACTAACAATAAGACGTCACAAAAAGAAAGCATGAATGCTCACATGAAGGAAAACTAGCGAACAAATTCCCCAGGCAAAAAATGTTGTCTTGACTTCTAATGAATTTTTTTTGAAAAACTTCTTGCGAAGTAGATTCGAAGATAGATTCAATGCAGTGTTCTCGCTTATTTTTTTGTCCGATCCATTGTTGACTCCCTTACAGCATTCGCAGCTTAAAAATGGAATTCTTTGTATTGTTTTTCCCCACTTAAGAGAAACTCTTCAAATTGTTTTTTCCTTTTTCAGGGGAAGAGCTCATTAAAGTTGTGACGATGAGCACGAAGTCTTTACCGTTCCGCTCATTTGTCTGACTAGAAATACGCCAAACCTTATCTTTTACGACTAGAATTTTCTTCGAATCATGCTATTCATTTGATGACCTTCTCCATTTCCTAGCAACTGAGGATCTTTTCATTTAAATATACTTCAATAACACCTCATATTCTAGTAGCTCACTGCAATTGATGAATGCAGTTTCAGTATGATTTGCGGTAATCTAAAAAGGCTAACTGCCAGCTATGAGTCTAATAATAAAGTTGAGGCCTGGAACGTTAAAGGCACAGTTCACGATATTTCCATGTTGCTGGCTCGCAGGTCTTCCCCGCCCCTCGATCGATGTCACGTCAAACGAGTGTCGAGACGATACAGATTGCAAGTACTCGCTCTACGACCCACACAATCAGATGATCGCCGAGTAATGAGGCGATGATTTCCTACTATTCTTCTGTTCTCTGCTATTCTTTATGCTGTTGCGATCCCTTATTTGATTTCACCCCGAAAGGCTGAAGAAAGTGGCAATTTTTGCTGTTACTAGGGGATTTTTGTTAAATTGCTTACCAGTGAATGAATGTTTGCCTACCACAGTCAGTTATTCGCACCAAGACCCTCACGTACGCACTGACACACATTGTATAGCGCCCCATTCTTCTTCATTTTTCTGGTCTAACTCTCGTCCTGCCCCCTTTTCAACGATTTTTCGAAGCCTTTTTTCAATGTAGAAATGCCAATTCTCGCAGTTTTTTCGCCTTCGACGCACTATTTTCCATCTTCTATTTTCCGTCATAATCTGGATTACCAAAAGTTATTGTGAACTGCGTCTCTGAATAATGTGCTCCGAAGCACCCGATATATGCAACGCATTTTCTCCTAGTGCAAATGTGCACAGGAGAATAATTCTAGGGGAGCGGTGATAAGATATTTACCGTTTTCTCATGAGGGGACGAGTTTGCCATCTGAATGCCAACTAAGACCGAGTTAGGGGCGAATTACACAACCTCAAGGTAGCCAGGTTTCGCGTTTACTTAAATGCAATTCTGCTTCTGTTTCTTTCTCTCTACCCATTTCGCGCAGTACTTGATCTTGATATCTTCATTTGTTCATTCATATAAGTGTGTCAGCCTTCGCATGTGTTTTTTTCGCGGGTCCCGCAGGGGCAAACGCCACTCAAGGCCACGGAATAATCCATCTGAGCTACGGTTTTTTTTTGCTGAGCAGCCAAAACAGATAGATAGGAGTGGTGCAACGTTACCACCTCCTGGAGGATTCAACTCATTGAGGTGAAAGTTGTCCAAGTCACAACCCCTTGAGAAGAATCAATTTATCGGAGGGCGTCTTGCCTTGATTGCTATGATTTGTAGTAGTCAATGAAACACTTCCTCCTCGAAAATCGACTTTCATTTATATTCCTTGTTGAGCTTGTCCTTACCAGAGTGACTAAGATGGTTTGACAGTAGCAGTCAATCCAGTTCCAACCATGATTTGCGCTAGTTATGATGCTCGCTAGACAACTTCATTATCATTACCTCCTCAAGAGCCTTGACGAGTATCGGGATATTTTGAACACTAAAACCCACCTTCACAGCAAACAAACATGTATGAGCGGTATGAGTCCACGTTCACTTCCACGATTCTTCGACGGTTTTGCACGATGCTCTGTGTTTAGTAACTTTGGCATATTCAAGTCGTGTGCGACCCTCCACTTTGGGTAGCTGAGCAGTTCCAGCGTCCTCACAGTAACCTTCCCCGGTTTGGTCTTCTATGCTGTCTAGCTCTTGGGAACGTCGGATGGACGGGAAAATTGCGCGGAGAGAGCCCGACTCCGCGCCTGGTATTGACGTCATTTAATTCGCTGAGGTGTAGTTGAACGATGGAAGAGCTTTGACGGAACAGCTTTATTTTCGTTGAACTCAACTTACTTGCACAAAACTTAGGATGAGACCAAAAGAATATAGAAAGAAAGAAAGACATGCAAAGCAATGTACTCTGCCAAGACCCCTTTCTTCGTCCCCAAAGTGCTAGGTCATTAATCCTGCGCTAGCAAGTTCAACAAATAGAGTAGATGTTGATGGTATACGCTCGAAAAGTTACGATACCATAGTTTTACTCTCTTATTGTTATGACAAAGAAGTAGAGACTAATTAGCGACATATTTTTTCAGGAGATGTACATCAACTTATAAATCGCAGTCTTCATAACCACGGCACCTGGCGCTTAAACAAAGAGTCCAAAAGCTTTGGATAAAGTTCGGCATGGAGACGACTGGCAATAATAGTCTCACAGTGATGACCGAAGATCTCTATATTTCGTTAATTGAAGCTGGAACTTTGTTATCGGTGAGCCAGCAGTATTATTGATGCCCCGTTGCTCTGTATCGAACTGAAGTGGACTCCAGAACAGACAACGGATGTAGCAGATGCCTGAATCCGTTCATAGTAGAACAAACTTGCAAACCTCTGATATGATAGCCCAAAGGCCCAGTCGAGGTGCTTCGCAAGGTGACACCTTGGAGCGAGTCGGTGGGAAAACACATGGTTTTTTGTCGACTCAAATTGAGTAAAAAATTTCGTTAGGATACATTGACCTCGGATTGTTGTCATGCCACGAAAATTTCATTTCAGTTCTTTAAATGAAGTTCGCCAAAAAATTGAAGATCGAGGCTCCAAGCAGAGCGATTTGCGTGTAAATGAAAGCAAAAAAATGAGGGAAATCGAAAGTACATTAAGCATTTGGAATTTTCATCGACAAAGCTTTCCAACCAATTCACGTCCAACCTAATTGGAGCACTCACGAAAGTCACACCAAAGCAACGGCTTGCAACGGGTCGCTCGGAAACGTTTCTTTTGAGGTGACAGTTTTAAAGGCACGGGGGACATGCACTACGTGCGTTTGAGCACGCGCGCGGCAAACGGCGCGGTGAAGTTCGTGACGATTTGTACGACTCTGACGCCAATTTTCGGGCACAAACTCGAAGAAGAGTAATTGAGTAGAGACAGATGATCTTTCTAATCTACTCTACTTCAAATTTGGGCCCCAATGATAGGCGCCAAAGTAGGTTCCAATCGTTACTTACCTTGCCGCGCAACTTGCCGTGCGCATCCTAGGACGCACGCAAGTCCACATACCCTAGAGGCACAGTTCACGATGAATGAGGTATTCTTCTTTAATCGAAAAGCGGAAGTATAGATGGAAATAGTTCATTGCTGATGGAGAAAGCGAGAAAAGTCCTCAATTTCGAGAAAAGTGAGGCTCCTCGAAAGTTGTGAAAATGGAGGTTGGGCGAGGTTACCATGACGGTAATAACATGGCAGGAGTATTCGGACGAGATTCCCGTTTTGCAAGGGCACTAACAAGGAAGGTCTCTCAGGGCAAGGGACGCTTCTTGGAAATGGTTTTTTGCATGGTGTAGGGGCATGAGCACTGAGTATATAACTATGGTCCATTTCCGCAAAATGGGCTTCTAAATGCCAAAAAAGGGGTGAAAAAGACTTTGCCAGAAATTGCCGATTTAACCTACTAATCGTCGTTCGCTTCAGTCATGGCGTCGACTGTTCGCACAGTAGTAGGGGCCAGTGGAGGCGACATTGAAAATAACGTGAAAGGTAGCCAGGAAAGGGACCCACGTGTTGAAAGGTGCGGGAAAGTTTCATATAGGCTCTCCACGGTCGGGCTGACGGCAGCGACGGATGGCTTGGTGGATAGCGATGGGGCTTCGAGGAAGGAAGACCAGGATGGGTTGGTGGTTCGGATTCCCGTGGTTTCGCCGTTTTTGCATTTTATGCTGCCACCTCCAGATTGGCTCCATATTGCACCAGGCCCAAGCAAGGCTGGTCATGGTCGTGACCAGGACCAGCCAGACACATAACCTCTGCAAGTCGTTAGAATTTGTTGTGTGGAGCACTATCAATGGAGGAGCTTTCAGGCTTCACACTCCCAGGAGTCCCCCTCCCCTCCCCCCCACTTCCTCACGTAGGGTTTTCATCAGTTTGGCCCACATCAAGAGTTCATTCAGTTGGAAAAATGTTGGTAAAATGGTATGATATTATTTTGGTAGTCGAAAAATTCTATATCATATCATCTGGTCCTTGGAGATTGTATGAAAGTTGCACAGTCCCTACAATTCTTGGAATGATTCGGACAGTAATGGTTTGATTGTAGTTTTATTTCGACCGAACACCTTCGAAACTTATGAAAGGCTCATCTAATCTCGATGATTTCACCGTTTTTTTTACCCTAGCGTTGATTTCGCGCCGTTGGAGGGTTTTTGCCCACTGTTCTGGTTGGTCACCTCCATCTCCTTCTCTCCTCACGATCAGTCACTCATCTTCTGCAGTTACCTCGACTTCAGCAATGTCCTTATTGATCGTGTCCTGCCAGCCCCTCATATCAGGACGCGGAGTTAGAGGATCGTAGGTTGGAAACGGGTATCGGTCAAACCCTTCATCTAGTCATTAATCTAGTAATCCGGCGCTATAATGGATTTCCTTCAGGGCTGACAGCTTTTAATATCAAGCCTAATGCTCATGGATGCTTCAGCAAGAAGATGAATTGAAAGAGAGTCTGATTCGTTTTCCCACAGGAGTCCGCGGTGGACGCCCAGAGGAAGGTCGGAATCGGGAATTCTGTTGTCTTTGCATTGATGAACGAGGTCGAGGACAGCTTCCATCGGATAGGAACCATATTAGAGGGCTTGGTCCCCCATTACAACACTTATATAGTGCGAAATCAAGAAGCACCTTCAAACTCCTGGGAGTGTGAAGCCTGGAAGCTCCTCCATTGATAGTGCTCCACACATCGAATTCTAACGACTTGTAGGGGTTATGTGCCTGGCTGGTTCTGGTCACGACCATGACCAGTCAGGCACTTGCTTTGGCCCTGGTGCAATATGGAGCCAATTTGGAGGTGGCAGCATAAAATGCAAAAACGGCGAAACCACGGGAATCCGAACCACCAACCCATCCTAGCCTTCCTTCCTCGAAGCCCCATCGCTATCCACCAAGCCATCCGTCGCTGCGTCAGCCCGACCGCGGAGAGCCTATATGAAACTTTCCCGCACTTTTCAACATGTGGTTCCCTTTCCTGGCTACCTTACACGTATTTTCAATGTCGCCTCCACTGGCCCCTTCTACTGTGCGAACAGTCGACGCCATGACTGAAACGAACGACGCCTAGTAGGTTAAATCGGCAATTTCGGGCAAATCTTTCTCACTCCTTTTTTGGCATTCAGAAGGCCATTTAGCGGAAATGGACCATAGTTATATACTCAGTGCTCATGCCCCTACACCATGCAGAAAACCATTTTCAAAAAGGTTGTTTGAACTCACTACATGGGTTCCCTTGGGAATGGTGCAGCCTCTACAGTGTCCCAAAATTATTGGTGCCAAAATTCAGAATTCTTTAAGGTAGTAATAATCTGTCAAATCCACATTACCTGCTGTTGATTAATGCATAAGGTTCCCTTGCAATATGCATGGTTACTGATGTGGAACTCCCAATATCTTTCAGATAGAGGCTCATTCAATGCCACTTGTAATCATTGACACGCGAGAGGTGGAAAGGCATTATGAAATTCTTGGGATTTTTACAATAACCGTATAGTAGGCTATTAAACGATATAGAAAAGAAGATTGAATAAGAGACAAACCAGGAAAGGAAGAAAAGTAGAATGTTTCTGAAGACAGGACTATTAAAATGGTCTGTCTCCAATCGGTTAGGATTTTGGGTAAACCAGCGAAAGGAAGTCAACAGGCACGGCTTACAGGAGTTATGGCCATAGAAGAATGTCATACAGGAGCTTCATTGCCGATCCATTGTATGCAGAAATTTCGCTTCAGTTCCCATTTCAACAGAGACTGCAGGGCCCAAAAGTACAGAAAGTCGCAGTCTCACTTGAATGATGATACGCAACCCTTCTCTCTGACCAAAAAATTTTTGATGACTAAGCCATCCCCCAACATCCAAAACGTTCGCGTTCCGGAAGGAAACATCTAGCGCGTAGCATTTCACAAAAAGGTTGCTATAAGAACAGTGGAACGTAGTTTTATTCGGAGTAATCAAGGGCAAGGGTAGGCCGCTCGTTTTTTCTTGGGTGAAAAGTGACCAGGACCAGTACTCAAACAGCGTCAAACACCGATGGAAGTAATGAAGCAGTGATCCGACTACGTCTTCTAAAACACTCCTACTCCCAGCGAGACACTACTCCACCCCACAGAGCCAAGCTTGCCCGCGAGAGCAAACTTTGGGTTCTATCCGCGCTCATGGGCATTTTGAAATGCGACTGTAGCATGTTGTAGCACATACTGTCAGCTAGTGTGCATAGAAGTTCCATCGTATTTCGCAGCTGAGAAGTTCCGAATATATTGCTATAAATAAGCGCAAATAATTTCGGGACACCCTTTATAATGCCGGTGAAACTCGCCCACGCGTACACTCAGTATGATCTTTAGGCTTTTATATCGCCTTTATTGATTGTGTAACCGCTGGGAATTCATCGAGAAGACTTCGCTTGGAAATTTGAATCAATCAGATTTATTCTGTCCAGTTCCTGACCTTAGATATAACGACATTATTTGAAAAGAACGATTTCAGGTTTCCGTAATAGGTATACTGTGCAATCTCCACGCATTCACTGTCATGCTCCGTCATCAAGCATTCAGAAATTCGTTCGGTAGATTAGCCGTTTGTTATACATTTTCGAATGTTGCAGTATTAGCCATCTTCATGGTTTGGGCTACTCCATGGACTATTTGGTAAGTCATGACACGCAATAATTCAGTAAATTTCATGTAGATTGAGTATGTCATCATTAATCCTTTGACGACAATGCCGATTTCGACGTGACGCGCCCATGGGACCACGCCCCTTTCGTTTCGTGCGCTACTGGCACCCACCGGTGGGTGCCATGGTCCCAGGAGGAACTCCTCTCTCTGGCTAAATAAGTTTAGCAATATTTAGTTCAAAATGGAAGTATCAAAATATCATTTGATCCATTATAATTAAGTGAGGCTTGAAAATGGAGTTTGGAAGCAATTTGGGACAAATTCTGAAAATAATGTTTACAGTAGAAATGCGCATTACATTAAGACTCTTTAGTATCAAATTATGCTTTGCAAGAGTGCATGCTAAGAAAGTGAAAATACAGTGCAACAGTTGCTACAGCTTTTAATGTCTGCAATGTATTCAAGATGAGCGCAAATCTTGCCGAAGTACCCAGGCTTTTTCTTCAGTGATAACCCATTGTATATATATGTTTGTAATAAATAAGCTCCCATTAAACAATAATCTGGACCATGTTGAATATAAATACCACGAAGTTTGTTATTACTAATGAAAATATTAAATATGTTTCAAATGTGCAAATAAAGAAAAAAACATGGTGGCACCCAACATTGGGTGCCACGGTCCCATGCGCCAGTCATAGTGGCACCCACCGGCGGGTGCCATGGTCGTCAAAGGGTTAATAAAGACCAGTAGAGAATCTGGAATAAATACTGCACTGTTAAATCATATGTAGTGATTTGTCTACCTATGTGTTTAGGCCGGTACCGGATGATTTACGTTACATTAATCTAAGAGTGGGCGCTCTATCAATTTGCTTTTTTCAAATGGCTCTACACTGCCATTTGTTTATCTCTATCAACAGGTTCCTATTTTCAAAGCATTTTTGGTACAATACGGTATCGATAAAAGCAAAATATGTATGTCACCTCTAGGCGGTTAAGTATTAACAACCATATGTTATTTTCCATGTAATGGAAAATGCAACTTTTGTCTTCACATTCCCCTTCAACCCTTAATTTTGGTTCGACTTCCCTGATGCTTCATACTTGACTAAATGCGCGTGAATTCGCTTTTTCCGTGTTTTTTTGCACTACATTGGACTATCAATCCTGCTATTCGTCTGAAAATAGATGACCAAAATAATCGTCAACTGCGCTTTCAATATTTATGAACCGATTGAGGGAGAATAGTTTATCAAGTCCAACTCAATGACTGGGACAGAAACACAAGAGATTTTGGATTTGTGTCTGTTTTCTGCTAAACTGATAATCGTGCAGCAAGAAGACTCATAAGTAGGTTCATCGCGATCACGTTCCCGGTATATTATCGAAACAAGTTCACTCTCTACGCTGCGAATGCTATTATTGTCTTCATTGGTGCTGGAAGCTTTATATTTTCTTGCGTGTTTTTCATAGGTAACCTTACTCAAATACACTTCATTTTCGAGTATCCCTGCACGTTCTTGATCTGTTCCAGATGGATGCGACTTTTTCTATGGAAATTTCCCTTCTGGTTGGACATATGGTACGGAGCTGTGTACTCAATATATAGCGCTCTTTGTCGATTACTATTACAAATCTTTCTTATTTCTTGCGTCTATTGTTTTGGATATTATCACCATCGCACAACTGAGATCAAGACGACGGGTGAGATGGTGATTCAGCGCGAAGAGAACAAAATAAAAAATCTTGTGTGATGCTGACTCTATAATGGAACCGAATGATGCTTCTAGAAGACGGATATAGAGTTCCAGTAAAACAAGAAATGATTCCGACTATTGCCAAACGATTTTCTATTCTGTCTGATTCTGGTAAAGTTTGGAGCAGCTCGACTGAGGCCTGGTAAAGTGCGTGACTGCGACTAATTAGTTTTCCTTCCAAATTTGCCTCAAGTTTCGCAGATGAAGAATATCTGTTCTCGGCCACCGTCAAACCTCACGAAACACGTGTCTCAATGAGTATAAACAGGCCTCACTGTTGTCGTGACTTCGCATGACACGAAAATGAAGGGAAATAGTCTGGTTTCGTTGTTTCCTGATTTTCTATCATCGCCTCTGGCGAACCTATCAGCTCCAACTCCTGACTGGGTCCTGCCCAGATGTGCTCTTTGCATTCTTTCCATTTGAGCTGCCACTAATACCAGTGATTACTCGGTGAAAGCTCAAAAAAAAGGACTGAGGAAAAAAGACTATCTCTACCGATGCCATGTAGATTGATTAGGCCGAATTTTCAACCAAGCTCTGGTCATTCAGAAGATGGTCGCTCGTCAGCGAACGATGAATGCCGCACAAGTTCGAGACGATACAAAAATGGAAAAAAGAGAGATGAGATTTCTTGCGCAAGTAAGTGTTTACAATGTTCCAGTTTGCACAGTGTTCCACCGAAAACCTATGCATTTTTTCCTCAGAAATATATTGTTCTTCGTCAGAGTCCGTGTAATTATCATGTATTTTTTTTCTTTTTAGCATCACCCCGGAATCATAACGGAAGGGTATTCCGAACCAGCCAGAAAATTGCAGGATCGGTGAGCTAGGAAGACGCAAAACGTACTGGCTTGAATTGGGGCTTCTTCATGTACCGTTTTTGAGAACATTTCCTCTTTAGTGATACCACATATTCTTGCCTTCAAACCCTGGACACTTCAGACCAGTCCTCTAAGGCGCTTCAACCAATCAAATAACGGCTGAGGATGTCTTTCTAATCTCAGACTTTTCTTTTTATTTCAGGCAGCACTAGGCACATTCGTCAATATCTTCCTATATGTTGCTGTTACTTTTGTGGCTGCAATGGTGGATGCAAGGTTCCGCATTTTATGTTACACTCTTTCCTGGGAGCTTGTACATGCATTTGCAGGGTGGGTGATTTTTTCTCGAAAATAGTCACTCTTCTTTTCTACTTCTGTTTACCGCTAATCCCGAATCGTTGCGAGGTATGCTGCTCTTTTTCGTGGTCCCAATTCACTCTATTAGGTTGATGCATAATTATTGCGGATTTTTTCGCTTCTTTTCTCCCGTTAAAATTGAACTTTTAAATTCCGGATTTTTGTGGAAATAATCTTCTCGCTTTCCTTAGCAGAAATATGTCTGGAAAGTCATCTTCATATACGTCACCTTATGCCCTGTTTCTTCAAGAAAGGTTGAAAGGCGGCACACTCATAACGTGATCTCAACGAACTTCTCGTCGATGGAACAGTCAGCCAAAGCCGAATGAGAAATGGGATTTGCTTCTACAGTCGCCCTATTCACCAACAGACACTTCTGTGGATTATCACGTTGGTCGCCCGTTGAAAAAACTGATTAACGAACAGAACTTTCGACGAAGTGGATGGCTTGATGGCCAACATCAGATGTGATCGCTTCCATGAATCGAAACTTCTCCGCCTGTGGAATCCGACCGCCTAGGGAATAAGAGGCAGTGCTTGACATAGATGGTGGATACGTTCTGGGGTAATCATTTGAACACGTCTGTGCTAGATATTTCTACCGTTTCTTTAGGTAAAATCCACTAAAAAAATCCGCAATAATTATGCATCAACCTAATATATTTAGTAACCTTTCTCGGCGCCTTGACTACGGCGACCCACTACTTCTACTTCGAAACTCCTTACGGTCGCTAATTCATTAGGCTTCCAACTCCGAGGGTCGGGTGCATGACCGTTCTGAGGTCTTAGTTCCTAACGCGGTTTACATGATCCAACCGCAAGCCCATTTCAAGCCACTTATTTATGGTGAATGAAGTTGTCTTGAAGACTCCTCAGCAACGGGTCCTGCTGTACAGCATCGCGAACCTCGGCATTACCCTGCATAACATGCATTAGAACCACTTGCAGCACAGTCGTTATCAAAAATCCTCAATGGACTCCGTTCATTTCATCCATGCCGCATTAATTTAGGCTTTCACAGCCCGATTTACTCTGTCCTGCAGCTTGTCCTGGTGATCTTTTCGATCTTTCGCTATTTTCACTATGTCATCCGAGTAGGGCATATCCTTCAGGAAACCGTTCACGACTTCTTTTGTGATCACAGCCAGTGTGAAGAGAAAAATGAACCCCGACCATGACGTCAATCGGCTCTGTTAAATCGTGAAATGCATGTGTAGATGTCTTGATCAATCGTACACGTCCTCAATCTGAGAGATTGAAAGGCAGTCGGATGCTTACTCTAGGTAGAGGCGTTTACGTGTTTCTTGATTTCTCTTCATCTCTTGTCTAACCATGAAGGCGAGATCCTTTATAGACATGTCTAGCATGAAACAAACTGATTCTTTGAATCGCGAATTATCTCAGGTTTGAGCTAACTCATACGGTTCCATCGTGTAGGTAGCCAGCCTGATCCCACGGTAAGTAGAGCACTCCATGCTTCCCTTTCCCGTCCTTGGAGATGGGGGCGATGTCGCTGTCGCTTGTCTGGCCTTGTTGAGTACTGAGCCGTTGCAGAACCGAAGACTGAAGAATTGAAGACTGGAAGACCGGGGATTGAGAGAGTACCCCCAAGAAGTATATGACTCGTTTATCAGCACCGGTGGGCGGTACTGGTGTGAGGACTTTCTGGGAGATCCCGATATCCGGTCTTCGTCCGAGGTATTGGCTGAATATTTTTGTTTCCTAGCGATCATAACGGAAGGCCATGACACTTCTTTCAGTAGTCACAGAATTCAGAAATGGTGAGCCACTCGACTCGCGCTACCCGAGCGTCTTCCTTGCCTCGATTTCTACCCCATCCGCACCAGTCGCTCCCCGCCTTCATCTTCCAAATTGCTCAACGGACCTAATCTCTGCTCGAAGTACGTTGAGTCCAGTTGTAACCTCTACCTGAGCGCTGCTATCATGAAGTATCACAGTGTGACAGCGGCACTACCTTCTCTGGGTCACAACGCTTTCACAATTTCGACGATGTTGACACCATAATTGATGAGAAGGCGACCTCATCTCAGAAATCGCCCTTCTCTGACGTTCCTTCCATGCCTCGCCCATGTCATTTTATAAGAGCAGAACTTTCGTGAATGTATGAAACCATGATAAGTCCATTAATGTATTATGTGATGCTTTTAGAGTGATTTTTGTCGTCTTCAACCCAGAAATATGGCGACGCCTTCCCTTTATGGAGAAGTCATTGCCAACAACAAATGTCGTGACCATTACAATTCGTGCAACTACAACCAACAACGGAAGCAAAACCTAGCATGACATGAAGATCGATGCGCCCAATGTTGTTAATGAATAAAGAATTTTCTTCAACACTGCAGATGTGTTGCTGAATATAAAGTCAGTCTATCTATAAAGAACAAATGGATGGTTTTTCGCATCGATCAATCTGGGACGCCCTTATTCACTTACATCCATTCGAAATGTAGTAGTGATGTATTGTTAAGTACGTGTGCCTTTACAATGACCAAAAATGATCAGTCAGAAATCAAGTCAGTGCTTTTATTCTACCAAACATCTGCTAACAATCATCCCAGGATGTCGGTGAGAGATTCGACCCATGGGTAATGCATGAGCATGGCTCGACGCTTAGAATTTTCGCTCGTCATCCGCAAAGAAAAAACTACTGGGAAATGACCGAAAATCTAACTGTTCATAGGGTACACCCTTAGTGGAGAACCTACATGGAAGCATCCTAAACCATTTCAAACACTAGGCTTTCAGAGCCTGAAACTCAGCTAAAATTTAGGGACGACAAGTGAGTTATTTTGGCGAATTACCGAAGAGAGATTGTACCAGGGACGTGCAACAAATGTCTACTACAACGTTTAGTACAAAGATAGACCATAATAGAGCATTCACGGGGTTTATATACACAATATGTGGGCGGTCCTCAGACACCGTATCGCCACTGGACTTTAGGGGGCCCATGGAATGGAAGAGCGGACCGCGTCAAAGGCAGACTTAAGCTACCTACTTGATTGCACACTTATGATACCGCCAGGTCATGCCTGTGGTCTCAACTCTAGAGATACTCATGTCAAGTTATGCCTATGGTTAATATGTTGAACTAGCATGTTGTCGCTCCTTGTAAAGGCTAGTTCTATTAGAAACATAGATACAATTGTGAATCCACAACAGTTATGCTGGAAATAATTTTCGATGTAGCAACGAAGTTTCTACACCTACAAACTTCCATGCATTCGCTCGACTGTTTGTAGGAGTGGCCATTTGTAACTGTGTGATGGCATTCTATTTTCAGCTTATAATGTATTTCCAGACCGGACTCTCTTTGAAATAAAAAACGGCAAACGAAGATAAAAAAGCTCAAACCTCGGGCTTGATGCCGGTAGTTTCTGATTTTGGAGTTTAAAGCAGTCAAGATGTGTAGATTCGTTGGAATAAAAGTCCAGATGACCGGCTTTTCCCTCATGCATTATGTAGCGTGTAATTTTCCTAGAATGTAATGCGGATGTCGTCAGCTCTTTGAAGACGTGAAAAACTTGGTCCCAAGCTTTTCGACAATACTAAGACGTCGAGTTTTTATGGCTCTGAGAGGTCATCCAAACTTAGGAAATGGAATAAAATCGTAAGCTGAAGAACCTGGAACAAGGAGAAAGCAGAATAACCATACTCGTTTGCAATGTACATTCGTTCACAAAAGTTGTCGTCGGAATGGTCTGTGCCGAGGCAAATCATAACCAGTGGGAAGGTACAGAAGTATTGCAGATATTAGTGTCAGGCCTGAGAAGCCGAATGATGGAAACTGCTAGAAAAAAACTGATTTAAAGTTAAAAATAAACAGATATGCCTGACATAGGTCTCGACGAGGTTGGCACCACAATAAAAGACGCTCGACAAGAGGAGATGGAGATTTCTCAAGAGTTCTGGCTTCTAGAATTGGATCAAGGAAAAGAAAAGGACAGGTCAGGATGAAGAAGTGGCCGAGGCAGTATACCACGCATATTTCTCCAGGAATACTTTTTTTGTCGTCGAGAATTTTGATATTAATCACCCTGCTCATGACTAGAACTGTATGATAATTGAGTCGAGCAATAAAGCACTTAAATGCTAAATCGGTTGTGAAAAGAAAACCCCATGGTGCAAATCAAAAAGCAACCGATGTTAGGAAAACGCATTTTTGGAAATAAAGTCGCGAGAAACCTTCAAAGTATTCATCCTCTGATACACATAAAATACCCACTCTGTTCTCGCTTCATCTGTCCGCATCCGACAAAAGGCAGGGTTCCCAAGGTGGGCGTGGTCTTTGAGATGAAACAAGGTGTTCCAACAGCTGGTGCTCAAGAAAGGACACTAATGTGTTCGTCATGTCGATGAAGAACGGTACGGCGCTCGGTCCCGATAGGATCAAACCAAACATCTAAAGAGTCTTCTACCAGTGATCGTCAGAACTTTGGTGAGGCTCTTCACACGGGTACTTGTCTGAATGCAACGAGCCCAATCCGCGGAAAACTAGCAAGACTGTGTCGCTGCATAGGAAGGGAGATCCAGACGATATTGGCGATTATCGCCTAGTCTGCCCGCTGTCTGTCATCTATAAACGTTTCACACGACTCATTCATTTTAAGAGATTGGCAGAATACCAGTCAAAGGTTAGCCAGGCGAGCAAGCAGGTCAATCACATCCACATCGACCACATCCACACTGTTAAAAGACTTATTGAGGTATTGCTTAAATACAGGACGTCGGTATCTTCGACGTCCTTTATAAACAAGGCCTTCGATATGGTCGAGTTGGAAGTGGTAATAAAAGCCTCGGACAACGTCAAAACGGAAGATGGAGTGTCGCAGATATCTCCAGTCTGTCTCGATGATGTCTACCAGCAGTAACTACTTGGACGTATGCCCTTTCCTTAGCCTTAGGAAATACTAAGCTGAACCATTCTTTTCAAGAATACCCGATTCCCATGCATCCACAAAACTGATAGCAGTAAATACCTTCGAAAACCAAACGGTTACTGTTCAGAGCAAGGAAATCTAAAGCCACAAAGTCCCATTTTTTGTACTGCAGATCACGAGGTGCGCTTCGTTGCGCGCGTCCATCAAAACCAGGTCACGCCGCAGACGTCGCATGCGACGCGTCAGCCCGCGATCTTTGACAAACGTCGCAGTGTCTGTGGGTATACGGTTCGCGCTTGGTCCACAGCAGTCAGCCAAAGGGAAGATAACACAGACAAATGCAAATCATTCGCTCCAGTGACACTTGGTGGTACTGTGATGTCATGTCAAGACCTCAGTTGGGAAGCGCAGCGCGCGGAGTGGGCGGGGTGACCTACTTTCGACGGACGCGCGCAACGGACTTTCTCTTAGATCACGTTTATCTTCCGGAAGCGAACCCCTTCTCCCCTGCCCCATTCTAGCTATTCAAACAAGGAGAGCAAATTTGATTTTACAATTTTACAAAAAATTGCTTCAGCGTAGTCAGAAGCATTTCCAATTAACGATATCGAATATCGAACGCTGATTGGAGCTCAAGAAGGACAGAGAATGAAGTGTCTGAACTGTCCTGAATCTGCCAGCGAAAGATTGACTTTTTGGAGATCTCCGGAGATATTTGACTATCAATCAAGAACTCTGTTCTCATAACATCAAAAACTGGAATATTTCAACTGCCAAAGAGGAATATTTATAGCAAAGATCAGTTCGATATAGCTATAACTGCTTTTCTGAAAGCGACCCAAGGGGTCAGTTCTGTTCTATGAAGCACCATTTTCTCACTGAGCCATATAAGTGGTGCGAAAAAAAAACAATCGATGCATATTGAAAAAAATTGGAGAAACCAGTGCATGGTGTATAGTAAAGAGAAAACGTTGCCGTCAAAATTGGCAATGACTTCGTTCCCGAATTGTGAAGCATTACTTAAAATTAGATAAGACAGAAAGTAACCAGGAGGAACAGCGGAATTTTCGAAAATTCTCCGAATATTTATCATTCAAGGCTTATTTCTACTCAGTAACGGAACAAGAACTACACCCAAGTGAGCCGAAGAGAGCCATAAAAAATTACGTGAATGAAATATTCGTGAAGTGATCTGAACAATAAGAGACGTAGCAAAGGAGAGCACAAGTAGAAGGATGTCCGTATATAACCCCATAGACGTAACGAAGATAAGGATAAAAAAATTAAACAGTCAGAAAGGCAAAAAAAGAGTTGGTGTGAAATATTTTCAAATAATCCGTCAAAAAGTGGTGCCATCTGTAATTGCACGACCTATAGAAATGGTGGGCTTACCGTACCCTGGATAGTGGCTCTCGTGTTTGGTCTGACAAAGGTGAGCAGGGTCAAGCATGGGCTTCCACATTTTCTTCAATGGATTATAGTTGATGAATTGACGAGGAGGGGGTCTGCCCTTTATACGGAAAGGTCTGAAGAGGGTGTAGTCTGTGGCTCTCTCTATCACCGATTTCTGACCAGCCATCTGCAGTTGAACAATCTCATGGATCTAGCGTAGCACAAATCAAGTAAAACTGTGCATTCCTGAAACAGGACCGGCCCTTGAAGTGGGAAGCCCTTGTTTTATTTTCAATTTTGAGGCATTCCAGCAGAGACTCTTGAATCCTACACTAAGTTTAAAGGTGCTCCCATGACCCCTCGTCTGAATCCATGACAAAACAAATGAGTCCAACCTTGATATGCTGAAAGGATTCTTACAGCCTTTTCATACGTAAGTGGTACAACCCATGGACCATACAGCGACAAGAGAATTGCCAGATCTCAGATGAAATCCCTTTTATCTGGATGCCTTATATCGAATCATCATACTGTCTTATCTTCCCGGCAGATCTGGGAACCCCATCACAAATATCTTTCCACAACTTCTTCAGAAGTGGGCTTTAATCTCCCTTTCTACAACTGCCACATTACTTGATTGCAATGCTTTCGACGAGAGGTGAGGGTTCTGGTAAGTGAGGATTCGCTAATTTTCATAGACAGAAGTGTCATTACCCAGAAGCATTTTTATTAAGCCATATCACATACAGTTTGCAACGTTTATGCCTCTTGTATTGTGAATAAGGATTCATATCTTCGCTGTTTGTTCACTAGTAGTCTTCTTCTTCCTCCCCTCCGTTGTCTTTTTCTTCATCTCCTTCACGGTCTTCTCCTCCATTTCCATTGTAATCATTTTCGCCTTTATCTTCTTTTCCTCCACCTGGTTTACCTACGGCTGGCTTCACAGGTGTAGTCTTATCTTCAATAGACGCTGCTGTCGTAGTAAGTACAGCTCTATGATAGGGATGGAGACTTGGCCATATACTAATTGCTCGTTTATAGTGTAAAAACATAAGAAGGGTGAACACCATGGTAAAAATCAGCAAAGCTATCGTTATGCGTAGAACGACACGGAATATTTCCTGAAATATAAGCTCATTAAAAAAATGGCCTGTGGGCTTGTGAATTCAGCAGAAGATCTTGAAGATTATGTGTTTTGTATGGCTTGGTGCGTTCCAGCGTAACGACGGTGGTAAGGCTGGGAGCTGTCTACACCTAACCAGAGGAAACCTACCGCAGACTCATTAGCTGCTTGGATTTTCTTCTGTAGATGCTCAGCTCCTGAAATTTTCAATGATGATATGATTAGGCCTGATTCGAGAGAACTTCACTCTTAGTTCATTGTTAAAGCGATTTGTTGCTAGAGATTAAGTGCAAGCCACCTCCATCTGCTCGACCAATATAACCGCGAATCAATCCACGATCAGTCAATGGCTAGTCAATCGATACTGGAAGAACAAGGAAGGCCTAGGTAAGCAGTTGGCCTTGCGTGACTGAAGAGAAACTACTTCTACTTTTCTGGACCACTGAATCTCTTAACCGACGCGTATCAATTGCGTCCAGAAGACCCCGAGGTTTAATGATTCTCGTATTCTCCGACACTGCTTGATACCTTTGTACTCCTGAAAATGAAACATAGCCTGCGTATAGCGATAATCATGCTCCAACGTATGCGGTGGAGGGGTGATTCGAGGTGTGATAACGAGGGAAGGTTCATGTCGGTAAGCGCCGATCGGACACAGCATGAGCTGCTCACATGCCCACAGAGTTTCTACGACAGACAAACCGAAACAAGCTGCATTTGATCGCAAGGAACCCTCACGTGGCAGTACAGCTGCAAACACAACTTTCACAGGCCATTTTAGGAGTCTTCTTCTGTAAAACAAGAATGTCGGCTGAAGTTAGTACTCACTTCCCATAGCTGACAAGCACGTGGCTTTCCTTCACTTCCGTTCTGAACGAGAAGCTTTGGTTTGAATCGTGCTATGAGCAATCTTTTGAAGAAAGCACTCACTGAACGATACCGGCTACCAAATTGACTGCACGTAGAAGAATTGACGTTTCTTATAGCTGAAGACTGTTTACTTGATCCTATCTTGTTTTTATGTTTCCATATTGAAATTGAGAAAACAGGGATCGGTTGGCTTCCAGTGTTGCGAGTGCGCTACTTCGCTTCCTCAGGGACAGAGAAAGAAGTATTCCATCCCGTCTAGAGAGCAAGGCCCATAGCTAACACTGTCAACAGTAATCTCGTGACTTATACTAAGACTGTTAATAATTGTGATAATACTCGATGAACCCTTGAGCTCCAAAGATAATGTAAGGAATGCTGTTGGGTTTAAGTTGGCCTAGTTAGAGCGTAATAAGGACCCATATCGGCTTAGTCGACATATATAGACGGATGTCTTCTCATAGCATTGTAGAGGTGTGCCATTCGCAACGAGAGGCAGGCAGCTTACGTAGCCAGCTGTACGCAATGACACACACGTCTGGATAGCTTCCAAATGTCCGTGCAACTTCTGCCGTCACATTCCCTGTTTACTTTTTTTGAAGACATACCACGCCAATTTTCGCTTTCCGTTCTCCGCTTTTGGGCCAATATTCGTCCGAAATTGGAGAACCAAAAATCTTGAGCTGTGGCCTCAAACCACGGATGTCCCAAAGTGTAGAACTCTCCTTTACATGATTTCAGGGCACGCCACTCACTCGGCTCGTCTGAGGCAGTGATTTTGAGGCTGTTCCAATTTTGGTCAAGAGAGGACCTGTGGGATTGTTCCCTCAGAAGGAGATGCTGATTTAGGGACTGTTTAGAGAGACGGTTGGCTTCGGCAGATCCCTATTAGGGATGGTGGGGGGAGGGGAGACATGCATGGTGGTAACGACCCTACTAGTTAATTCGAACATCCTCACTTAAAGCTCCAACGCAGTTTTTCCCTAGACGATATCACAAGGACAGGTGACAGATAAATCGATACAGTTTATTTTGTAGTCTTAAATTGTATCAGTTGTTATTCCATTGAAAGATTTGTCACACATATACATAATACACAAGCAATTAAAGCTGAGATGCTTTCTGTCCGAGTCAGCTACACCGGGAAGATGTCGTTAAGGAACGACTCTCTTAGATATCCGATATCCATGGCATAACAGATGAGTATGGTAAGCCAAGATGCCAGCAGTACCCAGATAACCAGAACGACGAAAAACAATGTCACGAATATGGCCTGGAATCAGTGAGTAAATAAGAAGACGACCGTTCGAAAGAAATTTCAGGAGATCTTCACCTTGCGAGTTCTTCTTCGTTTGAATTTACCATCGCTTCTCAGTACTGGAAACACAATGATCATTTACATATGGATATGATAAGGGTGGGTATTGCTTTTATTGTAAAAGTTGTGGGTTGAATAGGCAGTCGCATGAGCGTTGAGCTAAGCTCTCCGTGACTCGAATATCTATCCATCTATACGACATGACTTTGCAGGCAGTCTAGTGGGAGGTCACCTGCGTTATTTTCATTACCTGTGCAGTTCAGGAGGGTTCAAATAACGAATATCTTCTGAGTTACGTACCGTGCCCCTCGAAACTACTTATTTCTTTGCTTGGGATTCCCTCCTTGCTTGGAACTCCTTCCGTGCTTCCAGTTTTTTCCCTGTTACCGATCCCTTCTTTGCTTCCAGCTTCTTCGGAGCTTGCTATAGCTCCCTGATGCAGAATTCCCTCCTTGACTCGACCTTCTTCCTTGCTTCCAGCTCCAGCGGAACTTCCAGCAGCTACATGATTTAGAACTTCCTCCCTGACTCTTTCTTCTTCCTTACTTCCAATACCTTCGTTACTCCCCGCTCCTTCTTTGCTTCCAAGTCCTTCCTTGCTCCCAATTCCTTCCTTGCTTCCTAATTTTCTGCTTCCAACTCCATCCTTGCTTCCAACTGATAATTTGCTTCCCGTTCTTTCCCTGCTTTTGATTTTTCTCTTGTTTCTTGCGATTTTGCTCTTTTGTTCTATGTCTCGTCGCTTCCACCACTTTTTTTTCTTTGTAGGCTTAGCAGGCGTTGACTTTCTGCTTTCTTTGCTTTTGCTTGTTTCGGTCGCTACTGATTCTCGGCTCGGCTTGGCACTTCAAAGATACTGTCATAACTAATTGCTTCAAAGTGACAAAAGTTCTGTAAGCCTTACCTTGAAATTGGGGGAGCGTCGGTAATATAAATTTGTGGTATGATATTTTCGTACTGATGGCTAGTGCAATCGTCGGTTATCGGAGGCGGAGGTGGTGGAAGTGGTGGAGCTGGTACATGAGGTGGAGGTGGTGCAAGAACTTCACCTGCTCGAGGTAATTCATTCCCATACAAACCACCTTTCTGTAATAGAACTTCAGTACAAATCACTGCTATCAAATCAGAACTATTGAAGAACAGAAGACCACTCACATCCATCCTATCCAGGATGCTCGAGTAGAAAAAGTGAACATCACTCACACTACACATCGAGCTTGGATAGCGAGTCATCCTATCAACGTTGTTGTCCAACGGTCGGCTGTTTAGCTGCCAGTTACGTCCATTCGGGAAGAGCCACTCACTCGACGTTTGGCCACGAAGGTGATGCCGTCCCAATGATTCGCTAAGAGCACAAGCAGCATGTCACTGTGGATGAGAGCGTAACGGAAAGAGAAGGTGTAAATGTTTGCTGGGAACAAGGATAGCATCATCTGAATTGTGAAGGTCTTCATTCTTCCCAATCCCAAGTCACTGGACTACACTGACAGGCCGAAGGAACGAAGCACTTATACTTTCATTCTTCACTTTTTTTAAAGTGGTTCCATTATGTGTACCCTTCATCATTGGCTGCGTTCAGACTTCAACGATGCAACCGACGAGCGCGCGTCCGACCGACAGTGCTGCTGGCTATAATACTGGACGCCGATGGACAATGCGCCAACGTTCTCAATAAGTGGCTGACGCCGCCATCGGTTGGACGCACGCTCCTCAGCCGCGCCGTTGAAGTCTGTAAGCAGCTATTCATCCAAAATAACTTTTAACAGTGCCTTGTTTTTCGAGAAATGTAGTGCCTGTAAGTAATTTCAGTCCTGGCAGTAGTAATGCCATAAGTTAAAGCAAAAAATCTTGTGCACTAAGCTACATTGCTGATTTGTTTCCAGTGTAGTCTTAACCTTATATGTAACTTAAGGCAAATGATTGTTTAGAGTAGCCCGTAGTAATTCCAACTCGAAAGTTCAAACACGACTTCCAAAAAGGAATGGCCATCTTTATATGTATCTTTCTCACGCCTTACTGATTTTCTCTATTCATCATCGTCTGCAGCACGTTCTACTTTTTACACTTTCATTTGGAATTTTGCCGCTGGCTTAGACGAAATTTCTTAAGTCGATCTAATTCTTTTGCCTATTTTGACTCTGTTTCTGCATCCATTCGCTTGAGCTATGAAGTTCCTTCGAATGGTCTTTATGGCCTGAATGGGGACAGCTGAATCAAACTTGCCAGGTGAATCGGAATCTTTAAATCGCTAGGTCAGAAAGCAGCTCAAGGCCCTCCTTTCAGATACTGGAACCTCTAAAGGACTTCTGTCATCCGTAAAAGGTTGAAAGATGGCATCGGAAGGAGATGCAGTTGGTCTGAGTCTGATGGGCGATCTCCTAAACCTCATAGGCGGAATGTGAGCGTCACTAGCACACTTTATGGAACCTCATCGATATCCTTTCCTGTTTTCGGATTCACTCAGGTTATTGAATTTCGGTTTTGTTTTTATAGAGACAATAATCTGCCAATTATTACGTAGATCCGTTATAGGACAGTTTTCGAAATTGTTTTCCATGGCTGATTGATCATCTTCGTTTATTTTTCATCTCAAAGCTAGTCTCAAAACGGGAGCGGGCGCTTCAGACATAATTCTGAGTTTTTCAATGTGTTTTTTCGCCGTAGAAGAATTTTAATTTATGTAAACATTTTTATTATGTTCAGATGTTGCTTTGTAGGGCTATGTCAAGTCCTGTAGCATGATGAACCTAACTCTCGAACATCCTCATTGGCGTTAGCGTAAGCTTTAGTAATTTTCCAACAGATTGTCCACCCTATCCGATCGCTGCTGGAATACACAGAATAGATTGCTTGGTTAGCGCGGTCTGGCTCAATAACTGGGTTAAGAAAGATGTGGAGGACGGACTTAGGTGGACGGACGGGCTCTTTTCTTCTTCCCTTCCTCCTTTCTCCTTTTTCTTCTCATTAAATTGAAGACGAAACCTTGTAGGGAAAAATGAATAGGTAACCGGGATTTGAACAATTCGCATCCGTCCACCCTTGCGAAACTGTGCTGATAGGGAGCAGGTTGCGTGCATTATGTTTAATATCTTTACAATCTCGTCCTGGTCCTTGAACACTGTCAAAACCTCCTGTATCAGATAAATGAATCGTGGAAGGGTGAGCTGACTGTTCTCTTCAACCTGGGAGTTCTCTGGGTTCTCTTTGGCTATATTTCTTGCAATGTGAAAATTTATTATCTAACAGCCAATGTTTCAGCAAGTTTCATCGCTGCGATGAACTCCTCGATCTCTGACGTAGACAATGAACAAGAAGGACTACCTATCTATATAGCCATGATTGAAGCTGGACTGTTATTGCTGGTAAGCTAGTGTCGTCACGACATTCTGCAACATTTCGTGAAACAACCTTTTTTGTCAAATGTATGTAATGACTAGTAGTACTTGCGCTGGGCACATGTTTATAGACTCTCCCTCATTCAATGCCATCGCGTTTATGGTTTGTGACCACGCTAACGAATTATTTCAGGAGCTGAGGGCTTCGTAACAAGATAGCAAAGTCAAGAACATGCTCTGCCACTCATAAGCTGAACTTCTGTGCTTGTAGGCTTCCCTTTTGTACAATCCTTGAACTTTCTCTAAATCTAAAATCTTTCTCCACAGCGAGTTATAGATAATTGCAGCAAGGACTCTTAGATGGCCCTTCCCCTATCGTAAGAGGATATCTACCGTTTTGCCCATCCCAGGCTGCTCACATTTACCCAGTCCATCCCACCTTTCGAACGGTTTTGGGCTGGAATCCAGGAGAATCTGGTCTCTTCTGTTGCTCATTCCGATGCATCCCTCCCACTATAGAAGGACTTATGTATCAAGTACCTGAAATGCGCCCAACTCAACGCTCAAGAAATCTAAACTTGACCAATACCCATACATAAAACATTCATTTCAGGTGTCCAGCATCGGTATAGCATGTAATCTCCTTGCATTCGTTGTAATGGTTCGTCATAGTGCGTTCAAAAACTCTTTTGGATATCTTGCTGCTGTCTATGCATTCTCGAATACGGCAGTACTGTCATGCTTCGTGTTGTGGGCCGTCCCATGGACTATCTGGTGAGCCACAATACCCGCGTTAATCCTATTTTCCCAAGAATACAATCTAAAATCCGTTTGCATACTTTGTACTGCTTTTGAAATATGTTCTATCCATTAATTGTCCAGTCAATCGTATGTTTAGGCCCATTCCGGATGAATTACAGTTTCTGAACCAACGAATCGGTCCAGTGTCGCTAAGCTTTTTCGAGGCTACGCTTCACTGCACTTTTTTCATCTCAGTTAACAGGTAAATCTTTTCAATCCATGGAGGAAGAAGGCAAAAAAAGGTAAAAAGGCGCGTTAACACACGTCTATGGGCCGGAGATTGAATCCCGAAATGTTATCCGTCCAGGTCGACCAAGCCTTGCATCCCTACATGGTCTGTTATCCGGTACCAAACTCTGAGGTCTGGGCCGATAAAGGCTCTGACTTGTACATCGGGTGGCCACCGCAAATCATTGTGTAAGCCATATACACACTCACTCACCACTTCTATGTACTTTACACGGGATTCGATTGCTTGGGCGTATCCCTCAGACGGGATTGCTTAACGCCCCATACATAATCCTTTATCCTTTATGGCCTGTACAATGAATCACAGTGGTCAACCGACGAACAAGCCAGTGCTTTCAAACTCCCGGACGAGTCTGGCACCAACAAGCTGAAGTGATGGAAGGCTTGTATTGCTTCGGTTAGAGCCCACCCTGGATTCGACTTTGGTCCATGGGAGTATGATAGTGCGCCACTTGCCATTGGACCACTCTCTCAAACATAAATACACCGCTTTTAAAATTTGTATCCCTCCGTAGTCGGTGCTTGAGTATCGCACTTTGCTTCAGAGTTTTGAATCCATAATATATGTCTGTGTCAAAATGCTTCACTCACTCATATTTAGGTTTGTGGCAATCACATTTCCGACGCACTACCGGAGGATATTCACTACTACCGTAACATATAGCATTATTTTCTGCATCGTCGTTATTGACATCCTTTATTTATGCGTATATTTCATGAGTAAGTTTTTTAGAAACTTTCTTCTCACGCTTTGGTACTGAAAAAACCTTTCAGGTGGCTGTGACTACTTTTACCAACATTCTCCCTCGGGTTGGACATTTGGTTCCGAGCCATGTGCTCAAATCGTTGCTTTCTACATCGACTACTATTACAACTATAGTATATTTATCGCATTCTTGCTATTGGACATTATCACAGTCTTACAGCTGAGATCGAGGAGGAAGGTAAGGCTCTGGCAATCGGAAATTATCTTGGACAAATGAAAAATTAAATCCGCAGCAATCGACGCGGAATCTTCAAGGCTCTATTAAGTCGCTGACAGTTCACCTGAGGCCAGATATGAGCTGAAAACATCATCTGAAGCTCAATTTGCTGATGCTCTACCTAAGATCCCTCCAGCCTACCACAGAGAATTTAAGTTATTCCAACCGCAAAGGGAGTACAACACATTGCCCTGATTTGCTTTCTCTTCTTCTTCATTCTTCCGGCCTGTCAACCTGGACCTGACGCTGTTTCTAATACGATTTTTCCAGTTGTTGCAATGCATTAATTCGCCTCGAAAAGAAACCGAACTAGCGCTCTTTCCATGTGGGAACGTGTGCCTACACTCCTATCCACTACCCTCTCCCAGTCAAATTGATACATATAATCCGGGCCGATTTCCGCATAGGTCAACCAACCTTCCAACCCTCCCGGGTCTGTTAATTGACACCAAACTCGTCTGGAGGGTAAAAGCGTTGACTTGTACACTGGCTGGCCACTGCAAGTCATTTTATGAATCGCATAATCGCGAACGGCCAATACGATCTGGATGGAAGCCCATGGCAGGAGCGACCCCTAGAATGGGATTGATCAACGCTCGAAAACCTCAGATTTTATCCATCATGGTCCCATATTACATTTATCGTCACTCTTCGCTCGATTACTGATTAGTATGAATTTTCCCGAAGAATTAGTCATGTAATTGAATTTTACAGAAGTTGGTGCCTCACACATCTGGGACTGGTGCATCCCGAAATATGATGGAAGCAAAAAAAGAAAGAAAAGAGTTCATGTTCTTCATACAGGTGAGCGATATCGACAGTACTACTAGGAATAGCCCTCTCAATTCGGAATCCTATGGAAGTGAAAGTTTTCTTCATTTCAGGCTGCTTTGAGCTCGGTCACATACTTAATTCTATTTGTTAGTGCTACATCCTTAGCCTCGGTAGTTATGTCAGAATTCCAGATGTTTCTCAGTGGTACTTTGCTCTGGGCGTTCGTACACACAATGGGAGGGTAAGTAACTTCTTGCTTGGATAGATATGAGACAACGTCTATGAGCGTGATCAATTCCGTCGGAAGGATGCGCCCTAGCACTTGACTCTCCTTTAGGATTGTAGTGGCGTGTTAGGGGTTGCCATCGCCCCAATTTTCGCCAAGCTGAGAAATATGTGGAATTCACAATAACTTGGGGAGCCAGAGGGAAATGTTGAAAGACCTAAGGAGATCAAAATGGCTGGAAGCTGGCGTCTGTGTATTTACTGAGCCTCAAGGAAGAGGGTATTGAACCGCTCTAAAATTACAGAATTGAAGTAAGTACAGCCGATGGCTATGATTGCAGTCTGAAAAAGTGTAGTTTCCTACCGCTACTCTCGGTCAGAGGAAGTGGGAAGCATTCTTTTGTTGTAGAATTCTGCCCGATTTTCGTCCTATTCTCTTCCCGAATTTCATCCTTTTCTCTTCCCTATCTACGACCAAGGGAGGATGTTATCTCCTTTATTTAGAATCCTGCTCCTCATCTCCTTGAAGGCCAGTAATGTTGACAGTTTCAGGGTGATTTTTGTCTCGTTCAATTCGGAAATTCGTAAACATCTGCCACTTATTTCGGAGAGGAAGAAAGTATCTGAAGTTGCCATCACAATTGTAACTGAAGCTGTCAAAGCGACAAATAGCAGAGTAATTAGAAAGTAATATGTGATATATTGTAAATAAAATTGATCTGTTTGTACAACAAAATGTCAGTGACCGTGTTTGTTTTAATCTTTGGCGTTGTTGGTTGAAGCTGTATTCCAAAGGTGGCCATCTATGTTATTCCATATGTGTATTCGGATGTGACGTCTTTGCAAAGTTACATATCAATGAACCTCGATAACGAGTCTTTCTACTACAGTTGTCTGCTAACCTGCTGGCTCATCAGCTGCCAACTAACCATAAGTTCAGGACATATGGGATATGTCAGAAGTGAACTGTTAGCTGACCACGCTTTCTGAAGCTTTCGTCAGAAATTTTTCAATTTCTTAAGGTTACTGTTGCTTCAAACAAAAGCAAAGGGAAGTGTGACGTGTGAGAAAAATGAAGTCGCAAGGAAGCATCAAACGAAAATCCAACGAGTTTCTAGCGAATTGCGATGACTTCCTGAACTCAGTGATTTACCCCAAAAGGCAGACTACTTTTGGAGTTCTCAATATAAATGGAAAAAACTTCCGTCGTGTTGACCCAGAGCACGTGTATCCGTTCAACGAAACAATGCTCTGGGCTATGCGCAAAAGCTCCTTCTTCAGCACAGCATTTCCTACACCGCCAGTCCGGGAAAAAACATAATCTGAAAAGACGACTTTTTGTTTGCCTCTCATTTCCGAAGAAGTAAGTAGATCTATCCGTTCAATAGTGCGTCGGTGTCTGGAATAGAATGGGTAATCCGCTGCCGTTCATCCCAAACAAAAAGCTTTCACAGCCGTCGAATTCTCGCTAGAAATGTAGTGTCTATCAGTCGATCCTTTGCCTGATCATTGGTAGTTTTCTTAAGATATTCTGAAACTCCCACGAGAGAGGATTAGTGACACCTCGAGCTACTCTTTGGACCATGGACTAATCATTGAATGTGAAGGCTGATTACCGCTGATTTTTTATCTGTTATTTTAACCTCTTTCCAGGTTGCAACAGAGTAAAACACAAAAATGTCAAAACCTTTTTACTTAACATTAAAAACTTACCTAGACTAGGAATGGTTAGCATCGTTCAGGCCTAACGACACTGATAAAATCATATGTCAAGAATTTTGTCGATGCGTACAGTAACATGCGCTGAATCCAAAAATTACCCATTTGAAAGGTATCCCTATATCAGCCAGCTTGTTTAACCATTTATTATGAACTAGACGATATTATTACTAATTGACACCTTCAAACACACAGTGACATCAAAGTAAAGTTTTCGCAGACAAACAAAGACAACCTTGACAAAGATTATGTTTTTTCCCATTCATGTCATCATTCCCTTCGAATTTGGTGATACTTACAGAATCACATGCCGTACGTTATAAAATGGATTCATTTTTTTTTTTGGATAATTACATGTCCCTTAAAGAAGTGTGGTGCAGTGGCAAGTGGCGCACTTTCACACACGCACTATCTGAGGTTCGAGTCCCGTAACGGAAGTAGTCCGAAGCAAACAAAGCCTTTCATTCCTTTGAAGTCATTTTACTAGTGCTGGACTAGCCTAAGATGATGAAGTCACCGACATTCATATTGGCTGGCCTCGTAATTTAATGTATGGGCCAAGTACAAAACCGCCACTACGATCCTGAATGGAAGTTGAATGTGGGGACGCATCCAAAAAAACGGATTGATTGGCGCCAATAATGTTCTGTAAGGGGCTTTTGTTCAGAATACTTTAGAGCCAGTCGAAGTTCATAGAAGGGTGAAGACACGATCGCTAGGCACAATGCCGCCTCTCAATGGACGTAATTTCTTCGCTACTCCATACCTTTCTTTATTCTATGCAATTCACTACACATGCATCACCTGCAGCAAAGCGTCGGTGACGTACTTCGACTGCGTTCCTACAGTAATCCATAGGGTTTTCTTCAACAAAGGATAGGGTCTTGTTTCCCGAATTTTGCATGGCAAACTTTTTTCTGAACGATAGCCGAAGAAGATTCATATGATATGAACTCATCTTATGAAACTAACGAGACAATTTTTCAAGTTTTACTTTTTGGGTTCATCCCCTATTAGGTGATCTTGATCGTGTTCACTGCTAGGACACACGCTCAGTCGTTATATTCCTCTGATTTTTTTTCGGAAACTCATCAAACACCCTGACTACCAAGAATAGGTAAGAGCCATGTTAAACAAGTCTTTTTTAAAAGAAATTTTGCTACAGTACCCAGATTCAGTATAACTAGGCTTTCCATGTATTTTATCTCATTGCTTCTGCTAGCTTCATTGGAACTTTTTGCTTCGTCGCAATTTCCATTAGCGAATTTACTCAGGTTATTATAATTTAGATTTGTCTTCCACAGAGACAATTATCTAGTAATAATTGCTTATATCCGTTAGAGGACAGTCTACGAAATTATTTTCAAGGCTGATAAATCACTCGAATTTCCCTTCATTCCAAGGCTATCTAGAGCTGTAATACTTCATACTTTTAGTTTTCAACTAAATTCTCCGTAAACAGTGAAAAATCCAAATTTGTGCAAACTTTTCAAAGGGTGTGTGGGTGTAGAACTGCTATTTGGGGGTAAATCGAAAAAAGTACTGCAGCACAAGTGGACCAAACTCTCAAACAACCCCATTAATCCTAGCCATCCTCATTAGCATTGAGCCTTCTTGTGCTTTTCTTCTGTATGGCTTCTGTAAGCAAAACATCCTTATAGTTTACCAGTTTGGCTATGCACGCTAACGCACGCAGTATATGTCAACGGCCACTTATCCCGATGGAGTCATTCAGCGGAATGTTGGATAATCAGAATAAGATAGTTCTCTCTAGATTCGAACGCTGAACTGCTGATAGCATCACATAGCTCCGTCCACCTTAGTGCAAACCCTTTCCACAATAACCTGGACCACTCTTCTTTTGTCTGCTTCAAACCATTTTTCCGCATTCCGGAAAGTTTTTGAAGAGATGAATTTTTGGTCCTAGCCTCGCTTCCATGCGCCAGCTCCGTCCCCTTCGAGAACTTAAATACATTTGTTCCAATTCCTCTTACCACTTTTTTTCGCGCGTCCTAGAACGTTTCTGAATGGGGTTATAAATTTTTGATCTAAGCCCCGCCCACTTTGGTGCCAGCCCCGCCCACTTCGAAGATTCGGCCACACTTGTTAAATTACCTCTAACCACTTTTTTCCCGCACTTTGGAACGTTTCTGAACAGAATTATAAAGTTTTGATCTAAGCCCCGCCCACTTTGGTGCCAACTCCGCCCACTCCAGGGATTTGACCGCATTTGTTCTCTTACACCTTGACACCTTTTTGCCGCATCCCAGAACGTTTCTGAATAGAGTTATAAAGTTTTGATCTAAGCCCCGCCCACTTTGGTGCCAACTCCGCCCACTTTCGGGATTTGATCACATTTGTTCATTTACACTTTGACACCTTTTTGCCGCATTCTATAACTTTTCCAAACGAAGTTACACTCATTTTCGAAAAGTGGCTTTCACCTCAACGCACGCCCCGCCCCTCGTGGGCGGGGCTCCGCTATTCTTATGCATGCTCAGCACGCATAAGGCCTTGCTCACTCTTCTTGTTTTTTTCCTGGCCTCGACGCCTTCGTTAAATCGAGTTATGAACCTCTGTGGTAAGTACCGCCCATTGCGAGAACGCTCCGCCCACCGCCGGTAAGTTTCCTTTATTTAGATTGTTGGCCTATCCCTCACCTTTGCACATTTTTTCCGGTGTCTGGAATGTTGTGGGACCGAATTAGAAGAATTCGCCCATGACCCCGCCCAATTCCGGTGCATGCCCCGCCCCTTGGGGGCGGGGCTCCGCTAGATTAACATGTGCTCTGTTGCACTTACCCTATGCTCAACCTATTCCGAACTTGATCCGACTTCTCCAGGTGTTTCTTCAGGTTATATCGAATTTCCGTACAAACAAACAAACAAACAAACAAACAAACAGACAGACAGACAGACAGACAGACAGACAGACAGACAGACAGACAGAGCGCTTTATATATAGTAAGGATAGAGACTCATCGATATCCCTTCCTATTTTTGAATTCCGCGTGGGAACTGGGCAGAGAGTGAGGAGACATTGAGGAAGTGGGGAATGTAGTACCAAAGGTAGATATACATCAGCATCAACTACTTATAAGCACAGTTTATCACAAGACATACATTTATCCATGCGAAACCACATTGGGAGCAGTTGATTGTATCTTGTGCCGTCTTTACAATCTCTGCCTAACTTACTAAGTACTGGGAACACCTCCCATATCGAAGAATTGGTTTATAAGAGGTGCCTTCTTCAATTCTGAATCGCTCTAGGTGTCGCTTCCCTGGAGCTAGATTATTACAATGTGAAATCTAGTATGTAACATCCAACGTTTCAGTGAATTTCATCTCTACGATGAACTCGTCCATTTCTGATGAAGCAGATGTTGAACAAAAAGAATTGCCTACCTACATAGCCATAATTGAGGCTGGACTTTTACTTCTGGTAGGTTTCGTCATCCTACACCACTCGTGAACAACCTCTTTGTGTAGCTTGCAGTGCCGGGTGTGTGAGTATAGCCTCTCGTTTATTCGATGCAATAGCGGCTAGCTAGCTGGCTAGCGAGTAGCCTAACAATAATCCTCAAGCAGACACCTGTTTCTAGCCGTCCTATTTGTATTTTTTGTTTAGCTCTATTTCTATTATTTCGTAGATCATTTTTTGTAATATCTCTACAGCAAGCTTCTTCTCTCTCTTTTTTTCAGCTTTGCTTTTGCTGGGCAAATTTCGAGCTTACTCTAGCTTTTTAATCTGCCGTCAGGACAAGCTACGAATATCTGCGGCTAACACCGTTCACTTAGAGAGCGCTTTCCCCATTGTAGGGAGGATCTCTATCATCTCGTCACCGTAGGTAGCTCGAATTCACCAAGTTTTTCGGTCTGCTGAGCGGTTTTGAACTGAAGTCTAAGGGAGCTTCACCTGTAATACTGCTCATTCCGTTGCGTGTCCTACCATGACAGTAGGACGTTTGCCAAGCTCAACTGGGGATGTGATCACCTCGACCCTCGCTAACCCGAACTTGACCAGAATCCATGCTACAAATACAATCATTTCAGGTGTCTGGTATAGGCATAGCATGTAATCTTCTTGCATTCGTTGTAATGGTCCGTCACAGTGCGTTCAAAAATTCGTTTGGATATCTTGCTGCACTCTGTGCATTTTCAAATACTGCAGTTCTGTTATGCCTCGTTCTGTGGGCGGTTCCATGGACCATCTGGTGGGAGACATTCTCCAATTGTATTTCATCTTTCAGGAACTTAAATCTCGAACCCATTGGGATTTTTCTGCTGTTTCTAGAAAAGTTTGAAGGGTTGTTATAATCTGCAATCATGTGTTCAGGCCTATTCCGGACGAGTTACAGTTTCTAAACTTACGAATCGGTCCATTGTCGTTGAGCTTTTTTGAGGCAACGCTTCACTGCACTTTTTTCATCTCAGTCAACAGGTGAATATCATCAAACTATGGGCATAGAAGTTTTATTGGCAAGTGTCAGACTATCACATGCGCATGGTCCAAATATCAAATCCCGAATCGAGATCCGTCTGGGCCAAACAAGTCTTCCTTCTTTATGGGGCCGACTAATTGGCACCAGTCCCGTCTGAAAGGATAAAAGAATGCGAGGGCCATCCAGAAAAGTGATCGATTTACGTCCCAAAAATGTTTTTGTTGAATGGAGATCTTTGTCGGGAAGCTACATATAAATACATGTGGCTCTAATTTTGTACTAGGAGTTGGACGTTGTAATCGGCATAATGGGGATAATCATAAGTTCGTGGCCTATAAAATGAATTGCAGTGACCAGCCGACGTCCAAGTCAGAGCTTTTATACTCCCAGACGAGTCTGGTACCAACTAACCAAAATGGTGGAAGTCTTGGAGAGCTTAACCTCTTATACATACCACGAGAGTAGGACGTCTGCCTAGCTCAACTAGGGATGTAGTCACCTCAACCGTCGCTACTCCAAAGTTTACCAGTACCCATGATACAGGTACAATTATTTCAGGCGTCTGGTATAGGCACAGCCTGGTAGATTGCTTGGGTGAGAAACCCCTGGCAATTCGATCTCCGGGCCATGCATGTGTGATAGTGCGCCACTTGTCACTGTATCACTTCTACCCAGAAATAAAAAAATGACCACTTTACCATTGCATCCACTTCTGTTTTATAGCCCGCTCTTAGAGCAGTTTACTCTTGTTTTGGAATTTTGGCTCACATTAGACATGACCATTTTGAAATTATTTCCTTTCAGATTTGTGGCAATTACATTTCCCACGCACTACAAGAGGATATTCACTCCTGGCGTTACATACAGCATCATTTTCTGCATCATTATTATTGATGTCCTTTATTTATGCGTATATTTTAGAAGTAATTACTTTAAGTTTTTCTTTTCTAAACTTAAGCTTTAGAGAAAAAATCTTGCAGGGGGCTGTGACTATTTCTATCAACATTCTCCATCGGGTTGGTCATTTGGTTCCGAGCCATGCTCTCAGTTTATTGCTTTCTACATCGACTACTATTATAATTACAGTATATTTATCGCGTTCTTCTTATTGGACATTATCACAGCTTTACAGCTGAGATCGAGAAGGAAGGTAAGGCTTTGGCAATTGGGAACTACCTCGGTCATTTAGGGAATTCAACACAGAACAGTCGATGTGGAAAAGGAAGAGTTACACGGGGAGACACCGACAGTATCCCTGGACCGTCAGTCATTGTAAGACCACATACACCATTCAAACCGCCACTGCGACTTTAAACGGAACTGACATACGGGGCGCATCCCGAAAGAGGAACTTATTGTGTACCAAAACTTGATATTTCATCCTTTATGGCCCTTTGTCATGAGTGATAACATCGTTTAATTCAAGTATTAATTCCCATAATTTTCTCTGAAGAATTAATGATGTAATCAAATTTTTTAGAAGTTGATGCCTCACACACCTAACACTGGCGCATTCCGAAACAACATGGAAGCAAAAAATGAAAGAAAAGAGTTCATGTTTTCCATACAAGTAAGTGGTAGCAATGAGTAAACGGTAAACCGAAGAATCCTCTCTTCAAATGTACCAATTCAGGCCGTTTTATGCTCATTTACATACTTTATTCTATTTGTTAGTGCTACTTCCTTGGCTTCTGTAGTTATGTCGGAATTCCAGATGTTTCTCAGTGGTACCTTACTCTGGGCACTCGTGCACACGATGGGAGGGTAAGTAATTTTTTACTTACAAAAGAATCAATGGAGAGAATCGATAAAGATTCTGGAATTACAGTAGAAAATCTTGGAAGTCCTAAGAGTTTTGAAGAAGCTGTTCTAAGTGGAAGCTGAAGACCCACCAAAGTCTATAGAGTAGTACTGAGCCGTGTTTGGAAAGATTCTAGAGATTACCATAATGTTTGGGATCAAAGCAGTAAAACTTGTAGAGCTGATAGTTAAGGGTGTAGTCTTCAAAAGTGCAATACCCTGAGATTTCTTTTTTCACTACGAGATGGTGAAAGATTTTCTCCTACTGAAGGAGTTCTGATCAAAGATCCATTCTAGTCTTTTCCAGAACCACGAGCAATTGTTGTATAGGCCTACTACAGGTGGTTACCCTTCCAGTTTTCATAAATAGAATCTTGCACTTCTCATCGCTGGGGAATCATGTAGCATTCCATTTCCAGAAGACTTGATCCGAAAACTGTAAAACCTCCCGTCCTCAGCGGATGTGACTCGATCTCGCCTCCTCACTTTTTCGAAACGCGAGCTAATCTGTTAAAAAGAAAATGCAGGATTCGCAGGCTTGTTTATCTGTAAGAAAGTTGTGCTGGCACCTGCTCCCTGTAGTCCATCTATTCTAGCTCCAGTATTATGTGGTCAGGCTTATGAGCGAGCTAGAGGAAGTACAATCATGTGAGCAGGAGCGGAAAAAGGGGCTTGAATTTCCAGAAATGTTTTTGTTTCTCAACCGTTCCGAGTGGTTGTTAATTTGAACTCGGCCACCGTTGTTCACCCAATTCCTTCGATGGTGAAATCCCATATTAAAACTCTAGAGTGGTAACGATCACTTGTTCCGATCACTGTTTGTTTGGGACCTTGGTGGTTTCGATCAAGCCAGTAATGTGAACAGTTTCAGGGTGATTTTTGTCACGTTCAATTCGGAAATTCGTAAACATCTACCACTCACATCGGAGAGGAAGAAAGTATCTGGAGCTGTCATTTCAGTTACCTCTGCTACTGTTAGAACGACAAATAGCAGTGTAATCAGGAAATGATATGCGTTATACTGCTGTTATGTTTGTAAACCCAGAGAACTGTTGATAAATGGTCGTGTTTGATTTCTTTTTTGAAGTGGCTCGTTGAAGCTGTTTTTCGATTGTGAAGATCTACATGATGGCACCGCAACGAATACCTACCTACCTATATGGGTGGGTAACGCCTTGACCAGTTACATAGCCCTGTAGCATGGATAACCCCAAAGACTTGTAACTTGCCCACACGTTCGAAGGCACAGTTCACGATAATTTTTAAGCAACCTTTTCAAGTTGAAAAGCGGGAATATTTGTTGGAATTAGTGCATCAATGGTGTCAATCGAAATCCGCTGACGTCGCGAGCAAAGGGTTTCCACAGTGTACAAATAGAACTTGGGCGAGATCAGCATGACGACGGCATTAAAAGGGGTAGTCGGACGAGATATCAGCTGTTGCAATTGCGCATAGGGCTGACTACATCAAGCCAAAATTTTCCTAAACTGTCTTCCCTTGCGCCATGGATCATGACAGGTTGCTCGAACTTTCTACGCGAGTGTCCCTCGTGAATTGTGCAGCCCCTACAATGCCGTTGAAACTCGTCCACCTCTGTTTGGCATATATACAATTCAATGTTTGACCGCTTACACCACCCTCTAGGCCGTTTTTCGACATGATAACGCCACATATGGCATACGAGAAAGTTACAAATATCCCCTACGTAGATACCTCAGAAGCCATTTTTACCGTGATTTGCTTCTTTAAGTTGATGAGGCTTCCTAAGGTGCTCGTCAGAAGTCCTGCAATCTTTTTTTAGGTGGCCGTTGCTGCGAACAAAAGCAGAGGAGTGTGTGAAGCACGAGAAAATCTAAGTCGCAAGATCGCCGATCCAAGATCGAAAGATTAGTCCTGAACTCCTGAAACTGCTACCAGTTTCACTGGTGACATACTCCCCGTTGATTTTACGAAACCAGCATTACCTTTTTCAAATGTTGTCGATCCTATTCTCCGCAACATAGTGGCACGGGACAAAATGTGTGAACATATCTATTTCCAGGTGACATAGGTAACCATTGAGTCAATTTAGAAGTGTTTGATTTGAGAAGACTAACGCAAAATTCTTAGTGCGATGATATGTAGGCAGTTTGTAGCTTGCAACATCCCTCATGTATGTGGAGCTTGCTATGGTCATCCTCCCCCTCCCTCCCTCCCCTCCCCCTGTTCGTCTTAATGCTGACGAGCACACTTGAAGAAAAGGAACCAAGCAAGGGGAGCAATCGAAAAAGTCTCTCAGAAGAAGTCTGTAAGTTCTTTTCTGGATGGAATACTGCAGGTTGATTAAAAGAGCACCTCCGAGACTACAGTCATTGCAATTTGGTACGATGACAATGTACACTCTTCTGTGAAGCTTTACACTTAACTTTTTCAATGCAACTGGCTAGCCCATACCGGCATGGTACCTTTTTGGACAGAGGTTGACAGTATGAGTTTTGTATTTCCGCATTACTAGAATCTGCTTCCTCCTAATTGCGGTGTTTATCACCTGAGGCTAACCTTGCATTCGTTAACCGTATTAGTGAGGTACAAAGCTTTGTAAAGTAACTTCGCGAATGCAATGTCTGCACAACAGCGTGAACAAAAGCAAACAGGCAGTCGAATGCAGCGGTTCATGCAAAATCTGCACAAAAAGAATGTCGCTGCTGCCACTGTGAAGGTAGTGTGGTAGCATCCACTTGCTACTTTTCTTGCTTATTTCATCATTGCCGGTGCGGAAGGGGCATTTGGGGCGTTCTACAGTGGCCCCTATTCCCAATGCGGTCATTCTTAGTGTAGGTAATGCGTTTATTAGTATTCCGATCAGCTTAGCCGAATATGCTTCTCTGGTTCCAACTTAGGAACAATTCTGAATGTTACCCTAACCGATCGCTTCGCTGACCATCATCGATCAGAACGACGGGAAGGGAAGGAGCCAATATTGGTGGGCTGACCTCATTTCCATGCAACCCTATTTTTTTAAGTACGACATCTTAGGTCAAATAAATGCTGTACACCTCACTCTTCGATTAGAATTTTTCTTTTATTGCCTGTCTGACAAGAGCTTTGTTTACATCTGGATCCGTCTGTATTACTATGTACTGCATGATGTGTTCACGATTGTTTGCTCAGTTTGCGTCACTTCCTTTTTGTGATTTATAGAGGTAGTTTTCGTGATTGCCTCCTCTGTTTGCATTCCTATAAACATTCCTCCTGTTTGAGTTATGCAAGCGTAAGATTGCATTATTCAATATTCAGGATCTGGATTAGCTTACTATCTGCGATGAATTCGTCGGTCAATCAAACACTCACCGAAAGGGAAGAATTGTCAATGTACATTTCTATAATTGAAGCAGGACTTTTGCTGATAGTGAGTTAATTGCATTTTTCTGTAATATTCCAGTAATCAACTCTCTTGTGGTCTGAGACATTGGCGCACAGTATAAGAAGAAGCCTATGTGCTGCATTCATACTCCGCGTGGGATAGTGAGCGATGGACGACAGACGGCCGACTTTGGCGTCGATATATAATCACGCGATCGATAACCGGTGGCAACTACGCTAGGATTTTGCGCCTTTAATACGCAAAAGAGCGGAGCGGAACGTGGGGTTCGGGAACTCGGGATGTGTTGAATTCTATCGCGGGTTGTATGACTTCCTAATCAATGTGACCATTATGTCATCATTTCATACATTATGTTATCACCAGGCAGCTACGCACGCTCTTGCGTGCGCTAGGGGGTCTAGCCATGATTGGCGGAACCACAGAGCTTTTGATTTTCATTAAAGATCTTCATCATCTGGGCCTCTTCCCTGCCACTTCTGTAGCGGCCATCATTTTTTTGGGATGTGAAATGGGGCTGTGTCTGGCCATGAAGAGTATTTCGATGCACTTTGAACAGATCCGAACCAAATACCTCGGCAGTCCATGTAATCGAAGAAACCCTATGTAGTTTGGGCTGTGTGTTGCCATGAACACTATCTTTGAAAGGAAAGCCCCTTTGGGTAGTTGTAGGGATTGACACCTCTCTACGGGCTATGAATATGTGTGGCCAGGGTTATTGTAGACTTTATTTTACGCCCGGCCGACTACTTTACGTCTAGAGCTCCTCCTTCCCGTGTAAAAATACCCTGTCGCCTACATTTCCTCCAAATTTGGATGCTCTGATACAGTTGAACAGGAGGTAAAAATTTTGGCCAAGTCCACACACACACACCCACATGCATACTACAAACACTCCGTTTGCACCTCGCTCATCATGAGTTTATTTCTGCTTAACTTATCTGAGTCTTTTTAGGAAAGCAGTTGGGCTACGCACGATACCGTGCGCGTCCAATGGCTTCTCATAAATGAATTCCCTCGAAGATAACCTGAAGCGTAATCGTCTTAGTAACTCAGTTACCACCCTTTTCCAAAAATGGACAGCACCGTTCTTCCACCCCAAATAATAGCGTCATAAGCCGTTTATTGGAAGCGCACATTTCTAGCAAACTGCATTTGGTAACCATTCACACTCTTTTATCTATATACTGACTGAGACTACACAAAAAATCAAAAAAAGACCATCATTAGTTTCTTGTTTACCCCTTACCATTGTGGAATGCCTTTACTTCACTGGAGATGAAATGGGAGTTTATTTACACTTCGAAATCTATCCCCACCCGTCGCAGCAGACATTTGATAGCTATATATCGACGATCTTGAGGCCAATACATTGTTTGATGAAATTTCACTCAAAAATCATGATAGGCAGGTCCATACTTACTATTTTCGCGCAAACACCGCCCCGTTGAGTAGAGCCACCTGCCATTAGTTTCCCCTTTCTGCCGCCTACGCCTCTACCAAATTTGAACCCTCCAGGTCCAAATTTACTATATTCAAGGAAGCCCCGCTCCCAGTGGGGGAGTCTACACCTGTCACCTACCATCAGTTTTCCCTTCCTGCCGCCTACATCTCTACCAAATTTAAACAATCCAGGTCCAAATTTGCTGTTTTCGAGGAAGCCCCGCCCCCAGTGGGCGGAGTCTACACCTGTCACCTACCGGTAGTCTTCCCTTTCTGCCGCCTACATCTCTGTCAAATTTGAACAATTCAGGTCCAAATTTGCTGTTTTCGAGGAAGCCCCGCCCCCAGTGGGCGGAGTCTACACCTGTCACCTACGGTTAGTTTTCCCTTCCTGCCGCCTACATCTCTATCAAATTTGAACGCCGCAGGTCTAAATTTACTGTTTTCGAGGAAGCCCCGCCCCCAGTGGGCGGAGTCTACATGTCACCTACCGTTAGTTTTTCCTTCCTGCCGCCTACATCTCTATCAAATTTGAACGCCGCAGGTCTAAATTTACTATTTTCGAGGAAGCCCAGCCCCCAGTGGGCGGAGTCTACATGTCACCTACCGTTAGTTTTCCCTTTCTGCAGCCTACATCTCTGTCAAATTTGAACAATTCAGGTCCAAATTCACTGTTTTCGAGGAAGCCCCGCCCCCAGTGGGCGGAGTCTACATGTCACCTACCGTTAGTTTTTCCTTCCTGCCGCCTACATCTCTGTCAAATTTGAACGCCCCAGGTCCAAATTTACTATATTCGAGGAAGCCCCGCCCCCAGTGGGCGGAGTCTACACCTGTCACCTGCCGTTAGTTTTCCCTTTCTGCAGCCTACATCTCTACCAAATTTGAACAATCCAGGTCCAAATTTGCTGTTTTCGAGGAAGCCCCGTCCCCAGTGGGCGGAGTCTACACCTGTCACCTACCGTTAGTTTTCCCTTTCTGCCGCCTACATCTCTGTCAAATTTGAACAATCCAGGTCCAAATTTGCTGTTTTCTAGGAAGCTCCGCCCTCAGTGGGCGGAGTCTACATGTCACCTACCGTTAGTTTTTCCTTCCTGCCGCCTACATCTCTGTCAAATTTGAACGCCCCAGGTCCAAATTTACTATATTCGAGGAAGCCCCGCCCCCAGTGGGCGGAGTCTACACCTGTCACCTGCCGTTAGTTTTCCCTTTCTGCAGCCTACATCTCTACCAAATTTGAACAATCCAGGTCCAAATTTGCTGTTTTCGAGGAAGCCCCGCCCCCAGTGGGCGGAGTCTACACCTGTCACCTACCGTTAGTTTTCCCTTCCTGCCGCCTACATCTCTGTCAAATTTGAACAATCCAGGTCCAAATTTGCTGTTTTCGAGGAGGCCCCGCTCTCAGTGGGCGGAGTCTACATGTCACCTACCGTTAGTTTTCCCTTTCTGCCGCCTACATCTCTGTCAAATTTGAACAATCCAGGTCCAAATTTGCTGTTTTCGAGGAAGCTCCGCCCCCAGTGGGCGGAGTCTACACCTGTCACCTACCGTTAGTTTTCCCTTTCTGCCGCCTACATCTCTGTCAAATTTGAACGCCCCAGGTCCAAACTTACTATATTCGAGGAAGCCCCGCCCCCACTGGGCGGAGTCTACACCTGTCACCTACCGTTAGTTTTTCCTTCCTGCCGCCTACATCTCTGTCAAATTTGAATGTCCCAGGTCCAAATTTACTATGTTCGAGGAAGCCCCGCCAACAGTGGGCGGAGTCTACACCTGTCACCTACCGTTAGTTTTCCCTTTCTGCAGCCTACATCTCTATCAAATTTGAACGCCGCAGGTCTAAACTTACTGTTTTCGAGGAAGCCCCGCCCCCAGTGGGCGGAGTCTACATGTCACCTACCGTTAGTTTTCCCTTCCTGTCGCCTACATCTCTATCAAATTTGAATACTCTAGGCCCAGGAGAACAGGAGTTACAGAATTCCGCTGAACTACAGTTTTCGCGCACGCCCCGCCCCTAGTAGGACGCTCCGCCCCTGGTGGGCGGAGCTAGCTTGAGTCATGTGTACCCAAGGAGTTAGGCTCACTCCCCACTTGTTCCAACCTGTCTGAGCTGTTCCAGTTGATTTCCAAACGGCACGATGTAAGATAGTGTTACAGACAAACAGACAAACGTACAAACGAACAAACGGACGTTTGCGGTTTATATATAGTATGGATTTCATACATCGACGCCTGTAATTTCCACTCATCACGCATCTAACTTGAAAAGCGCGGACTATGGACGCATCAGACGAGTCTCTAGTTCACTTTGCAAAGCAATTCGAAAAACTGCCGTTTATTCCTGCTCACAAATGGATTTGTTCGCCAACATTGTGCGAGCCACTGTTGGTGTACGGAAGCGAGTTACGGGGAAGTCATTCAGCAGCGGAATCCCTCATAATCTCGACTATTACCTGACTGATTGTCTAATTGACAAATGATGATGTGATTGAGCAAATGGAACTGTTTCAGGTTTCTGGCACAGGCATAGCAAGCAATTCCCTTGCGTTCGTTATCATGATCCGTCACAGTGTATTCAAGAATTCGTTTGGGTATCTTGCTGCTTGCTGTGCTTTCTCGAATACTGCACTCTTATCACTTTTCGCTCTATGGGCTGTCCCATGGACTATATGGTACGAGCTTCGATGCTTGTATCTAATTATCAGAATCGCTGAAGAGATCCATGACATTTCCAGAGCTTACGTTCGAGGGTGTGACTTTGTTGTAATGTAAATTTAGGCCAGTCCCGGATGATCTTCATTACCTGAATTTGCGGCTTGGTTCGCTAAGTGCATGCTTTGCTGAGGCATCAATTCACTGTCATCTTTTCATTTCTCTGAACAGGTAACTATGGACGGACATTGCAATTGATTGGGTACTTTCGGAAAGCTAACAACGATCGAGTTAGTGACTTAGTACCACGTATGATAGTGAATGCAGTAACAAAATACTAGACGTTTGAGTAAGTTCCTATTGATTAAAGCTCCGCTTGTAGAGCTTGTTGACTGTTCACTCGTTCACTTTTATCCTTGAACCACTAGCGAAATTTGCAACATAGATAGCTTTCATTTAATTTTTCGTGCATTTTGGGCTGTTTTAGTGAGCTACTTTTACTGATAGTAATTGAAGCATTTGTTGTGTGCCTCAAAAATGTCTGAAACGCATTTTATAAGACTGCATATGCGAGGTTACAAGAGCTATATCTTCTAAAAAAGATGTTACTCAGATCCATACCAATTAACACTGTTGTGACGCCCAGGACTCTTTTACGCCAGGGTCGCTATAGCACAAGAAAAGCAGCATTGAACGTGCACTATCGTCGCGTTCGAATCGAGCCTCGCCTGCACATCAACTCGCGACACCGGCTATGGCCTTACGATATAAAGCGTGTCCGCACTGTGATCACTTTCGTCATCGACCCTACGTACACCATGTTTACGTCTTCGTCCTTCGTCACTCACATTTGTCGTTGTTCATCGTCCGTCGCCGTGTTTCGCATATCACAGTCGGCTCATCATCGCAGTTGCCGCATCATCAATCGAATATTTCGTCCATCTGAAGGAAATAGTGACGGGATCTGCCGCGAGGCTGTGACAGCTTACACCATTTACGGTAAGAAGCCGCACGTCCACACTGATCACTTAGTGGGTTACGCACATGAACTCGAGGACGCATGCACACACGGTTAGGTCGTAGCAAAGGTCTCGATAGTGAAGGGGCCGACGAACCCTAACGACGCGCGATCTTGACTGCGTATGTATTTGATACTTTTGCTTTTCTTTGTTATCAGAAGATGAACCTGTTAGTCGTTATTCTGAATTGTAGTAGAATTATTGTCGATAGTGTATTTATGTCGTATTCCTTGGTGTATAAAAAGTAGAAAAGGAAATAATCTTAGTATGGATTCCTTAGTCACATTTCGCATGTACATGCGAATAGTCATAACAAGATATTGGTTGTAGTGCTGCTGGAACGCAGATCAGGAAGACGGTATTGTTAAGGACGTCGCAGGAGCAGAAGAATCAAGCGCGATAACATCAAGGGTTGGACCGCATATAAGTGATGGCAGGCGCCGATTGTTCAATCAGTACTGTGCAGCAAAGTGTGAGCATAGCCGCATAGCAGACAAACGGATTTCAAATTCCGCGAATGCATTACACAGTAAACCGAACACACCCTCAAGGGCCTCCAACACCCTGCCACATAGATGACACAACAAATACATAGGTACTCTGGTTCAGGCCCAAGTGGTGATTGGTGTGGCTTAGGAGGATACTGTACCACACGTTCACAGGAAGGCAAATCTGATTTCTGCATCGCGGCATACACGTATTTTAGCCGAAAACGGGATCTCAGCTTAGGAATACCAGAGGGGATTTGGGCTTAATTAGTAGCAGATTCTTCGGAATGGTTCCAATCTGGTTATTTGGGTTTTCGCGGGAGAAAATTTTCACTTCAAAAATTTTGTATTTCTATATGATGTTGTTGATTTATTGTAGATTTTTTCTTTCAGATTCGTGGCAATTACTTTTCCTACGTATTACAAGAGAATATTCACTGCTTCTACCACATATGGAATCATTTGCTGCATTGTGATTGGGGATGTGCTTTACCTATGCGTATTTTTCGGAAGTAGTCCACTTGAAGACTTCTTTTACACTAAAAAGAAAGCATGACTTGTACTTAATACATTTTCAGAGGGCTGCGACTTGTTCTACAATCATGTTCCTCCGGGTTGGGTATTCGGCACTGAACCATGCGCCCAATTCATTTCTTTCTACTTCGACTTCTGTTATAATGTCACTATAATTGCCACCTTTATGCTCTCAGATATTGTCACAACTCTGCAGCTGAAACTGAAGAGGAAGGTGAAGTTTGAGATTACTTCTTAGCGAAAAAAAACATGTCGAAAGCAACCGGCGCACACTTCCTCACAATTTCCTAAAGTTTACTCCAAGTGCAATCTTTCTTGTCTTTCTTGCTGGTCTATCGAAAATGTTGATCAGGTGCCTACAAGCTGAGCTGTTATTTTGAGCATGTAATCCCAATCACAAACGACTACACCTACACGTCCGCGAAAGCCCTCCAGTCTAGATGAACTAGTTAAACTTCTTCTTTCGACTTGCGTTTGATGCTTACGCAAAATTTATTTCCAGAAACCAAATTTTCAAAAGAACATTCGGCACGGAAACTCACCGATGCGTGCCTATAGCGTCTACCCAGTCCAGACAACTTCACACCAAGCTTGTTTATACAGACGTGTTGAACCGATTTGGTTAGCGTCTTCACAAACGGATCGAACACACCTTTACTATCATACACCGTAATATCAAGGAGTGGGCCCAATTCTTCAAGGAATTACAAGTATGTACGATAGATGATAATGAAATGCGTTCAGAGACGACATTGATTTGGAGGCAATCCATGGGAACAACTTCTAGAATCAACAAATTCCTTCGAATCAATCCCCTGTGAATAATTTTGGAAATTCACAACCCGCATTGTTTTCACGCATAAGTATCGTTCCAACACTTACAAACATCGATCACTTCTTCATCTAGAACGTTTGGCATGCGAAGAGCGTAAAAGCTTCCGCTTTCTTCACATAGTATCATCGATAGAACTAAAAGGCTCATACTAGAAATAATAAGTTTCCTCCTGTGAATTAAATCTGCTCCTTCCAGCTGATTTCCAGAACAAACTCCAGCATTTTTCTTGATGCTCAATGTCATCAGACTGATGCAACTCCTGCATGTATGAAGATCCTATTAGTTGCAACTCATAGACTCTGCCCAAGACCCGTTCTTATTTCTTTAAATGCACAGTTCACGATAATTTTGGGTAATCCAGAATATGATGGAAAATGGAAGACAAGATCGAAACCAGTGCGATTAAGGTGAAGAAACTGCGTGCATCGATGTGTCCACAGTGAAAAACTGCTTCGAAAAACCGTTGAAAAGGGGGCTGGACGAGAATGAAACCAGAAAAATGAAGAAGAGTGGGGCGTTTGACGAGCTATACAATGTGGGTCATTGCGTGTGGGTCCTGGTGCGAATAACAGACCACGGTAAGCAAAAATTCATTCACCACAAATAAACAAAAAACCCTAGTAACAGCAAAACTAGCTCACCTTTTTCAGCCTCTAGGTGTAGGAAGTTAAAGGCACAGTTCAGGACAATTTTGGGGGTATCCGGTATTTCAGAGATAGTGGTAGGTAAGGCCTACACTAGGACAATGGTAAAGCATAAAAGGCTAAAAACAGTGAAAAAAGGAAAACAAACGGCCGAAAAAAAGAGGAAAAAGTGGTTGGACGAGATTCATAATGGGAAAACGGTGGTTAGGTGAATTTTCGCGGAAGTACATGAATGTGACGCCATGTGTGCAATGGCACACAAAACACCCAAACAGCTGATTTAGACTAGATTCTTGAAACTATTTATTCCCCAACTGATATTTCGCTGAAATTTTATGTTTATTCAGTAGTTCTGCGCAGAAAGGTGAGTGAATTCCCTTATATTTATCATTTTACGATTAAATGTACCTAAGTTTCCATATAGTACGTTGTTTTATAAGATGCATGCTAGGATTTCAATTTTTTCTTATTTGCAACGCATTTTCTTCATTTGGGGTCATTCATGTGTTCTTGTACAATGTCAAGAACACTCTTTGACCTTCATTTGAAGATTTATGCTCAGTAATTTGCGAATAATAGTCGAATAGTAGAAATGCAGCCGAATATTAGTACCAGAAGGAGGCGGTCGACCAGCTGACCATTCCTGGCAAATTGCCAATCAGCGTATCGATTTTTCACCAACTTAGCTCCAATGCGAAAGTGGTGAAGCAAAATTCGAACCCGTAGTCAGCCTAGCGAGGGGCGGAGCCCTGACGTCCCCCAATGTTCCTGCCCTTATTGTCCCTATCCAGACCCTTTTCCGACCTAATTCCTGCACGAATGGTATCAGAGGGGGCATCGAATTTAAACTATGTGCAAATCTCCGAAACCATTCTTTCGTGACCTGTGCCTTTAAATAAGGGATCGCGGCAGCAAAAAGAAAAACAGGGGAAAAAAGAATGGGAGAAAAACATCGCCTCACCACTCAGCGATTAGCTCAGCTCAGTGCGTGGGTCCTAGAAGGAATAGTAGCAATCTGTATTGTCGAATACATAAGGTTTTTTTCTCGCTTCAATCAGAGTTACCTTAACTGGTAAGTTACCGTTAGTTACATCATTTAAGAAAATCCACAAATGCCTTCAAAACTTGTTTCTCATCACACGCTGTTTGAAGACTCAAGAGCAAGTCATAAACGTCTTTCATAGGGAATAATGGCTGATCACCCCAGAACAAATGCTTTGCAAAAGATGGTGGCTGCAAAAAGGGAAAGGCAAGAGGTTATGTTTTTCATACAGGTGAGTAATTGAAGGCTCCCATCATTCGATTGAGTGATACTACGCTTGAGAATGCTTCTGAATTGAGTCTATTAGTCTTCCTGGTTCATGGTTCAGATAAGTAGATTTTCTTCCAAATGATCGGCCAGTTTGACTTCCATTTCTTTAGGTCGCCTTGAGCTCAGCCGCATATTTGCTTTTATTTATTAGTGTGACGCCATTGGCTATTGTAGTCCCGACTTATTTGCAGACCTTCCTCATTGGCTTTCTCTGGGCCTTTGTGCACACAGCTGGAGGGTGGGTGATTTTTTACATTCGTACATATATCAATGGAGATGCCATCTATGGCGTAATGCTTCAAAGGTACTTAATGTAGTTAATGTTAATAAGAATAAATGATAACAATCTAGCAGGTATATGCTCTTTTCATAGTGTACAGAATTCTTCTTACCCTGAAGTATTTCTGCATAGAATTCACAGCAACCGCTACATGAACAATAATTATAGTTGAGCTGCATGAACAATAAAAGTTGAGCTTTATTATCAGTCGAATTTCTGGTCAGTGTAGTTGCCAGAACTTTGAATCCACTCATCGTGATTTGAGAAGATTCCTGTAACCTGTAGACTACCACTCTTCACTAAATTTCGCAACCGACGCCATGCCGAAGGACAAACACTTAAGACCTAAGAAGACTTCACATTCATATATTCTGTAGGATCGTTCATTCCAAACACCAGTGGGGCCGCCCGGCTAACGCCGGGCTTCCCTCCTTCTTTTGGGTTCGCCCGGCTACGGCGGACGCTCATCCTTCGTGTGAGAAATTTGCTATGCGTAAATGACACTTCGGATTTTCCTTCTTCTTTGAAAGCTTTGCACCCTCAGTATTAGCTCCGAATTAGGATCGATTTATTCTGTAAGCCATCATCGCTGTGTCCATAATATCGTCGTATCCATAGCATCGCATAATATCACAAAAGCGATTACTCAGAGAAGAAATATTACGAGACCTCATCGCGGCTGAGTATACTTTGTTAGCTACCATTAATGTTCCCAGCCAACTCCTTGTGTCTTCAAGTTTAAACGGTCTGGGTCCGAAATACAGTATTTATTCACGCCCAGCCCTTCGGGGAGGAGTTTAGTCTTGCAACCTATCATCAGTGTTCCCATCTTGCCGCCTGCACTCCTACTACATTTTAACGCTCTAGGTCCACGGGGTCAGGAGTTGAGAGTTTTCGCCCAGATCCCGGCCACTGTGGGCGGAGTCTGGTCCTGCCACCCACTATAAGCGTTCTCATGATATCTTGGGTACTCCTACCACAAATGGACGCTCTAGGTCCACGGAGTCTGCAGTTATGATTTTCCGTGGAGTCAGGCCCCCCCACCCACCCATGTGTTCGGTGGATTAGTGTTCCCATGCTGTCGCTTGTACAAATTGGAATTATCTAGGTCCATGGGGAGCGCAGCTATGAATTTCCAATCAAACACACAACTACACACACAGACAAACCAACAGACACACTTAGCGCGTTATATATAGTAGGATTGCAATTGAAGTCACGTTGAGTGCAAAATGCTCTTGCTGCCATGTACTCAACAGCTTCAAGACTTCGAGATACCAGTGGAATCGAGACATCAAGCCTCTTGTAGTATCGCTACCTTCATGGTCATGGTTAACTCGGTGCTGCTCTAGGGTAGGGAATCCACAGGTTTAATCTCACAAGCACGACTAAAGTGGGTATTGGTGGAGCCCGCGGTGTCGATGATAGACTAGAGCTGATCATATTTCGCTAAATACTGTTCAAGGCTTCTAGCTCTTGTCTGCTAACCATCCCCCACCTATATACTACATAACCACTCACCAATAAACTCAGGCTCATAGGTCATTATCAAGGCTCATCTAAAGTTTTCGTTTCAGAGTAATTTTTGTCACCTTCAATTCGGAAATACGTCGTCATCTACCACTCATGAGAAAGAGAGAAGAGGAACTCGAAGTCCCTTCTACAATGGCCGGAGAAACTATTGTGACGGCAACAAGCAGAGTAATGAGAAGGCGATGGTAGTATAGGCTGAATGTGCTAGTTCTCTCGTGTAGTACTCCTGAATTATCTTACCTCCCAATGCGATGGGCTCGTTTTCATTTCCGTTCTCGATCAATAAAGCTTTCATGTATTTCGAATATTGTATGCGCAATGTAACTTGGTTAAATATTACAAGTATTTTACCAAAGTATTAGGTGTTTCAGAAAGTTCTGTCGTTTTGGATGGTCTACTTTTAGACGCTCTTTTTTAGTTTATTTTTTGTTGTTCTGCTATAGTGTAGTATACCATTTGGAAGCGCATTTCTCGCTCTTACTAAACATTGTATTAGCTTTGCCTCACAGTAAGTTCCTAGATTTTGCAGAAGCCTGGAAACAACATGGACAAACGACAAATTTACACCATCTTCCTTTTTCAATTCAAACTAGGTAGGAGTGCAGCGGACACGGCTCGAGACATCAACATAGCGTTTGGTCATGAAACAGCAAATAAACGTACTGCACAGCGATGGTTCAGGAAATTCCGTAATGGCGACGAGAGCCTTGAAGATGATAGCCGTGGAGGTAGGCCATCGGATGTTGATAACGATTAATTGAAAGCAATGGTCGAAGCGAATCCTCGCATGATCGTGAAGGATATCTCTACTGAACTAAAACTGAAACTCTCTACTGAAACTGAAGTATCGATTGGAGCGGTTTCCAGCCATTTGCGAAAGATTGGGAAGTCGAAGAAGCTCGATAAGTGGGTGCCGCATGAACTGAGTGACGAGCAAAAAAACAGTCGTTTTGAGATCTCGTCTGCTCTCCTTTTCCAAAACAAAAACGACCCTTTTTCGAACCGTATAGTAACTTGTGACGAGAAGTAGATTCTATACGACTATCGGCGACGTTCTGGGCAGTGGTTGGACAAGGGTCAGGCTCCGCAACATTTTCCGAAGTTGAAACAGCAGTCAAAGAAGGTGATGTGGTAGTTTGGGGGTCAGCGGCTGGTTTAATCCACCAAAGCTTTTTGGAACCAGGCGAAACCATCACAGCTGAAAGATATCGCCAGGATATCGACGAAATGCACCGGAAGCTGCAGCTCATGAGCTTTGGATTGGTGAACAGGAAGGGGCCGATCCTTCTCTACGACAACACGCACCCCCACGTCGCACAGGCCACCCTGCAGAAGCTGAACGAGCTCGGTTACGAAACTATGCCACACCCTGCGCACTCACCTGACCTCGCTCCAACCGACTACTCCTTTTTCAAGCACCTCGACAACTTCCTCCGAGAGAAACGCTTCAACACCCGACACAGTGTCGAATCGACTCGAATTCATCGCCTCTAGGTCTCCAGAATTCTTCGCAACCGGGATAAGCAAACTTGTTGCCCGTTGGCAAAAGTGTGTAGATAACGATGGTTCTTATTTCAATGAATAAAGTTTTGTTTGAGCCGAGAAATGTGTATTGAAAAATTGAGCGTTGAAGACAGAACTTTCTGAAACACCTAATAGTAATTGTGTACACAGAAATAGTTGATTTTGCTTCTGCCTCGAGGTTGATAGGTGGAAACTTCATAGGGGAAACCGGATGAGTTGTATCAGTACGAATCAAAGAGCTTTTTGCTGGTTAACGGCGCAGTAATGTGTTAACTCCGATAGGGGAGCTCAGAGTGGAAAATCATAATGGAAATGACCTTAACATCAAGTGTACGATATTGACTCACGAGACGGAAATATCGTCGAGGAAAGCGTTGGAAGCGTTCCAGATATGAACAACCGAAATGAGTGTGTGACAATCACGAATGATCTCTTGCCATTTATGCAACACAGCGAGTTTGTTCCATGATCCGCGAAAGTGCTGATCCGCAATAATGTTAATGCATAAGGACAGCAGACTAAGATCATTCGCTACTAATTTACTAACCGTGTAGGGTGGCTACACTTCGCGGTGGATGTGAGGTGAGCCTATCTTTTGGATTTTGCGCATTTCCCATTCCTGATAGAATGTCAGAAACGCTAGAGCGGAAGAGGCGCTTGGTGGGTAGTGTGCAATCAACAAGCTTTGAACCATTTTCAGGTCTTTGAAACCGACGAGACCGTCGAACCGTTGGCCAGAATAAATATTTCCACCTACCATCCTCGAGGCAGAAACCAAATCAACAATTTCAAGAACAACAGAAATGCCGAGGTTTAAAGATGAGTGGACTTGGAATTTGGTGTACACAGAATTGATCAGACATGATAATCGGAGCCTATTTTCGCTCAAGGAAAAACAATTAAAGTTTCCGAAATGAATACCCGAAAGACAACCGGACAGACCATCAGATTCGGTTTGTTTTAAGAGGTACCGACTAGTCCCAGGCAAATGATTGAGCTAAAATTACAGCAATCTTCTGATAGATGATTCATTGATGAGAGCCTAGGTATAGCTCTACAGAGAACTCGGCCTGCTGCGAGTGGCTTTACGAGATCACGGGAGTGCCCTGCGAGGTCTTGAACCGCGGTGGAGCCACTAAGATGTTCAATCAGATGCTCACAAACTGCTCTTGGTTCTTTGAGGATCTGTAGAATTGACAAAATGAAAAAATTCTGGCAGATTACCAGCGGGCATAATAAATTTCAAAGAAAAACTTCAGAAAAAATTGTTTCAAGTATGAACTACATCGTTGTCGCTTCGTTCGTTGCAAATGGTTTTACAAGAGCCGTCATAGGTAATGCCTACAAAAGACTGTGTTTTACATGATTGTCATCAGATCCCTATAAATTTTTTGCCTTGTGAAAATCATTTCTCCATCTATAAGTATGTTCTTGCTTTACATCTCCAAATAGTGGAATTTCACATGCGATTTTTGGACAGAAATCAGATCCTAGGTGATTGTTATTCTGTTCGGCCTCCTTTGAAATAGCCTGCTGGTAAAAGCTCCTTCATATCACTGACATACAACGAAAAAACAATTGAGTAAGGCAGATGTTTGAGGCGTTTTTATAAGTCTGAATCTAACAACATCCACGATGGTGGCAGGTGCCACCTCTAGTCAACTTAATACCTTCTTCATTAGTGGCGAATGGGAGCCGTTTTCAGTTGGTAACATGGAAGGGTCTCTAAGACGGTTCACATAAATCAAGGTGATGAACATCTGCATAGCCTCGTTCGAATGTACCCTGGGGTCAGATGTGGTTAATGAGGCATATTCCGTCTGTACACCGATTTGCCAGTGTATTTGATATATGCAAGAACCACCGACTGTCAGCCTACTCCAACTCGTCACCCTTTAAAGAAATATTAGAATAAGTGAGCATATGTATAATCCTTAATGAACGGAGGTGGTGTAGTGGCAAGAGCTACTCATTCACACACGAGTTTCTACAATCGCTGTCTTTGTAGTCAATTTTTTTAGAAGTTGATGGAACGGCTACAGTGAGCATAATGAATCAGAAGAATGTTTATGAATAAAAAGATCCTGGGGTGAAGTTGGTAACTTGCTCCCATCCAATCCAGGCAAAACTTCTTACCGGAGTTGAGCTTTTTCTAGAAATGAGTAGTAAATGAACCTATGAGTAGTTTCAATCCTAGACTTGAATTTTTTCAGTTTTCTTGTGGTATTCTGGAACTCACACACATGAGGGTTAGAACCACTCCGAGCTACTTATCAAAGCCTGGATTAGTCCCTGATTGCAAAGGCTTTGAACAATACTGCTGATCACTGGCATGGTAGCCTATCCTTTTTATAAATAGAATAGGTAAACTTCACGAGAATACACCACAACTTCCTCTTTTGTAACTGAAACTAGGTAAGCCGGGAATTAGTAGAAACTCCAATATACCATTTATTAACCAATTATCAAAACAATTATTTCTCAAGATTTTTGTTGTTGATGTTGGATTTGCTAAATTCAAAAGATTACCTATTTGAAAGGTACTCTTATCAACCAGCTTGTTTAACCATTATTATAAACCAGACGTTATTATTACTGATAAACAATTTTACACCCTATTACATTACAGCGTAATTTTTGTGCAGGAACTGGATAGAGATCATGTTTTTCTTAACATTTCTCTCGTCGTGGTCTCTGAACTGGGTACAGTAGGTCAATCAAGGTGGCATGAGCACGAAATTATGTCACTGAAAAAATAATCTTACTTATAGTCTTATATGTACCGTATAGCCAAAAGTGGCGCAGCACCAAATGGCGTACTACCACCCGACACGAAAGCCTAGGGGATCGAATCCGGGATCCAACTCGCCGACCAAGATTCCTATGTTTTTGAGACTGGTTAACTGGTGCAAGAAGCGTCTGGGAGGTTAAAGCACAGACTGGTACATCGTCTAGTCACCAGAAGTTATTGTAGAGACTATTACCGCACTGAAATCGTCTGAGCTTTTCCGCAAAGTCAATTTTGCACAATATTCTCGCCCCAAACTTTAGTCAATAATCACAGCTGCTTCATCAGTATGAGTCTCTGTCAACAAAGCAAGTCATTAACTGTGAAACCAAACGGCGCAGATATTCAAGACGGAATGCTTTTGACAACACTCATTGTCAGCTTATTGGCTTGCTTACATAACAATGTCTCCAATGATTCATATTCTTTTCTTATGATATCACTTTTCTATACTTGGCTGCACCGCTTGGAGAGTTTTTCAGCCGCTCGAAAAATAAATATCATATCGCACACTTTCTTCAAAACAATGCCACAATATCATAGAAGTCAACAGCAGAAAGTGTTTTGATGCTCGAAACAGCTACCAAAAATCTCCTTGCAACTGCTTCGATGTAGCCTTCTCCAAAACTGCCCCCTACAAACAAGCACACTAGTGCCTTCAGTGTGGGCCATACTGGAAGTGAATATGAGTGTGCTTGATGCCTACTTCCACTGTGCCTGAAAAAGAATTGGGACCTCAAAAACTATCGGAGCTGATTCCATCCCACTGTTCAGCAGCTCTAGATCCGACCGATCTCATGTCTGAATGATCGCTGATCAGAAACTATGTCGGTTGAGTCTCCTCCCTAGTTGCAAACATCAGAATAGCCCTTTCCTCCGATGTATGAGCCAAAACGATACGAAACAACAGAATGGACAGCGACATGGGATCTACTCATACGGTTTTTTTCATGGCTACCAGTACTTATCGAAGTGTTGGGTGGCTCAAAAACGAATTTCAGTGGAACTTCGCATTAGTTTCACAGCTATTTAGCGAAAGACAGGTGCAGATGGTCATCTTCTAGACCACAAGTTGTATTTTACTCAATTCGCTCGGTTGATGCAACATGGTGAAGTAAAGTATGAACTGCTCAGGAACGGTGATCTCCGCGGTTCTGTTTTCATCTGTTGAAATTGTAGCTCATATTTGTAGACTTAAGCTGTGAATTGTGTCTATGAATCAGCAATCAACTGTTCTGTGATCACCGTGATTATTAGGGCCGTTTGCCTCCTTACCTACTGTATCTCTGACCTTAACAATATGAAAGTCGCCTAGTATCCTCTATAGGACCACGGTGAAATGTGTTCCACTCTCACACAGAAGTGGAGTGCGGTTAGCACCCAACGACTTCCCCACTTTACATACCCTCTGGTTGCTTCATGACTTCCCACATTTCCAATATCTCAAGACACCGTGGCTATTTAAAGAGCTGGAAGGACTTGCTTCACCTATGATTGTCTTACAAGTGTCAGATGGATCATAAGTAATAAACAATCTATGTAGACCATATTCCAAAGGTGCCATACCTAGGCGTTAACAAGAATGGGCGGGAATTCTCAAATTACTTGCTGTGCCAAACTTTTTTTTGCTAATCTTGTCATAAGTTTTCTGACCCTTTCGTGAGGCAAGGGCCTCTTCTAGGAGATACGGGCCATTTCTCGTAATGAATTCGTAAGTTCATAGTCTCCGAAATCAATACAGCTCAACTGTATTCACCAACAAAGGACTTCAAAGTAGCAAAGGAAGTCAAAGTAGTTCAGGAATAATTACGCTTTTTTTGAGCGTTGTAATTTTCCTTCCCAAAAACAACTGAGAATTGAATATTGTACGATTGGGTAATACGGACGATTTACCTTTAAACGTAAACAAAATACATCGCTACTCAATCACCAATAAGATTTCTATTCGCATTTTGAAACTCCATTGCTTACTTGAAGACCTCATGAAATAGCTTCTTTTAATATCAGAATAAGGATTTCAGGCGCATTCTTTGAAAAATGAATGGCTCAATGGATAGCTCAGAAGATTTCAGGGAAACTCTTGCATTCACTATCGCCGAAACAGTTCTGATCGGCACGGTTAGTTCACTCTCGGGGTTTCGTTTGAAAAAATAAAAGATCATTGATAAATCAATCCTTCATCGATCTATTTTCCGGTGATGGAGGGAGTACTTGAAAGTGCGCTCATGATTAACTTGAATGGGGCAGCCTACAATTTAGTTGTAGTCGTTCTACCACTTCACCTTTTGATGTACTGTACTAAGCTGAAGGGGGTACAGAGTCGTCTGCTTGCTATACCTATTGTAAGTTAGATTTACGGGCTTTATCATAGTGGCTGAACACCGTTATTTCGTTCCATCAAGCCTGGGGTCGCTTTCTACGCCCGGGATAAACAGTGGAAAAACAGAAGCTAATGCGCGTATGGGAGGTTTCGTGAAACTGTGGAAAAGAACCACAGTTACTCTCGGAGAACGAGTTATAGGAGCCGTAAAATCTTAAGTTTTTGTGAGGAATCTTACTGAAGAGCATCTTCAAAAGTCAGTTACTGCCTAAACCCAAATCAGCAAATCCTTAGAGCAAACTCAGCAGGGAAGTAGCTCTGCAAAACCGTCGACTTGGTTATTCTGGACGAATCCAATCAACACGATCGTGCTCCAAAGTTTCCATCTGTGTTGTTTGGATAAATTTTGTGAAGTTCAAATGTTCAAATGTTGTTTTAGCAAAAGTCGAAGATCAATGTTAAGTCATAGAAAATAAAATTAATCGTACCAATTACTGCCAACAAGTTTGATTAGATAAGTAATTAGGCTAGGTAGTTCCGAAAATGAAGTAAACACTTTTAAGGTTTCGATCTTTGGCTTTGGATGCAATTCCTTCTCATTCCTCGTTCTAATTCGACATAAAGCCTTCAAAAACTCATTTGGTTATTTGACAGCTTATGAAGCATTTTCTAATGCTTGTGTTCTGCTGATATTCATACTATGGGCTACGCCATGGACATATCTGTGAGCTTATTTATTTTGTAGTTTTTTGATAAAATCAACAACATTTGTGAAATTGTAGTGATATCCCAGTCGAACTTCACAGACTCAACACGCTCCTCGGGCAATTATCTTTGTTGTTCGTTGAATCATCATTTCATTGTTGTCTTCTCATTACTGTAAATCGGTGAGAATTTTTTTTTAAAAAATTTCTGAGAGGTGCAAGTGACTAATTAATTGTGACATGACTAATAATCATATTTATCATATTAACGACTTTTCTCGGAATGAGGAAGTGCTCCCAGTAATTGGTGCTGGTGCGCTCCCCCGAGAGCCAATTTAGTAACATTTAAGTTGGTACCTTTTTAATTGGTGAGTTAAATATTCTGTATTGCAGGTTTATTGCTGTAATGTATCCAGGGTTCTATCGAAGTATGTTCAGTGAACGAGTTACTCCGATACTGTTACTAGTAATCTCAATGATCTCAATTCTTTATTGTTGTGTCTACTTCATAGGTGAGTTAACTTAATTGAGACCCTACCAGCAGGGTTCAGTTTAATCCTAAAATCAGGAATTTGTCTGGAAGTGTCAAGTGCGAGTTGGAAATCCATTTCAATTCTAAAAGATAGGATTTAAGTCCGAGCATGAAAAAATCTTTTCTCACTCGGGACAATCGAAACAGAACTAGCGGAACTTTCGGATACCCTTTGAAAAAGTTGAAAAAAGATAGAAAAGGCCTATGTCATAATTTTTATTTTTTTAATCGATAAGTATGTTATAGCGCATATGCGGCACATCCAGCTACCTCTTATAAACATTTTTCGGCAATTAATTTCTTTCTGATTCGAACTCGTTGGTAAGGCCTTCAGAGCCCTATAGTTGTGCTTCACTTTGTTTGATTAGATGGGAATCATGTGTAAAGGATAAAGCCGTAAAGTCTCTAGCGTTGAGGGATGCGCCACGCACTTGACTTCCATTCAGAATCGTAGTGGCGTAATGAGTGCGTATGTGGCCTATACTATGACTTGCGGTTTCCAGCCGATGTACAAGTCAGTCCTTTTTTCTTCCTAGGCGAGTCTGGTACCAATTCACCTACCCCGGAGGGATGGAAGGCTTGGTTGGCCTAGGCGGGCATCGAACCGGGATTCGAACCCCTGACCGCGCGTGTGATATAGTGCGCCACTTGCCACTACATCACCTCCGCCCGATAGCAGAAGATAAGATTTGAATTTAAGCGAGGGAAAATCGTCTCTTCAGATCGGATCAACTGGAACTTGTGAAAACCCTTTGAAAAAGACAGAAAAAACCCATGTCATAATTTTGATTTTTTAAATCGATAAACATGTCACACGCGCGTATTCAGACCACTCGACTACCTCTTCTGAACATTTTTCTGCAATCTCGTTTTTCCTGCATTTCCCTTCTACCTCAATCGCGTTAGTAGGGCCTTCAGAGCCCTTCAGAGCTTAACTTTATTTATTAATTAATTAATTTATTTATTTATTCATGCGTTCCATGACGCGCTGTATTGAGACATTCGGCTGTTCGCAGAAACGAACATAAACACTCAAAGAAAAGAAAAGAGAAGAAAAAAAATAAACAAACCAAACAAGATGTGATGAACATAAAGTTGAAATGACGCTTCGTCGTAAAACTAAGGATTAGTTGACGAATTAACAAAATTGATGAGTACCGACAGAGACATAGACTAGAAAGTCGCTCGGCAGGCAGTCTTCCCAGAGGCAAAAATGTAGGAATGACGCGGTGAGGACAGATTTCAACTCCAACGATAAAGTTAGGATTTAAAAGGCTGAAGGGCTCAGCCGTTGAGATCTGTGGGGCGATCGCTGCAGAGTAAGCCAGCACGCCGGCCATAGTGTCCTTAGCGCCACTTGAGTCATGTGAATTCACCGGCACTTCGAGAATCTGTCCGAATTCTTGGACTTTGTCTGAATCTTAGATGAGAACCACGTAGACATAGGACAAAATATGTGTTTTTACTGTTCAGACGGTTGCAACTTCTACTACGATCACCAGTACAGTGTATGGACGTTCGGAACTGAGCCGTGCAGTCAAATGATGTCTTTCTACGTGGACATGTGTTACAATGTCTTTCTATTTGTGATTATATGCTGTGTCGATGTTGTCGTATTTGTTAAACTGAGAGCAGCAACAAAAGTATGATTTCCCACTTCCCAGAGTTGCCTTTCTCTTTGTGAAACTACCTGAGAGAACCCTATGACTTCAGAAAATGATGGCAACCAGCGGAATTCAGGGGCAATCTGATAACAAATCGAGACACCGAAGAGAAACTAGACTGTTTATGCAAGTGAGTTCGATTTTTCTTTGGTTTTCTAGTTACCAAAAGACTTATCTAGTGGAATTGAATGTCCCTTGTCCCTGGAAGCTAGGAACTGGGGTTACAGTAACCATGTGGGCGCACTTGGGCACCAGTATGGTTCTGGCCATTGAACTCATACTGTAGCGTAGCCAAGGCCATCCCACACCTGGAGAGCAAATGAATTCAATGCAGGCCAGATTGAATTCTTAAACTCAATCCTATCGGTTGCACCTAGTCGCTGACTGAAAACAGCTAGCAACTGTAATAGCTGTACAGACCGAATGACCCTTAAGATGTCTCTTGAACCTGAAACTTTGCTCCCAACACGAATAGGAAGCAAAACCAGATCAGAGACCTTAGCTATAACAGCTGCACAGCTGTAATTGATATACCGTTTTCCTCAATAAAAAAGAAAACAACTAGTACCATCTATTATTGGTCATAAAATCGTCTAAATACACATTTCAGAGGAATAATTCTCTATTTCAGTCGTTCATGGTCTCCACTTCATACTCTTTCATGATTCTGTGCTTTCATCTTATAGCCAGAAATACTACTGGATTCAGTCTATTCCTGTGTACCACATTCGTATGGGGATTTTCTCATTCCGTCGGAGGGTGAGCATTTGAGCAGTTGATGGTCATATCAGCAAAGCTTGTTTGATCATTTCGATTTCTTTTTGAAAAATTCGTCTATAGAAAAATAATGTCCTTACAATGATTTTTTTTGAAAACCCCTAGCTTTTTTTCAATTCCCTAACTCTATTTCTGGATAAACAGAAGTCTCTTACAGAAGATTATGAGGTTCATTCCAAATAAAGTTCGAGCGTGGAGCTGCGAGAGTGTAATGGATGCCATGATATCCTTGGTGATTGCTGCCGCTCAAATCCGTACCCATGCAAGCGGGGTCCCAGTTCTGTGAGGGATAAAAATCCCGCCGATCAGAAAGCAAAAGTACGGGTTCGAAGCCAGTCCACAGCTTCCACACAACTGACCCGTCTTGTGAGTACTGAACGCCTTCCCCAGAAGAGTAATTCAAGTCTATATAAACACCCACAGAAGTCAATACCAATAGGATATGAAAATTGGGAATGGGAATGGAAAGTCTTATTATGAAAAAAAATTATTAGTTTCGTACCTTGATACCTCGGGACGGTGGTCCAGAGGTTAGTCACCGCTGGCATTCCTTGAGCGGCCGGAACGATGATTCTTCTTCGGAAGAACGCCTCTCAACCTTCAGAACTTTAGAAAAGCGTTTCCTTTGAATCAAAAAAAGTAAACAAAGATGAAAACAACAAACAACAACAACAACAAAGCTTTAATTCGGAATTTCACCGATTTCCGCATTGCTGCCAAAGTTGTGAAATTCACGATTTGGTAGAAGTGGCCATGCCTGCTCACTGCGTTTTAAATAAAACTACAACTCTCAAGTTCTGAAAGAATTTCTTCGAAGGACCCATCTCTGCAGCTTTTACCTTTGTTTATTTCGAGCCTCACCAAGTTTATTGAATCTGTGCCCTTTTAAGGACTTGAGGTTCCCTTTGTTAGCCTCTTGTAAGCCTCTTACCCACCATACGGAAAAAAATGTTCTGATGCTCAATACATTTTAAATTTTCCAAGTACAGGCATCTGGTTTTTGAAATTGTTTTAGAGTGTACGAAATAATGATTTTGTTTTTTGGTTTTAAGTTTTCCCTTCTTTTCAGGTTGATCTTGATATATTTTAATCCGGAAATACAACGTCGCTTAGTGGACATACGGAATTTCGGAAGGTTCCTAAAAGATCCTGTCACAGTGATTGCTGTCAGACCGACCACGACCGCAATGAGTGCATCACAGAAATAAATAAAGTTTTGTCCGTCTTTCAGTGATTTGACAATCCAAGGAGAAATAAAGTTGCTTCCAGAGATTCGGTAGGGGTATCGTGATCAGCTTCAGTATTACTATAGTATACTAACGAACCACACTAACAACACACGACCGATGTACACACAACATTGTTCCAAGCCTCACACAAACATAAGTAAACAACAAAAGGATACACTTCGTTACCGAAGTCAATTGTGAGCATAGGGGCGAAGAAAAACAACCCAAAAGGGGTAAAAAGTTGGTTAGGCAGGCGCTTAACAAGAAAAAAAAACAGAAAAAAACGATCCCAATGAGGAAATAAGCTGGAACAGAGGGTGGTCAGTGCAAGGCAACCTTATACAGGCCAACAGCGCTTGGCAAGGTCGTAGCGCAACAAGAAAAAGGGGTGCTCATGAAGAATTTCTTGACAGTATCAAAAAAACAAATAAACAAAAAATAAGTAAAATCTCGAATGAAAGAAAAAATGTAAAAATATAAAAAAATAAGAAAAGTAAAAAAGAATAGGTAGGGAAGTACATTTATTGATTTTCTATGGAAATTGTCGGCCGGTGACCTTCTTCCACTTATGTGGCGCTTCCTGACCTCTACCCAAATCCCAAAATTGCCTTATTCCGGCCGTGTGCTGCAGAGTAAGACACATCAGAGCGATTTTTTGCAGGCTTGGGAGTGTAACTGAACTGTAAATGTTCCAGCTGATGCAAAAGATGTTCTCGGAGGAACATTATCGTGAAGAGGCATAAACAGACTGAAGCTTCTTTTCGATACTTCCATGTTTTCGTGCTGCATATCCCTTCATTTACAATCTCAAGCCTACAAAAAAATCACTCTGATGTGACTTGCTCTGCAGCATTCGGTCAAAACAAGGCAATTTTGTATATAGGGTTCAAGAAAAGGCCAGGAGACGCCCCTCGTGTGGAAGAAGGTCATCAACTGACTCTTACCTGATTTTTATTGGCGAGGTGCTAACTATAACTCCCCGCCAATGAAGACAGAAAAGCAGTTCTCTTTCTAGAAAAAGCTTTTTTAAACGGCCACCACGACCTTCGCACTTGACCCATACAACTCGAGCCAGACCGACGCCCTCAACAGAACCTAATGGCACACTGTAAACTTGGAAATCAATTCCAAATGGACTAGTGAACACTTGATTAGTGTCTGTGATAGACTTGCTTCATCGGTTTTTCACTCTGCAAAATGAAAAACGTTATAATTATAGGAGGGATAGGAGCGCCATAATTATCAGTGTTTTTGAGGAAATCGCGCTTCAATGACTTCATTTCATTTTCATGAGAATAGACTCATCACACATGGCTCTCTAGAGAGAATTTCAAAAAATTGATTGACTATTTCCTGTGCGTAGTGGGAATTAGCTTAATTGATTACGGTTCGCTCTATTGCGACTGATACAAATAGCTCTCCATTGTATCAGCTGTACTCATTAGAATCTGTCGTGATAAAATGTACTTTTCCATTCTACCGATGTTTTGAGCTCGATGAAAGTCGATTTTCCACTGGCCACTTTTCATATTTTTTTTTTAGAATTTTCGTAGCCTGACCTGCTGGTTCACCTAGGTTTTTCAAGCTCTTTGACTGAAATAATCTTTAATTCTGTGCCATTCCATGAACATACATATGCGTCCCATTCTAGGTAAACTACCTTTCTTATCAGCTGATTGCTTGATCTATCGAATTTTGAGGACAATCCTTCCCCTGACTAAGATTCCCTTTTTCTTTATTTTTGTTGAGGCTAGGATGTTGTTCAGAAGTTTGGTCTCGCCTGTACTAAAGCTTTTCACTCCAGGCATTTCTATGAAAATATCAGGGTGCTTTGAAAGATTAGGTTTTTCCTCAGCGATAAATGTTTTCTCAGTAACATTCCCTGTTTCTGCCTTACCTGCCCTTCCCGAACAACTTCTTGAGCTCAGCTCAGTTGGCTCCTCCACCTAGACGTTATTCGATATAGCAGTCGAAGGCTTTTGAAATGAAAGACTCCGGATGAAGGCGGATTCCTCAAAAAGGTTCACCCTATCAGACATATAGGATCAGTTTATCATCGGATAGTTTTTTATCACTTGTTTATCGATGAGTGTTGTCTGTTTACTCAAAGGAGTGTCAGTAAACATCTCAAAAAAAATCCCATTTTCCTTTAAGTTTTCAGGTTTCCAGAGGACTTTCTCAAAGGAATATCGGCATCATGGCCGACATGGAAACTATCGAGGGCTATGAAGCAATCACCGTCATCAAGACTGTTTTGATAGGACTGGTACGTCACTTCATTACTTCTGAACTTGCGAAGCTTCCTTAAGTATCAATTTAAGTAATCGCAGGGAGGACTAGTCGATAATTAGAAAATGTTAAACCTTGTCAATTCCAAAGTCGAAGGTCCTTATTTTTTTAAAGATGTCCATCGTCGGCTTCCTGTGCAACTTTCTTTCGTTCCTGATTTTGATTCGGAACAAAACGTCCAGAAACTCGTACGTCTACATGGCAGCCTATGAAATCCTCTCCAATGCCTGTCTTCTTTCACTGTTTTTTCTTTGGGCTATGCCATTCACTCTATTGTGAGTTTTTTCAATCTTATAACATTTACTTTTGAATTCTAGTCAAATATAAATGAGAGGGATCATTGCAGTAATGTGCCTGCTGCACTCCAGAGACTAAATCTGCTCGTTGGACAAACGTCCTTGCTGTTCCAGGAATCGACAGTCCACAGTAGTCTCCTGATTGCTATCAACAGGTACATGTACTGATCTTTTTTCCCGTTCTTCAATAACTCCAATTTACTCGAAAATCACTCATTTTTCATTTCTTGCATACTCACTAGGGAATAAATAAATAAATAACAAGCAATTAAAAAGTAAGATGGGTTAGATGGGCTGGTGCAAAAACGAAGACCTTGTGACCCAGTGCTTCCGACTTTTCGATCGCTTCGGCGTCCACTTTGAGAACAAAATCTTCCGAAAGTTGGAAAAAGATACCCCAAAGTACAACGAGGATCAAAAAATTATTGAAAGCAAATGTGTTCAAAAGTACGTCCCGCAACGGACAGCACGTGATGACTGACCTTAGGAGGGTGGCTAATGGGTCCCGCGGGAGGGCAAACCAACATCACATAAGCGACAGTATGTGAGTGGTGGAACTTTTCATGAAAGTCCTAACCGGAAAGATCGGTCCTCCTCGTGACAGATGGAGATGGAGGACCAAAGGACTACATTACTTTGCAAGAGAGTCGAAGAAAAGCTGTTGAGGCCCTTCATGAAAGTCGAGTTTTTCAAGAACTGGTAAAACAAAGTACCGTAATGTTGTACATTACCATTCACTAATAGTACTGACGTAACAGCGATGAGAATTGCCAAAAAATGCCAAAGAAATTGCTTATTGAAGAATTAACGTGAAACACCTGAAAAAGCACGAAATTATGGCAATTAACATTTTTACACTGAGTCTATACTTATCATTAGCCAAATACGACATCCGAATTACGAAAGCATTGCACTGAAATCATTCGTTATCAAAGGGTAATAATGGAATCTTCTGGTGTTGGTCAATCTCTTTGGGGACGTGCCACGACTTTCATCTGAAATTCACCGGCCCATACCAGTCTGGTAACAATTACCCAATCGTGATGAAGTTGGGGGCTTGAACGAGCATGGATCCAGGCCTTGATCTTGAGACGACGATAAAAGCGAAGCGTGTGCATAGACGTCCCGTTTAACACAGGAACCGTTGAGCGAATGCCAATCAAGTCTCTAGTCGTCCCTGTCACTAGCCAAAGTAGCACAGTGGGCCGTCCTCGCTTGAGGAACGCGAGACACAGCATTCCTCCCGTTCGGAGCTTCTGTGTAAAAGTCTGACCACTCGTTGGCGGCCGTCCTGGTGTTCGCTTGACGTCCCGAGGGATCCATTCCGTAACCGCCTGGTCCAACGATCAACACTTTATCGCCTGATGTGCCCGGTCCACCTAATCTTCGACTTCTTGACGTAAGCAACGGTACCCTGACCTTCGTTCGTTGGCAGAGCTCGGAACCACGGGTTCTCTTTTGCTTTTGCGCGTATGGAGGAAATCAGAGAATCGAGCTCTACATATAAGTAAGCTCAAATTAGTTTTTTATAGGGTTCACATTACTGTTCCATTCATCAAAACTCAGGGGTATAGTGACAGCGGTATCTATGGCTGTTCAATCACTCAGCCATTGACAAGTATTTAATCATGCTTAAAAACGTTTTTGGCTACGGTACTCCCTATAAAGGCTACAACTACCTAGGATACCTAGGATGTACGTGGAGAAGAATTGGAAACAATCGTAGCTGCGTAGCTAGAATAATTAGTTCAGAAAGTTGAATAGAAGTAGCAGGTTTACTAAAAATAATTAAGTTACTAGGAGAAATTAGCAATTCTACAGAGATGTAATAATTCTACAGAGATGATGAACTCATCTTTCTAATCAGTTTCCCAGTTACAGATTTGTAGCGGTTACGTATCCAGCTAATTATCGGCACATATTCACAGGACGACGCACTACGTTATTACTATTTATAATAGCAGTTTGCTCATTTCTTTATAGTAGCGTCTATTTACTCGGTTAGTGAAGTACTTCTATGATTAGTATCGTTCTTAAGTGAAGCGAAGAGTATCTCCCACATCCCTTCCAGGGTTTTCTGGGAGCTTCCACGAGATTTCTACATAAGATAGATACCCGCGCGCATGCGTACACTGTTTCCGAATATACGCCTTCCTTGCTTGTTTAACCACATAATTACCAAATCGCATCCCTGGACTCGACTCGTACTTCTCTACGAGTTCGAGTTCGGCCACTCCCAAGATAAAACCCACGGAAACTTGTTCCAACCCTCTGACCTTGAGCTCCCCCAAGCTCAAGTCAGACCTTTGACCCTCCTGAACTTCTGATTCTGTACCCACCTCGTTCCAACTCTTCACAGCTCGAAACACAAAGTTCGAAGATGATTCTCGATCTGATCAACCCAGTCCGATATCCTTCTCCTACAGAATCCCTATAAATGCTGTACACATACAAGTGAAGTCTTCTACACATCCCTTTGAAGTGATATCTTTCCACACCGTTCCCAAGCTTGGAAGCTTCCAGAAAATTCCGGAAATCTGGTTCTCTCTGGAGTGTTCCCATTTGGCTCTCGCACAACCTAATACTGCTTCCCGTATTTACATAGAGTTTTCCTACTGAATGATTTTCAGATGCATGTAACTTCTATTTCGATCATACACACAGTAGATGGACGTTTGGTAATGAGGTCTGTAGCCAGGAACTGGCCTTCTACGTTGGAATGGGTTATAATGGCTTCATTTTCGTCGTTATCAGCTGCATTGATATAGCTGTTTTCCTGCGTCTCAGAGTGATAGCCAAAGTAAGTTTTATACAGAGTAATTAGGGTAAACAGCCTATATATAAGATTATACCTAAAGCTTTGAGCAGTAGAGCGTCCAACCACAACCACTCTCCTTACTTTACCCTACCCAACACTACCTTACCCTACCCAATCCTACCCTACCCCGCATTTCCTACCCAACCCAACACTAACTATAGTACAGGGTGTCCCAAAATTATTGGCGCCGATTTATAGCAATATATTTGAAACTTCTCAACTGCGAAAGACGATGGAATTTCTAGCTAACACTATGTGCTACAACATGCTAAAGTCGCATTTCAAAATATCCCACGTGAGCGCGAATAGAAGTCAAAGTTGGCTTTCGACTTGATCGCATGTGGCACGCAGGTATCCTTCTCTATTTCTTCCCAGCCGTCCTCCAGCTTTTCCATCCTAGGGCTCCAAACTGGGACTGCAAGCTCGACAAAACATCTCCTAATCAGGGACCATTCGTGGGATTCAAGTGGGTCAAGTTCTGGAAAATAGGATGATCATTCCTCTTCACCAATGAAGTCGGGCAGCTGTCGTCGGCACCACTCGCGGGCAAGCTTGGCTCTGTGGGTTGGAGAAGCGTCTTGCTGGAAGGACTACGAGATGTTTCAGGAAAAGTAGTCGGATCAGCGTTTCGTTTACTTCCATCAGTACGCCGTTTGAGTACTGGTCTTGGTCAATTTTCATGCCTGCACCGAAGAAACCATGAGCGGCTTACCCTTGCCAGTAATTTCCTAGGAAAACATCATTTTACTGTTCTGATAACAAACTTTTAGTGAAATATTACACTCTGGATGTTTCTTTCCGGAACGCGAACGTTTTGGTTGTTAGGAATGGCTTTATCGTAAAAAATTTCTTGACCAGAGAAAACGACGGAGGGTTGCGTGTCACCACTTTCGACTTTCTGCATTTTTGGCCCTGCAGTATCTGTTGAAATCGGAATTGAAGCGAAATCTCTGCATACGATAGGAACGGCAATGAAGCTTCTGCATGACATTCTTCCATCGCCATAACTCCTGTAAGCCGTGCCCGTTGACTTCCTTTTGATGGCTCACCCAGGATCCCGACCGGTTGGCATACGGATCATTTTAATAGTCTTATATTCAGAGACATTCTACCTTTCTATCTTCCCTGGTTTGTCTCTGATTCAATATTTTTTTCTATATCGTTTAATAGCCTCCTATACGGTTATTAGAAAAATCCCAAAGAATCTCATAACGCCCTTCCACTTCTCGCGCGTCAATGATTGCTAGTGGCATTGAATGAGCCTCCTCCATCTGAAAGATATTGGGAGTTCCACATTAGTAGCCATGCATATTGCAAGGAAACCTTCTTATGCAACTAATTAATAACAGGTAATGTGAATTTAATAGATTATTTCTATCTTAAAAATTATTGAACTTTGGCGCAAATAATTTTGGGACACCCTGTATATCATGCCATACCATACCATGTGACAACTTACTATACCCCACCAATAATTTAGCTTATCCTGCCCTCTCGCCGCCTTCCTCTCCCCTTTTCGCTTACCTTAAATTCCAGAACCTTTAAAGAGAGGTGACAGAACCACGGTGATTCTGGTGGTCACGGTTCTACTCAGTCTAAAAAGCATCATACCATTTTCCAGGCTTCTTGATGGCACACACTTGAATAAAGTTTTCCAAAACAAGGATATTAGGGATGTTTTCAGAAATCAAAAGCAGTGACAGGGACACATTCGACGGGGATGCAAAACAAATGGGAGCTCAAAAAAGAAACACGGCTATTTCTACAGGCACGTTTATTTTCCTTCAGAAAGCTTCTATTTAGAAGAAATTCACTGAGGACAGATAGTCTTTCAGAAAAGGAAGGGACGACCATGGGAAACCTTGAACGAACTACAGGGTGGGCCAAAGTTATGATTACAGCGCACGCTGACGCTCATAGCAATTTTTCTCTGAGTTCATAACAATTCGTTCAATTTCTTCCGTTTCGGAAGGTAGTTTACATTATTGCCTTCCTAATGTACTGAAGTCTTGATAGATTTTAAAACTAATCTAAGCATCTTCACCCGGTCGCTTTGCATTCAGAAGCACTTTCGGCACGGTGCATCCACAGACGACTTAACGTAAAAAGCCAGGAGATACATTCAATCATAAGACGCTTCCGAGAGATGGGAACAATTGCAGATAGACGTGGCGAACCCGAGAGGCTTGGGTTATATTTAGGGGGAGTAATGAGGAAGCAGGGCGAAAATATGCGTAGCAGCGAAGTTCATTCTGAGCCCAAAATGGCTAAATGAATGAACAACTCATAAAGTTTTCTGCGTGATATCGTGAAGCATCATCTGCACAACAAGGCCTTTATACGATTTAAAAGAGACTTCCCCGGTGAGCAGGCAAAGTAGAGGAGAAAGTTGGCTCACAAAAGCTTCCCCACCGCATCGGAAAAATTGTCGTACGGAATTTCCGTTCACCTACGAAAAGACGTTCACGGTGAAAAAGGTGCTCAATAAGCAGGGCGACAAAATTTTGATGAAGCTGAAAGAAATGGACGTGATGCAGCGCTGGGCTCATTGACTTTCTGCGATGGTCTTGGCGAGCGTCACCGCCGAAGCAAAAACGCCGAGTATTTTTGTAAATTAAGGAGTAAAAGTTAATTAGAAGACCTGTGCTACATAACCTTCGATCAGTGACCACTCTGATGCCCTGACCTATATCCCATGGATGCTTCAGTGTTGTGAACCTTGGCAATAGACGCATCCACTAGCCCAAACAAGAAGTGAAATCATCTCGAAAAAGCCTTGCAAAAAGCCGACTAACTCGGCGACCTTATGTGCGTGCCACCGCCAATGCCGTCCACCGTCGTCACACTGGGGTTTGGTGATGGCAGAGACAAAAAATCCCAATTTCAATGTACTATTCTGATAAGAGATTAGTGACAAACACTTTTCTGAAACTGGTTTGCTTTATTAGCTTTCCATTCGTTTTCGAGAATGTGATGTCCGTGTAACCACAATTTTGGCCCACCCTGTACATTCTTTTTCAAAAGAGAGGATATTTCGCTTCCTACTGCTGTTACCCAACCAACTTAGATGTTGCTCAGGACGCTGACGACCTCACTTTTGAGCAACAAGAGTTTGGAACGAAAGATTCAAGTAAAAGAAACATTGTCGACACTTCAGTTTTGTGGTGTTACTCATGAGGAACTTCTTAAAATCTCTAGACAAGCTCATATATCTCTCAATTTTCGATTGTGACCTCTCCAACCTGCTTTTGATACAGTTTTGTGATATCTTTTGATACTTCTAGTTAATCGAATGCAAATTGATAAAATTTAGAATGAATGTACTGCTTGTGAAAGTGAACGGATTCATCTCAGTGTTTATTGTTCGAATTATATAATAATAATTTCTATTTTTCAGTCACTTCTAAGCTCCAGCATATATTTGGCTACACTTGTAAGCTTCAATCTAGTTACTCCTTTGGCAAGCGGCGGATTTGATGCTTTCTTGAGCAGTACAATTATACCAATCATCGGTCACAGCACCGGAGGGTGAGCGATTAATTTTTCAAAATAGGAAAAATAATCATAAATGTGAGAAAAACCCCTCTATCGGAAAAACGTTATTTAATTCCGGACATTATTACAATAATTATCAGCAATTTTTTCTATTTCGAACGAATTGCTATAACTCCGCACTTGACTGAATGAGCCATTTCTCAGGACTTCATCACGTCATCAAAGAACCTGGACCAAAGGGGGAACTGGTTATCTCTTCAGAAAAATAGGATTCAGAATAATCTGACAACCGGAAGCACCATAGGAAAAGCGGCTAAGTCATGGAATCTGCATAGCGGGGCAGAGAACTTGTATTGTTGGCTGACCTCCAGCTTCGTGGCGACTTCCCTGGTGAGCAGCTTTATCGATGGCTTTATCGGTCTTTTGAACGAAGTCTTCGGAATTTCTCGATTGAAACAGTACGACAAAAGGTGAAATGCTGGAAACTGAAGGGAGGGGGGTTACTGTCTCTTATTACTCGCCTCTAAAGTTTCTGAAAACTGGCAGGAGCTCCATATATGTTTCGGCTTTTAAATGGATAGAACAAGAGTTTTTTGAATGATATTTAGATAGTCTTTAGCATATGTTTCCTGTTATTAACCAAAAATCATTTCCTCCTAGTTTTGGTTCCAGGTTGGTCCTAGTATTCTTCAACCCGGATATTCGAAGGCATTTGGCTCGCGTCCTGGGATATCTGAGGATCTCCAAAGATGTGTCTGGCATCAACACTGCTCCAGGAAGACACCAAATTTTTCACATATCAAATAAGCACAGAACTTCGAATATTTCTGCCATCGGGTATTTCGGGTGACATTTGTAATTATGCATTTGATAAAATTGAAAATTTTCAAGGTTTATATCAGATGTTGCATTCTTAACCCAACGATTCGAATAAATTCCTAGAGAGCGATGGCTCAAGAGATCTCTGTTCGATTCTACAACGATAATGCTCTGAATAGAGCTGCCCCTGGCTATTTGAAAATTTCTAACATCGGCTTATATTTCCCAAGATAACACCCAAGGTACACATTGTTATAAATTGAGGCAACGACACAAAGCGACTTGACCATTATTTGACCCTATAATTCATTGTATGGACCGAATACGCATTCAACCAGCATTCTACAATTCTGGGCAACAGTGGAGTGCCTGAAAGCACCCTATGAGTAGGTTCGATTGCCATGAAACTTCTGGTATTGAAATGGAAGATGAATCAGTGGGTATTCATCTACTTCTGATGGTTTACAGAAAAAGTAAAGTACAACAACGACATTAGAGTGCGCCATGCTTCCATGATAAACTGTCCATGGTACAAGTAGTTGGATGGGATGTGGCCCTTGTTACTCAATTCACCATTTACCACGTTTTCAGTTCCTTCTGACTAATGCGAACTCCAGTCAGGCATATTTTATTGTTGTTTACTCAATAAAGAAGCCGTTACGTCCCAGACGAATTATTGTTGACAGCATTTTCTACAGAATACACCTGCCAGCAGGCTAGCAGATGTGAGAGTAATTGAAACCTTCGTGAAAGGCTCTCCATTCTGAGCCATTCTGCGATTTCACCAAATCACTTCCTAATCGAACGTAAATACTTCTTCCAGAACATGAATAAATGCTACCGATCAACTAGAAAAGTAAACAATTCTTATAGACTCTCAAGCACTTCACGGCCACACTTTATCACAATCAAGTAAATTTCGTTCCGCTTGTTTTGAAAGGTTCTGAAATACTTCGAAATAAGTATGTCTCAAAGCGCGCGATGGTTCATAGAACTTCAATTCTCTTTAATTACCAGCCTCCCAATTAAAACTCACTCCTTCGAGTAGTTAGGCATCTTAGTATTCGACGAATTATCGATGGCAATCTATCTATCTATCATTTTATCGGCCAATTAATTGTTGTGATTAAGAACTGCTCATTTTATTGCTTACATATCTGAATTGCACCTTCACCTGTATCACCTGTCGTCCCGTTGATCATCGACTTCCTCGAGCGGGCGCCAATAACGTCTCCATTCGTCCCTGTCACGAGCCAGAGTGGTCCAGTGAATCGTTCTCGCTTCAGGGACACGAGGTTCAACATTCCTTTCGTTCAGAGCTTTCGTGAAGAAGTCTGACCATCTCGTTGGCGGCCTTCCTGGAGTTCGTTTGATGTCCCGAGGGATCCAGTCAGTAACCGCCGTGGTCCAACGGTCATCACTATATCGCATTACGTGTCCGGCCCACCTGATCTTCGATTTCTTGGCGTAATCAACGGCATCCCTGATCTTCGTTCAGTGACGGAGCTCGGAACTCCGGATTCCCTTCTGCACTTGCGTGTGTAGGGAAATACCGAGCATCGCCCTTTCTAAAGCGCGTTGAGTAACGCTGACAGCATGCTCATCCGCTTTCGTAGAGTCCAAGTCTCCGAGGCGTACGTCAAAGCAGGAAGGACAGCAGTGTCGAAAAGGTGACCGGATGTTCTTTGTCTTCTTCACTACTCCCTCGATATTCTTAAATTGCATCTTACATTTACAAAAATGCATACGCATGCTCTAGAAAAACTTCTGCAGAGAGACCAATGACCATCAGAACTTCTTCCAAATGCCAAAAGTGGTCAGGCTAAAAGTTTTCGTTTTTCAAGTGAATAATTTCGAACTATTGATAAAGTAACCGGCGACGCATGTTTTCATACACCCCTATGCCAAATAGCCTCTTGTCCCTTCGAGGTCCCGTACTTGGTATCAGATTCGTTAGGGATCTCCGTTTTTTGTATCAGTTGACCTCCGCAAGCCAATAAATCGCTGAAATAAGAATTCGGAGCACCGCTTCAATTCTGAAGAAAGTTAAAAAGCATGGCGCATCCCAAAAACTAAATGAATTGAAAAATGAACTGAAAAAACTAAATGAACTAAATGAATTGAAGTTTTCACCCTTTTTTCTTTTAAGCTGTGTTGCACTAGTTAATGACAAAGACACAATTCTCTCATGTGTCGCATTACTCATCAACGATCAGTACATTACTTGCTGAGGGAGGACCAAATGTCATACTAAGTCTGAGTACAATTCGACTCAGAACCCATAGATCACTCTCAGATAACGGTAAATGTCTGAGATCATCTGATCTCGACGTCACTTCCAGTTACAACAGATGAGTAACTCTTTTAAGTGTCACCAGACCGTGAAAGCCCTTCCCAGGGAGAATGAGTCAGCGGATACATAGTAAGCTCTGAATTAATGAGCTTCAAGCACTCTCTCAGCCTGAACCAGTCGACCACATTCCCGAAAGAGGGTTGGCTTGTTATCCCACTATCCCTCTGATCTCGCATCGTCTGGTCATCCTTAAAGGGCAAAAACCCAGGTTCTCTTCAGGGTTCCAGTCGTAGCTTTAATACTTTTCAGCATCCTAAACAGCTAATTTTCGTCCACCCAAAAAAAGTTTAGTGTTGAGATCAGATTTTCCCGTGTTGTCGCTTGCAGTAGAGTTTCCCGTTCCCGTATTAAAAAGCATTTTTGGACTTTGCCCAAAGCTTAGTTGTTTCATCTAAAAATGTTCTTGCCAGGAAGGTCATATGCCTATGTACTTTCTTTTTTTTACAGCCTTCAGTCAGGGTAGGAAAAGACGTCTATGGCTCATACTTGTCTGGTCAACCGAAGGAATGAAGTAATTGTAAACAAAATGTTGGGTCAAAAAATAAGAGTAACCCATGAAAATATTCGTTATGAGGTAAAATCTCACCCGCAATACCATGATCCAAGAATAATTTGTATGCATACTGATTCCGTGAAATATCATATAGACCTCCACAGGTCCTTCCCCACCCATGGAGTTAGTGTGAAAGGTTTCTCAAATATAAGTGGATTAAGAGGATTGATCGTACCAGGGACATTTTGGAAACTTTCACTGATTAGGAGCGCTTCTCTTGCACGGCCTTATAGATTGCTGTAGTTCTCCTCTTAACAGCACTCTTCGATGCTCAACAAATAAACAAGAGATAAATAAGCAGGAGGCATAAGCACTCATCTCTTTTCAAGGTTGCCTTTTCACAGCCTTAGGAGCCATTCTATTATCCCGCGGCCATTGTAAAAATTATTTTTTTCAATTTGATGATCATGGTAACTGATACTATCTGACCACCTTATTGAAATCGCTGCAACCATAAATCCGCATTACTTCCCTTGACCACCTAGAACCTTTGCGAAATAACAATTTGTAGTTAGTCCGAGGCATCGCTATACAGGGGTGCCCAAAAAAAAAAGAGACACTATGCATGGGGCCTAATCCAGGGCGGAATACGTCGCACCGATTGAAGCAGCAGAAGAATGTGATTGGGTAAATTGTACTAAGAATGTTGCTTGTTGAAAGGAAGCAGGAACTCGTGTGGTTCCTATATCGGCATCAAAATATGAAGCCGTCTTCCATTGCGGACGCGCTAGAGACAGCTTATGGGATATCGGTCGGCAACAAGCAGATCCGCAACTTTCTCAGTCGAGTTGCTCACGGACAGATTCCTGGGCATCGTCGCTTAGGATCTGGAAGACCGCTGACTTCCTGTAGCCCCGACAACTCCGCAATGGTCTGCGATGTCGTGGGAGACGAGCCTCTCCGACCTCAGACGACGCATCAATTTTGCGTGGCAAAAACTTTTGATTTCGTTCGTGCGGAAGGCCATTGAAGAATTCCGTGATCGAGTACAATGTGTTGTTGATTTTGCGGGTGGTAATATTCAGTCAGAATTCAATAAAGTTTGATTACATTGGTGGTACAAGCCGAGCAGTGAAGGTGCCTCTTTTTTTTGGGCACCCCTGTACAAAGCTCTGCAGTACCAGCTAGGAGCAACCACATTTGAGGCTTACCCAAGAAAAGTTCTTTGACCAGCTTGCCACTAGATTTTAAAATACTCAATCTTTGAGGACGCTGTGGGAATGTCGTGAACAATTTTGTCGGCACGCCTACCTATCAGCCCAAACCAAACAGGGTATTAACGCTGAGGTGGGTGGCAATTTCATATGAAAGGCGCTTTACTTCATCATATCACCTCACATTTTCTTTCATCAATTGATGCACAATCGCTCTTGTAGGTTTCTTAGAAGGAAGTGAAGGGCAATGAGCTTCTTATAGCGTTACTGTATTTGAGATAAGTGATCATTTGAACCCCACATGACTAATGGCCATAAATACAATATAATAGATATTTTCCAAGTATAATCAGTTAGGGCATTACTATTAAGTGTCATTCACAATCCTTATTTTGCCTTTGGATAATGAATAATGAAGGAAACAAAAGATTGAATAAAGAATGTCAATTTTCAGAAGTCCTCCTACGATGGGAATGGTGGAAGATTTTACTGAGCACTGGATGATTGCCATAATCGAAACAGCACTTATCGGTTTGGTTAGTTCTTTGAAGTTAATAAAGAATAATTGCATAAACACCCAAATTAGCCTAATGCTCAGCTCCTTGAAAGAGACAAAGAAGTTTGATATATATACATTTATAAAAACGACAGTATATAAAAGGGAATAGCCACAAATGGGCTTCAGCTGGAGCCTTTCGGTCCGAACTGGAGCCTTTTTGAAGCTATTTTGTTTTTATATACTCGTTTGACTTCATAGTTTTCAAAATATTCGCATCTCACCGACATTGTGAGAAGACTGAATCCTGCCGTGGTTGGCTTGACCTTGAAAAATTGAATTTTACCAAAATTTCGAGCCAGCCCAGCCTCAGGGATTGTAAGTCATTGTTACGACCGCTCAATTTGAGTTTCTATTCCTTCAATTCAGATAGAGTATCAGCTGGCTTCAGAGAGGTGTGACCATTTACATATATAAATAAATATCCTTACTATATATAAACCACAAGTTTGGTGTGTCTGTTTGTCTGTTTGTCTGTTTGTTTGTTTGTCCGTCACAAAATTCGGTATCATCTGAAGAAGCGTCTGGAGAGATCGGGACAAGTTCGGGATAGGTGGAGCCTGAGACAAGATTAACAGAGCACATATGAACTCTGTGAAGCTCCGCCCACAGGGGGCGGGGCAGGTGCCGGAGTGGGCGGTGCGAATAGCCAAACGTCTTATTTTGACTTCGAAAAAGGTCCAGACACCGGGAAAAAATGTTCAAAGGTGAGGATTGGGTCAACAAATCAGACGGAGGAGACCCACGTGCTGTGGGCGGAGCTTTCTCTAAATGGGCGGTACTTTTCAGATGTGTTCATAACTCGATCTAATTGAGGCGCAGAGGCCAGGAAAAAAAATTAAAGGAGTGAGCAGGGCCTTATGCGTGTTGGGCGCGCATAAGATTGGCAAAGCCCCGCCCACGGTGGGCGGAGCGTGCGTTGAGACGAAAGCTAATTTTCAAAAATGAATGTAACTCCGTTCGAACACGTTTAAGAATGCGGGAAAAAAGTGTTCAGAGGTAGTGGAACAAATGGGACCAAATCCTCGAAGTGGGCGGGGTTGGCACCGAAGTGGGCGGGGCTTAGATCAAAAATTTATAACTCTGTTCAGAAACGTTCTGGGATGCGGCAAAAAGGTATTGAGGTGTAAAAGAAGAAATTTGGTCAAATCCCAGAGGTGGGCGGGGCTGGCACTAAAGTGGGCGGAGTTGGCACTAAAGTGGGTGCGGCTGAGACGAAATTTTATAACTCTGTTTAGAACCGTTCTGGGATGCGGCAAAAAGGAATTAAGGTGTTAAAGAACAAATGTGGTCAAATCCCAGAAGTGGGCGGGGTTCGCACTAAAGTGGGCGGGGCTTAGATAAAATTTGTAACTCTGTTCAGAAACGTTCTGGGATGCGGCAAAAAGGAATTGAGGTGTAAAAGAACAAATGTGGTCAAATCCCAGAAGTGGGCGGGGCTGGCACTAAAGTGGGCGGATTTGGCACCAGAGTGGGTGGGGCTGGGACAAAAACTTATAACTCTATCCAGAAACGTTCTGGGATGCGGATAAATGTGATCAGTTCCCAGAGCTGGGCTGGATCGGCATTGAAGCGGGCGGGGCTTACATCAAAATTATTAAGTCTTTCCAGATGCGTTTTAGAACGCGGGAAAAAGAGTAAAAGTAATGTGGTTCGAAACCCGAAGTGGGTGGGGTTTGCGAAGAACTGGGGCGGAGTGGGGCTAAGATCAAAAATTTATACATCTGTCGTTCACGTTTACCATGACCACATAGGTGTACAACTAGAGTATACCACTGAATTCTTTCAAAAATTCGGCCAAAAGTTTTCTAACAGTTAGTATCCATGGTTTCACACACAGTGGTCCCTTCTACACAAGAGCAAACTGCACTACACTGCACTGCACTACATTCACTTGAGACCTCAAAAAATAAATTCTGCCATAACCGCGACCACACAGGTGCATACCCTGTAGAGACGTGTAAATCCCTACAACTACCCAAAGGGACTGCCCTTTCAAAGTTAGTGTTGATGGCCACATACAGCCGAAGCTACACAGAGTTTCTTTGACTAAATGGACTGCAGAGCGTATTCAAATTTGGGTAAACCATCCTCTGAAAGCAAATTTTCAAGGGAATTCACAGCGACCCCGACCACCCAGGTGCATAGCCTGTGGATATCTGAAAGTCTTCGCAAATTCATATATGACGTCTTTTCGGGATTATTACTAGAAATGGGAAGATGTGGGTATGCGACCTCGAAAGTTTTACAACCTCTCCTAGGGTACATGGCATGCACCCTACGGATACATGTTAACGAGAGAGGTGCACTTTACGACATGTCCTTAGGTATTGAGCTGCCTAAATCCTTACTATATATAATCCACAAGTTTGGTGTGTCTGTTTGTATGTATGTATGTACGTTTGTTTGTTTGTTTGTTTGTTCAACGTGAAATTCAGTACCACTTGAAAAACAACTTTAAGAGGTCGGGAGAAGTTCGGGATGGGTGGAGCCTAAGATAAGATCAACGGGGCACATATGAGCTCTGCGGAGCTCCGCCCACAGGGGGCGGGACAGGTGCCGGAATTATCGGTGCGAATAGCCGAACGTCTTATTTTGGCTTCGAAAAAGGTCCAGGCACCGAGAAAAAATGTTCAAAGGTGAGGATTGGGTCAACAAATCAGACGAAGAGACCCACGTGCTGTGGGCGGGGCTTCCTCAAAATGGGCGGTATTTTTTAGATATATTCATAGCTCGATTCAATTGACGCGCAGAGGCCAGGAAAAAAATAGTAGTAGTGAGCAGGGCCTTATGCGTGTCGGGCGTGCATAAGCTTAGCGAAGCCCAATGCAGCAAAAAGGTGTTAAGGCGTAAAAGAACAAATGTGGCCAAATCCTCGAAGTAGGCTGTGTTGGCACTTAAGTGGGCGAGGCTTAGATCAAGAATTAGAAACATTCTGTGATGCGGGAAAAAAGTGGTAAGATGCGGTAGCACAAATGTGGTCAAATCCCAGATGTGGGCGGAGTTAGCACTGGGGTAGGAGGGCTTACATCAAATTATTAGGTCTCTTTAAATGCGTTTTAAACGCGGATAAAATGTGTCTGGAGGCAATAAAAGTAATGTGGTACGAAGTCTGAAGTTTGTGGGGTTTACAAAGATGGGGACGGGGCTGAGGTCAGAAATTTGAACATTTGTCCTTCACATTAACCCTGACCACATAGGTGTTCAACTAGGGGATACCACTGAACTCTTTCAAAAATTAGGCTAAAGTTTTTTTTTAATTTAGTATCCTTGGTTCGACACACAGTAGTCCCTTCTACACAAGGGAGCAAAGGCACTACATTAACTTCAGACCTCATGAAGTAAATTCTACAGTTACCCCGGCCAACAGGTGCCTACCCTGAAGAAACGTGTAAATCCCTACAACTACCCAAGGGGGCTGCCCTTTCGAAGTTAGTGTTCATGGCCACACACAGCCCAAACTCCACAAAGTTTCTTCGACTAAATGGACTGCAGACGTATTTGATTTGAATACATCGGAGTACTCTTCATGGCCACACACAGCCCCATTTCACGCCCCAAAAAGAATAATGGCCTCTACAGAAGTGTTAGGGAAGAGGCTCAGATGACAAAGTTCTATAATGGAAATCAGAGCTCATGTGGCTCCGTCCCTTATGGCTAGAGCCCCCACCGCACGCAAGAGCGTGCGTAGCCGCCTGGTATACATATATATTTTGTGTTATACTCGAAAAAATTGGGGCTCAGGTGGTGGATGCAGTGGCAAGTGGAGCACTGTCACACACACACACACACACACACACACACACACACACACACACACACACACACACACACACACACACACACACACACACACACACACACACACACACACACACACACACACACACACCACACACACACACACACACACACACACACACACAACACACACACACACACACATACATACACACACACACACACACACACAAATCGTGTTTGAATCCTACATCGGCTCTTGCGAACGTGCCAATCCCTCTATCCCACAGAGGTCGGCAGCCTGCTAATAGACTTGTGGGTAAGGACAAAACCACCGCTTTGAACATCGGCTGGCCACCATGAGTCAGTCAGTGTAGAACGCAAAGACCTCGTCCTCTATATTTTTCGAAGTCTCCGCCACTTACTTCATGGAATCCAACTACTTGTTATTTGCCTAATCCCCCTGTTATGAGTGTCAAAAGCTATTTCAGACATCTGCCTTCGGTTTTCTGTGCAACTTCGTTGCCTTTCTGATTCTTATTCGACACCGGGCATTACGAAACTCGTTCGGCTATCTAGCAGCGTATCGAGCACTGTCTAATGCTGGTGTCCTTCTAATTCTTCTTTTATGGGCAACACCATGGACTTTAATGTACGGTTTCCCCGCCTTCAGAGTCCAGAGTGTCCTGAGAGGAATAGATCGGAAATTTTCAGGGAAATGCCGTCATCACTTCAATGGCCTAATCGACTTGCCGGTCAGATTTCCTTACTTTTTATGGAGTCGTGTTTTCAATGCAGTTTTGTCGTCACGATCAACAGGTAACTTTTGTGCTTTTTTCGATATCAAAATTGATCTTCCTCACAGACATTTTCATACTAGTAACAATGCAGTTCTAACGTTTAAAGGCGAGTTTTACGATAAGTTTGGGGTACCTGGTTTTCGAGGAGTGATGGAAGTTCAGACTATTGCAAAGGACGAAGAACAAGTAAAAATTATGTAATCAAAGGAATATAAGGCTCAAAAAAGTAGCGAAAATAGCTGTTGGACAATGATATCAGGAAAAAATTTGCATGGAAGGGTTATTTGGACGAGCTGTTTGAAAGTGTGTGCGAGTACGTACAGCTAGTTACAGTAAGGTGCCTGCGTGCTTCGTATTCTCGTGCTACAAATGGTGCGACCTCTACAGACACTATAATGCCGCGAGAACTCGTCCGCCTTTCAGTGTGTACGTTGGCTAAGCCGGTTTCGGGGCCCTCACTACCTCCCATCCAGGCCGTTTTCGATCCTACAGCGTCCTTTTTGTTATCTTTGGGGGCCACAGGCTCATCTAAGGGAGAAATTTAGAAACCTCAGCTATTATGAACTACACTTTTGACTGTACGATATCATTTATTCAGCTATACGATATCATTAGCACTACTACTTCAGGTTTGTGGCTGTTATCTATCCAACTCTCTATAGAAAAGCATTCAATGAGCGAACTACAGCAGTAATGCTACTGCTAACCACAACTCTTTCACTGATTTACTTTAGTCTTTACTTCGTAGGTGAGTCGTGATGAATCCATTTCCCAGACGGTAATCTCGCCTGATTTTCACCCATTCAGATGGTTGTAGCTTCTATTATGAGCACAAATCGGATGCATGGACATTTGGCACCGATTTTTGCAGCCAGAATTTGGCCCTCTACATCGATATGTGCTTCAATATAGCCCTTTTCTCTGTCAGCTGTGCCATCGACGTAATCGTATTCATGCGTTTACGATCATCAACCAAGGTGGGCCTCTTTTTTCCCCTTATATCAGATGCTCTGAACGGAGTTTTTAATTGTTGCAGAAGATGATGACCACTTCTGGAACTTATATGGAGCGAGAGAGTAGACTGCGGTTGAGGAGGGAAACGCTGCTGTTCGCTCAGGTAATGATTCTTTTTTCGATTACCGAATATGAAATTGGAGGTTGAAGGCACAGTTCACGATAACATTGGGTAATCCTGATTATGATGAAAAATGAAAGACAAGATCGAAACTAGTGCGACAGAGGTGAAGAAACTGCGTGCATCGGTGTTTCCAAAGTGAGAAAAGGCTCCGAAAAACCGTTAAAAAGGGTGCTAGACGAAAATGAGACCAGAAAAATGAAAAGGAGTGGGGCGTCCGGACGAGCTAAACAGTGTGTTTCACTGCGCGCGTGTGGGTCCTGGTGCGAATAACAGACAATGGTAAGCCAAAATTCATTCACTTATAAGCATAAATAAACAAAGAAAACCCTAGTAACAGCAGAAGTAGCTCACCTTTTTCAGCCTCTGGGAGTAGGAAATCAAACAAGGGATCGCGGCAGCAAAAAGAAAAACAGAGGAAAAAATGGGAAAAAACATCGCCTCATCACTCGGCGATTGGCTGATTGTGCAACGTCGACAACGACAACGACAACAATACAGATTGCTATTATTCGTTGTAGGATCCACGTCACTCGACGTGGGTCCTACAACGAATAATAGCTATCTGAATTGTCTGGCACTCGTCTAACGTGACACCGATCGAGGGGCGGGGAAGCGAACTAAGGCAGCAACGGGGCATCCACTATGCCCTGGACGTCGAGATTGGGGGAGTGAGAGGGTCCCTTCTACAACCTATAAGGGCCGCTGAGTATTAATAAGGTAAGAACTCAATAACATTTTTATCGTGAACCGTGCCTTCAACAAAGCGGCATTCCCTGAAGAGATGTGTGTTTTCTACTCAGACCTTCTGTTTACAATAAGGGCAGTTCTAGACTTAGCTGTTGACATAACTGCTCTATGAAGTTTTTGTGTTGTTCTTCAAAATATTCCATTTTTCAGGCTATTCTCAACTCGTTTTTGTATTCGTTTATGCTTCTTTGTTTCCATGTAATTGCTCAGTACACGTCTAGCTCATTTGGCCAATTTTTCTTGAAAACACTGGTGTGGAGTGTCGCCCATTCTGTAGACGGGTAAGTGCCTTATGTGCCTAATGGCGCAAAGTTAGATACAGATTGGACGGCTGCTCCAGATCATAGTGATGCATGTTTACTTTTCAGACTGATCATCATATACCTCAACCCGGAGATTAAGCGACATCTCGTGGGCATTCGTCACTTTGTCCAGTTTATCAGAGATCCCGTCAGCTCCAACGCTGAGAGAATAGGACCGGCCTACTCTACCACAATCAAATGAGAAGATGCATTGGCTAGTCATCGGTGACTTCTCAATTACAGTTATGGTTTACTACTTCACTGCACGAACTGATTATATTCAGTGGTCCTTTGTTAGAGGCAATAGAAGATCAGTGTAGCGGCCTGAAAAATCCGCCGAATATGTTCAAAACCAACTAGTATCGCCAATGTAAACGGTTTACATCGCCTATCGCTATGTATCGTATTCGGCGATATAAACCTATTGATAAATCACTAGCTTGCAAATTCCATCTACGGGATAATTAGCACCGGACCACACCAACCTGTTTACCAAGCGATACAAGGTCTCCTAACAGCGATACTCATGCGACGTAGACGTCATTACGGATGTTAAGCAGAATAAATGTTTATGATAAGTCATCGTTGTTTGTCAACAGCATTGTTTATTTAAAAACCAGTAAAGATTGATTATAGTTGCTCAATACAATCTAACCACGAGAACATAACTGTGCATGTCGTGATAGAAGCAGCCGTACATGCTCCGACCAGTGAGGATGTCCCCATTAGTGGTCGTCTGCCAATCAAGTCCGTGCACACCGCTGATGATTTCAGCATGCAAAAGCCATATACCGTCTTTCTATACGAAACAGATCAAAATCAGTCATTAAGGTCAACCAAGTTTTTCCAAGGGGGCTAAAATGCACTTTCATATTTCAGAAAAACTCCTGCAAAAAGTCTACCAACCTTCAAATTTTGTTCCACGTCTCAAAAATGGACAAGCCAGAGGTTCCAATTTACAGATAAACTATTTTGAATTAACGATAAAGCAACCACGAGCGTTTCTCGCATTAATTCAAACGGACGGCGGTTGCTCCGAGTGTTTATAGCTCACTATCAAGTATTCAGAAATTCGCGCAGTCATAGTTCAGGGACGAAAACCAGTCTCGACACCCGCCAACCAAGTCTCCCATCGCTCCAAGGTCTACTAACTGGTATCACGCTCGCTGGAAGGATAAAAGCACAAAACTTGTACATCAGTGGGCCTCCGAAAGCTAATGTTTAGGTCACATAGACACTCAAAACAGCACTTCAAGTCCGAAGGAATGTTGAATGCACGACGCATCCCAAAAAAGGTAATCGATCAATGTTGGAAGGCTTTACTTTTTCAGCTGTAAAACAACATCAGTTATACGACAAAGATCTTCCCTTGTGCGCCGCAGTACACTACTTGCTGGCAGAGAACAAAATGCATTTTTAATTCGAGTACAATTCGACTCAGAACCCATGGAAGACGGGCGTTAGGAACGATTTTGGAAAATCGATTTGCCGCACGCGGCTGTCGCGGACCACTCATTCGCCGTTATTACAGCTCTAGCGTTCTTCATACAGCTCAATCGATATACGATCATTATTTTATGCATAATTCTACTATTAATACTTTTGTTCTTGTATTTCTTACCTACCTATGCTACATACATTCCTTCGCGCGCGACGCCCCTCTCACCGCGACGCGACCATTCCGTTCCTAACGCACTACATTCGAACCCATGGGAGACGGGCGTTAGGAACGATTTTGATCACTCCCATAGATCACTCCCAGATGACAGCAGGTGTGGGAGATCCAAACATATTGTTGTAGTTGTCCTCCTTACTGAATTCTCCATCGACTGAATATCTCTGGAGAAAACTCAATAAATAAACAAGTAATAAACAATCAGAAGACATTCGTCACAGTCTCTATGGTCACATTATGATCCCGGAGACATATTAACAATGATATTTCAGTTTGTGGAGCATGGTAGGCTGATTCTACTCGATGGTATTTCCTGGGCTGAGACCAAAAAATTACAAAATTTCTGTTCCCTTAGTGGATCACATTGTCTCCGTTAACCATCCAGAGCCTCTTTGGAATAACATTATGTAACTCAATCCAGACACCACTATACAAGGCTCTGCTGTCAGCCGGGATAACCATATTGGAAAGCTCTATGACATATTTGCAACGTGATTTCAAGGAGTTTTGTTACTGAGAAAGCCGTCTGATAGCGAAGCACTGTGTCGTGAACGCCTTTTACCTTAGTAGGTATAGGCAAGCTTACGTACCTATACCTACTAATCGTAAGGTATTAACGGTAATTTAGCTGATGATTCCAATCAAATACACTTCACTTCATCATATCACTTCACATTTTCTTCCATTAATCGGTGTATGAATCGTCCTTCTGCGTATGGTTACAGCGTTTGGGTTCAATGACCATTCCAACTCTTCATGACTAATAGACAGACAAAAACAATATAATAAGTGCCTTTCTAGTAGCAATCAGATGTGGCATTTCCAGTAACTATCATTTTTAATGCTAAGTTTGCCTTCAGATAGTGAATCGTCGAGAAAACAACAAAAAAATTGAAAACATCATTTTTTGAAGTCTTTCCTACGATGGAGATGGTGAAAGATTCTGCTGAACACTCAGGGATTGCCATCATCAAAACAGCACTTATCGGCTTGGTTAGTTCATTAAAATTGATAAAAACAACTAGGTAAATACCTAAATTAACCTAATGCTCGGCTTTTGAGACGAGATAACAGTGAGTAAGCAACTATTGTTCTGATTAATGAAGTTGAAATTCCTTGGCCCAAAGTGAAACCCTTCTAAAGCTATTTTATTTTTATATAATTGATTGGTTTTATAAATAATTTTCAAAATTTGCCTCAAAACACATACACCGATTCATGTTCGAATCCTAGATCGATACTTGCCCAAGCAGGCAAACACTTCTATCCCACTGGTGTGGTTTAATTGGTACCAGACCAGTCCGTGAGGATAAAAGCACCGACTTGAGCATTGGTTGGCCACCATGGGGCCATCAGTCATTGTAAGACCCAAAAACCTCATCCACTTTATTTTTCAAAGTCTCCGCTATTTTTTCATGGAAAAAATAACTAGACATTCCCCTTGCAGTTAATGAGTGCCAAAAACCCTCTCAGATGTCTGCCTTCGGTTGTCTGTGCAACTTTGTCGCCTTTCTGATTCTTATTCGACACCGAGCATTACGGAACTCGTTCGGATATCTGACAGCGTATCGGACACTGTCGAATGCAGGTGTTCTTCTGATTCTTTTGCTATGGGCAACACCATGGACCTTTGTGTACGGTTTTCCCCGTCTTCGTACTTTTGCAGAAATAAATCAGAAATTTTCAGGGAAATGCCAACATCAGTTCAGTGGCTTAATCAACTTGCCGGTCAGATGGCCTTACTTTTCATGGAATCATGTTTTCAATGCAGTTTTGTTGTCTCGATCAATAGGTGACTTCTTCCGCTTTCTCGATAGCAAATCAGTTCTTATACAAGTCAGAAATGGGAAGGGTATTCGGGCGAGCTGTGGAAACGTGTGCGCCATTATGCAAAGCTAGCTACAGTAAGCTCCTCTTTGGGAATCGCTGGTTTCTCCTTGGGAGGAATTCCACAAACCATTTTTATCATGAACTGTGTCTTGAACTGTGCGATATCTTTGACACCACTACTCAAAGGTTCACGATAAAAATGGTTTCTGAGATTCCCCCACAAGATGAGTTTTAGGCCCCCGCGTATACCATATCTGGCGCTATGATTGGCCCGTGTGTATCCTCGGACGAGTTATACCGGCATTGTAGAGGCTGCGCTGCACCGAATACAAGGGAACCCATGTAGGAAGATCGAACAACTTGTCATGACCCATAGCAACAGTGAAAGACAGTTCTGTACAGTTCTGGCTTGATGTAGTCAGCTCTTTGTGCAATTGCAATGACTGAAATCTCGTCCGAATGCCCCTTCCTTGTCATTTTCGTCATGGAAACCTCGTCCAACCCATATTTTCCCCACTTTTGAGGAGCCATATTTTTCTCGAAATCGGCAAATTCTCTCGCGTTCTTCACCACCGCTGAACAATTCCCAATCTACACTTCCGCTTTTCGAATAAAACGGGTACCTCAAAATCATTTTAAACTGTGCCTTTGAGGTTTGTGGCTGTCATCTATCCAACTGTCTACAGAAAAGCGTTTAATGAACGAACTACAGCAGTAATGCTACTACTAACCACAACTCTTTCGCTGATTTATTTTAGTATTTACTTCGTAGGTGAGTCGTGGAAAATTCATCTCCCAAATGGTAATTTCGTGTAATGTCAACCGGTTTAGATGGTTGCAGCTTCTATTACGAACACGAATTAGATGCATGGACATTTGGCACCGATTTGTGCAGCCAGAATTTGGCCCTCTACATCGATATGTGCTTCAATATAGCGCTTTTCGCTGTCAGCTGTGTCATCGATGTGGTGGTATTCACGCGTTTACGAGCATCGACCAAAGTAAGCCTTTGAAAATCAGAAATTTTCCAAATAGACGGGGCTTTTTATTTCAGAAGATGATGACCACCTCTGCAGCTCATATGGAGCAGGCAAATAAACTGCGGTTGAGGAGGGAAACTCTGCTGTTTGCTCAGGCAAGTGTTGGTTTTCTGGAAGGGTTCGACTTACTTACCTTATGACATATTTGATCTGTGAAGTTTTTTCGTTGTTCTTTAGAATATTCCATTTTTCAGGCTATTCTCAACTCGTTTTTATATTCGTTTATGCTACTGTGTTTTCATTTGATTGCTCAATTCACGCCTAGCTCGTTGGGCCAATTTTTTTTCAAAACATTCGTATGGGGTGTCGCCCACTCTGTCGACGGGTAAGTGTCTTAAGTGCTTGATGGTAAAAGATCCAGATTTTCTCCACAGTCATATGGGGTCCGGACCTTTTCACTCCTTTTGATGACGCCTTCCTCTGCAATAGCTTTCTATTGTACAATAGCTTTCCGCATAGGAAAAAGAGAAACTCGTTAGCCTGGGCAGCTTCATCACCTTTGATTGACCTACTTTTAATAGATTACATGTGCCTAAACTAAGTCCTTCGAAACCCTTTGGTTCGAAGGACTTACCTTAGTTCAGGCACCATTTTTTGGTTAATCAATATCATAGTGATGCCTGTTTGCTTTTCAGATTGATCCTCATAAACCTAAATCCCGAGATTAAGCGACATCTCGTGGGCATTCGTCACTTTGTCCAGTTTATCAGAGATCCCGTCAGCTCCAATGCTGAAAGAATAGGACCGGTTTATTCTACCACAGTCAAATGAGAAGGTTCATTTGAATCGATTGGCCAGACATCTGCAACATCCCAATGAAACCTTTTCACTACCTCCTTACTGCAGAAATAGATTATGTACAATTACCCCGTGGTTAGAGGCAGTAGTGACGCAAGGTGTACTGCACTGAAAAATCGGACGAATCTGTTCAGGGCCGAGTAGTGTTGCCAGTGCTGTTGACCTTTTGATGAATCACGAGTTTGTAAATTCCATCTAAGGGGATAGTTAGTACCGGGCTACACCCGTCAGTGTATTATCGAACTGTAGGAGATTGTTAGCACGCCCACTGATAGAAAAATGCTCGATACATATAGTTGCTCAGTTGACAACTGCTAAAACTCCGCCCATTAGCTTCCATGACGCCCATCGTTCCTACTGTCCCTGCGTGATGATTGTGGTGGGTATGGTACAAAGTCTCTTAACAACGGTAGTCATGCGTCGTAGATGTCATTACATACTGATGTTGGGCACAATAATTGTTTATGGTACATTATCATTGTTTATCAACAACATTGTTTATTTAAAACTCATAAAATTTGTTTACTGTTGTTCAATACAATCTAACCACGAGGACACAAGTGTGCATGTCGTGATAGAAGCAGCCGTACAAGCTCCTACTAGTGAAGATGTCCCCATTAGTTGTAGTTTGCCATTCACGTGCCTGCGCACCGCTGATGGTTTTCGAGTACAAAAGCCATGTACTGAGAAATAGAAAACAATCTGGATCAAAACCAGACACTGAGGTCCAACGAAGTTTCCGGAGGGGTCGGAAGTGCACGCTCACACTTCAAAAAAACTCGCCCAGAAAGTCTACCAATCTCCAAATTTTGTTCCACGTTCCAAAAATGGATAAGCCAGAAGCCATAGCCCATAATCAAGTATTCAGTAATGCGCACTCATAGTTCAGGGACCAAAACCGGACATGATATACCCCACAACCAAGCCTTCTGTTCCTCCAAGGTCAAGTAACTGGTATCACACTTGCTGGGAGGATAAAAGCACTAATTTGTACATTCGTTGGCCTCCACAAGCCAATGTTTCGGTTACGTAAACATTCAAAGCACTACTACAATCCTGAACGAAAAGCAGATGCATAGCACTCCCCAAAAAAGGTGATTGATTAGCGGTGAAAGGCATTATCCTTCCTTCCTTCCGTTGTACAGGAGCACCAGTTATACTACAAAAATCTTCCCTCATGCGTCGCATTACTCATCGACGATTAGTGCATTACTTTCTGAACAAAATGTATTTTTAATTCTGGATACAACTCGGGACCCTCTACACAAATCGCATAGATCACTCTCAGACAACGGCGTAGCAGATGCACAGTAAACTCTAAATTAGAGGATTTCAAACATTCTTTTGACCCGAACCACTCAATCGTTCTTCCAAAAAAGGACTAGTTACTATCCCAATTCCTCTCTAATCCATATCGTCTACTCAGCCCTGTAAGACAAAAGTCATTTCTGTTTAGAGTTACAGTAACAAATTTGGTACTTGCTCTGGATGCTGACGGATTCGTATGAACCCTCCCAAACAACTTGAGTAATCGCAGGTGATTACATATAGGTTAAGAAGCCCTATTTTGAACCATAGCGTCCACCAACCAGTAAAACAACGAACTTCGATGCTCTGATCAAACCAAGTTTCAGTTTGGAACAAAGCCAGATTTATTTCATGTTTTCATGTTGCGAAGTACTTCTGAGCTTCGGTCGTAGCTAAATTGCTCCAGGTACACTGGTTATACCGGGAAGTTCGTATGTCTAGGTAGTTCTGCTGAGGTTTTGTAGCCTATTGACGTGAAAGAAACTAGATTGTCCCGACAGACAGTCGTGACTCATACATGTACCTGCCTTCGATTTCTGATCAATTAAAGAGATTGAGTAATAATTAACAAAATAAAAGGTAAAACAAAGTTTTTTGGGAACTTTACCTTTTTTGAGATACAGTATAAAATTAAGCATGATTCAAGACTAACTTGGATGAGCACCAATTTGATAGCATAATAAATGAAAACCTCTTTCATTGCCAGCCAGTGGAGTTTGTGATGAAGGGTATGCACCAATGGATGGATCTCTTTTCCTTCTGTCTATAATGAATACCGCAGTAGAATGATTCCATCTTGAGAAAGAGTTTTGTTAAGATTTGTTCTAGAGATGTGTCATGGGGAGCATGAGAATATCTGACTCAAGATCTGACCTAATGGCCGAGCTAAAGAAGCATATGAGCTTGCAAAGACATTATCAGTGCTCGATCTGCTAGATGCTCAGAAGCCATCACATTCTCTCGCTCTAAACATAACTTATGCTCTAATTATAAGCAATCAAATGAAATTGGTGTATTGTGCATTACATTTTTGTTCGAGGTGATAAAAATCTGCGTTTTGGTGAGATCTAGGAAAAACCTCTTCTTGAATCCTGGAGACGGTCTGAGTAGCCGATGTGGCTGTCCATTTGATTTTAACCTCTCTCGTTGAATAAAAAGGAAAATTCAAAAAAAACAATTGGGTAGGTTGAAGAAGGAGTTTTATATGCTGAAGCTCCACATGGGGTGCCTTTCTCTGCGCCTCGAGGGTTCAGGTTATGTAACCCATGACAACGGTAACATTCCACATTGTGGAGTATGGTTTACTGATCACTGCCGGGAAGCTGGGTAGCCTCCTTGAAATTGATTTCAATTGATTTCATTTTTACAGCATTTCCTGTACTACGTGTACTACGCTCCAAAATATTCGGAAAAACCCAAAAATTCTACACTTCCCTCCCTAATGGACCGCTCTATATCCATAGGTATCCACTCAGGGCGCCTTTGAGGTGTGGCAATGTGACTCATTGCCAGGCTAGACTTATCTATGTATACATAGCTTTGCTGCTAATCGAGAACAGCCACATTCAGGCTTTACCCGAGGAGATTTCCCACATTTGTACCTTGCCTGCAAGATAATTAGTTTCCAAGCGAGCTGTTGCGTAGCGGGGAATTGTGTCGTGAACAACTTTTTTGGTATGCCTACGTCTCTACCTAGACCTACGAGGTATTACCACTGAGATAACTGGTAATTTCATGGCATAGGCACTTCAATTCATTATATCGCTTTACAATTTCTTACACTAATTGAAGTGTAGATCGCTCCTGTAGCTTCCATAGACGAAACTGAATAGCAAAGAGCCTCTCATATTGTTTTTATGTTGGGTTAATAACCACTCCAACCCAATAGACTAATTGAGAGTCAAAAACACTTTAATAAGACCCTTTCAGAGTAGCAATCAATTAAGGCTATGTTTAAACAATTAACATCCCTAGTATTGATTCTGCTCCTGGATAATGTTTCGTTAAGGGAATCTCAGGAACAAGTGCAACTTTCAGGATTTAGCTTTACAATGGAGTTGGTGGAAAATTTCGTGGATCGCGGAGTGATCATCGTCCTTGAAACATTGCTTATCGGTTTGGTTAGTTCATTCACAGTTCACAAATGAATATGTAAACATCCAAGTTAACTTTACACTCGTCTCCTAAAACCATATAGTCGGAAAATGGCAACATTTGTTTCAATGAAGTTGAAACTAACTGGCTTAATCTAGGCAAACCTTCCTAGAGATCCTTCTTTTTCAATGTTTATATTTTTGATTAGTTTCATAGGTTTCCAATTTCTCACTCCCTACAATGTGTTAGGGTTGGATTTACTCGAGGTTTTCTTCAGACTTCTGGTAGTCCATTTCTGAGATTTCACTTATTGTTACTATTTGTTCGATTCAAGCTATCTGCCTTTTCAATAAAACTAAACCCTCAGCTGGCTCAGGAAGACGTATAACCATTCGTAGATAGTAGGTATTTTACTTATAAATATATTTTTTGGTTAGGCCCAACCGAATCAGGCCCTAGGTGGTGTGATGGCAAATGACCCGCTATCACAAACGCATGATCCGGTGAGCGAACCTCTGCTAAATTCTTGCAGAGGCCAAACGAACCTTCCATCTCTCTGTGGATCAGTTAACTGGTAATAAACTCGACATGGACTATGAAAGCACTGACTTGAAGAACCGCTGAACACCGTACGCCATTTCGCACCTTAGGCAATTAAACTGCCGCTACGACTCTAAATGGAAATCAGATAAAGGGACACACCCCGGGAACCTTATTGATTGATGCCAAGTAATTTCATCCTTTTACCCTCTATATTTTTCAAATTTTTTTAGCATTTGCTTCATGATTGAGGACCAAAAGCTATTAGATTGTAAGAAACATTCTTGACAATTTGGCAGCTAATTTTCAAAAAAAAAAACATAACTCATCACAAAATGAATATTTTTATCCTGTGTAAAATTTATAATTGTATTTTTAAAAAAATTAAAAAAATTAATTATTTAATTGTGTAATATTTTTATTCGATTCTACGCATCTTTGCCAACGTGACACAAGTTTGCTTATTCCACCTTCCTGAAAGTCCAGTGATCTGGATTCCGAAAATTCAAGAATCACAGCTCCCATGCTGCTTTGATTTTTAAACTCTCGATCCTTTAAAAAGTTGTCCAGATGTTCGAATGAATGGAAGTCAGTTGCTGACAGGTCTGATGAGCAAGGTGGAGGGTGGAGAGTTCGATCCGCAGCTCGTTCAACTTCTAGAAGACCATTTGTGACACATGCGGTCGGCCATTGTGCAGTAGCAGGCAATTCACTAGTGCTGGCTGCATTCGCTCTAGTTTTGCGAACATCTGGTGCATTCGATCACAGTGGGACTATGTGGTAATGGTTTACTGAACGATGAAGCCAGTAGTAGATTGTTCCATGGCTAGACCACCAATCTGTAATCATTGCCGTCTTGACGTGTGAAATTAGCTTAGGAAAAGTTTTTGGAGGCTCATCTACACCTATCCACCGAACGAAACGTCTTCTGTTGTCATATACGGTCCATTTTTTATCACACGTCACAATGGCTGAATAGTATCATCCCTTCTCAGCAAGTAACTTGAAATTTTAGGCGCCTCTATTGCTACTTCTCCGTGAGTTGATGGGTCCCACTTGTCAAGTTCTTCACCATTTTAAGCTTCTTGAGGTGAACACTATGAAACTATGGGAAATGCCCATACGCTTGATAGTATCTCTCAATGGTTGACGTCAAATGGCAAATCATCGTGATCAACTAACGATGGTCGACCAACTCGCTCTCTGCCTTCCTGTCACTCGTCTTCATTTCTAAATTTCTGAAACCAGCGGGGAACCGCTCTCTGATGCATTGCCTTCTCCCCATGCAACGTTGATGTTTGTGGGTGGCCCCTTCGCAATTCCACCAAGCTTGAACTCGTCAAGTAAAACCGTTCTAAAGCAATCTTACCCATTTTGGAAAGAAGGTCTCGAATATTTTACAAGCTTTATGGAATTTCGTGAAAAGTGCTACGACAGAAAGAGCAACTTATGGCTCACCTATGGAGCGCAGTATATCGATTCGTCCGATTTGCATTCGCCAAAATTTGAATTTATATCTCGCGTGCGCGGGAACGGCGAAAACTTTCCTTACAATCCCTTTATTTCAGATGTCTGCCTTTGGTTTTCTGTGCAACTTTGTCGCCTTCCTGATTCTTATTCGACACCAAGCATTACGGAACTCGTTCGGTTATCTGTCAGCATATCGGGCACTGTCTAATGCTGGAGTTCTCTTGATACTTCTGCTGTGGGCAACACCATGGACCTTAGTGTATAGTTTTCCCCACCTTTGAATTCCAATGTATTTTTGAAGAAAAAAATCTAAAAGTTTCAGAAAAATTCCGACGTCTGCTCAACGGCTTAAAGGCAGTGTTCACGAAAAAATTGATTCGGAGATTTGCACATGGTTTGAATTCGAAGCCCCCTCTGATGCCATTCGTGCAGGAATTAGGTCGGGCGAAACAGCTGAATAGGGCACGATAAGGCCAGGAACTTTGGGGGACGGGATGCCTCCGCCCCTCGCTAGGCTGGCTACGGGTTCGAATTTTCCTTCACCACTTTCGCACTGGAGCGAAGTTGGTGAAAAATCGATACGCAGGTTGGCAAATTGCCAGGAATGATCAGCTGGTCGACCGCCTCGTATAGGAGCTATTATTCGGCTGTTATTTCTATTATTCGCGTATCGTTTGTTTTTTTTTGTTATTAATTTTTTACGGTAGCATTCTTCAACTATTCTCGTAAGTTTATTGAAGATTTTAACATATTTTGTGTAGATTATTGCATGCAAATGTTTTTTTTTATTTCAGAAACTCCGTTAGTTTCGATGTGTTGTCTGTATTGCGGACATTGCGTCGCGTTCGCGCATTCCCGCACAAACACTCCTTAACCGTCGTTTTTTTAATGTGAAAGCCGTCCACTCCCCCTTTCCAGCTTTTTTTTTTTGACCTTTGTATTTCTCTTTGTTCATCGTTTTTTGTGCTTGTTTCGTTGTTATCGCTTTTTTCTAGAGGAGTCCTACCAATTCCCGTCAAAAAAGGGTACCGCAACTTTTTTGTAAACACTGCCTTTAACGAACTTGTTGGTCAGATGTCCCTATTTTTTATGGAATCATGTTTTCAATGCAGTTTTGTTCTCTCGATCAACAGGTGTCTTTTGCGGTTTTGGTCGATCTCAAAACTAGTCTTTTAAAGGGCATTCTTATAATAGTACTAATGTAGCACGCTGTTTGCAAATGGCCAGCGAACTTTATGGACACCCTAGTAATATAATAGTAGTAGAGCTTAATTATGCGATTTCAATGACCCTACTACTTCAGGTTTGTGGCTGTCATCTATCCAACTGTCTATAGACAAGCTTTTAATGAACGAACTACAGCGGCAATGCTACTACTAACTACAACTATTTCACTGCTTTACTTTGGTATTTACTTCGTAGGTAAGCCATGATGAAGTTTCCCCTTCGGATGGTGGGTTCACCCAGGTTTCGGTCTGTTTAGATGGATGTAGCTTCTATTACGACCAAGCATTGGATGCATGGACTTTTGGAGTTGATTTGTGCAGCCAAAATATGGCCCTCTACATCGATATGTGCTTCAATATAGCCCTCTTCGCTACTAGTTGTGTCATCGATGTGATGGTATTCAAGCGTTTGAGGGCATCGACCAAGGTGGTGGTCCTCTTCTTTTAGAAAACAAAAATTCCGAAAGAACGGGGCTTTTTTTAGAGGATGATGACCACTTCCAGTATTCATATGGATAGGGCGAATAGATTGCGGTTGAGGAGGGAAGCTCTGTTGTTCGCTCAGGTATGTGATAACTTTTTGGATTAAGAAAGATATTCCGAAAAAAAGTAGTAGATGTTGTACTGGAAACCTTTCGAAGGCACTTGGGTGAGCTTAGACCTACTTGAGTGTGGAAATATTTTTGTTCTGAGAATTTTGCTGGTTTTTTGCAGACATATCAAAGCTTTCAGGCTATTCTCAACTCCTTTTTGTATTCGTTCATGCTTCTGTGCTTTCATCTTATCGCTTATTTCACCACTAGCCTATTCGGTCATTTTTTCTTTAGAACTTTCGTGTGGAGTGTCGCCCATACTGTAGACGGGTGAGTGTATGGTAGTGCCACATCCAGTTTTTTGGCACTTATATGAGGCAGTTCTGGGACCTTTTCATTTATTCGATTGCAATTTTTCTGTAAGTAATGTGACTTGGATGGGATATACCTGAGTAAGGTCTTTCTGGGAAACTCAGGTACTGTTTCAATCAGAATCATAGACGGATGGTTGTTTTTTCAGACTGATCCTCATATACCTCAATCCCGAGATAAAGCGGCATCTCGTGGGTATTCGTCACTTTATCCAATTTATCAAGGATCCTGTCAGTTCCAATGCTGAAAGAGTAGGACCAGTCTACTCTACTACAGTCAAATGAGACGGTACATTCAATTCGATCGGTCACACGTCAGTAGAACTGTACGAATTGATTATATATTGTGATCCTTTGGTTACAGGCAGTGGAGGATCAGCATAGCGCCTGGAAATCCCGTCGAATCTGTTCGGGATCGCCACCGTTGTAGAGCTATTGATAAATCACGAGTTTGTAAATTCCATCTAAGAGGATGTTTAGCATCGGACTACACCCACCGGTCCACTGCCGCATCGGAGAAGGAGACTGTTAAGTCACATACTGATGTAAAACCGACTTATTCACAGACAGTTGCTCAAGCTCTGCCCATTAACTTCAATGACACTCACCGTTACTACCGTTCGACGGTGGTGGATACGGTACAAATTCTCTTATTAGTAGTGATGGCCATGTGTCGTAGACTTCATTACGGATGTTCAGCAGAATAAATTTTTATAATACGTTATCGTTGTTTGTCAACAGCATTGTTTATTTAAAAGTCAATGAGACTTGGAAAATTACAAATTTCCCATACAATCTAACCACTACAACATAAGTTCGCATGTGGTGATAGAAGCAGCCGCACAAGCTCCTACCAGTGAAGACGTCTCCATTAGTTGTATTCTGCCAATCACGTCCCTGTGCTCGACTACTGATGATTTCCGCGTGTACAAGCCATGAACCCGGCTCTCAATATGAATCAATCTGGATCAAAATCAGATTGAGGTCCAACGAAGTTTTCCTGAGGGGACGGAAATGCACGCACACACTTCAAAAAAACCTGTGTGGAAAATCTACCAACCTTCAAATTTTTTCCATATCCCAAAAATGGACAAGCCAGAAGTTTGATTTTACGCTAAATAATTTCTTATTGGAGATGATGCAACCAGCAACGTATCTCACATTCCTTCAAACGGACGGCGGTTTCCCTGAGTCGATTTGCGCACTTATAGTTCAGGGGTCGAATCCGGCTCGATACCTGCCCATGACAACCAAGCCTCCCATCCCTACGAGGTCGAGAAACTGGTAGCACCTCGTTGGGAGGATAAAAGCACTAACATGTACATCCGTTGGCTTCCACAAGCCAATATATCGGCCAGACAAGCATTCAAAACACAGCTTCCATTTCATAGGAAAGTCGAAGGCTTGGCGCGTCCTTAAAAAACGAGAGTAATTCACGATTGGACCTCTATCCCTGCCAGTTGTGTAATACGACAAAAATCTTCCAACATGCTCGCATTACTGGTCGACGATCAGTACATTACTTGCTGGGGAGAACAATTGTATTTCTAATTCTGAGTACAACTCCACTTAGAACACGTGATCACTCCCAGGTAACGGCAGGTATGTGAGATCATCTGATCTCGACGATACCTCCAGTTGCAACATAGGAGTAACCCTTGTAAGTGTCACTAGACCATGAAAGCTTTTCCTTCCTGAGCTTTTCGAATATTCTCTTAGCCTGGACCAACCAATCGTAATCCAAAAAAGAGCTGGCTGCTATCCTGGTTCCTTTCTAATCCATATGATCTGATCATCCTCTGGGTGAGAAAACATGCCTCGGTTAAGAATTACAGTAACAGCTTTGCTACTTCCTTTAGATACAGCCTGGTTCTTGTGAACGCTCCCGAATAACGTGAGTACTTTTTAGCTGATCACGCATAGATGGTAGAGCTTATTTCAGAGTTCGGCTCCCAACAATCAATAAAGAAAACAACTTTGATGTTATGTTCATCGCAAACTTCAGTTCGGAACCAAACCAAATTTATTTTTGTTGTAGGCCTTGCAAAGAATTTCTGAGCATTGACCCAAGCTAAGTTATCCAAGTGTAGCCTTTTAACGTTTCATAGCAGGGAGTTCATATGTCTATAAGTAATACTGAGGTTTTGTAGCCTTTTGACGTGGCAGGGAAAGAAATTGCTCCCGACAGACGGTCATGGCTCATAGTTGTCCACGATTTCTGATCAATTGAAGGATTTAAATGATTACTCACAAAATCAAAGCACAAAAAAAGTTCCCAGGAAAGTTGTGATTTTTGGGATACATTACTCAATTGAACATGATTCAAGACTAATTTGGATAAGCCCACATTTGACAATACATCACACGAAGGCCATTCTCGTTGTCAGGTGTGGGGTTTGTGATGAAAGCTGTGCACCACTGGATGAAGTTCTTTTGAACTTGCTTGTAATGAGCAATACAGAAGAATGACTCGATTTCAAAAATAAGTTCCTGGTAAGACTTGCACTGGAAATGTGTTACTGCCATGCAGAAAAATTTCTGGCTCAAGATCCTACCTTATGACCACGCCAGAGAAGCATGTATGAATGTGAGTTTGCAAAGACGTCACCAGGGCCCAATACAACAAATGCTCAGACACCATCACGTTATCTTGCTCTAAATGGAAGCCTTTGAATAAAATATTTGCTCCATGCATTGCATTTTGATTCGAGCACAGATGAACCAACAAAATTCAACGTCAAGGTGAGATCCAAGAAAAACTTGCTCAGTTTGGAAACGCTCGGGATAAGCTCTCTGACTGAAGTTCTTTTCACAGGTCGAGTATATAAGAAGACTCAAAAGCCAAATGACAAATATCAAAAGTTGGAGGTAAATATCATAGGCTGGATTGGATATTTCCGAGGAGCGGATTTCCTCTGTGTCTTTGTCAAAACGCAAAATTCTACGCCCTTCCCCCCCCCCCCCCCCCTCCCCCCTTCTCTTAGTGGTCTCTCCATAGGCAAGCAGCCAGAACCTCTTGAAACAACAGTGTGAATCAGACTAGACTTCACTATACAAAATTCTGCTGGTAACCGAGAACCGATCCACGTCTTAAGTCTGTCTTAGCAGAGCTCTTTGACAGATTTGTATCTTGATTCCGAGATGATTGGTTTCTATGAAAGTTGTAGGGTAGCGACAAGTTGTGTCATGAACGCCTTTTGAGTCACGCCTAGGTTTCTACCTTTACCTACGAAGGTATTAACGCTGAGGTAACTAATAATTCCACATTGAAGACACCCTCTTCATCATATGACTTCAAACTTCTTTCATTAATTGATGCATAAATCGCTCCTGTAGGTTCCCTAGAAGGAGCTTTCTATGTCACTACTGCGTTAAGGTTTAAAAATCAATCCAACACTTATAACTTATCGAGAGTCAAAACCAATTTAATAAAGTACTTTTAGAGTGGCAATCAGTTAAGGTCATTTTCAAGCAATTAGCGTTCCTAACACTGATTTTGCTCCTGGATAATGTATCATCAAAGGTTCTCCAAGTGAAATGAACAACTTCAAGTGATGGAATTGGTGGAAGATTTCGCACAGCACTGGGTGATTGTCGTCCTTGAAACATTGCTCATCGGATTGGTTAGTTAAATACGAATAAGTATGTAAACACCCAAGTTAACCTAATATCCGGCTTCCAAAGCAAGACAACCAGTGAATCGGCAAAAATTGCTTCAATGAAGTTGCAGCTTATTTGCTCAAACTCTAAGCCATGCCCTTCCAGCGAGCCCTTATCTTCGATTTTGGCGACTTGTTATTATAATGAAGCTGGAGTGAATGAACTAGGATTAATTTACTGGGATCAGGTGGTACAGTGGGAGGTGGCGCACTACCACAGACTCGTGCCCGAATCTCTCATCGATACTCGCCCAGACCAACGAACGAAGCCTTCCACCTCTTCAGGGTTGGTTTATTGGTACGATACTCGCCTGAGAGATAAAAGCGACGGCTCGTACTGGCTCGGCTGGTCAGCGCAATTCAGTGCATGGACCGCATACGCATTCAGACTGCCCCTATAACTCCTAATGAAAGTCGAACGCATGGCGTATCCCAAAGTGGGATTGATTAACAACTATTTCAGCCATCTGCTTTCGGCTTTCTATGCAACTTTGTCGCCTTTCTGATCCTTATTCGGCACCAGGCATTGCGGAATTCGTTCGGTTATCTGTCAGCATATCGGGCACTGACTAATGCTGGTGTCCTTTTGATCCTCTTGCTATGGACAACACCATGGATTTTAGTGTATGGTTATTCTCTTCCTTCGGAGTCCAAAGTGTTTTTTGAGGAGTAAACCGGCAAATTCCAGGAAAATGCCGACATCAGCTCAACGGCTTAATCAACTTGCTGGTCAGATGACCTTATTTTTTATGGAATCATGTTTTCAATGCAGTTTCGTTATCTCCATCAATAGGTGGGTTCTGCATTCTTTCTCGCTCTCAAAAATAACCTTCTCCATAGTACATTTCTCTACTAGTAGCTATTTAGTAATAGCGCTTAATTTTGCGACGTCAGTGACCCTAATACTTCAGATTTGTGGCTGTTTTCTATCCAACTTACTATAGAAAAGCGTTTAATGAACGGACTACAGCAATAGTGCTACTGCTAACAACAAGTCTTTCCCTGATCTACTTTGATCTTTACTTCGTAGGTAAGTCGTGATGAAACTCACTCTCAGATGATGAGTTTTCCTAATTTTCAGCCGGCTCAGATGGTTGTAACTTCTATTACGACCAAAAATCAAATGCTTGGAGATTTGGAACCGATTTATGCAGCAAGAGAATGGCCCACTACGTCGATATGTTATCCAACATGGTCCTCTTCGTTATCAGTTGTGTCATTGATGTGATAGTATTCATACGTTTACGCTCATCAACCAAGGTGGGCCTCTACTCTCAGGAACCAGAAGCTCTGAGTGAACGGAGTTTTTCTGTTGTAGAAAATAATGACAACCTCTGGGGCTTATATGAAGAGAGCGTATAGACTGCGGTCGAGGAGGGAGACCCTGCTCTTCGCTCAGGTAAGTAACGATTTCTTGGATTATCAAAGAAAACCCGTGTGTAAACAAAAAGAACGTTGCGAAAAAAGGTGTAGATCTCTGCTAAGCTGGTTTTGACTATGAGGGTTAAGCTTTCCATTACATAACGGTTCATATAGGCGCTATGTCAATTTTTTTTTGTTGTTGTGCAAGAATATTCCATTTTTCAGGCTATTCTCAACACGCTTTTGTATTCGATTATGCTTCTGTGCTTTCATCTCATTGCTCTTTTTACGTCCAACACACTAAGCCACTTTTTGTCTAGAACAATCGTGTGGAGTGTCGCCCACACTGTAGACGGGTAAGTGTATGGTAATACCACATGCAGTTATTCTTAGCAGTTTATATGAAGTAGTTCTGGGGCCTTTTCATTCCTTTTTATCACAATTTTCCTGTAAGCAGTGTGGCCTGGATGGGATGTACCTTAGTAAAACCTCACTAAAACACTTAGGCTCTGCTTTCATCAAAATTATGATGAAGGATTTTTACTTTTCAGGTTGATTCTCATATACCTTAATCCCGAGATTAGGAAACATATCGTGAGCATTCGTCACTTTGTCCAGCTCATCAAGGACCCCGTCAGCTCCAGCGCTGACCGTGTAGGAACGATCTTCTCTTCCACGTTCAAATGAGCAGGTGCACTCAATTCGAATTGCCAGACAGCAGTAGCATCTCATTCCCAACTGTCCACGACTCCTTCACTGCACGAAATGCTATGATCTTATGGTTATAGGCAGTAGAAGATCAGCGTAGGTGCCTGGAAATTCCATCGAACCTGTTCGGGACGGGTTAGTTCCCCACCGCCATAGACCCATTGATAAATCACGAGTTTGTAATCCCATCTAAGGGTGTAGTGAGACCATACTACACCCATTAGTGTCGTAGTGAAGGCAATGTTAAGTAAAACATCTTCTCAAAGAGTGCTCCGATGACAGACAGTTGCTCGAACTCTGCACGCTGCTTACTGTGACGCCCATAGCCCCGTCTACGACTATGATATGTGTGATACAGGGTCTCTTAACAGCGATACTCATTCGACGTAGACGTCATTACGGATGTTAAGCGCAATAAATGTTTATGATACGATATCATTGTTTATCAAAGACATTGTTTATTTAAAAGTCAATGAAACTTGGTTGCAGTTGTTCAATACAATCTAATCACGAGAACATAAGTTTGCATGTCATGATAGAAGCAGCCGTACAAACTCCGACCAGTGAAGATGTCCCCGTTAGTGGTCGTTTGCCAATCACGTCCCTGTGCACGACCACTGATGATTTCCGCATGTACAAGCCATGTACCCGGCTTCCGATAGGAAACGATCTGAATTAAAAGGAGCATCTGAGCTACTTTGAGATTTGGTAGTAGTTACAAGGTGTTCAAAAAAGTTCTGAGCTCTGTGTCGGTGACAAAAAACGCGATATCCAAAGAGATCACTAGGAAACAAGGCCTTCAAATACACAACCAGTCATTCAACCGAGCAGGACTAGGTAGTCAGTTTTACCAAAGCTGTAGAAATGGGTGAAATGGGTTCGCTGGACACCTACCTGGTCAAGAACATTTTTGCTGAGCGCTCCCATATCATGAATATATGAAGCCATTGCGTTGTTGATGAACCTTGCCAGATCAGAGTCACGACATGTTGCTGCTGTTATGGCGGATATGTTGGTCACTCGATTCGTCTGCAAGGATATAAAGAAGAAGACTCTTCCGAGAAAATCACGCTATATTCGTTCATAGATGTGCATGACACATGCTCTAGAACAGAAAACAACTGAACATCGCAAATAAACAAAGAATGGTGGGATTATAGATTACGGAGCAGAAAGTGGCAAAGTGAAAAACTAAATAATGCAGAAGTCTCTGGATCTGTTCACTATACTCGGTCTCCTCCTTGGACTTGGGTGACACCGACTTCAACCCCGTCCCTGCCACTCCCCCTCTTCCTCCTTCCCTTAATTTTATTCCTCAATATACGTTAAATGCCTTCGGATCTTTCAGAAAGAAATAATGTAAAGTTTTAATATGCCCTGATAAGAACTTCCCAACTTTTTCATGCCACTAAGAGGTCCCAATAAAAGGGGGGGGGGGGTCAAACAATCTGAGGGAATGGGAAGGGTTGGAGAATGATAACTTGGATAATCACGAATTTTTCTGAAAAATTGTTTCTCGAATCAAATGAAATTCTCAAATGAGATGAATCCACCTTCTAGTTGTTACATTCACTTCTTAAACTGTGTAAGGTCCCCTCTGCTCTTCCACACTGTCTGACGAGATAAGGAAACATAACATCCTCCTTCCTTACCGCCTCCCGCCTTTCCTCCCCCCCCCCCCTTCTTCCCCTTCACTTCCATTTGAGTCTGAGGAATTGAGTAATCCACCCCGTACTTGATTTTACTCCAAAACAACAAATAATACAATATAAATCACAACAATAACAAATACCTGCAAGTCTACGGCACGGATATACGATGTCGGTGTATCGAAGGGTGCTGCACATTCAGCTAGAATGATCAGAAACCATATGATAAACATTGTAGACCGCGAAATGAGGGCATTTTTCATCGAATGTTATGAATCCCGCCTCCCACTCGATGGCGCAATATGCACTTCAGCCAAGCATCTCTCCAAAGTTTACATTTGTCGGCGTCACCACAGCTCTAACAGAACGGAGAAGTCGCTGTCATACAGCCATTTACAGTTACTGGAGTCACAGATGAGTAGATTGTATTCTGGTCAATAGTCAGAAAATCGTCATACAGTGTACTCAGCTAAAAAGTATCGCGCACTCAGAATGAACCCTACTCTAATACAGTCTTCTTCTCCTGGTAGTCGATCTTGCTAGTAATGCACGAAAATGACAACGATATTGAAGAAGTGCTCATTTGAAAAGAGGAAAGCTTCCCGAAATGAAAGCCAAGTTTGTGGAATCCGAATCCAACACGCTGCCAATTGCCAAAGTCCCTGAACAACAGGTGTTGTTTCTGATATTGTCCCTGATAACACAGATCAGTGAAAGTCGCTGGCTTCAAAGAGGCATATAAGACTTTTGACTCTCCTACACCCTATAAGAGCCACGGCATTCTCATTCTGAAGACATCCGCCTTCGAGTCAGAAGTCAACATTTTCCTAATTATACACCGTGTAATTCGGACCTGTCGAGGAAACCAGTCCTTTTCGTCTGCCGCTATTGAACTGATAGAACACCTCTTTTAATTGATTACTGAAACCAGTCTAAACCACGCTTTTCCACTGGCGACAGCCGAGTTATAGCGAATTCAACAGTGCTCAACTCAAAGTGCACCCAGGAAAGGTGTTTCACAGTCGCGACGTGGTTCCTACTTTTGAGTCGTAATGAGTGTGTTCGACTTCAGTTTTACAGGTAAAGATTTATTTGAATAATTTCATGCATATTATTATTACTATGATTATAAATGGTATGTACAAGATTAATAGTTATTTTACAGTATAATACATGGTATTAGTGCATATGGTACAAGGTTACTGTAAAACAGTTCTACACCAACATATGAGGACTGCAACCATTTGTGATAGCAATACGTCTCATTGTCCGTTCAGCTTGACGCACGTCCATTTTCAGGCGATGCTCCTCTTTCAGCTCTAATTTGATCTTCTGTTGAGATGGGCAGTGCCTAAATTCAAGGAGTTTAAATGAAGGACACCCCCGCTGATGGATTCCTCGCCCATCGGTTTTACGGAATCGTAAACTATGGGAGGTAAGGAGTGAAGCAAAGGTAGTATCGTAAGAAACATACATCAAGGTGTGGTTATCAAAACCATCAGCTCCACAGAGAGTGCACGGCTTCAACGCGAACAGTTCTGGGCACGATGTCTTTAAATGCCCACATGACGGCTTGCCCACACTTCTACAGTAGGCACAATCCTGAAACACCAGTTTTGTAGGACCAATTCAAATGGAAGCACATCATAAACCGGCTGAACCCATACCGCTCCAGTGTAAGACCCGCTACCGGTAGCTTTCTCGCCGCTTTTCGGTAGAACACCAGGCTTTGGAGTTTGAGTTGCTGATTTTGTACTACGGAACGTTCCCATCGGAGGCCAACTCTTCTGGACCTGCAAAAAATTAACATGATAGATTCATACTCCTAAAGAGAGATGAGCCTACGGATAAATCTTTCTAGTCTTATTCAAGAGATTAAACACTAGGTGAGGAACAGAATTCGGAAAAAAATGCCATATAACTGCATCAGCTACTTCCATTCCGACATCAAAGGTAATTCAACTTTGGTCATACTCACACAGACACTAGATGGTCCCAAATGATGACCAATGATTTGAAAGGCGAAAAATGAGAGGCAAAAGGACCAAGAAAATGAGAGGAAGAAATGAAGGAAGAGAGGTAGATTGAAAGTGTTAAAGGTATTACCTTCAAAACGCGAGGACCACCATCAGAACGACATTGGAAGCTTGTTGCCTGAGCTCGAACAGGATTGGATAATTCCTGAAAAAATAATTTCTGGATGAGAAAAGCCACACAAGACGGATTATATCGTCCCGTGAATGTGTGGCACAGTAACCCGAGTTCTCACTGGGGCGCGCTGTTTGCTTTGGAGCGCGGGCGGTTAATCCCTTTAAGCTTAAGATACCGAACTGTTTGCTAAATCTCAATCGAATTTAAGAGACTATCCCACGTTCTATTCAATCACATCGTAAAAAATCATTGAGTAGAGACGATTCTAACCATCAAACGGGGTTACAATAAGAAATACACAAAAACTTGACGTACACAGTACATAAGCATAAAAGAATCTTATCACAAACACAGCTGAGAGTGAATCTCTGCACAATAATGGGTTGTTTTCGTAAGCAGAGAGGAAAACCATGAAGAAAGAATGATGCAACTCAGTGAAACTTCCCTCACAACTACTTCTCTCAAACGATTTCCATACAAATTCCATCAGTTTTTTCATCGAATGGTACTTATGGTAGTATCTAAGTCGGCTTCTTTTACGTGAAGATCTGTAAGTGACTGTTTTGGGGTGTAGTTTTTTCGCAGCTTTCTTCTGTGGTACTTTTTCGATGTTGTGTACTCCTATGTCAATTATACGGTGTTTTAGGTCTCCTGTTGTGTTTAATTTATTATGCAGTAAATGAATTTAGTGCTAAAAACTTCCATCAAACTTGATGTTAAACTGCCTTGTCATTTTTATGTCATTGATTGATGGATTCGCGATCAAAACAATAGTGAAACATCACTAAAAATGTGCCTAGTTTCACTAATACATTTAATTCTAAAAAAGCAACTTTGACAACCAATGATATCGCGGAGAAATCATGCTCAATATTTTGCGGAGGTTTCGTTCCTATATACAGAGGGTTCGATTAAATTTTCAGCTGTGAGTCGGATGCTCGTCACTAATTTCGATAGTTGCTAAACAAACACACAGAACAGATATTCACGGCAATGACTATCCGAAACAATGATATTGTAGGTTAAATCCTTCAAAATACTCACTTCTTCTTCTAATCTCTTCCTTCCCTAACCCATCAATGAAGATTTATAAAGATTCTCAGACCTCTTAAACAAATTCCAAATATTGAAGACGCAGCTTAAAGGGGTTAATCGCCCGCGCTCCAATGCAAACAGAACGCCCCAGTGAGACTCGGGTTACTGTGTCACACGTTCACGGGACGATATAATCCGTCTTGTAAAAGCCACTAATCACAATACATATTGGGCGGTAAGTTGTTGGAAGGTAGACAGATTCCACTCACTCGGTTAAGGGGTTTCGCTGGTACCGAACGCAGCTGGTCGGTCGGCTGGAACCACAGAGGCTCCTAAAACGAGCTATAATTCTAATAATCTTACGGATAAGACCACAAAACAACCCTCCAAACTCGCCTCTTCCGCTGTCGCTGTTGATAGCATATTATCCATAAATGATGTGTCTGAAAAAAGAGATTCAACTTTCATTGTTCAGCTTAAAATCCAACACCGCCTAATGAACTAGATGAACGAGGAGCCGATTTGGCTCAACTAAGAGACTCTTTAGCTCAACCCTATTTCTTAAAGCGATTGTGGGGGTCCATTTTGAACAGGCTTGATAGTGACACATCATTGACATCACAACTAAAGGATGGAATGATACCGAACCCCTATTCCTACAAGGCTTTGAATACATATCGTCTCAAGGCACTCGCTGACTCTAGTAATCCACCTAGGACCCACCTCCTTACTGCGACCACCTCAGGTAAACGATTTTTCGAAAACCTGTGATGCATCAGACGTTAGAATTACCCGAGTTATGCCTACCCAGGGAGAACCAATTGCTTTCGGGACCGATTTTGTAGAAGTCAAACACCTAAAACCCTTTTGGGGACACTGTTTTCATAGCACCTGTTCCTATTGCGCCAGCGATCGCGTGAGGACCATCACTGAGGTGCAGTAGGTCGACTGTCCGCTCGTATTTCGCAAATGCTGGAGGAAGTTTCACGAGGTGTCACGAACGGACTGCTGACTCACACTCCCTTTCGATTTGCTCCATCTCACGTAGACTGTCTCGATTGTTCCCAGGTTTCTCATCCAAGAACCTCGAAATGGGATAACTACCACGAAACCGGGCAAGCAATTCCTAATAATCTACGCCTTTCCTGGGACGGCTTCAAATAAGCTTCAGACAGGACGGTGTATTTCATTTAATCTAGATCATGGAAATAATCCAGATCTGGTGACAAGATGATCCAGAGTATTTTTAGGGAACTTCACTGACAGTGGGTACTAGCTGGAGATAGGCGGTCAAAGGTTGGCACAGATAGACAACAGATAAGCACTGAAACGAAAGTTGAAGGGGCATTTTCTACACCTCGACATGAAGCTTATTTGCAATTGATTCGGATTGATCGTATCAGCATAATGAGAAAACATTTGTCAGCAGAACCCAGCACTGTTAAGAAAAGGAACCACTCAAAGTATCCCCGCATGGAATGTGTCCCAACAATCTGGGTGTTGATCCCACATTGAGCCAAGTCTTGCGAAATCTGCACTTCCCTTAATCCCTGGCGAATCACATTTAGCAGCTCGTAAATTCTGTAAACACTCATCGACCGAGAGTATCAATAGGGGCAATAGGGGAACTGTGTTGGAGCTCAATCTTCACCCGGCTCGCACTAGGTGACTTACTGTATCCGAAAACCTGCGAGTTAAAGAATTTGTCTGGTCCAAAATCATGACCCGGATAATCCTTCAACATCAAGTTCCCACCCTAACTCAACTCGGGGTAATTGCCATACCAACACTTCACAACCTCTCTTTATAGTACCAAATTCCTATGGGAATCTCAACTGCAGCATAAAAACGAATCTCGAGGCAGCTCATTGCCTTTAATGTATTCAACGCACCAACAGACGTATATGTTTCTTTGGCCCCAATAACTGTTTGAAGAAGCTAATATGATCTATCATACCTGTGATGTGATAAAGACCAGGAAATTCAGATGTTGTCTTGGTGGGACCCTCGACCGAACTCCAAATTTTGTTCGGGAATGGGGCGATCGACAGCATAGGAATGGAGGATTTCTGGAAAATAATTTTATTAGTCGAGGGAACAGTGTAGAAAAGTCTACAGTAAGACAAAAATGAACTGTAAGGGCATCCATACTGGTGCCAAGGAGTGAGTCATAAGTGAGAGACTAACCTCTCTTGCCACATCCGCGAGCGAGACACGTGGAACCCGCCCACATATCCAGCGGATCTATGGTTTTCCACCCTAGTACTCGAGGATATAACACTATTTATGAGTACTCATCGAGTACACTGAACAGGAAGTGTGACTACTACATTCCTCCCACTGAACCCCTGCCCAAGTGGCTCAGTATTTACCTGAAACCCCAATTTTAAGTTGAACCCACTGTCACACCGGGCTCCCTGAAAAAAACAGCTTGAGGCATGCTTCCAGATCAAATGGTGGGCAGTCCAAGGAAAGTATAATGGAGCCTCATGCCTCGTTGTGCCCTCGATTTCTTAACGAATGCTTAGGTACACCTGAAAGCAGTCAGCGAAAGATGTAAAACTTGCTGAGAGATTTGAATCATCAGTAAAGGCATAACATGGCTACGGGCATCGTCTCCCAGAGACATCATCTTGGCATCCAGTCGTTCAATCCGTATGGTAGAATCACATGAACGAGGTTCCTGGTGGATAAATGGAGTATAAGTTGGGACACTAAGCGTTAACCATCAAAAATCAACAGGATGAACTTCTCGAAAATCAACAAAATGAGCACAGAAACAACCCAGTATGGTAGTATTTTTCCGAAAACACCAACTACTACCCAGAGGCCACTCAGCTCTGAGCCATGTTTATCCCCCTGTACCTATAATTAGAAAAGATTTCTGTACTTCATCGGTTTCAGGCCGATACATGGGCAAGGAGGCTTATTGGTGGTGCCCTGGTAACGGTACTACTCAGGTAATGGCGAAAAACAGAGTTTTTGCGAGTCCACCTAGGAGATGACCGATAACCAGCCACTTTGTCACACCGCTTAGCGTAGGCTACAGTTTATTTTTAACAAGTTATGGATGGAATAAGGCCGACTTGTTTCGGTTCGACCCAGGTGTCTTGGGATAAATACCGTACCTTTCGGAAGAAGCCCAGTTGCCTGTACCATACAGCAGCCTATCTAGTAGACTTTGTATCGCTATTGCTAACGCGACCCAATGGAGAGCGACGTACAGTTTTATTGTCTCCTGAAGTCACAAGGTATGCACACAGGTGCAACCGGACACGGAACACGCCACTGAGGTCATTCGAAAAACTCAGCCTTTCTTCTATTCACCAAATTTGAAGAGTTCCTCTTCAGTCGATCGACAACAAGGAATTCAGTTTTTTACGAAAATTTCTTTCCATGTAGCGAATTACTGTGTCTTGATCACGTTTTGTGAAGGAACGGTATGCCAGGACGATTCGGAATGTCATTTCCGGTCTGCTAAACTTTTTCTATACTTGTGAAGGCTTAGATTGTAAGTAGAGACACTTGTCTATGGAAGGTAAGCCACGGATTTGGATATTTATTGATTTATCGATCGAAACGGAGGAATTGAAGCATGGGAACCCAAAGGCCATCCAGTTAGCTGAGCACCTTCCCTTATCTACGAAGATTTGCATAGGTCCAAGAGAAACAAAAAAGGAATCGTCGCTCCCCCTCAACCAGACCCTTCATGTCTTCACTGCCAAATTTCTAACACAACGACTTGAACAGTCATGTGTCAAAATAAAATTCTCTAATCAGGTTAGGGAAATCCTTTCAACTCGCATTTCCATTAACAAATGAAACAGGTTTTAGAAGGGTCGTTGTGTTATGGAAATTTGAAAGAGTGGCTGCATGAACGGACGATAGTTTTGCGGCTAAAAAGCTGGCAAATATGGAAAAAGCAGGGTTTGCCCTTTCCTTGTCGGCATTGCTCCCTATTTCAGAACAAGTCTTCGCACTCGAATTCCATCCCAGATTGTGAGCGTCTACGCAGTGAATTACAATTCCGCAAATGTCAGTGACTATATTTCCTCTGGCGAAACTGGTGTCAGTTAATCTATTCAGCAAGGGATGGGAGGCTGGGTGGTCTAGGTCTATGTAGCGGTGTGGGATTTAATGCCCTGACTATGTGGGTGGTGATAACGTTCCACTTGCCTAACCTCAAAGAGATGATCAGTCGAGGTATCCGATTAAGGAACGTCGTGACATGAGCGCCTTCATCTGATGAAAGGAGTGATATTGGATGTCATGGATCCAACGAACTTTGTGGACGTTCTGCGATTATATGCTGCCTCTCTTCACCTACCATATATGGACAGCTTTTTGAATGTTTGTCGGAACAGGGTGCTGATATATAGTGGAACTGTTCACTGCACCCTGATATGATGGTTAGGCAGCGACGATCTCACGCAATAAGGGGAAATGTGTGGTTGCACACGTGGCCCTGGGTCTAGCCACTTAGGTCAGCCCTTCACACCAGCTCCTCTCCGGTAAGATGGGGTCACTGACTTGTACACTGGCCAGATGGAACTCCAACGGACCAAAGAAACCAACTTCATGTGACTATTTAAGAGCAAGTTTAATTTCGAATGTGCCCATTTTCATTTAATGGAAAACACCCATCGCTGTCGCCCGTGAGTGCTTATCCACCGCTCGGGGACATTGCTCTGACTCCTATTATGTGCTGTAGTTCCGATTATTTCTTCTCACAAAGTTCTGATATGGAATCCAGTTATGAGCCACAGCCACGTTCTCCGTAATGTCACCGATGCTCTCTTCGAGAGGAACCATATTGTGGTTAGACCTCCAATTTTCACTTTTTAAAATATTTCCGAGTGAAAGAAGATCATTCGGCCAAGTAAGACTGTTTCCCTTTGGGAGTTCCCATATGCTGCACTTGAGTGCTATTTATAGCTTCTAAAGATTAACTTGGAATTTCCCTCTATCGATAAGGACTGTAACGATTACGGACTTTTTCAGGTTAGAAGAAATCATATGTAAACATTATAAAACCATATCGATGGGATCGCAGAAGCACTCATACTGAAGCTCTCAAATTTTTAATATCTGAATTTCGCGAATATTTTTAGGTTTTTGATTTTCTGCTTAATTAACGGAAAGAGGTAGATGAAGCTGTGGATATAAGCTGCATGGTGCATCTGTAGAATGCACAAAATGTCGGAATTTCTATTGATCGTGCATTGAATAAAAGTAAGACCAAAAATATATTTCGAGAGCTTTTTTGTGGTCATGAAGCATTCTGAAAATGCTCGACTCTACTGATGGGTTTGAAAAAGGTTTTCAGAAACCCTCAACATTTCTTTAACGATTTTTTCTTGAATAGAACTTGAATTGAATAGAATTAGAGTGCATAGCCTATTCCAAAGATGAAAGTCTAAGCGTACGGCAGATGTGAGCGAGCGCTTTCCGAAACGGTACGGATTGAGTCAAGTATCCAATAATTGATTATACTTGAGAGCGATGTTCGGTTTCTTTATATTAGACTGCCTCCTTAGTTCCGTGTGAACATCTCCCCTCCCTCCTCCCTCACCGTTCCCTCACCCCCTGTGTTCCGCATTTTTGACTACATTCGAACACGTATTAGGTCCATACAATGGGGTACGAGGCCGACCAGCGAAAAAAAATCGGTATTTTCAATCCCACGGACTAGTTTGGGAACAATTAAACGACTCATAGGGAGGGAAGGCTCAGTAGCCTGGTAGATTTGCCTATGATCTGATCCCCATCCAAATAAGTGGGAATGACCCACTTGCTTACCTTTCTCCTGTATGTGTATTACAACGAGAGAGTTCAATGCTTCCCCCGTAGGCAGTGGTGGAGAGGTCGCGCGAGGGCTCCAATCAAGAACCGCCGTAACAAAAAAATGTTCCAAAAAACTTCATGTAGTGCAGTGAAGGGAGCATCTGATGATCCTGTCCTCCCTTCCTCCTCCTTCTTTACAGTTTTCAAAGGTAGGCGATTACTCTGCTAGTACCCAACGAAGAATTACTGTCTGTGTTCCCATGTGTTGTCACCCTCTCACCCATGTTGTATGTCCCAACGAACGCACTCAAAACGACCAGTTCTCTTCGACAGTCAGTCATCATTGTCAAATGTGTGTGTCCTCTCGCCACTAAACTTTTACAGTGAATTTATGTACTCGTTAGTAATTTATTGCTGTGTCGGTTTACTGATTCAAATATCGTTTACTCAGATTGGATGATCTTGTTCGGTATAGTTACTGCTTGCCATGATTTTCTTAGACATCAAGACTCATCCATTCAGTAGCCGTTGGAATCTGAACAGTCCAAGCCGTGCCTACAGTTGACTCTTCTATAACAAGTTCCAGTGATTCCTGCGGCTACCGTTCCCATTTTGAGGTCAAACTTTGGGAACTCGCAAATAAACATCCGCGAGTGCTTATCCGGCGCTGCAGGATGCTAGCTCTGCTACTACTTTGTGCTGTGGCTCCGATTATTTCTTCTCTTAATGTTCTGGTATGGAATCCAGCTATGGCCCACAGTCATGTCCGCTTCATGGGCAACATCGCCGATGCGCTCTTTGAGAGTGGCCACAATGTGGTGAGTCTTTCACGTATGTTTTCTACAAAGGCTTGGGGCGTCAGAGGGGGAGACGTTCGTTAGGAACGATTTTGGGTAATCGAATCGCCGCACGCGGCTGTCGCGGACCACTCATCCGTTGTTATTACAGCTCTAGCGTTCTTCATACAGCTCAATCGATATGGGATCATTATTTTATGCATAATTCTACTATTAGTGCTTTTGTTCTTGTATTTCTTACCTACTGCTGCATCCTGCTACATTCCTTCGCGCGCGACGCTCCTCTCACCGCGACGCGACCATTTCGTTCCTAACGCACCACACCCCCCAATCCAGTTTATCATACTGGGCCAAGCTCGCCAACATGGTGAAGTTTTGTAAAAAGCTGATTGACTGAAGGATAATAACCGGGTAAACAACCCAGTCGTCCGTTAGGTGCATTCTGTGGATGTAGTCGGTCCGAATAAGAGTCATCCAATCTCACAAAAAATGCTCACCCCATCGAATATGTCCATGACAGATTTCCTACGATGTTTTGCCAACTCAGACCCGAACAAAGGTTCAAATTCTTTCAGACTATCCTGTCCGGAATAATGGATTCCCGCGTCAACATGGTAGGACACACCAACTCTATTCGACAAATACCCTTTCATTCTAAGTATTTGGATCAGGATGGATTTGGAGATCTCGAGTAGGAGCAGGAGCATCTAGGTTCGCCATTTTTTGAATGTAACGTATCTGTTGCTTTGCAGCTTGGGAAATGCTGCATTTTGGACTTCCCCAGTTATCGAAGGACGTTCTATGAGTACAGAAGACGTGAGGAAAGTGAGCGAGAGGTTCCGATTGCTGTGTAAAGGTCTGTGAAAGAAGCATCTTTGTCAATCACATAAAATTTCGATTGAACACGAATTCCGAAAAAAAAGGCTCAGAAATGTTGATATTACGACCAATTCCACAAAAATCGATAAAATGGATCAATATCGATCACGAGAATACGATTGTGCAGATTGTGTGCGATGCGAATAAGATTATTTCAGAGACCATTCCATCCATTTCAGTTACTTGGAACTTAGTCCAACCGTGTTTTGTGCTTTTTCTGCAGAAAAAATATCGGTAGTAATCATGGCTGTGTACTGATCGATATCGGCGGGTATGTAGGCCGGGTGAAAGCTGGGGGCCAATTTAAATGGAGGGAGTTTTCCAGGAATCACGAGAGAGGCAAACTCGACTGTTGAAGGCGAAAAGGAGTTGACAAGTTGGATTCGAGTGATAATGATCATTTAAGGTCTGATCGAAAATCGTGAACTCCTGGACAGACTTCGCAACTCTCGCTTCGATGTCGCTCTTCATGAATTGTATGAGCTGACCGCTGTGGGTGTTCTCGAGGTAATTGGCTATACAAGGGAAGAGTTTTAAAAACAATGGAATAGAAGACAAAATTAAAATCTAGTTAAGTTCCTCTTATTAAGCTGATCGGAGTGAAAAGGGCCATTGTGGTGTCGGCTGCTGGTATGACGCTACATATGAAAGAGATCACTGGTATACCTCCCAATCCAAGCTTTGTTCCAGGTAGGTCTCGAACTTACCTCCCTTGTAAGGCTGCCTGAACCTCGTTTTTTTCAGGGTTCAGTGTTTTCGTTTTGTACGCTTTCACTTTGAATTGTGCTACTGCGGAATAACTGGGCAGATCTGCTTTTTCTTAAAAGCAGGGGTGGCCAATAGGGGTACCATTGGTTCCGAAAGGGAAGAGCAAGTTTGATCAGTCTGTATGTTACCTCCTTTCTCGGTCGCTCCCACAGTAGCCCTCCCTATTCTGGCTACCGGCTTCAGGCGAAGGCATATCGTTATATAAGTAGGTTCGCCATCCATTCACTCGATTCGTATTCAGTAATGAGTCCATAGCTGTAAACGGGCATAGGGGAGTGCTTTGGATCTCTTACAGTTACATGAATTTGGCTTGAAAGTAATCTCTTCACCAGAAACAATCAATTATTAAACGGTAGCAAGCTGAAACCGTATGCAGGGCGCATCCTTGAGACTAACTCCTACTAGTAAACTTTCCGCGATAGATAGTATAGGATCTTGTTTAGGGCTTTTTACAACCTACAGCGATGAAATGACTTTTTGGGAGCGACTGGACAACTTCAAACTTGATATTGAACTGAATTACCGTCACCTTCAATGGGAAAAGGATCTATGGAAAATGTTCAACGACATTTCTCCTGGTTTCCCTGACCTACGGGAATTACTCAAAGTATGTTACACCTCTGAATGACTCTAAATGCCAAAAATTGAAAATCATACGGGTTAATTCATAGTTGTAGCAAAAAACTGGTGTGATACTGATCAACTCTAACGAATTCACTGAGACACCTCGTCCTAGAGGGAACATTGTTCGATACATTGGTGGATTGGCGATTCCTGAGCCGAAACCCTTGAACCAGGTGAATCTATCTGGCTCCAATGCAATTTTGCCAATGAAGTAAGAGAAAATTGTGAATATCTTCAAATTTGGCATTCAGAAACTCAATGCCATTCTTGATAAACGACATGCTAATGTCCTATTCTCTATGGGATCATTCGCCAAGGCAAGCACTATGCCCTTGCATATGAAAAAAGGTTTTAAAATTTTTACATACTTAGTTTTTTCAGGGTAGGTTACTCGTCAATAATTGGCTGATTTTAGATATACTTAACGCTTTCGCAGCTTTTTCTAACACAACGTTCATATTCAAGTATGATGGCGAAGAAGACCTGGAACTGTTCAAGCCCTACCCAAACGTTCATGTGATGAAGTGGGTGCCACAGGTGGATTTGCTGAGTAAGTAGGATTTTTTTCCAGTTTCTCATCTAGATGAGTGCCATCCTCTCACTCACTCTTACACAATCAAGAGCTGTCCCCATCTATTGGCAACTGTCCTTGATTGAGCAGGAGAAGTAGAAGGAGAGCTAAGAGAGAATAAAGAAAAATAGAGGTTTCAGGTGATAGAAGGTTATCTCTGTTCATCACGCATGCCGGCTTGAACTCCATTACCGAAGCGACATATTTTGGAAAACCAATGATTACCATCCCACTTTTTGGCGACCAGTTCATTAACGCCAAGAATGTGAGGCGAATGGGATTGGCAGTACTGATTGAGAGGAACAATCTGAACAAGGACACACTGATAGCAGCCATTCGTGAAGTGCTATCACCAAATGCGTGAGTGGCTTTTCTTCTCGTCATTGCCGATTGAAAACTCTTATAAATTTCTTGAAAATCGCTAGATTCGAAGGGTTTGGCCAATAGTCACCTGATAGAGGAAGCAGTAGCCGTAGGACGTCCTCAGTAGAGGTAGAGTACACTTCTATGAAGTTGTACCTCCGGCTGGAGCGTTGAAAAAAATTATCATGGGATTTTACGCCTTTTGGCTTTTCCTTGACAAAAATTTTGTTTCCTAAAAAATTTTTCAACAATTTCAATTTTGTATCAAAATTTTTCAAAATCTACTGTTCCAAGCTCAAAGACTTGTTGCTGAGTACCACGTACTTTTACGGATACCGTTGCAGGAATTACGCACACAAAGCATCTACAGTAGCCCGGATTCTTCGTGGGCGACGAGCTGCTGCCCGTGCCGAAGTTTCCCAATGGGTGGAATTGGTGGCCGAAGAAGGTTTGATGGACCATCTCATGATGAAAGCGAGGGATCTGTCATTTATACAGTATTATTGCCTAGACATCATTGCCTATTTGTCAGCACAACTGGTGATCGTCCTATGCGTGGTCTTGTTAGTTTTGAGATATCTCTACAAACAACTTGCTTCAATCTTTCTAAAGCAAAAAATTGAATAAAAATTGTACATATAGGGCTCACCGCAGTGTGGCTCTTCACAGCTGACTGAACCGCCACAAGAATGTCGATTCGAGGAAAATCATGACCCTCTCGTCCTTTTCCCAGATATTATCTTCATGTTCTCCGAATAAAAAGGAAGAAAGGAAATGCACCTAGGAATGTCGCGCTGAATAATTTAAAATCGAAGAAATTTCCAGAAAGGACGACATTTATGCGGGCCACTCCTGGTAGTATTGGTTTATAGCGGTTGCTTCTACGATCTGCCACGCGCAACTTTCCCTACTGTTCCTGCTTTGTCATATACCTGCTAACAGACCAATTTTATGCATTAGTTGATGGAAAGGGTGCAAGATGTGGACGAGACTAAATGAAGATAAGAAATGGCGAATGTGGTCCGAATTGGTGTCAGCCATGTCCTTCTGCCCTAGGTGTCACATCGAAATCTGATGTGGACTGTCTCGGTTAAAGGTTATCCGGATTATGACGTAAAATGAAAGAGAAGGTGGAGAATAGGTGATGGAGGCAAAGAAAGCGCGCTAGTCGGTGTTTCCAAAGTGATGAAAAGCTTCAAAAAAGTCGTTAAAAAGGGGCTGGACGAGAATAAGTTCAGAAAATGAAGTAGAAGAGGTGTTTGGACAGTCTACACAACGTGGGTCATTGCGCACGTGCGGTTCTTAGTGGGAATAGCTGACTACAGCGAGCAAAAATGTTCTTTAAAATGCATTCGCTCATAAGAATAACTTAACAGAGACGCTGTTAACATCAAAAAATAACACACCTCTTGAGGTGGAAAACTAGATAAAGGACCGCACAGGACAGCAAGAAGAGTAGCAGAGAACATTGGAGTAGTACTAGGCAATCTGGTGATTTCGTGTTGAACGTGTGGGTCCTGTCACGAATACTGCACTCTGTACTGCCTCTACAACCCGTCATTTTGGCTCATATTATACCCTAGCTCCTAAGTGGGCCCGATGGCGTTTTTTCTGTTACCTTTGAGGGACATTGGGTTATCCTGGGGAGAAACCTACGAAACCATGTTTATTGTGAATTGTTCCTTCAACCTACTTAGTGATAAGAAGTTTTTTGTGATATATTTGTGCGGGATTAGGAAACTCTTCCTCTTTTCTCTTTTCCGCTCCATCTGGGTGGAGGGAAGGGGGAGGGGGAATGCACCTATGTATGTATGTCATTACAAAGTCGTATCTCTCATGGAATAATTTCTTGAGATCTGAAGAGGTGTGCGAAGTACCTGTTATTTCACGCCTTTCCTTCACCTCCCCTCTCGATGGTTTTTATCGAAGATTGTCAATATTGGTTTTGACTTCCCTGTGACTGCTCTCGAAACTGTACTTACTGTGCGCCCATGATTGCTACACTCAAAGCGATGTCATGAAAGACGTGATTTACTCTCGAAAAGACCAGTTGCGACAATCAAACCCGCTCCCGACAGAATACTCACAGTTGTGCACTGTTTATTGTACATCTATTAGTATTCTCTCACCATTAAGGTCTTTCATCAAATTTAGTCGATAATTGTTTACCTTAGGAAGTATTTTTTGAATTGTTTTTTGTTCTATGCCGAATATCTCAATTTGTGCATACCAATTGTTCGCCATACCTCATGATAAAAATGATTTCTGAGATTCCTCCCTGAGATGAACTTGTGAACTCTAATGATAGCACAAAAGTCGGGTCGAAAAACGGCTCAGACAGTTCGTAATTAAGGTCCCATAACCAACCTGACCGACATTCACGCCCGAAAGCGGTCGAGTTCTAGTTGTGAAGGCCATTGATGTTGCATCACTGGCACCGGGAGCACACACATACACATTCGGACAGCTCGTCCAAATACAACTTCCATGTAACTTCTGCCACAACATTCTCGTCCAGCTTCCAATTTCATGTTTTTTGAAGCCTTATATTTCTATAATTGCGCCGACTTTCGCATTTTTCTCGCCACTTTTGCGCTTTTATGGACATTCACATTCATTACCGTACTAAACTTGGTAGCTCCAAACTACCGTAAACCTTGCCTATGTTTTAGTTCGTTTAAAAGTTCAGGTCTCGAAAGGTCTATTGCACAGAAAGGACTTTTTGTAGGCTGTCCTTAACACCGTGATTATGCTTAGGCAAAAGTGGAATTGGTGTGACGTCAGTGGGAACCGTAGCCACAACTATTGAATGAAGCCAATTCTCGTCCGTTTATCTGCTTAAACTAGCCAAGCCTGTCTTCTTTCCCTTTTTCTAAGGATCTAGGGTCAGCAGGCTAATGAAGAATCGTCTATGAGGATAGGAACACAGGCTTGCTTTTGGCTAGCCCCTGCAAGAGGAATGTTAGACGAATCTCGAAATGGGTTTCCCAAGGCCAACAACTTCACCCTCCCTTCTGACTTTGAGGATATTAGGTAAAGAAATGTCGTAAACAGCCAGACAACCACTTGTTTACTCAAATGTAGAAGGCACGAGAATGGTGTTGTGCATAAATGCTTCCTAGACATGATAAATAGGGTAAGCGCCTTATCATCGTCACCAGACCGTTTTGATTTCCCTTCTGAGCTTCAACTATCGATAAGGTCATCTGTAATGATTCTAATTGTATCAATTGCTAGTGTTTCTTATCGATTTGTTTTCCTTTCAAGGGTGAACGCACAGTGAACTTGTTTGTCTCATAAAACTCTACGTAAACTCAATAAAAACTCCACTATGCTAATTTTACTGGTACTGTGTACTGTTGTTACGATTATTTCTTCGCTCAATGTTCTGGTATGGAACCCAATTATCAGTCATAGTCATGTTCGGTTTCTGGGCAACATCGCTGATGTTCTCCACGACAGTGGTCACAATGTGGTGAGTTCTTCGTTTCTCAGTTTTCTTGGACTGGTTGGTGAAAGAGAAGGCACGATTGAGCTTACTGCGACTAGCTGGTCGGTCGTGCGACTCTAGGACAACCTCGTTGACCGGTGAATCGCTGACATATGGGAACGTTCCTGACTAGGAGGCTGAGAGCAATGAAACAGCTTTTCCAATCCTTTTATAGGCATGACGTTTTGGTCAAAGATAGCGAGATTTCCGACTCTCGTACGAATTAGATGATTGAAGGGTCGTGAATAAAAAAAAGTATTCGGCCTTACACCGGGTTGCTGTAGGTGCTTCTTTAGAAAATAGATATCGGGCCCTACCAGGTGGGCCCGATTGAGGCCATCAAGAGTGCCTGTCCACATGAGAGCTATACGATATATGATGAATTTCAGAATTTCAAACAACTTTCGGTTGCTTCCAGTGATTCAAGTTCTCTCAGACTATTTTCTCCCCAGTAATGGATCCTCATGCCAACTTGGTCGGACACACCAAACCGATTTTCCAAATACCCTACTATTCGAAGTATTTGAACAATAGCGGGTTCGACGATTACGAGTGAGTACAACAATATTCTGTGGTCCTATTCTCAATTCTTAATGGAAGTAAATAATTGCAGCATGGGAAGCCCTGCGTTTTGGACGTCTCCAATGGTAGAAGGACGGTCCATCAGTATAGAGGACATAAAGAGATATCACGAAAACGCCTTACTAATGTGTAAAGGTTTGTACAGATAACATTATTACCTACTACGTAGGGTACCAGTATTAGCTGAGCACATAGTGTAGGGCTCCAAAGTCCCTACACCGTGTACCGTAGTGCTCTGAAGTCGACGATACACTCTTGTCATTGGCTGCCTCCATAGTCCGCCGCCCGGCCGGCCGGCGGACTATGAAAGCAGCCATTCCATTGAATGTCAAGCTCTATCATCAGCTGAGCAAAGATCGATAAGTTTGATCGATATCGATCGGCAACTTTAAGTGGTGAAGTAATAGTTCTTGTGGGTTATAGATTCCAGTCCACCTCATGATTGAGCTGGTTGCTGGCCTTCAGAAGGAGCTGGGGACTGAAGTTCTGAAGACGTCGGGGGCAGCCGGTTGCTGTTGAGGCAGAGTCAACTGATAGAGGCCATTTCAGCACTAATCGAAGACCACGAACTTCTGGATCGGCTACGGAATTCACGATTCGATGTTGCTCTTCATGAACTATACGAATTATCGGCTGTTGCCTTTCTTGAGGTAATGCGTTCCGAAGAAATATCCGAAGTCAAGAGTAAATAAAACAGCAAGCACATAAGATGAATCTCTTGTTAAGATCCTGTTAAGCTCCCTCTTGTTAAGCTGATCGGAGTCAAAAAGGCCATTGTGGTATCAGCTGCCGGTATGACACTTCATATGAAGGAAATCACTGGTATGCCACCGAATCCAAGCTTTGTTCCAGGTACTTCTCGAATCTCTCTTGTAGTGCTACCTGATCCTCGTTTTTTCGTGGTTCAGCCGTTTTGGTTTTGTATACGCTAAATAATTGTGCAGAACGGCTTATTCTTGAAAGCAGGGGTGTGCTATTAGGAGCCCCATCTGATCGCTTATGAGATCAGAATTTGAAAAGAGCAAATTTGGTAAGCTTGCATGCTATCCCTTTCGTTGCTCACCCCACTATAGCTGTATTCTGGCTACCGGCTTTAGGCGAAGACATACCGTGATGTAAATAGGATCGCCTTCCATTCACTCGTATTCCCTAACTGAGTTCGTACCTGTATACGGGCATGGGACAAGTGCCCCGGATCGCTCCTCACTGCACTTCACAAATAATTGTAGGGCCACCAGGTTAGCCCGAATACTCTTTAAATTGCAGCCCTTAGCTTATCATTAGAACTCGTTTGGATAAGTTGGAAATATGATTAAGCTATGCCATTAGGCCACAGCGCAATACTGCAGCAGACCTAACTTCATTGCTTTCATGTTGGGACCCACTTTATGTTCTAATATTCCAACGAATTTGATTGAATGGGGTATGCATGGCGCATCTTGGGAGCATGGTAATTACTGCTTTTTTAATTGACCTTATTTTAAACTGTGGCTTACGTGGTACTTGATTGGTTTTAAAACTATTTACTGATGGGTTCTTCACTTCTCATTGACTCTTTACTTCAAGCTCGGGCTAGTATTAATGAAACCCATTCTATCTGAATTCCCGGTTAGATTACGGATGATTCGAGGGATGAAACGGGATGGCAGAGGCTGTCCCTAGACTGCCCATGAACTAGATCTCGCAGGCCAAATATATACATTAGATTTCTACTGGTTTTCAGAAGGTAATCGTGTGCATGGCGCAAACTCAATAGTTGGAGAGTTGTTCACGTTGTTTGTACGTTGAATAGAAGTTTTTTTAGGAATCTTCACAACCTACAACGATGAGATGACATTCTGGGAACGACTGGATAACTTTAAATGTGAAATCGAACTGAATTACCGATTCCTCCAATGGGAAGAAAAATTGAGGCAGTTGTTCAACAAAGCTTCTCCTGGTTTTCCTGATTTAAGGAAGCTGCTGAAAGTGAGTGACACTTCAGATAACTGATTTATGATGTCGAATATCAGAAGGCAAACGAGCTAACACGTAGTTGTAGCAAAAAATCGGTGTTATATTGGTCAATGCGAACGAATTCACTGAGACACCTCGTCCTAGAGGGAACATCGTTCGTTACATTGGTGGAATGGCGATTCCTGAGCCGAAACCCTTGAATCAGGTGAATCTACCGACTTCCACATAGCCACATGAGGCCGTGAAAATCAGTAAATAAACGATTCAGGAGCTCAGTGCTGTTCTTGATAAACGAAGCACCAACGTTTTATTCTCAATGGGATCTCTCGCCAAATCAAGCACCATGCCATTGCATTTGAAGAAAGGTATTCCGAAATTGTTCACTGTTTTCCTGTAGCAAATGGTCCTCACAGAGGGATTTAATTAAGTATTTATTTACTGGATTCCAGATATATTGAATGCTTTCGCAGCTTTCCCTAACACAACATTTGTATTCAAGTATGATGGCAAAGATGACCTGGAACTGTTCAAGCCCTATCCAAACGTTCATGTGATGAAGTGGGTGCCGCAGGTGGATTTACTGGGTGAGCAGGGTTTTTTCCCTTGTTAAGTGCCATCCACTCTTCCACTCTCACTCAGCCAAGTAGGCCGCCATCTATTGGCGACTAGTCCTTGATTGAGTAAGAGAAGTTAAAGGAGAGCTAAGAGGGAGTAACCAAAAATAGACTTTTCAGGTGATAAAAGGTTGTCTCTGTTCGTCACTCACGCTGGCTTGAATTCCATCACCGAGGCGACATATTTTGGAAAACCAATGATTACCATTCCGCTTTTCGCTGATCAGTTCATCAACGCCAAGAATCTGAGACGAATTGGATTGGCAGTACTGATTGAGAGGAACAATCTGAACAAGGACACACTGATAACAGCTCTTTGTGAAGTGCTATCACCAGATGCGTGGGTGGCCTTTCGTTTTCGCAAAAGAATCTAGTTTGGGCCGAAAAAACACGTAATTTGTGGGAACTACTGATTTATCGATATAAAAAGCTGAAGTAGAAACAGTTTCATTCAAGAAAGCTCTATCTCCAGCGCAGTGATACCTTCGGTAGTACTTTTGGCCATAAGGTTCTTCCAACTTACACGGGGATGCGGGTCATTTGTAGTAGAGTTCTATTGACTTCTACCCTAATTGGGCACCTCAGAGAATCCTGAAATCACGAAAAAACTTAGTTTACTTTCCTACATCCACTGAATTTACAGTATTCCAGGAAGTATGCACACAAAGCGTCCACAGTAGCTCGCTACCTTCGAGGACTACCGAGTGCTGCCCGTGCCGAAGTAACGCGATGGGTTGAATTGGTGGCAGAAGAAGGCCAAATGGAACACCTTATGATGAAAGCGAGGGATCTGTCGTTTATACAGTATTACTGCCTAGACATCATTGGCTACTTGTTAGCACAAATTGTAATAGTCCTATGTGTGATGTTCTTACTTATGAGATACCTATCAAGACGAATCACCTTAGTGTTTCAGAAGAAAAAAATTGAATAAAAATTGTAAATAAAGGGATCAGTGCTAAATAAGAAAATTTCTCGGAAATTTCAACTGTATGCTTTGATTACCCTATGATTCTCACCTTGTCATAATCCTCCTTTTCTCCCTTACATTACTATTTTTTGAATGTAAAATGTTGTGCAGATGGCTCCGGCTGGGCTCATAGTTTTCACGGAATCATCAATACAACATCGACTGCCTTCCCACCGATAAGGACAGGGGACAGCTGACATATTTCGATTGGACTGAATTACGCAACAATACGTAAAGGTCTTATCGGGCAATACAAAAGCACAGACGCATACCTGACTCAAATACGTTAGACCTAGTCTGTCTCTTTACTTTTGCATTTTTCAATCAAGTTTTTTAGCTATACATGGAAAGATTTTGTTTATTTTTGAATCTTCTGTAATGATTTTATGGGCTTCAATTAGCCTCTTAGATAGCATGACGAGCCGAAAATTCCAATTAGATGAGAGTGTGCTTGAAAATAATTTCTATTTCCTGTCTCTCTGAGTTTTTCTTCTTAAAAGACATATCCATTTGGTGTAACTTCTTTCTTAAACGCACTAATATTTATTGTGGTGCCTTTTCAGCACTGAACAATAGTCAATTTCATAGCTTATCCTTAGTAAAACTGTCGAGCTTGGCTGAACTGAACTTGTAGATGTCACCTAAGAATAAGACTGGGGTGGGTAACGATCACGTCTCGCCTGAACCAACAAAGTTCTCGTGTCTTTTGTGTAAGCTAACTCTAATCTCATCCAAGAGTATGCGAACCCTTAACCTGGCCAGCTTCAGTAAGTTAGTTTTGCAGGCTATATAGGTATGCAATCAATACAACCACTTTAAACGATAGATGAAAGCATGGCGTATTCTGGAATGGGGTCAGTCGCCTTCAGACGTCCCATTTGTACATGCATTGACATAATTTTCTGGTGAGAGCGGTAAACCTTCCAACGGCATTGCTTACCTTGTCAACAAGTATTACATCGATTCAATCAGTGTTCATATGATTTGTAGTCTCGCTCCATTTCCGTACAAAACGAAGATTAACACAAAAACCAGTTTTACTAGGACCATATTTAAACAAATCTGTTTCATCATTGAAGCTAATCAAAGCAAAGTTGTCATGTCTGCTGACTTATTCTTCATTTCCTTCTTTCATCTTTTTTTCGCGTCAATGTAGAACCGCAAAAAAAATCCGCAGAGATTAGGAGGCTATGGAATTTTTAATTTCTAGTTGTTTTTATACTGTTTTGCCGTACAGGATTGTTATGATAGAACCACTTTATTGGGGTCGACGTTTCAAACAACTTGTTGACTTCAAGGACCCGACAGAAGTTTGGAGCTACTGATCAGCGGATTACTTGACCGAGCGCCCAAACGCGCTAGGCCAGAAACTCGAGCACTAGAAGATCCCAGCCAAGAAGGACCGAGGTAGAAAGATATTGGAAGCGCTGCACATTTGCGGAAGGCACCTTAAGCTGAACAAGCCAAAACAGCCCTTTGCCATAACGAGTAAACTTCTGCCATTCATTCTCTTTTGCATGCTTTGAGATCACAGCGTGATTCTTATATCGCGACCATCGATTCTGTCTCATTGGTCCCTTATTGTTCATGAATTAGAGAGGGATTAGAAGGTTGGTTTCTTGGCTGGGATCTTTTGATGTTCGAGTTTCTGGGTGGGGTTAGCCACCACAGATCATTAGCTCCGAACCTCAGGAACTCATCATAGCAAATCTGTAAGGCAAAATAATTTAAAACCTTATGTGACACACCTAGGTTTCAGGAAGACCGACCGTGGAAATAATTTTCAATTTTTTCCTTTTCCTTTTTTCTTTTCCTTTTTTTCTTTTCTTACTCTTTTCCTTTTTTTCTAATTTCAATTTCGTATTAATTCCTTCACCGATATGGACACTTGCTTGTACAGTAAAAAAAATTGCACTGCACTCCCAAATACTCTGAGAGCATACGCACCCTCACTCTGGATTGAACACCATCCTCAAGTTCATCATGCATTCCATCTTTCTGAGCTCGCTCAATCGATTCTAGCCTTCTGTGAGGGGATCGAAGCATTGATTTACTTATCGGCTGACCCACTGTCATTGCACACCTACACACTCATATGCCATTGGAATTTTGAGTGGGTGTTGAGAACGCCGATAAGTTCATTTTCCCCTTTCCAATCCAGTCTTTCAGGGATGTATAATATATTATTACTGTGCTATATGACGACGTGTGCCTACTGTGCCAACGTTCTAGTATGGAATCCAACTATTGGCTACAGTCATGTTCGCTTTCTGGGATCCATAGCTGACATCTTGCACAAAGATGGCCACAATGTGGTTCGTTGTTCGTTTTTTTTCGGCTTTGTTCCAATTTCTCCTTGATTCTGAATAGGGTTTGGTGAGCAGGAGTAGAAGGGGAGCACAATAATTGCAAATACGGCGATGGCTGTAAGTAACGCATCAGTAGGCTGCCCCATGGACGTTGCTTGTGCTGTAAATGATGGATACAGTCGAGAAAGGCAGGGATAGAAATGTGACTGACGGGAAAGCGTTTTTCAGCCAACACAGCGCCAGTGATGGCCTCTGTGGCTAACAAACCACAAACTACAAACCACAGGTTTCTAGTTTTTCGGTCATAGATCTGAGTTATTTGATATGACAGTTGAAGGTTGCGATCTTTGATGATGAAATGGACTAATACAGAAATTTCGTAAAAATGAAACTCTGTACATGAGGGATGCAACTATCATTTTTTATTGTCTACTACCTCCGAAAAATATTTGGAAATGCCTTGAATATCATGGTCCCTTCGTAAGCAACCTTGAAACACCCTGAGATTGTTTTGTTCACAATTTCATGGCATTCTGCTTAAACAGCTCCTCCTTCAGACCATCATCTCCCCGATCGTTGATCCTCGCGTCGATATGATTGGACACAAATATGCGATTTCACAAATACCGTACGAATCCAAATACATGGATCAAGCTGAAGATTATTCAAAAATGGGGTTAGCCCGTTTACTTATTTCCAGGAACGGTAGAATACTCAAGCTACTTGAGAATTCTAGGATCAAGACATCTTCCTTTTGGGAATCACCAGTGGAGCAAGGATTTTCACTCAGTAGGAGCGATTTTGAAGGATTCGTTAAAAACACACAAAATATGTATCGAGGTTGGTTTTTTAAGGTTTCCTTCTTTCTCCGTGAATTTTGCTTCTGGGGGCTCAGATGGGACTCTTGCAGTGAGGAATTTTCCCCGAGAAAATGAAGGTTACAATTTCACAGCCCTCAGGCCGCTCAGTTTCCGGGGGTCACTAGTAGAATACTATCTTTGATGTGTCGATTCGCGTACTTGTCGTTCATCCTTTTGACTTCCCTCCTGTACCCCCCCCCCCTATATTCCATTTTCTTGTTCTTTCCCACTCAAGCCTGACGATCTGACGATCTGAATTTCATGGACATTTTGTTGTGAATATGTTGTATCCCCTACAAATGTGGATGTTTTTAAGGATTGACCGAAGACAAGGACTTCTTGGCCAGACTCCGCGACTACAAATTTGACATTGCAGTGCATGAAATTTATGATCCTTATCAAGTTGGTGTATTCGAGGTGAGACATTGCTAGTGAATTTATAAAAGTTCTTTCAAAGGCGGTGTCAACGACGAGAGTAGGGGTTTTCTTCCCACCTCTAGGAGATCCCTTCAATTGAGTAGTGAAAACTTTCTGAAGAGTTGGAAACTGCTGGTGGTATCGGAGCTTTTTTGACTACTATATTGAGGGTTTTAACCCTTACACTCAGAGTGGACTCTGCCTTTAGTACTTTCCTAAGTTGTCTCTTTTGAGCTGATTGATGTGAAGAAAACTGTAGCCGTGTCTGCTATAGGAATAACACCGTATGTACGAGAAGTCACAGGAGTTCCCACCAATCCCAGCTATATTCCAGGTACGTTTCAGGCCTTTCCAACTAAGGTTACGAGGAGAAATAGGTCCTCACCTTACTGCCGCTCCGTACCAGCAACTTTCAAAGTGAAAGGGATCGTTATAGGCTCATACACGACATATGGCGATGAGATGTCATTCTGGGAACGTTTGGATAACTTCAAACTTGAAATCGAACTGAGCTATCGTTCCTACATTTGGGAGCGAAAAGTTTGGTCCTATTTCAATGCAGTCCATCCTGGTTTCCCGGATTTCAAGGAGCTGTTAAAAGTGAGCGACTGCTTTTTGAAAAAGGTTGGATCGGTAAATAGACCGTGACCAATACTTCTCTGATTACAGCAAAAAGTCGGAGTTGTCCTCCTGAACGTGAACGAATTCATCGAATCACCTCGTCCTACAGCTAACATTGTTCGATATATTGCAGGAATATCAATACCTGAGCCAAAGCCATTGGACAAGGTACCGCTAGAACTAAGTATTTGGCGACTCATCCATTACTGAGGTAAAACTGAGGTATCTAAACTTCGGCAGTAGGAACGTATTTGACTCTCGAGAGGTCGTAGGCACGTCTGAAAGGGGAGGGAGGGTCTTTCTTATGTTGTTGAAGAATATGGAAAAGCTCAAGAATCAACCAAAAGAGTGGAAAACGTCGAGTGGGAGGTCGTCTCAAAGGAAAAAAATTCACGAGAAAAATGGTTTCGGAGATTTTCACCTGGTATGAATCCGGGGCTTCCTCTGATACCATATGTGCCGAAATGAGGTCGTAAAACGTTTGGGATAGGGCACAGTAAGGGGCCTGAGAGTGGGTGACGGGAGGCCTCCGCCCCTCGCTAGGCTGACTAAAGTGCCGCACTGGGTTCCAGGGCAATATGGATGGTGGTCAATTTGGAGGGGCAATTCTCCGGATGGTCATACTTCAACTTCTTAATAACCGTTGAGACCACTTTGTGCTCCTTTCAGGAGCTTAGCGCTCTACTGGATAAGCGAAGTTCGAACGTTCTGTTCTCCTTTGGTACTTTCACTCAGGCAATGAATATGCCTCTATGGTTGAAGAAAGGTTGGTCATGCTTCCGTTTGTTCCGCCAGGCTTAACTTCTCACCTCTAAATACTTGGAGTCGGTAGAGTTTAAGGGCTCGAAAGCCTTTAATTTCTTTATCATTTAGATATAGTAGAGGCTTTTGCTACTTTCCCAAATACGACGTTTATATGGAAATATGAAGATGAAAGCGAGACAGAGTTATTTGGAGCTCATCCTAACATACATAGAATGAAATGGGTGCCGCAAAAGGATTTATTAGGTGAGTGATCACATCATTTCACTTCCGAGCACCTACTATTCTTTCAATCCGCTCAGAAAGAGGGGGCGTGGGAGAGGGAAGGGGGATGGGGTATAGGTGAGATGAGGGAGTGAAGATTGTTGTATAATAATACGTTGTAATTTCAGCTGATGAACGGCTATCCCTTTTCATCACCCATGCCGGAATGAATTCGATAATTGAAGCGACGTTCGCTGGAAAACCTATGGTGGCCATACCACTTTTTGGAGACCAGTTCCTTAATGCAAAAAATCTCCGACACAGAGGATTGGCTATAATGATCGAAAGGAACAAACTCACTAAAGACACCCTGGTAGCAGCTATCCGTGAATCGCTGTCACCTGAATCGTAAGTGACACCTTTCCTTGTTTAGAGTAAGTAGGCCTTCCAAGCAGAACAGACTGCACCCAAAAGGCACCTATTTGACCTCAATAGAAGCTGATTCTTCAACAGTATACATCTACCCATCTGGGCTATCTTGCTGACAATGAAGTGAGCAATGTTCCAGGAGCTATGCCTGCAAAGCCGCCATGGTTGCACGACAGTTACGAGGGCGGGCTGCGGCTGCTCGTGAAGAGCTGTCTCGCTGGGTCAACCTGGTAGCCGAAGAGGGCCAAATGGATCATCTCCTGTTGCGGGCAAGAGACCTATCATTCATACAATACCACTGCCTCGACATAATCGCATTTATACTCGCTCAGATCATAATGGCGTTATGTTTATTACTTTTTACTGCAAAAATAATACTGAAAAGGATAGCTCGGTTGTTTACAAAGCGAAAAATTGAATAAAAATTAATTAAACTGAAAACTCGTTTCCTGTCTCTTGTTTCCCATACCAGACTGTAGATCGAGTTGAAGGAAACGGTACTCTATACTTATTCCTTTGATACTTATCTTCGAAGTGCTTTTCCCCAATTCCCATTCCATAACTCCATGCGATAACCTATTCCCCTAGACCAGAAAAAAAGGTACAGAAGTGATGTAGCAGTTACCTATAGTCTGGAATTTTCCCATCAAAAATGACCGTTTGCCCCTCCCATGAACATATTCAGCAATTTCCAGGTTGAGGTTCGTCCAGCTTCTGAAAAAATAGCTGCTGCCCTCGAATTAAGCTAAGATTTTGAAAACGAAGATTCAAACCAAGAAATATGTATCGTGGTATTCACCAAGTGTGCTCCACTAGTTGGGTGATTCGTAATTCCCTGAACTTCCTTGTTGTAGAGGTGCTGCTATGGAGATAAGACCAACTGTCGCTTTTTTGTCTGACGTCAGCATTTTATCAACAAAGACCGCTCCTCTTCAAGAGCGCTATGAATGATATAGAAAACGACCGGGCATAATTGATAGCATAGATAAACCAGATGGGCAGATGTCATAGGAAATATAGGTAGGTAACCCACTTCTCGAGGTGATTACTGATCACTAGTTGTCTTACAATGACTGAGGAATGAAAAAAATAGTTCAGTCTCCGCCAAAACTTCCCACGTATTGCGGTACATAGGAACTTAAGTTCGGCTCTTGGCTTATCTATGAACTTCCTACTAACATCTCACCCCTTCACGGTAAAACCAGTTTTCCCGGACCGCCTTTGACTAGTTGCGCAATAGCATGAAATCATCCGCGGAACATATAAAACCTTCACTTAAAAAAGGAAATGACTTATTTGGTGTTATCAGCGACTTCAAGACACCGCTATCTGGTTGTATCTTATTTGCACCCACCTACATTTACTCCTAAGCTAACCCATAAACCCACCAGAAACCAAGGTATCTATTTAACAGAGACGAGATAAGGCTGCATGGCAGTGATTTCCTTAGCTCTCCTTTTTTTGTTGATTATTTCTTCATTGATTGTTATGGTTGATTGTTGGAAATGGCTATATTGGTTACTTACCATAACTGAGTTTTCATAGTTTCATATTTTAATCATAGCAGTATATGCAGCCTGTTTACCAGTCGGGTAATCTAAGGACAAGGAGCTGCGTATCCCTCGCCCAAACAAGCAAATCCGACAGGCAGAACTCTGAAAATAGGTAATCGTAGGGGAATAGAAAAGCGGAATTTCTTGATCTGGCTGATAGCTGACCTATCCGAAGGAGCTACAAAGATAAGTTGGGGAAGGAACGAGAGAGGAGAGAAGAACTCTAATCTCCGTGCACGATGAGCTTGAAAAGAAATTTAAACTCTCGATTGTCCCCTATCCTGTCGACTGCTATTCTGCTGTTGAAAGATCAGCACAGAAGTTTCAGGTGATAATGCTGTGTGATGACTTTAGCCTATCCTTCTTGGGCGAATCAGTGTCGATTTCGGACTTTCTGTTTCTTTTTTCACTTATTTTTGAGACACGTCTAATCGCATCAATCGAGTTGTTCATTCTGTTTTTGGCAAATCACTTTATGTTCAGGTATGTTACTCCTAGCGCTACTACTATTATCGGTTCCATTCACTTCTTGTCTCAACGTTCTGATTTGGAGCCCGACTGTAGGCCAGAGTCACGTACGCTTCCTGGGTAACATGGCTGATATTCTTGCTGATGATGGACATAACGTGGTTAGTTTTTCTCCATTTCTACTTTCTTTTTCAGTTAGGAAGGGCTGGTTGAAGGCGCCGATGTGCACTTACCCTCTTTTTGGGATCAGTTTCTTTTCTGTTCAACCCATTCCTGTGATACACCCAGTTGTACGGTTTGTAAGTCGCTAATTTCGTGGAAGGGTGGACGGTGCTGTCAAGTCATCCTGAGTGGTAGCATTCACTGTGAAATTTTGAGACCTGTTCGAGTATTTCCATTGCAGTTTACCAAAATCAGAAGTAGATACCACGAGGACCTAAGCATTTATACAAAAGAGCCGTCTACAGAAGAATTTTCCCAAGCTCTAGCTCAACTTATTGCTCTGAAACTATGTTTGACGGAGGAAATTTTGTTGAAAGTCGAGTAGCCGTACCTGCTGAGAATGAAGCGGGCGTGCGCGCAACGATCAATGGGAACTGGCTTGGAGGAAAATCTTCCAATCCGATTAAGTTATTGTAGACTATTGTTTCGCCCGTGTTGGATCTCGATGTTCGTCCTCACACGCACAATCCGGCGGTTTTACATTTACCGTATCATTCCAAATATATGAGGACGAATGAAGACGACGACTTCTCAAAATTGAGGTGAATCTGACTGATTAATTCCTTTTGATTTGGTTTATTCATCTATTATTATTTACAGTATCAAAGGCACATCACTCTGGGATGCTGAAACAGTCGAAGGACGTTCATGTACTACACAAGATATGGCATTGTTCGTGGAGCTGCTGAAGAATATCTACCGAGGTATACAGCTTATAGAGGGGGACAGTAGGATATCATCCAAAAGTTACAATTCTACGCGTCCTGTAGGTGAAAATTTTTAGTACCGCCCACAGACTCTCCCCTGTGGAGTGTTTGCTACTTCAACTCTTTCAAAGAACATTTTCATTGAGAAAACACTCAACACTCAAGAAATAGGGTTCAAGTAAAAGAATATGGGTTCCTACTTAGAGAGTACGTGGGTGATTCTGAGCTATAGGGTTTCATAGCAGTTCTCCGAGCTTTTTATTTCCAGGAATTCTCGAAGACGATGAGTTCCTGGGCAGACTGCGGGATTCTCGATTTGATGTGGCTTTACACGAGCTTTACGAGCCATTTTCTGTAGCTATTTTTGAGGTAGGTAAGAAATGCCGTTTTCATCGCTCCCACTAAAACTCGAGTATAACAGGTCGTTTAGCTGATCGGTGTCACGAGAACCGTGGCCCTTTCTGCCTTTGGAGTATCGCTATATGTACCTGAAATTACCGGAGTTCCAGCAAATCCTAGCTTTGTTCCAGGTACGCATTCGTTGGTTACGGAGGTGGATTAATTAATGCGCAATATACTTATGCTATAGAGCAGCTCCTACACTCAGTGGGATGCCTTATTTGTAATTAAAGACCCGGGGAGCAATGGAATAGCAGCGATTTTCTTGTGAAAACGGAAATAGTTCAGTCTCATCTGTCCTTTCCCCGTTCTAAGTCTGGCAATTCGAAAAAAGGGCAGAAGCAGGTGAGGTACGGCTTGATGGTCCTTTACCATGAACCATGTCAACACTGTTAGGACCGAATGAGCTTTATGCAGTTTCGTGTTGAGTCACTGGCCTCTATTGACATCATTTGTGTTACCCTCCTACTTCAGAACTCCAGGCATCTTATGTTAGTCCAGGCTTCTTAGTCTCACTGCCTGAGATTATGAGCTTCATGAAGATGGTTGGAATGTGTGAACCCCTCTGGAAAATCCCTTATATGGTTCTTGTTACGAAAACAAGAAGAAGAATTGATTTGCTTCGATATCAACAGAAAATAGTGTCTTTGATAGCCATATTGAACTATCAACTTCTGTTCCAGGAGCGTTCTCGACATACAGTGACAGTATGACGTTTTGGGAACGGTTGAATAATTTTATCTACGAATTCGAGCTGGACATCCGGTATCGCATCTGGGAACGGGAACTCTGGTTGCGTTTCAATGAAGTTTATCCTGGGTTCCCTACTTTCCGTGAGCTTCTCAAAGTACGAGGCCAAATGGATATCAAGAAGGGAAATACGTGAATGTGTCTATTTGTTGTTTACAGAGGCAAGTTGGAGTTGTGTTGCTAAATATCAATGAATACACAGAAACTCCTCGGCCAACAGCAAACATTGTTCGGTATATTGGTGGAATAGCAATTCATCCACCCAAACCACTCAGTCAAGTAGATAAGGTAAGATTCTCGTTATAATCAAGGTCTGTTTGGTAGGGTCTCTATTAACAGATGCATACAACCGTATTGACGAAACCAAAGCATCACTGGGTAGACAGGACACTAAACTCCTAGAAGGGAAAAATCCTAGTCAATAGCCTAGCCAAGGTATACGACATGTCGTCGTTACAAGGGGTTGTCTACTCCGTCCGTTCTTCCTGGGCGTTGCAGCACCGCTGTAATCAGTACCATTCCGCCTTCCCAGATCTCATTTGGAACCATATCTATGGCCCGCTAAAACGACGGCGTTGGAGCGTTGGATTCCGCCAACTTCCCTTCCTTATGTTCCGCTTCCTATAAATTGTTGTCAGGCATTCCCTCCTGAGGGCCCTAGACGACCGTACTACTACTAGCCAGAATTCAAATAAAAGTTCTAGAGACTGGATGCTATTCTCAATGAGCGGAGCACGAATGTCTTCCTTTCCTTCGGTACTATTTCTCAGTCGAAGGATCTGCCAATAATACTCAAAAAAGGTAATCAACTTCTTGGAAAGCTTTTTATGAGCCTTGCAGCCGTTTGATGGCAAAAAAGCGAGCACACTAGTCATAAATTACTCATTATATTCTATCGCTTCGTGTTCTTCAGATATAATTAGCGCATTCTCCGCGTTCCCCAATACGACGTTCATTTGGAAATATGAAGATGAGAACGATATCCACCTGTTTAAGAATCATACGAACATCCACACTATGAAGTGGATACCTCAATCGGATCTGTTAGGTAGGTTTATACCCTGAGCGTTTCTTTTGAAAGACATTTTCTGGGGTGATCGGTAGACTGTAGGGTTGAAATCCTTGAAGATCGTCGTCTAACAACTCTAGCCTCCAAAATCGGATATAAAGACCAGTTTGAATTCCCCTCTGAAGATGAAAATAGCCAAATTAAACGGCTCCTAGAGAGCCGAAGACTAGAATCAGCCGAATGAATAATTGCTAGAAATCTGGGCTGTTCAGCTTAAGAAGTTGAGCTTGCATTGCATCATTTGTCGTGAGCTTGTATTCAGGTAAAGCTTGTCATCGAAATGGATCCTTCACGTAGAACCCGAACATTTTAACTGAATATGACTCGCTGGCATTTCAGGAGATAAGCGATTATCCGCCTTTATCACACACGCCGGAATGAATTCCGTTCTCGAGGCAACGTTCTCTGGCAAGCCAATGGTGGTAGTACCGCTCTTTGGAGACCAGTACCTCAATGCAAAAAACATGGAACGAAGAGGAACAGCTGTGATGATAGACAAAAGAGATCTCAACAAGGACACTTTGACAGCAGCGATTCGTGACGTGCTTTCACCAAATGCGTGAGTAGCTTTGTTTCTTTGTAACTATTCTATGTGAGTTCAGTATTTACAAAGAACCCAAGGTGAATGCGAGATGCGCCATGCATCTGACCACTGTTTAAAAATGCTTCACTATTACTTTGTTGCGTTTAGTTGCAACACTGTTCTATCATAGTTCTCAGGTGCTGCAGGCAGCTATGTTGAGACATGCTGTTCGTCTTAGGACCGTATTTAATCTTTCCGAATATTTTTTTGGTATCGTGCTTTCCACTACACTACCGTAACCAAATGTTCCAGCACATACGCGCACAAAGCTGCCACCGTGGCACGATCTCTTGTGGGACGCGTAGCTGCTGCACGAGCTGACCTACTGTACTGGGTGAAGCTTGTGGCCGAAGAGGGTCAAATGGACCATCTGATGATGCGTGCAAGAGATTTATCGTTCATACAATATCACTGTTTAGACATCATCGCATATTTATTGGCTCAATTCATTGTTACTTTAATATTCGTTTTCTTTGTTGTTAGACTACTTATAAGGAGGGTTAGCATTGTATTCAAAAAACGAAAAACTGAATAAATTAGGAAAAACTGGAGATTAGACATTTCAAACGGTAGTGGAGATATGTAATCGATCTCCATTCGAACTCGTATCGGTACCTCTATCATAACTCTTCCTCAGACATCTAGAGCCATTTAGAAGATCCTTTTCAGTCAGTGCTTTTTAAAGGGGGAATTTAGTCAAAGATGAGCTTTACCGACTACATATCATTGAGAGAGTTACAGATAGAAATGACTCCCTTGTAAAGGGAGTATAAAGGATGAAGGGATAAGCCCATTCAAGCCCATTTTGGGATGCTATCCCTCATTCGACTTCTATTCAAAGTCGTAGTGGCGCTTTGATCGCACGCGGCCTACATAAGGACTTGAGTTGTCGACTGATGTCCAAGTCAGTGATTTTAATCTCCCAAACTAGTCCGGTACCAACTAGTTGGCCACAGAGGAATGTAAGGCTTGACTGGCCTGGCTGAGTAACGATGCCGGGTTCAATCCTCGGACCATGTGTAAACGATAGTGCTTCATTTGCCACTATACCACCTACATCCAAGTGTAGTGTAAAAGATAGAAGAAGTTTTTCTCATCCATGAGTTATTGCCTGTAGTGAATTGCCCTTCAAATCGCGAGTTTGGAAGCGGAACTGCGTTGAATACTTGTGGCTTCCCCCTACACTTCAACAAAACTCTTTATTTCCAAAAATGGTCTGACACACGTATCTATTCACAAGGCAGCATCGATCACAACAGCTGCGTAGAATTCATCGATTATCGATTTTTACACTAGTCGCCTCTCTGGAAAAACCTTTTTCAGGTAACAGCACATGGAATCATTCTTCAGAAAGGACAGGTCTCTATAACAGCCATCACTAGGGAGGTCGCCAAGCAGTGAAAGGGGGCATCAGGGTACTATCGAGCCCTGATGCCCTCTTTCACTATTCAGACAATTGAATATGCTTGTGTCCACTTACCCAAACAACTCATCCAGGTTAATAAACATCGACATCGTCGTAATCTGGTCTCCTGAAAGTTCTGATCTCCTCAATTATGCACAATACGTGGCAATTTTTATTTGGATGAAAGTAAAATCGATGAAAATGTAGTCGATGGAAATGGGAAAAACACCTACTTGTGCGGGTTAGTCAGGTCCTCACCCATCAGCGAGTAATATAGACCAACTGGAAACCTCCTAAAAATATAATGATGATCTATCATTAAATACAGAGTAACACAAAGTATGAGAGACTTGATAGTTTCAAACAGTTTGAACACCCTTCGCCAACGACTAGTCGTGAAGTCCCTGAAGCCCCCCACTCCCCCCTGCCCCACCGCCGAAAAAAAAGGCCATCAATGCATAGTACATTTGCAAATCTTCCTAATGGGACGGAAAACCTCTACTTATGACTTATGAATCATGATAACTGATTGATTTTACATAAGTTGGACCTATTCTTGGATTCATCACTTGACATGATTGAAATTCCCTTCTCAAGTGGTGGGAATGGACTTCTCCACAATCAGGGCATGGCACATTCCTCTTTAGTTGATGAAATTGGGTTTTTACTACATGCTTTTGATTGCTTTGAGTATGCTTTTCACCATGGAAAGACATAACTGCCTTTTCACTCTAGTAGAGTCCACTGTACTTATAGCGCCCCTTCCCATCAGGACGACCTGATGATTGGAAACAAGGGTGAAGACTTCGAAAGTGAAAGTGAAGGATTGCGAGTGCTAGGCTTTCTGTTACGTCACTCCCTCTAATTTCACTAGAGATCAGAAAGGGTTTAGGGACCATGTAGGTGCAGAACCTGGTTGAGAGGATGGGAAGCCGCTTGAACCTTTATCCAATATTTCCAACACCGCGAAAATCCAGGATATTTTACCTGACTCACGTTTTAATCATATGAAAAAAACTAGAACTTAAAAAAGAAAGTACCCTTTTGAGGATGATGCCTAAAAATCAGCGATTCTACTTTTTTTCATCCTCTTCGTATTTGGGTGTTATGCGTTCATTTTCGAGGAAGCATCCTACACACCCTAATGAGGCCCTATTTATGGCGACTGTTTCACGGTTTGCATTAAGCCACGTAGATGGAACTGTTGGTCGGATATTACGTTGGAATTACTTCCGGGAAATGCACAACAGCCAGAACACTTCCTCATTACTGGATGACGCCTATTCTCCACTTCTCGTAATTCTTTGAAGAGAAACTCTTATTTAGGAGAGGATTTTCGATAGAATCAAAAATCATCAGGGGATACAATCATCGGTGAGTGCTGTGGGTGAAGGTTCAGAGCTGAGTCCGGAATCCGGATATAAATCTGGGTACAATTTGAGCTATGCAACTTAAAGAGAAAGTCTCATAAACGAGCTATAATGCTAAAAACCAAAGGACGAGATATAAGTCAATGAATATTTTCTCTTGAGGTGCGCCATGTTATCGACGATCATACAGAACAGCGATGTCACTAGGAGGCTGGTTGCATAGCCAACCAAATCTCGCTTTTATGGTCCTTTGGACCACTTTGACTAATTTCTAACTGAAGCTAGAGATAGGCTGGATGACTTGGGTAGTACTGAGTTCTATTTTTGCTATTATTTATCCCATTCTACCCCTGGTCAAATGAATGGGAATTCAGCACAAGAAAGGATAATGGATCTCACTATAGGAATCTTGAAAATTGGTCTTCTCCTCGACTCTCCTGATGTGGAAAGTGGGATATCAGGACGGATAGGAGAGGAAAAGGTTCTTAATGATAGTTGCCCTTGGGATTAGGAGTTCAATTCAGCTGCTATAAGAAGTGGAGCTTACAAAAATTAGATATCAAAAATGATTAGAAGTGTTGAACAATCTTCATCACAAACTGGCTGCTCGTCCCAATTCTTCCAGCTTCTTGAACAAAAAACAATTGTACCCCGTCCAGCTCCATTTCCTTTCCTTCCTAGCTTTCGCCATATCTATGAATAGTATGGTTCCCACTATGCCCTTATTCTATATGTGTACAAATGCATTAGCCCATTAGGGGTCATAAAGGTGGAGTAGGTAAAGGCATGGCTCGAGACCGATCAGTACCGAATTAAGCAATTTTCTAGAATATTCCTTTTAATGAAAAGTTCATCAAACCTTTCTGACTTACTTTACTCGTCGATCTTTATATAAACGGAGGGAGTTGTAGAAGTCGTTGCTAAATCGCCTGAAATGCAAATCTTCATTGTAAATATCAGCAAAATTACTGAAGTTACCCTCAGTGATAACAGAAAAGAATGTTTGGAGAACGTATAGGTTCACTGGTTATACAAAAAAAGGGGTGATTGGTGATATCATTCAATGGAGCTCACTGTTTACCCAAATTTCGATTCACTGCTTTCAGAAACTGATTTTCTCAAAGCCCCAAGTTCAACAATCTTTATATATTACAAAATGCTGTTGTATACTCCATGTTATCACTTCCTTAAGTAAGCTTGTAATTCAAAGCTCATCCTTATTATCCGCATGAGGTGTTTCAATCTTAAACTAATGTGATATCACTCGCTAGGTAAGCCTAAATGTCATTTCTGTGTACGAATTTTTTTTTGAAACAAACTCTAGCAACTTAATGTTATTTCTGATCAAAATTTTGTTTTCGCTGATAATTATTGATTCTTTTTGGTAGAGGGCGATCTCTAGGGATTTATTATAGGTACATCTCGTCTAACGTCTAACCGTCTAACGTCTCCTCAGAAATTTGGATTCACACTTATTCCTGAATCTCGGTGATTTTTTGATAGAGTGTTAAACTCGCTGTCGGGACGAGAATACGGTTTTCGACTGAGCCATTCCCAACTCACTACCTACCCAGTGATCTCGAAGGGAAAGGCTTTGATTGTTTACAACGGCAATAAGGTTTTCAAGAGGTTGAAAATAATCAAAATGAATAATTAGATGGAGAATAGGGAAAAATACCCCTGTTTCAGGTAGTTCGTCAAAAGCGAATTCAACTTTACCAATAGTTTAATGCTGTTCTCGCTAGCTCGGAAAGCAACCACAAGATGATTTTTGAACCCCCAGCTATTCCTGACGTCCAACCCTTCCCCCCCCCCCCCCCTCGCCCCCTCCTTTCCCCAGCCTTATCCGTTATAGACATAATTGTAAAAGTGCAGCTAACAAGGAAGTTAAACACATTACCACAATATTGACAACCCATTCATTATTTCAATTCGAAGAGCTCCAAGGAGCTCCACGCTCCCCTACAATCATCACTACAATGCCGGCTCAACTACAAATACGCGGCTAGTTTCATGAAAACAAGATGTTTTCGCACTGCACGGCCTTGTGTCGAGTTGTATGATATAGAAAAGAATGATTTTTAATTTTGTAGGTCCTACATTACTGAACTGCTGATCACTAAACGCAGGTGATGTAGCTCCGCACGAGCTCGTGCCTAGTTTTCGAAATTTGATTATTTGTAAACTTAATCATAAAATACTGAAGTAAAAAGTTGTGTCGACAGAAAAATTGCCAAATTGAAGAAAGTGTTGGGGAAAAACTAAATCTCACCTATAAGAAGATGGCTCTCTGTTGAGGTAACCATAGAGGCCGTTGTTTGAGTATCTGAAGAGAGCGAGATTATTGAAACAACATGGTCCTATGCTTCCAAGTCGGATTGGAAGTCTCAGAATCCTCTCACATGACGTTCTTATCTATTATGAACTCTTTGTTTTCCATGATTACTTTAATAATTATGTGGTGTAGTGTCAAGTAGCACATCATCACGCGAATGGTCAAAGGACCGCATCCCCATTCGAATCTGCCAGGGCCAACCAGGCCTTACATCCCTCCAACATCAGTTATTTCATCCCCTACTCATCTGGAAGGGCAAAGGACTGATTAAAAGATTAACTGGTCATCAAAATGAATGGATGACGGGATCATGTTTCGGGGACAGCAAGCTAGAATGGAACATTCCCTCTGTTTCAGATTCTTTGCTTGTTTCTCAGAACGCTCACTTTGTCTTGATCAGATAAAGCTGGTCCCTAGGGAAACTGTTTCTTGGAACTCCTTCATGTTGCCCTTGCGATGTACTAAACCCTTTACCTATCGAGTAAGAGATCACTACTCAGATAATGTGCATGGGTAATTTCCTCAATGTCCGAATAACCCGTAAGACTAACGTTCACGATCTAACTGAGACATTCCCTTATAAGAAGAGTCAAGAGAAGGGCGCATTGATGAGAAATAGAAAGTGTTCTTATGAATCCTAAGAATTTCCCCCAAAAATCCTTTGAAGATGCCATATCGCACATTTGCCCTGTTACCCATTTTGGAGAAGAATAGGTAAGAGTGGGGGGCGTAGTCGAATTATAGTGCACCTGTATGCCTTTTCCCTGCACTTGCCAAATCACTGGTCAACAGCTATCCTGCCTGATATTTCCCGAGTAGCACGAGTCCTGGGTAGAGTGCCAAATCACTGGTCAGCAGCTATCCTGCCTGATACTTCCCGAGTAGCACGAGTCCTGGATAGAGTGCCAGATCACTGGTCAACAGCTATCCTGCCTGATCCTTCCCCATGTAGTATGAGTTCTGGGTAGGGAGTCTCAGGGGCTCTGCTTACCTCTCAATAGCTTGGAAAAGCTCTGTTTCATGAGTGAATAATGACTTGGAAAAGAAAAAGGTGCCTCCTCCCTATCATCTATCTGTAAGTAACAGCTGAAGATGGCAGGGGTTTTGGCTTTTCATCCTGATATTTACAAGTGAGGGAGGGAGAGAGGGAGCTTCCTATTCTGACTAATTGGTCTGACCCTTGACGTCTGTCGTGTCTGGGATTACAAAAACGCGGACTTCTGGTCACTGGTCTCTGTCTCTGAATGCTCCTTCTGACTTTAATATAATTCCTCACGGAGTTCGAAAGTGTGGTAGAGCTCAAATGGAGCTATTCAACTGTCAGCACCGCCCATTATTTTTCATTGATCCTTTTTACGCAGGTAATACAACTAATCACGTCAATCTGAGCCCATGGGACTTGGTAACCTGTCATTATAAAGGGTTAGAATCATAAAGTTCTTCAGCCTCAACCGTTCAAAGCATAAGAGGGTCTAATTTGACTCAACCAAAAGTGTTCTAAAGAAATTGACCAGTCTGGCTCAAAGTATTCAATTGAACTTTGCAGGAAAAAACACATGCACTTTCGATTTATTCCACATTTTTTAGGGAAAAACACGCGTAATTTCGGCTTTTCCCACTCAAAAATGGTTAAACTGGAATGCGTGGGCTCCTAATGTCTCTGAACTTCCCAGAAAGGACATATTGGAACTGAATATTTGATGTTGTATTATTAGCATATAAAACTTCCCCTAACAAAAACCTCCCACCTTTGCCTTCATAGGGAATATTGGCTGTTCTGATATATGAACTGAAATTCAACTAATAAATAAGTTCGCTCCGCACTTTTCGCCCTTTCCCCACTATCTACAACTGAACAATCCCACGCGGATCCGCTGGGCTCCCATAGGATTCTGAGGCCGATGTTTTTCAGTCTTTCAGGATGGACCGACGAAGACACGACTGATTGATGGAAACAATTTCCGCCCTAATTTTTCCAGAAATGACTGCTAGAGCTCAGGGCAAGCACAAAATAGGAAACCGTTGAAAATGATTTCACTGAGGACAATTTTCTGACTTTGTCGCTGTCATTTTCATGTTCCAGTCACAATAAGTATTTCCAGAAGAGCGCTCTTTCCTATTCTCTCCTTTCTCCTATTTATTCAGAGAACCCATTCAAGACAAAAAAAGGTTTTGTCATGAAGTACACTGTCCTTGGCCATCTACACCCGTATTCAATCAGTTCACTGCTGCTTTCTGCAAATAACTTGATTTGATGTCAAAAGACTTGGCTGTCTACTTAATGACTCACCGACCTTTTAAGAGAAAAACTTCCTTTTAAGTTCCTAAGGAAGTCCTCCCCAGTCGTTGAGGGTTATGAGCAGCGCACGTAGGTGCAGCTGCACGTTCAGAAGCCCATAATCGTCACTAATTTGCATAATATTGCAATTATCTCAGTACGAAGACGATTTATTCGCAAAGGAGGTGACAGTTCCTAACGAAGGGATCCCTTTACCCTCATTATATGGGTCCAGTGATTAGATTCCATATCGGATCATTTCCATAATTCGACGTGGAATGCTGCCCATACGGAACTTGGAAAAGAAAGAGTAATTCCATGGAAGATGGCTTACAATAATCGTGAAGGATGGTAAATCGGTTGTACAGAGGAAAGCAGTCAAAAACGAATTGAGGACATAAGAAGATAAGGAGTAAGGACAGGGCACAACGACTGGAAGCGACGCTAGAAGTTTGATGGAAATGGAGGAACATCTGTCGATCAGTTCACTCGAGCTTCCACCTGCTCCATTGCTGCATAAATGATGGAATACTGAGTACAATATATTGGGAGAATTGACAAAGAAGCTTCCCTGATACATTCCCTTCCCTACTTCCGTACTATCCGTATCCACATTATTCATTTAGCGTACTCGCTTTCTCATCATCACGGAAGGAACGTTATCAAATAGCGCTAAAACTGTTTTCTCGCATACTCAAAGTACTACTTCTATGGGAAATACTGGGAAAGGTAGACGACGATTCACCTATTTGTCCAAGTCCACATGAACAAGAGTTTGGATTTTTGTGGACCAAGAAGTGTCTGAAACCCGAAACTATGGGCAGTAAGCATATCAACCTGATATCAAGAGGAGTGACCCTATTCTGGTTTGACTGGAGCAGGTTTGAAGGCTAAGGTTTAGTTCAATATTTATAAAATGGCTTTGGACTCTCCCCATTGGAGCAAGTCTTCCGAAGCTTGGAGGGATTATTTAGATTCGGGGAAAAGTCTTCAGGGTCTGGAAGACAAATATGCGTTCGATTCACCCTAATCAAATGGTTTATTTGAACCACTAAATTTTTGGGAAAAAAATTAATTCTCCTCAGTTGAGCAGAATATTTCACGAGGACAACGTCTATTTGTTAATCGTCACGTATGTACGTGCAGTCTTTTATCCCATAGCTTTGGCCTATTTCGCTTTTTATCCAACTCTTGCAAGAATCTGTATTTCTTCATATTCGTCTGCATAATGGACTAACTTCTCGGCAAACAAATATCCTGAAATGGTTCTTGGAAGATACTCTGGAAGATATTCAGATATCATTGGGTTGACCACAAGCAGATCAACCACAATCCTATATTCTCAGAGGGTCGAAGCCGATTCTGAATCCCCTCCTATACTGTGGTGCACATACTGAAGTCCAGTGAGTAGTACCTCCTGAAGACCTGCCTGGGAGGGTGAAATAGCTGTTCCAAACTCAAGCTCTGTAGCACAAACGTAGTCATGCCTCTGAGAGGAAGTTGAAATTTATAAGAAACTCACACCCCCTTCTCTAACGACTCATTTTCTTTTCAGTCTTATTGAAGTGTCGAGTAATTAAGGCTCTAGACCAGGCGGTGTTTATAGTTGTTATGCGCGTGATTTCGTGAATGATAAAATCATCTCTGAACGTATTTTCCCAATTTTCAGAATGTTTTTCACTACAGGATTTCCGTTACGTTCATGTTTTCAATATTTAAGATGGTCGTGGCGGATGTGAGATCTCTGTTCTACGGAAATCCATCTCATTCCAAGAAGGTAACGGAGTCAAAGGACAAGCCAAATTTTTGAATGAGGAAGTGATTTTATCCCAGTAGAACGGTTATAGAACGAGACGAGACTGACATCAGACTTTATGATTGACTGTGTTAGGGCTTCTCGGTTACCCTATGACGGTTCTACAACGATCTACGGATATGGTATGTGTCAGAGCTTCGTTTACTACGATACCACGTATGGAGGTAAAGATGTTATCGTGGAGAGCTGAAAATAGAACTCTTTACTACCCTTCGCATTCCTATGAATAGCCAGTCTCATCCGTTACGGAAATGAGGAAACACATTCACCCGGTGATGGTTCGTTTCCGACATGGGCTGACAGCATCATCACTTCATATGAGTGGGCGTACTACTGAATCATGCTAAATACCCAAGAAGTTTCAAGGGAAGGGTTCAAATTTATCTGTGGTCATCTGTGGTTTTGCTCTGAAATGAATGCCCTAACGATTGATCGCTGGCGAGTATACCAACTCGATAAAGTTTTCAAGATATTTCCAAGTCGTTTTCTGGAATTCGGAGAAAAATCACCTTCAAATTTATCAAAAAGGTGTAATTGTTGTCATTCCGACTCTGCTACGATGGAATATACGAAAAGTGGTCTAATTGTCTATCACTGCATAGGTATGTAGACATTGGGTTCCATTTAGAAAGATTCGAACGTTCTTCACGTTTTTTAATTCTTAATTTAACCGAGAGAATGAGATCCGCTCGCGAACTTCGATTCACTGTTGCGAAAAATGCAATTTCTCCGAAAACATGGGACTTGTGGAAAGCCAAAAAGTGCGAGTCACTACTTAAGGCGATTTTAAACAGCTTTTTCGGAGCACTTCCCAACTAGGCAATGGAGTCTGAGAAAAAGAGAATTAGGCACTACTTTACGTTCGGCCTTACGTGTATTTTAACGAGGGATTGCCTTTAATTTGAACTTCCGAAAGATCGGATGCATTGGTTGATTGATAGAGGCCACAACAACGCAATTTATTTGTCCGTACCGTACCACTCTCGAAGCTTCATATCGGTATCCTTTAGAGTAGTGGTTGAGGGCTTAGGGGCATAGAATTTAGAACCTCTAGAGTTGCCACAACTGGTTTGGTTTTAGGGATGCCTCAGAGAAAAAATCTCGAGTGCTTACTTCCTTTACTTTACGTGGGGTGAATGCCATATACTATGTTCACAAGCTGTCCAAGATGGTAACTGAAATGCCCTTATTCATTCCAGAGAGGACGACTATGGGATCATTTCAAGAAGACCAGCCACATCGGAAAGGTCGTCGTTCAACATGCAAAAATTCAAGTGACATAAGAGACAACGGCCAAAATTCATTCAATATTGAGCTTACGAATATAAGACTGTTGATACGAGGAAAAGGAAAATTAGAGTTCGTTCAGTAATTGCGGCATCTAGATCAAAGTTGGACCTCATACGAGTAAGGTAAGCAGATACCAGAGGTGCCGTTCGAATAAATTTATCATTCCGACAAAAACTCTGCTACTCCCAGACTCATGAAATTGATACCATAGGGTCAGCTCGATTGGGAGGGAGAGGCAGAAAGTTCGGGGAAAAGAGAGGATAAGCCGTGGTAGCCGTAACTGGGAGAGACTCAGGTTCTAACAAAGTCTATCTATTTTTAAAGCCACTCAGTCAGTACTGTCAAAAAGGCCTCGTTTCATATCTGAGTGATGATTAGGTGTCTTGATGTAATGGGGGTAATTCCCACGTTGCTATGGGAGAGTAAATGGCCATGTATATCTTAAACGTTCCGAATTGTTATTGGCATCATAAAATCTCATGGACATCCCGAAACCAATCTTCCCGGCTTTATTGCACTGCTCGACATGTCGTTGAGCTCCTTCATCATAGTTTTGGGATTTAGTCCAAGAATCTTACTTCTATTTCAGCTTCGGTAGAAACTACGGAGTCTCCGAATCGTTTAGCATGCACCACTCCTGATCGTCATGGTGAAAGTGGCGGGAGTTTACTTAGGGGAATTTCCAGTTACTGATAGTTCACTCTTATGCGTTTATACTACGTACTTTTGAAGCAACATGATTCCAATAAGAGTAAACCACTTAACAGCTTCGAGAAGGTTATTCAGCGAGGGCTGCCTCTTAAAACTCCCAGAAAATCGTAAGAGAGAGAAAACTCTTCGAGCATACAGTAACTGACCTGTCTGTACGGCTGGCCATGACTGTTACCAGAACTGTGGCGACGAATAGTAAGGCAACAGTGGTGGTTGCTGATGTTCCAGCCATGGTCGTTTTGTGTGAAGAATGCTTCTCCCCGTATTCAATTCTACGAGAGCCCGCCCACTTCAATACCCCTCTCTCCCCACCCCTTTCGTTTTTTCGTTAGAGGGCAATTAAGTGAGATACTGGAGAACTCTGAGAATCTCCCCAAAGCTGATTCCGGAAATGTTTCCAAGGAAAAGTCATCTTTGTTCCGTTGTCGCCAATTTCCTAAAAAAAAAAACGGCGAAAGAGACATTCGTAACTCCCATTTTCATACTAGAGGGCTGTCAACCTCAGTAGTGCCGACCACCCGGATTTACCTGCACCCACATCTCATATTCTACTTTTCCATTCCTTTACTGGTATTCTCAATTAAGTTCGCTGCCAAGGGGAAAGAGTCCAGAAACGGTGAGTGTGCGACAGCTGTTTCTTTTGATTAATGCGGTGATCAAGCTGGCTGTGACAAATGTCATGTCAGCTGAATTACTTATTACCTTGGAAGGCCTGTAATAGAAATTCGAAGTAAGGCTGAGGCAAAAGCAGGTCGAGTTTCAGTCTCAGTACCTGTGGAAGGAAAATGGGATTAGGGCGGAGGAGGAAGTGGCTAAAACTTAATGGGCACATTTCGGTGGAACACTGCGGATAACGTGACAGCAGCTGGAACGTGAGCAGGCACGATGTTGCCCAAACAGTTTCCCATATCTATTGCTACATCGGGAGCCTGGAGGACAAGGTCTCGTATCAATCCACATAACGATCTTTTTGTGGGATATATTGTTTATCGATTGACAAATGTTAGATGGAAATCATTGAATTCTCATGAATAACCATTAAACTTAATCGGAACATGGAAGTTACCAAGCCATCCGCCATACTGTAACGACTAACCCACTTCCTCCGATTAGCGATTCTACGGAGCACCTCGTCATCATTCGGCCACATTTACGGGACCTCAAAATAATCAGCTAGACATGGTCATCGAATATTTTATTGCATTTTGCATTCGAATTGCATCAAGTGACAATCAAACCCGAGCCTTTATTAGCTCTAAACTTGACAAGTACACATGGAAATAAGGTCAGAGATGAAAGAAGCTGTTTGCTCCACGAGAAAAACAACCTCATGAGTCACATAAAGGAAAGCAAGGAAAGCATCATTGCAAATTCAGACATAGGTGCCGCAAGCAAGTTATGGTCGCTTAAGAAAAAAAAAGAAATCGCTTAGTTCTAACGTTATTGGGAGATGGGGGGGGGGGGGCTCCAAGAGCGTGGGATCATCCCAGACGGAACAGATGAGACAAAAAAAGCAAGTAATTTGTAGAAATCTATCTAACAACAAAATAGATGTGATCTCGGTCTGATTATAATCCATATTTAGCCATTAAAAAAGTGTGCTGAGGACAGCTGAAGGCCATTTGAGTTTCTCCCGTACAAAAAACTCCCGAAAGAATCTCGAGAACCATTAACAACTTATCCTTATAATCCTTCCTTAGAGCAACCTCATAAGCAAGCAGGTTCCAATTGATCCCTGTTGTTCGAAAAAATCAAAGTTCAGACGCTCAGGAGGAGATCGGGCTAATCACTATAGGGATAATCGCCGTAGAAAGCTTACAGAGGTGCTCAGATGAGCCTCTGCTGGTCGGGTCTAGATTTATCAACGCCGAGCTATGCCGCTTCTAGTGAGGCCAAGAAAAGTGTGATCGGAATAAAAACGAAACAAGGTGAAATTTTCGGCGTTGGTCCCGTTCTGTGATACGCCCCGCACTCGACTACCGTTCAACATTGAAGTGGCGGTCGAATGCGTACATGTCTCAAGCAATGATCAAACAGTGGATTGCAGCATCCACCCAATGTCAAGTCAGCGCTTTCATCCCTGAGCCTGGTACCAATTATCGCGGAGGTATGAAGAGATTGGGAATCTTGAGCGGATATCGAGTCGGAATTCAAACCTTTGACCACCCCTAAGTGATAGTTCGGCAATTACAACTACGCCACCCCTGCTCATTTAACTGAGATAACAATTTATTCCTCAGTCAATTTTCTGAAGCGTTGTTGCTCGCGTCGAGTTGCTTCTACTTTATCTGGACTTAAGTCGTCCTACGTGTCCATCGTGTCGCTTTTTCAACCTAGATACCCATTACGATGACAATAAATGATGTTCGTTTTGGTGGATGTCAAGGAGCTTTATAGGCCGTTTCGTTCCCCACGAGCATCGTGTTCGTTAGTTATATCTGTAAACCGATCTTACGATGGTCGGATTCAGCAATTTCCAGCTACACTTGCTTGATGCTATAAGCACACGATGTTGTTTGCAAAGCAGAGGTGTCAATCGTCAGACTTCATTTCCATGCCTTTTCATTCCGGCTGGCTGGCGAAGACGTTTAGGAGAGTGGCAGTGAGAAATTCGGGTGAAATCCTATCCCATCTTGTCAGAGTCCTCCCTTCCGATTGATTATGGCTTTCTTGCACTATGAACAGGAACTGCGTCGTCGTTGGGAAGTTCACAAAGTACCCTCACTACTGAGTATAGGCGTACTGGTTTCCACCCAAAGTTCGATTACCCACTAGCTAATCAAAACGCTGAAAGATTTTTTTGAAACAATAACAGGGACATATTTTTAATTCCAATGCAACTGTTTTCTAAAATCTAACCCAGAAGGGATAAAAGTGAATCCCTCTACAAAGAATGGATGCCTGCCTTATTGGTATGCGGGCTGCATCATAGTGGGTTACTTAGTATTACCCGAACAGCTGCAGGAGTTATTAACGGGTACCCGAGTACATCATAATTATAACTTTACTAAATGCATTCGCAAAGGTGGTCAATCACTTTCGGCCCACTTCAGGCGGAACGGTCCTATCTAGAATCCTACAGTTTCTAGAAACGCCTAAAAATACTTCCGATCAGGTAAACTCCGAATGAACGTCACAAATCATACTGCAGTTATAAAAACTTAAATAAATTGCCATCAACGATATAAGAATTCCATTTTGGATAACGGGTTTAAGAACATTCCTATCTACATAAGGCAACTATGATTTATTACATTGATATATTCTGTAAATAAAGTTAGTGACGCAGCGTCTAGCTACGACAATAATTCGTAACGATTATAAATAACAGGTAAATTGCATAACTGAGGTAATACATAGTTCAGAAGGGCATACGGGGAATTGCAGACAGTGCTATCAGAACTACGTGACTTTCGCGCAAGCTATATTAACACAAAGACTTCTGCCCATAGAAACGGATTTACCAACATTAAATCAAAATTCCAGACAGTAGTGAGTCTAGCGGATCTCTCGCTTAGGGATAGATCGAAGAAACAATTATGAATTTGTTTAAATAATCAATTAGACCAAAATCGAATGTACTTCGATTCTATAGTCACTTGCCGCGCGATCCGCCGCGCAACCAACTCGCGGCGCATCAGATCGTCATTCGAATGCTATGCAGTGTAAGCTTCAGCTTGAATTGCCTCCCCGCGCGAGGGTATTTGAATGCAACTCAGAAGATGACATTGAGAAATGAATGAGATCTGTTTGTAAAAGAAAAAAGAGAAAGTAAAGTAAGGTGTGTCGAGTTTCATTTCAGAGGAAGAAAAAGAAAACAGAAAAATAAAAAAAAAGCACAAACGCGGCGGTAAGTTGAAGTGAATTCCCTACTATAAACGTGCAAAACAACGGCAGCACTGAATCGCAACTAAATGCCCGCGCGCGGGAGCATGATTCGAACCGCGAAGCCTTTTCACGGTTCAAATCATGTTCTCGCGCGCGGACATTTAAATTCGACAGGTGCCATTAGATTGCAGAGGGCTGCGCCCCGTGCGGTGGCGTCACCTAGTTTCATCGATGATAGTATCCGACGTTCCCAAAATCGATAAGCACATGAGCATGAGGGATTTCATTGGCAAGATTCAAGGGGGATCCACGAAATGAATGGAATGACCCTTTCTGTCGCTTTGTTTGAAATTTGTTTCAGCTTCAAAGAGTGACTTCTCCGAACAACAACCCTTGTATCGAACCTTCAGAGATATTGATGCCAGCCCAATCAAGGTTATCCTACCACTTCATCAGACCACAATCGACCCCCTATACCTTCTTGTTTGGGTAGGCGAGGTTACAAGCTGTATGAGCTTTGTATACCGCACCCTTCAGTTACCGGTTATATCTCGCCTAAGCACTGTTGGAACGCTATGAATTTGCAGAATTCTTCAACGACAAAGAGAAATTGCGAGGACTGAGGCGACAGATGGCGGCGGATGAGGTACAATCAAGGTGATCAAGAATTAGGACTGAAAGAAGAGATACAACAGGGTTGGGATTCGATGCTTGGTATTATTAGGAAAAACTATCCTCATTTCTAAATAGACGATTTTCAATAAACATTCAAATGTCCACCTTACGTCACATCTCTTGCCCGGTACCATTAAGTTCCACGGAAAACTTTAGTACGGAAGGAATAATTTATCTAAGTCATCCCATATTCAAACCAACCCGTACACATCCCAGTTCACCTGATTTGTACCAGCTTATCCATGACATTTGACATTAGTGTCAGGCATTGGTCATGAAAAGCCACTGCAGTCCGTCGCAGGAACTACGACACCGTGCTCACGGCCGAATCAGCTAGTCGTGTCAGGACCGCGCAGCTTCCCAACGGATGGACTGTGCTAGTTTCTCCTATTCACACTCGCTCAAAATGTGATACTCAATGAAATGCTCAGGCAAAGGGCACTGCTCTGCTCAAACATTACCACTAATATGCTCAAAATCGAAGGCATGGGCCATCACAAAAAGCGTTTTTTCTCTAGCCGTCAAATAGTTATTGGTCTCTTTAATATTTCTATTACTAAATATTCAGGAATGAAGTTATAAAAGCTACTCATTCTGAGAGTAGTCGCAGCTCTACTTAAGGGAGTCTGAACCCATTGTGACAGCTATGTAGTGGTGGATTCGATGTTGTGCGGTTGCAGACCAACCATGCATGAAAAAACTCAGTTATGTTCTGGAAAATTGCCAATTTTTCATTCGAGAGCTCATGTTACTGCATTTTTGACGTTTGGGGACAATCCGTATCTGTCATCTACAGCCACTTCTGCTTGAGCCATCAGCTTTTTTTAGCAACACTTTCCCTCATTCATGCAGGTATTGGCCATGGCTATAGGGAATATCACAAAACGATTAAAATGATAAAAAAGCTTGTCTAGACTCAGTTTTCACCTGTCCTTATTGAATAGAATATAAGTAATCCACCACCAAATCCCTAAAGAATTACTTGAATTTCAATAATTACTGTGAATATTTCATCAACTGGTGTGGCGTTGATCATGAAATTTGCAGAAACTCAATCGAAGCTGACCATGGGAAGGGAGCCAGTAGGATGAGATGAGAATTATAATGAGAACTGCATCAGAACTGTCGAATTTCTGACTACCTAACCTGTTCTCCCACTAAAACGCTCCATCTCTACGTCTTTTCGATCTAGAAGGCTCCAAAAGGCTCTACCATAAGGATATCAATTGCAATCTCACAGAGGTTAACGGAATTGATAACATCGACATCCTGACAACCTGAATAATTTAAGAGTATCTGCCTTGGGCGTAACAAGGACCCCAATACCCGCTTTGTCGACATACACACCTAGGGCCGACGGGTTCTCATAGCGTTGTAGCTTCTGTGGAGGTTGCACCATTCGTATTGGAATGGCCTCGCTCCATGACGGCAGCTTATTGTAGAAAGCAGTACGCATTGGTACTTACATTCGGGCAGTTCGTCCCAGTACTGCTTGCACGCAACTTTTTTTTCGTATTTTCCTCCAACCCCTAATTTTACCACTCTTTGAAGACTTATACTTCTCTAAATGCGTCAATTTTCGTGATTTCTGCGCCACTTCTGTTCTGTCCTGGACTACCCTTCCGACTACTCGTCTAGAACTAGGTGCCCTAGAATTATCGTGGACTGTATTAATCCCTCTAGACGAGTCTTGTACGAATTACCCTAAAGGAGTCAATGGCTTGGTTGCATGTCCTGGGTGAGATTAAGCAAGATTCAATCCCTGAACATGCATAAGAACTAGTGCGGCGTTGGTCTCTGCCCCACACCCGCCCTACTGCCTTTGACAAACTGGTAATCGGGAAGTATAGGTAGTAATACATCACTATACGGTGGTTAGGCTATTCCACTGGATTGAGTCACCAGATCCTAAGGGAGGTAGCGGTACATCAATTTATCCATGCATGAAATTTTTTACAAAGAACGATGATGATGCCTTTTATTCCTCGAGATGAAACCCTTCGTAAATGGCGTGAAATTAGTTTTATTCGAAAGAATACTGGAAAGAAACAGCTGAAAAGGTATGTGTTTGAGAGTAATTAAGCTGAATTCTCATTCGAAGGAGAAGAAAATGACGAGATTCCGATTCAGAGTACATGAATGGCCGATAAAAATCTGTGCTGGCTCCAAAGCTCATTTCTAGAAATCGCAATTTACGCTTGAAAAGTTATGAGAAGAGTCCGTCATATTATTCAGATATGTAATTTCCTAGACTTCCTGAACTCCGAGTTGGGTTTCCAAGATGTAGTAAATTCAGGGAGAGTTTCAACTGCAATCATCATATTTCCAGAAAATGGCTTCAAGAATGGGTGATAGAACGTTATTAAACGAAATGGGATATCCCAGCACCAATTTCCACAGAATAGCACAAGCCAGGGGAAAAAGTGTCTTCCCACTATTATCCTTTGCAATCAATCCTCTTTGCGGGAAAGGTTTAGGGACGCGGAGGGACTGACGTCAAAATAGATGTTTCATTTTCGATTTTTATATTGTTATTCGCATAGATGGAGCTCTTCCCCAACTACGGTTTGTCTGGCAAAATGCCAGTTCTAAAAGGGGACGCTTCAATCGGGTTCGGGAAAGTGGAAGCAAAGTTGAAGATATCAGATATCAAGAATATGCTTGAAAGGGAGTTTCGCAGCAGCCAGAGGTCTCCAATCTCCAGTTTCTGAGTCCATATTTGGAAAAAACCTTTACCATTCACCATAAATTGAAGATTAATTTTTTAGGTATAGGGGTGGTCGAGTCAGCAGTAATCCTTTTTCATCTCTGCTCTCATAGATATCCATAGACATTTGTGATTTAGGACTAACATTCCCATGAAAGGCTCGGTTCCTGTTTTGACCAAAAATATTTTTTTACCGTATTTTCTATGAAACGTTACCCTTTTCATTTTTAGGACGTCCTTATTGTCATATCGACCACTATGGTGCCTCGAAAAGAGCGCTGTTTTGAACCACCCAGATGTCCGTCCTTATTATGATATATCAGTATAGTCTCTAAGGACTGGCTAATTAGAGCAAAGGTGGTGTGGTTATTGTAAACAAAAATACTGCGTTGTTTACTTCAAATATCAAAATAAAAGCAATTTTAATCAATTCAGTGGTACGATGTTTACCAACTTACTGACCACAAGAGAGAGTGACTCTCCTTGCCTGAGAGAACTCAAACCGTTAAAGAAGTGGTGCAGCCTTGAAGCGCTGAGCTCTATTAGGCTGTTAAAGCGATTGATGAAAAATACTGGTCAAAAATATTAGGTAGAGATATAGTGAAAGAGCTGAAGCCAATGGGATAGACGTCAAGAAGTACAAATGGCCAGTCCGACGAACGTGGATTGAAAATAAAACGCAGAGTTCTCGAAGTTTTCCCTCATGTTTTTTCTCTTTTCCTTTATTTTTTTGTTACGGAAATTCGCAAACGGCCAGTGCATGCGCAATATTATTGTCTGGTCGGGTCGAACGAGACCGCCAGAAACTCAGGGTTAGACATCGGTTTTGGGCTATGCGATCCTAGAACGAGTATTCAAACCTTTATAGTCCCTAGTAAAACCTTAGTAAATTTGCATTTATGCATTTCGGATCATGGTTTTGCAAAATGCTGAACTCGTTAAGATTTTTTAGGTGTTCCACACGATCGTACAGATCTGGACCCATAGCTTTTCACCCGTGGTCAGCATGCAGGCTTAATTCTGAATAGCCATCATTCTACAGTAGTGGGTATGCCAAATAAGCATATATCCATCACCGTTTTGAACAGGACGGCAATAGCTTTTATGCTATGCTTTATGTACTTTTTTACCAGGAAATATCATAGTATTTAATTTCCTTAGCGTTAGGAATGACCTTATCGAGCCCATATATCTATGCATGAATGGGAAAACGGTATGCATATGGGTAATGTCTCATAAAATTGAGTAATAGGTGTGCGTGCTGATGGTCTATGCTGTTAAATAGCCTATAAAAAATAGGTGCGCTTTTACTTAGAATCCTGGGAAACCTGCGGAACGAGGTGACTGGGGGATTATGGTGAATGCTCTTTGCACTTGAAAATCGCTAAGTTCCATAGCCAATCGCCCAAATAGTTGCGATAAGTGTTACTGTGCAAGCCTTCGGTAGCCCCTACCTGCATGAATTTTGGCATAACTTTGCCCCAATGCCTGAAAGTACACTGGCCATTCTCCTTAGGTTCACATTTCCTCTTGATCGTTCACATATTGCTTCTAGTCTGGATAGCAACATGGCTCAATCGTTTTACCCGGACCATTCCAGTTTAGGTCTCACCCCTTCGAAATCAGTCCAATATCCAGGTGCTATTTTGAGGTTTATTTTTATGCAGTAAATTCTAAGGATTCACTAGGGCAATCGTTAGATTCTGGTACCATTCGCTTCCAATCTTGAAAAGACGAAAAAAATCTTCGGGATCTGGAAGGAATCCGATTCAAAATTGCTTTCCGCGAAATATCTGAGGGTAAGCGGGTAACTCGTCCTTTTTCATCAGTGTTTTTCAACATAAATTAACCATATTTGGAAATTTTGCATACCTATACTTGTAGTTCTGGACATACCTGTACTTGCGGAATATTTACCCCAAGAGAAAGTGCGTTTATCGTTGCTATTACCATAAGACTTATAGCCATTTCTATTGGTTTTTAAGCTATGCCATGTTTAATGCCCTTGTATAGGATATAACCTACAATAAAAATGTAATAATCTCTAGTTTCATGGGTTATTTATAGGTGTTTATCAAAACATAGTCACGGCGGACATTAGGTGTTCGCAATAACGCCGTAATCACCTGTGCTTACTAAGAAACTCCTAGGAAAGTAGAGGCAGGTGAACTGAACGCATTGAAAACAAGAGCCCATTAGAGCTTCTAAAAATATCCACCGCCTACGGGCTGTATTTAGTTGATCCGGGACAATGAATCTTTGCGAAACGCTATAATCCTTAGAGAAGAAAATGAATAGTTCACATATACTATGATGTCAGGCGAAAACTAACGGGTAATTAATCCAAGTATATATGAGAAGTAAGATTTGCCAAATGTATCTTTAGTTGAGGGATAGGTTGGGGAGTTCTGAATGGTAATGACTCCCTTGTATGGTAGAGTTTGATACCTAAATGTCTATTCACTTTGCGGAGGGAGATCTCCCTATTCGTTTTGTCTAGATTACTTACTTCCGAGGAGTAATAATTCTCCAGGTCTTTTCGAATTTAAATTTCGTACTGAGATTTCTCCCAGCCCTACGAGTTAGTCGAGGCTGTTGTTCTTCTCACATTCACGCAATGAAAATTGAAATCAGGCTCGGACTCAATGTCATGAACCCGACCGAGACTTTATAAATTCACCTTCACGAGATATCTTTCCACAAAAAGGGTAGGGTCCAAACGGGGGACGGTATGAACGTGCGTCCGAAGATGCGCGCGGCAACTTGCGCGGCGAAGTTCGTGGTGATTTGTACGACTCGACGCCAATTTTCGGGGCACAAACTCAAAGTAGAGTAGTTAAGTAAAGTCAGTGATCCTTCCAATCTACTCAACTTCAAATTTGGGCCCCAATGATAGGCGCCAAAGTCGTTCAAATTGTTACGAACTTCGCCGCGCAATTTGCCGCGCGCATCCTTGGACGCACGTTCAAACACATACCCGGTCCGAAGGTTCGCTGGCGGTGTTCTGTGAGATTGGAGCGCATTATCCGACGAGATCCAAAAAGGTGTAGAACTCGCGTCAAAATGTTCGATATGCAAACAGCTATGACCTTTCCAGTCAAAGCTGAGTCAAGGACACCTGGATGCCTTCATTAGAAAGTATATTCATGAAAAAGCTATGATTAGACGGTTCAGTCATGCTCTCAAAATAACTGGATAACTCAGGGAACAAGATTATGAGCTGACTAATAAAATATGAAAAAATTACAAGGAATATGGTATCTGAAGCTATCAGGTCAAAAACTCGATGAACCTTATTGCCACAGTGTAGTTAGACAACTTCGATGCACCCAGTATTTTTGACAAAGTGCCAGACTCAGTCCATCAGGTTAGTGGATCGAAAACAAGACCGTGTTACCAAATCATCTTGACAATCAGGTTCTTCATGGAGTTCATCTCGCTGTAGAAGAAAACAAACTGGCTGTAGGACGGTTCCAGCACCTCATTTTATTCAAGTTCGGAGGAAAAGCAATAGTTAAGATTATCGCGACCACGTTTGATGACAAAACCCTTTGAGTCGTGGGAATTTCTTGCTTCGATCGTATTTAGTGATTTTGCAGTGGCGAGTGTGGTGTTCACTGACTGATATGATCGACTGATAAGGTGTTCCCTTCGGCTAGACCGTGTAGCCATCGTGACCATTCTTTCGAAACGTTTACGCCTGACTTTACCGGGAGGATCTTCTACTTCTCCCTTTCATCCGTTTGGATTATATAGAACCGAACCAGTGAATCATGTTGTCCACACTGATTAAGATCTTACCTACAGGCATGGCGCATCCAAAAAGGGGTTAGACCTACACTAGTCTCCGTTTTTTCTGCACTATTATAGCTTACTATTCTTATAACCAACACCCTGTTAGGTCGTTAAGTCTGGGATGAAACTGTTCTGTCCTGAAGTTACACCACGAGATTTTTCCATAATGACGCTATTTTTTTTCTTTTCTTTCCGCTCCTTTTTCTTTGCCCTTGTAAGGGCACATAATAATAATTAGAGTAGATACTTTGGACTTTACTCCTTGTCAAAACTTTCATCCGTGACTTTTATAGACATAGAACTGTAGCAGTTATATCTGGCCTACTGGTCTCCTTCACTAAACTTCAATCCTTCTGGAATCAGTATAGCACCAATGATATTCATAGAATCTCCTCAGATATGGATCAGGGCGAGTTTTCAGCAAATCCTAGTCATGTTTGAGATCTTAGAGTAAACATTCGTCGCTCACATTTCCACTTTACACTGGCCCTATGTGCTCCTCGAAATTCTTAACTACGAAGTTAGGCCAACTGTGTACATGTAGCCCTTATCAGCTGTTAAAGAAGTCTTGATTCCTTAGAAGAGCGATTACAAAAACTGGCTTCCAAAGACCTCGATTGCTCCCCACATTTTATTTGATATTGCTATATAGGTAAACCGTGTCGGTAGGAGAGAAATGAGGAGGTAATTTAACTGGGGTAAATGGAAAGTAGAAATGCAAAACTATCCTATGAAAGTTCCTCAAGCGCAATGAAAATTAAGGAACCTAGTTTCATTCGATTTTTTTGTTTACCTCCCTTTAAGTCACAGTTCAAGCCTTTCGATATCCAGCCTCATACTCATTACTAGAACCTTTCATTGTGTTTCTCTAACCTTGAGTCCTAGCTGTGACCCATATCAATTATCCCTTGAAATGATTTGTTCGGGCCTAGGCGTTATCACTACCTGTTGATGTCATTATGAGCGTAACCTGAACATGCCTTCCAGTTTTATCATGGCCGTTCTTTGTCCTATCTCACTGTTTTCACGAGTGCCTCGCTTTTTCACAGCAAGCCTTGGTTGCTGTTGGTTTCAACACTTGTAGAGTTTGTAGAACATCTAGCATGGCTTGTATCTACTGTGACTGTTCCTCTCGGCTGAACTCTACTACTCTTCTTGATAGTTCAAGTTTAAAGTCACAAAATCTCATATCTTGCTACAAGCTCTACCCATATAGAAGTAGTATATTCGTTGGGGCATTTCCTACTCTGTCCGTATTGCCTACATCCGATGGGGGATCCCTATGAACACAATGAAGCGAGCGATTTGAGCGATATTCATATATTAGTGACCCGGTAGATTTGTGCGACCAACATTTCAGTATCAGAGGAAGAATCACCAGCTCATCTCCAACCTTCTTCGCTGATCCTCTCAATATGACTGGAGGTAGTATCGTTGTCCTCTATAGCCTATCCTTTGCAGTTATCACCTTAACTACATATCCCAAGCACCTGAGGTGCTTTGGCCGATTAGTATTCAGCCATGATTACATGCAGGAACTAACTCTATGCCTTTTTATGATGGACTCATCTTTAAAGGAGGACTCATCTTCGAAGTAATTTCTAAAAACTAGATTTTCGCGATTGAATTATTTTATTGGCTACCAATTATTTTGATTTTTTATGCAGCTCTCTTTGGAATATCTATGTTTGAACAGCTTTGGCTCGCTTTTCGTTCTGGGAACTTATCGAACAGCTGACTCTGATTATGCCGTCCTTGCCATCCTTTCATCATTTTTTGAAACCTTTGTTCTTTCAGATTCCAAATTCGTTTCTTCAGGCACCGAGCCCATCTATGCGGCCATATTAGTGTCGCTGAAGGGTTGAACGAAAAAACGAATGTTCTAGTTTTTATTCTAAAAATTTGGGCCAGCACAGTTGAATTTTTTGAAAGGATTGTGGATGCTTGTAATTATTATATCCTTACATCTTGAAGGAGCTTGACGTGAACTTTTGAAACAGTTTCCTGATGACGTTTTATTCTTTCTTTACACGATTATTGATCTACGAATGCACGAATTTGACAAGGGAATTCTTCTGTGAAACTGTGTGATCATCGCTGCTTCGACAAGCAATTCTTATCAGAAGCTTCCCGGCGTGATGGAATGAGCTCGTAAACTTAATTACGATTGCTTTCAGATGAGCAACCTTCTTTACAAATTATCATCGGATTTAAACCCGCTTAATCTACGATATCTATTCTACCTGGTAACACCAAATGAAACAATCTATCCAACTGTGGAAGAAATCCCGAATTTTCTTGAACCAGTAAGTTAAAAGAGTTTCGGCGATGTCAGCAGTATTCGAGATTGATAGTGGAACCCTTTGCAAATCTGGATAGAAGTCCTTTTCAGTTTCAGTGTGAGATGGGTGAAAGGTTTTTAAAATCGGATTAGACCCACCTTACTGCTTTGAGTCTGCTTCCTAAGAAACTGAGCAAATCTTCAAGATGATAAATGAAATTCAGGCTACGACATGGATGTTGTTGTTAGTCGTACTAGAATATTTGTTACTGGATGAGAAGAAATACGCCTTCAATGATACGGTCACATCAATAAATGCCGGAATTTTGTCACTCCTTATGAAGTAGGCCTTTTTTCTAAGTGGTCTGTATGCAGTTTTCATTTTTTTTGGTTTTTCGAATTTCGTGGGCTATCAAGAGTGGGTTGAAATCGATGGCTCCAGCCTATCTATCGAACTCTTTGGGTTACCTTCAGAACCTACCTCTTCCTCTTTCTTCATTTTTTTCTCTATGGTCGCCCCCCCCCCTCCAGATTTTTTGTTCGCATCTGTCACACTGTACCCTGCTGCCGGCGACCATCCGACTTTTTCCCATCCCCGGTCCCTTCGACCATATATTCAGTTCTGTTTCTTGATAGTTCTGCGACCAACTCCACAGATCATCCTTCCCTCCCGAGCGCCCCCATTCTTCCCTTTCTCGTTGCTGGAATTTGGGAAAGAAGGGCAGAATGAAGTACTGGCTCATCTAGCGAGTTGATCCTTTTTTTTCTTATTTAGAGTCGGTGGACGCTATTTATCTGCCTCATTCTATCCTATGGTATACGATCGACTTCATATCATAGATCTGCCGAAAGACTCGGCTGCTACATGGATCCTCTGCTTTTTCACTCAGGATCTTGCCTACTACCTTGGTCATAGAGCCATTCATGGTAAGTGTGACGATTGGGTAGAGTCGACCCTTACTCGGAGAATTGAAGTGGGTTCCATCTCCGTGGCTTACATTAAATGCAGGAAATCAGCAACCGAAACAAGACAGTTCTTTACCAAGGGATCAAAAAAAAAAAGAAAAGCATTGGTAGATATCTGCTCTACTCTTCTCTCTTTTCTATAGACCCTTCTTTTCAGAGGCTGGCGTGTTTTGGTCCTTTCATCAAATGCATCATTCCTCTGAGTACTACAATCTTAGCACTGCACTACGTCAAGGAGCTATTCAGGTACCTTATTCCGATTTTTGAATAATAGACATTTTCAATAATTCCGTCTATTGTAAGTACATATCCAGCCTAAAGTGTTCAAGAATTCTGCATTCCGTTATACCCAACGACAAGTAATCCCCGTTGCTCTGAATCTGTGCACTCCCAAATCTGTGGGGCGTTTTTTTTAAACTCCTCAGGAAGATAGACAGGTGTTGATATTTGGTGGACAGTGACGTATACTAGTTAGTACAGTGGTGGCATGTAGAGGCCTACACCATTGAAATCCTATCGTAAGATTACAGCTGTTGCACACTAAGTTTCGACTGAGAAGTAAGCCTCACATTCTTACCATCGTGGGAGAAGTAGGATGAGTAGAGGTGATCTCTGGAGCGGAGAACAACCTGCCATTTATGTTTGAAGGATATCTTATTCAGGATGTCGCTATGCTGTTTTTCGACTTACTGCAAGCTGTAGCTATCCCAACCAACATATTCGTCGTTCATCGCTATCTTAATCTTATCTATCAATTTTGGCTTCATTCAAATGTAAGTTATGAGAAGCTAACTCTATTTCATATCTTATTATTTCAATTAATTCCCCAAAACAGAGCGTGTGGTGGTGGCTCAATGAACTGCCTAAGCACAGCTTCTCAGAAAGTAATTGTTTCTCATTACTGTTTTCCCCTTCTCTTTTCCATTGATTGTTCTCGTACAGTATTTCGTGATGTCAAAGTTTGAAAGGCTTAGGGGAAGTACATAAATGGAGGCTGCACCACTTAGTGATAGAGGGGCACCATTTCTCCCAAGAAGTAGTAGAAAATTTTCTGAATACGGCGGGTTTTCGAAGAAGTTCCATTTTCTTTCAAATTCACTCAGACAGTATCAAATTTTAGGAAGCATGATTAGAATAAAAGCACCACGTCCACCCTGAAAAACGCCAGATCGAAAAATGAGTCCGAGAATATTGCGAAAAACTTCGCCTCCCTCAAAAACTCGATTTTTCATATCATTGCAAGAATGTTTCTGCATCATCAGCTTTAAGCCTTACTTAACGGTAATGGACGACGTTAGCACATATGAATGAACCCTCGTACGCACCTGTCTTATATCAGTCACTTACCTTGACCATCCATAACCCGAAGACGAAAGTATCGATGTTGAACCTCAAGAATAAGCAGATTAGTTATACCCTCTTGAAGCTCCTTTCTAAACCGGATGGCTGTCAAATATACACCACAGATGTGATCAGCATCAAGAGATCTATCCAACTGAATGGGTTTGGAGGTCGCAATTTTAAAAAAGGATGGTTCTTGATCTTCAGAACGTTTATACATGCAGACTGCCTTGATCTCTACGGTATCGATGGTTGGAAAAAAGAAGCGTTTTGTGGAAATCTAGGGACTGGCAAAATAAATAGAGTTCATGGTTATGAGGAGAGCACAGACGACAAAGCAAGCCCTTTTCCAAACGAGGGGTCGGCGGCATCGATGGTAGGTCATCGACGGGATACCGTATGCCACATAGACCGGAAGTGATGATCAAGACGAATGATTTTTTGAGATTAAATAAACAAACAAATCACATATTACATGGTAGCGGGCGGGGGTTCCAAATAAGCGAACCTATTTTCTGAATGATGGATCTGGAAGGAGAAAGCTAAACTGCTACTTTTGACTAAAAGATCTGACCGTGCTGAAGACCATAGACTGCATCATTTTATGGGATTCAAGGAGACAGCTATATCGAATAGAACAAGATTCCCGTCGTTGCCTCAGCATAGTGGATCCGCACAAGGATCTAGTGGGTAACACGAACAGATTCCAATCGAAATTTAGTAAATGCGGTTTGTAGGAACAGTAACGAAAGCCGTCCGTCAGAAAAGGGAATTGGTATACTGTAAACTGTGACTCAACTAACGGATCAGTAGGAACCCTGAAACAATTCCTATTCGATTTTCATGGGTTGACAGGAGGTAGAAGCATCCTATTTTGGCCAGGGACTTGTACTACAATCAGGGAAGCTTCTGGGGCACGAAACGAGTGTTTGTCTTCAATTGTTTATCGAGTATTTTTTCGAATTTGGAAACAAGAAACGGATGAAAATCCTCCAGGCTGCAAGGTTCTAGAACAGATCTGATTATTCGGGATCACTTCATTGCCAAGGGATATAGGTGCTCTCAAATTAAAAAAAAACTTTTTAAAACAAAATTTTCTACTTCTTTGCATATCCTTCGTTATTTACTGCACAACTGTTCTTCTTACCAAATTGGGATCTATAAAAGTCATAGTCTCGGAAAGGTCAAGGTCAAGTGAAATTTCCTTTGGAGTGCACCGTGCGATGAATTCCATTCGAAGTCGGTATGACGTTTGAATATGTATCTGGTCGATGCAGTGTCTTTTAATGCGACATGGAGGGTCTAATCTGTCCAAAATGAAAGAGATCTGAGCTTTAATGTGTGCACAATGCTTATGGTATTTTTGCCGTCATTCATTCATCAGTCTTTATGTTTTTTTACTGCATGTATTCTTATTTACGTTGCCGGCCTCCTCCCATTATTGGCGCCTTTTCTGTTATGGTATACATCTCCCAAATGTTTTCCATCTGCTTTATTATTGAGGTTGTACTTGCTCATCCGGTCATTTGACCTTTTCCCAAAACACATCTTTCAGCTGCTTATCTATGCATGAATCGGTAGAACATGCATGACCTGTCAGCTTAAGAAGCCTCTTTTGATGCGCTAAAAACTGACGATTCATAAAAGATCACCAACGGAAAGTCATGTCAACTGAACGCAAGCTTCACATGGGGACTTTCAGAAAGGCCCATGAGAGCGGATCCGAGAAATCAAATAAGCAAAACAAAGAGAATGAAAATGCAAGTTTGATAAGCTGTACGTGGTCACAAAGGGCCTGGATAAGCGTATTTCAGCATGACCGGACCCCGAGTGGGGATTCGAGGCTCATTTCAGTTTCTGAACAAATTTCAATCCCGATTTTCAGAATTTGATCCTTGAACAATAAATGAGGTGACGGTGTCGCTAGGCGCTGCCCCATAGTTGATATCGAATCAATTTAAAAACTTCAATTCAGGCTGTGCCATACCTCGGTCCACTTGAGTATTTCTTCAACACTCCGTCCAGCCATCGAGTCCACCATGGCCGAAATGCGTACTGTATTGACAGGAACTATGGAGGAACCTTGATTATATGGGACAGGTTGGTTCTTTATTAGCCTTTTCTGCAGTTGTTCCATAAATTCTCTGCAGTACCGAATATCAGAAACATGAGGGTTTCCTGAGCAGTAAAGCTTGGAATCCCGACTGAATACACACCGTGAGCTCGGTTAGACGTGCCGTCAACTACCCTAAGAGTACTCACTCTTCCATGACTTGATCTGCAGAGCACTCATAAAAATCCGATGACGTTTGAGTGAATAATCTGGGAGTAACAGGAGTTAGAAAATCAAATGAAATCATAAATTTATAACTCTTTGTAGAGTGGACAGTTAAAGAAGCTCTATGAACAATGCTTGCCACCAGTTGCTTCGCCTTGTTTGCTCTTAGAACCAGGGCTACCACAATTAATGGATAGTTTGTGAGTAAACATATGTGTGCGATCTTATGACTCTTTTGTGATGGGCAATAGAACGAGTTTTGTGTGACCGATTTGCCGCATGCGGCAGTCGCGGACGAGTTGCCATGTTATTGCAGTTCTAGCATTCTGCCTACAGCTTGATCGACATGCGATTGAGCACGGACTTCAAAATGCTATTTTCGAAATTGTAAAGTTGAAAATCGCTATTTCAAGGCTCTTCGGCACCTATGAACCAGAACGAAAGGACGAAGAGATCGCATACGGTTTAGTCACGCCGGTGGCGTCATTCAACCAGCTATGGTGTCAGGTTTGTATGAAACTGGTTCGCATTCTTTAAAAGTCATAATACCATAGAACAACCCTTTTCAGTTCTTCGAGTTCAAAGCCATTGGATATGACAAGGGTCAGATGAGAAACGAGAAGAACGAGGAGATATTTCCGGGTTGGTGGAATAAGGTGAGAGTTAGTTCTCGTTATAGAAAAGCAGACATTCTCTTAGGAAGCAATCATTGATGTTTGATCTCAGGTTAAAGCAGCACTCTGGCCACCGGGATATTTTCCAGGAGTCCGAACGAAACCATTCTTTTTATGGTTATGTATGGAGGATAACACTGAGGGAATACCTGAGGTGAGCCTCTCCACTACAGTAACTACCTTTTAGTCTAACAAAGCCAGATAAAGACTGTGCTGGCTTGGAGTGGCTAGCCACCTACAGGGGATCAACTGGCTGTTTCTAGGATTCCACTTAGCGTGTTTTTCAGATAGAGAAGCCCATTGTTCCATACAACCCTCCACTGACGGCTGCTCTTCGCTGTTATCTACTGGTACAATGGATATTTCTCATCTCCTGTGCTATTCAATTTGACAAACACCGCCTATGCCTAAGCTGGTCCGAGTTTCTTTGTCAACTCGGCTTTCTAATAGCCTTTATACAAATGTTTGGGTACTATTTTGACCACAGGTTTGTTCTCAACTGAATTATAGATGCTTTTGAATCTAGAATTTCACAAAGGGAGGTTGCAGGCGCTTCTCACTAATCTTCGACTCGACCCGTTTGGTGCTCACAACTTTGTTGGGACTACTCTTGAATTACTCAATGCTGACCGTTTATGGTGTAGCATCGCTGATGGCTGTCTCGTGGCTCGCATCATCCGGTAAAATATCCGGAATTGGAAAGCAAATTGAGAAGAGCTGAAATGTTTTTAGTTAAAGATCTCATAAATTGTATATTTCGATAATTGTTTGTAACTATCGAAGAAATAAAGCTAATGTAAGATTTATAAAATTTGCTTAGGAATTTCTCGGCTTCGCTCTTCGAGTCGAAAACAGATTACCTCTATCTCAACTGAATTAACTGTAGAAACCAATTCATTTGCATCCCAACTGGCTCATCCACCGGTCAGCGGGTGCTCGGCTACAGTTGAGACCCATGAGTGAGCGTTCTTTTCCCATACAGTAAAAGAAGATAGACCAACCTCGATAATATCTTTTGTCTAGCTCTCTTCTTCATCAGTCGTTAATGTCGTTAATACTCTCCATAACCCTTTATTATGTTGTAGAACCGGCGTAGAATTCCCACTAATTCCTTATGTATCACCGTAATAAAATGAGCATCGAACATTCACCACCCACCACTATTCCCTCCTCGCCACCTGTACTGCTTCCAAATGTGAATACTCCACGAAACAAGAATTCAGGACCTACCGGATCATCTCATCAAAAGAACCCTGGTAGGCCTACTTGTCGCGTTGCCGTGAAGTGGGGCTTAGTAGCTTAATGACTGATTGCAAGTCGAGCTTGTGCTGCAAGGTCGCGCAGAAGAGGCCGTATTTGTCCAGTTTGAGGGGAGAGAACTAGGATAAATGCCCATTCGAAATATATTTTTTCTAGAGATGCTTTATGAAGAAAGTTCTGTTCTAGAAAGGGATTTCCTTCCGTCGAGGTTTTTTCCGCAAGTATAGTGTGAACTTTGGTATGGGTATCTCGAGGGTAAGGGTGGCGTAGTGAACGAACCTCAAGAGATACTTACTGGCACATATGCTCTTTCATACAACTATAGCTCGATGCAAAATCGGACTTCAAAGTCATGCGGACCATTAGGAACTTGGCAGAAATAGAAGAAAATCGCTAGACAACCTTTTCCATTGAGTCCTGGACTTTGGACTCCTTACATGCATTCCTCTGTAATCAATGTTTATTTTCACTTTGGGGCTTGCGTAATCACTTTTCTATCGCTGACTGTTACCTATGAGGAGGTCTTTGCGTCGAAATTTTATCGAATAGGAGTAGATGGAAATTCTCGGTAGAAAAACTAACCTGGTAAAAGGGATGCAGAGAAAGGTGGTAGGATCGATTTGTGTTGTTGAGCCAAAGTGGGTTAGTATGTGAAATTTTTGTCGTCAACTCGACACCGAGAGGAGTCCAGGGTATAACGATGTGAGGTCCTGCCATGAAGTCGACCGACGCTGACGCGGCAGCCCATTTCATCGAGCTGACCGGTAACGGCATCTATCAATCCAAAGCCGCTCTTAGTCGATGGGAGCCGTTGTTCTTCATACCGGAGAAGAATTTTCTCAACTCCACAATAGGCATCGTTCAGTGACAGAATGAGCTCGTAGCATGGAAGTGTTACTTGCGGAAGACATATTAGGTTGAGTAAAAAGTTTTGTTCGGCTTTTCAATCTTCACTTTAAAAAGTCTTATTTCCATTGAAAGAAGATCTCAATTAGTAATATAGGCTCCATCGTTGTCCTAAACATACGTCTAACGAACCGGCAGTTTCTTGACTCCTGAAGCCTAGAAGGGTGGCGGTGGCCACGATTCGAAAAAGCTGGAGATCTCATCTTTGAGCTCCGGGCAGTCATCAAAATTTCTATCGCGGAGGTGATGTTCATAGCAAGAAACAAATGGTAATCAGGCCGAGCGAGACCTCGCGAATAAGTAGAATGGGTTAGCACTGCCCATCTAAGTTGGGCAATTCATTGATTAAATAATTTCGCAACATGCGGTTGAGAGCTGTCGTGAAAAAGGCAAACATTTTCACACTGCAGACGCTTCCTTCGAACAACGTCGACCAAACTCTGTAGCTGAAAAGCATAAGCCCCGGCGGTCACGGTGGAGCCCTCAGTAAGTTATCCAATGTAGAGCCTTCCCTGAGAATGTCCACCGACGACACAGTAAAACCTTCCTTGGACATAGTCTACTTCTGTGTTAGTCTTGGAGGTGCATCGTCATGAGGCACCCGTGGGCTGAGATACGATGACCCTTCTGGATGCACCACAGATATTTGCGACAGCCGTTGGTGGATTATGCCCTTACAGTAATTCGTGATAGACGATAGCTATCAGTCAGCTTCGGACGCCAGTTGAAGGTTGAAGTCATTTTTGCGAAGCACTTCCAAGGGGATGCCTATATCTTCCTTTTAAAAATACAGGTTAGGGATCGGTCTACCATAACCCATTACGAAGTCCTTCCGAGCGGTCCTATGAAAAAAGGGACGAAGGTCGATCAAAACTTTTTACTCAACCTAATACTACGATTTTGGCTTTAATTGTCTGGAGTCGTGAATGTTTTCACTGAGAAGTAGAGTGAGAGAGTATGTTGTGAGTTACCAATAGAAAGGGATCAAGAAGAGCCAAGTTCAAAAAATCAAATAGAGGCAAGGGTGGAAATGGGCACTGTTTGATGTGGACATATGTACGGCTTAACAATTTCCCTTTGGTGTACTTACTGGTGATGTTTATTGTTGAAACCATCGTGCCGTGCGAGATTCTTTCTGATGAACCAAATTGGTAAGATTGGCAAAGTAACGTACTGAGAGGGAACCTTGCCATTGGAAGGGAGGTAAATGAACCGAAACGTGAAGCAAATAATAATAATCGCCTCTCCTAACAGTTTCGCCGGGGCGAAGAAGTAAACATATTACAAGATAATACATATTTAAACAGTTCTCAGGTCATTTCCAAAAGGCAATACCAAGCAGGCTTCGTCGACACTTGTATGACTGTCAATCGAGAAACGAAAAATAGGAACACCTCCCCTGGGCATACTCGAAGGAGAAAGTGTTGGAGGCGTACTTGGAGGTTGAAGCATTATATGTGAAAAACTTTCTTGGCCTCAGCTTCTACAGACAAGAACCCTAACCATGGAATACTTAAAATTGGATGTCTTCATTTATGCGGATTCCCTGAGTATTAATTCAGCCGATCACATGATATTACCAGGTCGAGCAGTCTTGTGAAAGATGATTAACTGGCCATACAATGGGCAACCAATGATAACGACACTGACACAAGCAGGTGAAATTGGACAGCCCGAATTTAGAGAACAGTCAAAGGCCACCAGTTGAGTTTTTTTTGTGATGGTAGGGGTCGGAGTGAGAGTGCGCAACCCGTTTCATGCCAATTCGAAATCGATCAATCGTTCATTCGGTCGGGGGAGGACGACGACGATCACGCTGACGGCCGGCGGTATCGGCGTACAGCGTCCGTCGTCTTGACACAACACTCACAACACACACGCTCATCGAGACGTTCGTCGTTGCCGTCGTCGTCGTCGTCGTCGCTGTTGATTTCGTCGATTTCCGGATGCCTTCTGCTCCATTACGGACGGACTGAGCATGTCCAAGCGGTCGACTTCTTTTTTGAATGCGGTCAGAACATTTTCGAGCAAGTTTTATGTTATTGAGGTCTGCCGTTCTCTGAGGTCTTTAAATGTAACCACAGAGCATGAGAGACCTCACGATTCCTACTGGATTCATAAGTTTGTTGTTGCTGCCTGAGCAGGCATCGGCCCGGAATGTCCGCTTCAGTTTACCTGCTTCTTATCAATTTCACCACTTTTATCTTGATAAATCACTCGTCTAGCCTCTAACAGTACTTCCGCGAGTCATCCCAAAGAATGCCTTGTTTCCTCATCCGTACCTGGTCTTCACAGGCTCGTCAGAAAAGGCTGTACAATTTTACGTGGGATGTAAATCGGGGGAGCTTTTTTCTTAAGCGCCTATGTGGAAATTATAACTTATCACGGGAGCTAGCTACTGCTTTCCATTCTGGTAGTATTGACGGACCTTTCTGTGATCGTTTCATGCCTCAGTCCCGTCTGCGTCCTCCTAGCGTTGGACGTCGTCATGGCCTTATCACAACATATGAACTTTGAAAAAAGCACAACAATAAGCGAACGCAACCGCTGAAATGTCATCGACTGATTCAAACGGCGAATGGCTAGCCTGAGAGGAGAGTTCTCATTATTTTGACATCTTTTTATAAATCAGTTGTATTGATGAAGCCTCCACATACTGAGCACCCGTAGGTATGTAGGTAGGCCTGCTCCGTTTCCTGCTGTCTTCTTAGCTAATGTAACTGTAGTATTTGACGACTCAACTTGGGTTGGTACCATTAAGAGAAATTCAATTTGTAGCCTAAAAAATGGATCGCCAGGGGATGGTCAATCCCTTGATCATTTTCCGAGACTTAGAATGTAATGTTAGAAGATTCGGACGAGGGAGCTCTTTACTCAACCAATCCAGTCTAATCCCAATAGCCAATCCTGGCTTCTGATTCAGAATTTGAGCTCAATCCTGGCTTCTGACTCAGAATTCAAGCTGAAAAACAGTTCGACCTAGAAACTCCGCCAAATCGAAGCGTATATAGAAAAGTCATGAAAGAGCATTGTGTAGTCTGTCACCATAGAAGTTCAAGAAATGAAGGAGTTTTGAGGTAACTCTAGGCAATCTAGCGGAGTCATTTCAGATATTATGCGCAGCAGTTCCTCAGCTGTTCCTTGTGTCCCTTCTGACAGCATACCTTCTCGTCGGTGCGGTTATCTTTCAGTCCATTGATCAGGAGCTTGCCAAATGCTCATTTCTGGATGTAATTCAATTCGAATTTGGAACGCTGACCACTATAGGTAAGACCGTCTTTCTTGGCTATTTTATTGCATTGTTCATGAGCCTGATAAACCACTACAATGCTTTTCATCCGATTTTTTCAAATGAAACCAGTTAAGGTTACGGTAACATTAGCCCAACGACTGATTCGTCTCGAATGTTTTGTATACTGTATTCGATTCTCGGTATTCCTCTAATACTTCTTACGATGGCGAATTTTGGGAAGTTTATGACGAAAGGATTCTGGTACTTGATGTATCTTTGCAAGCTGGTACGTATAAGCCTTTTAATATTCTTCTTGTATGAATATTTCTGTATTTTTTCGTTGATTTTTTCTTTTATTTGCGTATTTTTCGTTTATTTATGTATTTACTTACATACCTAACTATTTACTCGTCCATTTGTTTGCCTGACCTGCAGGGAACTCAGAAAGTAATGGAGTAAACACGATTGGAACGGCACATACAAAACAAGTGTAAGCTCACATGTTCAGCGATTTGTGGTCAAAACTTCGGCCTCCTACGAGACTCGAACCCGGGACTCAAACTTGTGAAACATTCGCATTGCCTACTGCGGCAAAACAGCACCAGTAGCACAGGAAGACGTACCACAAACAAAAGTAAACAAAACAATAGGGAAATACTAACTCCCAATAACTGATAACACTACTGGAACTTGCGCTCGAAGTTACTGGGTGAATGCACGAAAGTTTATTTCTTTCTTCATGCTAACAAAAAGTATTAGTTGAATTCCAATGTTTTTTTTATAGCAGATTTTCTCAGTGTGATAATGCAAGTGGTGATTACTAGTATGAGACAATGATTTGGCAACCTTGTGGAAATCAAAGCCATAGAAATTGGGGATAAGTTGAAGAATGCATGCAAGCATGGTGGTCTAGTTCTCAGCACCGAATAGTTCAAAGGCACAGTTCACGATAAAAATGGTTTCTCAGTATTTCCCATAGGATGAATTCGAGGTCCCATTGTGTACCATACCTTGCGCTTTTAGGTCGGAAAATGACCTAGTTAGAGGATTATAAAGGCTGAAAGATTGCATCGTGTATATCCTAGGGCTAGTTTCGACGGCACTGTAGAAGCTGCACCGATCACAAGGGAACCCATGTAGGGAGTTAAAACCATTTGTCATGACCCATAGCGACAGTGAGAGGCAGTTCTGTACAGTTCTGGCTTGATGTAGTCAGGTCTTTGCGCAACTGGAACAACTGAAATCTCGTACGAATATCTCTTCCATGTTATTTCCGTCATGATCTCGTCCAAACCCTATTTTCCCTACTTTTGAGGTTCCATATTTTTCTAGAAATTGGCCCGATTTTCAAATAAAAATGAGTACCTCAAAATTATCGTGAACTGTGCCTTTAAAGGGCATTCAGGCTATGCATCACCCGGGCCGTGGCACGGTGCAAGGTGCAAGGCATGCAAGTATTAGATTTAGGGAAAACGTCATAACCTTCGCAAATGCCAGCCAGCAGGGCACGGCCTGCAAAGCTTCTTCCAGGAGAAGCTGGGCGCTCCCACGTGGGTGTCAGCACGCCATGACATGAAAGGATATGCAAGTGGGAGACGGGAGGGAAGCAAGCAATGCAGTTCTCTTCGAAAAACGACAGCACTGTATGAAGGCAATGCGAATTGCTCAACGGAGTATGAGATAATGATTTGGAAAATTGCAAAAAATAACTAAGTAGAGCACGCATAGGTCCGCCTATCTCTATCAGGACTTCCACCATCTTAGAAGTTCGGTTTACTTACAATACCTTTATCTGAGTCTTATTTTACATCTTGCTCGTTAATTTTATATTATTCCTCTTTCTATAGCTGTAAGCAAGTTTCCTGAGACCAACGATTTTTTCTTGTAGTTTAGTTCAATGGCATTCGATTTTAGCCCGTGGCTCGTTCCAAGCTGAGTACTGATGCTAACATGCCCCTGCCCATTATTCTTCTTCTGTTCGCTTGCACATTTTACTTTGGATCCAGGTTTATTCATCACACAGGCGTTCGACACAGTGTAGATGATGTGTACTTCAGGTATGACCGATAACTTGTCTATTCTTTTTCCTTTTTCCTTTCCGACTCTTTTTCTGAGTGCTTTAGTTATTTTCCTATTTTTTTGGGACTTCCTCAGCAATTTTTGTGTTGTAATAAAGTTTACCCAAAATAGTATGTCCAATGGCCAATTATCCGGTCCAATTTTGTGATGTACTTTTTTGCTACACGCAGAAGTTTTCGCAGTAATCTGTCGTCTGTCTGTGTGATAGATCTGTAAAGTTTTAACAAACACCTCATGACATGGAATGATTCATGATTAAACTGTGCAAGAATGAAAGCGATCATGCTGAAAAGTACGTTCGAAAGAATAACAAAGAAGAGAGCAGAAAAGCGCAGGAAAGCTCAAAAAATCAACCCACCTCGAAATTTTTATTTTTTTATTTTTGTGCGGTTTACCAAAAGGAGTAGGAACATTATCCAATGTCGTCAACTCTCTCCATCAGCCTTCGCTGCATCGTTTGCGACAGCCCATCAGGAAGCGGCCCTTGTAGCAGAGGGATTTCGGTAAGGCTTTCAAGCCTCACCTGACAAGATGCTATCCTCCTGTCCAGTGGGTAGTTTCACTGTCTTGCAAACCATGCTGGACGGAATTTGGGGGGTTAGCGGCCTGTTTGCTCTTGCCAACAGTACTTGCACTGCTTGGAGACGTGCCGTGATGTCATCCACGTCGAAGTGGAGCTCAGTATGCCTTGAAGCCTTTGTAAGCTGTGCCGTGTTGGCACCCACTGCGGTCTACCCCCATCATGGATGTTTTCCTCCTGTTCAGAATTTCCTGTTGCCTTGCTGTCTGTGCAGTGCTGACAATCGAGATGAATTGCCTTGCTGTCACGAATGTCTCGTCTCCTTTGCCGTGCTGGCATCCACATTGAACAAGACACTTCGGGTGCCTTGCTTTCGCAGTCTACGGGGATTGCTTTGAAAGCTGGGCCGTGCTGTCTTCTACGGATAAAAGTCCCGCTCTCTATGGATACCTTGCTTCCTTCCAGCGCTCGCTTCTCCTAGGTGCGGAAACGGTATATACCTCATACCTATCCTCATCAATCCCCGGAATTTCTTTTCACTGGGTAATGGGTGGAATTAAGTTCATCCCTGATTGTCTTTTTCATTTTCAAAACTTCTGATTCGTAAGAGCAATGCATTTTGCCTTACTTGATCTGATTTCCAGCTTCATCAGCTTCACAACAGTTGGTTTCGGCGACACGTTGCCTGTGACGGATAGCATTGGCCGGCTGTGTTTCATGTTGCTCTATTTGACTTGGGGAATTATGCTTACGACGGCTCTCTTCGGTGTGCTCAATCAATATTTGAGGAAAGTAAGTCCTCCTTAAGAGGATCAATTGAAATTGATACTAAAGAGAGCTTTATCGTTCCAGGTGCACTACTTGGGTAGACGTTTCACAGGTGCACGTGACGTTCCAGTTTGGATGGGTGGTCAATGTATTACAGTGTCCCAATTGTTGCAAATCGTCGCCAACGAATTTGATGTGAGAAATGAACGCTGTACATGTGAACGCTTGAGAAAACAACGTAATTTCTCCCCTTTCTAGGCTTCCCCTCGCGAAGTACGCTCGATGTTGCAGGATTTGGATGAGATCATTACTAGTGCAACTACTGAGAAAGGCGAAAATGTGCCTCTCGTCACGGATATTGAAGATTTCGACGTTTACGAATAGATTTTCAAGAATACGGTAATTGTACATAGGAGATGCACACTTATAAATAGTTCTGCTCAATTGTCTGAGAGCGTATTCACTGATAAATTAGTTAAGCGGTCTGTTCACTTAGGTTCTCTGCCCATGAGCAGCTCGTAAGAGACACAAATAACAGACCATCCGTGCCCTTCTCCGAGTGCTTAAAGATAAGTCTGAATTGCTGCCACACGTGCTGTACCGGGAGAGTTCTGGGAGGTTAACTAGGCACTACAGCTTTATGAGACTTATTCACTGTTCTGTATGATTCACTGTATCTTTCTCCCTTAATGGTAAAACTAATGCATGAAGTACCACTCGTTATTGATCGATTGTTCATATGGTATGCCCGGCCATCAGACTTCCTCTTTGTACCGTGAAGGGATTTGTAGACCTATTCAGCAAATGGACTCGGAGGACTTCAATAGAGAGCCAAAAGAGCGGATTCTTGGCACTTGGTTAGACTGGCTTACAGCCCTAATGTGCTTGCAAATCTGAAGATCTAGTTATGGTTTACTATATATGCTCACCGATCCAACTAGTGAGCATATAATTGCTGTTGCAGAATCCATCTTTCCCTCAATAGCATGGTGACTTTTGCGCATTGGAACCACCATTTGCCCCGTTTAGTGAAGTACATAGGGGTGCTATGAGAAAACAGTCACAGTGGCTATAAAGCAATCAAAATCCGCACGGATTCTACTCTGTATTTTCAACACAAAAGTTCTTCGAGATCAATAGTATGGTACGCACCATTTGGTACACTTGTTAAAGCATTGTGTATGAGAAGTGTCTATTTTGTATAATCAATCATCATTTTAAATGTCTAAAAATAGCAAGCTATCAATACTGTGATAAAAATGTGCTAGCAAAACTGCTGAAAGAGCAGTAATCAATTGAAATTGTACTTTTTAAAACGGACAACAACACATTTCAAAATCGTGTAGCTGCAAAACTTGCAGCCAGACGGACTTCACTCTGTATTTTCAGAAAACGGTGGATTGGCTAGTTCGACATGTTTGTAACTTTTCCATCATGCTATTGAAACTTTTATCCTAGGTTATACTTAGTGATCCATGTCTCAGCCGAAGAGCTTCGAAATAGCATGAATAAAACTCCGCTTTTTGTATAGCTACGGAAGGAATAATTCATTTTCAGATCAAACCGTAGAGCAGGCATATCCCTTTTAGATTCCTGATTATGTGCCATTTTTTTCGTTAATCTGGAAGATACTGGAGTACGCTGTGACATCGATTCACCTCTTAACCGTCATTTGTTGAAAGGCAGAGGCTAATGAACACCGTCAGAATGAACAGAAGTAAAATCTTGTCAAAAAATAATTGAGAGATCGTCATCTAGACCAAACTTCGCAACCCTCGCTTTCCCAAGTCCCAGTAGGCATTCCATCGAACTGAGCACTTCAAAATTTATTAGTCAACATTCTATAAGACAGCGTCAAGAAAAAACACCAAAAAAATAAATTGATCGGCAACTATTGACCAAAAGAGTAAAGAACTAAAACGAAAATTCAGTCCGGCACTCGGCTCTTACAGCAACCCCCTAGCTTACCCCACCACCCAACCTCGTGTCCTTGCCCAAAGCCTCTTTTCGACGTGTCGTATATACGACGAGTAAAAATTTACGTGTTAACACGTGCCGGATTACTGTAAGAGCCGAGTGCCGGACTGAATTTTCGTGCCTGCACCAAAAGAGGGCATCAAAAGTATAATAACAGTAGGGATAGTATGAAGAAATTTTCTCGTCATTGTCTCCTGAAAGCCTTCAGCGGAATAAACCCCGCCTACCCGCAAGAATACTGGGTTTCTACTATGGCAAGAAAATCAAAATTTTCCTTAATTAATTAAATACACACAAAGCATGATTCTTACGCAAAAATCACCCAAGATGCTCAGGCTCGAACATACAGAAAGGTTGTCCGGGTGATGCTATTCTTTTTTTTCACCTAAGCGAACTGGTACCGTAAACCAAGGTGTAAGACTATATTGCATCAGCAGATGCTGTTGCACTGAATTATAAAGGCATAAAAAGGGTTCTCACAGTATGTTCTAGCATACAGTATGTCAAAAATCAAATTGTTCGAAGTTGAACAACTGAATTAAACGGTTGAATGTTATCATATACTCATGGCCTACCCTGAGAGAAAGGCATATATCGATCCCAGGGGAACCACCATAGTGCTTCTTGTCCATTTTCTCCGACAAGTCTGCAATACAAAGCATCTTTCTGGGAGCAATGTTACAAGATTACCCTACCCAATATGAAACTGACTCACTGAAGCTCCTCTTCTTCTTCGCTGCTGTTTTCTTCAGAAGTCGGTGGAGTGAATTCGTCAGAGGAGAGACCAAGCTGTCTTAGCACCTTCTCTTGACGTTTCCTCTCCAACTTTTGTTGTCGCAATAATGCCTGATATCTGAAAACTCAGCTGGGGCGAGATGATCCTAGATTTGTGATTTAACCTGCATCCCAGAAATTTTGTAACAGACACAAAAACTCTTTCTTCCAACAACTGAGACCATATTCTGGTTGGATTCTAGTGTGTTTGGGGAAAGCTGGGGTTAAAGGACCCTGCGCTTCCCGGTACCAAAGATAGAGCTAAACATGAAGAGTTTGGGAAACGCACCTTTGTATGTGAACCTGGACAGCGTAATTCATCATTTGCTCGAAGTACCGATCGTAATATCGATCCTGAGCCTCATTTATTTTTTTGAGATATAGGTCTCGTTGGTATTCGTACTCTTCTAGTTGCCGTAGGTATTTCTGTTCTGCTGCCTTCGAGCGATCCCTTGAAGATTCATTTTGGTAACATTGTTTTACCGATTACTAGAATTCGAATTCAAGCGAAAGAATCTTTTGAAGGTCTGATTGCAGGACATAAAGACAAATAATTACAGTGTAAAGTAGCCGTAAACTGCACTGACTTGTACTGTCTTTGATTCATCCGACCGCGAAGATCGGTTTTGTCACTGAAAAATGGGCCAGTTAAGAAAGCATTAATATATGAAGAAGATCTCATTATTGCTACAAGTCTAGCTCAAAATTATATGCTGGATGGCTTTCCTGCGAATGTTACTGACCGACCGTACGTCATGTTCACGTCTAGGCTTGAAGGAGAACAGGACCTTCTTCTCTTAGGACAAGAGGAAGGTCTGAGAGCAAGAGGAACGAAAACGGCTGCGTTTAAAAAAACTTCATTTTGAAGCGTGACATTGGGCATTTGTCAGCTTGGACCACTTGTAGGTAAGCGATATTTTAGAAAAAAATTGGTATGATGGACTACATGGGGATTCTACTGCCTTGTGTGTTCCCAGGGTTCCATCTCAAATCCCACGTTGACCTTTATGGCTAAGCTATATTTGTAGACCAAGATTGATCCTATCTAGTATTTCCAAATTCGCTTTCTCCTACGCTCTTCAGAAAGGTAAGCCCGATTTCGAAAGGGCAGAGACTCATGAAAACGCATTAGCATTAGAGCACAGCCTTTTCGTCGTAGGTTTCTATAAGATTTACATTCCTGGTGGGTGGTCGATCCGTTTACGAACAAACGCCTTCAGAAACTTTACTTCTGATGTTTAAGAACCTAAAAAGGAATTATATTCTCCATAGTTCCTGTGAACACGCAATATATCCAGGCTGATTTCGACAAATGGCGCTTCGGTGAAATTTTTCGAGTCTCAAGCGTCATTGAAAAGAATATGGCAAGCCTTTCACTCAGATGGTACTGTTTCATATTTATGTGTATTATTCTCTAACAAATGAGTCTGACAGTCTGATATGAATACCTGCCGATTGGTATCGGAAGTGGCGATGTGCTACCACGAACGAGGAGAAGATATGTACAGCATAGCAGAAGTATTTTGATCATGGACAATGGCTGTTAACTGCACCGTAACGACCTAATAGTAAAAAAGTAAATAATTATAGAAAATCTTTGCTCTCTAAAAATGAGCAGCGATGCTTGGATTAGCGCCAAGTCTAAGCGATAGCTGTTTTTCTACTTATTCACATATGATGAAACTATCCTCTGTAGCTGAAATGCGTTCGAACTTTTGATCAATAGAAAAGGTGGAAAAGGTCGGAAAGTTCGAAACATCGCTGTTTGGAGGTGCGAAATTCTACATTTGCAAATATTGGATTGGGTAAAATGCATGTGGAAGTGAGAAAGGGAAATCCATGGCAAGGAAAGCGATTGAGTAGAGAATGGTGTCGAAGGAATGTCCGAGAGCTGTTCTATGTTGCGTTCAAACGAATGTGCGCGAAGTGTGACCGTTTTTTGTATTTTTTTTTTGAAATTTACACCTCAACTGCCATTTACACAGATTCCATTGAAGTTTGAGTAGCCCTTCCTAATATGAATCCAAACAACCTCGAAAAAGTTACTCCTTAAGGCGATTCGAATGTTCGCGAAATTTAAAATTTATTGACCACTGTTTAAACTGATGTTGATGTTGTTGTTTACGCTGTCACTATAAAATGTTTCAGGTACGAGATGGTACAGCATAAACAATACTTGCAGTACATTGCAATGAATACTGTAGTTTTCTTCTAATCGTATATTGATTTATTCTATGGTTCATTCCCAAGATTCTGTGGTCTGGCCAAAGGAATTTCGAGAAAGCTGACAGCACTAGCGTGGTCGTTTTGCTTTTTTTCTGCATTCATAAGCTGTATCTTTCCAAAACTCGAATCCCTCAACCGATCCCAGCTCAGCAGTACAACTGTTGACTTGTGCAGCCCTCTGGAAGCTTATAAGTAGTAAGGGTGAAAGTGGTACTAAAATTTTAATCAGAAGGAAGCAAAAAATTCAAGAGCTTGGCTGAAGAAACCTAGCAGGTACTGCTCCAGATTAGGCTACAACTGATGACAGTGTAACTGATACTTGCCAACCTGCTCCGCTAACTTGTTGAGAAGCACGATATAAGAAAATGCATATTCAAACGTTTTACACATGTAGACGAATAGTCGAGATATCAGAAAACCTGGAAAAATCCCCTTCTGAATATTTAAAATGGGTGGGTTACTGATCTACCGGGTCGGTGACCTACGATGATGACGTCACATTGCGATATTGATCATTCGCAGCTTCATTGCTTGTTTGCAGCTCATCTGAACACCTCGCGTTTTTTCATAACCTATCTTTTTTTTTAAAAATCAATTCGAACTTTTAATTTCAATTGATTTCTTTTCATTTTTTTTCTCAATTATATTATTCGAGCCAATCCTGGCAATGCGATTTTAATGCTTGCAATTCTCCATGTAATAGATCTCTTCGGTGACTGTTTTGTTCATCAGATATCGAATCCTTGGTTCTCTATTAAAACTCATCCAATTAGGTTTTATTTCTTGTCATATTGAAACTTCGCCATACTTGGTCTTTTTCGGAATAAGTACGCTATATCATGAGGGTTGGATCGTGTTCATTCTTAGGTCGAATGTTATGATTCTCAGATTTTTCTTTGAGTTTTGCTTCAGTTGGCTGAATATAAGAAAGTACGGGCTTGTTTGCTGGTCGTATCCAATCTTGACTGGTAAATGCCGCCGGGAGAATCACGTCAGAAATCGAGACCCAAGAGAGCCGTTGAAGAGTTCATCCCCTGCGTCGGCCCATGTTAGAGCCATCATCAACCTAGTCATCATCAATGCATGTTAAAGTTTATTAGCGATAACAATGTAACGGTTAATTATAGATTTCGGGATATACAGTGGGGGATGATGGAACTTCTTAGATGTTATCCGACAACATCGTTAACTGACGGGAATGATATTCCGAGCCCTGTGTTCACCCCAACACCAGCAAACGGGACGCCGACACCAAAATTCGTTCCGACCTGCAAACGATAAGTTTGAAGAAATCAAAAGTCATAGATGAGTTGTGGTTACCTTTCCATTCAAGTAATCGACTCCGACGTGTTGGTTCTGCTGATAGTATGGTCCTACGCCTCCACCAACATCTACTCCTATCGGTTTACCAAGCTCTCCTTGTTTGGTGGGCACCGAGACCTGAAAGTAATCAGTCAGACTGAGGATTGGCTGAGCTTTATCAAGATGTATTCATACTTTGTCGCGGACGACAGCGTAAAAATCGATCATCATTTTCATTAGTAATCTCTTAGGGCGTCCCAACTTATTGCTTATGAATCAGTGGTTATGGTAAGGAAAAGGATTCAAAAGACGAGAGGTGCGCTCAACTCACCAGAGCATGTGTGTCACCCTCGATTCCAAGCGATTGCACCAACGGAACACTCCATCCGGATTTATAGCCATATTTTCCTTCGTACCAATTGGCACCAACTTCCATCGTTTGTGACCAGTAGTCCCTAAAAAGGTAACGGAAATTAAGATGATTTTCGAAATGTGAAAGAAACTGGTTGTTTCTGGGTGATACTCTACTTCGGTTTGAAATTTGGTCCTAAGTTCCCAAAAAAGGCATTAAGCTGCTTTCACGCCGAATTCACATTCATGGAATTCGCTTATCCGTATACAACACTTTGCAATTCATATTAGCTGAAGGGAATATTGATAATGTACGCATTTTCCCGAGATGTCCAATTTTCATTGTCCTCAGTAAGCAGTAAATTAGTCACGCATGAATGGCTGGTAGTGTGGTGGCGAAGTCCGTTCCTCCAAGGGGTGCCACCGGGAACTGCCCACTCTGTGGGCTGAGCTGACCACGGACATTCGAATGCAGGCGACAGGCCCCGTGACAGGCCGGCCTACGAACACCCCAGTCACATCAAAAATGTTAATGTCACTTAAAGAAGTTCGATGTAATGCTACGGCGTCCGCGGGAGCCGACGCGCACTCGCAAGGCCCGGTGAGTGTGAAAAGTATGCGAGGGTCTCCGGTGCAAGGACGGCATCGGGGGGCAACTAAGCTAGTCCGAAAGCTACGCAACGTATGGAAGACCCGCGTTGCGACCTTAAATGTTGGCACATTAACGGGACGCTTGTACGAGTTAGCAGAAGCTCTAGAGCGTCGACGAATTGATTTCTGTGCCGTGCAGGAAACGAGGTGGTCCTGCTGCAAGTCCAGGGACATTGGCCTCGGCTTCAAAGCCGTTCTTTGTGGTGGCCCAAAAACCACCAACGGCGTCGGGATAATAGTCTCTGAACGGTTCCGTGACTCGATAGTAAGCGTGGAACGCTTCGATGACCGCCTAATGAAGATCGTGGTAGTCATCGAACGCCAAAAATACCATCTCTTCTCAGCTTATGCTCCGCAGACTGGATGCTCCGAGCAGACCAAGGACAAGTTCTGGAACCTGCTAGATGAGAAGACAGCTGAAGTACCGTTACAAGAAGCCATAGTTGTCGCAGGTGACCTCAACGGTCACGTGGGCGCTACGAAAGACGGTTATAGCTGCCATGGGGGTTTCGGATATGGGTCACGTAACACTGATGGCGAGCGAATTCTCGAATATGCAGACTCGCATAATCTCGCCATTGTAAACACGAGATTTCGCAAACGTGACTCTCATCTCATCACCTTCTATAGCGGTGAGAACAGAACGCAAATTGATTTTGTCCTCGTCAGGCACCGCGATCAGGGGCTCGTAACAGACGCAAAGACAGTTCCCTATGAAACGGTCGCAACACAACACCGACCACTGATTTGTACGTTCAAGATCGCCCCGCCGAAACCGAAATTGGCAGAAAGGTGCGGGCCTGCGAGAATCAAGTGGTGGCGACTGAAGGAGAAAGAAGAGGCCGTCGTTTCCAGCATTCTGTTACCAGCGGTAACGACTGTCGACGAAACTTGGAAGGGAGCTGCGGAAGCGATAACCCGGGTCGCACGGTCGAAGCTCGGCGTGACCAAGCCTGGACGGCGGAAGCTCGATAAGCAAACATGGCTGTGGACCGATCATGTCAGGGATAAAGTCCATGAGAAGAAAAAGCAGTACCACGCATTTCTTATCGAAAAGACGGCGGATAACTGGCAACGCTATCAGATAGCGAAGAAAGAGGCGAAGAAGGCTGTTGCTTCTCAGAAGGCAGCACATTATGCCGATCTTAATAAGAAACTCGAGTCTCGGGATGGTGAGCGGTACGTTTACCGGCTCGCAAAGACCCGCAACCGCCAGACCGAGGATATAGAAAAGTTCTTCGGCATAAATGACGAGAACGGTCGCCTCTTAACGGACCGCAGGCAAGTACTGAAACGATGGCGAGAGTACTTCGCAAACATCTCAACAGACGAATTCGCCCATCCCGCCATCCCCTGCGCTCCGCCAGTACACGGTCCCGTTCAGAGAATAACCGTGAATGAGACTATTACGGCTTTGAAGAAGATGAAGTCAGGCAAAGCAAGTGGTCCTGACGACGTAGCAGCGGACTTGTGGAAATCGAAAGGCTGGAATCCTGCAGGATGGTTGACGGAATTCTTCAACCAGGTCGTTGCAGAGAAGAAGGTGCCTGAGAGCTGGCAACAGAGCACGACGATTCCTATCTGGAAGAAAAAGGGCAGCCTTGGGGACTGCACTTGCTACCGTCCGATTCGCTTGCTCTCGCACAGCATGAAAATCTTTGAGCGGATTGTAGACAGTCGTATCCGGGATATCGTAGAGCTGACCGCTAATCAGTGTGGTTTTGTAGCTGGTTGTGGCACCATCGACGCCATACACGCCGCTCGCCTCCTTTTAGAAAAGCATCGCGAAAAACGTAGACCGGTACATCTTGCCTTTCTAGACTTAGAAAAGGCTTTCGACCGCGTTCCACGTGACGTTATATGGTATGCCTTACGACAGCATGGCGTACCCGAAGAGCTCATTGAGTGGGTGCGCATCCTTTACACTAGCCCAAAGAGTCGAGTGCAAACGGCAGCGGGCACATCGGCGGAATTTCCCATTTCCGTCGGAGTACACCAAGGCTCTGCGCTATCCCCACTACTTTTTGTTGTCGTCATGGATACCATCACAAAAGACCTCCAGAAGCCGGCTCCGTGGACGCTTCTTTATGCCGATGATGTGATGCTCGCCAGCGAAGACAAAAGCGAGCTCGAGTCACAGGTGCAGACCTGGTCCGACCGTCTGGCTATGTTCGGGCTCAGGTTAAACGTCAAAAAGACTGAGTACTTGACCACTGATTCGAGCGAGCCAGGCTCTATCAAGATCAATGGCACTGAGCTCACACGGACAACAACCTTCAAGTACCTTGGATCGGCAATTGCGTCTGACGGCAGCCTGGGTTTTGAAACGAATTCGCGCGTGAATGCAGCGTGGTTGAAGTGGCGCTCAATGACTGGCGTACTCTGCGATAAGAACATCCCTGAGCGTCTTAAGTCCAAGATCTACAGAACCGTCATCCGGCCAGTCGCGATATATGGCGCCGAATGCTGGCCTGCAACGAAAGAGGTTGAAGCCCGTCTCAGCGTGATGGAGACCAAAATGCTGCGCTGGACAGCCGGAGTAACACGCTTAGACCGTATAAGTAATGACGCCATCAGGGAGCGATTCGGTGTTGCGTCCATTGTCGATAAAATGCGCGAAGCTCGTCTACGATGGTATGGTCATACCCTTCGCGCAAAGAACGACAGTGTCCGTAAGATCAGTCTCAACCTTGATGTGTCCGGAAAGCGGCCTAGAGGACGTCCAAAGCAGCGGTGGCTCGATACGTTGCACGAAGATCTTAAAGCGGTTAACATCCACCCCGATCAAGCGTTCAATCGGGAGAAGTGGCGTCAACATATCAGAAAAGCGGACCCCGCTTACGAGCGGGACAAACGCTAAAGAATAAGAAGAAGAAGAAGAAGAAGAATGGCTGGTAGTGTAGGCTCCACCTTGAGTCAGCTTTTCTTCAGTAGGGACCCACAAAATCTACGAAAAGTTTTTTATGAAAGCTAAGATCACAGTCATTGATGTACCTCACTCCGAGATTCTCTGAATAACCGCCTCCCCATGACCCAAATGGAACATTTGCGACTCGTCCCACGCCGATTGATCCTGAAGTTACAAAGAAGTATTATAGTTCGCTAAGTTGTGAAGGCGCTTCCTGTATAAGTCAATCGGCTGATTGGGATCAGACAAACCTTCCTCATTGATGGGATAGTAAGGGATACCGTTCACTTCAACGGTACCAAGATTCAGACCAACATTCGAGTTGAACGCATTGGCAATATTGTAGAGGGGATCGGATTTAGGCAGGAAACTTTGGCAATCCTGGAAGCCAGAGATAAGATGATAGGAATAACTCATTCTATTTCAACTCTACTCTTTCTCCGTTCCGAACTCATGCCTTTCATGCCTTATCTACTGACTAGAACCCAGTGAAGATCTATTACTGTAGATCATTTTCAGAATAGCCACGAACAGAACGTACATGGAAGTATGCAGCGCAGCGCTTCACATATTCCTTGGCTGTTCGTTTGTCGAAGCAGTGTTTTCGGACTGTTGGCACGAACCTGTAAGTATTTGAATCTTCCAACTAGATTAGGTACGTAGCTCATTTGTGATATTACCGAGCTTACCTTGCACAGAGCTCCTCTAGAGCGACAGCTTTCCTGTGAATTTCTCGATTTTCTGGTCGTGGCTCTATTTGGGATGGGGCTTGTCGCTCCAACATATTCTGAACATAGACAGTAGCGCTCAGAAGTATTCGGCCAACTTTAACTTGCCGTAACTTTTTTCCCAGAGGAGCAAATCACATGAAATTTTGATATGTTTGATAGAAGTATATTTCATACAATCCAACACTACTTGACTGCGAAACATCCATATCCACATAACTAATGGGAAGGCGTTTGTAGACTATGCTGAAGGCAAGTTTGGGACGTCTGCGGTTATTCAGACCTTATGTACGTTTTTCTCCTCTTCTAGGTTCGGCATTAGCGCTCGTACACTTTACACATGGCAAAAAGGAAAGCACTCCTGGAAGGACCATCATTCGTATTTCCAGTCGATTTTTTATTCGAGCCCTTATTCACACTACACCATTGCTACACATATTGAAATTGCGCTTGATTAGATCCAGTAGAAAAGGAGTTATGGCTGAAAAGTACGAGTGAAGAAGCATTCGGCCGAATGCTTTTGAGCGCTAGTGTAGGTTTATATTCTATATCGGTCTAAGGATGTGGAAAACTCATCAAGTTTTAATTTTTTGTTTGTCGATCTCGCTAAAACCTGCTTTGTTAAGAAACTGTGGTAGTAATTTTGTGATCAGGATCAAGGGCATTGATGAGGAATCTGCTTGACAGAACGGTGATATCCCATTGGTCAGTAATCCATGATTCCTAACCGTTGAACAGTGAATCAGTGATTGATGAGATGGGTTTGGCTCTGACTTCCTTCAAAAGCACTGGGGATTGCTCCTTGTACCCCACTTCCCCCTCCCCCCCCCACCCCCTTCTCCTCAAAAAAGTTTTTCCTGATGTATCTGACTCTCTTGCTCATCAAAGGCTCAACACATATTGGAATAAGTCAATAGTAAGTATGTCACTGGAACAACCCTAAATTTGGTACGAATTAAAGCCTTTTTAAGATAATGCGCATGTGGGGATGCAGTGAACAACCCGTGCCCACGCTTAAGAGTTTAAATTGGTAACGCAAAGCCCTTCCCCTTCAACGGAACGGTAGAATGCTGGTCCCAGGGCTGAAGGATATTCTTTTTACATCCATTTCTTGAAATTCAAAATAGATCCTTACAGTAACGCCAGCTGTTTTCCTCGTACGTTCTCGACCACTGTTCTCCACAGGCCGTAGGTCTCCAAAAGGAGTCCTGAAATGAGTGTTCTAGTCGAGTAAAAAAAAAGTGGTCAAATGAATTTATCAAGCTCCATGGTGCTCTTTAGTAAGTATATTGCTCTTCAATGAGCTACGGAGTGACCATATTTATTTATTATCTACTTTAGCAGACTTACTTAGGCCTTTCTTCCTCACGTTGGTTCTGAGATGTCCTACTCGGTGGTAGATCGGGTACAGGCACACCAAATTCTCCCATCGTTTGTGCTATTCTTTCTCTTTCTACTCTTTGTCGCTCCAATAAGTCTTGGTATCTAAATAGCTACTGAGATTATGATTCCACGATTTCACCCGCTGTATGGTCGATTTCCTAGTTTGACGAGTGGGGAGTCCTCCAATGGGCAGTTAGCTGATGTCTAACAGCTTCATCTTCATATTCTCAACGCTCTACAGCGGTGTATTCGACGTCAATGAGTCTACTTTTTCTTCTTCCAAAAAAACATCGCTGATGTGAGAGCTTTTCTTTCAATGACTGTCTCGATGGATGCCTTTGCAGAGATCTAGCAAAGTAGTAGTGAACATACCTTCTCAGTTGAACTTGTGCTGCGTACTGCCTCATCTGCTCGAAGTAGTGTCCATAGTACTGATCTTGTGCCTCGTTCACTTTTTTGACATATTCAGCTCGCCTCTGTTCATACTCCTCGAATTCACGTAGCTGTTGTTGTTCTGATGGTGACATTTCGTGCCTTAAATGAATCCTTAGTTCGATAGAATAGGTAAAGTCATAGACAGAGATTATCCAGGCGAGCTACCGTAAATCCACTTTTGTGGGCATTTTCATTTTCGAATACATCTCTCGAACGATAATGCTTAGTAACTTGAAGAGGAATAAGACTCTCTCTACAGGGGTGCCCAAAAAAAGAGACACTATGCATGGGGCCTAGTCCAGGGCGGAATACGTCGCACCGATTGAAGCAGCAGAAGAGTGTGATTGGGTAAATTGTACTAAGAATGCTGCTTGATGAAAGGAAGCAGGAACTCGTGTGGTTCCTATATCGGCATCAAAATATGAAACCGTCTGATATTGCGGAAGCGCTCAAGACGACTTATGGGATATCGGTCGGCAACAAGCAGATACGTAACTTTATCAATCGAGTCGCTCACGGACAGTTCCTGGGCATCGTCGCTTAGGATCTGGAAGACCGCTGACCTCCTGTAGCCCCGACAACTACGCAATGGTCTGCGACGTCGTGGGAGACGAGCCGAACTCGCCGACTTCAGACGACATCAAATTTGTGTGGCAAAAACTTTCCATTTCGTCCATGCGGAAGGCCATATAAGAAACTCGTGATCGAGTAGAATGTGTTCTTGATTTCGCGGGTGGTAATATTCAGTCAGAACTTAATAAAGTTTGATCACATTGGTGGTACAAGCCGAGCAGTGAAAGTGTCTCTTTTTTTTGGGCACCCTTGTAGTGGGTTTTTCATGAGAAAGTCGCCATATTCGTTGGGGAATTGTCTTTCAGAGTAGTTAACGTAAAACTTATGATAAGCTCCTTACATTGATTTAAATTTTCAACCCAACGATATTTCAAAGAAAACGTAATTTGTGTTGTTGCCTCCTTTCCCATGAAGAGTCTATCTGGAAATTCCTTCTCATGAACTCAGTGTCTCATCTCTTAGAAATGCAATTCACATTAAATCAATTAATTAAGTTTACAATTACGAAATCCTCAAAATCGTGTTCATTTTGGGAGGAAGTAGGTAATAAATCGGCATTCATCGGGTTGAAATCTATCCGAAAAGAAGGATACTGTAATCTGCTGACAATAAAAGAAGCTTTATATTATTGCCTATTGTTCAGGTATGCATACTGCTTCCCACTTTTGAAATCATTTTGTCTCAGGAATAGTTGGATCAGAATAAGAAACAGTTTTTTGAAAAAAGCTCAATTACCTATAAAAAGAAAAAAGGGAACAATTAAGCAACCGAGGCTAAACACGCTAGGGATCCCAGGTTCGGTTTGTGAATCACCCACAACACGTCTTCGATGATTTCTGCTTAACCGTGAGGAAAGAAAGCCATGAAAAAAAAAACACTTCTCAGCTTTTTTCTTTTGAAAAAAAACTTCATATAATTACTCTGCCCTCCCTTTCCACTAGGGCGCGCCTGTTGCGGAACATGATTTACTTTGCTCTTACTGCAAGCTAGGGCGACCAAGTAGGTGTGATAGAAGTGAAGTTCGTGAATAACTGAAATGCAGACCTGTGTCGTCGATGAGGTATTCGACGTCGTACAGCACGTTCGTCAACGGTGTCCCTTAAAAGAGTGGAGATATTGCTTGAACAATGAGCTTCAGGCAACTCTCAATGCTTTTTTTTTTACCACAAACGTCGTCTTAGGAGACATCGATCAGATATTTGAATAAGACTACAGAATTCAACGTCTTCTCCAAACAAATTTGCCAAAAAGATTCGAAGCTTCCTCGATGAACTCTGATCATCGATCTGATCACTATTAATAAGATAATGATCATGAAATAATTACCTGCCGATCGGTACGGGAACAGGTGGTGTAATGCTATCGGCGGCTATTCCATAGAAAAACAACGTCCAGCATAGTATTCGTAGAGCTGTGTTCATTGATATTTTACCTGTTGGAAAGTAAGCCATGAGGGTTGATCGAGACAGAGTTTCAGAGCTGTTCAATGGAAAGACCGATTATATTCAACAACCAAGTGAAAGAAATGAAAAGAAGGGGACATAAAGTTTGAGTTCAAGCCCCATTAATTACCATTCAAGCTGCCTTTACTCACCTCTACTTTTACCTCTGTTCTTATGACTTCAACTAATAAATTCTTAACGAAATTGCTTAGTTTAACTCGTGATCGACACATTCGAGTAGGAAAATTATGGTGCTCCTTGCATGCAGAAACTGAGGGAATTCAAAAAAGATTCATTAGCTTGTGGCCCAAACAACAGAGGAGAGCTGTCATGAACATTTACCTATATGAAAAACAGGAGGACCACAGTAGAAGACGAGAGGAATAGGAAAGCTTGTTGTGGTGCTTTTGACATATCATACTTGGAAGTACAAAGAAGAAGAGATGCAGAAGAAGAAGTGGAAGCTCTTGGTAAAAGGCGTTTCAATAAGAATGTACAGTAGGAAACTAGATGGTTCATTCTTTTTTTTGAAACTTTTTTATTCCTTCTGAAATCATCGAATAGAGGTTTTTATGGAACATTTTGATAGAACGGCCAGAGAACCAAAACAACAACCATTGAGGGCAGACTGCGTTTTTCTATGTACATACGGTGTGCGTGGGTGTAATGTGTGGCGACCTTCTGCATTTATTCGGCGACAATTGAAACCCACGCGAAAAATTCACTTTGTTAAACTGTTGATCACATGGTTTCGAGTAGATCTCTGTTGAAGAGATGAGCTTTTCTGTCTAAAAGGTGCGCCCCGACCGTCTGAGAGCTTGATCAGGCAACTCCTTCTTCCTACAGGCCAAAATCCGTATGCACTAGAATGAGTTTTTTTTAGGTGGCCGAAGGAGATATTCCCTCGAACACCAGCACTAACCCTACTTCACCTTCTTTGACAAAAAAGCCGATATCTGACTACCAGACGTTTTTGGTGCGTTGAATTGTCGAGAGGCTAAAGAATTCGTCCAGCACTCTCCAAAAGTCAGGTTTCTCTAGTATAGTAATATTCTCGATTGATCAGATTAATTTTTTCATTTATCAGCCGTCCAACGAGAAAATGACCGTCAGATGGGTCATCCATGATATACCATTTGGCGAGGCAGTTAAATCAGAGTTCCATCAACGGATACTCCCGCACATCAAACTGTCGACGGGCGTAATCATTCAACCGGTTTTGTCGGTAGGTGTTTTGATTCTGAAGGGGTTCTGAAACTCTCTACATAGTCTCTTTTGCGCTACTCGGAGGGTTTGTTTTCCAGACCTATTTCTGTCTGGGGAAGGAAATTCCTGGGGAATTCTAGGTCAAGCGGAAGTGGAGACTATTCAATAGGCGCCTAACTAAATAAGCAAATATGTTTATGCACGGCCTGAGGTCACGCATCCATCGCGACCTTATTTATATGTATGGAATATAAGTACATGTAGTACATAGTTTTTTGAAAAAAATTGCTTATTTACATGTTTATTTATTCTCTTGAATTATTTGTACACCACATATAGAAAAGCTAAGGTAAGAATGAGGAATGACATTGAAATACAACAGGAAAAGAGATTCGGTCTGAGGAATTTATTAAATTTTGAATAGTATATGGGAATCGCCATTTGGCTCATTCGCGGGGGAAGTGACTGGGGTTAAGCTACCGAGGAGGTTCGGTCTTGGTTGCTTCTCTAGCAGAAGAAATAATCACAAAAAGGGGTCAATGGAGTATGGCGTTCTAGATACGAAGCTTTTTCCTGGCAGCTTCTGCGCCATACCTTTGTCACCAGACGGGGGTGGTAGGGCGACTCCACTCTAGCATTTGTCTCAGTCACCGCTCAATAACCAATCCTATGTGTTCCTGATATCATCAAAAAAATTAATTTTTGTCTAAAAATAACGCCTGTGGGAAGGACATCAAGTTTAGCTCAGTTCATGACGACTGTGCTTGAGATAAAAGTGATTTCCTGTCCTCTGAAGATTGCCAGTACACTGAAGTCACTACAGATTCCTAGGAGGATGCGAAGAACAATAAGATAGGTTTCGTACACAACCTACTACCTTGGAGTGGACATACTTGTTTACTTAGCAAACCAAGAGTACTTTGGGGTCATCGGAATGCAGTGCTGCCATGGTGCATTCATAACATCTAAAAGGTTGGGTTGGGAAAATTCATCGTTAAGTTGTACTTTTTGCAAAAATGGATGGCAGATGAGAACGTAAGACCCGGGAAAGGCCGTAATCAACAATGAATGAAGCTACCCAATTTAGCACGCTTAGGTCTAGTTTTGGAGGTTAGGTCCGACATTAGTTCTTACAGAACTAACACCACAGCCCTTATATGCAAACCGATTCGCATGAGATGATGATGTGAAACTCCAAAAAGAGTCATTAGAGATAATCATCGATAGGTTCATCCATATATAACTTTAGTATAGACGTCAATACATTGCATTTTGTAAAAATAACAAGGGATAGCGTATTTTGGGTACTTGAGCAGTTCCGGATGGAAACAGTACGTTCGAGCTCCCCGATACATATTTTTGCATGCGGATTGAATCTCTCGAATGTAGATGTGGGTCTCGTCCTGGAATTGAAAATTGTTACTCCCAAATAAACCAGTCAAACAATTTCAGCTTACAAAAGTCGTCCCTCATAAATTAAACTGCTTATGAAGCGAAGATTGCCTTGAGTTCTCGATTATTATTTTTATCATATGACCTTTTCTAAAGTTGGCCTATCTACAATTAGTGAATTAAGATTTCAGGAGCTAAAATTCCGAATGTTTAGAAGATCTAACGAAAATGGGCTAGAGTCATATGTAGTGGACTCACCTCTTTCTTGAATGGCACCGGCTCATCAGGCAATTTTTCATCTGGACATCGGTCTTTATATCGAATGCAAAAATCTACAGCCTAAAAAATATTTCAGTAATTTTATGTTATATTTACATTTTATTTCATGATTCGACCGTCGGCTAGGTTTATTACCTGTTCTGCATAGGTTTTGAATCTGAACGGTTTCGGACAGACGTACCGAAAACGCTCCCTCGATTTTTTGCAGTATGCTGAGTAGTCGATATGAAGTTCGCTAAAGTGTTTTATAATTATTGGTTAAGAAGATAAAATGAAAAGGAGTTTAAAATGGGCGGTCCTTTCTGGAATAAGCCGTTAGGCATACACTCCTATCCGGAATGATAGATGCAGTGGAGGATGACCGAAACTAATTCATGTGGTACTAGGAAGGATGCAATACTTTTTTAATATCCTATTTTAGCTCTGTCACAATGAGAGTTTCGGACGTAAAACTGACTGGGTTGACCTAAGTGGATTTGTGTAACAGTAACAGCGTAACAAGGAGTTGCGCCACGTAAAAGCATCGGTTAAAAGGAAGTACTCACGTTATATGGGTGAATAGATTCGTTTTGAGTGTTTCGGGGCATGTCTCCACAAATGCAGAGCAGAACTCCTAAAAACAGTGTAGACACCCGACTTTTCATTTTACATACTTACGAAATTTTAAAGTTCATAAATGAATGAAAACAGTAGCGAATGCCATTCACCTTGGTCTCCTCAAACGCTTGTGGCGGTGGTGGAGTGAAGCAAACCTGATCGTACTCAGTTTTTAGCTTTTTACACGACTGAAACGTTAACTATAAGATTTTTGAGTTATAAAAATAAAAAAAATTATGTAGATAAAAAATTATTAATTTTCCATATTTTCTTCTTTTCTTTTCCACAATTTTCCATACTTTCTATATTTTCGGAAGGAAGCATATCAAAAATAAATGAAACTGATTAGATAAAATTGAGCTGAGCCCTTACTTACGGGATCGTCCCCACTTTGTCGAGCCAGCCGTAGGAATTTTTGGTCTTCATCCGATAACTCGTCGGCACGAATCCATTTGGCTTGGGTTTCTGAACAAAATCACGCCTAATTCTGGAATGAAACGCTTTGACCAGAGCCACTTCGTGTCTTCAAGAAAAGGGGTGGTACAAGGAGGGGTCTAAGGGAGGGTCTTTTCGGCCTGTATGGATTGTGTAAGATTACCCTGATTCTGATGTACCACTCGGCTTCTTAGGAAAGAGGAAGCCAATGTTCTTCTATATAAGGAATAAAAAGCAATAAAAGCCAGTAGAAGTTGATAAATACTTACCGTTATGGGTGCTTCCTTTGTTAGTCCTTGAAGCGCACCTATCGAAAGAACGATTGGTTTTGCATATTCGATCAATTAGTGAGAATGATTGGGTTACTTGTAGAACGCCCAAGATTATCGTCCATTTTGGAGTGGACATCGTCCGTAATTACCCAAGGAAATCTATATGTTTGAAGAGGTGGTCTGAGAGATTCGTGGGTTCACCGATGAAAAGACGACGAAAACAAAAGGATCAGAAATATAAAAGTTATAGAAGTTCTAATAAATGAAAAATGAATGCAATAAAACAAAAAATAAATTCTGGCTCATTGATAAATTAAAAAAGAAATAATCCAATGATGGTTAATGTGTTGCACGTGCATGTATGTGAAGGGATTACACTATAAAAACCAGTTCAAGGTATCATTACACTCGGTGTTCTCACTCGGCCGTATGTCCCATTTGGAGATGGTTACTTCTCATTATAGTCATAATTGTTCAAGAAATTCCCTCCGGAGTTTTTTTTTCGAATATTAGAGGGATAGCTTGCTGCTACTGGATGCAAAGTGATCGGGATCCAATCTTTCAATAAGACGCTTGCACTTGTAGTGCACTTGTAGTAGTGTAGTGGGGGTGTGTTTGATAAATATCTGGAGAGTTAGTTTGTAAACAGTGGAGGTAGAGAAATCCATGAAGCCCACTTTGTGTAGGCGAGAAGTGAGAAACACGGGGAAACCCGAAAATACGAAACCGCAGATTCGGCCATGATTTTTCGGGACGTTCATCGGCATCGTAAGCATGTTCACTCGAAAATTTTAATGCGAATTGAATTCAATGTGCGCCCTTCGGCAGCGTTGAAAATTGTAGAATAACTTAGTTTCCCGGGGTATTACTTCTAAACGATGGCCTCGTAATCTTTTAATGTCCCTATGTGCAGTCTGTATGTGCCTTTCGGTAAGTGACGATACTTGACAATCCTAGTCCTTTACCCAAGTTCAAGATAAGATCTCGCTTAGGTCAATGAACCCATTCATTCATCGCTTGATAATACTAGACTCCCCGGAAGAGTGGGAGCAATGTGTTACGCTTTGCTTTGTCCCATGATAACTGTAAAGAAATCGCGTTCTCGAAAATAATCATGACCTCAAACAGATTTTGAATGTGGGCCTATCTTCATGTGGATTTGACCCATTTTCATCTGGTGCTTCTCTTCAGTGCATTTTTTGTTTTTAATCCGGTTCCACTGAAGAATAAGGTACGCAGTCATTCTTATGTCTTCTCTCTCAAGGAAAAAAAATTGCAGCGTCAAATGGCGTAGCTACTACAAGTTCAGTCTACGGATCGAATTTCGGACCAGACCTGGCTATGTCTCCCAGATGTTTGGGATCGATTAATTGGTACCATATTAGTCTGAGAGATTAAAAACGCTAGCTGGCACTTTGGCTTACCTTAGCAGCTCGAGCGATTGACCCGTCACTTGCCGCTGCGAACTCGATTCAGAGTCGAATGCATGGCGCACACCGCTACATGTATCCGACGTTTTAGTTCACAATTTTGTGTCTATCAGTATTTTATTCTCACAATTGAATTGAATGGATTCAAAACAGTACTCTTTTGTTCGAAACCCTAACTATACCGTATACCCAGGAGCTACTGTGAAGGATACTGTATATGAAGGAATAGGTTAAGAATACGGTAGCTCAACACGTCACTATGAAGCGTTTCAGATGAGTTTATGTGGAAACAAGTTCCCTTGTGTTAGTTTGAAATCGAATACGTTGTGTTCGCATAGCAAACCCGCGAAAGATACGCTGCACCCACCGGGGCGTATATATAGGGTACGCTTGAGTGCAGAACGTTGGCGGCGCTTGCTTTCGAGTCTAGATTGATCGCGTTTCATTCTCGCTGAACTTTAGACATTGCCGCTCCTCCCGTTGCCCTCCCCGTGAGGCTGCACGGTCGAATGGAGCAGAGCTGCTACAAATTACCTAGCAAAACACTAGTAACTTGCAAAAACTGATTCACTGAGCGCTGCCAATGGGGGCGACAAGCCCGCTTTTTGCCCTTAAAGCATCCTGTGTTGGGATGTAGCAAGGATGAGAACGCTTATGGAAATCCGAATCTTTTGGAAGAATTTCGAGAATTTAAAGGTCGTAGGGAAAGGTGGACCATTGAAAAAAGAATTGGACAAGCGTTGCCACTCTGATTTTCCACGTTAGTGGTTTGATATGCTTTGAGGACTCCTTCATTCATGAGCTCATTGGATTAGAGTAATGTATGGCTCCATGGCAATGTTCCAGGAACCCTAAAGACTGAGGCAAGGTGGTGAATGTGAGTTCCATCAGTGACTCTTTTCGTCCTGAACATCGAAGTTCTCTTCGTATTTGAGCTGCGATTCGAGACAACACTCGACTTCTTCTCGCCCCAACGTTGGGATCTGTTTGACTCCTTGATGGCCCCTACGGACGGCCTCTTTTTCCAGAATAGATTTTGAGCGTCAGCTTCTCGAATACCTCGATCTCTTGGGGACCTGCTTTTCCCTCAGCAACTGCAGGAACTTCTGCTTCTAAAACGGCAGATGCCCCTCGCCATGGCGTGTTGTCATAGGATAGGGCATACTTTCCTCAATGAAGGAAGGGCACCTCCATCAAAGCTCTTCATCCGATTGCCGCTTCTGGGATCTTCTAAGGTGGATGTAGAACCTAATTCCAAATAGCATCCAGCTTCAAAGGTAAAAATGAGATAAGAGGAAAAGTTCTCGAAAGCTGCTTCAGAAAACGAGGAAAGGCGACTCATCAGGTAAAGCAACCTGTGAAACAATTTTCTTTAGTGGCTGCCTGAGAGCTGCCGATGGGTAATCTTTCGTGTGGGCAGATATGAATGTGGGACTCCAGAACTGATGTAATATTAATCATTTAATCAGTATCAATACATAGGAGATTGATTTTGATGCAGAATCAATAAGTGGAGGACTTCTGATGAAGTCATACCAATCTATACAACACCGGAATCGAATGCGAATACCACGGGAATCTTCTAGGATTTGCACATATAATACATTAATAAATACTACCGTATTGACAAAAAGTACTGAAAATCATTAACAGCACAAAAAGATAATCATCAGTGATAATCACTAGCATTGCCATAATCATTAGATGAACTAGTTGATTTGAATGAATAGAAGTGATGAGGTGTGAATTTTGTAGATCGGTGCATACAATATTTTAGCCATTCAATAAATCTATCATTATGATCAATCAATCAATAGGACGTAACGTAAGTTGTAGATGTAATTCGCCATTAACCAAAAGTGGGGAATCTTCGGTGAGCAAATCGTTGATTTCCACTTTTCGATCGATGTCCAGCTCGCTTGAATACCTGAAATATCAGCGACTTAATGGACCAGGTTACGCCACGCATTCTGCTCCCGTTTAGGATTCAAAAGGGCATTGACCCCAAGCTGGAGCATAATTCTTGCCAGCGCTTGGCAAAGTTAACTGAAAAAATCGACTTGATTCCCACAGGCATTAAGGACGCAGTTAAACACGCAGAAAAGGTATTAGCTCGCTGGCCACGAAAGAACTCATTCCAGTGACCAGGGAAGTGCAAGCTTCGCTTCCTTCAGTTGCCCCCCCCCCTTCTGGTTACTTCATTTAGACTAGTAAGACTTCAAACCTCGTTTTTGTGAAGTTCTTCTTGCTGGAGAATGATCGTAGTACTCTCTTCTCATCCACAATCGACAGCATGTATTCGATCGACCTGCTAAGAGTCGTAGTAAAGGCATGAATTAGAAAATGAAGAGCCATAATTGAAAGTTTGACAGGCTTACTTAAGAGAATTATGGTAAACGAGTAACGTTTCGTTCCTAACGAAATCGGTCTTTCACCAGCCAAGCGTAGCGTGCAGCGGCGCGTGTGTTGCCACACACTACCTCGCCGACCTATCAGCCCTAACAACCATACTAACTCGATACCTGGGCTGATCGATATCCTCAGAGATAAGATAGGCTTTGAGCACATCATCGACAGAGTTCGAATAGGAGGATCCGCCTAGTTTCAGAGTCCATTGCCAAGTTTGTAAGGGGAATGTGCAGGAACGTGTACGAATCTGAAGCATATCGAGAAATTAGTGCTACCTTCTGGTGTTTTTATAAAGTCAACGAATTTTAATCTGTTGTTAATCGAATTTAAAGTAGACCTCCCAGGGCCGGGACAAACGTTAGATGGTAAAAGCGAAGGGACAAGGTTATTTATTTATTGTCAGGGGCTCTTGGAGTTTTCGCCTACTGGTTCTAGTTGCAAACGACTGTCTTTGAAAGCAACATTCCGCACCTGGAACGAATGATCGACGCCTCTTTGATAGAGCTGTTCGTTGGAGATCGATATTCGTTTATCCCATCGGGTATCCGTATAATTCCGCAGTAAGAATTGAGTTGTAGAGAATTCCCTGGAACGTTAATATGTTTAGAAATAACCATGTCCTTCCCAAATGGCGTCTGTCTCTAGTGCAACGGTAAAGTCGGGTTTAGACGTTGCGAATGAGAGCGAGTTAATAATAAGAGCTCAAGGATTGGATCTGTATTGTCAGCTCCTCTGGTTTGCTAGTTCGGTCATGAAAAACGACTAGTTAGTTTATGTAAATCAACGTCGCTCTAGCATGGAATCTCCATCGCAACGAAGAAGTGGGAAAACGGAAACGGGAACGTGAAGCGGCGTTGGTATCAGAAAGTAGGGCCCCTTGAACTGTTCTGCTGGCTAAGGTGCCTCTCTAGGCCACTCCCAAGTTAGAGCTGATAGGGTCGGGGGATCTTCTTGCTATGATACTATTCCACTGGCATGTTCATTGTCCACAACCTCTTCTAGAACAGTCATAGGCCCCTCCCCTCCCTTATTTTAAGGAAAAATCCTCATCATGCAAGCGACCTTGGACTCTGTGTATATGACGCTTTTGATGTTTCTTAGCTTCCTATAGTGATAAGCATGACTTACTTGCAATTGACGCGACTAGAAAGAGGGAGAGCTTGGAATTTGTAGGCTAGCAAAATCTGCGGATGAAACAGTTTCGGATAGCATTCGGCAAATTGAGAACGTTCCACATGAGTCAATTCATCGGCAGTCATGAACGGAAATCTGAAAACTTGCAAATTACTCCGTAAGGTTTAAAGATCTTCAACATAACCTTGTAGTGCGGCTTCGGCAAATACCTAATGGTTTATGAAAATATTGTGGGCGGGAAGTAAATTAATGTATAATAGGTGGTACACGAGCTGAGAATCATCTATTGAATTGGGACAGTCTAATGGGCACCAAAAATAGAAAAGGAACGAGGCTCATGCCGAAAGACAACGCTTCGTTTACAGAGGAGCTGGAATCGGTAGCAGCTAGGTGATCTATATGTATCTTCTGACCTGCAGTGATATGGGCAGTGCGATTAGAAAAAAAGCTAGAAGGATGACAGCAAAAGGATAAAGTGAACGGCTTCAACAGGGATTCTTGTCGTCGAAATCAAGGCATGTTGCTTATACGATTTGACCAACTCTGACTGAGCCGCCCATTGATCGGTTCAGCAGGTTCAGGTTTTTTACCCAGATACACCATTTTTTGTTCTTTTTCCATCAATGCTCGATATCTCATAGATATATCTGTGAATCGTCAATTCGTTGAGGATTCCCTCCATTTCTTCTTCACCATCCTTATTTCAGTATTGCGAACAATCACTAGCAGAGATATGGCGGATCCTCTGTGGCAATCATCCCAGCTATCAATTATATTGTGCGTATACACATACTCCTGCAGCCGGAAGGATCAAGTGAGTAGCACGTAGGTTTTCATTTTGTAGTATGAGATTCTTCACGTTGGCTGGTGTGGGACGGGCTGCATCCCTCAACGAATTCATAGTGGCAGCTTTCCCATTCCAGGGAACTGTTAATAAGCAGAGCCTTTTTGTATCCATGGGCTTAAAGGATCGACACGAGTCCCCGTACAGCTGTGCTCACTATATATACTACTGAATCAGGCAGAACCATCAAGGGAGTTCAGGAAAATTCCAGGTACGCATTCCTGATTGATGACTTTTGATTCTATGAAACATAAGAGTCGAGTCGTCTGGAACGTTGACGGATCATCTTCGGCTGAGAGAAAGATCTCATTTCTAAAGAGTACTAGATTTTGTATGATGGGTGAAGTACTCGAGGATTTTCCCAGTCAATCGAGAACTTCAGAGCGCTCTCCTTTAGAGCACTTTAGCAGAGTCGACCTTGAAAAATTCACCATTCTCTAAGTTTTTTGAGCTTCAATTACTGCGAACGTCAGCAACACCCACAAGCCAAAAAAGTACATACCGAATATACGGCAGTAGTGACGAAAGTAGTGGGCTGGCAGTGGTACCTCGTCGTTCCGGGTGATTCGGTGCTTGAAGCCATCGGATCACCGCTTCCCATAGACGATATTCATCTGTAAATAGGAAGTTAGAGGATCTATTTATAAACGACTTCCAAAAGGATCGGCATTACGAAGTATAAGACGTTGGCATTCCCCTCTAAACGTACGACCTTTCAAAGACTAGGGCACAGAGAGATGAGGTAAACTGACTTGCGACAACTAGTTGATTGCATTTGAGAATTTCGATCATCTGGTCCCTATCGAGTGCCAGCCAACTCTTTTCCCATTCATCGGTGATCAGCAATTCAAAATCTCGTGCAATTGCTTGGATACATGCACGGATCAATACCTGCAAAGCTGTACATACAGAATCGGTCGTACATGCAGGCTTAGTTGGTCAGCATTCTTCAAAAGGCTTGAAACGGTCACATGGAAGTGAAGGGACTTGCTTAATCTTTCCGTAAATTCCGGTTGCTCCCATTTCCAAAATTAATGGATGAGTTGCACAATTGACAGAAGCTTTTGGAAGCGGCCTTTGTAGTAGGTAAAATCGATTTTCGTCAGGCTCCATATAAAAAAATAAGGATTTTGTAACACGATTTCTGTGTAGTCCGGGTGTTTCGGTGCGTTCTCTCCAGAACGCGTTCTGACCATACACCTTTTGGGACACCTTCCCTGTGTGGTCACCAAATTTATTGAAAAGTACTTGTAGTTTCTTCAACGTGGCCTTATGGCAAGTTTAGGAGAAGCTTTCATCTTAAGAAAAGCTTGTGCTCTCGAATGGCTCATTTGCTGGATTTTTTTTTTTGATTTTCCAGTAACACTGAACTTTCTCACAAATCAAAAGACTTCAGACGCTTTCTCTATCTTATCTTGAGGAGAAATTCACAAATTAAAGCTAATGACTAAAAATTTAATTATAAATATATAAATAGCACAATAATATTATAAATAATAATATAAACAGTCTTATTTTTCGAAATAAATTGAGTCAGTATCAAGTAAGAGCAATAAATACATCATTACACTCCTTGTTGAGTAGCCTAAGGGTTCCTATCCGATTTACCCAAAATGAACTTCAGTTAAGCCGCCCTGGCTGGATGCATTTCAATGAACGACTACAGTTTTTTAAGGAAAGCAGGGCGGAACTAAAAATGGAGTTTTAGAACTGGTATGAATATTAGGAAATGACCTATAAGAATAAACTGAACTCACTTGATGGTAGGCCTTGGTCGCATACGAGAACCATATGCTGAACACATCCTTCAACGTAAGATTTGGAAGGATCTCAGCTATGGCAAAATCGATGCAGACCTGAAAAGGAGCTGAATATTTTGATGTGCCGTCTTTTGGTGATGGAACATGATGCGGGTGGGGGCGGCAATGATATTGTGGCAGTCAAAGTCTGTTCTGATCTCGCTTTTTCAGTGAAGCACTTCATAACCTCCGACTCCGTTTTTAGTCCGATTTTGTCGGACAGGATCCTTCACTGCTTAGACCTTGAGAATAACTGTAAATGTTATTAGTTCAAAAGATCCGTCATGAATCTGAATGGAAAACGTGTCAGCGGCACATCCCCTGACGAAAATGATCAATATTGAGACCCTCTTCTTGGATGCTTCGATTCAAAAAAACACATGAGGAAATTCTTTAAATTGGGGCACTGATCATTGGAAGAGCTTTTTCTGTCATTATCTTTTTCGTCCGTCAAGATGGCAAGTTGTCACCGAATTTGATCGATGGCAGTCGAAAAAACCCTATCGACATGGGGTTTTTTTCAGGTGTTGCGGGTTCAACGTGATGACTGATCTCAAGTTCACCTTCTCGTCATAATTCCGGCACAAGTCTCCGAGCGGTTTATCGATTTGCAAACAGTGACTTTTTACATTTTTGGTTTACCTATTCGGATAAAAACCCTGTGCTTCCTGTTTACGGCCCATATAGAAGTCATCCCAGAGAAATGAAAGTGGTATTGAGGAATTAGAAAGTCTGGAGCGGACCCCATTCTACCCTCGATGTATCGTAAGCCTTCTGTGGACATCACTCACTTTCGGCCCTAGATACCTAATAAAGACACTCCCAAGATTTTGGGTCATAAGTCACTCTTCCAATAATTCTCCATGAGAATGGACCAGAGCATCTCTCGTCTCTTTCAACTATCTCCTGCTGTTGTTGGGAGAATGGACTTCCTCAGCTTGTTTCTGCAAGATTTCCTCCGACGGGAACTGGGAGGAATCCTCATCAAAGGTTGTTATAAGCCATTTTGCTTACAACGGATTATGATAGAACGACATCAGAAAAGAAATTTCGAGGAAATCTCAAAATAAAAATGAAAGAAGGTCGTGGTGAATTCCCAGACATTTGCCCTTTATTTGATGCTCCTCAGATGCAGCTCACATTACACGCACGTATGACCATATGACTCGGAAAAAGTCTTCTCTGAGACACATTCAACATAATGCAGCCTCAGTTTCACCAGCAACAGGGCTATTCTCACGTAACTGGTGGAGGAACGAAGAAAATGGCCCGGAAAAGATACTGGAACGAATTTGATTTGATTAATTTGGATCTGATTTGAATTTTTGAATTCACAGCTGAACAGGTGGTTGGTGGGAAAGAGCTCTCCAAGGATATTTATGATCATCTCATTCCAGCAGACAATGACTCGATTCCACAAATCTCAGCGATCATTAACTGCCTCAGCGATTCCATGTAGGATAAGGAAGTGTTGTATATCCTGATGGGAACAACCAGGGAGGTGAAATTTGAATAATTTGTATGGACTTCACTGCTGTGGGCTTGGGCTTCCCTAGGAAGAGCAGTTCCCGTTAAACAGAACCGTCTCCGAATGGCTACAGAGGAAACGAAACGAAGGAATCCAAAATATTACTCGAAGGGGTAGAGAAGTCAAAAGATCGCCAAGAGAGCTAGAGGCTAGTCTTTATCGGGCTTCTAGAGGCGCGTTGTCAGACTTACCCTGACATGTGGTTAGAGCGATGAAAACATAGGCTCAACCTCACCAGTCGCAGCGATTTGCCGTTTTCTTGATGGTGCGTGGATCACTTCATTTACATTGCACCCTGGCATATGGCTGTTGGTGTTGAGTTTTTTGAGTACAGCTTTCACGAGGCTCCGTGTCAAGTTCCCTCATTTATTTTGCCATCCGTCCTAGGCGGAACCCTCCCACCCTCTTTTCTCTGGCATGTCTTTCGCTATAGTCCTCCCTTTTACAAAAAAGGCATAGCGGAGTGAGAGCCATTTCTGGCGTGGTCATACATTTGAAACTGACAAAAACTGGTTCCCACAGCCATTCCACCATCTATGGGCACTTACCTTTTTCAAGCTGATCACATTATACTTGTCGGCAAGTATGAGAATCGGTAGGCAGTTGTCTTGATGCAGTACCACATGATTACAGTAGAGAAATCGAAGAAATGCAGGAAAAACTTTCTGGCATGGCGCATCCTCGACCATTTCGAGATCCTGAACAAGTCCATGTTACTGAGTTTCTAGCCAGGAACAGTAATTCGTTCTCACTTTGAACCTTAGCATAAGTTTAAGCATCGAAAAAAGTAAGTCAGTATTCGGTCCCCTTCCGGGAAAGAAATTTTGTAGTCACCGGTATCGATCCGTTTTCTCGCTCGTTCAACGAACCATTTCAATGCTCGTTTCAACAACCTTTGCAACAAAAACACCCGTCGGCGCCGTTACGTCTTTAGCCACACCCTTAGAAGCCACACCCACAGGACGACCATCCCGTAAGAATGACTCTGAGCCATTCTAAACCGGTGTTGATAAGCATCCAGAAAATTCTCGAGAAAGCTGATGATTCTGATGAAAGCTAGGGTTAGCTGGGACGAAGGCAACCTAGGACTAAGGAATTAAATGGACTGAACCTCGCTGCCGACACCCTCTTGAGCTCAGTAAGCTTCCACAGACTTCCTTGAAAGCTATCGAATGTACTTTCGGGAAAATTGAACGGATTGATTCGGGAGCCTTTTTGCCGAGTGTCTTATGATAGCTCAAAGAGACCAATATTGGTGAAAATTCAATGACCACACCTTCTTTTCGCCATTCCATCGTTGACTAAGCATTCGATCGAATACCTCGCTATTCTTGGCTAGGATGAGGCGATGAGCGGCAAAACTGAACATTATCTACATTTGATTATTTTTTTACCAAACAAGTGAACATCAAAAGTGTTTGAAAGGAATGCGATCCGAGTTTGACCAGTTTTCAGCCTATTTTTTTGAATATTAACTTGAAGAAACTGGAAGACAGAAAGTTTCCTATTTGGAAATTTGGAAGTCAGAATTGAAAAATAAGAAAATTCTCCGAGAAAGTGGTTTTGATTCCGAGAATTCTTCGTAAACAACCATATCAATAGAGAAAAAAAGAATTCCACAAGAGGTGGACCAAACCTGTACGAAACTGAACGCAGATGGGAGGGGAGAAACTGCCACCTGTAGTTCTTCTAGACATAAAGTTATCTATTATGTGCCCCTCCATTCAGGTCTCCCCCTAGTAGGACAATAAAATAAACCAATATTCGTTTTACCATTTCAGTGAATGTCAGGAAGACGGTTTAGCTATAAGGGCAGAATAGGAGAAGACGGAAAAGAACTTTGAATGATGTCCTATGAACGCAGAAGAGGCTGGTCTGAGTGCCTCATTTGAAGTCTTCTTGTAATCCTTCGGATTTGGTTCGGCCAACATTGTAGAGGTCATGGCCGAGCGTTCGGTAGTCCGAGGAGGGGAGAGGCGACTCATCAGAAGAATACAATTGTTCAGTGGATAGGTTTCAAAACGTGATTTGTGGGCTGAAGTTAGGGAGATCCAGGTTTCGACCAGGGTCAGGCCCAGGTGGTAGGTTAGGATCCCTCACGACCTGGCCTGACCCTGGTCAAAAATGACCGAAAAAGGTTTTTACTGTGTTCATGGTGTGACCACTCATTATCTAAAACAGTATCTCAGAGACGGAATGATTCCAACCTTCCAACTGCCCCTGAGAAGGGCATGTTTCCTAGACATCACGTATGTCATCGGTCTGCCTTTCAAATGAAACAACGTAGTCTTATCATTTATCTTCCCACGTACCCCACGTTTCCGTGCTTTTTGCAGCGAACGATCACATGAGGACATGAATTTAGAATGACTGTTCAGAAAAGAATTTTCCGACTCAGAGAAGAAACATTATGTTCTCAATCGCAACTTGTCATCTTGGACCCAAAAAAATAGAACCAGTTCCCTAACCTTGTGCCGATGTGTTTGCATACTTGTTCTCATGTACTTTACATAGAAGTACATGAGACAGTTACGTAGAAGAGATCCTTATCGATTACCCATAGAACAAAACTTGGAACCTTCAAACGTGAGGACCATGTTTGATGCGTCTTTGATGACGGTCCGGGAGCATGGGGATGGCCAAAAGGCGGGAGAGATTCGACTCAAAGAAGGCGATAGACTTTCATATGATGGCAGAAGCGAGGATGGGGATCGTCTCGATCCTACTTTCACCATTCCCACAATAGCAATGTTGTTGAAACCATTGGAAATGCTCTCCAAAGCGTAACGTGGAGAATTTGGTCAGAGTCAGCCGGTCACGCCATAGAACGCGCCACTTCTTGAACGTCCACTTTGAAGTCGTGTTTCCACCCTTGTCAACCCTCCCCTACCCTCCTTCACTCCTACGCCTTTCCTAACAGATTTGGTACCATGTTTAGAACTTCCTAAACGACGCGAAGTGGCATCGGGCATGGACAAATTTCGAGTCTCACAGTAATTAAGAGCTTTAAAGGAATCAAATATCTATCAGACATGAATCGTTTTATTTATTTTGCATTTTTTTTTGTCCCTCTTTTCCGTCTAGCAAGAGTTACGTAACGCTCTATATCATGTATTCTATAACATATTTTTTCGTTTATTTACTCAACCAGTCATAGTTACCGTCCCTCTCGGGATGTGTCAGAAGTTTTGTACAAATAGAATGACACTGTATGGGCCAGTGCTATAACAGAGTGGTAGAAGTTTATTCCCACTGGTAGGAGTATGCAAATCCAAAATTCAGTCTGTTGCATGCGACTGGTGGGGTTGGTTCTTCTCAAACTCAAGAGAGCCTCTTCTCGTGTATCCTGCGAAATCGGGTTTCCAGCCATGAAGTGAATGTAGGGGAAAGTATGGTTTTTGGGAAAGCGGTCAATTGATTCAGATATCGTAGCGGATTACAGAAGATGTACAAAAGCGAAGGATAGTGGACCGTAGAGTACAACGTCATAACCAGTACGACATGCCCTATGAAAGCATGCTGGTCTATCTAGTTTTGAGGAACTTTTTCCTACCTTTTGCTTATGTGAAATTATTCGTAGCGCTAGCGACATGAATCTATCTATCCGGGATCTGTGTAGTTATCTGCGAATTATTGTGCCCATTGGATGCCGCTCCTATAGAGCTATTCATAGGAAGCATTCGAGCGATTTGGAAATCACAACGATCTTGTTATCTACGTGATCTAAGCTGTTTGTAATTGAATGTGTTCTAACCAGCTTCGCACGTAGAAAAAGATAAAAATGGTCAAAGAATCGTGAGAACAGGCATCCGGTGTTGTTCGTCTCCTTTTTATTGGCATTAGGCCACGCCTTCGATTACTTTTAGGGATCGTAGTTGTTTCTGAAAGCACTTTTACCCGCACAGAACGAATTGTAAAGGAGGACTGGACGATGTCACTGACTTTTCCTTGATCGGAAGTATCATGCTTACTTCAAATGGAGTAATCTCTTCCCAAACTTTCAAAAACGTCAGAAGGCGATGAAACCTAGTCCGCCATAGCTCCTTGTCGTGAACACAGTCTTTATGTGTTTCCTCTTGAACTATGGAGCTCATGGGTTCAGGAGAAAGTCAGCTGAAGGCAGGTCTTGGACTGCTACACTGCTGGAGAGGAATGAATAGGGAAAGCTGGACAAATGCAGTGTCATTGAAGGAACTAAACCAGGACCCTTCTACCTCGGACCATTCTCTGCAATCACTTGTCTTCACGAGATCTGATTCGATTACTTATGAGAGAGCCTGATGATCAATGCATCAATCAAATCACTGCTTCTTCAAAGCCTGCCTCCGACAATGCCACACGCTCTCAAGTTTTTAGATTAGTCATATGGAATGGTTCTTGTCAGCAGAATTTTCTGCTAGACTTTCTATCACATGATCGCGAACATAATTTCTATTTATTTATTATCATTAATTTATTTTTCTATTTTTTTTTTGAAAGACTCACGTATCGTCTCCAACAATGATGTTAACGTCGCTAAGATGAGCATTATTGTAGTATTTGGCAAAATCGTTGAGTGCATCTCGATCGTCAGCGAAGCAATCCATACCTGAATCACCGTTTGCGTAGTTTTCGAGCCATGAAAATCATAAAAAATGAAATATTTAGTGCCCTCAGCTTTCTAACTCAATCTGCTGATTCTCTTTTTTGACTTATATCATTGATGATTCTCAATCACACCTTTTTCTCCTACAGACGGCTGTGATACCTGAATCCCCCGATAAGAGCGACATGCAAGAGGTTACCCGATGGTTCGTCGGGTGCGATGACGAGTCGATTCGGCACGTCACGAACTTTCATCGCAACCATATCAGACTGTCCGTCCTCCGTCTCTACAGAATCCTCTTCATCGTCACTGTTGTTATTGTACGACATCGCGAATAAGACTGATCGAACAGGAGGGAGTAAGAAGGAACGGTAGGAAAAAGACCGAATAATTAGGTACGAGCTGCGGAGAGATCAGAGCCGACCACAGACCAGCCGTCAGTGAATCAATGCCGTCAGCTTCAGCCATTGTACACGGCTTACGGGCAAAAAAGCTCGCAGCGCATATGCTGGCCGATTGCACTTCAAACGAACAAACTTATGAAAAACAGGAGAAAGTGCGGGGGAAAAGTAGAGGAAGGAAGAAATCAGGGCAGTTGTCTAGAGCGTGAGATCCATGACTTATGGAGGCTAGTCTACTCCATCAGCTTCGGTGACGGCGGTGTTACTGTGTTTCTGGTCTCATGAGCTCGTTACTCATCAAAGATTCTTCTCACTTCTATAAGTTGCCCCAGCGCATACAGAAACGACCTTAGCCCTGCAACTGCTCCTCCCATGCTCCCAGACTATCAGCTTATTTGAGGAAATCACACATACAGTTCTGATTCAGGGTCAAATAAGGGTTATGGGATCTTCTGTGGGAGGAGTGAGAGAAGATGTCGTGTTTGTACGATTCAGACAACCTAGGAAAGGAGACATTGGCTTGTAGCTTGCTGATGCAGTTATGTAGAGTAACCGCCAGCGGACGAGGTCCATAAAAATGAGAGGAAGAAATGCAGTTTGGGGGAGAGCCAACAAAGTCAAAAAAAAGTCCAAAAAGTGTGAAACAGGGGTGGAACGTGCTGAAAGAAAGTGCATTGGAAGTAGGGGAAGTTCCTCATCACCATGACTGACCCTGACCTGGAATTTCATGTGACCGCTCTGGAATTAAGGCCTATTCAATAAATAGGATACCGTTTACATTACGATATTCTCAAAAATAAGTTCCTAGTCTGAATCCTCGGATTTTCTGTTATGAAAGATCAGCCCTATCTGTAAAACTGGCATCCTTGTTTTAACCATGGCCCGCAGGAGACAATACGGAAGGGTTCACTCCAATGCTGCCAAGGCGGTGGTAAAAGGTAGTCAATAAATCTTTTACGAAACCACCCTCCCCCCCCCCCCCTTCCCATCTACGCACACTATTCAAGTTTTAGAGGGCCCACGTGATAGTCCTAATGAATTCTCCTGCCTTAAAATTAAAGTGCTCCCAAATTGAGCTGCCATTTGACTAGCTTTTAGGACTTACTCATTACGTAGACTTCAGGGCCAGATTTCGGACCGGGAAGGTAACGTTCATTCAGATTACCTAAGAAGATGCTAAATGGTGCGAATAGATGAGGATGATATAGAAGGAAAAACAAGTGAAAGTGGGTGGGTGGAACGTGAAGAAAACGAGTGAAAGGAAACGAAGTGGCATGGTAAAGGAATGACGAAGGGGAATTGCGAAATTCATAGGAACCTCCAATCCTCTAAACGACTTGTGTGTCTATTTGCCTTGTGCATTGGAGCGCCAATATGTACACTATTATTAACTGACTAAGTATATAGCAGAATGCGGTTAGCCCACGCAAAGAAAGTCGTTGAACAGAGTTCGTGTGATGCGACGCGCGCGGTTGCGGTGCGACTGACATGGTCAGATATCGCAGATATGCATCCACAGTTTATTTGGACAATGATCAAGAAACGTTTCGGAGTGATGAAATATGCTGAAATGTTCGTCCGCAAATGTTTCTATGCAACAGTTCGATCGATACGCGTCACGACCGCACGCGAACACTGTGTGCTTTCTCGAAGTGTCACTCCAAATGGAATGGACTCAATATTATTACAATATCTTGAGAAATATTTAAGTTTTTTCTGAAAAAAAAACCGGAAACATGTGGAAGGGAAAGGATACTCCGAATGAGATGTTGAGAAAAGGAAGGTAAAGGTATCGTCCAAGTTTAATTTACGTTGAGTAATGAAAAATGGTCTCGCACAATTTCGTCATCGCTGAAGTACTTCAGTGAGGTGAGAAACCTGTTTGAAAGGAATTCTTAAGCGAAAAGCGACAGGTACATCGTCGGCCAATGTCATGTTTCTGTACTTTGCGAAGAGTAAATTTAATTCCTAAGTCAATAGACATTCTGACTCAACTCGAAGAATTCCGAAAGGAAGTCTCAATGCTTACTTCGTAAGCAAACTGCCGTCACCTTGACAGTTTGGCTTCATAACTGAATTGTCTATAACCCTGTAGAATAGTAAGGTCAGGAAATGCGGAGACACCCACACTTAAACTCTTTGAAGCTTTGTTGGTTGATGGAAGTTGTGTGGCTTCCAGCACATTGCGCTTTTCCTTATCCTCAATTAGACTAGACAGAAGGTGCCGAAAGGTTCGATCCTACAGATTCTTTGCCGGGTCTTCATATTTCCTTTATTGAAACCGTCACTTGTCATTCCTTCTTCTCCCCCACCCCATGCAACTCCAAGTTCAGTTTGGAGCAAAGAAAAATCTCTAAATCCCACGGGCGTTCTGTGAACAGTCTATCACAAATCAGCTCTGCATGTGCATATCAACACGAGTATCACCCATCGTCCCCCAGTTCGCCTAGAGCGCTCAATGCGTCTTTTAGGGCTGATTTTAAAGGCTGTCTGACTAGATACCGCTGGTTCAAGTGCCGGGACCAATTCTCGACCCTTTTTTGGTACAAGAATCACATGTGTCACTCAATTACCAAAGAATGGGACGAGTTTGAACTCAGCTGTTAGAGACACATTTCACTACCAACACGTGAAGAATTCCTCCAGCAAAATGTAGCCGGGTTTGCAAGGGTGGAATTCAAACCAGCTTCGTGCCCCGAAGATGAGCAGAAGAGGAGGAGTGGACCTTTCACCTCGCAAGATGCTGCCGCTCACTCAAATGCTCCATCTTCCTTTTTTCAGATTATTAGACGGCAAGAAATTCTTGCAGCGAATACAGCAAAACAATATAAAATTGAAATGAAGCACAAAGTTGCTTTAACATATCGAAGCCGCTGATGTCATGGTAAATCAGTCGTGATGACGCGGAATGCTGACTTCATCAGAGGCTCCATTTCTTTGACATTTCAGACGGAATTAAAGAGAGAAGGATGGTCTAGCTGGTGGTTTCATGCAAAGGTGTTTTGAGACTTCCTGAAGCACCTTCCAAATTTTAAAATTATGGCTGACGCAAAAACACTGAATCTGGTACACCTGAGAACTAAAGAAGGGGTTCATATAGTAATTTCTGAACAGTAGCGTTAGTACTGAACAAGCTTTCTCAGCCGTTTTCCCACAGACCTCACTGAAATGCTAGCTGAACGAGGTTCCCTCGTCACGAGTTAGAGCGAATTCCGTCGCATCGTATTGGGGTGTTTTTCTACACACTCCAAGTTCAAGATGGACCGATAGAGGCTGTTTTCCAAATTTGCTTAGCGATTGAGAAAGACTTTAATGTGAAGAAAACAAGAATCGGGACGACTGTGGTTCTAGCAATCCCCAAGCATGTGCTTAGGTCCCTAAACACACTGCTCAAGAACAAAGCCATCTCTAACTGCATTCGGGCCTGGTCAGTAAAGATAATAGGGAGTCGCTTCTCAGGGAGGTCTAGCAGCGTTTGAATGCCGGTACATTAGCTCCTGGAAAGAATTGCACCTGTTAATCAGTTCCACCAAATAGCGTCGATCAAACATCTAAGAAACAAGGAAGATATTCATAGAACGACGACCTTCTGGTAGTCAACCAGTTACAGTATGGAAATGTGAAGAGTGAAACCAGCTACAAAAGGCAGCCGTCAGTGTAATTGAATGAGGTTTTTTGTCCTCTTGCTACTTTCCTCTGAAAACATCTCGTCGGCCGTCGTTACTCAGTCAATGGTTTTTTCGGACACCCTGTCAACTGCCGCTGCCGCCTCCTCCTCTACCACCTTATCGAGTTTCTGCTTTTTCAGTAAGTCTGGTTCCCAAGTTATGTCATGGAGCATACAACAAAGGCAGTTATTTTGACTTATTAGGGGCAGCAAATCCGAATCTAACGAGCTCCAAACCAGCCCGAAACATACTATTTCCAGTAATCATTACCCACTGGATTTATTTGAACGTTTTTGGAGGACTACGGATGAAATCGCGCTCCGATGTCAATGAGGATTGGTTACTCAAAACGAAATTCATTGAACACGGGCACTACCGAATTCTAACCCCTACTTTACATGAGCCGTAGTGGTACTACCTTGAAGGCACAGTTCATGATTATTTTGAGTTGTCCGCTTTTATTCGAAAAGCGGAAGTAAAGATTGGGCATTGTTCATCGGTAGTGAAAAAAGCGAGGAATTTCGCCCATTTCGAGAAAAGTACGACTCCTCAAAATTAGCGAAAATAGAGGTTGGACGAGATTGACATGACGGAAATAACATGGAAGAGGTATTCGGACGAGATCTCAGTTTTTGCATTTGCACAAAGAGCTGACTGCCCCAAGCCAGAACTGTACAGGATTGTTTTCCGCTGTCGCTGCGGATCATAACAAGTTGTTTGAACTTCCTACGTGGGATCACTTGTGATCTGTGCAGCCTCTACAATGCCGGTGAAATTCGTCTAAATACAATGCCGGTGAAATTCGTCTGATGATACACACGGGCCAATCTTTGAGCCTTTATAACTCCCTAACTAGGCCGTTTCCCAACCTAGTAGTGCCAGATGTGGTCTAAACGGGGACCTTGAATTCATCCTGTAGAGGAATCTCAGAAGCCATTTTTGCCGGGATCTGTGACTTTAAGCCTATGTAGTTGAATGAGTGTTGTCGAAAGTCACTCGTGCGAAGACCTTGCTCGTCATGTACCATGACGGATTTATTGGTTCTGCTGAAGGAGGCAATTTTTTAACTACTGATGCTTTCTACCTTACCAAGGAGGGATAGTCTACTTACCGTGGGACTTTGAATGGAGACCCAGATAAATCGATAGAGTTTTGAATGCTATTCACGAAAATAAAAATGAAAACTGCAAAATGGTCTTCCTCAAAAAGTTATGGGGCTGGAAACTTTCTTGACAGTAGTACTATTTAGATATGCGAACGTGGCATAGTGGTAGTGATTTTGCTTCATAGAAATAGGGTGCGGTATGCTCCCCGCCGTCGGCGACATTTTTGCAAAGTGTTCTTTCATTTCATTAAAGACTCTCTAAACCTTTTCTGACATTTGTTTAGGAGAGCGCCTTATTTCTGCTTTCCTTTTCACTCGTCACCCCTATCCAGGGAAAATGGTTCTGCACGTCAATTGTACGACTCTGTTTTATTTTCAACTTCAAGAAATATGCAATAAAAAGATACTAGAGATAAGTTAGATGCCAGCAAGAAACCCAACATTGATGGAGAAACAAAAAATGCGTGAAGCACACATGTTGTTCGCAAACTGCGCATTTTATACATACTGATTCTCTACATCAGGTGACAAAACAGTCAATCGGCCCAAGACTGAAGAAATACCCTGCCGGTGTGACGCAGGAAGCTGGGTATTCATCAGCATACCCAGCTTTGTACCACAAGCCTTTTAGAAAATTAGAACAACGTGGTGCACAAAACATTCGATATACTTGGGACATAACCTTGAGTATATTATCCTTCTGCGTCATATTGAAGTCCGCAGCGTTCAACATAGCGCTAGTTCTAATCCTCTTCATAACATTCTTCATATGACCGAAAAAAAAGACGTCCAATGGCCGAATCATTGACGCAGCACTGGCGGGAAGATTGTGAACTTCAATTCTACATCCTCTAATGAAGTGTTCGTCGAGCAGTGAACTGCGCAAGCAGCATGTATAAGATGTACAGATTGCGAACAACATGTGTGCTTCACGCATTTTTTGTTTCTCCATCAATGTTGGGTTTCTTGCTGGCATCTAACTTATCTCTAATATCTTTTTATTGCATATTTCTTGAAGTTGAAAATAAAACAGAGTCGTACAATTGACGTGCAGAACCGCTTCCCTGGACAGGGGTGACGAGTGAAAATGAAGGCAGAAATAAGGCGTTCTCCTAAACAAATGTCAGAAAAGGTTTAAAGAGACTTTAATGAAATGAAAGAACACTTTGCAAAAATGTCGTAGATGGCGGGGAGCATACCGCACCCTATGTCTATGAAGCAAAATCGCTACCACTATGCCACGTCGGCACCTGATACGGGGGCGACGAGTTCGCATATTATGTAGTACTACTATCAAGAAAGTTTCCAGCCCCCATAACTTTTTAAGGAGACCATTCAGCAGTTTTCATTTTTATTTTCGTGAATAGCATTCAAAGCTTTATCGATTCATATGGGTCTCCATTCAAAGTCCCACGGTAAGTAGACTACCCCTCCCTGGTTAGTAGCGCTTTGCCTTCATAGCTCCACCCCCGGGCGACAGATCGACAGGAAGTGATAGAACGAAGACTTTGGCCTATATCTCTATAATCCATCCAACCCTTTCATCCTTCCAGATTCTGTCAGTTGTTCTGTTAGACTACACTGCTTAGTAAAAAGCATGAATTTATCATGTGGCGTGTGGCCGTCTTTCATTGTTGGGCCAATCTTATGTACCTTCACACGGTTTTGGAATCCTGATCCAAAATTGAATTCGTAAGAGAATGAATTTTAACGGTCAAGAAGTTGTTTTTATACGGTTGGCAGAAAACCTGAGCGCTTATACTGTAGTTGTTTGTGCTTGTGCATTAATCCACATTCAACTGATTTGAGTGAAAGGGTTACATCTGCACACGGTCATTCCTAGAAAGGCCGGTAAGCCTTGGAGGGATCTGATTCCGAAGGCACGCAGACTCTACCAGCTTCACTACCTTCTGCTAGGATTGTGAGTTCAATTATGCTTTTTTACGGTGACTACGCTAGGCACCGTACCGATGTACTGGGGCATCAGGGGACGATCCGAAATTATTAAAATACGCTGGCAATATGAAGCGAACGGATATGGCTCCCTATTCGCAACTGGATGATGGATGCACTTGATGATTTCAAGAAGAGCAGACACAAAAAATACATGAATGCAGTGTGAAGAAAAAGAAGTGAGGAAAAACCCGTCGTAGTAGGAATTCATTAGCTCCACTTAGGACAAACGGGGCGATCTCCCAACGGTGAACAAAAAAGACTAAAGAAGGCAAGAACTGGATCCGTTCACGGTCTCATGCATTCCGCTCCATAGCGACACTCGTGGTGATCAGCTGATCTTGCAAGTTCAACGATAGGTGTGGGCGTTTCCCTGTAACGCAACGCAAACTGGGGAACCCATGAATTGTGAATTTGGGCAGATGGAGCTATCCCATCGTTCTGTGGTCGTTTCAGGAAATGGCTAAACCTGGTGGTTTTCTGGTGGGGATTAGAGGAGTTAAAGGGCTTTCAGATCTCCAAATGAATATAGTGTTCGTGGCACATCCCAATCGGGCAAGGGGAATGGGATAGTATACACTTCCAAGGCGCTTCAACGAATATTTATTGACGTCCTGAGAAAAAATGTTGGATCACAATATGGGAATCTGCTGGAACTTTTCTTGCCTACGGTCCGAACGAAAAAAGTTCTTCCTAACAGAATAAAGATAAATGACGAAAACAACTGCATTGGCTATCGACTGACAGGAAGATAAAGCATCCAGCTGTGATCAGCCTCGTAAATGCGTATGCATGCTGGTTCCTAATCCGCCGATGTTTTACTGGCATACATCAATTTCACTGTAACTGGTTCGCTAATTTCGTTCTTTTGGGATGCGTTACGGGCTAGATTTTTGGCCAGATTTATCATCTGTTTATTTGGTTGCACAATATTTTTCGATGACGGCTGATCGATGTTCAATTTGAATGGTAGCGATCCTTTTCAAATAGTGAGGGCAAAAAAGCTTAAACGAACGAGGTCATGAAGCGGTTTCGGCGATCGGAAACTACCAGGACAAGTGCGTGGTGGAAGAAGAAACACAATTTGTCCTCAGAGGAAAACTTCGAGTCATAGACTGACGTGCTTTTAATTAGTCTGGTCCAATACGGTCGCAGATTTCTTTTGTACGATGATGGAGCGGTTTAAAACGTTCCACCCATGTAGCAAGCCCCGCCCACTCCATAGGCTGTTCAGATAGCCCATGAAGTGGGCGTAGCATGTTGTTGAAAGAAAACAAGGACGGGAAATTTGTGTTTGTTTCTCAGTATTTTTTTGCTCAAAAAATCTTACAATGTTCGGAAAAGGGCGTAAACGATAAGTAAGGGTAAAATAAAGCAATAAATAGTGGTCAGTAAATTCTGCTTAGCCTTATAGAGAAAACCAAACCTAGAGAAGAAATTTCTCCTTCACAGACGAAAAGTGTTCTCCCACCTGTAAACACCCACGAAGGCTCGACCCTTGTATCAAGTTCCATCCAAGTACCCGTTGAGTGTGAAGGGTTTTACCCACAACACTTAATGGGAGATACAGTCGCTCGTGTGCACGTGCATTTGTTCAAGTGCAGTGAGTGCAGGCTAAAACTGTTTGGAAAGGATCCGATCCTAAGGATTATTACTGTAGAGCCATTTGGGAGAATTTATTTGCTTATTTTGGTCGAGAGTCCAAACTCCTTCAGGAGTCAGCGTTCCTAGCGAAGAACCAACAGGGAGCTCTTCCTCTACAGGGAGGTGAGAATTCATTCGAAAAGTTCTCTGTTGATGGGCAACGTGTTGTGGCAGTGCGACATTTTGGTTGGCCTCTATCTTCTTCTCTGTCCCACTCACAAGAATAGTTAAATCTTGGAGGTCCCATCCGATTGTTTGAGTTTCGTGAGTAAAGGGGGACAATGATTACATTGTAATAAATGGATGCTGTATTTTGCCTTTTTGATCGTAGAGGCAGCTCGAACCTTTGAGAAGAGATATGGGATTTCGGAACGGTAGATTTTTAATCATTAACCTTCACCAGGTTCCCAACCCCTCCCTCTTGTGATACAATTGCACTCAAACCATATCTGTGAGAGCCCTCCATCGAACATGTTCCTCTCGAGGTTCGTAAGAAGAAGGAGGACTCAATTGCAGCTAGCTCTTTCAAGTACCTTTTGAAAGACAGGTAAATTGAAAAGTGATAAAAAACCTCCTAGTAAATACTCGTTGCTCTGAATAACGACCTTCATTTAAAATATCTACATAAACAGTTTTATGAATCACTCGAGAAGAAATAGTTAGACTAAAAAATAAAGTCAACGGAAGTTTTTTTTCTCTCGTAGACGTTCTCATCAGTTAAACTCAAGACCAAACAACTCGGATCGAGTTGAAAGCAGCTACCAAGATTACTTTGACACTGTTGACTCCCGTTAACTGGTTTTACGCCTCCGCAGTAACTTGCTTGTGCCAATTCGAATACACCATGCAAGTCGCACTCGAAGTGGAAGAGCAGTAACATAAAACCATCTGCGCTTCTAACCAACCCCGCCCACTTCACAGGTCACGCCCTTGACCACGAAGAAAATAAAGGGTGGTCCGCTTCCAATAAATCTCATAATAATATGGCTAGGGAGCACGCCACTGTACTGTTAATGGAAAGGTGCCGATCTAGAAAATTCGTATCATTCTTATTCATGTACATGCTATGGAATCCTATGGTTAAGAGGAATATCAAGAGAAACTCCGAAAACTCGTTTTTTGGGCAAATTTTGGAAATTTGGATGTGCAGATAAAGCTGATCCGCTTTGCAAATTCATTAGCAGTCTGTCCTCACAATGATTTCCTCCATTTTTAAGGTACCAAATCGACGGCCATGACGGATTTACTCTTACCATAGGCATTATATACAGCAGCCGTTAGATACTAGCGTATTAACCATTATTACCTACTACTATGTACATTACAAGAAGGAACTAAGCTAAATACCTATTTTTCTTGATGACGCGTCCCTAAAAATTAGGGAGTCAGCTTGATTATAATAGAAAAGGTGAAAAAAGAACGAATGAATAAGATGGCGCATCCGAAGAACGACCCAAAAGAGACAAAATAGAAAAGTTTCCATGCAGATGATAAAGGAGAAAGGAAGAAGATGATGATTGAAGGAAGAAGTGAGGGGGAATGAAGGAAGAGTAGCGGTGGCTGTTTTGAGGTGGCCTTCGTCGTTTGCGCAATGTTTGCTTTCGAACTCGAAGCTTTGGCTACTGCTTAGCACAGAACAGTCAACCAAATAACAATCCCAATCATTAGAATGAGCAAGCGGATTAACTAAGCGCTTAGCTTACCCCAGTCAATCAGCACCATCACGCGGCGGGCGACGTCAAACCTCAGGTTTGTGGAACACCGGTGTAGGACAAGTAAATAATGAAGAAAGAACACAAACTTCCCCGAACAACAGCTAATGACTGGGTAAACTATCCTTAAGCCTCACTACTATACAACCCAACAAAGCGTACGCTTAGGTTGATCTGGTTGATGAAGATTTGAATTTGCAGAATACTTTGTAGTTGAGGGAAGTACGAAAAATGGGCGATTAACGGGTTACCGATTAAACTCCGAGTGCAACCTCACTATGACGGATTTGCCATGGAGTACAGAAGGTTAAAAGTACAGTTGTAGAAAAAGCGGCCAGTTTCCCGTTGATCGCCCTGTATTCAGGATGAAAAACCAAATTCGGCGGATCTAAACTAATGTTTCGTCACGTCCCATCCGGTCCTTTTGACTGGCAGAGTTTTCATACAAGGTTCCGGAATCATTTGATAACTTAAGTTCCCTAACATACACACCGCAAGGTTCCCAGAGCATTCCCAAGATGGTAGGGATAAAACGGTAGGTGCGGTATGTACACCAAACAGTCAAACTTTGGCGACCAAATCCGACTTTGTCCATGATGGGAACGAATAAAAGGGAAACAACTGGGAATCGCAAAGGCGAAAACGAAATGAATCTAGCTGCATTTTCCCATTCTGACCCCGCCTTCCCTCTCCCATCATAATTCAAATCACTCTCATTCTCATTACCTACTCTATTACCTATGACTGGGAAACTGGTGGTAACACGGGTATGTTTTAGAAAGTAAGAAGAGGAGAAGAGAGGCTGAAGACCTTAAGGCTAGCTCACGTCTGTATTTCTAATCTCCCAGACGAATTATGTGCGAAGCATTCGACCATGGGGTAACAGAAGGATTGGGGGTTAGCTGTTCAGGTTCCGTTCAGGATCCAGATCGTGGATTGGATTTTTTTGGATTGGCAGGATCTTCCCCTACTTCCGCCTGCGGGTGGGTAATATTGAGAAATATATCAGAAAAACTCATGCTCATGGTGTCGAATAGTGTACGACTACCCTCTCTGGATAAAGGTTAATGGGTGAACAAGCATGTGAATTTTGGATTTTTTTAGAGTTGTAGGTATAGGTAGAGTTTTAATAATCTGTCGATAGTAATGCTACGTTTGCAGTTCACTATGTGTTGGGGTGTAGGCTTCGAAGAAAGCTCAAGAGCGTATCCGAAATTCTAGGGCACCGTACTATTCATTTAGAAACCTGAACCGTTCTCAATTGCTGTAGCTTGGGTCGCGACGAAAAATAGTAATTAAAAAAGTAAGTAAATTAAACAATCAGCAATTAATCCTGCTTTTCAAAAACAAAGAGCATCAAATATAATTATAGGGAATAAGCATACAGTGAATTGCAACAGTACTCCATGCATTACTGATAAGAAGTTATCATTTTGATCCGCCCTCTATTATAAGCAAAACGAATAGGGCGTGATCAGGGAACGATCCTTTGGCTGTGAGATTCGCTCAGGGAATATTTACCGGTGATAATAGTGATCTTCACGCAATGGTTTCGCCTAATCTGGTAGGAATTTGCGAAGTTTTACCATAACCCATATTGGATAAAAGACTGTTTCGAGCGAGTCTCACAAGATTGGCGATTTGTGGGCAAAACAAAACAAACAAAACAAAACATCAAGTCAAAACAAACTGTTCCGAGTACTAGGGCCGTATTCTGCTAAAAGACATGCAAATGAATTTAAAACTGATTTGAAAAATCGGACTTGGTGGGTGGGTTCTTCTAGACCATGATCACTTTTTTCATTTCGTTCCATCCGGAATCTGGATTCTAAGATGCAGAAGATGTAACAAAAGGGCGTTGAAGCGTCGAGGCCTTAAGGTCAGGTTTTGTTACAATAGGCCAAGGTCATGGTCCAGTAAACAGCGGCTATTTCGTCAAACATTTCACACATCCCGTGATAAGACGGTGAGCGAGGTGGGGATCGGAAGTGAATGTTAAGAAACTCGGTAGGCGAGGTGGCCATCGGAAATGAAAGTTCAGAGACTAAGTCGTTAACCAAAGTAGGGAAAACTGGAAGAAACCATTAAGAACAAAGTAGGTGCGGTTTTCGGTACTGCCACCGAATTTGGAAATCAAGGAATGTACGAGACGGGCGTGAATATCTACAAGTTTTGGCAAGTTCTTACGTGTTGATATAGTTCGTTACACAATAAATGCAACTAATTGTCTTGCCAGCCTCGTATTTTCATGTCTTGATATGTTTTCGTAACTCTTGCTACACGCGCATCTGGAGGCGGGAATGCTGAGGGAGGGGGGCGTTCTTGACGAGCTTTATTCCCTAACTACTCTGTTTCTAAAACGGTTTTCATGCCACTCATACATTTTATTGTCTTGCTTAGCCCTTGTGCATCTCCCAGCAGAATTTTTAAGGGAATTCTGACGACCTCGAAGGGTGCCATTAAATACGATCCCAAAAATACAGCGCACTTTCCATATTCACTAGGAAGCCCAGAAAACGCTGAAGCGTTGGGAGGGATACTATCTAGATCTACGCTTTCTGTAGCAATAAATGTTATTCTTATTTTTTACTAACGGAAACGTAATTTTTTTTTGAAGTTGTTTGACACGTGCTAATGAACTTCCTGTTGTGTATCAATTCTAAAGCGCACAGTGCTCACCCGAAGTCTGGCCCCATGCTTAGTTTTTCTCCTACGTTTGTATTACAGAGACAACTTCAGAATTTAGCGTAGCATTCCGGAAAATGGTTCTCCAGTCGTCAGTTTAGCCACTCTTCCTTCCTACTGAAACTCCCAGATTACGATCCCTCCCTCTAGCCATCCATACCTAGTCACCAGACGGGAAATTAAAAAGTTAAGACACCACACCCAAGCGCCCGCCCATTTTTGTTCTTCTATTATTTTTATGTTTTCACGGTGATTACGGTCCTGTTCTCAAATGGCCATTTAGACAGTCGGTTTCGATTTGGTCATCAAATCCCTCAAATCTACGGTAATGCTGGTGATTGAGGAGAGGGTAGGCCAGAAAAGTTACTTGTTCGCTTCAAATGAGCTCAGACTACCTACACAGTTCAATCTCCTTGGCTTGATTTTCGACATTAGAAATAATTTTCAAATAGCTTCCATAAGCTCACCTTCATCGACGTCATTGGCGCATTTGTAGTGCTCAAAGTACTCGGCCGTCATCTGAATCCATAGACCTTTTCATGGAGCACGATGACGTAAGAAATCGGAGGAAACGATGACGAGAAAAAAAGACAGGACGACAAGGAGGAAAGAGTGAAACGTTCAAAGAAACGTTAACAGCTCGAATGGCACTTGTGACGTCCCCATGTTTTCATAACTATACAAACATTGAGTATGGGGTCTAAAAAGGTTTGGAGATGTGAGATGATTGAGCGCCGCGCAAAACGAGGTGCGCTCGTTAAGGGCAAGTACGAGTTGAGTGTGAACTTTACTAAGAGGGAATCAGTTATACAAGTACAGTGCAAAGGGCAGAGCACTAGACATCCACAACGGTCCGCGATGGCAAACATACTTGAGCATATCGCAGCGAGCTGGGCTCCTGTCGGACTCAAGTCTCAATGAAAAGAACCAACTCAAAAAAACGTCAGCGCTAGAGCTGAGATGCAAGGTTGTTTGGGCCCAGCGCGGACTACTTGCCTGTACTTCCTTCCATCCGCCACAAGGACATACGGTCATCATACAGAGACAATTATGATGGTTCTTTTTGTGATGGTGCGAATAGCGTGTTTCCAGTAATTATCTGCCAAGGTGACTGTCAGATAGCTGTCAGGGTCGGAGCATAGGGAGTAGCACATCGATTTCGAGGTTTGCGCCGCGATGTGAACTCTGCCATGAACAACGGAGGACACTAGCGGACATTATCCTCGACAGTGCGAAAAAGGGCAACATTGACGGCAAGCGCAAATTGTCGACAGGAATCTGTCAGAGCTAATTTCTTTCCACCAATACTTTTTACGTACCTGCGATATGATCTCATCACAGAGCAGGTTAGAAAGTCGTTTTTTCCCCGGGTCTAGTAATCAAGCGATTTTTACACATCGTTCCTGCCCACCTGCAGACATAAACCTACAGATTTATTCGAATGGGAAGGCAGTTTCTTTGGCACCCGTCCACATATCAATCCAGACGGTGTGAGTTGCTATATGGAGAAGGCGGAGAATAGCTAGGCGCTCATATTCGCCGAGTATGACCGCAGCCTGACGAGCTCTTAGAATTATGGTTTGAAGAGCGCCTATGGGCTTTCAGAACCTTCTTCCCTTTTTCAGAAACGCTAATACAGAAGGGTCAAGCTGAATTCAGGGCAGGTGGGGCAGTGCTGAATTTCGCCCTATGCACATAGAATCCAGGGTTGGAGTCCCGGATCAACCCTCGCCTTACCAGGGAGGGGTAGTCTACTTACCGTGGGACTTTGAATGGAGACCCAGATAAATCGATAGAGTTTTGAATGCTGTTTACGAAAAAGGAAATTAAAACTAAAATTTAGCAGTTTTAATTTCCATTTTCGTAAACAGCATTCAAAACTCTATCGATTTATCTGGGTCTCCATTTAAAGTCCCACGGTAAGTAGACTACCCCTCCCTGGTTAGTCAAACAAGCATCCCATCCCTCTGTTATCTGTTCACTGGTCCCAGACTCCTCCAAAGAATTGAAGCTTCATATTTGACACCGGCGGGCTCCACAAGTTATTGTATGTGTCATATACCCCCCATTCAGAGGTAACTACTTTTCCGCAAGGAAGTCGAATGTTTGGGTGTATTGAAGGATAACATTGGTCATCACCAAAACACTCCTACCCGACTTGTTTGCTACATTGTTTCTGTGAACTCAAGAGGAATAATGGCACACTAAACTCGCCTGCGTTGGCACTAGGTACATCGCCATTTAAGACATACATGTGCCAAACCTTGCAGAAGCTGTTCATGGCCAGCGCATGATGGGTGGAATTTTGGAGAAAAGTTCGTCCCGTGACCTTTATAGGCTTCAAGCTTTGCCCTTTTACGAAATGTACATAGCTCAAAATATAATCGATCAAGTGCTTTGACGTTGCTTGTGCAAACATCTTGATGAACCTACATAGCCTAGTCGTCACTATTTTCCCAAGAGATGCTTCAAATCAGAGGCAGAGGTGTGCGAGAGGTGACTATGGGAGACTCGCGCCCAAGTCGTCCCTTCAAACGGTTCCAACCAGCGCAGTGAAAAAACCAACACAAGCCACAGCCTGATTCAGCTTGGTTTTTAGTCGTCTTAAACGAGTTCTATACGTTTTGGCTTATTACACAATACAAGGTGGCAAGCTAGCTATAAACTTGAACCAGCTCAGACTAGTTGACCATTGTCGAGGTGTGTTACTCCTTTTCTTTTTGAATATGGGCGCCCTCGAGGGGTTTTCCTGAAGAGTATGCAGAACTGTTGAGTGGGCAGGTAACAGCTTACTTCACAATTCCTTTTCTGCCCAGTTTATTTTTCCCGATACATATCAGAATTTTGCGGTAATCTCCTCAATGGCCGAGTGAGAAAAGATATCTGGATCTTACCCAGGACTGTTGTGAAGTACGTGGGAATAGAAAAACAGTGAGCCCAAATCTGATTCATCTTATGTGGCTAAGCCATGCTAGCAATTTCCTTCAGTTCTGCGAAGACGTTCCTACATGGGCCCACACCATTACTAGGCGAGCCAGCCTTCCGTCACTTTCATCGTCCCTATCTTAGCACCCCCGTGTCCCAATCATTTACAGGACTTTGTGGGCGCTAATATAATTAGATCTATGAGGCATGACTCCTTTTTCCACGACATCGTCCATGCCTAAAGAACCAGGTCTTACTTCTCATTGAGAATAATCAAAAGTAAGACTGCGCAGAGCCTTATTTCAAAAACCCTGTGAGTGGAGGGTGATTTCTGGGAAGCGACGTTTACACTGATGTTTTACATCGAAGAGAGAAGTTCTCACTCGATAGATTCGAAGGAACTAATTCGAAGTAAAAGCGGAAAAAAAGTTCGATAGAAACGGTTAAGATCGTTCACTCCGAATTCGATCACCCCTGAACCACTGAATGCTTCAAAAACTCCCATGATAAATGAGGAGCTGAAAGCCCATTTATCAAATTCGAAAGTACGTATAGTTTAGGTGTCCTGTGACATCCAAAACGGTGGGGTACAATCCAATCGAATCATGGCAATAAAAAAATGAATTTGCTGAAGAAGAACAAATAGCGAATGATCGTATTGGAACGGTTCTTCACTCCCTCTCTCCTCGCCCCACTTAAACTTGATCCTGAAAAACTGCAAAGAGGAAGAGGGTGTGGTTGCAATAGGAATGCTACACATAAAAACCCAAAGACCTTAAAAACCTGTCGAGTTCGCTCCTCTCCTCTACCTTTTCCCACCCAATGCCCTATCCTTTCCATGCTCTGCTTGAAGGGTAATTCATTGAAGCCAAAGTCACCTCACTATAGCATTATGGTAACCGCTCCTTGGCCTTTTCATGGAGTAGAACGGGGTGTCAACAGCTATACAGGATGAACCTAATCGCTTCGCCTTTGTTTCTTTCAGATGATATGTACTGAGTAGATCCTGGAGGGTTGGTAGACGTAGTTGGGCAAGTTGCAACTCGGCATTCGATCCTTACATCATGCGCCCGGTAACAGTGAACCTTCGTACTTATCCATTAAGCCCGTTACAGTGAATGTAAACAAAGGGATTATTCAGAAGGTTTAATTGCGTGAAGTTGATGGCAATGTTATTCTTCAGTCACCTCAATCATCTACGGGGTTCAACCACTGCCAAAATGCTAGAAATTCTCTCATCCTAGACTAGTCAGGTAACAAATATCCGGACTCTGACGTACTAATCTCCTAATTAGTCTCGAAACCTCCTAGCCCTTTCACCAAAGGCCTGGAAAATCTGGAAATGGTCCTTGAAGCGCTTAGAGAATAGTGGAGCCTCTGACCAACCTCCAACTCTTGTGATGAGTGAGGAAGAAACAAATAGTAGCAATAGGTATCTTCATGAGAATGGCTTGCTCATTGATTTCCGACTTTGCAAGTTCGATACTGAATTCCAAAAATTCGAATGCAGACGCCGAGTTTGAACAACGTGAACCTTCAAAGGGCATTTTTTTGTGGACCGGGGACATCCCACGCATGGAATGGCTCACCAGTCACAGAGGATAAATCAAACTGTTCCGATGCCACACATAGAAAAAAAGAGCTAACAGTAACCTGGATCCTTGCCGCCATGGGAATCCGCTGCCAGATCACTTATCGGGGAATTCATGGGTCATTGTCTAAAGTGGTTGCGAAGGAACACCACTACCGTCCTCCAACTGAACTAACTTGGTGATTGACGATTTCTCTTACATGGCACGGGCTCGACTGCCTCTATGATCCTGGTGTAGCCCGTATGGAATAGGATTGTGCCAAAGAATAAAAAGGGCAAAAAGGATGGGATAAAAGTCACCTGTGAGAAATAGAATGAACATCTGTATCTAAGGAGTTATGTGTGGAGCTTGCTCGATGGTGCTCCCCCACAGCCGCTCAAAACTGTGTACCTCCAACTGCACTCCCATCAAGTAGGTCAGAAAAAAATATGTAAAAACTCTTGCTCCATTGTGATTTGCAAAGTAAAGTGCGTGAGTTGACGTAGTACAGTCGCACTTCCTACTCGACAACCTAAACGTACAGTGGGAGTGATCCGCCTTGTTCATGACGTGATCAAGGACTGGACTGAGTTTCAGAATTTCCTCATGATCCTTCATCTAAAGTCATTCCGACTTTCGATGACGCAATTTCCTCGATCTATCCTTAGAATATTAATTCCTAATGAGCATTTGGGCTTTACAAGAGGCTCAGGCGTAAATCGAACAAAAATCCTGTCCGCAGGTAGTAGTTATGGATGCGTCAATGGTAACCCAGCGTAAGGAACTAGAGCTGCAAAAATGAATTGACAATGGGGAGAAAGGCAAGGAAACCTTCTACCTGCATGAATAAGCGGGGAGGACTTGCAACAAAGGGAGGCACTTCTTGAACAGACAAAAGGAGCACTTGAAAATGAAAACCTCGAATTTTATTCAGCAGGTACTCGAAAGTAACCATCTGAAGAGTCCCGCACCTTTCAAGCACATCTAACTACTACATGTGCTTACAGCCGACTGGAGTCTTTGGAATTTCGAGGCGAATCGCGCTATGTACAGCCGACTGGAGTCTTTGGAATTGGTTGTATGGGAGAAAAAGAATCATCCGCTCATAAGTCAATGAAAACTGGACTTCATAAGTCACTGGGTAGCCCAAATGGCAGAGGTAGGCCGAAGATAAGGCGCATTCTAAAAGAGGATGAAACAGGAAGGTTGGTACAAAGTGGAGTTTAAAATTAAGCACAAGATGTATAGGTCAGTGAGAGGGCTGCTGAGGAGACTAAAAAAGTCATTATAGGAATTAAAGGCCGGACAACATCCACAGGCGCAGATAGGATCGCCTATATAGAAGAACCTTACAGACAGAACCCCATCGTATAAAGTCGGTGTGCTGACATGACGAGAGGGATGTTCAGAACTGTCCTCCACGGACCATTGAAGAGGCGGAGGCAAAAGCCGAGCATGTTCAGCATGTTCGTGAGTAGCTCGTATCTCGTCTAGAGCTCGGGAAAAAAGCTGAAGAACCTGTTTCACAAGATTTTGCCAATGAGGCGGATCTTCAGATTCCACACAGCCGGCGATAACTTGGGAAGAAACATTCCCATTTTAAACACGTAGGCACGCATAGAAGATGGAATTGACTGAAGAGTGGACGAGTTTTCCAAAGTGCACCGGCGTGAATTTTTGTTTCAAGCAGCTTTCTGACTTAGTCGCCCAGATCGCCAGCAATCTACTTCCAAAATTGTTTTTTGTTAAAAGCTCAGTTCTCTGTTCTCCCCGCGGCCCAAGCGTTGTGGATGGGCAGATGCGCAGTCAAACGCCACTCTGGGTGGAAGCTGTGTGCGCAAACACGTTAGAACCGTCCCACGGTTGTATTCCATATTTTTTTACCGGTGTTTGAAGGGTGTGACCTCGGACGTGGGTAACTTGTAATAGAGAGTGGGTAAGCATCTTGGCTCAGGAGCCACTGTTACGGGAGCAAATAATCAAAGAAAGTGCTGAATTTCGTGGGTAAGGGACACTAGAAAGTGCGAAAAGACGAGCAGGAAAGTCCAAGCGAGCTCAAAGCATAGCTGAAGAATTCAATCAGTCATTATTCGGAATTTTCTACGATCTTACTAAAATGGCGCTATCTTGAGGACAATCACGTGGCTAGAAAAGGTGAAGGTCGAAACGAAGAACGAACATCTGCGCCAGACTGACACAGACAGATGGGTAGGGGGATAAAATTCGAAAGGGGAATGGTGCCTGCGAGGTCGAAAATTCATCTCGAATGAAATAAACAGATCCTGAGATTGCCCAAGTGAAATGGTAGCTAGAAAACCAAGGGATGGAACTCAACGCTTGAAATGAGAGAATTATTGCCCACTCTCCCTCTCCCTCTTGCTCACTCGATCTGAGATCAAGAAGTATCCCACGGTGTGCTAAAACGCTCGGTAATGATCAGCCTCGTTTCGGGTTACGCCGCATATCCGACTTGCAATCAGAGTTTTGGCAGCGTTTAAATGGATACTTGGCTTTTACAATGACCTGAGAGGGCCAGTCATCCTACAAGTCAAGTACGGCACTCACTAGGAGATTTGGAGCCATATAATCGACCGCAGAGGGAGGGACAGAGGGCCTGGGTGGGACGGGTGTGTTTCCGTTTGCGTTTGTAAGGGATCCAGGGCTGTCGGTATGGTTGTGAAGATCTTCCCAAATTTCATCTTCCCTAAATAGAGCAGATAGTCTTTGGAGAATACAGAATGGTGTTTATTGAGACAATTAGCAAGAACAAACGGCTAAGACGTATGGCAAGATAACTAACTAGGAGTCTCAATGCATTGTGGGAGTCTTCAGATGGACTTAAAGAAACTAAGGAAGGGCAGAAAGAGTTCATAAAGCATTATCAAAGTTTAAATAAACAAATGATTCAGTCAATACCTCTGAAAGGAAAAAGTCGAGGATTGCACGGCAAACACACTATGAAACTGATTTATGAATGCGTAAAAGTGCGTTCAAGCACCACTACGAATGTGGCTTTTTACAAGTCAACAATAAAAGCGATTAGCGATTGATTTGTTTGAAGTTGGTGTGAACTGTGAAAAGTTTTCAGTTCAAACGGACTTTCAGCAATAAAAATTCGTACTGTAAAGGGGCTACGGCTTCATGAAAAACCTTTAGTACTCCCTTTATTACATCTTAACTCTTACACGATCGCACCGACCTAATTTGTTGGCGCAAGACAAGGCCAGGTTTCAGAAAAGAGCGTCTAAGAGAAGACCATGGCAGAGGAGGTTAGCTGGGAAAGGGGGTGTGGGCGGAATGTTGTTGGGATTGGTTTTCTTCTGTGTCAACTGATGTTTATCAAAGTGAACTGATTCAAACCCGAAGCCATGAGACCCCAACCAAACGCTTTAGAAAGAACTTGATCACGCGCTCTTCGGGGTGACGATGACGAAATAGGAAGATGGAGTGTCTGTTTGAGATGGCAAAGTCTTCAAGAGAGGCTGGTGAAGAATGAGTCAGAATAGCAGCAGTCGTCTATGGAAAAACTCTCAAGGATGGCGATGAAAGGAGGCAAACTGTACTGAAAAATCGATTCGAATGGACTCCTTGCTACGATCATAGGTGAAACTCGCTATGGCTCCTTTCGTTAGGCAACAAGATCGTTCGGACCGATAACCGGCAATAGATCCGTGCTATAGCGAGCGTTTATGCTTATGAATCAGTCGCCAAGCGGGAATCCTCGAGAAAACCTCTCATGGGTAGCAGAGGTCTGATGTGAGAAGCTCACTGAAGGAGCGAGTAGAGAACACGTCTACTGATTAGATAGCATCATTGTTGTTGTTTTTTTTCTGATTCACAATCGCGAAATTTTTGTAAAATCGCCAATTTTATGATTTTTAAGAACAAAGAAGGAAAGAAAAGACATTGAAGGGAACTTCTGTGAAGGGGACGAGCCAACGTTGAGAAGCCCTTTCGTTAACACAGCCCTTTCATCTTGAAGTGTAAACAAACTCACCTCTGCCAAAGCAACAACCGTCATGGACAAGTAAAAACTCACAATTATATTCGTATGTCCATTGTTCGTCGTCGCTATTACATTCAACAGCATCATCGGGCAGTTTGGAGAGCATTTTAGGTATACTAGAATATGACCCAAAGACAAAGGCGTTACTCACTGAACAGCTGGACATAACCCCTGGAGAGTGGCGAGAGCAGGTGTGCGTCCACATCCGACCAATGCGCCATGGTCAACCAACCACCCAGTCAGGCAACAGCAGCAGCAGCAGTAGCAGACGGGCACGTACGGCGACGACGGCGAAGATGATGGCGGCGCGACAACGATGGTCGCAATCGGCTCTGGAATGATGTGCAGATCGTCGCATTCATTGAAGGAGGAACGTCAACACAAAGATATGATGGAGGAGCAGTTGAATAATGGCTATTTGAATTGGTTAATTGTGCCAATGAGGTTGGAAGGTGGGATTCTTCGCTATCGTCGTGATTTTTCGACAAGATCGCCTATTTCCTGGGCCTCAAGATAAGATATTTGTCCTCCTAGCTGCCTAACTACTCCCTCCCCAGCGGTTTCTGACAACAGAACTCTCCGAGTGAGCGGACAAACTATTCCACTACGGCACGAGAGGATTGACCCCACAATGAGTCAGTTGTCGTCATGGTTCTGTGAAAAAAAGTCCGATTTCTTGAGGGAATTCTGGTGGGTACAACCGGAAAGGATGTCTACCCATTAGTCTGCGAACTACTGGCGCAGAGAGACGAGCAAGTCCCAGCTATACTTGCTATGGAAGGACATCACCGTATGTCTCATTACTAACAACTAACAACAACCTGAAGGTGGCATTGATTCAGTCGGGATGTGGTGTACTGGGAAGTGCGCCCACCCATGCGAGGACTCCTGTTGTTTCAGGGATTTTCTACGACGAAACTGCTAGACAGGACAGGCACTTGGTGGTTTATATGAGGATTTGTCGACTCTATCATCCTCATTGGTTAAGCAAAACAGTAATAAAGAGGATGTCGAAGTTTTCCGAAGAGAGAAATAGGGAATACTGGGCGTAGTGCTGTCCGTATAGCCGACACATCGTCCAGAAGTACCTGACCACATCGGCGCCCCTATATCGAGGCTATTACATGCGCCCCAATGTCGCTATAAACGACCATCCAATGCGACAAAATTGTGGCGCACGGTTTCGATGGGCATGCTCGTATGGTCATAAGTGTGACGACCGAATGTATCTCGATTCTGAGGCCATTAACAGAAGTTTGAACCGAGGGTGAGCCGCTATATGGCAAAAAAACCACGACATACGCCAGTGAATAGTATGAAAGTCAAGCGTTGCGCTTTGTACTCGGGTTCTCTCACCGGGAACAACCATTCGCAAACCGGTTTTTATCAGTTAGACTGCTAAAAGTCATAGAGCGCCCCACGCCGTCCGTTCGGTTCGGCAGTTGCGAAGGACGATAGAAACCGGCCACCGTTGAGGTGTGAAATCTCGTCAAACACCTTTGTTACATGGGTTCTGCAACATCGGAAGAGTGCGTTCCTATGCCATTGGAATGCTCGATCGTTTTGGAATGAGATTATGTGCAAAGTGCGAATATGCGAATATGATAAGTATAGGAAAAATGGAACAAACTGGTTGTAGTGTAATTATGAATATACATGAATAGGCGGAATAACGACGACAATCGCATTGTCCTCCATGAACGTTTCAACAGTGAACGGGACAAAGCGCACATTGTGGCGGACTTTTTACTTCTCAGAACCACTTGAGATGAGATTGTTTGAGATTTATTGAAACGATGACACCACTGCTGGGACTAGAGAGAACTTTGGAACGAGGGTGGGCCTTGGCCACGAAAGCGAACAGGGCCTCTTTTCTCAAGCCCAAATCAATGGCCGAACCGAGGACTACGAAGAAGCCGTTATCGTCAAAGAGAGTGAAAAAATGGGCTTAAATATAAATATACTCAACAACAATCCTGCGAGGACATGCTGTAGTTCCAAGCGGGCTACTTCACAAGCATGGTGCGAATATCGAATCAGAATCGATACTCGCCCAGGGAAACCGAGTTTTTTATTCCTTCTGTGTTGTAAGGGGTGCCAAACTCGAATTCGTCTTGGGTGATTAACACTAACTTCTACATCGGCTGGTTGCACCAAGCCTTTGTATAAGCCTAATACCCAGTCAGAACGCCATCACGATTCTGATTCTGAATGGATGTCGAATGCGATACGTATACCAGAAAGAAATTGATCAACTTCAAAAGTTCGCAGTCTTCACCTTTTTGGTACCTTTTGAAAATTCGATTCATGGAAGGCAAGGACTAAGGAAGGAGGGAGAGGTTCCAGGTAAATATGACCTTATCCCGCACTTTCAATGCGGAGTCCTCATCTCAGAGGTCATCTTTTTTTGGGCAGAAGACATTAGATGAGAACGTCACACGCATAATCGTTCGCTTTCGGTTAAACCTATAATTGGGCACTGAATATGTAAAATAATGACAAGAGGGCATGGTTTGACTCTATGGAACGGCACCCTCTGTACCAGTTGGTACCAGGTTTTTCTAAATAGATGGGGGAATGCGATGAAAGTTGACTGACCACTAGTAGAGTCAAATAACCTTTCTAATATTTATATTCTGGAATACAAATACAAAGGGTGATCGCGGCGTTTTCTCTAATAAAAGCTAACGCTAATTCCGCCATATTTCCTTCTTAAGTCTTATGTGCTACGATCACCATGTATCTTGGATGGAATGGATTGCAGAAGCATTTTTGCTGGTATCAGTCCCTTTCTAGAACGCGTCACGCATTCACCTCCACCTCCCACCTCCACCTCCGTCCACCTTGAACCATCCTTCCGAAAACTGAAAAGAGACCTTCAATATATGAGGCCAGTTATGTATTCTCTAGCTCAGATCTGGCTTACTGCTTCTGGAGGAATGAGAGAGTTTGTAACTTGCTAGTAAATGCCACGCCTCAGTCCCTTATTCATTAGTATTAGCCCTGATTTCTTGGTGGAAAATGCTTCGGAAGAAGAAAAACTGCGTTTTGATATTGTTCAAAGGAAGAAAAAGAAGAAAAAAGAAGGTTAGTGTAATATATCCAAGAGCTTTAGTTGAGCAGTTCATATGAAGAAAAAGAGCAAATTAGAAGATAACTGGAGACTGAGAATGTGAATGAGGATGTCCTCAGAATATACCTCATTCAACTCGTACCAGTAAGGGACGATATCTGGGAGCTACGTATCCCGGGGAGCGACAGAAACAGAGGGGAACTTATCACTGAACCGGTTTCATAGAGCTTGTCAATTTGACCTGAATAAGCCTTTCAAAAACAGAGAAGGGAAGTTTTCTACCAGATCGCTACTTGCCGGACTACGGCGAGGACGGAAGCTTTGAAATCGTTTGAATAGACCTTGGGTCTCTTCCCACAATGGTAGCAGCCGGAATATGTCGTGTCAAACGTAAATCTCTTTTCCAAACTGTGGGTCATCACAACATTGGGGTTCGGTTACATTACGGTCACTTGTCTCTCGATGACGCCTTCAATTTGGCAAAGGTAGGAAACGATTAGAAACTCTGCTACCGCTAAGGTTGTCCTAATATCAGCTCCGCTTCTAAACCTGTCCAAATTGTTCTAACCTTCCAATACTCCAAAACCCTTTGTTTTGTTCAGAGATCTGGAAATATGATGACCATGACGGTTTACCTACTACCTTTAACCTTGCACTTTATTCTGTAAACTGATTCTTCACAAAACTGGGTACTTGTTCAGTGCATGGCGCATTTATCTAGGAACGTCAGAAAATCCATGGCTTTCAGTTATAATGAGGCGAAGGATAACAGGCGAGAAGAGTAGGGGATTTCAACCCACAATGAGGGGTGCATAAGAACTCATATCCGTTGAAGGCATAAAATACTTGTAGTGGCAACCAATAATCATAATCCTGGTGAAGATGTTCTTGTAGGAACTTTTAAATGAGACTTTTCACCCAATGCGTAGAATAGCGGATATTTCTATGTATAGTAAAGCTCAGCAGAGAAGAGGATGAGGTTTTTTGTTGTGTGTGTCTGACTATTGCCAAGTGGGAGCAGAACACAGGAGTTACTTTAACCTGAGTATGACTATATGAAGGAAGCTGTCATACATAGCGTACTTTGGTCAGGAGGTGCTGTCGCAGTTGGGGCGGCCTTTCAACCAACTAAGCAATACCGGCGGAGGCTTTAGATGGACTAGCCAATCCTATTTCCGCCCTTGACCCTTGGCTAATGGTTTAGCGATGTTTTCATTCAGGAAACGGTTCGTTAGCGTCTTTTCCGCTCCTGTACCGCAACGTAGGTGTGAACAAGGGCGAAAAAGGAGTCAAGGACATGAAACAACAAAATGCGAAAGCAGGGAAGAAAAACCTAGCTGCATTTGTTAGCTGGATGTCAAAGTGGTCGTTGCAAGACCACCTTCGGAGGTCTGTGACCTGATCTTGGCGCCATGTACAGTGTTCTGGACTCTGCATACATACCGAAATCCAGCCTCACCTAAGTTATAGGTAAGGAGGCGCCATCGAGGTAATTGCAATAGGGTCTAGGAATGGAATGAATAGAATGGGGTTCCATCGTGACCCATAATTTCGCTTTGTTCTGGTTTCTGTCAGCACCTACGACCCATTGAATGAAACTTTATGGGAAATGAAATAGCAAAGGGATTCCAATACACTCAAACAAGGCGCTGATAAGAAAGGGCAAAGAATTCTTTCAACAAGCCACCATAAAGACTGTAGAAAAGGTTTTTGCAGTCAAGAGAACACTCCCGTAAGTGGATACATCGAAATGCGTTTGGAATGGAATCCAAAACACTTTTCTGGAAGTCGGCACTCATTGTCAGAGCAGTGCTCAGTTTGCTCAAATTTCGAAAATATATTTCTACGGAAATATAAGACAGCTCAACCTCACTCAACCTCAAATACAAGTGTTACGAGTTCTCGAGCTTCTCGGAAATTGGCTTTCCATTTCGCCTTTTGTTTCGAGAATTTCACTAACTTCCCTCGACACCCGGACAAACGACAACATTTTGAGACATTGAGCTGATAAATTTCTGCTGATAGTCGGTTGTTATCAGCTGACACTGAACAAATAAAGAAAGAACAACGATTATGACAACAAATTGATAACGAACAAAGAAATTTGGGAGATGAATGGAACGGAATGGTAGGTAGCTGAGAGAAACATCTCAAATTCCCGTGGTGAGAAGGGGACCTGCAGGCTATAAAATCGAGGACATCAAATGTTTGAGAATTTCACATTCAAAGAAATGGGAAGTTGTGAGACTATTATCAAATGAATCATCCCCATGCACACATTTGGATGAAGATGAGCGATTCAACTGGGTTGTGGCGCACGTGTGGCTCGCTACGGAACTGTTTGATAACGTCTCAGTGCAGCTGCGGGAAAAATACACATATGGTGCTGGACGGCGGTAAACAAAAAACATGAAACGCTATGTGCATGTGTGTGTGTGACTTTTTTTCTAAGCCACTACTGGTTGTGGATGTTTTTAGACATTAGGGACGTCGACAGATTTTTATCAGCCCTTTTCCATCAAACTTCAATGTGGCACAATGGCTAGTACCGTCGCGCCCAAGCCCATAAAACATTCCATTCCCTCAGATTCTGTAAACATCACCAAACTTTTTTAAAGTGCTAGAATGTCTTTAAGCACCGGCTGTAGCTTGGAGTTTGAGTAATAGCTTGATACACACCTTTCAACACTTGTACTATATTCGAAGCAAGCCGATAGCACGGCGTATTGGTCTAGGCCGATAAACCAAGAAGATTCCCACTTTCTCATATTTCACTTTCTTGAAGTTTTCTTTCTGTAGCGCAATCAAGAGGATAGATCGGTGAAATCCATTCATTGAATGGATGGCTAACTGCTTTGCAAATTGCAATCAATACTGAAACAATCGTAAACAAAGCAAATTACCTATTAGTAATGGAACAACAAAGAGATGAAAACTATGTGAAAACATATGAGGCATGTTGATTGTTGGCAGAGAAGCGTAGGCAGAGTGGTGGGGAGATGGAATAGCCACGTTGACGTGTTTGCCCTTCGTAGTATTTGAAGTGCCAATGAATCGATCCTACGAAGCAAGAAAACCTGGATGGGTCTAACCAGGTCATTACCGTGCTACTAGTATTCCCTGTTAACGGTAGGTATGCATTGTAGATTGTGACTGAGTTAAACAGATAAGAAATCTCAGATTAGCAACAGGAACGAGGAAGAGTAGTGGGTTGATCTGATTAGTCGGAAGGGGAGCTTTTTTTTTGTTTATAAGAGCCTTCTCAGCCCTTTCCCCCAACAACACCCTCCCCAACCTCTTCGCCTTCGTCCTTAGGTACGGTTGTACCCAAACCGCACGGGTGCAGTATGGCGTCATAAGCTGGTCGCAACCAACTGTATACTGTTGGTGCTTAACTGAATTCTTTCATTCTGGAGTAGGAAATATTGTTCTTTTCTGAACCTAAATAAATGGCCATAGAGACCTTTCACACTCTGTTTGAAATTTCCTTCGATTGACCCGGGTTTATCTTCTCCATCTTAGAAGAAGACTGCCTAATTATGCCGACTATTCAGTTACCATCCCCTTCCTTTCGATAATTTTTTCAGTTTTGGAGTGCAAATCGGGTAATTCAAGTAGGCGAGATCTGGACAGTTTGGTCTGGCTGTTGTGTTTTGTAGTGATTGTGATTTGTTTTGATACAGTGGTTAAAAGGCACAGTTCACATAATTTTGGGTAAACCAGATTATGATGAAAAATGGAAGAAAAGGTCAAAAATAGTGCGATAATGGTGAAGAAACTGCGTGAATCGCTGTTTCCAAAGTGAAAAAGGCTTCGAAAAACCGTTAAAAAGGGGGCTGGACGAGGATGAGACCAGAAAAATGAAAAGGGGCGTTCGGACGAGCTATACAATGTGTATCATTGTGTACGTATGGGTCCTGAGGCGAATAGCTGACTACGGCAAGCGAAAATTCATTCACCTGTAAGCATATGTAAACAAAAAACCCTAGTAAGAGCAAAAGCACCTTCACCTTTTTCAACCTTCAGGAGTAGGAAATTAAATAATGGATCGCGGCAGAAAAAAGAATAACAGAGGGAAAAATAGTGGGAGAAAAACACCGCCTCATCACTCGGTGATCAGCTGATTGTGTGTGGGTCCTAGAACGAACAGTTGCAATCTGTGTTGTCTCGACAGTCGTCTATCTTGAAATCGATCGAAGGGCGTTAAAGCCAACTGCGGGGGAGACGGGCGTTAGGAACGATTTTGGGTAATCGATTCGCCGCACGCGGCTGTCGCGGACCACTCATTCGCCGTTATTGCAGCTCTAGCGTTCTTCATAGAGCTCAATCGATATGCGATCGTTATTTTATGCATAGTTCTACTATTAGTACTTTTGTTCTTGTATTTCTTACCTACGGCTGCATCCTGCTACATTCCTTCGCGCGCGACGCCCCTCTCACCGCGAAGCGACCATTTCGTTACTAACGCACCACACCCCAACTGCGGCAGCAACACGGCTTCCACTATGCCCTGAGCGCCGAAACAGTGGGAGCGAGAGTGTCCTTTCTACCATCCATGGGGGGCGCTGAGTATTCCTCAAGAAAGAACTCAGTAAACCTTTTTTTATCGTGAACCGTACCTTCATCCTCAAGCAAGAACTCAGTAAACCTTTTTATCGTGAACCGTACCTTCACCTTCAAACCGTAGTAATGAAGCCTTTTCTATTTCTCATGGGCCCACTGAAAAGCTGACTATCAGGTGTTCGGTCTTCATAAAATTACTATTATAGTAAAGCATGAATTGTTTTTTCACTGACCGTTCCCTCTTTTTGATTTCCCTTCTGAACAGCGGATTGACTATCACCGTCCGCTCATTCCAGCGAGGAGTTGGGCCGCCTATATCCATTTGCCTACGAGTTTTCAACAGTTGTGAAAATCACGCTTACAAAAACAGTAAATAGCTCCTAATGTCAAGGTTGACGTAATTTTCCTTCGTAATTGCTTTACGAATGCTTTCTTCAACACCAAGAGAGAACGACTGTGCAATGAATTGCTGTTGAAGGATCGAGTGGGTGGCAGTTCCTGATTTTCGGTGATCATGAAGTTGGAAAACACTGACGCTTCAAAGGACCTAGTGAAATAGTAGGAGTAGATGCTTCTTTCTTTCAATACGTGTCTGCCCCTTTTCGGGGTAGAGTGCACAGCCTTAGACGGGGTTCACACCCGGGCTCATCGACAGCCCTTCCACATCAGCTTGAATGTGGTTGATAAATCAGCCAATGTGGGTTGTAAGATGCAACACGGTCATCTTACGACACTTCTTGCTTCTTTTTTTAGAAACCTCAGAGACAGACTGAGTCTTTGACAGAACTCCTCTTTGCCACCATCCATCACCACTGGTTCCGCACCACTTTCCTATCGAGTGTATTGAAATACCACTACGAAAACCATTGAACGGGCAGGAAATGGGCGGATACCGTGAGCTTTTTTGTCCTCACTTCTCTCCCGAACTCATCTGGAACAAATTCGGCAAATGTCACGATTTCCTCTCGAAATTCGGAGCTGTCCTTCGAATTTGTTTACTTCCAAAAAATCACCCACATTAATCGAGGGCGGGGCATTATAAACGCAGGTCATTTTCATGTTTTTTGGCCCAAAGAACATGCACCATTATTTTGAAGGACACGCGCCGCCACTGTTATAATCGTAGCACGGTAGAGTAACAAATATGTAGTAGGCAGTATTGAGGATTACGGCTCATAAAGCCCATTTCATACGATAGCGGCTTAGATAGCAACCGAGCACGTTCCTTTCAGTGTTCAGCCGTATAACACTTTTCTGTGCCTCAATTCGCCAAGAGAATCCAAAGCCCATGGGCAGAAAGCAAGTTTGAGCAGTGGTCTCTAGAAAAGACAGAGAGGAGGGAGCGCCGATTGTGATATGCCTCTCGTCCCTGAGAATTGGACCATTTCCTCCCCTCCCCTCCTTTTTTCATACAGCCTTCCAGTGGACACATCGACGTAGTAGGAGTTCCTCTCAGCATAATAAAATGGGAGAAGAGAGCAGCTGCAGCTGCAGAAGCATCAACAACAGGAGAAGTGACAATGAGTCCGATGCGATACAAACGCCTGAGAAATAAGGTGATATTCAGATACTCCGGATTACGGAGGATGGTTGGGAAGGTGATGTGGGAGTTGGTAGGAGTGAGAAGTTTGAAACAAAGCAGTAAATTAGAACTGGTTAAGAATTCCAAATACACGCTGTTCACTCTTTCTAGATGTAGAGACAAATTCGGAACTGGACAAAATTCTTCATTTCTTCCAAACCATGCATGAAATAAAAATCTTTGTATACATCCACTGAGAAGTTACTTATTCAGAGGCTAATCTTGTTGTAACCCTACCCTAACTTTCGGTCTACCCATACATGCAGCTGTTGAGCTCTCACCCTTCTACCATCATGGCGAGGCCTGCCTAGTAGCTCTCAGCTAGATAAAACGGTGGACATTGCTGGTGAGCAGCCCTTCGCGGAAGTGTTTCCACAACAAATTTTTCTATTACCTCTTCCTTTTCAGCAGTGGTTGTTTCAAAGGAATCCGAAAACTAATTCCAAGGGGAAAAATCCGATTGGAGTTCCTGCTTCTCTTTTTGAATGTTTGGGATGGGTACTGCTTCATATACCAAGCTCTAGGGACATATAACCCTTGAGGATGACCTTTCTGTAAATCGGCATGTGCAAATTTTCCTGATCAGATGAAGTTTCACTATAGGAATGTGACAGCCATGATGTATTAACAGTGATACTATGTACATAATTAAGAAAGTAGACGAGGCTACTTTGATGACGGTACTTGTAAGGGTATACAAAAGGTTTTCTAATTTTGAGAAGCTTTTTTAGGGATCTTATTCCCTGAATTTGGGAGTGACAGGGCTAATTTGGAAATAAAGTTCGTCTGACGGCCCTGGTTACACTGAAAATGATAAGGAAAATAGTTTTGGTAAAATTCAATTCCAGCACTGGTAGTCGTTCGTACAACATCAATTACAAAAGAAATTGTAATTCTCAAATTTTTAGTTTCTCAGTTTTCAAAAGTAATTGAGAAATTTGAAATTTCTTCACTAAAAGTCGACGATGAAGGTTAAATGTGTGAAAATGATCCAAAGTACTGTGAAGTAAGTGCAAAAGAATAAATGATAGTACAGTGCCAAAGAGTGTTAGAAGAAATTGTTAATTTTGCTGCTGCCTCGAAATTGGTAGGTGGAAATTTTTATCCTGGCCAACGTTTCCAGACTTTCGGACTCGTTGTTTTCAAGGGCTTAAAAATGGTTCAAAGCTTGTTGATTGCCGACTACCCCACCAAACGCCTCTTTCGCTCTAGCGTTTCTGACGTTCTGTCAGGAATGCACGAAAAATGGCCAAAATTCAAAAGACGAGTCTGTCGAAACGTTAAATTTCCACCTACGAACCTCGAGACAGAAACAAAATTAACAATTCCAAGAACAACAGAAATGCCGAGGTTTAAAGATGAGAGGAGTTGGAATTTGACTATTGAAAGATATAATAAATTCGAGGTGAAGTCACAAGTGTTCTTTCTATGAACTGCTAAATAAATTAAAATAAATCTAGAGTAAATTTCAGCCTAACGACTATAATACTAATTGAAAATACCAAGATATAATATGAAATATAGTGAGTTAATAAAAGGTATTGCAATGTGAATTGCAAATACTGGAAACTGCTCTATACTAAGAACATTTTAACCGATCCTTTTTATTGTAGCCAGGACAGCTCAGAAAGTGGATGGAGCTGGCTCAGTTTTGAATTTCTGTATGCATTCCAACGAGACGCAAACAACTATAAACGCAAAAACATTTCACGAGTTGAAAGGCTTTGGCTGTTAGTGCCGCCATTGATAGAACATGTTTGGAGGAGGCTTGAGTGGTGTAAAAGAAGGTGAAGAACGGAACGAGGTATACCCTTATGTGGCGAACAAGGATGAGAAGGATGTGAACGGAGCTCGTTCAGCGGCCATTCAATGACCGTCGTTGAAAATTGTCAAGTGTCACGCGAAACTGATGTCCGAACCGAACTGAATACCAAGGCCAACGACATTGGGCATACTCAAAAGCAGGCAAACAAAGAAATGATGTCGTCGTTCGTCTTCGCATTGTCGCCCGGGTGATGACCGTGCTGGCTGGCTGTGGATGAGCCAGAAATACTTTTCAGTAAACAATGAAAATACTCTTGACAGAAGCACCTCTGATCTGGTCCGAATGCAAATACGTTGGTATGTGCAGGTTCTTGTAGCTGGCTGGTTTACTCAATCAATACAATTTGTGTGGGAGACTGGCTTTGATCTGATGCACTTTCATTTTCATTACATTTGATGGTACAAGACTGGAATTCCTAAAGCGACTGTTAGTTACAAAGCTCGTTTTCGACATTCCACCTGATCCTGATGTTGATAGGAAACGATTTTCGCTTGCGAGGTACTAGGGCACCTCAAGTAACAGGTGAACCTACTGACACATTGCTTACTCGAAATAATAAGGACATTTGGGCAGACAAACCGTGTTAGAGGAGGCAACAAACAGCAACTACAAACGGCGGAAGGAATCGCGATGATGGTAATGGGAACTGCAAACCTGCTGGATTTGAAGGGTCAGTGTGAGACAGCTAGCAAGTATGACGTACTTCTTTCCCTGGAGAACTGAAATCTCTGAAGAACCTGTGGAAGGAAATGAAATTGTTCGGTTTTGATCGAGAGAATCGGAGGATCAGTGTCTCTTACATTTCGGTCAAGAGTAATTAGTGATAAGGAAAGGGGCAAGAAGTGAGGAGGGAATGATCGCCTTACCCATACTATGTATTCACGGATTGATCAGTTCTGAAGAACGCAGAGAGCAGAGGAAAACGAAAAAAGTCAGAAATGGTGGAGCTAATTGAGCATTGATTGATATTGATCGAAGAGTAGCGACACCCATATGCTCGGAAATAGTTACATGGTACATTGGCAAGAGAGTAAGTAGAATTCAATCAAGGATGGGAGGAATCACCTACTTATAATTTTCGTCAACTTAGTTTTTTCACAAGAATGCGGAGAATACGGAGTCGAGCGGTTGATTTCAATCTGTCCTCAATACTTTTTCCCATTTTCATATCTTGGGAGGCTCTCGTCAAGTCGTCGGTACTCTCTACCGATGAACAACTATTCCTTGTCGCGAGGCCATTAACTCTTCGACGACATTCACTGTGATCATTTCCCAGGCGATATAAGAAAGGCCCCGGCAGTGAGTGCCTGTGCACTCTGTCATTTCAAACCACGCGTTAGCATATGGCGCTGAACGGTACCAAGCGAAAAGTGATTTTCCACTCTAAAAGGGTGCTAGGGAACAACGATATTCAGTAAAAAGCTGTTGAGACCTACGAGGTACGACTTTGTAGGGCGCCAGACAGTGCGTTTCACAAAATACCGTTTCTGTGAGGCTCACTCAGTATTCTCGTATTTTTTGCGCTTCCCCACACAGATGTGTCTTCCAATCAGCAGAGTGACCATCGCTCTGGAGCCTAATTGCAATACTAATAGGAGGCTCTGGGTATATGAAACACACACACACCACTTTACACTGACTTCCTTATCGGATGAAGGTCCTATCCCTACAGAAATGAAAATTCAGCTCAAATCTGAGTTCTCGTCGTGACCCCGCTACTGCCTTCTACTACCACTTCTTCAGGGATACAGATGGTACCTTCGACGTGCAATCTAATTTGAAACAGGGTTGAAATACGGTAAGAAGTTAGTTCCCTACCCTGCACTAGTTCATGTTCTTCATACTGCCCATGCAAATCTTGGAATTATCGTATTCGGTGCCTTCAGAGAGCATACTGATAGCGGAGCCCTTTTTGAGTTCGTACCTTCGATTCCCCTGAAAACTCACTTTGTTCCGTCCTATTGATAACATGTCGCCTTGAATTCCTCCCTTCAAACGCCTACAGTTCTGTTCGGGCCCTCAGAACAGAGTCAGATACATTTTTCCGGTGCATAGCGGAAGTCTCACCTCGCGCAGCGTCTCATTTTTAGTCTAAACCCTGCTACGACGCTAAATTTCAAATTTAAATTCGATCGGCAAAGGCACGTTGGACTCCGAACAGTCACCCTTTGTTCCGCCCTCAGTTAATTACCATGATCCACTCCAGGGAGTTCGAACAACTAAATGAATCAAGATGTGGGGGAAATTTGTTACGAACCGAAGCCTTAAAACAATGAGTCAGCCCCTTGTTGTTGTTTCAGTAGCGATGACTCGTTTTTGAAGACGACAACGGAACATGATTCGGTCAATTAAACATAGCGAACGATCCACGGGAACATTTCGAATCAAATAAATTCCTGGAGAAAATTCTTAGCGCGAGTTGTGGGCAATCGACGACGAAGTGCTGTGGCCATGTGATGGATCACAGAAGTGAATCATCAACTCCTTTCAAGCATGCCCCATTCATTCGGGTAGACTTCTATTCGGAGTTTCTGTGGCAATTGAGTTCGTATGGGGCTTGTGCACTGATTGGCAGCAATCAACCAATGCAAGATTCTGCGTTTTTACCCCACTGAGCGGTTTGATGCTAATTAACTGAACCAGAAGCTGTGGGAGACCTGGCCGGTTTGAACGGAACCCGACACGGGGTTGATTATTCATGGGCGCATGCGGTGGTCGTAGAGTCGGGGATCAGCATATGGGTGAGCTTTTCAAAATGCCTATAAATGAGTAATTTTTCTTCAGATGTGGATTCACCTGAAAAGGAGTTTTCAGAATGGGAATGCTATATAACCAAATATTAGTACCCGACAATAGATTATTAGTTGAGACGGACAACAAAATTGCGAGTAGGGATCAACATGTGAGGGCAGAGCTTGGGTCTGGATGACTGCGGGGTACCTGAGGAGCTGATTAATTGTTGATTCTTCAACGATCAACTCTCCCAATGAAGTGTATTTACTTCCTGCCGTTTGTCTATCAACCCATAGAGTTTTAAGTGATTCAGGGTGCAGTTCAAAGGCAAGGCGGCTTCAGGTCTTGTGGATAGTAAAACTCCCATGGCGGTTATTTCACTCGACTATTCTTGAAAGAATTATCGTAAGATCTGGTAAAACCACTCCAAGATTGTAAATGTGATAATCACTAACAAGGTTAACTCATGAACCCTTTTTGCGATGAACTGAAACCGGTTTTCGAGACCTCACAGAGAGCTCTCAAAATGTGTAGCTCAAAAGATGTCGGAGCTAGGGTTACAAAAATTCAGTGTCACCTTTTTTTTTACTAGAAAGTTTATTTGTGGATGACCCATGTCAACAGCTCTGTGTACATAGCTTCGGGTTACTCGAAAATAACTGCCCTTCACGAAATCGTTTTCAGTCAACAAGGAGGAAGAGCAGTCGTTTCGGAAAACGTAGTCGGACTCGGTTCTGGAGAAATCATGATTGAATCGTAACCAAAGTGGCAACATCAATCAAGGAGACTTTTAAATCGTCGGAAGTTCATGAAGCAATATAAGTGGGTTGTAAACCCTCTAGCTTCCGAATTGGACTCGTAATTTCTCTATTTTCGTCGAGTGAATGATGGATACCATGTAGTGCACGGATCGAGAAGCTTCCTTATACGCCTACGTCCTAAGCCTTTGAAAGTCGGATCGTAGGTTAGGTCATAAACAGTTAGAAGCCGGGCGTATATGAATGGATAGCAACATTTTTAAATCCTAGCCGTACCTCTCAAGTTTTAAAGGTTCCACCCGTCACTTGATGTTTTGGAACTGCTATTTCGCTTTTCCTAAAGAACCTCTGCACCATTTTCCATTTCTACTTTCTCCATTCTAGTAAACTGTTCTCTACGCTTGTCAAGCTCACCTCGCCAAATAGCGATAGTATGCAAGGTGAACTTCCGGGGTGATGATTGGTGATGATCACTCTCCAACGTTACTCAGCTCCCCACCCCTGGATTCTTTTCCCAAAGCTCCTTTATGATCCCTTTACTGGACTCTTGAACGTTCCATTTAGTCGAAATTCTTGCTTTGACTCAGACACATGGACACTTATAGAAGCTGTATTTGGAGAGTGAAGTGAGTCAATTCAAAGGTATAAGAATTGGAGCAGCTCAATCAGCTCATCAGATCGGCGGATATTCATCACACAAGGTTAGTTTTTTTTGAGATTGCACCCATCTTCTCATCGGTCACCTTCAGTTTTTACTCTTCACATATTTCATTAATGCCAGCTTGGCTTTTAGTGGTAGGCATCTGGAAGTACATGAAATCAGCATGCACAAGCATTTCTGGTAGCCTTTTCAAAATTCTGAGTACTTTGGAGCTTCAGTAGAAGGAAACTGTGGTCTTTCTTCCTCTTCCTTTTCTTGTCTTGCAGTTCGTAGAAGCTAAACAGCTCCCAAACCGATAACTATGCAGTAGCCAAATATTTGATTTTATTGCAAAGCATTTTTACTTAATCAGAACACCTTCTAGAAATTGTTTAAGTTCTTCAAGATCTTTTTCATTCCGTTTCTAAAATCTTCAGTCTAGGATCAATGAGTTGTACGGACCATCGCTGTCAAAGGCAGCTCTTTCAGCCTATGTTCTCATAAGTATGAAAACTGGTGACGACTAACTTAAGGTCACACTCCAACAAGGAGGCTGCGTTTGCTAACGAAGTGAACTTAAACCCGATTCACAGATTTTAAAGTGGTAAGGAAATGCAAACAGCCTTGAGTAATTCAGCTGGGACCACAACGCAACGGGCCAGTGAATGGGACTTAAAGATGGCAAACAAGAGGCTTGGGAACACCATGACGATATTTTCATCCGAACACGAAAAAATAAGAATACAACAAGAAAGTAGAAAAAAGTAGCAAAGAAGGCGATGGTGTACGGGAATTTGCCTTGGGAGATGAGTAAAGGTAGGGTTGATAGGACTCCCAGAAAGCTGGGTCTGAGCTTCGTCTGGACGCGTTCAGACCGAACGATGGAGTAGTTTAGGCATTCAACACGTTATAACAGGAAGTGCTCGTGTGAGAAGGGAGAGTTCACAGGAAAAAATAGCTATTGTTGTTGGATACAGTGCAATATCAACAAGTAAAGACTGGCTAAAACAAGTCTTTGTTATAAGCTTTTGCTTATTTCCCAATTGGAAAAACATGCGATGCCAATGATCCTCCTTTTTACCCATTTCTTGAATTTTTTTCGAAATCAGATTTGTTTTATAGACATCCGTTTTTTTAATCAAGCAGGTGGACGTCGGGGGAAATCTAGTGTCCCTGTTGCTCCTTAGGTAGTTCAGTTTGGAGATGTTATGTGTGCGGGCAATTTTGTCTCTATAGGGTTATACTAGGAAAACTTTTGAATCGCTTCTGGTAGAAATATTGGGATAACTGCTGGCTCTAAGGTTAAGAATCAAATCATTTCATTTTGCTCTATCATTATTTTCTTACACTTTGCCATCCTATCATCCCAATCTCATTCTGACACTGTTTTCATTAATTTCGAGTGTATCGATGGATGTATAGTTAGATCTTAGTGGCGAACATCAGCACATTTCTCATTGGAGTAATCGTAAGAACTCACTTGTGAAGCCATCTTCTCCGCCCATTGATCGATTTTATCACTGGGAACCGTAATGTTCACCATCTGAAACACTTCAATACATAATTACATCCTCTCTCACAGTCAATAAGCTCATCAGGATTTTGACTAGGTCATGAAGTGCAAGCGCTTGCGCTGGAATTCTTGTCATGTTCACAGGAACGAAAATTCAGTCCGGCACTTGGCGGGTGTGGTGCGTTAGGAACGAAATGGCCGCGTTGCGGTGAGAGGGGCGTCGCGCGCGAAGGAATGTAGCAGGATGCAGCAGTAGGTAAGTAATACAAGAAAAAAGTACTAATAGAAGGATTAAGCATAAAATAATGATCGCATATCGACTGAGCTGTATGAAGAACGCTAGAGCTGTAATAACGGCGAATGAGTGGCCCACGACAGCCGCGCGCGGCAAATAGATTCCCAAAATCGTTCCTGACGCCCATCTCCCGCACTCGGCTCTTACAGTTATCCGGCACGTGTTAACACGCAAGTTTTTACCCGTTGCATATACGACGCGTCGAAAAGGGGCTTTGGGCAAGGACACGGGGGTGGTTGGTGGAGTAAGCCCGAGGGTTACTGTAGGAGCCAGTGCCGGACTGAATTCTCGTCTTAGTGTCATGTTTTAGGTTCAGGTTCTTCTGAACTCAGTGTGGGATCACAGAATCTCACCACCGTGGGTCTTCCCCAGAACAAAATAGCTGCAGGAGAATATTTCCATGAGAAACGATGAAAAAGCAAAAATGCTGCTGTGGAATAGCGGGAAGACATAGTGGAGACAGCTCCAAAAAAGCAGCTGTGAGCCCACGTGGCTTGTTCTAGAACCAGTGGGGTATTTGAAGGTCCTATGCACCATTCCTGTTTCTGAGTACGGTAGCCCGACCACCTTACCAGCATTGGCTTCAACGTTGACACGATACTGAGACAGAAGTAATAGAGTTGGACAGGATGTTAGCCTCTCGCCGAAATTACTCGACCTTTGGACGATTCTCCATCCACTTCACTAAGTTCGGCAGCTGGAATTTCAGTTATGGTGACAGACGCTGAGGTGTAAAGGGGAAGACAAAACAGCTTGGGAGATTGAATTGAATCAATTGGAGTAAAATTTGGGCTTCTTCCATATGGTATTAGAAGAAAATTCTGGTGTTTGGGGATCTAGAAGCGTGAGCCTGGTTAAGGCCCTCATTTAAAATAATCACCTTGTCGAACTCTGCATATGGAGGCTCTGCCATACCGGTTAGTTCAAAGATGTCAGTAACAATGATCGACATACTGTGATCCAATTGTTTACGGTCTATATACTTATTGCTGAAAGGCCCAAAGAATGTCTTATTTCGGCTCGGTGATGAGAAAGAGTAGGTTGCTTTAATACGCGTTGCTTGATGCGTTTGTGCACCCAGGATTAGAATTTCAGAATGCAAAGGAGGTCGGTTTGAAGAGCTGGTGACTGAGGAGCTCAATAACTGTTCTAAAGTGGACGGCAATCTTGAATTCATAAACATGGCTGGTCAGTTGAAATTTTCTTGCGATCGGCCTGTTTTTTATGCCGATTCGATACCCTTTAAGCGCACAGTTTGTAAATTGTCAGTGAAAATCTCGTGAAGAGAATGTCAGTTTTTTGAGGGATTCATTTGAAATCAGTGGGGCGGTCACGACCGCGCAAGATTTTCTGACCATAATAACGGTTTGTGGTGCCATTCTAAAAGTATTTGGAACGCTTGCATCAATATCACCTACAGCTGGAAGAAAACTTCGAAGTGTCTCCTCCAGAAGAACACTGTAAAGAACATCTTTTCGATGCTATTTTCCCCACAACCACCCCCACCATGACTCGCCTCAAATGAACTCTACCTGTTTACAAGTAAGGTTGTTTCTTGTTCACTTCTGGATAGAGATTCATTTTATCCAGTTACCTCTGCACTGCAACAACGTATGTTCTTCCGTGGAAGCTCTCTAGAGGTCTCCCTATTGCATGTACGATTCGGGATGGCGGACTTCGTATCCGAATGTTCGAAAGATCGTAGGCGAGCGGGCGACGTGGTTTCGCGGCATTTACCGTGACATTCACTGGAAATCCAAATCTTACTCTTCAGTTGCGCTCTATGGTATATCTGTGGACAGCTCAAGCCGTGGTCTAGCTAGCGTGATCTTGTGCCAAGGACTATGCAAGCTCGCCGGTTCGCATTTCCATACCACACGGGCTTGTAAGGCCTTTGTTAGGCAGCCAAGATCTCCCACCCGTTTCCTATAAGTTTTACTGCCTCCGCAGTAATGCTGAAGTCAATTGTTCTGTAGCGGTAGGCGGCAGACTCAGGGGATACTTGCGGCTTGGTATTGCAGGTATCCCCTGGATCTGCGCCTACGCCTACCTCTAAGATCTTGTACACTGGGTTGCATTATAGGCACAGTTCACGATAATTTTGGGTAATACACATTATGACGAAAAATGGAAAATGAGATGGAAAAGTGTGTGATAAGGCGAAGAAACTGCGTGAATACGTTCTTCCAAAATAGAAAAAGACTTCAAAAAATTGTTAAAAGTGGGCTCAACGTGAATGAGAACAGAAAAATGAAGAAGAGGGGGAGGACGCGCTTGGACGAGCTGTACAATGTGTGTCATTGCGTAGGTGTGGGCCCTGGTGCGAATAGCTGACTACGGTGAGCAAAAATTCATTCACTCATAAGCATAAGTTAACAAAAACCCTAGTAACAGCAAAAATAGCCCTCCTTTTTTAGCCTCTTGTGGTAGAAAATTGAATTAGGGATCGCAGCAGCAAAATAGTAACAGAGACTAAAGGAATATCAGAAAAACGTAGCCCCATTACTCGCATTACTCGGCGATCAGCTGATTGTGTGTGAGTTTTAGAGCGAATATTGCGAACTATATGGCCTCGACACTCGTCTGACGTGACATCGATCGAGGGGCGGGAAGTCCGGCCGATCCGGTAGCAGAGCTCCCATTATGCCCTAGCTGTTGAGTCTTGCGACTCGACACTGTCCTTCTTTTAACCTCAGGGGCCACTGGGTTTTCTTAGGAGGAGAACTCAGAAACCATTTCTATCGTGAACTGAGCCTTTGAAGGGGACACGATGAAGACACATTACCAATAACATACACAACAACTATATATGTTTATGCGGCTAACAAGAAAGCGACACGAGAGTAAGTGGCCAAATAGATACGGGCTAACAATGTGGAACTAGGAAACACTAGGGAAAATACCACGACAACTAAATTCAACAATACGTAAAACCATACCAAAACCAAGTACTTCACTGTCCGTGATCGAGCCTACATCAGGCCCTCCGAGGCTTTCACCTCCTAAGATGTCTGGCCTCCAGTTTAATCCACATCTGCTGCGAAACCCCGAAATTTTCCTTCCGTCGATGTATTAGGTTGTAAGGAAAGTTCTGGCCATTCTCGCACACGCACCATTTGAATTCAATTTTTGGGGGCTGTTCATTCAGAATAATCGATATATTGTGCTCCTTAGGTAAGTCATTAGTTGTTCTTTCTGTCATAACGCTTTCCCCGAAGTCTGTAAGGTTTCGGAATATCACAAGAAACATCTTTGCATAATGGATAAGACTGCTATTCAAACGGTTCACTTCACGAGTTCAAACGTGGCCGAACTGCGAAGGAGGCAGCCACAAACATCAATGTAGCATAAGGAGAAGGCACTGCATCTGAGCTAACGCTTTGTCGCTGGTTCCAGAAGTTTACAAGTGGAGTCCTTTTCTCCATCGTATAGTAACGTGTGATGAGAACTGGATCCTGTATGATAATAGGAAGCGTTCTGTTCAGAGGGTAGGTGTGGATGAACCTCCAAAGATCTTTTCCAAACCAAGTTAACACGTCAAGGAGACAAGGATCTTGGTTTGGTGGTCCAGTCATGGATTAATCCACTACGCATTTCTTCCTCCAAGTCAAACCATCACCGCACAGTCCTATTGTTATAAAATTTACGAGATGTACACGAAAAATGGGGCGAATGCAGCCAGGTGTCCGGTGTTTTCCCCCCGAAGACGGCGTCGCGCACACCGCACCCACCGCGTATCGCAGGATTGCTATGGAAGATTGGAGCACGCAATTTGTGAGGTGGGAAACTCTTAATCATCCGCAACCAGGGAGAAGTTCCGTTACCCATGCAGCCAGCACCAGTCAGTCGCCACGGTCCACTGCTCTTGCACAACAATGCGCGACCGCATGTGTCACAAATTGTCTACCGGAAGTCGGACAGGCTGCGAATCGAAGCTCTTCTTTATCCACCCTACTCATCAGACTTGTCACCAACTGAATACCATTTATTCAAACATCTCGATAACTTCTTGAGAGATCGAGTATTCAAAAACTAAGGCGACGGGGAAGCTGCCTTTCTCGAGTTCTTAGAATCCAGATCTCTGGACTTCCATAAGAATGGGATAGACAGACTTGTATCATGTTAGCTAAAACGTGTTGAATCGAATGAGGCTTACTTTGATTAAAAATGTTCACTGTGAGATGAGTTATGATTTTTGAAAGTTAGTTGACAAAACGGCCAGAACTTTCCTTACAACCTAATAGTTGTCTGCGTCCGCATCAGCACCAAACAATAGGAAGAAGAGGTAAAGCGGTTAGGCAGGCAGGAACCACAGTCGGAGTTGAAGTGGAACGACGGAAGAAGGTAACGACGGTGACGAAGAAATTGATGCAATATTCATAAGCCGGAGTCGTCGCCAAGTATGAACATGTGGCATTCTCTCGTTCCATGCCGGTCACAGAACCTTCCGGCGGGACTACTCTCCAGTGTCACTTTGAAGACGTTCGAACGGTGTGGCAAGCTGCTGTCAAGGTGCTACTACCATATGCGTGAGATAGAAATGACAAGCTGACTGATATCCGCATAGGCCAATTGCCTCGCATGACTCAAAGCTATCGGTTTGAGTGTTTCCGAGGAGAGGACTATTTTGTAACTTGTGAAGTTTCTGCCTTTCTTTCTCTGTGTGGAAATGTTCAACGAGAAATCAGGAGATTGTTAAAGAGCTCGTAAGGATAGGGCACAAGAAAGTGTTGCATTCTCGATTTGATCAAATTTTGGATGTTCATCTTTACGTTCACCAACTGCGATGATATCTATTAGGTTGATGCATAATTATTGCGGTTTTTTTCAACAAATTTTCTTTAATGAAACGACAAAAATACTGAACACCAACATGTTCAAATAATTACTCCGTAACTTATCCACCATTTACGTCAAGCACTGCTTCCCATTGGCTAGATAGTCGGATTCCAAAAGCGAAGGTTTGATTCTGGGGGCGATCCACGTCTTGACATCGGCCATCAAGTCATCGAAATCGACGTAGGTTCTATTCCCTAGCCATTTTTTGAGCTAATGGTTGACGAGATAACCTACAGAAGTTTTTGTTGGTGAATATGGTAGATTTAGCCCATTTCTTGATTGGCTTTGGCTGATTGTTCCGTCGCCGAAAAGTTACTGAAATCGCGAAATGACTCTGCCACCTTCCACCCTTTCTCGAAGTAGTGGGCCTAATTTCGCGCATATGCGTATGGTTTTCTTAGTACATTTTTGTAGAGAAAATCAAGCAGATCATTTCTAAGTAAAACCCGTACTCAATATTCAAATTTTACCGAGAGGAAAAAGCCGCGAAAAAAATCCGCAATAATTATGCATCATCCTAATAGTACAGCACAATCTCAATCATCGCGCAAGGTATGAAGGACGCTGAGGGTGAAGGCTACCAGAAAAGAAGGTTGGAGTCTGGTATTGTCACTGAGATTACTAACACTAGACCCATCGTTCATTAGCCTCTAGCACCTCTCACGCTGTGGCATCAAAATGATGTTGCTCTTTTAGAAGTTCCACTATCCATGAATTTGCTCACTAGTGTTCGAAGAATAAAAGGAGCCCTTCGGATTGAGAACTCTCCGGCCTTCACTACATTCACATATCTACCAAACTTGCGAAAAATAGAGAACAAGGGTGAAGGTGACTTTAATGATATCGGCATTTCCATCGCTTATAGTAAGCGAAAGTATGAAACAGGCAACCTATAATAATGAACGGATTGAGATACTTTATCAATCTACCAGTATTTTCCAGGACCAGCACTAACAGTGGAAAATAATGAAAACCTTGAAGATATTGATTTCCCATCCCTGACGAATTTTAGTTCGAAACATCCACCATGGATTGTTATAAGAAACAATCCCGTACTTGTGTTGAGTGGACGGTTCGGAGAAATGTTGCGTGGCCTCAAACAGAAACACAAACAATTGGTTGTTTTGGACGACGCTTCGAGCATATTGGAAAATGCAACGTGGAATATGGATGGAAATATCACAACAGGTGTTGACAATGATTCATTTAGTTTTGTTTTTTCTCCTGCTGAACAACATGACTGACACATACATATTGCTGTAGTTCGTTGCGTCGCCTATGGCAAGTTGATTTCGGAACTGTTCCATTTTGAAAATTGTGTCGGCTAATTCGAATTGATTTCCTGCTTTGGTCCTCCCAAGATCGAGCAAGCACTTTCTTGGGAACGGAAGGAGAAAATTTCCATCGATGAGGACAGGCGATGCATCTCTATCTATGCGCAACCTGAGCGGCATCAACGCTCCAGCTCCAACACGACTCTCGTACCCATCCAAAAAGTGGTCAACCTGGGAAGGAGCCGTTAGGGTAATTTAAATAGGACCACAAATGCGGAGAAGCCAATTTGTTTACTACGATCACTGCGTGCAACAAAAGCAACGGAAATTCACCACGGGCACTCAGTTCTTACAGTAACCTTTGCGAGAACCTCAAAGCAACGGACGCAGAAGTTCACGGACAATACACTTCTTTCCACGGCATACACCTATTCAAATACACTGATTTCCGCCCGTTTTGACATCGAAAAAGAGCCTTGAGCAGGAATGAGAGATTTTGGATGAGGCAGTTGGGAGATTGCATCGTAACCCGAGCACTCGTTCAAGCCAGGACCCATGGCCGGATTACTGTAAGAGTCTAGTGCCTGTACTGAATTTCCGTTTCTGCTTACCTCTCTGTTTTCCAATCAAAGAAATGTGATCCGCTTTTTGTTCAAACATTCGAACCGCCCATATTTCTTTATTGCCAAGATGCTTCAAGCTAGAGTTGTGAGGGTGTGCGAACGAATTTTCGATCGCACCTAATCAAGCTCGCCTCGCACCTAGGCGCGAGGTGACCTTAATTAGGCGCGAAGACTACGCTATAACTATGCTGGCTACTAATCGAGTTAAAACTTCTCAACTAAAGAGGTAGTGACAGCATAAAAAAATGGAGTTCCTCTTTAAAATGAGTTTTTTGAGAGGAACAATTCCAATATCAATTTCAACGGTTCGAGAATTTTATTTACGTGCATAATAAATGAGTCAATCAAGTCAACAAGTTCAATATATTTCATTCCGAGCACCTGGAAAATGGGTAAAACAGTTTCACTCACCTCTTTTTTCGGTATTTTCGCTTATTTGCGATATCAAACAACCTTCACAGAGGCGATGTATAATAGTTCTCTATAGTTGTTTAGTATTGGGACTACTCTTAATTGGGAGGTCATTGAACGCCTTGCGGCTCACCATGCTGGCTGTTTCACAGTTTTTACGGCATTTAGCAAGTCTCCAGGCTAAATTCAACACCTTGAGGAGAGGTCATCGGGGATCATTTAACTAATTGGGTGAGTGCTTTAACTACCATCGCTTACTTTACAATAGTACATTACCATGTATTCTGGAGACACACTGTACTGTTTCGATGATCTTACAGGGTGTCCTCCCTTTCCAAAATATTCAGGTATGCGCGGTCCATGTCGTCCATTTCCTGCATTGTTCGAGCTTTTCCCTTCTGCTCCGGAAGCCCTAGCACTACAAAACTATTTTTTCGAAAGTTCTGCGTCTACACATCCTCCTTCAACGCAGCTGGATCCCGCATCACAACCTTCTTTCTACACGTTTCCTGCGCCCCCACAGCCTTCTCCAATGCAGTTGAAGTCCGTAGCACAGCAATCCCTCTGCACGTTTCCTGCACCATCACATCACTATCACACAAGCTTTATTCACAAATTATATTGAATTCATTTATTAAGCGTGTAAATAAAACTCTCAAAGCCGTTGAAACTGGTATTGGAACTGTTTCTTTGAAAAAAGAATATTTTTTGAAAGAATCCCCATTTTTAAACTGTCATTATCCTCCCTGAATGACAGGTTTTAACTCGATTAGTAGCGAGTGCGGGCAGCGTAATTACCGTGAAGTCTTCGCACCTAATTAAGGTCAGTTCGCGCCTAGGTGCGAGGCGAGCTTGATTAGGTGCGATCGAAAATTCGTTCCCGTACCCAAGTTGTGAGACGCATATGGGGAGACCATAATCCGAGCACCATGAGAGACAACTGCAGCCCGGGAATTCGAATGTGAAAATTTTATGGTGTTTAGATGCATCTTCGGATATTTATTCTGGGAGCAGGAATTGGATTTTTGTTGTGGTGGCGATATTGCTAGTTATACTTGTTCCTTTGTTATGCTGCGCGACAATGTGTAAACTAAAAGGGAAGCAACTTTTCCGCTATGGAACTCGGATGTCCAATTTTTTGCCATATCCAAACTACAATCTCAATGAGAAGCAACGTTTGGTCCTACGGTCGTTATGTGAGGTACACACACTATTTTCATCTATCTTTCCCCTTTGAGCTGTGGTCCAGTGGGCTCAATTCCGTGAAGGCCAGCTTCAAAGTCGGTTGGCTCTTCCCTTCTTGCTCACTCTAGCTAAGAAGGTGCCCAGTCATGGTCTTGGAGGTTTCTGTCTGATGTAAGATATTTCAGGATGTTTTGACAATGAATACACTTTCATGGAGAACGGAGGAACTGGGACTTTTGTGTCAGCATGAAAAAGACTGTAAATGTAGGTTCCTGGGATGCTATTAGGTTGTTCGGAAAGGAATGCGCGCTAACTTTGTCCATTCATTTCTCCCCTACTATAAATGATTTTTTAGAACGATTCTGTCCATTAGGAAGAGATTTTCATTGCGCATCTTTTGATATATTTTTGGCTATGTCTACTTTGTTTTTTTCTAAGAATTAAAAATTTAAAAGGTGCTTGACCAAAAATGCCTTTTGCGGGCTTGCATGTTGTACAACTTCAAGCAAGGAAAATCGGCTGCTGAATCTCATCGTGCCACATCTGAAGTATACGGCGAAAAAGTCCTGTCAGAAAGTCAGTGTCGACGATGGTGTCGGCGTTTCCAAAACGGTAATGAAAGCTTGGAGGACGAAGAACATGGAAGTCGGCCTCAGTTCGTCGATAACCAAGTGTTGAAGACCGTCATCAAATTGGATCCATACCAAACCACCCGAGAACTGGCAACACATGTTGGCTGCTCAAACTCTATCATCCATGAGCATTTGCTGGCAATTGGCAAGAAGAACAGGTGCGGAAAATGGGTACCGCACCAGCTGGGCGACCCAAACCAGGCAACACAAGTGGCGGTGGCCGAAATTCTTCTCCATCGCTCCAAGAACAGCGGTTTTTTCAACTCTACTATTACATCAGACGGGAAATGGATCTGCTTCGACAACACAACGCGAAAAGGTCAGTGGTTAGACGCCGATGACACTCCAAAACCCACTACGAAACCGGATACACACGGCAGGTAGGTGATGCTCTGTGTTTGGTGGAACAGCAAAGGTTGAGTGTAGGTTGAAGTCCTGAATTCGGTTCAGTCGGCTACGGCGGACATTTGCAAAGATAGATTGAACCGCGTTGGTCAAGCACTGCGTCATCAAGGTGTCGAAACGACGTCGAAAAAATTCCTCCTCGACAACGCTCGTCCACATGTTGCGAAAACCACCTTGGAAAAAAGTTGAGGAATAGGGGTTGGGAATTCCTGCCTCATCCGCCTTACAGCCCAGACCTGACTCCATCCGATGACCATCTGTTCCGGTCAATGCAGCCCACCTTGGCCGAGAGAAAATTCAAAAACCGCGAAAAAGTCCAACTCAGGGTGTCCAACTACTTTGTGTTGCAGCCGGCCGAGTTCTTCAGAAGAAGAATCCATTCTTTGCGTCAACGTAGACAAGAAGTCATTGATAGTAATGGTAAGTATCTTTTAAATTGATCTTGTTTAGTTTTGTTTTTATAAAAAAAAATTTTTTGAACTCAAACGCGCATTCCTTTCCGAACAACCTAATACTTGTTACTGAGACTATTCCATCCCTATCGGCCGAGCATAGCATGATGATAAGGATTCCTTTCAGGCGAAAAGATAGAAAAGGTGCTAAAACGATACGAGAATATCATCAAAGAAAATATGATTCAAGTGGCTGAAGTAAGATTCACTCACTTTACAGTGCTTCTTTGAAAATTTCGATGAATGGGAGAAAAATGGGCTACTTAAGTTTGAAATAGACACATGTACACCTTGGGTAGTCAGATAATACATAGATGCCATTGAAAAAGTTTTAAAATGATTGACATTCGTGTGAGAGGCTGAAAGCACTGACTCGTACGTCGGTTGGTCTCTGCAAGACATTAAACAGGCTATACAGGCATTCGAACTGTCCACTGTGAAGACATACACCAGTGCTTTCTGTAGTAGTTGTAGATCTATCGTCACTGCCCTGCGATTAACCAGTGCTTAGGCTTTAGGGTGTTCCGTTCGAAAGTGCAACTTGAAAGTAAATGCTCATTTATTTAGAATGGCTCGCTTTCACTTGTGTTGGGAGACACTCCACGGGCATCCAAAAGTCAACGATTGATATCTGAGCGGATACAAAAAATGCTTGTCATGAAGCATGTAGTGCTCATCGGGACAGAAGATGATCCGTCATGTGTGCTCCCCAAGATACCGACTACACCTGGCAAGGACAGGACATATGAATGTAAGTAATCCCCATTCCCATTCAATTGTCTATTCTCTGCTGCATGGGGAACGAGTGCGAAGGGTCATCAATAGAAAGCATGGGTTTTGTAAGACTTTTCCTTACTAATAAAAAAGAGCGGTTTTTCTTCATGTTGCTGAGGTACTTTCTCTAGAAGAATGTGTTTCCTTTCTCCCACGTCGTGTCCTATCACGAAATCGGGTTTTGAACCCGGTTCTTCCCTCTGCGCCCGTCCGCTCTATGATAACGCTGGGCAAAAACAGTCACAAGTATGAGCATCACGAAGCGGGAACCTCTCTTATTCCTTAGCTTCTATCTAAATCATCTGGAAAGCAGAACAGAAGTGATTCTCGTCGTTACATGCTTACTGTACTTTCAGACGATACGACCAAGATGACACTCCGTTTCAAAAACTCGATGGAAGTCAGCAATAACTCCCGTCGTTTTGAGTACGATGCTGAGTTCACGAGTGAAAATAAAACAAGGCTATTCAAACTAGAGTTTGTATACTTTGTTTGGTAAGTCCATTTGTTATGAGCATGTTGTTATCGGTAATTTGATGTGGTTGGAAAATGTAGGGGGTGGTCAGCAAATGGTTGGTGACGGTAAACAATATGAGCTATGAGAAAGCACGAGAAGAATTCCTAGTTATACTAGTTATTCTACAAAATATAAATTCTGGGAATAGTAGAGGCACATTGATGATGTTCTGCGGTAGAGAACGAGCAGAGGACGTATAGGTCACCCAGCTGTTTTGAAGAAATAACATCTAATGTGCCGGTTATGGCATGCCGGTACTGTCAGAGCGCTTAAGCTGAATGCTACTCCGCTAGTCGTGTCAGGACCCTTCAGGTCTATACAATGAAGATGAAAACATTGAAAACTATGGAATTCGTGTCATCCTAAGCGCTATGAAGTAGGCAATGCTCAGAGTTCTTTGATACACGCCAGCGCATAGGTGATTTCTAATCAAAGAAAACTACGATCCGCATTTGAATTCTCATGAAAAATGAAAAAAAGATATAACGTCCATCGGATTCGAATATTTCTTAATTTTTTCTTCATTAAGGGGCAGCCTAGATTTGAATGTCAATGTGGAAGAACTGTTACGACTGCTGCAATTCTGTAAAATTCCCGGCCACTCCGTACGTATTAATCATTTGACGAGCAACAAAAAACACAGTAGATACAAAATGCTGTGATCAGAAATCATTGCCTGCTTTCATAGTCCGCGAGCGAGCGCGCAAGCCGACCGGGGACTACTCGTCCAGCGGTATCAACCAAGATTCAGTTGTAAGCAAGGGGCAAGCGCTCCCCCCCCCCCCCCCCATCGCTCGCTCGCTCGGGGGCCGGACGGCGGACTATGAAAGCAGCAACTAGCAAAGGTTATGGGAATAACTATACTCTGAATGAACATAAATTTTTCAAGTCTTGAGTAACTTCTCCAATCTTGCTGGCTGGACCTTGGAGTTGTATCGTTCATCACATGCGCTTTCAGACTTGTTCAGGTGCGGTGGTAGGATTAATGTCGAATGATAGTAGAATGCGCAGTTCTGAAAAATGAAAGGATCTGGACGAATCCTACAGTAAACTTGGTATATGCCGACTCTTGGGCTTGAGGCGCCGTTATGAGTGCGAAAAATATTCTGGACGGGGCACAATCAATAGGGACCAGAGATTGTATCGTGTGAATGTCACACCCATTGTCTACGAGTTTAAACGGCTTTGCAGAGGCTGCATCATCCATAAGGGAACCAATGTAGGAAGTTCAAACAACTTGTCATGACTAATAGCGACAGTGAAGGGGGATCCTGGACAGTGATGACTTGATATAGTCAGCTTTTTGCACGATGGAAGCAAGTTAAATCTCGTCCAAACACGCCTTACATGCCTTCCTGTCACGAAGATCTCGTACAACCTCCACTTTCACTGCTTTTAAAAAGCTTGAAGTGGGCGGATTTTTTCGCCTTCTTCGCCGCCGACGTGCTCCTCTACATCAACACTTCCGCTTTTTAACCTTAAAGGGTACTTCAAAATTATCGTGAACTGTGGTTTTGAGAGATTATTCTTCATTCAGCTGTGTGTCAGCAATCGCCACAAAGAGGTTTTCTCGTTGCTGAATCTTTTCTACAGTTTTGTTGTTCGAGCAGAAACTCCAGTACAGTTGACCGACGTATTCAAGATTCACAACGGTACGTTGCTAAAGATTGGGGCTTCTGGGAGTTTTGTCTTTCAGTTCTCAATTTCTTGAAGGGGGACGAGACCACCGAAATTTTCAGCCAAATGCAATGGATGTATGCTAGACAGACACGAGATGATATTTTCCATGAAATTTTTGTTGGTTTGGGGTATCCAGTCTGGAGCTCTTCCGAAACTCCACCAGGTATTCCCCCTCTCTTATGAACGCAATGCTTGTAGCAGATGAGTAGGGTGATTGAAAGAGTCTCTGAGAGATTCCAACTTCGCATCAAAGTTTGAATGGAGCTCTCTGAAGTAGACTACCACTCTCGTAAGCACTCTTGTAAGGAATTGTAAGGAATTCGATCATCCATACAACGGCGTTTGGCTCAATAAGTTGTCCCTGAAACTTATGTGCAAGCAGGAAGTTCTTTCAAAAATGCTCTGATTAAAGTCGACTCCATGAGTGATTGTTTCGAATCCTTTTCTGAGTTCATGCAACTTTTCAACTTGCTACCGATTTCAGGCTGCTAACTCCTGGCTCGACACATACGATGGAATGGCAGCGTTCCAGAAAATCCATCCCAACGTGTCAGTGATTTTGTAGCTCCCACCCGAAGAGCCTGTAAAAACCTGGGATCCCAAAAACTTCATGTTGAGAGCAATTTCAGAGTGAGCTTCCATCCATTCTTCATTCCTGATCTTTTCCCAGAGGATATGGAGGAAATCGTAAAAGCCGGTGGTTGCGATCCCCCAAAGTTTTCTGATCGGATGGAGTATCTTATGAGAGATCGATTCACGTACCAAGCAGAAGGTGTTGATGTGACGGATTTTGAGAAGAACGTAGAAGTTGGAAAGAAGAAGCGTCTGGAACTGGAAAAGAGCCTAGGTATTGACAGGCAGGTTAGTGCGCTCTCGCCACAAAAGAGAAGAGCTTGCTGCCTTCTAGTAATTGACACCGGCGGTCGTGCGGCCTAAATAAGAACCAATCTAGGGACTAGGGTGAAGATGTCACCATAGAAATACGGGAAGGTCAACTCAGTACAGGCCTTGTGTATGCGTCTTTGTGAGGTGACGGATAAATGTTCCTAGTGGCCCACCAAACCGAGGCCGAGGGTAAGTTCTGACCCGCTCATAGCGTGCGGGGAGGCATCTATCCAAGAATTGCAGCGCAGATCGAGACTGCACTACCCAGTTGGTACCGAATCCCGAGCTGCCACAGCTTCAGCTACAAGCAATACCCCCTAGCATTAGGGGGTATTGAGGTGGTGTGGTGGCAAGTAGTCAGGAGAAATAATCCCGTAACGATATCCGCCCAGATCAATTAAGCCATCCATCCCTCTGGGATCGCTTAATTGTTACCAGACTCGTCTGAGGGATAAAAGGAACTTGTACATTGGTTGGCTACCCAAGTCATTGTACAAGCCATATACGGGATACTACGATTATGAGCGTAAACCGAACGTGGGTGGGATCCCGAAATGGTTTAATGCAAGGACTTTATCCTTCACCCTCCTGGCATTGGTGGGATCATTGTATGGTTGGCAGGTGGAGGTCCAGTTTAGCTACGTTTAGACTGAAGGTGACAGAACCCTTGACGAGCTCAAAATGGATATTTACAGACGACTACAACTATGATGGAAGTACAACCTGATGAAGAGGAAGCTACAATAGGAAGCAAAAAACGACGTAAAGATGAAGCAGAGGATTACTGGGCATCTAAAGAAAAGCAGATCCTTGAACTCAAGGTTAGTCGAGTTGCTAATGTTTCTATAGCAGGAGAAAAACCAAAACGACTATGTCCGAGTATGCTAGACTAAAGGCTGTCTTCTGAAATTTAGGCAAAAAGAGAAGGGAGAAAAATGGTTCAACCAGAATCATCAAGAATTCCAAGTACAGAACCTTCAAAAGAGAAGGTGGAAACGGTACAAAACATTAACAAGCAAACAGAGCATGGTAGCTCTCCAGCAGAAGCTCTGGCACGATTTATTGATAAAGGACTCGATAAGGCTCCTACGATTCCGTCTAAAGAAAAGTTGCCAGGTCTTGGACAGCAGGTATCGAAGACGCCAATCGGAAAACCGTCTGTACCTCAAGAGAGTGCTAAGCCTCCCTCCAAAGATACTGTGGTAGGTGCCAAAGGGATGCCTACGCCAGCCGTTGGTAAAGTTGGTAGCACGCCAGCGAATTTGGCGAAGAATCCTAACGTTGCCTTGCCAAAGTCCATCAGAATCCTCGCGACAGCTCAAACACCAAGAATCCGTCCTGCAGTCATTCCCATACACCAAGTTGTTCCCAAAGCTAAATCTCCAGGAAAATTACCAGGGCAAATTCAATCGCCAAGGCTGAGTAAAGATATGAAGCGATGACATAGAAGGCTACTGGAGGAACGTTAGGTTTTCTCAGTGTTCGAATTATACCCATTTCGCAGTACTTTTCAGATGTTACTAGTACATTTGTTTCCTATAGCAATTGAATTAATTTAAAATTTTCGAAAAAAAATAAATATAAGTGATTTCTGGCAGTCATAATCACAGCAGTAATGAGAAAAATGTCACAAAGTTGAAAGAGATTTTGCTGAACATGATGAAGACAAACCGCGGAAACCCCTCAATGGTAAATGAGAACGGATGGGGGAATACCTGAATGCAATAAGTTGATCGGGTTGAGTAGGTAGGACGAAAAAGGGGTGAATCCCTTTGCAAGATTGTGGTCCCAAGCTCCTCGCGAATCAAGGTGATAGAGCCCTCTTTTCTTCTTCTTACGATTGGCATTCAATGAACAGGAAGTTCCCCAGACAGATCCGGGCGCCAGTTGAGAAACAGAGCCAAATTTCATTTGCCTTCAGTTTGCTCCTTATTCTTGTGCAACGAACTTCGATATGTATCCATTGTTGTCATCGGTTTTTGTTAGGAAAACAATAGAGGGATTTCGGAGATCACTTTATGAGCCTGCTCAGAGCCATCAAACAATATTAACAACCATAAACTAGAAATCGATAACAATTAAAGTAACAATTCTACTTTAAAGTGATTGACATTATAGAAATCTCTGACCGTGGTCGACCACTTTTTTCAAACGTTGGCACTTGATTGATTTTTTGCACCACGTTCATTCCTTCGATCACCTGGAAAGGGGTAAAATAGTTGACTTTTTGTGAAAGAGCACCTTTCCCTCCAAGCGTCCGCATTTTTCAGCGATATGAATATTTCATCAGCAAAACTTATAATGCTGTACCTCTCCAAATATGGTGTTCTTTCCATCCAACCATTCCGCTGGGCATACTGTGATGAAGAATTGAGACCCATTTGAATTTGGACCGGCGTTTGCCATGGACACCTGAACACACTAGTTTTGAATGAAAAACCTATAAAGTACACAGGAATGGCTAATGAACCTTAAAAGGTTTGTCATGTCGTAGTCGTGGGTGGAACTCGTCCTCAAAGTCTGTTCCCCAAATAGACTGTCCTCCTGTACCTTTTCCAGTTGGATCGCCAGTCTGAAACCAAAGTCATAAGGGCATGAAAGCTTTCTTAATTTGCTTGTGCTATAAAAAGATGCCTTGAAAAAATTGGTTTCTGGTTGTTACTGGTCTTTAGTTCTCAGACCTATCCTTTTTTTTGAAATTTCTGAGTTAAGGATTAATTTTTCGGGTCACAGGCATAAATTAATTAAAAATTAGAAGATGGCATTAAACGTTTACCCACCTGTATCATGAATGATTTAATTACTCTATGGAATGTTAAACCATTATAGTATCCTCTCCTTGCATGCGTACTGAAATTCTCCACAGTTCGTGGGCATTCGTTGGGAAACAGGCGAATTCGGATGTCACCCAGAGTTGTATGTATTACAGCTTCTTCAGTGACGTGTACAACATCACCTTCTTGCTAAAATGAGACCGGTATAGAAGGCTTCGTGATGGATTGATAAAATTTTGGTTAACGAACCTCAACAGCAGTCAACTGGTCTTCTTTTCGTGGTTTTTCATTGAATATATCTCGACTAGTAGCCGACTCGTCGGACTCGTCCGTCGAGTAGGGTTCCGTATTCGTGAACAAGTAGAAACGATTCTTTTTTAAGGCACAGCATACCTAGAAATTTCGTGGCTAGCCTTTGATATACAAAAACAGTAGCATTAGAATGCTCTACCATAATAGGGTCGGGATCAGCAATCCTATTCAGGTTTGGGTTATCAGCCGCTTCGGTTTCAATCGTTACTGCAGCTCCTTGTAACCTAGCTCGAAGATCAGGCACTGACCTAAATTGTGAAGTATTCCGTTTTATGCTTGTTTACAAATCGAAAATAAAAAGAATTTTCAAAGTAGAGAAGAGTACCTGCAAAGCGAAACAGCGACAAATCGCATGGTTTCTTCTTTTCCGATTTCACGAACCACGCAATCGGTGTATACATTGTAAACCTAATACACCCTTGATTCAGGAAAACTCAGCGGAATCAACAAAGAGCAGCATGCCGACATTCGGCGTGATTACGAGCATCTTCCTATACTAACAATGACCTCACCTTGATCCCAACTGGAGAGGGGTACAACACAAAATACCCAGAATAATCCCAGCATAACTTGATGTTCTTAAAAGCATTTACACGATCTTTATCCATTTCTTTTTCCAGGGCAACACGCCGATTCCATTCCATATTTTGTAGACCATAAGACCTAAACGTGACCTAGAAAATCTAGAAAAAGAAACCAGAGATAAACACCTTGAAAGTTACCGTTGCTCCTTAGATTCTGTCTGGTATTTCGATAACGTTTCATCGATTGTTTTCAGCAATTTTCCTGTTGGTAAGGAGAAAATTCGTATCCGTCGATCTTCGCCATAGGTGGCAAACATTGTACCCTTATGATTGATAGCCAAAGAAACAGGTACGGTTTTAGCCTGAATGGAAACAGATCAACGAAAGGGCAACTACATATGTTCAGGATAACCTCTTACCTTCATAAATTCATACAAATCTGTTTCCGTCTTATATTTGAACTTTACATTTTCAGCAAACTTGAACTCTCGTTTCGCTCCGGACCAGTACTCTATCATTCCAGTATCATCTATGGAGATTACGATGTCCTTTGCATGGTTGTACTGAATTAAAGGTACAATCAAATGTTGAGCTGAAGAAGTCGGTCTTCAGCAAAGGAGGTAAGAACGGGAGAAGGGATTAGACACCTACCTCGATTTGCCGAACAGGTGCGTAGTGATGTTTTTCTAGAGTATGTAGAGCTGTGCTTGTCCCTTTGCCATCAACAATCACTATTTTACCAGAAGCACTATCACATACGGCGAGGTAGTTGACTGCATCAGCCCCTGAACCACTGTTGTTAAGATTAAATGCAATGCAGCTCTCAAGGAACTTGCGTAGGCAAAAGCAATTAAAGACACAAATGAAGTTAAGAGAATAGCTGTTTTTCTCACCTTGATGTACCCAACAAGCCCTTCTGGGAGCGAAATCGAATTTCAGGATATTGATCATATCGAAGTTTTCCACATCGAAAACCTTCACATTCTTATCCTGTTGACATACCGTGGCTAGTAAGGTGCCATTAAAGTTGGTACATAAGTGAGAAAATGCAGCTGGAATTGAAAGTGGGTAATTTTAAGCTGTAATAAAAACTGTTGTTTGACAAAAAGCGAATAGAAAGTCTACAAACCTAAATGACAACGGAAATGCTTTACGAATTCGATTCCTTCAGCATATTTTTTCTTCCAAAACTTCAAATGACCATCACAGCTGGCCGTTATGATAAAGTCAGTCCTACAATCAGTTCAGCCATTGAAGTTCCATTGAAATAGTAAAAAAATGTGGAAATTCTGAAGAAAATCAAAAAGCTTACTCCGTGGCAATGACATCAGTTATGATGTCACGATGCATGAAGGACTTTTCATACTGACTCGCTGACGGTATAGATCTCAGGTATGTTGATTCAAACTTTAGTTTACGTTCTAAAAATAAAAAAAGAAAAATAGGTAAAAAAAGGAAGTAAGGAGATTTTGTGTAGAACAACGTAGACGTACCAGTTGGCTTTTTGATATCTGGCCCTTCGACAGCATCTTCAGCGGTTCTTTTTTTAGCCAATGCAGGTTTCTTGAAATCGGACTGTTCAGGTTCCTTGTTCTCACTTTCGCCTTCTGTAGGCTTCTCTTCACCTTTACCTCCAGAAGGGTCACCTGTAGCAGAAGAATCGCCCTCTTTAGGCTTTTCGTCAGTCGTACTTACTGAAGGTGCATCTTCTTCCATTCTCATCCTAAAATAAGCCATTTCTAATCATCATAGAACATCAAGAACTGAAACAAATCTGCCAAATACAAGCTGCTCGAAGACACAAATAAGAGTTTTAAATGCATAAGTAAATAAACGGTTTTTGCATGTTTAATAAGAATGAATTACTGCCTCCCAACATCGTAAAAATATTACACAGAAGCCTTTTTAACAAATTTAAGGATTTAAAAAGGCAAGAAGAATTATCCGAGTAATGTAAATGGTAAGATGAGAATCCGCCAGTCTTTCTTGCCTTCTAGAACGAAGGATCGATCCAGAATCCAATCAAATAATGAGTGAATCAAAAGAAAATAACGACAACATTACCAAAACCAAGAAAAGGTAAAAAAACGCATAGTAACCGCACAACCACAATTTTTCGAATTGTCGGCAAATGTGCTCCCCAGCAACTATCTATTTGAGGGTCTCACAAAGAACACCCTGTTATTTGTTTCAAACGCCAGTGCAACTCGAGTTTTCTGCAAGTGAAGTGCATCTCGAAATTTGTTTGCTTTCTCCGTCTTTTCCAGATGTAGTTCAATCTCGAACCCTTTATTTATCATCCGCACTCGTTGGTCGTTTTTTGTTAATAAAATGGCATGCGTTTGAAGGAGGCGATTTGTGCTCTGCATTGTAAATTTGATATCTTTCGGAGGCATCTTTTGATAAACGTGGTGGTTGGGGTCTTTGTGTTAGCTTACTTTGTTTAGATGTCAACAAAGCCAGCAACCGCATCTCGACCTTCGGGAAAAGAGTCCTACTTCAAGGACAAGGATAAGCCTGAAGGTGTTCGCAACAGGTTTGTTTGGAGTTAAGCTTTAGTTTTGCCAGAATTATTTGCGGGTTTCGGCCCGTTTGAGTGTAGGAAACCTACACAAATTTTGAGAGGAGGAGTTCAAGACCAGGTATGTGTCGAGCTTGTTAGGGCTTGGGTTAGGTTTTGTCACGCATTCGGAAGCGAGACTGGCAACTTTTATAATTTGCGTAAAAAAAGCACGATTGTCTGAGCTCATAAGTGAGTATCATTCATTATACGTAAAGATTATAACTTCTTTAGCAACATCATTGCTGCAAAAGCAGTAACGGATGCTGTGCGAACATCTCTCGGTCCACGTGGTATGGATAAGATGATTCAGTCTGGTAATGGCGATGTAACCATCACCAACGATGGTGCGACAATACTTAATCAAATGAGTGTTGTCCATCCTACAGCTAAAATGGTAGGATTATTGTTGTTTCTTTTAAAAAAAAGTGCATTTATTTGTACATGGTGCTTGTTGCTTGCTGCTGCTGTCGTCCAACTCGCTACAGCATAGTATTGTTAGAAGTAATGTGACAGGGGTAGTTCTGTCTAGTTTCGACTAATCTAGGAGATTAAAAGACCCACCGTTGTATAACCTTATATTTACGACAGCTTCTCCTTTCCCTCATTTTATTCATACGCTTCACTGAAATAAGCGTTTTAGCTCGTCGAACTCGCTAAAGCTCAAGATATTGAAGCTGGTGATGGAACAACTACAGTCGTAGTGATCGCTGGTGCACTTTTGGACGCTGCCCAGGCTCTGCTTGAAAAAGGTAAACTCAAACGTTTTGCAATCACCAAAATCAACTGCAACCTCTTCCATATCTTTTCAGGAATTCATCCTACCACCATTTCCGAGTCATTCCAAGCTGCTGCTGAAGAAGCTGTTAAGGTGTTGGAAGGAATGAGTTCTCCTGTTGACCTCAGCAACGAAGAGCTCTTAGTCAAGATGGCCACCACTTCGCTGAACTCGAAGGTAATTTATTGACTCTTTTCTCGAGGGTGTTCATCGGAAACAATTTGTTGAAATTATATGTGCAGTACTTCTGTTTCATCCCGTTTCCGTACTCTACTATGCTGAATGTAGTCCATTTCTATGAGACCACAGGAGTTTTTTTCACTGTCTCGTTTGCTTTCAGGTGGTCTCTCAACATTCCTGGTTGCTTGCGCCAATGGCTGTTAATGCTGTGAAACGTATCATTGATCCTGTTCGCGATACCTCTGTGAACTTGAAAATGATTAAGATCATCAAGAAGATGGGAGACACAGTGGAGGTACTCTCTACACTCATCGGTCTTGTGAAACGATCTTTGGAGCAGTACTATAGAGTTGGTATTCCAGGAGTCAGAGATGATAGATGGAGCGCTTATTGACCAGAAAACAATGGGAAGAGGAGGACCAACTCGCGTCGAGAAAGCCAAAATCGGTCTTATTCAGTTCCAGCTCAGTCCTCCTAAGACAGACGTACGAAAACTACTGAAATTAGTCACGCGATACCTAGACATTTAATTTTTCAGATGGAGAATCAAGTAATTATTTCTGATTATACACAAATGGATCGAGCTTTGAAGGAAGAACGTCAGTATTTACTGGATTTGTGCAAGCAAATCAAAAAAGCCGGATGCAATGTGCTCTTAATTCAAAAGAGTATTCTCAGGTTGGTTGTTGTTATCATACCTTTTGATCGCAAAGGCTTCCGATCATTTGACATTTTTAATTTTCAGAGATGCTGTGAATGAACTGTCACTACACTTCCTTGCCAAGATGAAAATCATGGTTGTAAAGGACATTGAACGCGAGGATATTGAGTTTTACTCAAAGGTTAGTCTCTAAAGCCTCTGTTTTTTCCAGGGATTTGGTCGTTATTCACAAGAATGCTTCTTGACAAATTTGATTGGTTAAGTTTGCTTCGTGATTTTCTCCTCTGAAAGCACCGTAACGCTCAGTAGACTTATTTTGTTGCAATATGCATATGAATATCATAGTGAACGAATTTCGTTGGTTTAACTACCGAGAAAACCATCCGTAGTATGATAGATCCTCAAATGCACTAGTACTAGTATAGTCTCCAAATTTTGTGAAAGTATAATTGAGTTGCTAGATTAGGAGTTGCAAGATTATTTCGGGCATTAGAACCTCCAACTTTGTGTGATTTTTATAATTATGTTATAGTAATAATCGTTGCTTCCTTCCAAGGTTCTTTTATCGTATTCAACACCTAACTGGAGAAGGGGAATGAATTTTACAAAGAAAATGTTTTGATAAAACATTTTGCTGCAGATTCTTGGTTGTCGTCCTATCGCATCTGTGGATCACTTTGTACCCGAAGCCCTTGGTAGTGCTGATCTTGTTGAAGAGATCCCATGTGGAGGAGACGGAAAAGTCATTAAGGTACGCTCTGCGAAACTCATCCTTGAAACTCAACGTTTTATTGTTGAGAGCATAAACATCAAAAAGCACAACATAAATATATTGAGAACGTCTATTCAAGGTTACTGGTGTCGCAAACCCAGGACAGGCTTGCTCAATTCTGTTGCGTGGCTCTAACAAGCTGGTTCTAGAGGAGGCCGAACGCTCTCTTCATGACGCGCTTTGCGTAATTCGTTGTTTAGTCAAAAAGAGGGCCCTTCTTCCAGGTGAGATTGTGGTCCTCCGAATGCTGAAGAATTCTTACTTCTAGTACTTATTTTTTTTAGGAGGAGGTGCTCCCGAAATGGAAGTGGCGGTCCAGCTACGTCAGCTAGCTCAGAAGCAACACGGAGCTCAGCAGTATTGTTGGCGAGCATTCGCTGATGCTTTGGAGTTGGTGAGTGATCGATCGATCCAGGAAAATTTCAAATTACTTGTATCTGTCTGTAAAGAATCTGAGGTGTATGGGGTTATATAATCCAATAAGACAATCGCATTTTTCGCTGCGCAATGCTGTATTTTTTGTTAGAATATCCTCTCTATGATGTGGAATATACGTCCTGGCAATGAAATTCATAGTCAACCCGGTCTTTTTGTTACCGAAGGAGGGTAATCTTTCGTTCCTCGTAGGATTTAATGCGGCTATGAAATTCGGAACTTCTTTGCGAAATGTTCAACGGCGAAGTCATTCAAATGCTTGCAAGTCTATCATGCATTTACAGGTCCCCTACACCTTGGCCGAAAACGCTGGCTTATCCCCGATTCACACTGTTACCGAGTTACGTGCGCAGCACGCCAACGGCAATACGGACTACGGCGTGAATGTTAGGAAGGTAGGCTTTGCATCCTTTCATGAAGTGGCCTGTTTAACTTTTCTTTTCACAGCGATGTAAACTTCAATTTGTGAAACTATACTAGTTTTTATCATTCAGGGTTACGTCACCGACATCCGCGAAGAAAATGTGCTTCAGCCATTGATGGTGACCATGTCGGCTATCAAGTTAGCATCCGAATGCGTTAGGTCTATTCTCAAGATTGACGACATTGTGAGTTTTTGGAAACTTATTTTTGACTGCACATTTACGATTTGTCTTTTTTTCTCCTTCAATGCGCGCCTGATTTCAAGGAATTGTTTTTGACAGCGCTGTTTTTATCTCTGTCAAACATTAATACCGTCTGTTTTCCGCATCTTTATTCGCCAACACAACAACACATGCGGATATTTGAACCCTTCCTACACCGCTTTGCTTTGCTTTTGCTTGGTGTTGTGAATGGTACAACTGTTTTGAAAATCCCAACATTTCAACCACGCGGGCGGCTGAAAACCTATAATTTTGGGCGGTAGTTAGAGACTTTAAAGTTTTTCCACATTGATACTCGCTCAGTTACCAACTATTTCTACCATTCTATAAAAAACATCCCTTGAAGCAAACCAGTTTTTCTATCTTCAAATCGTAGTCCGAAACACGGAATGCTCGTCGGACACCTCTGACCCATGACCATCATATAGGTGACTCCATCATCCTAATCTTTGAGCCATTACGATACTGCAGTGCAAGCAATTCCGCCGCCGTTCTGATCAACTTGCTCAATATATGTAAGCTTGCTTCCTTTTGAGAGATTCAGCTAGTATTATATCATATGTCGGCCTAGTATACAATAGGAACTCTCCCATCTCTAAATTTGGTGTCCGCTCGGTCTCTTGGTCTGTGGTCTATACTTCACGTTTTCTTCCGGCCTCAGCTCCTCCTAGAATAATGCAATAGGTGCCCAGATCACGACATAGGACGCAGCTAACTTTTCATTTGAAGATTTCCTTTAGTTCAGTGCTTACAAAGTGTACTTCAGCTAATGCCCACCTCTTTCACTTTCTTTTTCATCTTCTATGACCTGTTTTAGCGCGCTCTTCTCCCCTGTTTCCAGTTTAATTTTCATCTTGCCCACTTTTCGTACATCCTCAATTGGGCTGGCCATCCTAGATTGTTTCTCAGACAATATCGACCTATTTGACAGAAACAGTGTTATGTTGTACTCATTTAGAGTAATGGTAATTGGTTGAGAAATCGAATTTTCGCTTTCCCATAGGCATAAACATGTTCACCCATAAATATTTAAGTTTTGGAGTAATCGCTTAGCTTCATGAATTGCAACCGGATAATTCAATTTTGATTTATATCTGTTGATTGCTCGAGACTAATATGTCCGAGCAAGGATTTCGTCTGCAGCATTCGCATTTATTCGTAGTCAAACTTTGGAAAACGTCAGATCTTGAGATTAAAAGTAGACAGAGCTGGAGCTCAACAAATTTGAGTAGTCAAATTCACACACTCCGTCATACCTATCTCTGCTTGTCGAGTAGAGTGTGCAGTTTAGTCTGTCTACAGTTTTAGAGTGGGCTCGGCTTCACCAGTGCTATAAAAACTTCAATAATTTGTTCAGTGAAGGGTAACATGGTAATGCTGGTTATTTCTAGGTCATGGCTGTTCGTTAACGTCGTTTCCTCTGATCATTGTTGGATCCAAAAAGCATCTCGTTAATCAATACACAGTCATGGTAATCCGGCTTCAAACAGCTTTGCCTTGCCGACATGCAGGCGCTAATTTCTTTGATCTGCACTTTTTTAGTATTTGTTTCAGTTTTCATTTGTTGTCTGTTCACAGTAACTGTTTTTTTTTTTGAATAAAAATTTTGTTATGTCTCATAATTTCAACTAGTAACAACGTTTTTATCGAATAGCGTATGTTTTGGCAACAGAATAGAATAATGATGGAGTAATTCATGAGTGCTCGATGTGAAAGGTGGTAGAGTATATACCAATTGCTCGTGATGAGTGCATAAGTGTGTTTGAGATTCGTGTTCAGGGTGACAATAGACACTGGAGGGTTTCGAACTCGCATATGTTGATGGACGTCATGCAAGTTGATGTGTTGTCAACGAGTTCCGGCCAACTTCCTGTATGTGGAGACGTCGTGAGTAATCACACAGTTGATTGGTGAGAAGAAGCAATTTCGTGAGCCAGCTAATGCTCTTAGTTGAGATTTCTTTGCTGCTCGCCATGCACCTTCATACCCACTGGCACCATTGGGCTCGTATGCCAGATAGTAGCTGAAAATGAATCTTTCATTGAGAAGGCCTATGGTTGGTGGAGGTGTTTGATGACGGTGACTTGATAAGTGGCACATTTTTTTTCGTTGTCGTGCAGCTGCGTGGGCGCATGCTTCAGCGGGTGATGATGTGGTTATTGAAAAAGCGGCGCTCGCACTTGTATTGAGGGTCGGAAACCATCTAGGTGAGCGGCACCGCGAATCATCTATACTGGGGATCGATTACTCGCTTTTGTCTTTGTCTGGAAGAAGGACGGGGTCAAGGAAAAGAATTTACTACTGTTATCCCTTGAAAGTCACTGTAGTAGAGTAAATAAAGTAAAGGATCCAAAAAGAGAAGTCAAATATGTGATATTTCTAGGAGTGCGGCTTTATCTCTTTCTTAGATGTTTGATGGAGTCAATTCTGACGGTCACCCCGTTGTCATAGTCAGCGACTGGTGCGAGATAGAGCCCAGTGGACGTGAGCTAGGTACGAAACGTAGGTGCATAGACCTAGAGCGCATACCGCCCACTAATTCCTGCCCAGTATAAACTGTAAACTCGCGGTAAGTGTCATCAAATGTTCAGAACGACTACTTTTATCGTTTACAATCTCGTCTCGCGAATGGGGGTGGGAAAAGGGGACAAAGTGTTCAAATGGTTGGTTTATTTCGGTTGAAATAAAAGTAAACAAAGTCACCTGTTGCATAGAGCGACGAGGGCGCATAGTAGGAGAACACGAACGATGGCTGCCGACAAAGAGCTGTTCATGATTCTGTAAACAGGAGGTGATGTCAATTCAACTAAAACATGTTCAGCAATATCCAAGCGAAAAAGACTTCATTGACGAGCACTGGAGATATGGAGAGTCCAATGATAAATATGGCCAGTTATCCAGGAAGAGATGAAGAATTGTCCCATAAAACGATAAGTTATCGGTATGAAATGGAATGGGAGGAGCGAAGGGATTGATGATTATATACAGTAGAATGGCTTGAAGAAGCTGATGAGAGAGGATACTTATAAGGTTCCACCAAAGGAACTCTTTGAGTCAGAAGGCTCGCTCAGAATCACTTGTGAGCACTTCAGTGCGGGCGGCTGTGGGAAGAATTTCTAAATAGCAATCCAAAGGGTTGAAAGATGAATGAATGAGCGCGAGACAGTTGCTACGGTGAAAGCCGTCAAAAAAGGCTCATTTGATGGAGGATGATTGGGAAGAGGTCTCTTGGCAGGAACATGCCTAGCCGCTTTATGGCACTCTGTACTCTGAGGGATTACCCGAGGCTCTACCTCAAAGAGCTGGTGGAGGATCCCATTTATCTGCCAACTTGACACACTTTTTACCATTTTAATTTTGGTTACTAGGGAGAGATTTAGTATCGACACTATTGTAGATGTGCTCCAGAGATTTAATTGGATACTACTTTTGCAAAAGCCAATGAATTTCCAGGAGTCAGGTAAATCAGTGGTGCTAAATATTGTCTATTGAACTAAGCCATATGTGAGCCCTGATACCTTCATGTGTTATGACTAGTATTTGAATACATAGCGCATCCTTGAAAGAAGGTCGAGTGACATCAGGTGTTTCGTCTCCCTTCTCGTATTCAGTATGAAGTGCTGGATGTTCATAAACCTTGTTGTTTTCACTCAACGCCCTCCTGGAATAGATTAGTAGAACGTTTGGGTTCAAATTCCTTAATTAGCCCATAAAAAGGCATATTGTCAGGATTAGTCGGAATATCCAGTAACTGCACCGAGAATCGAAGATCTCCATTCTTTTGTATTCTATTGATGTCATCCACGAGCCTGTAATAAGCCAGCTCATTCCCCTTGGCTGAGCTGCTCGTTCCCATTTGCCAAAAACTCATGCAGCAAGCTTTCGGGTGGTACTCCCAAGACCAGCTCTCGAGATCCTTCTCCGGCCAATAAGACCCAAATCTGAGGTGACAAGGGGAGCAGTGTGTAGAATTAATGTAGGTAAACATTGAATTTGTTGGCTTCAAAAAAATCAGATTACCGTCTTCAAATTTCGAAGTGTAGAGGAGTGCCCACCGTCGCGTGTCCAATAAGTTTTTCGATACATTCTCTTGAGCCAGAGTGGATAAATTTATCAGCTCGGGCACATTCAAGTTAATTTGACCTAATGAGGTAGTTAAATGGGCAAGGGACTAAATGCAGAGAGGAAAAGCAGTAATATGTATGTATGAAGGATCATATTAAGAGGTAGAGTTGTACAGGAAAAGGAGTACTGTAGAGAACTTACCGAAGCGGAAGTACGTAATAGTCAGATTATATGTAGACGGATATGGTGAGTAATGGAGTTTCAGGAAATGGGTGAAGGGAGTTATCAAAGGAGGAAAAACTTGAGTATATGGAGAGTGTAGATGGAAAGGGCTTCTTTGGACAGTGAAAGATCGTGCAGAAAACGGATAAGTCAACATAAAAAAGACAAAACGTCACTCGAGAAGATTTTCAACTTCATATCACCCCTGTGCCTTTTGCTCGCCCTTATCGGCTGTTCTTCTTCGGAGCTTTAGCCCCTTGAAACCTGCTAGCAAATGGTAGACCAGTGGGAGTAAGTACTGTCAACACACACAAGGTCAGATATCGGATTCCTGATCTCTGTTATGTTGGAGGTTAAAGAGGGGGAAACTTAAAAAGTGGTTAATTCAGTTTAACGATAAAATAAGGAGGTCGAAGCGTCGACATCAGTGTGTTCTATCTCGACATAAGAAATTGACCCAAGGGGTTGAGGGAGTGGAAATGTAGTTAGGTTCGAGAAATTGTATTTAAAACTACGATGCTCAGGTTTAATGAGAGAATAGACTGGGTATATTCAAAAGATTAAGCTGCGTCCTGGATGAATCGGGTAAAAAACGGGGAACCACGCCGAGCAGATAGGCGGGGCTAGAAATTACATTGTCTACGTGGCTAATCTGATTCAAAAGACATCTAAGTTTGACAAGCACGCGCTAGACCTTGTGAACGATCCTGTTGATAGATGAAATTCAATTCTGACGCAATATGAACGCTTTACTTTGTAAGTGAAGAATGTAACTGCTGGAGGCGGTAGAAGCCCTCATGTTGTTACTCATTCTTTTGCTTGAAGTGACGGCTACCAACATCAACAATGTGTTTTTTTGCTAGTCGTTAATTACTAAGAGTAAACAATTTTCGCTTCATCGAATGTTGACGTTGAAATGACTAAATCAAATGGTAAATGAGGTGAAGACGCTTCAATGCATAGCGTAGGTGTATGCGTCGGCTGCAGTCGGACAGGTGTTGGGCATGGGTATTCTGATAGCGAAGGAAGAGTTACCAGTAGGTTGTGTGCTCCAGCGTCTTCTAGGAGTCAAAGAGCATTGTTGACCCTTGAAGGGCTCGAACGTTCAAAACGGAAGATGGTACTGGTGCTAGTACTCTTTTCTTTCACAAAGGCCTTCCGCTTTTTTTCGGGAAAAATGGAGGCTTATAGCAAAGTTGTGTGTGGGAGCTCACCAAAGTCCAAAGTTTTCTAAATCGTGCGATGAATTGGCGCTTCTCCGGGTATTATTTTCCGAAACTTGCTCTTGCTATAATGAAAACAACCCTCAATTTAAAAGCTGCATCGTTGTGTTATGGAACTAGTTACCGTTTTTACCCGATATGGCTCCCTTCAAGATTTATGGTCCCTCGGTCAGATGGAATTAATTGAAATTATGCGAACAGTAAATCAAATTGCCATTAACTTCGCCAGTCATTGATCGTAGACCTGGTGTGGAAAAAAGCCAAAGTAAAAGTTGTGGCCTTAGTCACTTTGAATTTGAGATGCGCCATGCGTTCAGCTTCTATTCAGAATTCTACTCAATTTTGGATCTTTATAAAGGAATAGAGGCCACGTTCATAAAAATTATGGAGTTTGAAGGCCTAAGATGATTCCCAAACCGAGACCTTAGTTCGCGTTTTTTTCGACGAATATTTTTCGATTCGATTAGAACCTAAGGGAGCTCTTACAGCTTTACCTCTCCTTGTCTCCACTCTCAGTATCGAACTTAATGGTTTTCATTGGTTCCCGAACTATGTACGAGGAGAAAGCCGTAAGGTAATAAGTTCAGCGACTTTTCCAAGAGAGAAAGTCCTTTTTCCACTATTCCCACTTCTCTAAAAAAGTCTCACTCGAACTCTCCAGAAGCTTTACAGAAATGAAGAGCCTAGAGGACTTCATTCATGAGTAACGAGAAGAGCTGGGGCAGTGGAATAAGCATTGAGGTTATTGAGTGACTACATTGGAAAAAGTTCATTACCTCTGTGGACATTCTTCGGATCGAGAAATTTGAAAGGGGAAAGCGAATTTCTTCCGTAGGTGCGTTCAGAATGAGAAGGGTCCCTTCCCCCTCAAATTCTTTGTTTTATACATTTGGATTTATTCACATATGAAAAACAGTCATGATAACATTCTCTGCGTTTATAATATAGTTATATAAGTGTAAATCAATCACCCAATTCAGTTATCACAGTGGGAGGAAATAAAGGCTACGACAGGTTTATCGATTGGCTTGTCCGAGACTTTAACCAGACCATTATACGTACTTCGTACTGTCACGGTGATAAATATCAGTACTTAAAAGAATTTTAGAAGGCGATAGGACTAATGACCTTTCCAACTTGCCGTTGGTAGGGTTATCTCATAGGTATCAAAGGTAATGAATGTTTCTCCTCACAGCAGATTAGTGCGACTTCGGTTTGACCGCCACCCGCCGAGATCGCGGTTTTATCGGTTTTTCTGGTCTGGGAGCACTCAAGTCCACTGCTACGGCGCTAAGCGGATATCCCAGGTCCATAAAACTGCTTGATTCTGCCCACACGCTCCTTTATTTGTGAGTATGGATTCAGGTCTTGTGACACCAGGTCTGCTAAGAATCTGCAATATTTCAGGCTTTTTTGTTGACAACGATGATCTGCTACTGTTGTGTCGACGCTAGAAGTTGTAATCTCCACTACCCTCACCCACTGTGTGCCTACTCTAGAGCTGTCTCTTTAAAGACCTCATCCAGATGGTTTGGACTAAAGGTAAGTGCCAATGATTTTATGTGCTTGTTTTTGATATGCTTTTGTGGTTTCATCGATCAAAGATAGGCCTAGGAGTATACACTGTGCTTCCGCTATACCCGGTGAGTTGTTAGAGGTGGGAGAGGTATGGTGGTACTGACAGGAATACTTCGGTGTTGATCAATGCCTATGCAATACTGGGCCGCAAGTCATTGTACAGGCCAGAAACACACTCAAATCGCCAGATTCTGTATGGACGCGGAATGCACGGCGCATGCTAGAGACGGTACTGATTACCGTCAAAGGCTTCACCCTTCATCCTTTGTGGTGACTTGACGCTCAGATTGAGCTATTTTATGTCAGAGAAGTCATATGACAGTGTTAGATAAGAAAAGACATATAATGATGAAAACCTGAGGACAAAGCAGCCAACTGATATGAATATGAAGCCACTAAAGCATAGATAATTCTTTCCTAGAAGTGAAGTGACAGTTATTGAGGCGGTATGATGTGAAGAGACATAACGTCATTCTCGGGAAATCCATGTAGGTGGGTGCAGAAGTTTATAGATTATGCAAAACATATTTTCATAAATATACGGCCGCAAGGTTAATATGTTTTCAACCATTTTGAAAAAGCGCATATGAACTAAGTGGTTTCCGCCCACGATAGCGGACTTGTCCCTGGGAGGGCGGCGCAAAAGGCAAAATCTCCAAGTTTGGTTTTAGAAGAGTTCAGACACCGGGAGAAAATGAGCGGACGTGGGAAACGGTTCAACAAATGAAACGAAGGAAGCACGCCCGCCGTGGGTGGTGCGCTCTCGCAGTGGGCTGAGTTCCCGCGTAAATATACACATTTCCCAATAATATAATTCCACAGCGGGACAATCTCGAGCAAAGGAGCTCCAAACTGTAAAAATGTTTGGGGCTATATTTGAAGCATTCTTTGCTGTGATGCATGCTCTAGTGGATGTAGCTCAACTGATTGTTTATGGGATTTTCCGACAGATTTCAGAATGTTTCCATCTGAAATTCTGTTATTACAAATTTTTTACGGTTCTATTTTTATATCTTTATTTCATTATTCATTAAATCATTCTCACATATTTTACTCATCGAAAAAGAATTTATCCGTCCTAGTTTTTCCTTCGTTAGCGGTGGACCTTGCCTGAGATTTCTAGGCAAAGTTGAAGTCCATTGACGACATTGCGGATTTCATACTACTTGAGAGAAATGCAGAGACCTGGAGTGGCTGTTGTTTGGAGAAATGCCTTAACGGCCTCAGTGTTTCAACTTACTTCGTGCAGCTGCCCCCCCCCCCCTTCCTCTCCCCCTTCCCCTCGGATGCTCCTGGCTCGCTGCTCAGAAACGACCAAGATCGCAGTTTTCATTTTAATAGTTGTGTAGGGAAAACTGAGATTTCCTGGTTATGGAGATTATATGAACAACTGTGAAAATACGGAGCTGACCAGGAGAGGTATATATTGCTTTGTCAAACACACTCTGTTTACGGACTGGAGACAAAGTCTGTTTCTTCCCCATGAATATGTGACAACCGCTGTCAATGAGGGTATTGTAGTCAACCCACATATAGCTATGAACGTTCATTGGTAAGAGTAGTAGACACACAGATAGACATTACTTTCTCAAGATACCAGTCTAGAGCAAACTCGTTCCTTGGATAAGTCTCTGGGTGTTGACCAAGACGATCTGAGGGATGCGCCTCCATACTTGACTTTCATTCAGGGTCGTGGTGGATTACTGAATGCGTATGTGGCCTATTCAATGTTTTTCGGTAGTCAGCCACTGTATAAGTTAGTGCTTCTATCCTCTTAGACGGTCTGGTACCAATTATCGACCCCGGAGGGATGGAAGGCATGGTTGGCCTACGTGGAAATCCGCGGCTGATTTTTTCCATTATGAATTCAGTCGTAAAATGTTTTCTAGTAGTAGAGTTAACGAGCGATGAATTGGGTGTGCTTAAAATGTTGATATGGGGTGAGGGGGAGGTAGGAGAGTAGGTCCAAGTGGTCTATAGCATCTAAAAATTTGAGGCCCTGCAATTGACATTTCGGGATGCTCGTGAAAACAAATGCAACCGAGTGTCTAGACAAGCCCTGTCTGGTTGGAATCCCATCACCATTGTCCAACTTCATACTTCCACAACTCTACTTCGTTTTGCAAGCGGTTTTGCTCTTTTATTGGATGCATGAGTGGCATATCGACATGTCCACTTACAGGCAAAATGGCTCCAGGAGAAGCCATGAAAGCCTAGTGGTGGGATTCTGTTCTTTGAGTTAGGCCTTCCCTCCCTCACGACGGTGTTGTTGTGCCTCAAATGGTATCAGACTGCACGGACCTCTTCGTACGAAATCTCTTGATGCGAGAAGCTCGAAAACTTATGGAGCGTGAAATCCGGAAATGCAACTACATATTTGAACTCACATTTCGAGCCCCGATTACATGCCCCGGACTTAGCCACTCGGACCAACCTACAAGCCCTCTTTTAGTGAGCAGATTGACGATAGGCAGAGAGGACTCCCTTCATAAATGTCCGCCTTTGCAGCGAAAGAAATTAGACATGCAAATTCCGCAGTACCGAAATAATTCAGTTCGAGTTAGCTTTCTGTGAATTCCGGAGAGCATCAATTAACGACCTGGAAACGGCACTGTTAGCAACTTATTCGGGCAGACGAGTTTGTTGAAACAGTCACCCAACTGAGACACCCACCCCACTGTAGGGCACCGTGTTCGGCAGGATATTACGTTGTTTGGTCTTGTTTATTTATAAACACTAGTTCCGATGTAAACATTAGATCATTAGTCAGCTCCATGACTTACAGCAACCAAATTCCTAGTTGACGCTAACTACGAATAGAAACTAATGTCCATTTCAGCGCCCCCGACATACGTTCGAGTGGTGTCACAACCGGCAGAGAGGATCTTGCTGTTGAAATGGGGGAAGTGGAAATTATTTGTGGAGCTTTCTGGGTTAGACTGACGTCTTTGTCACAACTTCTCAGGTACGTGCTAATTAGACGCACAAACCGTTCAGAAGTATTGAGAGGTATGCTTAGAAGTAGTAAAAATGGTGGCTAATGGAGCGATACCATATTTATGGTAAGGGGATCAAAACCTGAATTCTCACCCATCTTTCCCAATAAGCTCTCCATTCCTCAGAGACTTATAAATAGCAGAGGAGTCGTGGGGAGGTTTACAGGCTGTTATTTCAACATTGACTTGCCCTTGTAAATGTCGGAATAGACGACCCTGTACGCATCCAAAGTCCTCCACGTTGCGGAATGGAAGTCCAATGCATTGGCGCGACCCAATTCGGATCAGATAGATCTTCTTTCGGAACTCTACTTTTAATCTTTATTGGGGAGGCGGGGAGGGTCGAGAGGGTGTAGTTCACCGATCAGCTGTTGAGATGTTACGCCCATTGATGAATGGGTCTCCGAACTTTTTTACTACCACCAAAAACCAAAGCGAAAAAGTGGAAACGGCCTTCCCATGATAGTCAACCAGAGCTGTCTATGAACCTTGCCCCATGACGTGATATCCGCCCTAATAATAGCCAAGTGAACACCTGGGTTTAGTGCGCGTTTCGTCACTAATAGCTTAACATTAGCGCAACCTATTTCGCGCTAATTTCGGGAATTGTATTTGTAAAAGTAATCGAGACATCTAGCGACCAGACTACGAGCCAACCCCATGTTTCTGCAGCAAGTTCACATGAGGTATCTTAGTCCTTCGAGAAGAATTGGAAAAGCTCTTAATAGGATTTATTATTGTAACGGATTGCGAATATGCAAATTTCAAAAACTTGGGATGAGTGGGTGAAAGAGAAGTGTCTGATGGAAGGTTCTTAAAGGACTGAGACGAAAGAAAGGAGTGGGAAAGTCTATCGTCATAGGTTACACAACTTATGCGAGGGAAAGTAGGAGGAGAAGTGGGAGCTGATGAGGACGGCAAAATTAGATACTCAGGAACTGCAAAAACAATGGCATCGAATAGTACATCGAGCACTTGAGGTATAATTAAAAGCATAATAAGAAAATCATAAATGCTGAGTAGTACGACTTCTTGGAGGAAGAAAAAAGTGCAGGAGACCTGAAAATCACTATCCCTCTATGTAACCCATCATTTTCAGTGATTTGCGAAATGTATAGGAGGTGCGGCTACAGTATCCTTTTGTTCAAAACATGTCGTATTCCGTAGCACCCCTCAGAACGACTCCTTGACACACCTACGTGTGGGCGTCTTGGTCCCTTATAGCACCCTTCAGAATGTTACTTCACATGAGAATCCCATAAGTAGTTTTTTCTACCAACCAGTTTCGCTCTACTGGGTAACCTGCACAGCCAGTTCACTCGTGGATTGTGTGGGTCATTTGAGGAAGGGCTGCATTCTGGAGCTTTGTGAATGAGAACATAGTTGATAGTAATTCGACTAATTTTGACGGATTTTCTGATTCAGCTGTTACTCATCCTGTTGATCATCAATTTTCTCGAGTAGGTCTTCATTCGCCCCTGTCGCAAGCCAAAATATTCTGGTAGATCGTCTTCGCTTAAGAAACACGAACCATAGCGCTAATTTCGTTCAGTGTTCATGAGGAAGCCAGTGTTCTTTTGCATACATGAAGATTCGGTCAGTAATCACCGTGGTCCAACGTCTTCTATATACAGTAGCGCTCAAAAGTCTTTGGTGAAATGCTTCGACGCTTTTTCGTTCATAACTTCTTTCTTAGTAGACCAAGTCACGCAAAATTTGGATATGTTCAACTAGAGCAGCATTTCACCCTACAAAGCACTATTTCACTGCGAAGCTGCAATATCCACAGATAGAGCAAGGTGTTTGTTGCGGTAGCAGATTTTGCTAAAACTAAACTTGTTGACGTCTACACTTATTCGCACCTTATGTGCGTTTTTCTCATCTATTGTGTTCGGCGTTACCGCTCGTACACTTTAGACATGACAAAAAGGAAAGAGATTCTAGAAGGACAATCATCTGTATTTTCAGTCGATTTTGAGTTCATGCTCATTGGAATATCTGGAACATGATCAGACTGCAAGTTAATAGTGGTAAATATTCACAACACACCCACGCTCCAGATATAAAAATTTCGCATGATTAGATCCAGTAGGAAAGGAGTTACCACTGAAAAGACTGTCTGAAGAGCCATTTTACCGAAGACTTTTGAGCTCTACTGTATACATATATCCCATAACGTCTCCGGTACAACTGATCCGCGCTTGGCAAAAGTCCATTTCCGTTCACTTTGGATTCCCATCTGCATTTGCATGTATAGAGGGATTTTTTGCATCGTCCTTTCCACAGCGCGTTGAATGACGCTAAGTGCATGTTCATACTGCTTTCGTAGAGTCCGAGTCTCCTGGTTGTACGTCAATGCAGGAAGAACCACAGTGTCGGAAGAGTGAGTGCAGAGCCGGATGTTCTTGGAACGTTAGCAGGAGAAATTCCAGGCCTTTAATCTGGTACTACCACAATTATGGATGGAACTCCAGACGTTTTTGAGCTCACAGTGTGTTGCAAGGGTATGGAGTAGTAGCAAGAATTCTTTTGACATTTTCCAGCAACGTCGTCACACTTACTTTGCCGCAAGACTCGAGACCCGTCTTCTTCTGTGGGCGCATTTCCACATAACTTTCATTAGCCATAAAGTGCTGAGCAACTTTTGATACAAGACAAAGCTGGAACCATGCAAACTTGAGCGAAATATTACCAAGAAGCAGGCTTCAAGAAATATAATGTGCTTTTAACAGTTACTACAGTGTGCAGTCTACAAGCCTAATTATCTGTGGCACTTCTTTGAGGTGGTGTAGGGCCAAGAGGCGCAATACCACACACGTATGTCACGGGTTGAATCCCAAATCTGTATCCATCTAGGCCGACCAAGCCTTTCCTCCCTCCGGGGTTGTTCAATTGGTACCAAACTCATCTGGGAGGATAAAAGCGCTAACTTATACATCGGCTGGCCATCGCAAGAATTGTACTGGCCACATACGCCAGTACGATTCTGAATGGAAGTGGAATGCTTGGGCGCATTCCTATGACGTGACTGATTGACTTACTTTTCAGACGCTCTGTAAGATCTGAACTTATCGGCTTCAAAATAGGAGCTTTTCAAAGTAGATAATACTACATTGTGAATGGTAACAGATCGGATAGAAACGTCATATTTGAGGGAACTCTTTAGCATCACGTTTTTATAATGTGATCGATTGGGTGTACGTCGTTTTTGACGTCCCAGTTAAGCAATGAAACCTGCCAGAATACTTGACTATACAATCAGTAAAGGAGACTTGTAGTTGTACTTATCAAATATTGGTCAGTCCTGGACACGTGCGCACTTCAAACCGGTTGTGGTGGCCAAGAAAGCTCGAATGGTTCTGTGTGTGGCCGCCGTCAGCCAGCTTCATTGCAGTTATGCTGTTTTACCGTACCCGATGGTCAACTTGGCCACGTTGTTGGCGATGAAAAAGGCTTAGAAGAAGAGCAATGAGTTGGAACAGATAGGAGCAAGGGCCGTCGGAAGAGAAAGGCTTTTTGATCTGGCAAGGCTTCACCTCGACCTAGCGGTCTGCAGCACCTTGTTCGTGAAAGAGATCAACCATCGAAACTGTGAAGTACGTAGAGGTTTGCCGGGCCACGAACTGCCCTTACATCACTGGCTTCCTATTGCAACGGTGCCATAAACTCCTTCAAGAGATGACTGGTATGAGCCAAAGTCGGTCGGTGGAAGCTGTCCGAGTAAAGGGGGACTTGAAGACGAACGAAGTTGGAGTGGTAACTTGATAGCTGGTCTGCACATTTTTTAGGACCATGCGGATCTTATGTTTCCAAGATGGTTTCAAGGATCAGATTGATGTCATTCCCACATGTTCAAAAGAAACTCTAGAGGAAGCGGGAACAAGGAAAGCCAATTGGCGTCATTTTAATATGAAGAAGTTCAAAAGGTCTTCAACTAATAAATGAGGATTCAATCATTTTATACTTGTCGTGTGACGCGGGGTATTGGGAGGAGATCAGGGCGATCTGGAAGCTCAGAACAGGCTAAAAGTAGCTTTCAATCGGTGTGCGCCAAAAATCAGTGTCCTTTGATTTCGATGGTAATCCAAAGGAGGTCCCCTGGTGACCATACTCTGCATTAAAAACATCGCCAATAATTCGGACAAAAAGAAAAATTTCAGTCCAAACTGATAAATGGCTATGGGTGCTGTGGGAATTGGCTTCGGGTGGGGTGGTAAGAACTCAGCTCTGAGTTCAATAAAAGCAGTCGTAAAGCACTAGGACATAGCATCGACGAATGGGAAAATTTCTTACGAACACCAATGAAAGTTCGCTCCTTTTTTATGGGATTCAGAAACTGAGCTGATAGAGGCCTGCTTCGAAGACTGTGGAGAGGTTCAAGAACTGAGGAGGATAACTTACGGGCCTAGTACATGTAAGGGGGCTTTATCAGTGTCCAAGATGGACTGAGGCCACTGCTGGGAAGGCCGCAAGAACCTGCTGAACTCTGAAGCGTAGAGGGATTGTCCGAGAAGAGCATTGGAGAAAACATTTAGGAGCTCTAACGCAAAGGTTCTTATTGAAATAAAAGCCAGCTTGAATGGCGCTTTGCATATGAATAAATGGCGAGAATAATGAGAGCGGACTTTGCGTCGGCAGATTTGATGTTAGGGAAATGGAGAACAAGGTTCGATAGGTCTAATAACCTTCATTGCCGTCGGCTGCCGATGAAATAGCCATGTAGTCATGTCGGAGAGTAGGAAGCCGTAGAGGTGACTCAGCTCGAGGTCGAAAGGAGCTGAAATAATCTAAGCGGAAGGTAAAGGAGGATGTCGACATCTGTTGGAAAGTAGTTTTAAATGCTTGCTTGCTGTTGAGCCATGAATACTTGCTACTGTCGTGGGTTCTGCTTAGTGCCCGGTCCTAACAGCTCATAAAAAGTGGCTCATATTCAAAATGAAGGCTACGCTGGTTCAAAAAACGTCAGACCATAGAAATCAGTCACTAGTCTACCTACGTTTTCTCCTAGTAAAGGTCACAACGATTCTTTGACTTATGCCACTGCAAAGCCTGGAACTCCGAACTCACTTTTCCCTGATAGGAAACGTTGAACAATGCTCCTTCTCAAGGGAGGCCAGCGAAATTGTGGAATTTGAACGATGTTCACGAGGTGGCTGATTTAATTACTCCACTGCTCCTCTGCTCCGTTCAGACTTCTCTTGCCGATCTCCTGTATCCGACTTGTCCTCGCCAATTTCGTCCTTCGCGCAAGTTGGCTTCGAACCATTCATATCGGTCGGTCCGATGCACTTCGTTTCCCTTGTTGGCATACTCACTATAGTTCGGCTCAATCATTCAAGGTCTTCTTGTGATCCAAATGAGTATATTTTGTGAGCCGGGAGTTCCATCGACCTCATTTCCGTCTACACACTTCCTGGACAACATCGACAGAGCTACTTCATCTTGACAACTAATTTCTCTTCGTTTGCTTCAGTGGACCACCAGCTTCCCGTACGGGTATTACAGCAGCACGGGTATTACCGTGAGTAAAACGAAGATTCTCGAGTTTGATGACACAAACTGCTGCTCATTCGTGTTCAATCGACGATTTGTCATAGTTTTCCCTGAAATGCTCCAATTAAAAAGAAGCTAGTGGATGGTACTTCCCATGGGGAGTCCAGGTGTTCAGAGCCTAAATTCTCAGACTCTCCCTATTATCGTTATTATCATATCATTATCATTTTTATTACCATATAAGAGAACGCTGTAAGAACTTTTCAACATATTGTTTTTGAGTCTAAATGGTTCTGAGTCATTCTGTCTGAGAGGTCGGAAACAATCAGATTCAACAACGCTCAATCATTATTGGAATCTAATGCTCGTCCTAGTAGAGTAAGTCTGAATAGCTGCTTTGGTTTGCATCGTTTGATCGTTAACCTATAGATGTGAAGAGGGAAAGCCGAGGAAACGGCAGTTGAAGAGGTACACGATTAATGGGTTCGAAGCTCCCATCGTGATTGAATGTGATGAGCTCAGTGCTTCCATGAGTGGGGAGGTTATTTTAGAGATCTAAGTTCACCCTTCCAATCGGGCAGAGAGAAAAAATAATATTCATGGTCTGGGAGGTCATCACAAGGAATTGAGAGAAGGTACAACTTTCATTCTTGTTGCTTGGAGTGCCCCAATGCCTCCGAATACCTCTGGCCTACTATTCGCTTCTTATAATGCTCCCTAGGTAGGTCTTACCTATATTAAGGGGCCTGAGCAAATGTTTCTGTCCATGCACGTAGCGTGTTCGTTCCTAGAAGTTTCCAAGCCCACATTTTTTCGACGAACAGGATCTATAGGCGGTGGAACTTCCTATCCACTTAGGGGTGTCCTAGCGAAAAACCCTCGTAATCTGCTTTTGAAAAACTCTTATCCTATGCAGCCGAATGTCCTCAAAGCGGTAGTCATAATGTGGATTTACTCAAAAAAAACACCTTTACTGGAGAACGCACTCTGAAGTACCCTTTTCGCATAGCCGTCAGCATTGAGTATGAGTATAGCGGCATTAAAAGGTTTGAAGAAGTAAACCAGAGGCTTTCGGAGATAGGCTAATCCGAGCTGACCCCCTCATTAGGGAGGAGTAGGTTAGCAGAGAAAAAGCTGTTAAAAAAGCGCTCGTATCGGTTTACTTGTAGGCCAACTGAGCTTTAATCTCTGCTGGGGGAGGGGGAATTAGTTTCGAAATTGCTTTTGAGGGTCAGAACATTAACTCCTACATAATCTGGTCGCGGTAAATAACTATAAAACGTCCACCAGTACCTATAAAGGATACTGCTTTCTGTATGGAATGCGACTCCGCCATAAAGGAAAATGCTTATTGACCTGGAAACCCGCTTACACTTGCTTTATGTGATTGTCTCTACCAAGTTAGTATGCACGCGATTATGATATAATTGTATTTGACAGCTCTGTTGGGAGTCCGAGGAATAAGCAGAACACGTGACATGCGATTATATTTCGGGATCGTTTTACCATGAATAAGTGTTCTAGGACATTAAAGATCCTCTTTTTTATGACGAATCATAGCTAATTGGGGAATGGCTCGTATTACTACTCATATGATCACTTCAGAGATGATTTTGAGGATTAAATTTTTTACCCATAGGACAGGAAGTCTCTAAAAAGTCCATTGAAAGCCTTTCTAGTGAATTGTAAAAATAAACTGATGGTTTTGGATGAGAAAAATTTCTCTGCTCACTTGCCTATAGGATATTTTGGGAAACTATTATAGAAAGAATTGTTCTAAAGGGGTTCTCTGTACTACTTGATGTCAAAAATGAGCTATGTTTTAGATACGTATCGATCGATCTCCCAAGTGCCATATATTCTCCTGATGTGAAAATATAGTCCGCAAGAGGACGGGGCAGACTCTACAAAAGGACTGGACCTACGATGAGCTTCGAGGTAAGGGTTTTGAAGAGCTTGAATAAGTTCAGTCGATGGGATACCTGTAGGTAGAGTTTTTTTTTCAAATTGGTCGAGACAGAATGCATTAAGAGACCATCGGTCGAGTATAATCGCTAACAATATCATAATCAGGAACATAACTATGCCTATTTAATTACTATGCTCCAATGGTTCCGTTGGGACCATTACTAAGTGTCATACGCATTACTTATTGTTAGTAGTAGTATTGAATTGACAAGCGAAAGTAATCAAAAGCTGACATCATCAGCTAAAAGCGATTACCAGTCAAGTTGACACGGGGGCGGTGAAGGGTTGTCTATATACGGAATGGGCGTGGCTAGAGAGGTTGTATTTCATGAGTTTTCTTCTTCAACAACTGATATCAACAGAACGGGGGCGAGTACTTCTTTAACTAAAAATAACAAATTTGACTCATAAACATCCAAAGAACTCTTTCGATTGACGTCATGGAGAACTCCTTTTTGGGGTGACAAAGATTGAATGATAGAAGTCAGTAATACTTGAAGGTAGCGCAAGGTAGTCGGTGGTTTTTCTCATGGCGCAATATGTGGCATACCTAGGCGCCAGCGCCCTCAGGTTATCCCGCATGGGTTTCCAGTTACACTTCATAGCAGAATCTCCTCAGGATGGTTTCAACTCTTCCTTGTTGTGAAATTCAGAGGGTTTTGGGTACAAAAATAGGCAGGATTTTTTTCCAATTGGGTAATGCAGTAGTGCAGTCAAAGATGCGAGCAGTCCTCTACGTTCATCGTCACCCATAGCTAATTAACTCAGTTAGTCGGTGAATCTCTTGAGATGGGCGATAAGTCAGCGCAACTGATATTCTTACTGAAGTAATTGAATGTCGTCACACCAATTTCCCTAATCCGTTATTCAAGCTTTGAACCTTTCCAACGTTATTTCACTAATAAGGAGAATTGCCGTAACCAAGGAACACTGCAAGGGGCAATAGTTGGTAAATGAAGTTGAGGAAGTTTCTGTAGGCCCTCCTATAACTGCGGTATATTACCCATGGACGAAACTATTAAAACTCACAATAAAGGATAAATGATAAAGTCTTAGAGCGTCAATCCCGTGTGGGGATGAGGCCACGCGTTCGTCTTCTATTCAGAATCGTTGTGGCGTATTGAAGTGTATGTAGCCTATACAACGACTTGTAGCCGATGACTAAGTCAGTGCTTTTATCCTCCCAGACGAGTCTGGTACCGATGAGTTGACCCCTTAGGGATGGAGGACTTGGTTAGCTTAGGCGGCTATCGACCTGGGATTCGAACCTGTCAATCTCGATTTATATTCATGTAATACGAAGAAGAAACTAGAGTACCTGGCAATTATCCGCTTTGTGCCTCATTCCGATAAATCCAACCCTTTCATCAGGTTCGAGCTTGGGATAAGCTCAACACCAATCATTAACTATGCCATCGATCATTCACTGCGTACGAGTTTTGTGCTCCACCTTCCAAGGAGCAGTTAGATCGACGATTTGTCGAAATTTTTCGGTCGAATTTTCAATTGCTAATCAATTTGACGACGATTAGCGTTTGAAAATTTTGGTTCAAACCTTTTACGCTTTTGAGGACAGAATTAGAGTTCAAGTCGCTATTACTATCTCCTGCGACCTAACGGTTGAGTATAAATGAACGGTTGCAACCAATATGGTATGCGAAAATTGGTTATGAAAATAATATTCGTTTGTTCTGCAATTTCTTATTTATTTAACTGACTTGCAATTGCAAAAGATAGTATAATTATGGTGAAAATTTCTTTGATTTTTCTATAATTACTTCATAAATGCTCAACAAATCACTTACAGTAGCGCTAAAAAAATTTGGCCAAATGCTCTTTCGGCCGTAACTTTTTTCTTAGTGAAGCAAGTTACGCGAAATTCCGATATGTTCAACAGAAGCATTTTTCACATTATCCAACGCTATTTGACTGAGAAGCAGCATTGCCCACGTAATTAAAGGGAAGGTGTTTAAGGTGGTGATAAACCTCGTTGGAACCAAGGTTAGCGGCATTCGAAGTTATTCGCACCTTAAGTACATTTTTCTCTTTCGCTGTGTATAACATTAGCGCATGTTCACTTTGGGCATGACAAAAAGGAAAGGAATTCTAAAAGGACCAATGTTATATTCCCGAATGATTTTGAGTTCAAGCTATCGGGGATATCTGGAACATGACCAGATTGCGGGTTAATAGTGATAAATATTCACAATACACCCATGCTACACATATCGAAATTTCGCTTGGTTAGACCTGGTAGGAAAGGAGTTATGACCGAAAATTACGACTGAAGAAGCGTTTGGCCGAATACTTCTGAACGCTAATGTGTTAGTCAGACCTCAGACACTCAAAAAATGAGGGACTGTTCTGCGTGATATACCGCATGGACCTTGGGGAGCGGAGTACAACAAGATATTTACTTATGTTGCAGAGTTTTAAACAAATCGATGATATGGATTGGTGCCGTTTTCATTTTCTGCTGATTCTTGAGCATTTCCAGACAATTTCCCAAACGTTTAGAAATTTGGCTAGTTCAAAGTACGAGTTGATCCAGAAATCTGATCTATACCTAAATGTAGCTGGCTCTGGCGTGTCTAGACTGATGTGATCGTTGATCCAATGATCTAATAGGAATACGTAAGTAGAAATCGTACATGGGAAGCGCCTAGACCAATATTCACCTCCCTGTTTGTCCATCTACTCATCGTCTTCTTTCTTGGGTCCAATGAAATTAAGTTCTGACAGGATGTTTCTTACGCACCGCCTCTAACCACTACGCTGAACTAAGATTAGCCTATAATATCCTGAGATTTATAGCCACGATGTCTGAATTCCAATCCGATTCCCCTATTTCCTGGGATACGCCATGCCTCCAACTTCTATCCAGCGTTATAACGGCATTCAAGGTGAAAAGTGAACGGAAAATTCGGGGAAAAATGAAGGGCCAACATAAAGTGAATCCGAGTATGTTCCCGGAAACACGAGAAACAGATGGATGAACACGAATGTGGAAATGGCGAAGGGCGGAGGTTGGGATTCGTTGAATTTGCTCGCTAGACTGACAAGGTGCTTCAGTTGGGTTGGTTAATTAAAGGGTTGCCTCGGTTAAGGCAAGTAGTCTATCGCCGAGAAGGGCATCAACAGCGTCTTACCCCAATTTATTGGATTTGACGGGTTTCTCTGATGGAGACGATGTAATAACATTCTATCCTCCTCTATAAATCACTTTTATGTTAGTGTTTCTTTGTGTTCTTCAATGAGTTGACTTAATTGAATGAGGTTTTCCGACGAAATGAGACGATTCAGTCGATGGAAGCTCAGATAGAAGTGATTAAGTGTAAGCGTTGCACATTCTGACGCAGCTTCATTAATTCCAATGGTAATTGGCATCTTCCTTGAAACGATGATAACGGCTGAATGACATCAATGGGGGGAGATTTCTGCTTAAAATGGCAGCTACCATTTCTGCTGCCTGCAAAGGAATGTCAAGCTCAAAAGTGCAGAAGCTCTTCCACCCCCACCTCCCTCAACCTCATCTTTCTTGCCCTGGCATCAAATGAAGCTGAAACAAAATGAATCGGGTTACTGAACAGCTAGACCTTCGGAGACGGAAAGACTCAAAAAAACGTGGAGGGTGATCAGGGACCGAATGAGGCAATGGAGGAGGGGTTGCATACCACAAAGAAAGGAGTGAATAGAGGTAAATGGACCAGAAGACAGGGATGGCAGTGAAGGAATGGTCCCATTTAGTAAAGCAGCCAATCAAAAGGTGGAAATGGAAGAGAGGAGAATAAAGCTGTAACGCATCCGATTAGAGGAAATGTATTTAAAAGCATAAAACCATCAAACAGCTGAGAAAAGGAAGCACTCGTATCAAAGGGAAAAGTTTCCCATGACTGGGGCGATTTAGGCCAATGTTCTCATTAGGTTCTTTCGTCAATATAATGACAATAATCGTTCATGATTCCGACATTCCTAATCGATTACGCCTATAAAGGAACCTGCTGAGGAAGCTGGAAAGTCTACCGGGGATTGAAAGCAGTAATCTGGGTAGCAATTTACGTCTTCTCGGAGCCATAGAGCTATGCATGGGAGGAATTGGGCTGTTCAGAGCTGTAAAAACATGGCCAAGGCGGGATGGTATGGGGTCTGTGATGCTCAGCTAATGGCTTTCTAATGTATGAAAGACTGTTTTTTCGGTATGAGTAAGGCTATTCGTGGCTGCCTGTCTGGTAGGTTGGCTAACAACTTTGTAGAGGTAAGTAGAGTAGTATGGTAGTAGTTGACTTAGGAGTCATGATCGTGGTAAAGGCTTTTTTCCTGAAGGCTGGGGGAATGAGCTCCTAGTTGTTTTATGTTTCATCGTCTGGGTAGTTTTTCGTTTGTGAATTTGAGTGCTTATCGAAAGCGACAGATGGCTGACTTCTTAAAAGTTGCTACCCGCGTTGAAAACATTTTCTTCCTATGAGATACGTCATGCATCCTACCTCCACTCAACGTTGCTTTTGCATTTGGATGCGTGCTTGGTCTATTCAGTGGCCTCCAGTGGCTGGTATATGTGGCAACAGTGCAATATTTTTGTTCTCCCAGTAAATTATGACATGGCAGCATAGGCCTAAGAGGGTTGGAGAGTTGGGTCAACCTAGATGCCTTAACTGGGAATTTTGTATTCGGACTGCAGTGAACTAGCCAGGTTCCTTGTCTATGGTAAAGTCCCACCTTGGATCAGTGGTTTCGCATTGTCGCTGTAGTAAGCTTGCAATCAAAACTTGAGTCAGATTCTAACGTGGCTACCCGTCTGGAGCTCAGATTTTCATTGTAGCATGAGGGAAATTCTTCTTTTCGAAAGTTCAAGGGCTGCTTCACAGGAGTAACCATTAAGGAAGAAGTCAGGCCTACATATAAGTGCGTGATGGCAGGGCAGGAGGGAGCGTTCCCTTCGAGGAATGCAGCAGAGGACAAAAGCATTCTGGCATTTAATCTCATCGAATATGAATGAAAACTTTCCTGATGACCACGAGTAGTTGAATTATAATTGTAAGTGAATCGATCTTTGCCATAGTACTGTTAAAGCAAATGAGGAAGGTAGAGGAAAGAAAAGGATCAACCAGATAGTTATGAATGTGAAAGTCTTTGCGGAGGAGATAGGAGTTTAGAGCTGGAGAAGGTAAGGTTCAGGAGAAAAAATCAAGGAGGATAAGCTAAAGGAGGTGGGGAAGTGAATGGCAAGGTAGGCAGAAAAAGATTCACCGCCTACCTTACCATTCACTAATGGAATAGCAGCTCTCGAAGGAGAACCTGAGAGAATGGCAAAGTGTTGAGAAGCTGAAAGTCAGCTTAAGTCGTTGACTGTAACTACTTCGTTTAGCGTGCGTCATTTACTTGGAACCCTACTAACTTCCGTGCCACGAAAGACGTTTTTGAGACGTGGCCATGTGGAGTGATGATTTATTCTTTTGGACCCATTTGAAATCACATGAAAGTGGATGTTATGAATGCATAATATTGTGAATACGAAAACGGTGTTTCGTATTTACGGCTATGAACTGGAATGGCTGAGATTGGTGTCTGTCGAAAGAATAAAAAAACAAGAAGGCTGATAAATGTAGAAATCCTTGGATGATCGGTTTTCACTTAATTCATCACCCATCAGGACTGGATAGGACCCGTTAGTATCGAAAATCTTGACCAATCGGATCTTGCTTGATCACCCGACTGAAGCTATTGTCGAGTGAGCCGTTCAGAATGCCCCAGGTAGAACGGACGGAAAGGAAAGGTGGCTGAGAAAAGGAGTACTTCTGTTTTGAGGAAGACATAGAATTCTTCAATGGACCATAATCAGAAAAAGATGAACCACTAAAAGTTTTACATGAACCACAGGAGGAATAAGGATCTCAAAGGGTCGTATAGGTGGCACTTCAGAAGATTCTATTTTCACGATGATGAGCATCGTAGGAGCAACCTGGAAAGGCGATGCTTAATTAATGTTAGGCTGGCTCAGATCCCGCCCCTCGCTATAAGTTGGATACGCAAATGGCAGCGACAAAACAGTTAATTTATTGGATTGATCAGAATGTAAAACTCTCGCCCTTCTTATGTTTTTCAGCATTTTTTATCTCTCCTTCTGAATTTTGAATTTAAAAAATTCAAATAAAAATCCAGATAAAATAAATAATTTCAATGTGACATAAATGTTGGCGAGAATTTGTAAGAGTGGTACGTTGGAGAAATTGCTTCAGGGAAGCTTCGATAGACTATTCAGTGCTAAAATTCTTGCTGGCCGCAAAATATATTCTCATCGCTCTCGAAATTTTTCATCCAAGCAGGAGCAACTTGAGGCTGTTCGATGTCGGCTTTACTTTTACAAAGTTGTTACGACCTTTTATTGTTCATAAGGGCGCCGACCAAGTACTGTGGGAGCAGAATTTATCAATTAACTCGGTTGTTTGTTTATTTTTCATTTACATATTTCATTGTCTGCCTGTCATGTCTGGTAGAAAGAATTGTAAAAATAAGCCAAGCCTTTGGAAGAGGAGCAAGTAGCAGGGCAACTATTTGTTTAGAAGACCTTTGGCTGTATTAGGGCAGAAGGAACAGAAGAATCAGTCAGATGGTATAACTTTGAATTTGTTCAGGCAAAAATAACCAAAACTGCTTAAGCCTATCAGGGATTCAGCTTTAAAGCTATCCCCTGAGCCTGTACTTGGGGCTGAAATACTGTGGAATTAATTAATCTTCTCGGATAACAAGGGCAAAAAAGGGTAATGAGATAATGAACGCGGCAAAACTCACATCCAAATGTTAATTTGTTTGAGAAAAAAATTGTTGCCCTTAATTTGAGCTCTGAAAATACTGTCTGGAATGAACTACACCATCAATTAGCTCCTCACAAATTAGACCTTTTGTTGAAGTTTTTAATGAGGTCTATATTTCTTTTATTCTAACGATCTTCAAAACTGTTTTCATACTTAACTCTGAAACGTGACAGAAACTAAAAGTCGAACAGCGGAATTTCGCATCGCTTAGTCCGTGTGATTTAAAAAACGCTTTATTCCGCACCAGTAATTTTCAAATGTTTTTAAAAAATGCATGAATTCGGCCGTAGAAGTATTTAATAGAAAGGGAGACAAGTTGCCCATGCGAAGTTCTTTACTTGGCAGGCACATTCGTCAGCTGTCGATGTGAGTCCTGAGCCTTCATGTGGGGAATGGAGATCCTTTTGCATTTGCAACTGCGAAGAGAACCGAGTCCTTTCTGAGCTAAGTAGAGCCCAATGATTTGCGACCCACTTCTTTTCCTTTTTTGACGTCGTTCGTAATTCCCAGAGTAATGAAATCTCGTTCTGACACACATTCACCCTGACGCGAGAGGTATTAATGGGCTCCCATCGCTGCTTTGCGTTAAATTGGTATGGGATCAGTTTTGACGTCAGCGAAATCAAAGCAGTAAAGTTGAGAAAGGAAGGGTTATTCCTCACTCGAGCCCCTCCAAAATAAACAAACGAAAACAATGAGCCGGAAGAATTGGATAAAGATTTCCAGGCGATGTTTTGATGGCTCACCTTTTTTTGAGGTTCTGTCTATCGAAAACAACCTCTGTATACCCCAGATGAAGTTATAGGCAAGATTGTATCTTGCTGGTGTGTTACTGGGCCAGATTACTCCGTCGTAGCAGTTACTGTAGGTGGGTATCAGGCAAGGGCTTTACCCTATTCAGGAAGCTGACAGGCAACGAATCCTAATTCCGGTGGCTAGTGGGTAGTTCTGTGATCGGAGAAAACCTTCCCAAGCAGAAGACAGAAATGATTGGACGGGAATAGGTTAAGAATGATATCTTGAGTGATCTGGCTTCAGCGATTTGTGGAATCCGGGAAAAGAGGTTGAACGTGGGTTGGTGGCGATGTTCGAGCCATATATTTTTAGAAGGAGGGCGGAGAAATGGTAATGAACTCCCACCCTTACCCTTTTCTCAGAAACGGTTTAGAGATTATACCTCTGAAGGAAGAGAGGTGCATCAGTAATGAACTTCTTCCCTACCGTCTACTGTCGGGCACTGTCTCTCATTGTTAAGTGAACATCAGTGACAGGAATCAGGTTAAGCTATGAGTAGGAAAAATGGAGCTTTGACAGGCTGCAATATTTCCGATTGGACCGAGACATTTCTACCAAGATCTGTCTCATCAGGGTAAATCGCCCACTCTATGACAGTAGATTCCCTAACCAAGCTTCAGAAGGGCATAGGGGAAAGTTTATACATAAAATTCCCTCTAGAAACTTAACCTACACTTGTAGGCTTAGTTCGCTTTCGAAGAAAACTGCGAAAGGTGTAGGTAGGAATCTGGAGCACATGAGAAGCCACCCGAGGCTGTCGGTCCGAAAAGCAGCATGGATAAGGTGCTGTTAGTGCTAGAAAATCAGTCACAGCACCCACTACCAGACATTATTTCTGATAAAGGAGGGAATGATGAATGGTTTTTTTTTGGAGCAGAAGAGACTGATACCTTCCGGAGAAGGGTACGTTTGTTGAAATGCCTGATACATGCTGATGATGGCAGCATGTACTTTCCTCTGCAGCGATTGAAATTTCGTCTGAACACCCCTTCGTTGGTATGACCTAGTTCAATATGAGAAATGATTAGCTCAAGAATGCCCTGTAGTTCGAAATTCGTAGATTTTCTCGCTTTTTTCGCGACCAATGTATTACTCTACTTTTTTTGCCTGCTACCTGCCTGCTTTTGTCTGCTGCTTTGATACTTTTGCCCTTGTTTCTAAGAGGTTCATGAAATCACCTCGAACTGCCCTCGAATCGAGGAGTGAAAAGCATGGGTAAGAAATTTTCTGAAATACCAGTTCTCAAATTTTCTCGTTTAATTTCAAAAGCTGAGATCGAGAAAAAACTTCTGAGTATTTTGTAGTAAGCCAGCCAAGATGGAGAAAAAAGAATCTGAATGAATATCGCATACTTTGCACAGTATTTTGCAGAGAATACAAAAGCAGATGGCGAGAACAAAAGTAATTCATCGCTAACGAGGCGAGAACTTTTTGTTTTGTCAATTAACGCATGAATTCGAGCCATTCAGTAAACAAAAAAGCCACTGATGAGCAATATGAGATGTGGAAAATTGGAAAAAAGCCAAGTGTCGCAATAATGTTGAGTAGTGGGCATGAGACTTGTCCATAACTCAGCACACTTGCGTCACTGGTCACCATTCGGCCAGTGCACAGGCCCAGTACACATCAACGTGAGACTATTATTCTAGTAGGATCAAATGCACGTCGCATCCATGTTTGGATTGATGCTTAACCCCTGGGCACCTCATCTACGTGCCCGATGTTGCCAGGCACAGTTTCCCCATGGCCAAGAAGGTGTATTCAAAGGTCTTGGACCGGTATCGCAGGGGAAGGAGATTCCAAGAGAGAAAATAAGTGAGTTGAGAGCCTACCTGCCCGCTGATTGGCATGGGGTAGAAGTCCCGATTCTAAGAGATTCCGATTGAACGTTGAACGGATGGCGCCTTCTTGAGGGCGAGGATTGTCAATGTAATAGTTTTTGATTACAAAACGGGGCGATTGCAACATTCAAGGCTTACTCTAGGCCGTCCAAATGCTTTGGATGTAATTACAAGTGAAGTAGTCGTAGCTTGTGCAACTGCAGAAGCGCTTGGAGTAATAGTGGCAATATTTTCGCGGCTACCAGTCACTTAATGTTAAACGGTTCTCATCTATCTTCCTGGAGCCCCACTCACAATGCTATCTCTTTTTAGTCTCATCTACGACGGGGTCTGGCCTCAGTGGTTTTACCTGCATACTGTTGTTGGTACATCTGAAAACGAATACGGCCTTCGTTGGCACCACATGAGTTGGCGACGGCGGACGTCTGTTCAGAAGTGGCTGCACTCGGGAAGATCTCAAAATCGATCTCTGCTGATGCAAAAACTTCAAAAAACCTGCAGGTATCGTGGTCAGGCCCAGGTTGCAAGTCGGCTGATGAAAAGCTCTGATTAGGACAAGGACTTTTGTAGCAGAAGAATCAGTCACTGATGCAACTATGATGTCGCCTAAAAGTGGGACGAGTTTTGTGGCTAGTAAGGAAGGCCGGTCGAGGGACGTGGTTTCTGAGTTGAGTGGGACTCACTAGGTGCCGCGGTTCCTTGAAGGCACTTCCACCAAAGCCAGTTGTGGATTACGTAGCAATTGAAGCGTGGATGTTACTTGGTTTAGTAGTCCGTAAAGGATCAAATTTTGTTGATTGTCAATGATAAATCTGATTTCCGGATCGCCAAACTTGTTGGGATTTATGCTATTTTGAATTAAAATGGCTACTTGCTGGAATTCGTCATCGTCAGGCTTCAGGCGGAGTAATTTCCGATGGATGGAGTCTTTGAAGGAGATGGTATTTATCTTATCATCAGAAAGAATTGATCCACTCCGCGGTCTTTGCATTTCTGCTAAAATTCTAGAAGGATTTTCTCATTAACGGCTTTAATAGTGTTGGTTTCAAAGGATCAACAGGACAATGCCAACAATGACAAGGTCATTAAGGAGCAGCCACAAACGATGGAGCTTGCCGCTACGTTGTCACCTTCCGTTTACTTGGGTCTGGCAAACCTTCCCACATGAAGCTGGTTTGAAGGCGATTAATGAAGGTGTCCACTAATCCTGACTCGATACTCTCCTAGAGTTTCGACAGTCTCAAGTATCATCCTATGGGGCCATGACGTGAAGAAGTCCACAAGGAGGGTCACGTACAATGTTCCGAACACAGGTTCACGGTCTTAAATTGAGACGAATGGCGCGGCCATAGAGAGTGAAGAACTTCTTTATGGTGCCATTGATACAGTGGACGGCAGAACGTCGTTGACGCAGAACTCGGTCGACATGTTACTGTAATGAATCAGCTAGATTGGAAGTGTCGGAGTGAACATTTTTCAAGCTAACGGAGAGCCTGTAATCACGTCCTTAGCGTCCCCGCCTTATTGTCCAACAAGCTTTCATGAGTCAGCGAATGGCTGTCTCTCAAGCATGATTTGTTGACTTCTTTCCTCCTCTTCAGAAAGAGTGCAGAAGGCTTTTTTCCCTGATCAAAAAACAACATTAGCAAATACAAAAGCTGACATCGTCTAGCGCTCAGATTCTTCGAATGATCTCTGGATTTGTGTTCGTTAATGATGAATTTGAAGAATAAGGATTTTGAAGGCAAAACAAAGGTCCATAGACCTCTATTAAAATTTGATTCTGATTCGATACACTTCGCTGCACTGCTTTCCGTCCACACCACGTCACGTCACTAATTGAAAGGCAGAAACAACCGAAGTTATTTCTCACTATCAAAACAGTTGCACCGTCTGCACCGTTTGCATACGGTACCGTCGCGCGCTATGGTACGCGTAGGAAATAAGAACGGGCGTAAGCTCCTGTAGCTGACGACTTTTCACACTTTGTTGGTGAGACTCGCCAGGAGTCAGTTTCTGGGGAACTCGAGTTCCGTAAAAGCCAATGGCACGAGATTTGGCATAGAATGTGCTAGACAATTCCTCAGTTGCAGAAGCACAGCTACTCTTGATGTTGGAGCTGCATCTTATGCGAGAATGTGTGTTGTGGAAAACCGCAACTACTAAGGGAACAGGAGGATTTGCAAACGCTCCTACATGCTCACCTATTCGTTTATGTAGTTTTGTTCCCGCACTGCACTTTCTCTGCTGCCCGAGGCTTTCTGTCAGTACTATCCCACGTGAACGGGTGAATCGCTAGGAAGACGAATCACTCCTCAGGTCGTCAACCTCTCGATGAAGTTGATATTCCGATCATTTTGAGTTGGAAAAGGTTTCTAATCTCGTTAAAAATTTCGAGAGCGATGTCGTATTGAGAGATAATCCTACTGCACGACTCGGAAAGTCTGTTAACTACGGGATCATTTGTAAGTCACACGGTCAAGGATGCCGTCAAAGACACCTCGGTGAAACCATGAGAGAACTACACAAATTGCGAGGGAAGCATGCAGGAATACCACTAAATATTATCCGTATTGAGAGGCGGTTTGAGAAATTTGTAGGCCTTTCACGGAAAAGATGCAGCTACTAAAGTTTGCTGTCCTCCAGAGCATAAAAGAATTTTTATGCATAGGAAGTTGCTCGAGACAATCTTTATCAAACGATTACCTTCAAGAATAGACAACCGAGAAGAACTCCCACTGACATTGCGATTGAAAGTAAGGCTGGAGAGCAAAAAATGGAGAAATGCTTCAACCCAAAATGGCCTTCGTCGTCTGTGCCCCTTCAGTGAGACTTGTCCGCATTGCTCTTTCGACTTCGTTCTGAATCATATGGAATCTGCATCATCATTGTTTCCAAGGAAAGGCCGAACCGAACGTCCAGTTCCGTGTGACTCAGCACGAGTCTGTGCTTTTTTCGACATAATTTGGCTGTTCGAATTGCAATCAATCGGATATGAGAAGTAGCTTGAGATAAGCGGAAATGGCTACAATTTCCGTGACCAACATCATATAAAGGAGAACGGATAAAGTTTATAAGATTTGATACTGTAGTGGATTTCTGTATGACAGACCAGAACGGAACTGTCTGACCACGGCTAGGGTTCAATGTTTGGTTATGGGCGATTATATAGTGATGTCCATTACGCCTCAAGTGTTATCAAACAAAGTTGGTACTGATAGCGTCATTTGAACTCACAAGAACATTCCAGGTACTTCAGAATTTTCTGGAAAACTGGTTTTCTGGTTATAATAGAATAGCTTTTCGAATAATTTTGAGAAAATGATGCTCTAACGGCAAGGAAAAGAAATGGTACATACGTTGCTTATAGAGTGTTGCAGATGTAGAAAATTCGCTAGTAGCAGCACTAGCAGCCTGTTTCAAATCCCATTAATTCCCAAAAAAGGAGGGTTGTGGGCGCTGTATAAGTCTCGCGCCGAAATTTTGGACTGGGTTGTACGTCAGTCCCATGTAAATCAGATTTCTAGCTTCTTCTCTTTGACCCATTCAGGAATTCTTTGACGTCATATGCATAATCCCAACAACCAAAATTTTCTCCCCAGCTTGCGAATCGTCTCCCATCCTATTCCACAAACTTCCCAGTCGTAACTGACCATAGAGACTGAAACAAAATGAATACATTCAAAGGAAGCTCTAAGCACTTTGCAATGGCACCGTATCTCCTTGTTTACATACGACTTTGCTCTGATATAGGCTCTCTCAGTGGTTGTCGAATTTTCGGATTCTCACTGATTTCGAGTGACACCTCGTTGGGCTTTGGAGTAGCCCAAACCCCATTTTCCAGATACCCCTACGGTACAATCCACAGTGTCAAGACCTGGGGAAGAGGATGACCAACTCTCTGTAGTGATGAAGTCCGGTGGATGGTCACTTTGAACAGTTTCGGCCTTTCCGAGGGCGGCGATGTCTTGCTGATACGTCAAGGATTAAACCAATAAAGATTGTTCCTAAGGCTGCAGCTTGTTATGAAGAATGGTATTCAAGAGGTGCTTCTTGCCAATTTCTGCCTTCGGCTAGGCGAACATTAGCAGAGCCTTGCCGGTGTTACACGCTCCAGCTCAAATGAGGACGGGCAGTAGGAACGGTTTTGCGTAATCGATCCGCAGACCATTTACCTAGTTATAACAGTTCTGGCGTTCTTCATACATTCTATTGTTCCTGTATTTCTTACTTGCTGCTGCATTTTGCCACATTCCTTCAAGCGCGGCGTCTTCTCGCCACGACGCAACAATTTAGTTCTTACTGCACCATACCCAGCCCAAATCATTACCTGAGCCAGGTGAGCCATTCGACTGATGGTCCCACTTTACATAACAGCTTCTTGGAATGTTCTAGAAAGTCTTGGCGATCAGAAGCATCTCTGACGCCGATGAATTTCTAGCCGAAAAACACTGCCTGGAGATCCCGTCACCACGGCCCCTTGGTAAATCGGGCTTGAACTGCTTCAGACGTGATTGCTCGTTCCCGTTCGGAAAAACAGCTGCTTTCTGGAAACGATCAGGGCTTAACTTGACTCTGGTAATTGTTCATACGGCATACTCCACTTCAGCTCTCCGGCCATCTGACGCTTGCTGCCCGGACTCTTTCAGAAGACCGAACTTGATTCGTCATCATAGTTATTACCATCGTTACACAACTTGAATCGTCATAATGTCTTTAACTAGCTCTTTATTTGTTCGATCACCACCCGAATCAAACCGAGAAATAGGCTCCTGCCATTCCGATTATGCAGCTATGGAGATGTATGTGCAGATTTCTTCTCTGTAGCTTTGCAGCCAATGGATAATTACAAAACTCATTATGATGCTACTAACTTATTATGTCCATGATATCGCTCCAGAACATCTAGCGAAGCGCGAAAATCTAATCATGATCTAATGAATGGGTAGTAATTATATACTTTCATCGCACCTGGTATAGCTTATCTAGGGAGATACTGGTTTGTCATAAATACTCTTTCCGAGTATATAACTGATACCCATTCGTCAAACACTGTAAAAGCCATGAAAGTGTTGAAACTAATTAGTTAATTTGATATCTGATGTCAGGGCATCTGATTATAGGCCACTACTCCCCGGTAAGTCCTTAAGTGGCTAGTAGTTCAGAGATTACAAAATTTATTCCAGAGAACCATCACCACGTTATGGAAAATGTCTTCATAAATTATTAAAGATGTCTGGGGCACCACGTCGCTTCCGGATTGCCGCGATGCACTTAGGTCATTTCCGGCAAACCTATGTAAATCCCATAGAGTCTAAAGGGGACAGTGAGATCAAAAAATAATGTGATAAAAATAGGAGTCGCCTACGTAATCGCTCAACAGCAGGCAATGAAGGGCCAACAGGGATCAAGTAGAATAACTCCAGGCAGAATTTTGGAATCTAAATGAGTTGAAGGAACACGATCTCTGTATTTCCCAAGACTTTAAAAAGGGTTTTTGCCTGAGCGAAAGAGATAGTTAATATAATTACAGGATTCGGAATTGAATATACTTGAAAATTATGCATGAAAATCTTCCAGTGTTTACAACAAAATACTTTGAAAAAACTCTATGGTGCCACGGTGGGCGGGATTTGTTGTGAGGGTGGAGTTGGTGTAACCTAACATGATATGCCACACTTTTTTGCTTCCTAACCGATTATGCATCTCATCAATAAACATACGGCTAAAGAACAAAAATTTGATATCTGACGCGGAAGTATAAATTTCTCGTGAGACTCTACCAAAGGCTTTCCAATAAACGCCCAAAACCAAATATCCATGTCGAATGTTTCCTAACAAGTGGTGTTTTCACCTCACAGTGTCTACAAGGTAGTAGCAAATCCGCCTTTGAGTATGGCTTGTTGCGGCTTTCAGTCCCTATGATTTGGACTGGATGGCGAGTGCATGGCACGTTCCCATAAGGTTGAGAACTCGCCTCTTGTCTTGTAGAGTAGTAGAAGGGGGACCTGCGTGGGTTGAAGAATGCGAAATGATCTTTGGCATAAAAATCATCAATTTTTCATCAACTACTCGTTTGCGTTCCACTGATTCGCTTGGTAAATCACTCGTGTGACACGAAGGGGTAGCCTCACGTCTGGAAACCGGAAGTCAAGGGGGTAGTTCCTGGAAGTCAAGAGAAAAGTTAATGTTGGGATTATAGGGAATGTGTTCTACGCTTGGCCATAGCATCTGCCATTTATGCGTGAGGCAAATGAGTTCGTTTCGAAGAATTGATATGCTTTTCTAAAAAGGGAGTTCAGAGAGCAACCTTCACGTTCAGAACGTGCAGGCTGAATTGATCCGTCAATGAGGGATCATTCTTTTCACAGACCACGTTGATTTGAATGAATTTGCACCTGCACTCTTGTGAGCTTATCTGGATAGGATTATGAACAGTTGCGACTACTCAATCGGGATGGCAAACCTTAACCTGAGCGGATATCGGTAGTGTAGGGGTAAACAGCACGGTGCCTGGAGCACTAGTGCGAGTTTAAGTTTCATCCAAGGCCAAGCTTTGGCCTCCAAGTCGTCATCCCCGTGTCCCCGTGAGGCCTAAACCTGAACATCAACTGAGGTTTAGAACAAGTTCCTTCCATTTCCCCGTTCCCTACCCCCCCCCCCCCCCCCCCTCACCCATTGTACAACTTCTGATTATATCAGAAGTGTCAGTCTAGTACGATGCTGATTTGGACGGTTACAAAAACTTTGGCACAGTGAACTTTCCACGGTTCCGGCCACTAGAAGCGAGTAGCTCGAATAGTTATGGATGAAATAATATTCTTCTATTGCATTTGTGAACGGTGCACTATCACGCATATATGGTCCGGCGATCAGATCCCGAATCGATATCTGCCCAGGCCAACGAAGCTGGTGTCCACAAGGGATTGGTTTATCGGTACCATGTTTGTCTGAGAAGGAAAAGCATTGACTTGTACACTGGTTGACCATCAGGACTTCAACGAAACAAAACACTGAACTATGAAGAAAATACTTTCAAACGCATACAAATCCCGAGAACCGCCACCGACCTAAAAAAAATTCATTCTGTTATTGTTTAGTATAAGCTATGTTTTGGTGTTTACAAATAAAACTTGGATTTTAGTACTTAGAACTTTCACTTCTCTAATGAGAGTCCCAAGTTCAGAGTAAGATGGATCCCAAGTTAGCACGAATAACCTACAGGTGGTATGCATGGCTCTGAGAAAGTGAACGATCATCGCTTGTGGGAAGGATGACTATTCCAAGAAATTCTGAAAGGGGTAACTTCGAAACTGTTCTCTTTACCAGCAGTCTATGAAAACTGTAAACAACTGATTGAATGGAAAGAAATGAAAGAGCCGCTAATGAGGGACTTCTTCTTGGCTGCACATCTTTTACTCGTTAGATGCTAAATACAATGAATAGATATCTCATCTTGTTTCTGAATGATGTAAATATTTTATTTTGAAGTAACTCAGGCATAAATGGCCTAGGAATTTGGCTTGTTTTTTGTTTACCATTGCGCTCTTTCTAGGAAAGATTGGCTCAAAATACAGGGAATTCAGTAGATGAAGCTCTATCTGTTTAGGCAAAGGCTGGTGCAGCTCAGCACCAACAACGGGTATTCTTAGCTGCAATCAAGATTCGCTATATGCATCATGTCGAAGAGATGGAGGTGGCAAATGGCTCGCAGTCATACTTACATGGTCCGGGATCGAATCCCTATTTGATATCTGCCCCAGCCAACAAGTGCTTCAATCCCCTCAGGATTGGTCAATTGGTATCCCATCCCTCTGACGGGATTTGTTGACCCCTCAAGGCTTTATCTTTTTTATATCCGTTAAGGGCTCTACTAGGTGGACATCATTTGCACTTCCATGTGGGTGTAGAAGCCCTAGAAAAACCGTTGTATGGGTATTGGAAAAGAATGGCCAACGCTTCTCCGTGCTCGTCCAGACAGATCGTTGGTGACGCTTCTCGGATGTGCTGTATCAAAAATTCTCGAGACATCGATTTCGATAGATTCGTGATATCGTGGTCTCTCATTGTAAGAGGACCTCGAGAAACCTAGTCAGATGAGAGGCCGAAGTTCCAAGGAGTGGCTAACCTGCCGTGCCATTTCATTGCTAATGAAATGCACTGTCAGGTCGCTCCGTTCGCTGATCTGCTGAATCCAAGTCCTCGCATTTTCTTGGACATATCAGATGAAAGGGGGAAGGCCATCAATCCTAGCATATACGGTTAAATGTCTTCCTTGTGTTAGAGTCCACCTTGCTTCTTATTGTTAGATGATGTCACAGCCGTTTGCTTTCTTATGATTTGAATTGGATAAGCCTTCTATAATGGAGAAAGGTATATGACGAAGCAGTTCTCGATAGTGACCTTCATGGGAGCATGTTCTCTACTGACGAACGACGGGAAGCCATCCCATTGTGGGTCTTCTCTGTTCTCTATAGGTCTTCCCTTTCCTTTAAGAGTTTTCCCTAAAGGAGGTCTCTTCGAGAAAGATTTGTCTTTGATGTTTCAACAAAGTTTCTCAATATGAATGAATCGTCATCATAAAGTTCGTTTGGAGAAGATTTACACCGTTGGAGTAAAATTAATGCGGTTATGAGTTTTCCGAAGATATGGGAGCCAATAAGTAGTTGAACGGTGAACCATGAGAAGGCCTCATTCTTTGGTTTCTAGTACTGCTCCAATAACTTTCTTGGTTATCTTGGACAGTAATCCCTTCATAATGACCGAGATAACGTTATTCTTCCGAAAGGATAATACAGCTTGTATTCAGCACAATAGCCAGTCTAATCCTGATTTCGTCCTATGAGAGGGACAAAGTATTCCTATTGCGCAAACTTCCATGGTTTACCTCAACAGGGTGTTGGCTGGTGTTTGTGGTAGCGCCTTCATTTCTTTTCGCTCCATCAGGCTAACTTAGACTCGCTTTCCAATATTCTTTATTCTCGCGGTCTTCCTAAGATCATCTCGACTTTGTAAATGCCGGTACCTCGAGCATTTTGCCTATACTACCCCTATAAGAAGATTTTCGAGGTTCAGGGCACCGTCTATTTGATTCTGCACAGAGAATGTGGCGAAATGTACATATGTGAAGAAGCCATCTCTGAAACATTCGTTTGAACGAAATCAGGAAGCCACAATAACGGCCAATCCCACATCCAATCGAAATTTTCATTTTAGCCTTGTCGCCTGTAGCTGCACTCTCCCTTATTTGTTTTGTTCTATCACGCGATGCATCATGTCACAGCTACATATACATGCAACTATTGCAATTGGAAGGCCTAAAGAGGACCCCGAAAGAAGAGAGATTGAAAGCGAACTAGTGAAAAATGTTTGAAGAGCTTCAAAAACTGAGAACCACAAAGCAATTACATCATTTTTATAATTCTCAGAGTAACAGCATTATAATATTATAATACGCAGTGGTAGAATATATTCAAGGTGTTATATTTTTAATGAGGCTCACTTTTCGACAAGTCGCCTATCTCACAGCCTGGAAGCCAAAATTGAATGAAAGCGTACGTCCTGAACAGTCTGTGGGAGGAAAAAAGAATTTGGCAAGTAGGACATTGCATTGCGGTCAGTTTTACAAGATGCTAAAGTTGAGCTAGTTCCCACAGGGGTTAGGGATAGTGGTGGGGGAAGAGTAATTCCCATTTCCAGAGGGGGTCACTAATAGTGACAGTCAAGGAATACTGCAACACAGTCCTGAGAATGACACTTTTTCTTTCGCCTTCTCTTTTGCTACCGCTCTTCTCCATCTACTTTGTTCCATGGTCGCAAAGTAGTAAAAATTTAATCAATCAGCGAAAAGATGATGAAATGGGGACCGTAGGGATTGTACTAATATTCGGATCGGGGAAAAGAACTAGTACTGACAACCGCTTTTATCCGGCCTGATCGGATTGGAAAAGTAGTGGCGGCATGGTGATAGCGAAGGGGAAGTGGATCTATTATTTGATATTCAAGGACACGGTGGAGGTGTTTATGAGAAACATTGGATGATGGTGCAGTCGTTTGCTAATCTTCTTTCGCCACAAGACATTTTTGATAAATCGCTTACAGCACCCAGGGAGCTCAATGGATCTGTTCTGTAAGTCCCAATATTTGCTGAATATAGCATCAATCTGAGGAAGAATACCTGAAATATGTCCCTAGATACGATAGGATAAAATGAGCAAACTAGAGTTTGGAAAGACGTTGGCGAGCCTAAAAGGAGTGCGTAAGAGGCGGAGTTACGAAGGAACTCACCTCCTTCTCCTTCAATCCTATTCTCGATGGGCTGGGGAATGTGAAAAGTTCTGAAAAGGATAATAATGTCATAAGTGCTAGGACTCATTTTACCTGTGTAAAAGGATGGCAGTACGTGTCTCGAGGTGCTGGAATAGCCCTAGTATTTCTTTGTTGAGCTTCCTCGACATTAAGTAGTTCGCAAACCTTATGGTTCCGTTCCTTCGACATCTTGATCCTTGGTATTAGTCCTCATTAGCATGCACGCTGGACCAGGCAACATTAGTCAGCTTGACACGATCTTCTTTTTTTCTAGAGCGGGAGGAAGCTGAAAACTTTAGTTCACTGTTCTTTGTTCTTTGTTCTTTCTGACGATTGTATTGAAGAGGTGGCGGTACACAAAACGCCGCGAAGCACATCTTTCCTTACATTTATATGAACGAATGGGCTTACTCATGCATGGGCTCACAAGGATAGGGGCAACAAGTAAAGGTTCCAAAGAGAGAGCTAGAGACCTAGTAGAAGCATTAGAAATCAGTAGAGGTACGTACCACGCCTAGGAGAGTCACTTTAATCAAGTCAGACCACGGTATTCATACAGTGCAATAATTAATCCCAAGCACATTGAAGAAAATCGCTCACGTTCTCGGCGACCATGTTCGTGTGTCTACCCACTGCTCACTCTGAGTAGCATGGGATTATCTTTTCTCCGATTCCTTCCTCCAGATCCCGAAACAGTGTCGAACTCAGGCGCCCGAAGGATTTCTTATGAGGTATGAGTCGAATTATGACTTGACTCGCCCAATATACCTCTCAAGTAAGAGTTTGTTAAGCAAGGGACAGTCTTCAGTGGACTCTCTCCACTTCTATCCGAGATCATAGAGGATGTTCAGATTTTCAAAGAGCCACCCCTTGTATGATAATATAAATTTGAGCATGCTCTAAAGACCACAATCATTGGAACATACCTCTTTGTGTATGCAGCCATTTTTCCCCCATCAAAATGCAAAGCCCAGTGAACTATGTATGTACTCGAGCTGCCTCTGCCCACGTTTCCTTCGATAGTGGACAGAAATTTAATGGGGTCCGAAGTTGTAAAGGAGTTGCAGTCGATTCCAGTCATCAGCTCCGCTGTCATAAATTTTCTTTAGGAAATTCATGCCAGCGACAGTATCCGCAAGTTACACATTCAAGAAATGCGATCGTAAGTGAAGGTAATACTCGCGGCTTTTATGATGAAAGAAGGTTCGGCACTATTTACCCTTTACTGCCCCACCTTGTCGGGAATGGGCTGGATTTCTACCGAATTTTTTCAAAGAAGATGAAACCGGCTAGAAACCTGCCTACAGGGGTTATTTGACCCGTAGAACACGAATATTGCATCCATTTGTCATAAAGATGCCTAGCGCTGGCGCTACAGGCGCTTGCGCCAAATCGCTGGGTCGCCGCTCTTGCTGAAAACTTGCCCCTAACTAATGTCCCAGGCGTTTTCATGATGAGTGAGTGCGATCTTCGTGTTCCATGGGTCAAATTACCCCTCTAGGCAAGTTTCTAGCCGGTTTCATCTTCTTTGAAAAAATTCGGTAGAAATCCAGCCCTTTCTCGACAGAGTGGGGCAGTAAAGGGTAAATAGTGCCGAAGGTTTTTCAGTTCGCAGTATTTACATCCAAAATTGAAACTGATTTCCCAGCTTTTTGTGGCTGATTGGACTGTTTGTTGAGAGTTTCCTTGCCATATCAATTAACTGATCCCCCAGATAGCACGCGGGACATTGTCGGGTCAAAAATCGACAACGACAGGGCATTTGAACGGCTCAAAACGGCTTGACCGGCATTTACACCCAAAAGTGGCCATGTTATGATGGCCTTCTGGAAGATGTACCATTCATAATGGGGCGTCACGACGCAAGCGAATAGTATGTTCGTGTGAGAGACACCCAGACAGTTACAGAAACATGTTCTCGTACATCCCTTTCCTTACTACTTCTCTGAAGCCCTATATTTCCCGAATTTTGCCAATTTTCTTTTCTTCTTTTTTTCTCTTGCTTCACCAATTTTTACGCTTTTCTGCAACATACTTCCATTATGGATACCTCAGGGCTATTGTGTAAGCCTTCAAAGCCTTGAACCCTTTCGGTCGGGCCTAGAGAAGTACCGTTCTCCATCGTAGAATCATAGAGTTCTGTCATAGTCATACTTCCACCGTTTTTTTTTCTCATCGCCCATCAGCCCAAGTTCATGCTTAACTGCACAATTATTACAACAGTTGTCCTACTGCTGTTACCATAATGGCATTTCCCACACGTGTGACGTATGCTGGCTGTTTCGATGTAGATTTGCTCGTTTCCCCTCTTACATTACTGAAGGATGTAAGTGTGCTCATCGAATCCATCAAAATAACCCAAGCATGGTTGACACCTGAAAACAGCAAAGAAGAATGGCTCACCGAGAAGGGAAATCCTTCAAACAAAGAAGGAAAATGTGGGAAGCTTACGGGAAAGAACAATCCTAAAATTCATCTTCAACATCGGACTATTATAAAAACATTTTGACATTTCAAGTATTTTTAAAGGCGTGGCAGATAACGCTTTGCAAAACTTGTTAAAGGGTGCGCCATGCATTTGATTCTCTTTCAGATTGCTGTGTTCAGTGGACTGGAATTCGATGATATTGATGACTCGTGAGGGTTCCAGCTACAAATTAGTGTTCTGGAAAAAAGTTTTATTTTTCAATGAAGGTCGAAAGCGTACTGCGTATTCCGAATGAAGATTGTCAAACGTTGAGTGCTTTACGGGCCAAATATTGCTTCATAACTCCAGGTGTGTAAGGGAACTCGAGGAGTGATGAACTTTGGGTGTGGGAGGTTATGATCTGCAGTGGTCTTACTGGTATTTCGTTATATTCCGACGGATATTCCAACGGCTATTTTTTAGGTCTCTTCTGATTGTTGACTGTAGAGTAGTCCCTATGAAAAATGTAGAATGAGACAGGAGAAGTTCAACCCTTGTCGGCCCAATCTCTCCGGTCAATGAAGACCCCTTGTCAGATAGTAATGATACAAAATTCTTTTGGAAAAGTCGTAGGAAGCGATCAACAGAGCAAATCACTCATCTCTGTAGCAAAAGGCTTCATATTGCTCGGGTAGAGGTCCATTCATTTATCTTCCTTGAAGCTCACCTGAGTTACCTGAGTAATGGTGCTATGCAACTTCTTCTGAGTATTCTATCTGCTAACTAGAAATTGATTATCATTCTCATTATTATGCCTTTAAATGCAGCGATGTGGAAGTCCTGTTACGATGTGAAAAACTGTTCACGCTTATTTTGGCTATGATTTCAAGCATCGCTGGCCTGCTCCCACCTGATTCACTAGTATACTGTAGAACTAGCAAAAATTTCAGTCGCAGTTCATTGAATACCGTTTTCGTCAGGAGCATTTAATAAAGTTCAACGGTGGGGAACGTAAAAATACGGTAAAAATAGGTAACTTATTAGGTGAGATTTATAGACGATTTTGTTTTTATGGTTTGTGGCCCCCTTATGATCCGTGATAAAGCAGGTGGGCACTCTCTAAGAGACTGGATTGAACCGTGCGGTACAATATCTAGAAATTGAAGTAAAAATAAAGCGGAGATCACAATCTTCACTTCAAAAGATGATTTATAATGAATAAATTCATTATAAAAGAACATATGCGGAATCCCTTGTGATATTCACCTCTATGAATAATTTGTAATTGTCGAAGGAATATTGATAAGACTCCAGCTATCAAAGTCTAAATAAAGAGAAAGAATAAAAAAATTTGGCACTACATATTTACCCTTTACTGCCCCACTTTCTCGAAAATGGGGTGGTTGCTATCGGATTTTTTTCAAGATGATGAAACCGACTAGAAACTTGCCCAGAGGAGTAATCTGACTCGTAGAACACGAATATCGGGGTCCGGGAACTTCTTCCCTAACACGGCATCGCATACGCCGCACCCGCTGCCTATCGCAGGATTGCGATGGAAGATTGGAGCGCGCAACTTATGAGATAGGGAGTGGTTTAATTATTTGAAGTGGCTAGCCGCTCTTTTCAATTCCAATGCGGTCTTGATCGTCGTTTATGTAGGAGGAGTCATTTTAATTAATCAACTCTAATAAACATGAAAACTAAAAAGAAACAGAAGAAAAAATGATAAAATTCAGTGAAAAAGAAGCCAGTCAAGGAAAAATATCGCGTTCTATCGATTGGCGGGAGGCGGGGTGAGTACGGTAATTGCAGTGGCACTTGCCGCATGCCGCAAGGGAGAATGCCGCAATCGGGGAGAAGTTCCGTTACCCCGAACATCGCATCCACTCGTCATGAAGATGCCTAGCGCTCGCGCCACAGGCGCCGGCGCCAAATGGAGCTGGGCCACCAATCTTGCTGAAAATAGAACACTTCATGACGAATAGATGCGATACTCGTGTTGTACGGGTCATATTACCCCACTAGGCAAGCTTTTAGTCGGTTTCATCTTTTTGAAAAAAATTTGATAGAATTCATCCCGTTCTCGAAAAAGTGGGGCAGGGCAGTGAGGGGTGAATAGTGCCAAAAATTTTAATTGAAAAGGTGAATATGTTTTTTATCTTCTTCCTGTCTACTCCAGAATGCACTCATATTTCCAGTTCCCATTCAGAATTTTAGCAATGATGGAATGCATTTTGGGCTCAAATGACGAGTGGGGCAAATCTGTTATCTGGCAGTGGTATAATCCTACCAAACAGGTCCAACACTTTACAGGGTGCGCCATAAATATGGTAACAACTTTTCGGATGTGCGTAATTTCCTTGTTTGGCGAGTTTCTCCAAAACTGTACCTCCCCTTATGTTCATGATATACCTTAGCCAACATATGTTCTTTGTTACCCCCGCCTCGTCAAATTCCGAAAAATGGTGGAGCCTCGCAGACAACCACCGACCGTTCCGCTTTTGCGCGCATTTGGTGAATCCTTCCCCGGGATCGTTCCTCAATTCAACATTTCCCACATGACAGCCTCTTGAATCGTGTAGCGTAGACAGGTTAAAAACAAATCTCAAAATGGTGGTCTTCTCTCTTATACGACCCTTTTTCCGAAGACATTTTTTTGGAAAGGAGTATGATGCAGAACATGCAGAAACACGTGAAAAATGACAGCTGATTTGTTTGTATGTTCTTCTCAAAGGATAGACTCTACCCTGAGTAAATACAATTGTATCCAAACAGGATTCGAAAGCCTTTTAAGCATTTTGACGAGAGGAAGTTGAAAAGAAAGAACATTTGTTACGCGCCACTTGCGTGCGGCACGCGCCTAGGCAGACTTTTTTCTCACTGAAGAGTGATTAGCGTGGAAGAAATGTTGAGATCTCAAAGTACACGTATAGTTCCCACTACGAGTGCTGAAGCCGATGAGAAGAGTCAGGCCGCCTCTCAAAGCCATTTTCTCTCTTTTATGATAGTTTGGGCTAGAATCCCTACCATCACAGCGATATCGCAATTTTTGTTCGAGGAAAGTACAAAGCTTAATCCGACCCTCTTAAGAAGGGTTCTTCTGGAAGGATGCAGCTGAGGGTCAAAGATTTTTCTAATGGTACGACTTGAAAACTGCATTGCACTTGCTCACGAATGGGAAAAGACCAAGACTGGTGGTGAGGAAATGTTCGCGACTCAATCCCAGCTTGCAATCTTCCTACGAATTTGCCGGACCACAATGTGATGGGTCGCCAGATATAGTCCATGCTAGAGAGGAAAGCCTGCGCTTCAAAACGCACCACTGCTGCTGCTCCTAAGAAATCACTGAAAAAAGCCTGGGCTGGAATTTTCCAAGAAACTCTGCGTGCCACTGTCGATGAGTAGCCGGAGAAACTTTGAGCTATAATTAGTACAGGAAATAGTTATATAAGATGGCGGTGTGTTCGTTTTGTAGATGTGATGCACAGTAAATAATACACCAAAATTGGTTATGTTTCAACATGAACTACGGTTTCTAGAGGCCAATATTTTTGTTACCATATTTATGGCGCACCCTGTATTTGATCCCGGAGTAATAAAGGACAAGGCTGATCAGAAGGAAATGAAATGAGCAGGAGCCTCGGTTCCCATTTACTCGCAAATGGTGAACTTCTTAGTAAAATTTTTTTCGAGGACTTGCTTCGTAATGAAGTTTCTGAGGCATTAATGCTCGTACAAGAGCTAAAAAAGTGAGCCTTGTACATATATAGAACTTCTGTGCCACCGATGAGTAAGGATAGTTTGATTCCAAACTAACTGAATGCGAAGGACTGTAGGGGTTCAGTAATTCAGGTAAAGTTCCATACGTTACTGTCCAACTTCGACGGAGGTCGTGGTTTTTGAGAACCGTGTGGGTGATTTGTGTACATTGGAATAGCTCTAACCAACTCTACTATTTGTGCCCACTCGTACCGCCTGCCCATGCCAGAATGAGCAATTCTCACCATGTTCAACAGTTTTTCAAATTTCCTACTTTATTCTAGGGCGACGTCGTTTTATCGGTCGAAGGAACAGGAAATTGTGGAAACAATTGATAAGAAAACAAGGAGGATGAGATGGCTTAGATCTGATCTGAAAGGATGGACGTCCTGAGACAGAAATAGTCACTGAACGTGCAGGTCTCCTTTTCATCATGGATGCAGCATGGTCATTTTCGATTGTCTTCGAAAACAGCTCTCATGCTCCGTTCTCAGTTAACTAAACCTCTCATACCATCATCTTGCGATTTGCTAAATCTGCAAAAAGCGTGCAAGGCAATATGAGGAGGTTTTCTCGTCTACGTCATGGGGCCATTCCTAGCTAGTGCTCGTGCCATTTGGGGCCCAGCTATTGTCCAGACCATAGTGATCACGTGTCGGAATGCTCCAGACGGACGAATTTGGGCTAACACGAACTGCGCCGGTCCGTTCATATCACATTGTTGTCAAAGGGGAGGTTGTTGTTCTAGTGACCTTTTTCAATCGGCCGCATACACGTGACTGAAAATGCCGTCACTTCCCATGTCCATCACCTTCTTGATTTCGTCATGATGCTTACCTGAGTGAAAAATTGTTGCCACCGAGAAAGTCACGTGGGATGACGCTATGCGAAGGAGCCAAAGAAATTTTTTTGTGGTCTGCGTGAAAGTTGGTTTTGAGACACGGGGAAACTTCCAGAAGTAAACAGTTACAGAGTAGTCGCATGACTTGACATTCAAGTTGCTCAATCCAGATACTTGTCTCCAAACCAAACAACAGTCTCTGATAGAATAAAAATTTTCCTCTTTGTCGATCACATTTCAGGATGCGCCATGCACTCGGTTCTGAAATTATTCAAACGTGTGCCAGGCATGTTGCGGTTCCGTGCCTTCAATCCCAAAATGATATTGGTTTGAGGTGGTGACTGCTGATTGGACCCTATTGCAGTATTGAGCTCATACCCATGCTTCTCCAGGATGACTGAGTTCTCCAGGATTTCAGGATTCCCGAATTCTAGGTCCCGTTCTCCTAGAACAGGTCTTGGCAATGGGAAGTGCTCCTCTAACACTTCCTTTAAAAGGAGAAATCTTTAGTGAATGGAAGCGCGATCAGTCCTAGAGTGTAGCCAACCAGTTTTTATTTCCTTTTTTACTCAATGACAAGTTTTGATCGCCAAGGTTTGGGTTATTTCAAAGTGCAGTAAGCTCGACGGGAACAGATGCTCATTGACGACAACGTAATTTGATCGTTCATACACCTCAACCTGGGTGTGGTCGGATGGGCGGCTTCCAGGAACTCGTGCTAACATTTTCTTAGAAAACTAAAAGAAATGAATGTTCTGGATTACCGTTACTGGCCAATAGAGGACCGTAGGATAGAAAGTACTCGAGTACCGTGTTTTGAATCCCGCGTAAGAAATGATATGAAAGAGGTAGTGGATCATCTCCTGTTCACAGCCTTCCTCGTACAGCTGACTCTTCTAGTGTAGTGCCTGTCACAACAAATTCTTTCAGCAGCTAAAAATAGCATGTTGGAAATAGCATCAGTCAATAAGCTTCGCCCCCACCATTCTGAAGCTATCTGAAGCTAATTTTGGAAGAGAATGGGCCATACAAAAAGGAAATTTTCTTAGTTTTGGGCTTAAAAAAAGCAGAAAATAGGAGAGAGAGAGGATTTTAGTGATTCTTACGACCATTTAAGGTATAATACGGTCGTTCTTGATAAAGTACCCACCATGCTTGAATGAAATTCCAAAATTTTTTTACATATTTTGGGGCCCAGGGAGGAGATAGCATGTAAAGCAGGGCGAAGTTTTTCCCTCGGTCATTGAGGTTAGTATTATACCATGGCAGCCATTCGTTTTGCAGAGGCTTTGGCCATTCTCCCTTGTAGGCTAGTTTGAAGGCTGAATCTGAGACCAAACATCTAGTGGGAGTTGACCAGAAACAACAGGTCCTTTGTTCACCCTTGTCTTTTAGAAAATAGTTGCTGGATGGGGAGTTTTGATGGCAGCACTATTCCATATTTCCCCCAAAATGTCCCCAAGCTTTTCAGACTAGATTAGAATTCATGTGCGTGGCTTACTCCTGGGAAACTGATATGACGTCCCTTTCTTCCTCGTACTGTATGTTTTGATGATGGTCCTCCGCTGCCGAGGGTAAAGTTGACTGAAGCAACGGAATAAGCCATATTTAGCTAGGAGGGGTTATCTGCAATGATTACAACATTCAACCTATTTATTACTGCGTAATATTTTTGTAGTGTCTCTTTTAGATTCTCATCACTGATATCGTCATGTTTGTTACTGAGGCAACGAAATAAGCCATATTTAGCTTCGCGGATGTTATATTTATTTAGCTCCTGAGCGAGAGGAAAAATCATCAATCTGTAAAATACATGGAAAACTGACCACTGGATTTATAGATCATTTGATTTAACGAGGACGGTGGTGGTCTAGTGGCAAGTGGCGTACTACCTCTCACCCACGGTCATGGGTTCGAATCTCGGTCCGATATCCGCCTCAGCCAACCAGGCCTTTCTCTCCTCCGGGGTCATTTAGTCCGTTCTAAACTCGTCTGGGAGGATAAAACCACTGATTTGTACATCGGCTGACCGCCGTAAGTCACTGTCCGCTCGGAAATCTTTAGAGGTGCTGCTGATTGAATTAAATTTTTTTGGGAATTCAACTAGTAACTTGGGAGCCTGTTGATATAATAAGGCACTGCGAATGCTCAGAATTACTATAATCATTCATCTATCGGCTTTTCCGAAGAGTGAACTGAATGCATGGCGCATCAAGATTCAGGTTCCCATGGGTTTATGTCTATGGGATCCGATCTCCTATGATGAGAGCTTTCTATGAGTGTCTGTGCAGACGTAGCCATGCTCACAGCCCCCCCCCCCCCTTATTTTTTTTATGTACAAAATGCTTTTGCCTGAAGAAGCGGCTTTTTCGGGTTGAAGAAGACTGTTTACCCAGCAAGGAAAACAGTGAGTAATGTGATGCATTAGTTACATGTTAATTTGATAACGATATCCCTAGAGTAGGGGTTTCCGGTTTGAACACTTGCTAGGGAGCATGAAATTAGTGTGGAATTTGCAGAAAGGTATTCATGGAATTCCATCCGACACGGACCCACCTCTGTATCTACCCGTCGCATGTATGACGACAGGCGAGAATTCCGGTTATCACACCGAACTGCGACGTAACTCACCATCAGTACAGTTTTCTTGATTAGAACTTGAACACAGCTGAGTCAACGTTTATTACACTGTAGAAGTGAAATATTTGTTCAAGTTGAAATGGGAATACGGTAGAAAACTTTGTAAAAACAGCCTGAAAAAGTGGGAAGAACAGTTTTCCAAACTTGCATCATCATACTGTAGACTTTAAAGACCTCAGGCGAAAATGTCCTAAGTTAGCCACCTAAGCTTCCTAAAGATCTCACCCTATCAACTGGGTATTATCTCTATGGCTCTGAAAGTTTCAGAACACCTGGAAAAGTGATTAACCTACTGTTGCTTCGGTATCTTCTCTCGATGGTCCATAAAGAGGATAGCCCCTTTATAGTCTCGGCTATTGAATTTTTTGATGATTTGATCGAGAAAGTCTATTAAAAAGTGATTACGTTGAATGCTCTTCAAATTGATAAAAGCATAGGTACATGAGTCCAGGAAGGTTCTTATTGATGGATTGCCGATGGGCCACGGGTTTCATGGCTAACCAGCCAATCAGAATGTGCTCAGCCGATAGTCCGTCTTTAGTCCACTCTCTTCGAGAAAAACTTCTTGGATCCAAGTTGCCGCGATTTCTTAGAGCTCCAGAAGTAAGGATTGACTACAGATAGTGTGACGGCTAACTGGTCTGACTGAAGTTGTCTCAACTACAACTGATAATTTCTTTTCACTGTTTCGTTTATCAAGTCGGCTACATTACTTGCTTGGGTGAGATAAATAATACGTAGTCATATAAAATCAATTTTTTTCAAAATCTCAGAGTGAGCAGAAAAAATCGCTAGAAACCGACTCAACTCTATGAATAGTGAGAGGAGAGCGAATTTAAGTTGAAGAGCATTGACAAATGAAAAAATTCTATGCTGATTGTAATTATCAGATTTATCAAGTAAATTTTGGTACAACTAAAATAATGTAGATCGTTGGTCACTGATAGTAGATCAAAAGAGATAGGTAGGGTGATTGATTGAATTTTGGTCGAGCTCACGCAATATTGTCACTGGTCCTCCTTTTCGTCTCATTTGCTTTACTCTGAGATTATATTTTGTTGATCAGTAGTTTGTTTATTGTTATTAATCAGTAGTTTGTTTATTATTATTTATCAGTAACTTGTTTATTTATAAGAAATGCGAGTTTTATCATTCTGTAGCTACTTTGAGTTGTGTAGGTCCGCTCCAAATATCAATAAACACATCTCTTGACGTTTAACTTTTGTGTAGTTCGATAATGGGTTGAACTTTTGCGATTGATCTTGAACTGAAGATTCACGCTGGCCTAGACATATACATTACCATGTAGATACTGTTTATAAAAACCTAATTGCTGTACTCAGCTGGAGCCTTGCCGTCTTTTGACAGACTTATTGTCTTTTTTTTTCCTCTTTGAGGGTTTAGCTTACTTTGTTTTTATTTCTCTATTTCAAGTACATTTTGTCTCATTTCCAAAATGTATTGACTCCTGGTCTGGGCGACCACAATCGCTTGTTGAGCTTTGCATCGAAAAGGTAGCACTGGAATAGGATGTTTAAGTCACATTCAAATGGAATGAGCTTCTGACACTTTCGGCTGTCCATTTCTCTGTGAGGTGCGACGCGTTGCGCAGAAAGTAAGCCATGGCTTCTGCATTCCGGCTTCTGATTATTCCATCATGATAGGTTCCCTCGATTACGGTCTAAATATACATAGATCTGCATATTTAGACGGTAAGCAAACCTGATGACAAGTGGGAGGAAATAAGTAAAGCCGAAGAAACGTTTTGTGCAAGGAAATAGAGAAGGCAAAGATCGCTTAGCTCAATTGAATGTCAAATCCATGGGCTGCTTTCATGGTCCGCCGGGCGCGCTCGCTCGCCGGCGGTGGACTGTGAAAGCAGCCATGCAGGGAACTCAGTCTACTCAATTATCCAACTGACGAACCTCAACTACATTTTTAATTTCAAGAAGAGGCTTTCTGATCGTTTTTGTGTCGTCACTGCCCATTTACTCTCCAAATTTGCATCATAAGCTTGTTTTTCTGCTTGCATTATATTTATCATCGCTTTAATTTAGGTAAACAGCTTGTTTCCACGATAGCAATCATCGTCAGAGATTGGTTTGGATTCACTTCTGTGAGTCTATGTTTCCCCGATTTATGCATGTTTTACGAATCGTTTTTGCATGGATCGGCTTCAAAAATCGCAAAACCTTTGATTTTTTGGATGGCAATAATTCTTGTTTCATTTGTTTTATCGAGTCAGTGGAGCTGACTGAATATCCTAGCTCTAAACTCTTGATAATCACTCTCAATAAAATGCACAAAAATATCATTGGAACAAGTATAGTCTACGAGTATGAATGGCTTGATTCTAGACATTCGAAATATTTTGAGAAAGGCCTCAAGCTTCAATATTCAGGTTTTGATCCCCATGTCACTCTGTTGTATATTATTGTGATAGTTGTAGGAGCGCTGTAAGCTTCACTTAGTACGCACTATGATCACCTTGAGGTAGGGAAAATACAAAATTTGGTTAGTATTTTTATTTGTCCGATATCCTCTCACCTCAGTTTTACCCTCTGATGGCTCTCCATTATAGGGTTGTTGATAAACAACCTGGTGAAAGCCGAGGGATTCCGGGAAAGCAGGTGAGGGAGGGTATCTTCTGATAATGTAATCCCTGTCAATCGGTGGAGTTAAGTGGGGCGTTGTTAATTCCAGATGAGAAGCACGGGAATGGTAAGCGAGGATCATCGAAGATTTCATAAGTTGTTAGGCCTATGAGGGCTCATGACTCAGTAATTCTCGTGTGCGAAAGCTAAGTACCTGATTGACGGTCACCAATGCCTCATCCTCACTCCTCCAGTTTTATGCAAACACAACTCGCCCCCACACGTGTAATGATGGTATGTGACTTTGAAGCCTACGTGTAGTTAATAGGTGACGTGATCTGTCTGTTCTGTTCCACAAACACTGCCACACCCTGGCCAGTGATGTCTCCCCGAGCGTCATCCGCCTGGTTATTTTTGTCCCCCATTCCCCAGAACATTACCCAAGTGTCGGATTACCGTTCGGTTTGACGTATTTCCGCCAGGGAAAAGTGCAAAAATTGTAGCAGGTGGCATAGAAAAGCCAGAAAAAATCGGGAAACTTCCTCGTCTTTGTCGAGGGCTAATGGACTAATTTACGCAAGTAGCTCATCATATTTCTCAACAATTAGCACTGTGCTCAAACATCAGATCGGCGAACATAGCGCAGTGGTGAGAGGCGCTGGCACCTCAAGCACCAGGATCCAGAGGTCGAATCTCTGATCGGATCGCAGATATGGTCAAACCAAGTGTCTCTTTCTACACACAAGGATTTCAATCATCAAATGAAGAATATTTGAGACGATATCTTGATATTCTTTCCATGGTACCGGTTGTTTTTATGGGTAGAAAGAGACCTTCACAGGTTGACCGCATCCATAAGTCATTGTTCAGGCCTTTAGCCTTCGCAAATCTGCTTGGGAAACCGAATTCGTGGCTCATTTGGGAAGAGATTGGTCAAAAGAAAGCAATTCAATGTTTTCAGTAACTTATTATACACAAATTGCAAATGAGGTAGAGCAAAATGAATTCCTTTCAAGAAGCATTTAAGACTTCAGATCGAGTCACTAGTTTCCGCTCCCTGCCCTCGTTGGTTAACTACCGATCTGGCCGAAATCTTACTTCACCTCCGCATGTGAAATCTTCATCCTCCACAGTCATCAACAGGCTATTTGAGGCTTATTTCATATGCTTAACTTCTGAACAGTGGCCGGCTAGACTTATGATGAGGGGTGAAAGGACTTAAGGAAAACCTACTCTTGTTTTTGGCAAAGATTCTTGCTTTCTGTCGTTTATCAACTTCAATTACTCTAATATATACCTCTATCTATCCGTCTATATCAGTCTCAGTTACGATTTAAACTTCTATCCAAAAGCTTATCCTGATTTGAGAATAAGATGATCTTGTTTTGGACCAAAACTAATGCTTTCTGATCCTTTTTGAGAAATCCCGCTGCAGATTATTCTTCCTAAGCTTATTCAAATGGCTGCTTTCATAGTCCGCAGGCAGGCGCGCAGGCGCGCTGGCGCGCAGGCAGGCGCGCTGGCGCGCTGGCGCGCAGGCAGGCGCGCTGGCGCGCTAGCGCGCAGGCAGGGGCGCAGGCAGTGCTAGGGGGGAGGAGGGAGGCAGACAGTGTAAGGCGAACAGTCCACGCCCCTTCGAAGGTTGTTTGTTTTCAACCCCTCGAAGGGGCGTGGATGTTTGCCTCACACTGTCTGCCTCCCTCCTCCCCCCTAGCACTGCCTGCGCCCCTGCCTGCGCGCCAGCGCGCCAGCGCGCCTGCCTGCGCGCCAGCGCGCCAGCGCGCCTGCGCGCCTGCCTGCGGACTATGAAAGCAGCCAATAGGCAATTCAGTACTACGTAACATCAAATCTCACCCTCTGATACCTAAAGGATTACGACCGCCCGTCTGCGTGAGTATGAGTGGCTCAACGCCAAAAGCTATGTCGTCATTCTCGTCATCAGTGGATGGGCTTTTTGACTGCACACAGTCTTCTGTCCCTTTCCTCGTGGCCAGCTAGTCAAGGTGTTTGTAGAAAAAATAGTAAATTATAGGCTGATATCTGTATCCTACTCTGAATATATGGTAATTGACAGGCCACGGAGTTTTGATGTCCAAGTAGTTACAGTCAATTAGAGCCTGCCTACTGTCAGGTGTTCTGCCTTTTACTATAAGTGTTCCGTCCCTCCTTAGGTATTGTAGGTAGAGCTCTTCACTACTTCGATCTTGCTCATTTTATACAATACCTGACTGATATGGTACTGACAAGGGTCGTTCAAATTATTGCCCAGCTGGTTATATCAAGCAGCCTGATATACTCTAATAAACAATAATTTCGAAGGTCCGTTCAAGTAATATGTTGAGGAAGCAGCGTATGCAAGCAGTTAGCTAAAGTTCCAGATAGACTTCGTTTAACTGGCGTTTAGTGATCCTTTGAGGTTGGGCTCAGAGTAGGTCAGCTGGGCTAGGTTTTTAGAAAACTTTTACGTTCTCGAATGCTTTCAAAATGGTGGAAAAGTCAAATGTTCCCTGCATTCCCTCGAACGGTGGCTCAAAAAAAAACTGAAAGACGGTAATTCAGGGTCCTACCTAAATGAGCAGTTCATTAAGTAGCCAAGAAAATCCGGATTTGCGAATTTGCCATACTAGGCTTCGGAGATCGGTTCCTGTTGGGATGGTCATTTTTCGTAGAGGCGAACTCATGATTGTTACGATTTTCTATCATTTCGGAAACGAACGAAGTAAAGATTGTTCATTACTGGCTGAAGCAATCTACTCTAATCCTGAGAGGCTATGCCCAGTGTAGGAACGAATCGGGGCAATCTTATCGGATAAGTATAAGTGCGAAAAGCTTACCGATCGCTGCAGCTGAACCGAGGCAGACAATGAATAGGTGTGTCCAGGCTTTTGTGACGTCGTCAGGCAACGGTATATGTCATTAAGGAAACGGTCTCGCTTTGACCGTAATCACAGTCGCTAATTCTAATGCGAATTATCCGGAATTCGTGCAATACTCTGCGAGCAATTTCTGACGCAGGTAGTGTCTGTCGGCAGGGTGTGGCTGTGAGGAGGGTGCGGTCGTGTTCGGCGCGGACCGCATCCCGGCCTAATGGCTTTGGCCGGCGATCGGCTAAATCGGCGAACAGTTCAGGTACTAATCAGCCCCAGAAACGTCGTACATGGGCCGAAACTCACAGAACATACTGGAAAACCTTCAGGTGCCGGACTAAAGATTGCATTTTTGCTCCACCGGCACGAATCGCTCTTTGGAAGGCTCTACCGTGTCATGCGATTAGGTTTTTGCTTTGCGATTCTTCTGTATGTTGATGGCAATGTTGGCGTTTTTCATATCTGCTGACGCAGATCCGCATGCAATCTCGAATTACAGGTGGTCAGCTACAGTAACCGTACACCAATTGGGTGCTATCGCCACGCCCGACATCGTCACGCCTACCCGGACCGCGCCTTAGTATAAAAGGCGTCGTCTGCGACACGACCACACCCAAGCACAATTCCCGTTGTACTCGATGGCTACATGTCTTCCTCCTTGGCGCTACTCAACAGAGGATTGCGCAGATCTATATTGAATTCTCTATCGCCCGATGCCAATCCCATGCATTCACATACCGGGCATGACCGATTACCATGCAATGACGGTCTGGTGTTCGTCGAGGTGCCGCCGTTGGTGCACAGCTCGACGACAGCTTCACTTCATCCAACAAAGTACTCTGCAACGATTCTTCTCTGTCCTTGTCGACGTCGAGACTGTATGTCCCGACATCGTGCCACGTGCCATCAACGACGTCGTGTTGGCACAACGATTTTCGCCTAAACTGCTTTATTTACGGATTCTACGGTTCTCGGACTTGTTCACTTACTACGGTGTTCGCTGGCTGAACTTAGCACTTCCTAATCGACCAGTGGTGCTATTCTACTCGTTATTTATTGTTATGCTGTCAATATAGGTTGGCTTTAATAACAAGACATGATCTCGACTGTTCCTCTGGTGTGTTGTTAATCCGTCTGTATAATTTGTCGGCCATTATTTTGAGCTTATCATATGTATTTGACAAGTTTACAAATAGTTTTAAGAAAGGAAATAAATATTCGTGATCAAATTCTTGCAAAGGTGTACAGCTTGAGCTACAGAAGCAGAAGAATCAGAATTCCTACGGTGATGGTATGATAGGTGTTTAGAGAAAGGGACGCGAGCCCCATCAGATCGAATCAGCTCGTATCACAGGCGAACTGTCGTCGTCATCGTCATCGTCATCGTGGTCGTCGTGATGTCTCGGCAGTGCATGTCGTCGTCACATTCCTCGGCTGATAATCTAATTAAGCGTAAAGGAAAAATAGCAGCGAAGCGGATTGGAGTGGTGGCGTTGTGAACTGTGCGTGCTGAACATTCTTCTTCACGCTATTCTTTCTCCCAGTTCACGTTCAGGTCATGTTCGCCCCGACTCGTTCACCCCCACGACGTACTCGCTGAATCGTCCATGAATCATCTCAATGTGTTGGTTCAGCATTATTTCATTGGCTAAATTTGGCCAGAATTAGAATCTGTGACCCGAACTTTGTTCCTCTCCCCATTTGGGTGAACATTTTGGCAGTTCCGATAGGTAATGATGCAAATGTTTTCTTTCGATAGTTGCATTTTTCCCTGTTGTACTCTGCACTGGTTGACTTCGTGTCATCAATCTTGTGGTGATTGTTGATCGAAACAGTGGCCGAGTAGTTTAGCAGACTATGAATCAGACCAAAGGACTTGGCAACTCGTGCAAGAAGTGCCTCACCTGTCCGTTTCTGCAGTCCCATTTCTCATCGACTGAAGAGGGGAAAAAGTGAATTCAACTCTTCCAGATCAAAGTTCCAGCGCCAAACGCAGTGCGGTGATAGGACAGCTGTGTGTACGTACGTGTGAGTGTGTGACTTGTGCCCCACGTGCGGGTTCGACCTGCTTCTTTGTGCAGACTTTGCAGACGGGCGGGGCAGCAAGTTGATGACGCAAGTGTCCGGTTCATTTCCAGGTACACTAGGCCGACTACATGCGTCATACTCGTGGCATCAGATTACCACCACGTTGCCGTCTTCGTAGACGTTGTCGTCAGCGCCCAACGACGACATTCCTCGGCGATGACCTTCTGTTCCTCTAATCTTAGCTTTCTCCGCAAAACTTGCTTGCAGCCATGAAAAACACTGCCCGTCACGCCCGTTGGCTTTTGCTTCGCTTTTTGCTGGCATTCCTTGGAGGGGCGCGATGAGACGGGGAGAACGTCGTTGCAAATCTTGACGATTGGCCAAAGATCAATGAATGGAGTGAATTGGAAAAACATCGATGGGTCTGATCATTGGTCTTGGCCTTAGTGCAGAAGTCCTCGTCTACTGTGCCATCGTCTGTAGGGGAACAAAAAACAGGCAGTATAGACATGTAGTGTGAAAGGTAATCCATCAGAGAGGTGAAGTGTTCTTCTTGTAACTGCTAATATACAAGGGGCGGAGTTATCTGTTTGATGCAAATGTGCTCTGCTATAGCATATTTGCACTATGTTCTCGGTCATGTTGTCTACGGTATTGGGGTTTGCAGAACTCGGAAACTTCTCAACTTTGCCATGACCAAAATACTCCAATCGATAGAATTGGATTCAATGTTGTCGACGATTGTAGCGCCATTATCCGGCAGTTTCAGAATAGCGGGTGTCTGGGATGATCCTACTAAGTGAGAAGCTGACGGGGCGGCTGTCGCGGACCATTTGCCTCATTTTAACAGTTCTAGCGTTCTTCATACAGCTCAATCGCTATGCGTCTATTTTTTTTTGGCATGATTGTACTATTAGCTCTTTTGTTCCTGTATTTCTTACTTGCCACTGCATCTTGCACCATTTCTTCGCGCGCGACGTCTCCCTCGCCGCAACGCGACAATTGCGTTCTTACTGCACCAGAGGCCTGGCTTATTTCCTCCTCTGATGCCCCTATTGATTTTTTTTTCGAAAAAATCTATTCTTTTTTATAATCAATTGAACTCATGTCTCGAATCACCGAATCTGATCGATTCCCTAGGGTATTACTGGATCATCATATTGCAGAACCATTTCGTGACCATGTTTCTTCTATAATTGTCCGTGTATACAGCTTTTTTTTTGAAATTTTAGTAAGTTATTCATAGTCATTTACAGTGTGTTGGTCTACGGTTGCACCCGTGACGTCCACGTTACACCACCACCGACGACGTTGAAACTCGAGGACAGATTGGCTGGGAATACTGCTGTTCGATTCAGATACCCTGGTCAAGTGAGTATTTTTTACGTGCATCCATTCATTTTTTCATACATTCGATAACAGTTGACAGACAATGTTACGTCTTACTAATGTAAATCGACAACAACTTTGCTAACCTTTTTCGCTAATATAATTTATGTTGGCTACAAAAGGATTTATTGAAATGGGACCGGAACGTTGTGAAGGTCTCACCTAAATAGCCACTTTTTTGCCAATAAACTGCTGGTGTATAGGGTGTGACTGTAGGTTCAATTATTCAGTGAGCTGGATGTTGAAATATTTGGGGATAGTCTACTGGTGCCAGAGTTGAATGGGTAGTTGAAAATGCTATCCACCTATAGCCTGATCCCGTAGGTCACTATGTGAGAGAAGAAGTGCTTTCATATGCTCCCATTATTTCGACCAAAGGGCGAGAGTGTGGTTCGATGTCTGCAAATTTTCTTGATTGACTGGCAAGCTTACGTAGCTCTCGAGACTGGTTTTAGATCTTCGCCGTCTATTTATACCAGTTCATGTCCAGCTCATGTGAACAGCAGACCGTATACAAAGAAAAGCCCAGTGCAACAGTTCCACAACCTACTTTTCAACTTGAGGGTCTAGGGTGGTCTGAGGCTTCTTATCTCAGCATCATTATGATATACCGCTTGCGCCCTGAATATGTACACTTTTTGTACTGCTTTTTTAGATTTGTGATTTTTTTTTACAATTCAGCAACATATATTGATCTGCTCTTCTTCATACTGATTTCTCGAGAACTGTGAAACTTCATAGGTGAAGAAACTCAAAGGAGCGTAGACCTTTATGTTTCGAATATTGTTCGCATACGAAACTGCCCAAAAATTTTCGATTTCTGTAGATAGAGAAATTCTTTGATGGTCCTTTCCCGACTTTTTTTTATCGGTCGATGATTTTTGGGAACAGAACCAGACAGATTCCGATCATATGGAATTTTACGTAAAAGTTCACATCACCAGAGTTGTGTGGCCATGTTCTTGGCGCATCCCGTCAGTTTGCTCTCCATTAGTTATAGCTCGGAAATGTTTTTGGTTTGTCAGAAACCGCGGTAGTTCTGTTCCTTAATTCAGCAAATACTTGAATGAACTATATGGATATCTCCCAGCTTGAACCATTGTATACTGCGTTGACTGCCGTTGCTTCTTTAAGGCAAAAAAATGTCTTAGTTTGTCCTTCGCAAAGTCCATTCCCACTGTCGCTTCGGCTCTTAGGAAGTCTCCTCAGTTCCAGTTCAATTGTGCTTTTCACAGAAGAGAGTGGCCTGGGGGACTTGGTAGATTGGATTGCAGTGTGGGCCCAGTTCGAAGCCAGAGTGGACATTCTGGATTAGCTAAAGGGTTCAGTATTGGTCGGTTAAGACAAAGCCTAAGGAGAACAGAAAAGCCACGACAAACCGGCATAGAAGGAGGGGAGGGGGGGGGGGGTTGATGCAGTAAAAATGTTCAGTCCGAGAGGGAAAGTCTGCAAAGGCCTACCAAGAGGGAATCTTTCGGGAAGGCTCTTTTTCGAGGAAGTACTGCACCCTTCGGTCTTCCTCCAAAAAGCAGCGCTCTCAAAAGTGATATTCTTCACGCCATTTTTTCACTACCCAACCAGTGTCGTCACCATCATTCCATGAAATTAGCCGTTGATTAACTTGACGACGTCACCAACATGGCGCCTTAATACTTGCACTATGAGATAAAAAACTGTATTTGAAATGGGAAGTGACTATCGCGATGTGACGGTATAAAAGTGTCACCTATGCGAAATTCTAGCAGTTTCTTCCTATTTGTTTTGGGCCACTTCAAGAAAATTTTGCTTTCCGTTTCTACTTTTCTGCATTCCAGCTATTATCTTTTTACCGCTAATTTGTACTATATATTATATTGTATAGGTCTTTCTGCATCATTGCGAATTGATCAGAATGACCAATGTGTTGATAGCGCTATGGTAGACGTCCTTGTATTGCACTGGTCCGGCTTGGTCGATCAACTTCCTACCGGTTTCTGAGCATTGATTGTTTCGAAATCGGTCATTAAGTGAAGGATATTTTTGGAAAGATGTTATATTTATTTGAAATTGACCAATTCAGCCAATTATTTCACAACCGTAGCGTGCAATTAGTTTCTTCGACGATTCTAAAGGGAACTTGCATGCATTGCGCATTTCAAAGTGGTTATTCTTCTCCACTAGTCTCTTTCTGTATGGTTATTGAAATAAAGAAGACATTAAGATGCTGAAGGGTTTGCTGTGAAAAATGAATAGTGACCTCTTCTTCGTTCTTTGGTCTTTTTCAGCAGATAACTTAACCTAAAATAATTATTTCTCAGTCTTAGGTGCTAGATCGCGCTGGGAGATTCGGGGGCCAGTCGCACACCATTTTTCTAAATTATATAGTGTAAGTGTAGCTGAGGGTGGTGCAGTGGCAGGTGGCGCACTATCACACACATGGTGACCAGTTTGAATCCCAGATCAACATCCGCCTAGGCCAACGAAGCCTTCCATCCTTTCGAAGTCGCTTAATTGGTACCAGACTCGTCTGGGAGGATAAATGCACTGACACACTGTACATCGGCTAGCCACCGCAAGTCATTGTGTAGGCCATATACGCATTCAATAAGCCACGACGATTCTGAATGGAAGTCGCATGCGTGGGTGCATCCCTTAGACATAATTGATTGACACCCCAAAACTTTACCCTTTAATCCTTTGCCTGTAGCTGACTTCTGATCTGATCCTTCGCTTATTTTCACATTGTCATCGTGCCTAACTCATTTGCCCTTGTAGTCTTTCGTAGGTATCCGCAGATCATTTCTTGTATACGAGATGATGGGTCGAGCTACTGCCGCTGCGTAAAACACGCTCCTGAGTGGGTAATCGCAAGGAACATTTACGTTTCTCCCTTTTTCAGAGTCAAAGAGTAATAAACGTAACGATACCAGGTTGATAACGCAGAGTAGAAGCACTGACGCTAAGCCGCGCATTCTATTTCTGGTTCTTGACATCGTATTCGCTCTGCTTTCTTCCTTCCCCTACTTCCAAGTTCTTTGGATGATTCTAATCCTCATCAGGAAAGAGTTTGAAGTTAGTTGGAACCCACAATGAAGTTGGGTTCGATGAAAATGACAGAAATAACGGTATCTGTATTTAAATGCTCATTTTTATAACTGTCGGAGCTGCCATTCATGATTTTATAGGAAAGCTATCCTAAGTGCCTCTCATCTGTACAATGACTTGGAAGGATTGGCAGGAGTGTAGATAGCGCTCCAGTACTCAGAATAGTTCGCAGCACCGTCGGAAAGGTGGATGATTGGCAGGGGAGGGATCCGATCCGTATTCGATCTCGAGCCGTAAAGGGGTAGTCAAGGGATAACCATTTGCTACCCTTAGTGAGAGCTCGGAATCACGCACCGGTTTTGGTTTCCACATATCAATCAAAATCCACCCACTATCGATTTACCTAGATCTTCAGCCAAAATTTCATGTACCTCTAAAACTGTTCCTCTTTTAGACTGCGATGAATCATGCGCTCAGAGTTTCGTGATTGCAGAATTATTACAGCTGATGAGTGGTCACATTCATTCGAATTTATGGTTACATCGGGTCTAAAAAATGAAAACCATTGGGGGCATGACTTTTTTCTAGCTATTGTAAACAAGGCTCCGATCGCAGCCGGTTTTTTGACATACAAGTTCGGACATATTCTGGTCCTTGGTCCAAACATCTATACCAAGCACCAGTGATCACATCTATCTTTGGCATACAGGGTCCCAAATGTTCTTAGTAGTGATCACTGATTTGCAAGTGACAGTTACAGCTAATTGGCTGGGAAAGGGGGTCTAAGGCCAGTTTTGTTTATGTGTACATTCCATATAGCGCACGTCACATTTCTCCGTTGTGGTCTGGCTTCTATTTCGAGCACTGTAATGACAATGGTAGTCACGATGATCATGTCAAACGACATATAATTTGATTCATTACATCGATAAGCAACCTACATCACTATCCTCATTAATAGCACTCGAAGGTGTCTGGGTGGAGTCCTTGAAAAGTCAGCAGTTGTTATTCTATTTACAAATGCCCAAAGTATTTTTGGAACTGTCCAATAATATTAGTCCCATCACATGAATCTTATCACATTAATTTGGTTCAAAACTCATGGAAACAACCGAATGGTAGGGTGAGAAAGCGCGGGTGGGGGAAGGGGGCGATATTTCTTCCAACAAGACAGTCATGGCGCTGTTTACCTGTTTTACGGCTTTTCACTGAACAACAAACAACACATGGTAGTGAATGGTTTAGTAAGGGAAAGAAGCTACCATACAAGCGTATGATGCCGAGATAAAAGCTGATAGAATCTGATCGATCGGTCTGTAAGATACGCCATGCAGACGTCTTCCATTCAGAATCTGCAATTCTGTATTTTCACTTCAAGCGCCTAGTGCTACCCCAGTAACGAACTCCGAGAAGAAACTCGAGTTATGTGAAAAGACCGTTCGGCATTCCTTCCCCTCATAGTCATTTCTTTCAAGATGCGCCACGTATTCGACCTTCATGCAGAATCGTATTAAGCGTCATATTTGTAAGCTCAGAAGGGGTAGTTGGCATCTTCACATGAGCTTTTATTCTGCAAACAAGTATTATTTGTACTGGCTAGTTCAGGAAGTGCTTGGCGCCATGGAATGGTTTTGATTTGGAAAATAGCCCATATCGTTGATGCTCTCTGACCATTGTTCCACTACGACCTATTGTTGCAAATAACTCCGAACTTAATGGGTGAACAATGAGTCATTGGCGGTGAACCCGATCTTGATGTCGCTAAGTGTAACCTAACGCTTCTTTGTAGCCTTGGGTGATCTGATTCGGCGAAGTCGGTTCCAAGTTCATTGCGTCATTAAACAGGTCATTAGCAAGGGAAAAACCGTAGGAACACGCAAACTCTGCAGGGATATTTCCTCTCGGACGTCTAGATTTCTCGAAAAGAAGTTACTTTCCTCCGTCTGCATTTCTACTATTACTTTAGAGAACAAAGAACGTCCGTTGGGGATCGAACCAGTTCTTTTATTGATTACGCTATTACTGTTGTGCCATGCTTATTGTGTATTGTAGTTGCAAGAACTACTTATTGAGTTCAACAACCAAAAATTTGTGTTTTCCTGAGGTGGTAAGCGGTCCGGGAAGTGTTCGTCCCTGTCTCTGTCTTTTTTGTGGATTGAGAAAAGGCGTTCGATGTGGGAAGGGAAGTGCTCAAAGCGTACACATGTCCCTGTCCTCCAGTCTATTTTCAACTTTGACAGATCGACTTGATTTACTTGAAAGGGTCAGAAATGACTTGAGAACGCAGCTGCTATCAGTATGCTGATCGGGTTGAGTTGCTGTCAATCAAATTCGTTTCCCGATGCAAAATCGGTACAACTGTCTTGCTGAAGAGGGTCACGTGATCGTTCTGATCGTATGCTCATCGTTTCGGGCCGTTGTCTATCAATCAGGTCGTATTGATTTGACTTGAAACACGAATCGTATTCGGTTACGTCACATAGGCGCATTACACTGTACGTCTAGATCAACATTCCATGTTTTGTTCAGAGCGTCTATGTGCGCGCGCTAGCCGACCATCACCATCGCCATCATCAGCACCGCGTCGTATGGACAATTTCGTCGAGTAAACATGCAGAAGTTCCACGGTGTCTGCTAGTCAACGAAAGGAGTTTGTACGGTAAGGGGGTAGAACAATTCATTGGATACCGTAATCTGCGAAAACAGGAAAACTTAAAGGTTATTCTAGAAAAGAAACTTCAGAAGGAAGCAGAGTCATGGAAGGAACAATCTGAAAAGGAAAAAATCGGTTGGATTTGGCGTATTCGGAACAGTGTCGTAGGCCGCCACCGAAGGTGAGAGGGGAAGATGGGCGTTGCCACAAAACGCAAAGTCCAAAGATTGAGTCCTACGTGGGATTCGATCTCTGTGTCTTCGGTTTTGTAGCGACGCCTTTCTTGGTTTCTCCTCTCATTTCACTCCAACTTTTACATTGTTTGGACAATATACTCGTAGAATAGATCTCAGAATAGAAAGATGAGGGCCTGAAGGATAGTTATGCAAGAACAATCATATTCGAGAAATTCCGAGATCGGAAAATGCATAATGAATCTCACCCTTAGGTACTCCTCTGAGGACTCCTCTTGAGAAGTTTGGTTGTGCTGTCACTTCCCGTCCGAAAAGCCTGCAAGAGACTTTCCTTCTTGTCATGGCGTAATCTCTGCATGTGGCTTTGCCGAAGGCACCCGAGTGAAGTGCCATTCGGACCTTTTTTTAGGAGCGAATGGCTGCCTCATAAAATAGAAGTTTGAAGGTTGTATGGCCATGACGAAAGTTGCTTTCGAAATGAATGAAGTTTTTGGTAACTTCAATAACTTGACCTTTGGCGGCAGTTCACTTTAGAGAGTGATCTTTGCGAGTTAGGAGTATATTTGGAGTGTCTTGATCACATGTTATGATGTTTGGGCTAAAAAGAGTATCATGCCTTAATCATGGTGCTTATAGAGGTTTCCATGGCAGTCCGAGTCATAGTTCAGTATATTGTAGATCGCTTCCTTGTTATCGATAAAACTTCCGAAAATGGAAGACGAACTGTGACAATAACGGTACCAAAAATAGCTTCTCTGGTAATGAATGATGTTTGAATAAGTACCTGCTAAATATATTACCAAAAAAACCTATCAACTGCCAAACAACGGACGTCCGTCTGACATCGTTGCCATAATCGCACTTCCACCTAATGGAGAATTGTTACCCATTGTTGGTAGGACTGGATGGGTTTAAGAACTATCAGAACAAGGCTCCGGTTAGCTTCATGGGTTGAAGAGGCTCCTGTTTGAGAAACCTGACAGGACGATTTCCTTCCATAATTAGTTACTGAGATCACCTGAGATTTCGGTCCTGTCGTCTTTATAAAACATGGAATCTAAAATACCTAAGTCTTACCCTTTCCAACAGAGATTCGCACCTCAGTTCAGTTCAGATGCACTAATCAGTCACAATGGCCAATCCATCATACAGTCAACAACCAACTTTGCTCAAAAGTACTTTGAACAATTGTAGAACAACAATAATATTTATAACGGGTTTTTCTATTTTAGTTAGTTCCGCCAGAAATGAGCGCTGTGGTGTCTACTTTGAATTTCTTTAGCAATCCAAAATCTGTTCAGAACGGCCAAGTGGACTCTGTGAAGTGTAGGGCTGAATTATCCCTTGCTTGTCCATATAACCCATTGCATGGGTCAATTCTGCTGAAGAGGACGGTTTCGATGAGCAATCACTGCTTGAACTTCTGGGGTTGCTCCCTATATACTATATATCTAGTAAGAATGACTCGACTCCGAGGCCGATGACAACACTGGTCGGTCGTAGTGTTGGACATTGCTAGTAGGGTTATACAATAGTTTGCAGGAGGTTTCCGATGAACGTTTCATAGCTGCTTTTCCTCTGAGCAGCTCATTCATTATCTAGTCGGCCCAAAAGGAGCTACATACTTGAGGATCTCGTATGAACTCGATCGCACGATCTCTATATGTAGTGGCAGCCCCGCTTTCACTTCAACATCTTCGCAGTTTTCTGAAAATATCTAGTCTCTTCCGGGCTCTTCTGCATAATCCAAATATGAATCCCTGATTAATTATTACACGGACCAACCGAACTGCACATCCATACGGGGAGAGAGTTGTTACCAGACAAACTTGCTCGCGAGGATAAGACCCCTGACTTGTAACTGGGTGAACACCGCTACTTCTTGAAAGGGCTACATACCTTTCCAGCCGAAACTGTAATTATCAATGGAAGTTGAATGCGGATGCGCATCTCACAGCCTGGATCGATTGACCCAAAGACTTGGGACTTGAGAATGTCAGTCCCTTCTAGTAGTATGCGTGAGTCCTGACAAGGAAGTAGACCGAAAGACCTTATGATTTGGTGAGAACATTTCTCTCAAAAGTGCCCTCCTGGACATCGTGTAGTGCACGATGGTGTGTACGCGCATAAACGAATGGCTGATTGAACGCCGCCACATTTTCTATACGCATTACGTTACGTCGACATTCTTCACCTCATTAGAAGACGCAATCAACGACCGCGCACGAAATGCCTTCTTCTCACCACTCATTGTACGACTGTATGAGTGTGTTAAATCTTGGCGTGGCGATGGGAGCGCTATTTTTGCTGAAAGAAAATTTCATTCTTTGATCAATTATCGGTTGACGGCTCGTAACCCCTCGAAAACGACATTTTCTCGTACTAGAAACAATAGCAACCAATGTATAACATCGGTCAGACGTTTTACTTTTTGGTATGTGACGTAGCTAACAGGCAAAGTTTTTCCTTCCCTTCTTGGACTAGGCAGCTGGTTCGATCCCATTTGTTGCTGGCTGCAAAATTTCGGTTCTTTTTAGGAACGTTAGGATTCATGACGACACCAGGCATGTACAATTTAGTAGGAGCACTATGTAGGCTGTTTCTAGACGCTTTGGAGATTGGGACGGGAGTCAGAGGCGCAGTAGGGTGAGGCTCAGAACAGCTCTCGGTTTTCCTCTCATTAAGGTGATCCCTCCTAACTTTGGCTCCCTCCACTTTGTCCTTGCCTCGGTTTTTTAAAGATGATGCAGTTATCTCTCAAAATCCTTAACTCGAATTGTCTTGAACCCCGGATAAGCTGCAGTGGCACTTCCAAAATTGGACCCGTATGAAAGGGGTCCCGAATGGTGTCTTCGAGGTCTAACCTTGAAAAGGAAGGAACGAAAAGAAGCGCGGACCTGCTGTACTCCATTTTGATTTACAGCCTTGTCAGAATTGTTGGGGAACCATGTCGTCCTGTCAGGAATCAGTTATTGTTTCAGTCCAGTGCAAGGTGAAGGTCAGCTGAGACAAAATGAATAAAACGCTACAGTATCAACGCCGACGTCACGCCCTATGTGACCGGCCCTGCTACAGTATGATCATTGAGCAGGGCGCGGCCCTAACACGATAATCCCATTTCGAGTTTTGCGTGTATGTAGAAAAAAGTGCTCCTAAAACATTCCATCGACAGTTGAAGGCTAAAGGGACTAAACTCGCGTCGTAACAGGAGTGTACCGTATTATGATGTAGCAGATAAGTAAATAATAATACTGATCAAAAAGAAATCACCGGCTTCGCGGAAGATTCGGTAATTCATAGAAAATGTGCTATCAAAAAGCCAGCCAAAAACATAAAGTTTGAGGAAGTCTACGGTTAGAAAGTTCAAAGTAATTTTTTGATCAGTTTTGTATACCGCCAAGCCTTACTCTTTAGACCATTCAGACGCTATCCTTGATTTTTGCACTGAAACCTTCATGGGCCTTTAACCACTACCAAGTTCTGGTTTTAATCCTCATACTCTTCAACTAAGTGGTTCACAGGTAGCTTCTACTACTGCAGCACAGAACTGCGTTATCGCTCATCGCTCTCATACAGTATGGTATTATACACGGCCGCGTTTTGCTTAGCTTGAAGCAAGTAGCTATAAGCCATTGATTGTACAAAAATAAAAATGATCCATGCTATAATAGTAAGACATGTAGCCAACGCTCGTATGATCCACAGGTGGATCTGACTTAGACTCATCGTACTTTATCTCGGGCTAGGCTTCATCTCACTAGGACCATTTGGTAAAGTAGAAAACCTTCTGAGTTGGGCTCTCGTTTCGAAGTACTGGCTAGTGAAAGGGGCAAGACTATCATGTATCTCCACAAATCATATATCATATCTTGAGCGCGCATGTGAATGACGTCATAAGTCCCGAGAAAAAAAGGAGTGCATTTTTGTAAAAAAAAGACTAGTTTGGTGGAGACTGAAATGCAGGGACAATCGAGAAAGGGAGAAGAGGTCAAGTGGCTGGGTATATGGCTTCTCTTGAAAGGACGGTTTCAATTACGTACAACGTCATCAGAAGGAGCTGAAAGTGGTTTCCCACCTTGTCACTGTTATCCGAGAAAGGAGATATGTACAGTTCGGTGGGCGAACAGCCGTTGTCACTTCTCCTCTCTAAATTTATGTTGACAGCTGCTTAGCACTTGAGGCTCCACTTGTACATATTAAGCATTCCAGAGGACTCCATCGTTATTCAAGAGGATCAAGCATCACTTTCAAAGTTCTCCACGAGCAAATCCATCAACTGCTCTATTTATTCGTTCCTTAATGATCTGGCCAGCTGAATGACCATCCAGGCTGAGCTCTATGTACTTTCTTTCACAAAATAACTCAGAAATCTTAAGAAGGCCGTGTGACTTCTCAATACCTTTACTACCTAATTTTATATTTGAATTCTAGAATAACAGTTGGCAATGATTCTGTAATAGCCTAATTACGTCCCCAACGTCTTTATGATTTCTTGGAGATTTTTTTCTTCCGGGGAAGGATGTTGGAAGGTTTTCATGTGAACTTCCCATGAAGGACAGCTGCGCGTTATCCCAACAAATGCTGTGCCAACAGTGTCTGTAGTGACAGGTTTTCGGTCATTCCGCGAGCTGTCATGACGTGAAGTGCTTGTGTTCTTCGCAAACCGTTGTTAGTTCCCAACGCCATACGCTCGTTAACTGAAGTCTTTGTTTACTTCGAGTAGGGGACAATGGAAATCGAACATCGGTAATCCAAAAGTTCAATCTTTGCTCTTAATCGTGCTCTCTTACACGCAAAAATAAGTAGGGTAAAGCTACAGATGTCAGTTCCTCTGTGGGTGGACATGTTCAGTGATACATAGCGCGAACTATCTCACGCATAGCCCGAGGATCGAATCCCGCATTGATATCCTTCCAGGCCAATCAGGCCTTCCATCTCTCTTGAGCCATCCAGCTGATTCCAGACTCATCTGAGAGGATAAAACTACTGACTTGTATATCGTCTGGCCACCGTGAGCTATTGATAGGTCACTACTTACTCGAAAGACCACTAATTTTTGATTGAAAGCGAATGTGAGAGGAGATAAGTTAACGGAAATGTGCTCAAAAGTAGCTCGCTTTAAGAAGTCGGTTATTGTCAAAAGGGATGATAAGGGGATATCTATACATTGAAATGAAATTAACTTTTAGACTCCTAGAAAGGACGGAGGAAAAGAAAGGGGAAGAGAGGAAAAAAAGGTTCTCCATCAGACGGATTTGATCAAAAAATAACCTGCACTTCTCGAAATTTAACTAGATCCTTATAATTTTAACCGAATGCCTGCCTTCCCAACATGTGTGTGTTGTCTCGACAAGTGATGATGACAGCTTTTCTCGTTGTGTACGTGAGCTGGTTGTTTTGTGACCGACTGTCAGCGGTGATGCCGCCGTTGCCGTCAGCGATAGCGTTTCACCCACTATCATCGGATTGTTATCATTCCAGAGGTCGCGCGCATCACACCAGAACCTGTTCCGTAGGAGCTATTTCAGGGACGTGAAGCATGCTGCAAATAGATCGCATACCATACGTAATTACGAATTAACGCCATTATTCCGAGACCGAATGCGACTGGGGTCGGAATTCTGCGGTTTGCACGAGATAAAAATAAAAAACTGGTAAATCACTCAGCGCTGATCGATCTTCTTCAAAGTACGCCATGTACCTAACCCTGTTTAGAATTGCTATCTATGCATTTCCCCTGTATAACAGAGTGCGAGAGCAGACTTGAGGACACATTAGTGTTTTTTGTATTTCCAAAGGGGTCTGGCATCAACTGACCGACCCTGAATGAGTGCAGGACTGGTCGTCTTGGCTGAGAATCAGTTCGAGATTCGATACTTTGGCGGCATGCAGGAGCGGCCCACCTTGAATGCTTCTGCAATGAAAAATGGGAAGTTGTGGTATAATTTCCCTCCAGGAACAAGAGAGGATAATAAAGTTGTTGCGAAAGTTAGCAAAAGCGGAATTTTTTTTCTGAGGGCCTCCCAGTATGCGACATGCACCCTCTATTAGTCTTTGGAAGCCTAATAAATTGCAATAGGAAGTGATGAATTCACTAGCAAATCGCATGATAATTTGTAGGAGAAGGCAGACTTTTCTGTCCCAGATCCTAATTAGCGGTATACACCAGGACTTGTGGGAAATTAATATACATATAAATACACATACATGTGCATATACATACACCCCACTTATCAGACGTTATTAATCGGGAGAGAAGTCTAGCCTTGAGCTTTACAACCGAAAGTATGTATGTAATGAGACCGAAATTATTTTGTGGGTGCTTGTACTTTGAATGAACGCCCTTACATATCATTGAGATCGTCGTTTACGTTACTAAATTTGATTAATCGATTAATCAGTACACACAAAGTACTGTTGTCAACAAGTACATGACGTAGATCTTTTTCCTATTCATTGGTTGGGAGGAGGACACCGAAAGAAGGGGTTAACATAAGGAAATGGGAAGTGAAGGAGTGAAGGGGTGTTCAACAGAAGATCAAGTCGACTCAGGTTTCCTGGAGAGTGATTGTGGTTTAGAGGCAGATAACGTAACAATGGTAAATCGATCAGACGTAGTAAGTGGTAGAGTGATTGTGATGGAGAGAGTGTTCGGTAGAATTCCATCGGCCCGACTTTGGCGGCACTTCCAAGTATGTACTGCGGCAAATATCTGGAACTATCTAGCAATATCATTTTCTGTGCAAGTTGGTTTAAGTAGGAGTAGTTCACAGATTCAGATGCACGTTTTGGTCGTGGTCCTACCATTGTCCATCTGAGTATTCTTCAAACCTCAGCGGGAGATGAAGGAGTGTTTTTTAGCGTCATTAGTCCTTTTTTGGTATGCCACACATTTGACTTTTGTTCAGAATCTGTTAAGAATTCGAGTGCGTGTTATCCTATACGTGAACTGGACTATCAACTGCCTACCGTTCTTAGCCCTCCAAGAATAGGCGATTTTGAAACACAGCCACTGACCCGTCAGAAGAGAATGGCAGATGCTGGATGTTGCATCACAGAATCTTACTTATGATAGCTACCCAGTCACCCCACCTTACCTTTCCCCTGATCACTCTGATCGTATTAGTGATCGCAGAGAATTAGCAGCATCGTATACTTCCTTATTCGCTGACCGCGAAACTGCATCTCAAGTCTGTCCAGGGTCGAAGAAAAAAATACCGTAATCTGGGAAATCGCAACGTCTTGATTAGGGATATTTCTGATTTTTTACGAAAGTCGGCCAGTTTGTCGAAGGAGCCTTGTCGGGAGTCGAGCAGACTCGAGAGGCGCGAAGGGTAATGGGCAATGCAAAGCTGGCTCGATTACAGGTCCTTTGTCCAAACAGTGCGTGGGGCGAGGGAGATGAGGAAGGACAAGAGCCTTTGATTGTATTCAACAGCTTCCCATCGGGCATCCTATGTTCTGTGCTGGATTGGTAGTAAAATATGAGATTCAGAATGTTTCGTCTGGTGAAGGCATAAGTGAATTTTGCTCTCTAGGTGCATATTAACAGATCATTTGGGGTTATATAGCCTGTTTACCACATTCCACGTCTAAACAAGCTTTGATTATGTGTAAAACAGCGAAAACAACAGATTGTTAATGTGCTAGCCAGAGAGAATCGACCTAAGAGGAATTTAATTTTTCAGACGTACGGTTACCGGCCCGCTGTAATATTCTGGTGATAACAGAACGGTCATTTCTTCTGCTAGTCCCCCTTCTTATGTTGCTTTCAAGGGATTCCAAGAGTGAGAGAGTTAAGTAAGATGGCGTCCTGGCTTATGTAATAGCTAATTCTAGATCACTCTCGTTGGTTATGTCAGAGTCTTCAGAAGCTGCGAGACGACTGAATTTCCATTGGGATCTGATTAAGGGATGTAGGAAGTCACCTTCAAAGGACCGAGTGAAGAACGAATGAATTCTCAGGAAAAGAACTTCGCTAACCTTTTAACTACAAACGTCAGTAGTTATTCAGCTGGCAAGTGGTCCTGAAAAGGATCATTTGTTAGCTCAAGTTTCAAGGTTTTCGTCTCCTTCAAAATCTGGATTGACCAAAACATCTCGGAGGAGTCTTCCAGAGATCACCCCAATCTACGGATTTGCTCTGCGTTATTCTAGCTATGATGACAACCTTGCATAGCCTAATGAAATGTGGTGGGGAATGACGTTCAGGTCGATCCTGGGAATGATTTTTCCGGCCGGATCGACTATGCAATAACCATATATTAAAAGAATGAAGGCGATGGAAAAAGTAAGCGTGAGTTCCATGAATGAACTGATTTGAAGAAAGTATCAATCTGAGCGCTAATTCGGCAGGCGCCAGCTTGGTGTGAGCGGCGCCTGATCGTGGCCCGAGATTGGGGTTTGTGTTCTTTGTCTGAGAGAAGAACCATTCAGATCCTCTAGGCAATTATAGGACCCATGATAAGGCAGATACGTCACGAAGTTTTTGCTATTCCTGTGTAATAGTTTGTCATAAGAGTTTTCAGTCAGGCCGGCGCCCATAGATCGTTACGGTAATCCATTGCACTGTAAGTACAGTATGATCACCAGACTTTGTGTTGTTGTAACAATACAACCGACAACAAGTTGTAATTAAATAATTGATTATTAATAATCTGGATTGTAATCCTTAGCCATACTTTAAGCTCAATAATTCGAAGCTCGCAGTTCCGTCTTATCAAAATGCTGGCTTACATTCCAATTGTTGTTGCATGATATTGATTGGTTTTGATGGGATCCGCTCGTAGTAGTATTGGATCAATAATGAAGTTTAAGTTTCCAGAAAAAAGAGAAAATCATTTATGAAACCGAAATGATGAAAGGAAGCTAATAAGAGTGAAGTGAGGAGAGAAGAGGTTTCCTTAAGATAGTAGTGTGAGAGAAACCAACCAGTTTTTTGATCATTGTAGTCCAGTAGCATCGGATTCAAGTTGTTTTTACGCTCTCGTCTCGAGACGTCACATATCAATAACTAATTAACTTAATATCGTAACGACGATCAGAAGAGGGTTGAGAAGGGCCATACTGTAATCCGTGTCGATTTACCATCAACATGAGCTTCATAATTTTTGTGCAAATGAGCAGTAGGGGGAACGGTGACTTGGTAGTCGTGGGTATTTTCATGACGAGCTCAATACAATTTGTCGTATTTGGTGATTCTGTTCCGATTGGATAGAATTGCCTAATGCTCTTAATTCAGCATAAAATGTCTTCCCAGTCATTGAAGCTATGTCAATAAGTTGAGGGCAAGCGGGATCTCGATAGTGTAAGAGATGAGAGCACGGTGCCCTGATAGTACAAGGTATGGGTTCGAGTCCCGTCCGAGAAGTTTTGTCCATAACTCGCCAACCTCAACAAGAAAGGGTTCCTATCAGTTTGCGGAGAGGAGGGCCGAATACGGTACGCGGAGTTTGAAGCACCGGGACAACTAGAGAAGATTCGCTGCATGCGGCACAGCGGTGGTATGAATTCGACGAAACTTTCCGTTACCCTGCTATCTCATAGTGTGGTTCTGTTCTAACAGTGCGTTTTTGGGAAACGATGCTTATGACTTTCCAAAAGAAGATATATTAAAAAAAACGTCCTGATACATGAGATTCGATATCTCAAGGATGATAACTCTCGTACTTTCTACATTTTCGTTGAAAAATATAAGATATCAAAGCAACTTAACAGCAGGGAGCAGTATTGAGACTCGATCAAAAAGAGTGAAATATAACTATTAAAAAACTCGGAAAATTAACGGAAGGATAAGATAAGCGATTATCGAATAAAGAAATATGCGAATGAAAAGCATTCGCGAACGATTGATCGAGACTGATTAGTGCAAGTGCGTCATGATGACGTTTTGCAGGTCATTTCATGTTGAACACGACAGTGCCCGAAATAGCCTGTGAAGGAATGTGATCTTGACAAGATGAAACTTGAACTGACCTGTGAGTACAACAACTGGTTGACAAAGATCCATGGATCGTCTTTCCCCTACGAATCGGGTTTCAGGTTCGTTTCTTTGCAAATCCTTTCTGGTATTTCTTTCTCTGAATCTTGTTTTGTGTAACCGTGCATGAGTTACGTTGGATAGTTGCCCCAAAAATTGAGTTCCCATTTACATGGGTAATCCTCTTTTCATATGTCTGAACTTTTTTTCGACAAGGCGAATTTCACACTATTTCCAATACTTTGTTTCTACTACAACGAAAAGTACTGCCTTATGATGAACGGTTAGCGATCTTGTATCGTGGGTAGGCACCGAGACAACTAGCTAAAAATTGGGGTTTTCTAGCGCGCACTGACCGAACGAATCGGCTTGTTCCACATTACTTCAATGGCACTCTGTGTGATTGTAGATTGTGTCGTCATCGAGTTGTATCGTGTAACAAATTCATTGAAATAACTTTACCTTTTTTGAGATGTACGGACCCATAGAAGCATGCAAAGTCCTGCCTCTACCTGTCTGCCAAATAGCTCATGAGTTCTATAAGTTGTTGCTAAAGTGTTTTGTCAGTTACGTAGCGCTCTTTCATCGCAGATATTTTAGAAAGAAAGAGATCTAGAAAAATGGCCATGTACCATTTTCATCAGTCACCCGGCACCAACGCTTGCTCAGCTTGTCGACCTTTTTCCTTAGATGGGTGGAGGCTAGACTTTGAATTAGTGGCTGGTTTTCATCTTAATCTGGTTCTCTGTTTTGAACTGTTTCTTTTGCAAATGTCGCTGGAAGTGGCTGAGCACGAGAGGCGAGCTCCAAGTAATAAGCAGGGGGGAGATTACCGGCTACTTCTAGCTTCGAAGCTCGCTTTGCTCCACTCTGCATGGTTCGACTTCGCCATAATGTAAGAAGATTTCGTGCAGGGACTACATAAGCTTCTCCTTGTAGTAAATCGACATAGACTTGGACTTTGAAAATCTGTTCTCGACGTAGGAGCTTCAAGGTCGGACGATGCCACGGGTAGAAGCATGGGGAGACAATTCACATTAAAAATGAATCCTACAACAGCTCGGGCTCAATGCGAGGAAGAGGGCGTGTAATCTCCGAGCACTCCACCCCATGCTTGAACCACTGACAGGGGAAAGTTCCTTCCTGGGGATCCTCTCTCTCTGAGACCTCACAGTAAGGGATTCGGCAGCTCGTAGGTTCCACATACTCGTCCATGTGGAGGCGGAGTAAGGGATAGGCTTTTTGACTGTTTTGCCCTAATCTACCAAATTTCACCTGCTCCAGTTACCATACGCTTTTTTATACCTAGCGTCCCTCTCCTTCCCCCTTCAATTTCCCAAAGCTTCTTCTTTAAAGCTCTTCCAAGCAAAGTCAGATCGTCCAGTAATATGGCTCTCATTTTCACATTTTTTGATTGAACACCGTTACTCATTCAATACATTATTTCACGTTTATTTCCTCAGCAATACATAAGTTATTTCACTAGGAGACTCTTCTTACAGATGCTTACAATTACACAACATCAATTTTTAACGTTGACATTGACCGTCTACTTCTTGAATGGGGCTTTAACTGCTACAGGATATCGATCATCTTTGCTGCATTAGCTGCCATTAGAACGATGAATAATGCTGCCACTAACCACAATATGAAGACAGCGACAAATATAAAGCGATACAAATCCTGGAAGTATTGGATTAGTTTGGGAGTTCCTGCCGATGCAAATCTTATGAGGAAGAATAGTCTCTCACGATGAGCGGTCGCGTTTTATCTACTTCCTGATCTTCGCGTTTTCGGCCTAAAAGGAGATGTACACCTTGACAAAGAAGTTGAAGACAAGTTGTGACCAAGCATTTAGGGTTATAGAAATTGAGATTGCACTTAATCACATTAAATTAAATTTGTGACCTACGAGTGCCGAATGCGATATCATGCGCAGCGAAAAGGATACCTGTTTGAGTAAAGGGACGGTTCAAAATGTGAACACTGAGGTATTGAGTTAGTCCTCTACGTCACAGTTAAGAAGTCTCTTCCGTTGGATGCCTTGGAACCATTGTGAGAAACATCGACATCAACTTCTACGATCTCTCGAAGCAAATGAGATGAGATCATGCTCAGATTTGCTATAAAGGTTATGCTGGAAAGGAGTATTGGCTTCTAGCGGGTCGGTTTATGGTGTGTCATGAGCGCGGTGCGGGAGTAGTGCGGGGATCAACGTTAGGGGGAAGAAGAAGAATGAAGCTGTGAATTCCCTACTGAAGAAGCACAACTATCATATAACATCTGACGGCCAAGGAAGTTAGGTTTAGGTACATATTCCTGACATGAGACTGGCCGCATTCATACTAGGTGCGGTAGACGGCGGACTAGGGCGGTAGACGGCGGACTAGGGCGGTAGACGGCGGTCTCGGCGCCGTCTACCGCCCTCGACCGCCGTCTACCGCCCTAGTCCGCCGTCTACCGCCCTAGTCCGCCGTCTACCGCACCACTCGGCTGCCAGTCTTACGAAACCAATCGATGACAGGTCCCGTTGATGACTCATCCTACGGGATGACTGTTCGAGATAATTGTGCTCCTTTTTCTCTTCGCTCGTAGCAGATTTTGTTGTGATTTTCATTTTGTATCACGTCTCGTGCTTACTACCGATGTTGCGTGCGCGTAATGGTCGCTTGAGCTCATTATTTTTTCACTTATTTTTCTTACCCCTCTTATTTCAATAATTTGTTGTGGGAATTTTTCTATTTTATTTTTTCTATAAAATTTTTTACTTCTATTTTTTTCTGCTTTATATTCTAGCTAGTACTGACATGATTTGGTTCCGAAATAATGATTTTGTAAGTGTGAATAGTATACATTAGAATAGTAAGAATGAAAAAAGGCACGCATAACACACCAGTACTAACTAGAATATAGAGCAGGAAAAAATAGAAATAAAAAATTCGAATAGAAAAATTAGAAAAAATGAAATATAAAAATTTTCACAACAAAATGCTGAGATAAGAGGGATAAAAAAACAAATGGAAAAATAATTAGTCCTTGCGAACATCTCGCGCACGGAAGACCGGTCATCTATACGGGACGTGATACAAAATGAAAATCACAACAAAATCTGCTACGAGCGAAGAGAAAAAGGAGCACAATTATCTCGAACAGTCATCCCGTAGGATGAGTCATCAACGGGACCTGTCATCGATTGGTTTCGTAAGACTGGCAGCCGAGTGGTGCGGTAGACGGCGGACTAGGGCGGTAGACGGCGGACTAGGGCGGTAGACGGCGGTCGAGGGCGGTAGACGGCGCCGAGACCGCCGTCTACCGCCCTAGTCCGCCGTCTACCGCCCTAGTCCGCCGTCTACCGCACCTAGTATGAATGCGGCCACTCATCGTCGCTTCACAGACCTCGGGCCTGCCCTTGAAGCAGCGTTAGAATATCGGCTGTTAGTATGTAGCGTTATAACCGACTGAGAAGGAAGGAGAAGTTTCAAGGAAGAATCGTGAGGAGAAACGAGTAGCTGTTCATCTGCAACTGACTCTATAGTGGTGATCATGATAAAGGCCTCGGCCAAACTCGACGGACTTGAGATCCTTTTCTGATAGCAAATGCTTCAGCTATGTCCATCCAGTCGATAGGTGGGAGGATCAAGATGGTGGACGGTTGTTGTGAGGTTGCTGTCGCAGCTGAGGCAGAATGGTGTGAAAGCAAATGAAGAAACTGTCTGATTTCCCCATTTTAGACTTCATTACGTACTGCAAGTCTGGAAATCGTTAAGCCTTAGATATAAACCCACCCATGTCTTTTTTCTCTACCTTTCCTTCTTTACTCTTTTGTTCCATACTAACTGATGTTCTGGGGGCAGCTTTCTCTTTATCTTTACTCTCTTTCTCTTTACTCATGCGATCACCACTTTTCGTTTCACTTTCTAAGCTGAAAGTTTTCCATTTACAATGTCAGAGTGTTCCTCGACACAGTAAGCTTTTGAAAGAATTCTTGCAAACCAACCTTTCCATCTCTTCAAGTACTTTTAAAAGATCAACATTTGCGTCGACGTTCTCATAAGGCGATTCTCCCTTATTTTTTGAGGGTGGTGGAGGGAGATCTTTGGCAGGATTGTTGATATTCTCATACTCCTATAGAAACTATTAAAGTTGCATTGAAGATGTATGTTATGCGAATTATGTGGACAAGTTTACTCACAGCCACAGCCACCATTTGAGACGTTTCTTTCCTAAAAAATGAAATTCACTCGGTTTGAATCAAAGGATTCAACCAGATCATCATTCAATGAAAATGGAGATACTTTCATTGGATGATAATCTAGCTATAGAGAGCAGTTCCCGATAAAAATAGTTCGTGAGATCATTCTCCAGGATGAACCTGTGGTTCCAACACACACGGTACATTTTCGGGTCGAAAAGCGACCTCAACAGGGTACTGTAAGAGACAGGAACGAAAATTCAGTCTGGCACTCGGCTCTTACAGTAATCTGGCACGTGTTAACATGCAAATTTTCACCCGTCACATATACGACGCGTCGAAAAGGGGCTTTGGGCAAGGAGACGGGGGTGAGCGGTGGAGTAAGTTAGGGGGTTACTGTAAGAGCGGAGTGCCGGACTGAATCTTCGTTTTAGTCTGTAAGAGCTCTAAAGCCGGCTTCGCCAACGTACGTACCCACTTTTGCTAGCATGTTATGACAGCCTTGTTAAGGCTGCACCATTCCCAATGAAGCGATAGAACCGCCGAGGAACAGTACGCCTACGTGGGAGAGGTCCAGACGATCATAGACACATAGTCTTCTGCAAACCCTTTCTTAAAACTTTGGCAAAGCCTTATATTTCTCAAACTCGGCCGATTTCAACGCTTTCCTCGTAATTTTACACTACTCTGTGTAGTAACTTCCATTATTAGGGCGGAGGTGGTGTAGTGACAAGTGCCTCACTTCACACATGCATGGTCACGGGTTCGTATCAAGGATCGATATCCAGCTGGGCCAACCAAGCCTCCCATCCCTCCAGGGTTGGCTGATTGGCACCAGACACGTCTGGGAGGATGAGAACACTGATTTGTACATTGCCTGTTCACCGCAAGTCATTGTCTGGGCTCCACACGCATTCAGTACGCCCATAGGATTCTAAATGAAAGTCGAATGCGTGGGCACATCCTCCTGACGGGATTAATTGACGCCCCAGGACTCCATCCTTTAATTTTTATCCTGACTTCTATTATTCAACTTAAGCTGGACACCCCGGAATTATCGTGAACTGTATATATAAGTCTTCGAACACCACACGCCGTTTGCTGCAGTAGACCAGGAGGCTTTCTTCTTGCCAGAGCATCAACAGAGTGGTGAGGGATGTGCAAGGGATCAGCGGAGTGCTTACTGATGTGGCTTCTCTTTTCAATGTACTTGGAACTGTCATCTGCTAATGGAGCGAGAGAACAGTCCGAGTTTTTCCACCGAGCAAGATTTTCTGTAGCTACGTCAGCAATCTCACTTTAATCGAATCACCTACGAATTTTTAAAGGGCACGTCTGGATGCGACGTATGCACATTCCACAGTGCTGACGTCGTCGTTGTTGAACAATTACGGTCAGTTCCGCGCTTGGTCTCTACTTCGCCTGGGTCAATTTTACAGAGAGGAAATCACGTCCGGGGTAGGGAGGGGGTCTCATTTCATGCAATTTTCAAATAGTTTCTTGGATAACTAATGTGGGGCCGGCATGGTTTTTCTTCGCCCCCCCCCCTGGTGGGAAAAAAGGTGGTGATTATGGAGAGATCGATGTGGGTTTCGATGGTGGAAGAAGGGAACTCCCACTCGATGTCTGACTTCTGGAAAACCCGAATACTAAGAGAGCATCGGTCAGGTTCGCGTCTGATAACGTCAGCCTCTGAGTTCCGAGTTCAAAGAGCTGCATCTGCTGATTTGGTTGGAAGGAACTTGCGAACCCAAAAATGGGTCTACATCTAAATATGAGAATTTAGGTGACTTCAATGCATCGCTTGTTTTTGCCGTGTGAATATGGTGTGAGAAGAGTCTTCAACGAACGCGTTATAGAGAAGCATGGTGAGCCAGCTGCAGTCACGTATAACCGTTAGTTCATTATTTCAAGATATGGATTCGGATCTCCTCCTCCTCGATGGTCCTTAAAGTGCTGTCGGACGCTACAGTGTAGTTGTGATTTCTACCGTTTTTTTAAATTTCGCCCATATTTGATGTAAGTGCATGCCACCGATGGATAAATGTACAAGAGTTTTTGATGGTAACAAGCGCGTTTGGAAACTAGCTCGGTCCCGTGGATCCAGCCTTGATAGGTCGGGTGGGACTCGATCCTCGAAATAAGTGCTTTGACATCCTATTTTGTCACAACTCAAATCCGCCTGAAGCTTTGTGGAGAAGACTTTTGGCCACGTAAATTTCTAACGCTGGCTTTGAAGCCTTCTCTCTGTAGCAGACATATTGCTGGCGTTTTTCAAGACTCTCGGGCAGCGTCATTATGGGGATTATTTGATGGATTTATCGTAGAGTACGACCATTCCCTCTTCACGTACATGCTGATGACTTCCATCCAGTATTGTAAGGGTAGAATTGGCAATTGCATGCGTTTGAGGACTATTTAGCGTCTTCAAAGAGCCAAAGGGCGTATAAGTTAAGCGTGTCGTACGACTGCACCGCTGTGAGCGATATAAGGTCCAAAATTTGATCGAAAGGCAGACAGGGCATTCTGATTGCAGTATTTTCTCTACTTGGCGTGAACGTGTTGTAAATATTAGGTTAAGTCATAAGTCCTCGGACAAATTGGCAATGATGATATTTATCTTGCAATTTTTAAACGACAATAGCGAATCAGTTGAAACAGAAGACTATTGGCAGAAGATCATCGATGCCCCATTGGCATCGATGGTCTTCTGCCAATGCTTGGGCAGATCGTAGATGTCCTTGCTTGAGAACACTGGGAGTTGGCCCTTGGGGAGCTACACCAGTGCCATTTTGATGTCGTCGCGGGTTTGAAAGTCCTGACCATCCAGATGACGTTGAAGATGGGGAAAAAGGTGGTAATCGGAGGGATCCAAGTCTGAGGAACATGGTCGGTGGGGTAAACTTATCCTGCCGAAATTCGTCAGTTCAGTTTTGGCCGTTCTTGCAATAAGAGGGCGAGCGTTGTCGTGCTGAAAGTAAACTTTGTGCTGCTGTGGACATGTAGCTTCGGGATTCGCCTTCAAACTTCTCAGTTGCGTAATGTAGACATGTGTGGTCACTGTGCATCCTTCGCCTAGCAGCTCCCATTTTTCGATACGGAGACCGCTCCACTAGTATCAGAGCATAACCTCCTTGGCGTGTACGTTGGGTTTGGGGAAGTCTTCTGCATGCGCACCTTTGTCAATCCATTGAGCACGCCGGTGAACGTTAGAGTAGAGGTTCGACTTCGCATTCCTGGTGATTAGGTACTCGAGCCAGTTGTGGTGCCCTTGAGCGTGAGGAGAGAAAGTGCCACGTCGTCGCGGCGGTCTATATCATACTGCTTCAAAGCATGAGGCATCTATGGACCGAGCTTTCGCACCTTGTCGATTGACTTCAATTCACGAAGAACTGTGGACTGAGTCCCCAAGGGTGGCTGCCTGTTTACGAGTAGTTTGATGCGGATCGGCTTTCACCTGGCTCCGCAGCACCTTCAAATCCAACTTCATTGAGCGTCCCGAACGGTCTTCATTTTCGACGGAATAGTCGCCCGATGCGAACTTCTGGTGCCACTTAAAAATTGTACACCTCCTGCTTGTGAACGTCCTTCCCTCTATCGATTGCCGCGGGTTCATGGCCAGATAAAAAAAATAAATATGATGGTGTTGCGGATGTGGAGTTGCGACGGCTTGAAATCATGAGGCACAGTTGCTGGAAAGGAAACAATTAGGTGCCTCCTCCAGTATGCGTTTGGAAGAGCTCTCCATACTCTATTTAACAATGCCTCGCACATTCATATTCGTCACCTCTATCAAGAGTTATGATCGCTAGAAGTCATCACTATCATTTTGTCCGAGGACTTATGACTCAACCTAATATAACCAACCTTAGAGGAGCTCTTCACGACTGCCCATCCAGTAATACGGTAGATTGGACTTGAACGGCCAAGTTGCCCATTACTACAACATATTTGAGTAATAGACCTTATTATACAAGTTTTACCTTCACAACTGTCATCTCATTATGAATCCATTTATTAGCTTACATTTTGATCACATATGAGCATCTTGTTCATGTGGACACCGGGCCAAATGCAATGGAGGCAAGAAATCTGCAGAACTAAAACTTCCTTTCTTCTGGCTTGATAGCATACCTGCGCTTGAGATCGCTGGGAAAAAACTTCAATTGTTTAGAAACGATCACGATTGACTCTTGAAGAGTCTCGAAAATTTTCGGCTCCCAGGCTCCGACGAAGGGGACAAGGTTGGAACGTTAGCCGAATAAAAAGTTATTACATCGTGGCTGAGGCTTCATAAAGAAGGCTACACTTTGATATTTTTTATTCAGACACCCGATACCTTATTCATACTATCATCCAAGTCTATCAGTAATTGTGTAATCGAGAAATAACCGTACAAGTATGAAGCTCAAGCATCGATCATGTCAATGATGGGGCAATGACTTTCGATTTGTTTTGGTTGGGTAAATGTTGTTTATTTTTGCAAAATAGAAAAAAATAACAAAAATTCATGGTACCTAGGTGAAATGAAGACTCGTTCCTTCTCAACGAGGGATCATTTGACTTGTCGAGTGATTCGTTTTGTTGCGATCACATTACATATAACAGGTCATTGTGTGATAATAGAAATTTGAACGGTCTCTACCAATCCTTCACATGATTTTGTGTGGCTACTATTTCCAGTATATGAGTAACCGCATGTGATCCAGTGGGATCGTGATCAGTGGGGAGCGTTTGGATCACATATGTCAGTTCGTATCGAATCACTGACGCCTGTTAAATGCACGATCGGAGCACCTTTCATTGGGTTGGGTTACTTCCTTGTCGTCAAATGCTTGATTCGAATTAGCGTCAATAACAACGGTCACGTTTATGTATTTTTGGATAACTTATCTTGTCACAAACAAAATGCAACATGGCTTCTTGAGAAGAAACCAAAATTTGATGAAAAGGGAAAAATTAATGTCCAAGAATGTTTTGGATTCATGCCGTCATCTCGCTTCCCCTTCATTTCATTTCTGGCCATCATTTGCCGTGAAATAAGGGGATGATTCATCATTTAGATTACAGTAAGAATGTGAATGGCATTGGATGGTCTAGGCTTAGGCTTGGACAGATCAGTGGTATTCGGGCGAGAGTTTTTGAGAAGGATTCGCTTCTGAAATTCTTCTGAAAATAAATACTCTCTATTTTTGAAGATATCTTGCTATTTATAAGACTTCGCTGATCAGCTCCATGTAGCTCGCTTTCTAACCTTCTCTGGAATGTTCACTTGAGCACATCGGTTTTGTCTACGTTTCCAACAGCGTGTGAACGGGAGGTACTGGCTGGATAACTCCGAAAGTCCAACCTGGTACAAGCGTCGGATAAATGAAAGGCTAATCTGTACTTCCGGTCTGTACTACGTGCGCTATAGGGTGTAAATGGGGCACCTAGTGGCTAGTTGGTGACGGACATCTGGGCAATAATGCACACTAAAATTTGTACTTTAGACAAAATTGTACTCACAACCGGGATCGGTTTATACCAAAGACTTTATCCCTCATCCATTACAGGCAAAGAACAGAACTGAATCGCTTTTAGAAACTCTGCGCCACATTGTTTTTGGAAGTAGATTTTTCAGGTGATTTTCAAAGGATTTAAAGATTAACCTAAGCACCATGCTATGTTCAAAAGCTAAGTTTCTGAGTTTATTGTTGAGATTGTTGCGGAAATGTTTTCACTCGGTGCATATGAGCGAACCATGGAGGGTACTTTGAATTTTGAACCACAGCTGTCTTCGAACAAGCGAGAATAGCACAAAAAAACTGTGTTTCAAGACAGATTTAAGATCCTAGCTTGTGTAGCAGGTCCAGTTGTGTAAGGCCTTTATCTGTACCATAGCGATTGATAGAATATGTTACCGATAAAACAGGGGAAAATTTTTGTCATCTTACTTGAGTCAGTACCTTTATTCGGAGTTTGGGTAGAATGTTGAGACCAGTCTTGTACGAAAGTGCGTGATAACTTATGGTAAACTATGCTTCGAGCAAGTTTTGGGACCTACAAAATTACAGAAGGTTTTTCAAAATGTCCGATAGTTGCGTAAAACTTGAAGTTCGGCATGTGCAAGGTATCGGAAAAAACGGAGTTTTTACAGTGTAAGATCTAATAGTCTTTTTCATTAAATACTCTTGAGGATGAAGTGGTGTAATGGCAAATGATGCTCAATTACACATGTATGGTTCGGGAGATCAAATCTGAGATCGAATATTGGTCCAGGCTGATCAAGCCTTCCATGCAACCAGGATATAATAAAAGCACCGATTTGTACATCGGCTGGCCACTCCAAATCATTGTATGGCTCTTATACGCATTTAAAACGGCATTACGATTCTTAATTAGAGTTGAACGTGGGGCGCATACCAGAAACTGAATTAATTACGCTATAGACTCTGTCCTTTATACTACTTTCGAGCAACCTCTCTTTCGAGTAAAATGCAGGTGGTTCTGAAGCCATGATCGGCAAATAATTCAGAACCGATTAAGAACACTAGAAATACCTACGAATAAAGAGTATGTCAAAGCCAATTTCTGAATATCAGGTTGCTGTTGGATAGGAATAGAGTTGCAATCGTGTTAGCACCCGTCAGTTCTTTAATAACTTATTTTGGGAATATCAGAACCATTTTTGGGAGCATCAAAATCACCGTGACTTGCTCTATCATTATTATTTTTTCTTTTCCGATGGGTCATGAACGTGGGCGTGGTTCGTGAGGTAGGCGCTTCTTGTAAGTGTTTTGGAAATCTTATGCTTCTGCCATGCAATTTCTCAGCAGGAAAACCAGTTTCTTGAACAGTTCAGTAATGTTTAAGAAGTAGGCGAATTAATTTGCTTTTCAAGTCTGTGTCTAATTCTATCATGGAGACGTAGAGACAAGACTTAGGTGTGGCTGTCAAACTCATCATCAGCAGCATTCCATTCTTTTAGACGAAAAAGACGGAAAAATCTTGAGAATGCGTACGGTGGGTGGAACTTGCCGATGAAAGACGCTACGAAACATACCATATTTGGAAAATGGTAAGTAGTTGGTTGGACGTTTTCAGTGCATTCACAGTTAATTGGTAGAGAGAGAGAGTACGAGTAGACAATCTACAGTGTTTCACACCAGGAAAAGAGATAAGTTCAAGTCTCCTTTCATAACCTGTAGGATAGCTTCAAAAACCTCCTGGTGTCCATCGGGGTAGATGTTTTTTGATCCAGTAGTCATGTAATAATTGTATGAAGGAGTGCTTCGCCGGTCCGAGGGTTGATAAAGGGGCGGGCTTTGTGAGGTGTGTGTGCTGGAAGCTTCTTTTCAGCGTTTTTGTTATTTTGAGCAATGAAATTAAGATGGTATCATTCCCAGACAGTGTTCTTTCATTTCCAAATCACTGGATATGGTAGCGAATGTATTCTGAAATTGCGGACATCTTAGGATGTAAGTGGAATCGCCTGAGCCACTCCGTCGTCTTCATCAGTGAGCTTTAAACTTCACTGAGTTGTTCATAGTAGGGCATCCATTGCTTCAAAAACAATGGAATTCGGCTTTTTGGAACGCTGGCCGTCCTTCTTTCAGTTTTTTTCCTGGGAAAAAGACTAGTCGAGATCTGACATACATGGAGATGAAAAAAGTTTCATATTTTTTGTACGGATTTTATTGGCTATGTAGGTAAGTTTCCACAAAAATCTGTTTATGTTCAAAATAGGTAAAATGACAAAATATGAAAGAACAGTACAATGAATGTCAAGTGCTTAGTAAGGGAGAATGCACAATCACAGATAAGTACCGGCCGAGACTTCGATCCGTTCACTTTCTTTTTTGGATAAATAATACGGCATCTGAAAAGATTCAAAATTGATGTAAGCAAAAATTAGGATATTTAAACCTTGATGAAGCACTCTTACCGGTTACTGGCAGGCTTTGGTTTTATGGTGAGAATACGACGTGACGTTGACCTACTCCGAATGGTGGTCGTGGGTGGAGTGGTTGTTGTAGTGGTTGTAGTAGTGGTGGTAGTAGTTGATGTACTACTGGTAGTAGGACTGTCAGATTTCTTGGCAGTCCTTGTTGTTGTGCTGATGTCTGTTGGAGGAGTTACTCGGATTGAAGGAATTTTTGATGGTGGAGGCGGACGTACTAAGTCGATTTCAGTTGGATCACAAGTTTCCTTGTCTGAACGACGACATAGTTAAGGTAAGAAAAGCAAAAGATAAGGCAGTATAACAGTTTGGGCTGGTAAATTAGGGGTAAGTTAGAGAGTTTGGTTCTGCACGGAAGGAAAGGCTAATGGTGCATGTAGCACGCGCTTCTGATCGGTAAATCCTCGGGCTACAAGGACTTGTTCACGGTAACCCGACAATACCCCAAGTGATGTTATGCTAAAATCTGCGTCGTTCTGGAGCGCATGAAATCCGCTTCAGGAACGCAACCTTGAGGAAGTGAACACAAAATTCTCACAAAAGAAAGTGAATAGAAAATCAATTCAAATTGCAGAACAGAGCCCCGATTTCAATCGTCGCCCTGAAAAAGCACTGGCTGTGGGGTAACAGGGTATCGGAATTTGGGATAAAAGGGAATAGACGCTATTAACGACTATTCAAGCGGCTTTGATCGTGAGATACTGTACCAAAATCGCATGAGTGCCCTAAACTCTTAAGCCAGCCCTCATCTCGAGCACTTTCTCACGACAACCTCTTAGAGGCTCTCCCTTGATAACCTATCCTTTACAGTTTATCCTTTGCTTATTCGATCCTCACAGCCTGCCATAATCTGTACGATCCCAGTATCTCTTAAGTTGGTAGGCGCTTGTCAGTATGTGGCGCTTTTCTTCGTCAAGACTATATCGACAGTCTGAGTTACCTTATATCTAAGTCGTGCTAGAGACGGAACCCTAACAGTTTAGCATTTCCTCTGGGAAGGGCACCCAGAAGTTTACCATTTACCTCGGAATCCCTTCCTAACTTACTGTTTTAGCTTTACCTGGATGTACAAAGCAACAGCATATGGTGTGACCGTCGTGATAGTAGCATCTGGAACAAGAAATAAGGGGAAAGAGTCTTTAATCGGGAATGAGAATAGGCAAAGTCACAACATCTACCGTAATCTCACCTATCTCCATCCTTCTTCTGATGAACTAATAGGCAGTATCGGTACATTTCGTCGTTAAGGTGCCTATAGACGCAATGGGTTTCTTCAGTTTCATTGAGGTCTTCTGAAAAACACTGATCTTTACTTCACAAAGGGGCGACATCCCCACACTTTTATGACTTCTGGTATGAGGGATAAAAATTCTGATATTATTTTGATTAGTCGGAGCTCATTTTTCAGAAACCTCCCTTCTACATACCGTAATCTTCATCTTTCGAAGGAGAACGGCGAGTGGTAGTGGTGTCATTCGAGGGCGCAATAGAAACCTTTGCTGACGGCCGTTTCACCTCCGGTGTTCGCGTGGAGGCTATCGTCGGACGGACTATTGGTGGAGCTCTAGTGGCAAGTTCCAGAGATGGTCCATCCTCTGCACTTTCATCAAAGTCGAAGAAGAGCTAAAACAACAAAGCGCTACTTTATCCTTTTCACCCACAAGTCACTGCCATTTACGCACCTGGACAGCATCAATTCCTTGATCATAGTCATCAGCCTGTCGTTTGCCCAGCCGATGTTTGTGTGACTTTCTTTTCCCTTCATGGTATTCATCGTATTCCTGCGATGAGTCAGCAGAGCTAGTCGAATGCAGAAGGCAGCCAACTGCTTCAGCTCCACAAACCTCAGATTGACAGTGGACGGGTGGGGCGGAGATCGACGCTGAATAACTTTTTTTTGTGGAATTAGGAGCTTGCTGAGCAGGGCGGAGACTCACGTAGTCTGTCCTTCTCAGACGTGACTAGCCTCTGAAGGGTGTGGTGAAACAGTGAACAGCAGAAACGAACTGTGCGTGATGTCAGCGCCTCTAACTGAAACGTAACTGAATGCTTCCCTGCGAAGCCATAACGAATAAAGCTGGGCGATCAGGGTTGATTCTATTATAGGAGGTCTATCTGTTCAAAAACCTCCTCAATGATGGGAGCTGTGCTTCTTAAAAACAATGTAGAAATAATGGGTCTGTCGGGTATTATTTTGGTCAGCGATTATTTCTTTAGTGGTGCTGGCTAAGGTGAAGGAGGTGCTGTGACTTACAGATGTCCTGCAGGAATTCTGTCCACCAGACCATATGAAGGAGTACTCCTATGCCGGCATCGATACTGGACCTGGTGGGAAGAACAAGATTTCTGAGAGGGATACTGTGGCTCATTCTTTTGGCAAATTTGTACTTGAGCACCTTTATGCTTCTAAAATGGACTGGAACGCGTGGTGCATCCTTACACTATCAATCAGAGTGGAGTCCATCTCATATCCTTCCTATCACACAAATGTGGTTGTGGCTTCAGAAAGCCGTTAGTATCTTCCCTGCCCCGCTCTACTACGTTCTCAGGCACTTTCGCCAAGAATTTCTCCAGCAGTCTGGGTGTTATACAATATATGTATAGCTAGAGCCGTCCCTGTCGAGTGAGCAATGCTCCATGCGTGAACTATCGTTGAAACCCAAGTGAAATCACAGGTGAACGACTACGAGTTGCAATGTTTTGCAAAATAGAACGAAAACGAATTGTTCTGTACTACAATTGCAACCTTTGGTGCGGATTATGACGTAGCTGACAAAAAAGGAAAAATGTTTCTCAGTCGTCTATGCAGATTTGATTCGATTAATGTGACAACTTCATGGAATGCGCAAATGACTGAAAAAATCGACATGCACTTCGCCGTCAATTTGTCTACCGTGCACAACGTCTTTCTTAGAAAAAGAAAAGTGTTCAGAAGGAATCAACGAGCAAAGAACAGTTGCCTTTAAGTCTGGCTGAATCCAGCATCTTCACAAATCATGTGGAGAACCTCATTGGATGACGGAGATGACGTAAAGGCAATCGCACTATCGCATACGCATGATACGGGGATCAAATCCAGAATCGGTACTTGTTCGGGTCAAGCAAACCTTCCTTACCATCGGGCTCAGTCCGTCAGTACCAAACTTGTCCGACATTCAATACGCCGTTACGGTTCTGAATGGAAGTCGAATACAAGGGTGCTTCCCACGACAAGTTCGATCGATTCTATCCTTTATTCTATTTTACTGTAGCTACCTATGCCAGCCATGAAAAACGATCATCCATTTTTTGCCATCAGTTCCTGTGCTAAGAAGTGGTACAAGCCAGGTGTCCAGTCATCAGGTTCCAAAATAATCAGCATGGGAGGTGGTTTGTTAAGTAGTAGAAGTTGAAGCATGAAACCTCTCTGTGCTCTCTGAGTGCAGGCTTTCATGATAAGTTGAAATTTTCTGTTATACTGGTATTAAACGTTAGAAGGTAAAACGTAAGTTACTTTGTAGGCCAGAGTTTTAGCTTAGCGCTTACCTGGATACCATGCTGAACAATGATGTATTTGACAAAAGCAGGATTGAGCTTGTCAAGATTCAAATGTGAACATTGTGGAACGGCTCCGCAAATTTGAGAAAACAGCCTCTGAAATGTTCCAAAAGAGAGCGACTTAAATGTGTCAGCCAAATAAAGTTGACTGTTTGCACTGAACCTGGTTATTCTCTTCGAGATCATCATCTGAACTTTGCAGAATACCATTATCTACGCATTCATAAACGCCTATCTGAAAGGGATCAATAGTAATTCGGCAGAGAATATAGACTTGACTGATTTAGTGAAATCGGAGTCCTTAAGTAGTATCCACGGCTGTGGTAACACAAACTGTCCATGGAACGGATCCAGCCTGTGTCGACGAAGCTGCCTTCCAAGGTCGATTAAAAGTCAAACCTTTGATTTAGACTTCGCGTAAGTGCGCGCTCTTCTGGAGAAGCTCAAAGACAACTATCACTATCGATCAAGGTGCGCCCAGGTGTGCCCAATGAACGGCGAACATGGGCAATGTGCTCACGCAAATTATGAATGAAGCCAATCTCAGCCAGCAAAAAGAGTCGATCTCAAGGTAGCGGTTCGGGTTATACTGGTATAGTGTAAAGACTGGGTCATCCGACCTGCAGCTCACTTACGAGTTGTCGAGCCAAATGAAATTCATGGTCTTGGGGAATCCCAAAGTGCGAAAGCTTTGCGTTGTCATTCTGGTTGACAAGATGGGGCCTCATCCAATGTCTCGTTGACTTTATATTGCTGTAGGCTGTCTTCTCGAGCCCAGCAATCTCAAATGTAGAAAAGTGTATTATCTGAACGCACTTTGTCGACACCTTTTGTCACATCTGGAGCATTGAACTCGAGATAGCCGCATGAAGTGGTGGACGAAGAGCACTGAAGAGCAGTTTGCACTCGACGGGTGTAACGTCTGCCCTGCCGACAGAAAACCTGAAATAAGCAGACAAACTTTGAGTCAAAGATTCGTTCCACACTAAAAAGTAAGGTTTTCTCGGCGGAAACGCCGCGATGGGAGGATTCGATTACTTCAATCGAAATAGCGAGGTCTCAATCTGTTCCACAGTGGGACCAACATGCTGAAGGGCCAGCTTGCACGGATCCAATGGTCATTTTCGCTCACTTGTTTCTGGACTATGTTTGTGGACTCCACATGTTGCGCTGTTACAACCAATAACCCATTATTCACCCTGTTGATGTTTACACGAGTCAATTAACGGCAGAGAGAGAGAATAGGTGCGCAGTTGATCGGCCTCTCCCACCTGCTTAGCCCTACGCTGAAGGAACTTTATAAAGACTATCGTATTCTTCGATTTCAAGGAATAGTTGTTGTGCGGATGCGTAATATGGCCCTATTTCTCATCGTCGGATGCAGAAAGAGAGCTATAAACGGGCTGCTATTGAACGATAATTTGAACGCAATTGCGCTAGATAGCAGTAATAGTTTGCGATTCGCTTTTTATGGAATCCCCATTTAGTCAGCTGGATATATGCGGAACTATGGTAAGTGGTTAGCCATAGTGAGGGGAGGAGGATCAGAAATATTTCAATATTTCGTGGGGCGCAGTCGAGGACGGACTACTATTATTGAGAGATGTGCTGTTTGGCTTCGAATGAGACAGCAATTTCCCATTTCCACTGTTGGTGGCTATTCCCAGAAGGCAGTCAACAAGTTCCGGAGGGTTTACTGAACATTGGTCCATCAAGTTCCACTTATTAAGTTCACGACTGACAGGAGGGTCTAAAGGAAGCAGCTTTTCTGATGGGACGGTGAGGTTTCCCTCTCGGCTCTAGAGAAGGCGTGCCCTGAATAGATGTATGTGGTTGTTTCTCCCAGAACGTGCTGCAACTGGGCTATCACGTGCTCATAAATACATTTTTTATCTCAGTCGTATACTATTGTAAAAGATACTTTAACTTCACAGCCAGCTGCATGCCCTCGTCACTGAGGAAAAACTCACTTTCACATTGTAAGGAGCAAGCGGCAGTTCTAGCGCTTGTAGAATCGGGATCAGAAAAACGACGTAGTACATCCGGACATCCCATTAAGACATCCTTGCTGCCTTCAATCTGAATACTGCCTTTTCAGCCGCTGACTGGGTTTGATAGCTTGTAATAACTCAATAGAATGGAGCATGATGATCGTGCATGAGGTCTAGTGAAGAGGAAAATTCAGTAGTTTTGAAATATAGCAATGATTAATAGAAGGTAGCATTCAAAATGATTACGATAAGTCATTACCACCAATATCAATAATGATAAGAATATATATTCAGTAATTTTTAACGATAGAGAAAGGAATATAAAGGTGGCAGTACATAATTGATTTGAGCCATCAGAGACAGCGTGAAAAGCTCGATGTGGAAGTTCATGTAAGCACTCGACTTGAACGACACCGCACTTGAACCCTATACGGTATTGTAGGATCTAGTCCGTACCTCTGTAGCCTAATTTCTGCCGGTGTAGTATCCATCCCATTGATACTAGTAATATCATGTACACAAATGAGACCACCAGCACATTAGCCTTCTGTTGTACACAAATATCACATGATGTGTGTTGCATAGGTGTGGGGTTATGTCTAGAGGGGATTATTTTAATTCCAATTCTGAACTGGAAGTTTTCAAGGGCTGGAAATGGAAAAATAAGAATGGGAAGAAAAATTAATTCAATGTTATACAAGAAGCAAAAAGCAGTGATATGTGAAATGAAAATGCGCTGGAATGTAGAAATAGATTATATATGAGAGGTTTTATCAATGAAAACGATCGAAAAGCTATCAGCGAATATTTTGAGAGCGTTCTGGAAGTTTCCTCCCATCGGAAAGAGGACAGCCATGGAGCATGGAAGCCACGAAGCGATTTCAAGAGCCGATTAGACGGCTCTCAAATTTTACTGCTTACACACACAGATTTAGTCCAGGGTAGGCATCGTTAAATGTAGCGGAGCTTGTTCCGCATATGTTTGACAAAAAACAAGCGGCCATAACCACAATCATCGTTGTTACGCTTATTACCCCGTCTACTGAAGCTTTTGATGTAACTGAACAAAATTGGGCGGCGAGACTATAAACTTTGAAGCGCTTCTTTCAGGGAATGCTCGTACTCGTTCTCTTTTGAAGTCACAACCAGCAGAGCGACTGTCGGATAAAGTACGATTTCACTGCAGGTCTTCGAAAGCGACGAGTGAGTTAGCGGAGTTCGAAAGCAAGAGTTAGACAGTGATTTTCTAAAAGCATTGAACCGCAGAATCATTCCGAAGTTTATAGTCAAAGGATGAGTTCATTTTAGGATATTTTGAAATCTGTTATATGTACAGATCAATTCCCAGATCAGTTCTCCGCTAGGAATCATTATGGCAGCTCGGGTATGCATAGGGAGCGGAATGGTCGATACTTATCCATTGATGATTGTTTTAGGAAGCTTTTACCTTGGATATCCTCAACCCATACCTTCTTTAAATAATTATTGAAATGAAAAAACCGTCCCTTCGTTCAGCTCCCAAAGGTAATGGATAAAGTCTTGGGACGTTCATCAATCCCGGTTGAGGGATACGCCCACGCATTCGGCTTCCACTCAGAATCCCAGACGTACACCACATAAACGTCATTCGTTGACGTCGTAATGACGTCTCAATGCATACCTGGGATGAAGAACGACCTTCGGAACCGAACGATGTGACAAGGCAGTCTCCCACAGCACCTGGCAAGACTGATGTCACTTTTTCTTTCGGTATCAATCTGAGCGCTATGGCGTATAACCTCGATTGCTGAAGTCATAGGTAATGAACTCTAGATGTTTTCGATGGCCAGTTAATGGGCTGCATGATGAAGGTACAAGAAAATCAGCAGTTAGCGGAATTCTTATGGTCTCCAAAAGTGAATCACGAAGTTGCTTTGAAGGATCCTTCGAAGCAACTTCGTGATTCACTTTTGGAGACCATAAGAAGGAGAATGTTTTGTCCAGTGTCGGGATCGTTATCGTTATTCTTTACGCTCATTATCGGTACAAGTTCGGTATTCTGAGGATTGAATAGGTACAACAGTGAAGCACACTTAATTGCGACCTCTGACGGCTGGAATTTAGCCGGAGAAATTGAAGCTCAAGATAAACGGAATGGCTGATCAGATGGATTTTTCGGCAGAGATCAATCTCGTGTTTGGCATTCACCCGATAGTTCGACATCGATCAAAAATCGTTGTGTCGCATGGATGCATATTTTTATTGGTGGGAGGCAACATGGGAGCCAACTGGAAACTTGGCCCACCATACTCCCTAACGAATCTTGTGCCAACTGCCCAAATCCAAAGGGAAGAAAGCTTGGCATATCTGAGTGGGTGTCGATCTGGAGGTTGATCACTCGGCCACGGCAGCAATTGACACTACACTTCCTACTCACCCATTAGTTCTGAATGAAGTGAACTTCAAAGAAATTCACTAGCAGGGGAAAAGTGTAACAGGATGGGTCACTTATTGGTCACTAACTTCATCGCAAACATCCTTTTTCCGACCGAGTCTGGACACCAAGCACTATTTCCTAGCCAGGGAAGGGAATTTGCTAACCCCTTCATACCTGTTACTCTGATTCCGCCATCGGACCCTCCACGTTACCATAGTTATCTATACCGTGATACGCCGAAGAGTAAGAACTGAGTAATGCTGAATCCACCACCCAGCTAATATGACAGGCAAGAATGTCGACAACATGTGTCTTTTCACAACGTCACGGTGGAGACCTATCAAATACCACAACCATTCCAGCGGCGAGGGGAATTCAGTTTAGGAATTGATACTGTATACCCGAAAGAACTCCCGAATAATTCGACCTAACGAACATTACCGAACCAGCCATCGTAGTCAAAAGTGCGACTAATGAATTCGACATGGTCGACTCAATCGGTTAGCCGTAACTTCGGAGGTTAAGGCCAATCATACGAGGGGCAACGCTGTTGTCAGAACACAACAAAGCGGCCTCCAGGGATATGAACCAAAGAAATGCATCACAAAATCACCGAAGGAGAGCTGGCGAAGCTGGAGTACGTCGGACTTTCACTCGAAATGAAAAATCTCATGCTGGAAATAAAAATCTGCACGCTTTCGAAGAACGACTGCCCAGGTTGCAGCGGCATTTTACAGTAATTAGTCTCCACGGGCTGGCTCAGATGCAGAATTTGCGGGTTTCAGAGCAGCCGTTACATCGACTCTTGTGAATAGCTTCTGGATAACAGCGTCAGGAGATTTTTTCGAATCAGGATTACCGTTGCTCTGCATTTTTGAAATCGGATGCAACGAAGCGGCAAGTTACCCAAAAATTTCTCAAGTGTTTCCATCCTACCCGTTCTGAAATTGACTATCCGTCTGCCACATAATACGACAAATCTCCGAATCTCCTATAAATAGCAAGAGTTGACATTCTATTTCCTACGTCTTCATTGGGAGGTTGGAGTGCCCCCAGAAGTGCTACCTGATCGTTTTCAGTGGCATCGACTAATGGATGAAACTTGTGATTATAGGAAAAGGGTATCCCCGAGACCTTGTATTTGTGGGAAAAAGATATGCTTTGTGATCCGGGTTCCAGCAAAAGCTCTGAGAATGTAATGAATGGAGGCAAAAGAGATGGCACTGACTTCGCACTGTTTCGTTATGATACCTTTCCTATGTGTATTACTCCGCTACTTGCTATATTCGGGTCGTCCCATCAAACTACCATCTAAGGAATATTTTATGCCTTTGGAGTGCTTGATTGGTTTCTTTCTTATCATTCTATTGCTACAGTTCTACCTTGGTGGTTACAGTAGTTCGGAACTCTGATTTGTAAGTACATACCATACTGAATGTGGAAGGAAAGCTGATCGAGAAGTTCATTCAGGTCTATAGCAAAGAGACCTATAGATTGAAGCTAGTCATTGCGTCAGTGTGAAACAAAGCCAGGAGATTCCTCGCTTTCGATCGATATCGATTACTACCATCGGAAGAAAAAGTCGGGTCAGAGACAATGTACTCAATAAAATAAACACACACGTAGTAAGATAGAGTAGACGGCTGCTGGTGGTCGAATGCAGGTATGGGAGTATTTTCATCGCCGAGCCAGCAGCTGTTCGCTATGCACTCGAGAAAATGCATCACTCCATCAAAATCCACTGAACGAGAGAGCGTACGAGCGTCGTTCGAAGGCGTGGATATGACAGGGAGAAATCGAAAGGGTGCTACTAAATCTTTTCACCTGGACCCTGGAGGGAGCGAGGATACATCCAGGGATGGATGTAAGAGCATCACTAGAAAACCAAGTGTCCAGCTCCCAACCACAAGAGTGTGAAGATAGTAATCCTCTGATCCCATGTTTTCCATGTTTGTAAACTAGGGAAGTTTTCGACGACTGGCTCGGGTGTCAAGCTAGGATGTAAACAAGTTGTCCCTTCAAAGCGTAAACAAAAAATCGCTGAGCAAGCGCGGAATTTCACTTTATATCAGAACTACATATCAGAGAAGCTCTCAAGCAAAAATGACATCAGCAGATTAACACACGAATTCCATACATTTGCGTTTGCGGAGAACCTGTATTTCAGATGCTTTGCGGGAGATGAGAAGACCACCTGAGAAGTAACTGAGAGGTAGTACCATGAAGCTGAAAGCTAGCTATATCTGACTGCGAGAGGATGTGGTGCTGCTGCCAAAGGCATCCGGAGTGATCTAACTGTTGAAAAACTCTTCAGAGGCGGTCTAAGATTCAGTCACGTCATTCCCTCTTTAATTTATTGCTCCAGCTGTTTGTCCAATTTGTTGTAAGGTCACTGTTAGCACCTACGACGACTCATTTTCGGTCGCTTAGTTAGGCCCTACCAGCTTACTTCTTCCGGCCATAGTCAATCTCATTCTGGGATTCACCCGATTCGACTTCCATTGGGAATCGTTATTTTTCAATGCATATTTGCTTTCTACAAGAACTGGCGGAGGGGAGCTCTGTACAAGTCAGCACCTCGATTCCCTCAGATGTAAGCCCACTGACACCCACGGCTGATAACCGATTGGGTTGGAAAGGTGGCTCTGCTTCATTCCATTACACTGCTTCCAGTCAAAAATAAAAAGTAGTACTAGGTTTCAACTTTGCAGATGCCTAGCGTTCTTTGGTATTTAGTCGAATCTTGTTGTTACCACAGGTGTTGTTTACCTTTAGGTCAGACTACTCCGCATTCATGGGTTCTTATTAAAAGCTGTGGCTGTTTGGTCACCCTTCGACTGGTTGACGAGAATAATGAAGCGTTCAAATGTCGTCAAGATGGTAGAGGAACTTGAGTGAAGCCCATTTTTATATTGTGCCTTCCACCGCTTCACTTATGGCTATAGAAAAAAGGGAAAATCCAGGGGAGGCTTTGAAGATGACTTTGAATTTGTATTATATTGTTTAAAATTTGAAGATATATTTTGGATTAATTTTGCTCGAAAAAGTAAATTATATAAACTGACATATGGCTACGTGCCTTACTGCTTTGTTTACAAATAATTAAAATGTGGAGTATTGTGTATAGGTAAATAAAAAGTTTAGAACTAGAAGTGCAGTGTCCCTCTTAGAGTGTCGTTCACCCTCAGAATACCACTAATTGTTGGCACGAAAACTGAGCACCTCCCAAATATGCATTTATTCCAGATATACCTACTAAAATTTACTGTATTCCGGTACTTAAATTGTCAACTGCATTTATTCGGGATCCTCAAATAATGACTCAGCAATAACGTTCCCAGTGGTGCATTGAGTGGTGATTTTACTTGCACTTCGGGAGTGCCATGTGCTTGCCCATTATCGTAAAACAGTGACCTTTATTTACACTATTCCTAAAGGTGCCGTTCTGGGGAAAAAAACTCCCGAGTAGCATATTAATGGGTCAATCCTTCAGAGAGTTTGGATTTATGCTGTGGCTGGGACCTTCTGAACTTGCATTGAAACTTGAAAAGGTAGATGTCCTCGAATGTGGTGGAGTAAGAAATGGAGAGCTATAGATCTTGAAAAGACTCAGAGCATAGGGTAGCAGATACTAACAACGAAATATTTCTGTAAATTAATTCTGGCAAACTTCTCACTCTAGATGTCTACTGCCGTCTACCCAGAGTTTTCCCACTCTGTGTTCCATTTCTAGAGCAAGTTGGTATGTATTGTGGCTATTTGAGGGGCGGTGAGGATATCGCAAGGACCTGCAAACTTATGGGAATAACGTCAAGTCTACGGAGAAACTTTATGGTCGGGGAAGCGAATGAGATACAATAAAGAGTAAGTGCACAACGTTGCGGTATACTCACTCAGTAAAAATTTTTCAAAAAGTGGTTGCACAGGGATCTTTGCACGGCTGTTTGGTGGTTGTAACAGGCACTATTCGAGTCTCGACACCCATTTAACATACGCACTAGGCGGCTGCTCAATAGCCGATCTACTCAAGCGTCAAAAAGATGACAGATGGATTTAGGCATACAAATTTGAAATATGTGGCCAGTGAAAGAAGATTTTGCAGCTGTTACTAGTCGTCTTGCAAGCTCGCCCGCATAAGAGTGTGATTCGAGAATAAAAAAATCACTAGGAACCCTGAGAAGTAAGAAAGGTGATGACAAAAACCAGTCTTCGGCGACTTTGTGGAGTCACCGGGGATCAGCGATGTTAAATAACAGTCTCACTGGGTTGTAGCTGTCCTTGATTTCGACCTGGTCAACAGGCTGGTTAATAATTCTGATGCGACCTCCTCGGATCTTTGGTTACAGCATTCTGGTAACTGTTGAATTGTCGCTGAGGCATTAACCGGTCTCCATACCACATAAAGTGGGCCTTCATGAAACTAGATGTGAGTAGAGTCTACGGCGTATTCCGAAGAAGTTGATGAACGCTGTTGCCGTCTACCCTAAACCCGTAAGGAAGTAGTAGTTTATGCAGAGTTGACGAGTAGGTGACAATTACGTTGTATCCGGTTGCACGCTTTTCAATAGGCGTCATTGAATCCCGAGATAAAACCCGGAGGCATTGTGTAAAGCAGTGAAGGACGTTGTCGTAAAAGCGACAAGTTTGACTTTCCATCAGAGTAGCAGCTTTACACAGAAGTTTCAGAGTTAAAAGTAGAGTCATGGCGGGCATGCTACGGACCAGGATACCTTCTGTTATCTCCAGGCGAAGAGTGATTTTGGCTTTATTACACTCATGGACGAGGAATCGAATTTCGGATCACACTCCACCCAAAACAGCTGGGTCCTTCGTTCCATCGTAGTTCTTTCATGAGTGTGGGATTCTATTGAGCACGAAAAATGAGTGCATGCATGCATAAGTTTACTCTCAGCTCGAGGATTCCGTATGTTAGTTAGTGCAGACTTAAATTTGTTGCTAGTCCAGAAAGGTGAGGCAGTTATCAAGAACAACTGGAAACTCTAAGCATAGGCCAGTAGTAAATAAGCTAGGAATGGTAGAAAATGGAACGATAACATCTGAAGCACCAGTAGGTATCGGCCAAAGGACGAGAATACAACACGGTTGATTACAGTGTCGTATTCTCGTTTTTTGGTGGTTATCTACTGGTGTTTTAGATGAATATCGTGAAATTTTTTGTAAACTTTGGAAAATGGTATTCGAATGCATGGCGCATTGAACGTTTGGTAATTTCCCTCGGTGAGGCTATTTATTCTATTTAATTCAACTCCCCTCTTCCCTATTATTGTCTTTGAAAGTGGAGGGTATTAAGTGATGCACTATCACACCATGGGCTGAAGACTGAATCCCGCCCAGGCCAACCAAGCCTCCCATTCCTACGGGGTCGGCTGATTGTTACCAAGCTGGACTGATAGGATAAGCACATTGACTATACATCTTCTGGCCACCTGAAGTAATTTGCCCACATGTGCATTTAAAACTCGGTTACGATTCTGCGTAGAAGTCGAGTGAGGGGCGCACTTCGGAAACGGAATGGGCTCAGGTTCAAAACTCTTGAATTTTACAAGAAACAGGTTTTGGTTGAACTACGCTAAGGAATTTCATAAGATTTTAGTAAAACCTGCTGCGAAGATGGTAAATAAATTCTTATCAACTTACGTTTCGGCGTTATCGCCTTCTTCATCTTGGCAGCAGGTTTGACTGTAATCTTATAAAATTAATGCAAAGCTATGCCAAGATTTATCGAGAGTCGAACATGGACGCTTACGCTTAGGAATTTCTCAGGATCTACTTTTGCAGATAATCTATGGATAGTCGGTCTTTCTATTTGACCTCCATCTTGCTTGAAAAAGTTGTCTCACAATGTTGAATGTTAGCAGCGGGAGTTTTATCAATTCTCGTTGAGGAGAGCATTGATCATTAAACAGCGTGATAAGGAGCAAATGCTAGACACAGTTCCTTCGACTGCGTCATTTGTTCTCCAGAAGTGCTCAATCCTTATCAAATCAACGTTATGAATGTATCTTCTACTACAGACCAGTTCATATTGTTGCAAAAAAGTACAAAAAATTGTAAGACGCTACAAAGTAGTGGGAAAAGTTTCCAACCACCTTCCAGTCAATATTTTTTGAACTTTAGTACCTGTAGGACTTTTTAGTTTTTGCAGTTTATCTGAAAAACTTATGGCTCTACTGTGGCGAATACGTTGAACTTTTCCCTTGCCTTTTGCACTCATTCGAATCAAAGTGATATATTTGTTAGACCATCTTCAAGAAGGTGAAGAAAGGTCCAGTTACTTGTTTCGCACGAAGTTGAACTCTGAAAGAAAAAAGGATTAGAAGTTTGCAGTGATAATTTTTGTTTTTTGGGAAAGAAAGGGACGGTATAGCTTTTTTGCAGTGCTAATTTTTGTTTTTTGGGAAAGAAAAAGACGGTATAGCTTCTTTTCTAGCTTCAGTATGTAACTCAATTTTCTGTTTACACCAAGTATATTTCTACTCAATTCGTAAAATGCAACTCATTTCTAAAAATTTTGATTACTGAACATCCGCTAGTTGTTCATTTGAATATAGTTTCTACATCTTCATATTTAGCATTTCACCCGTGATTTTCCTCAACTTTTAAGACCGAACTGTGTTTGGTATTTCTGAACAAGTCAGACTGTGGCGGATTTTTATAACTAGTTGTCACAATGTTAGTTCTCCTTGAGGTGGCTAAGTTTGCCTCCTCTCGATCCATTTTGCTCTGTATTAGACTTATTTCCAAGCAAACCCCTGGACAAAACGCCTATAAAAATCGGTTGAACCTTTTCATAGGACGTCCACCACTACTCTTTCATTGACCAGTGGTTACGCTTACTCTATCAACTCCGGCATGGACTCAAATCGCTGACGCCGGCGTCGGCGTGGGTAGTATGAATGCGACTGACGCCGTCTACACCTCCATCCATCACTCCGAGTGGTTCCAATAAAGTCTATGCCACCATTTCACTTGTTATTCTGACTGTTGCTCTCTTGCAGTACTTGAGCTTGTGAATTTACTCAATGATTTTTTGAATATCAGACTTTTAGACGATCCTCGATGGAGTACACAGTATGAGAGTGTTGCTGCTGTGACGTGAATTATCGTGAGCCCGAGTCAAATTAAGGAGCTAGTGCAGAAATTCGAAGAAGATCCATGAGTGAAACCGGTGATGGCGAGTCAGTGGGAGCGGGGGAACGTATATATCTACACATTTACGACTATGAAACCAAGGTATACGATCTTAATTCGTGCAAGTAGCGTACCAGCACCCACATCGATTATATGAATGCAAGTAATGGTACAGGCACTCAACCGAAAAGTGCAGACGCAACGTTGAACGATTTCATTGGATCTTGTGGGAGTTTTGTTCGGGTTAAATTTCAATAATTACTAGTTTCTAGGAATTCTCTGGCCTCACCACGTATCATGGACTCGTTCGTATATACAACTCAAACACTTGGCCTTCTCGGATATTCTGGTGTGTCGTGGTCCTTTCTTGTCTCTCCTTATTCATGATTCATGTGAGTGCACTCGGTTAAAGCCTAATTCACAAGCTGGCCAAATGACAGGTTCATATGTACACATCTGATCCAGACACCCTTATCACTCCCACTAATAGGCGACCACAAGTAACAGCGCTGAAGGGATATCGATGGGAGGAAGAGTACCAGGGTTTAGCACATTACTTTCACCTCTTTGTCGTTTCGCTTTTCTGCTACAGCTGTTTTTACTGTCGTTGTTTACCACAAGATACTTCGGGCTCGACAAATTTGGACGCATTATTTCCTGAAATGAAAGGAATCCAGGAAATGCCACCACATACATCGCCCAGTGAAAGTAGGTCTCAAGCAAGGCGGGGATGCGGACATTCTAGTTAGAGCCCTTGTGAATCACCCTACCACAATGTCGCCGAAGTTTGGAGCCATACTGTTAAGGCTCGTACATCCAATCCCCTTTCGCATAACAGCAGCAGATTTCTAGACGTCCATCTCTGAGTGTGCCATTGTGATCAACAAGTCATTCCCCATTTTGAAATTCAGAATTCGCACTTCGAGCTTCGACACCTCCGCTTCAGAGAACCGTTTTCTAGCTTTTAGAGTGGCTACCTATTGCTCGGATATCATTCCAAGCCTACTTTGTTCCAAGTTAACACGATCGTGGCATCAGACGGCATTTTGTTCCCGGATATCACTATTTGTAATCATAATATGGTGAAAATGTCTCGATTATCAGGTACGGTGCTAGCAGTATTATGTGATCTTGCTGGGTGAAGTAAAGTAGCTGAGTGGTCTGAAATGAATCATATTCCACTTTCCATTGAGAAAACACAAATGCTGTGCCTGGGCAAACATGCCCGAAATCCTTCATATGGGCGGCTCGACACTTAAAGTGGTATCAGAAGTCCGTGACCTGGGATTTCATTATGATAGAACTCTTAACTTTTCTAATCATTATAAAGTATTAGTTTCAAAAGCCCTCCGTCGGAGTTTCAATGTTTTCAAGGTGCTTCGCACTAATGATTCGAAAACTCTGCTAAGAGCTTTCAAGGTTTACGTCCGTCCCATTTTGGAATGTGGATCTACTGTCTTCACACCCTATAAGAAAAAAGATGTTTATGCTTTGGAAGGAGTTCAAAACAGCTTCACTCGTAAACTTATGATGCGAAGTCATCATTTAAATTATAATGAAATACCTAGTGGAAGTGAGCGTAATAAGATACTCGGTCTAAAGTCTCTCGAATGGAGAAGAAAGAAATTTGATATTCTTATGACATATAAAATTCTAAATGGCATAACCACCGTGGATATTTCGAAGTTCTTTACAATCGTGTCTTCCAACACGCGAGGCTCCTCCGCTAAGATTTCAACCATGCCGGCAAGAACTCAAATTAAAGCGCAGTTTTTCAGTAACAGAGTTAGATCTAGCTTCAATTCGCTTTTACGTCGTAATCTCGTCCCTCGAAGTTATTGTACTTTCAGAAAGTCCATCGACAGGTTCATTTCACTTAGTTGAGTTCATTATAAGATCTATTTTTTTTGTTTTACTTCCTTTTTTTTTCATAGTCGTGTTATTTTCCTCATTTCACATGTTTACAACATGTCCGTTAAATAAATAAATAAATTTATAATAATGTCATATGTGAATTTGGAGCTGGGATGTTTGGGAATTTGGCTTTGTTCTATGGGCATGGGAGTCTAAGATCGTTCTATGATCAATACGCATAGCTCATGCGGCGTCCTCGCCGATTGCCGGTCGCTTATTACTCGTCGCTCGGTTTGATCGCGTAGTATAAAAGCGGCAACCTTACCTCAGCTTCCTTGCCTTGGATACTGCTGTACTGTTAGATTGCGAATTTTATTCAACAATTGTTGTTACCATTGCAGAGTTTAGGATACAATATGAGCAAAAACATCCTCTCCTATCTATTGACCTCTTTCAATGATCATGTCGAAAGCGATGGGCTTGACGAGAATCATCTTGCTTTTGAGGAGTACCAGGTCAACTACAAAGCGCGGACAGGGCAGAATTTTTCCATTGCGGACTTTTTCTACGACGTCAGGTATGAACTAGATAAAGGGGAACTTCAAAAGAAGCGAGGTTTCCGACGATCTAAGAAGAGATTTTGGGTGAAAATGTAGTTGGGGGGGGGGCCACCCATCCGAAGGTCAGTATATCAAGAAATGAACTCAGTCTAGCGTGTCAGTCCTTGTTATATCAGCCCTGTATCGGATGCGTAGAAGATGATGGGAACCGGCCACCTAAGCTCTTTTATTTGGTTTCAGCTGAGGCATTCAGTTTCCCAAATAAGCCTGCCTAGGTAGGGTAGGAGCACCTGGGTGGCTGGGATGATTACCTCCTGCAAAAAAAAGAAAAAAAAGAAAACTTGCCTACCGCGGCGTTCCTTCCCTAGGGAAGCCCTCATTTAAAAACTGGCATGTCCGTGATATAACACGGCATAACGCGTTTCATTGAGTTCATTTCTTGATATACCGACATTGTGATAGGTGGCCCCCCCAACCACATTTTCACTAGATTTTGGTAAATTCTTAAACAATTTCAAATCGACCTTTTAAGACCAGCGTGTCAGGACATGGTGTTGAGCTGCTCGTTTGCTGGCGAAATCATCGAGAACTGTTGTGCCGGTAGCAAAGTCGTGATCACAGATGTCGGCTTTTGTATTAGGTAGGTTCTTGACAAGTGGTGCGGGTGCTAAACGAGTCCGCTGAGCGATCTGGACGTACTGAGTGCTTCTGTATCTATGTTCAGGGTAAAGTGAGTGTATTAATTTCAGGTTCACCAACTCAGTTTTGAAGAAGAAGCAGTATCTGAGTGGTAGAAACTACGGGTGGCAGGTTATACTGGACGGCAGCAGTGTTTTCCAGCCAGGTTTTTCTCTTACCTCTTGTTAATTTCAATAGAGTACGCTTCTGGAAGTTCACAGTTTAAGAGTCTGCTGACACGGGATTTCATGTAGTGGTTCACGAACCTGATAAAGAAGTCTCTTTGACGTCTTACGGTGTGTCGGTGCCGCCCGGAGCCGCTCTTCATGCTGGCATTTCTTACAAAAATGTATGCTTAATTCACATTCTAGTCTATGGAATGCTTCCACCCCATGTCTTTTTTTCTTTTGTTCAGGTATCTCATTTGCCCAGATCAGATTGGGGATTATGTCAACGCGATTGGAATCCAGAGATTCACGGTTCGATGCTTACTGAACTCCAGGTTCCTTTGCCCTTTGTTGTACCTCTCTTGTATGTGATTGTGTAAGGGGAAGGTGGTCCTAATTGACGACGGCTGCGACGGTACGGTGAAAAGTTATCCTCAGACATAGTTGCCTAAAAATTTTCCCAATGCAAGCTTCGCGATGGAAATAGGGATGAAGCGGTTTCGCCCTCGTTTCCCAGTGCTCCTTCCCATCTTAACTCTTTACTTGTAGAGTCTTCTTTTACTGAGCACTTTTATGGTTGGGCCGATGAGGTATTCCTATTTCAGTACACTGCTTCTCATTGTGAATGGAACTGCCTAGCACTGGAATGGCAGTTTACATGTGGATGCCGGCCAATGAAATTGCTTTCTTTGAATATTCCAAAGGATATCCCTATATGCACTCCTTACGACATCCATAGATGTGCTGACATCATTTATGGTATGCCGATCACGGTATCTTTGGTTTGGTTCTTTTGAACATTTGACTGAGGTTGGGTTTTGGAGGATTTCATCAAAATCGGTACTGTGATCATCCTAAAATTGTATACCAGGCTAAGTTACTGGTAAAATAGTTTAGAAAATGCAAGCAAATGTAATTGCGATATTGAATGTGATCTGATTGATTATGAGATGCAAATCAGCTATTCCGACATAGCCATCGGTTTGATCCAACGAAGGTTCCCTTTCTCAGAGCATTACATCCAGTAAGTTTGACTATTGTTATTTCCCGTACTTTTCTACTGACTAGTGTTATTTCCCGTACTTTTCTACATTCTCGATCAACTAAGTTACTATCGGTTGAAGTTTTGGGTTATATGGGGATATATGGATTACAGAAATCGGACACATTCGCGGTCTAACTGCATTACGGTCGCTTTTATCTCATCCTGCCAGTCGCGGACACGAGTTTTCTGATATAGCTGATAGTTAGTAATTTCCCATTTCTGTTGCAATGCTGTAAATATTACAGAGAAAATATTTCCGTCATAAACCTCTTCATGCAAAGTATAGCCTACGAGCGACATGAGCAACAAAAGCAACTGCAAACCGCTGATTTACTCTCAAATATTGCTGGCAGTATGGGATTGTTTCTTGGCATGAGCACGGTAAGTACCGTATCCTCGAAGACGATTTCTATTTCAGTAGCTACAGCAGAAATTTGTTATAGGTGACATTGCTCGAAATCTTCATCTATCTGTTCAAATCTGTCTGGGGCACTGTGAATACCGAACGCCAGAAACAGTTCATGGAAGCGATGATGGAAGAGGAGAACGAACGTCGACAGAGCCTCGTCATTGTGGAGGAATCGCCTCGAAAGGTTGTTCAAATCTCTTAGTTTGGGCCTACTGCATATTATTTACCACGGCCAAACTTGGCCAATTTGTAAAGCCTTACTAGTAGAAGTTACTTGATCGTGAAAATCTCGGCTGGATGCCCTTCTTTATAACAGATGTAGGTTGCCGAAATCGGTCACATGTGGTTTGTGTTAAAGGCAAATTGGTCAGTCAGATTCACCCCTTTACTTTTCCATGGATTATTACCACGAAATGGTTAGCATTAATTTCTTAATGGGCAAAAAATCGGCGTTGCTAGCTAGGGTGACCCTGCTCAATAATTTATTTTTTCAATATTTTCTGAAGTATAATCATATAGGTGAGCAAGTCTTCCGTTTTAAATTGGAAGGTTTTTTTGGTTTTTTTTTCAATTCTTATTCAAATTAATTGGTTGCTATTAGTAATGCTGCATGCAAATGCCATTTACTTATTCTTTTTGAATATTTGGAACCTCATTTTTCCAAACCAATGATAGATTCAATGCTTTTCTTCTTCAGCTTTCGGTAGTCGAGGAGTTAGCTGACGTCAGCGCCTCACACACTCGTAAACGAAATTCCAAACGAGTCTCCATTGCACCGCTACATATTCACATGGACAAGAGAGGAAGCACCACAGTGAGTTCCAACCAAATGATTGGAATCTCAATTATTCTCTTACTAAAATAGGAGTCTATGTTCCGAAGATCAGCACAAGTTCAGTGGGTTGCTAGGGTTGAACCCTTCGTTTCTCAGATGGCGGACGAACTTTAATAGTGACTACCTTTTTCACTCTTTCTTGAATATCCAAAAATTGAGGAGAAACTGGACCTAAATACAGATAGAGTATCGTATCCAGGTGTCAGGTTTATTGCTACACAGCTGTCTTGCGTCTCCACAGAACTTCTGAATCTCTTTATCTTGGCAATCCATCATTACACTTCCTTAACAGATTCCCTATTTCGTTCCTTTACAGTTGTCTTTTCGGGATGTACCTGTTCGAACGCACGAGTCCGGTGTTCATCGCACTGTACTGTCAAAAAGGTATAATTTTCTTCAAATTTATTACTGAAACAGCTTGACAATTACATAACATCTCTAATTAGTAGAAATTCTATAGCAGTTTTCGAGTACTCACTGCTAAGATGCATGAGTATTGATTGTTGTATCTTTACGCGCATGCGGCCAGTCATGTACTTTGTATTGGGTCTGTGTTTTAAAGTTTTGCTAGAGACTTCTTAATATTCTCAATAATATATATTTTTCAAATATCATTACAGTCAGTTGACTTTTTTCTGAACACAAAAACTGTAAATATCGGATCCTCGAAATAAGCTGTAGGCCATTATTCTTGGACTGAAGTATAAAACGATCTGTTTATTTCAGAAAGTCACTAGCACTTGGTGCTCTTGCCCGACGTGGATCCACAATGGAAGGCACTATAACTAATCTCCTTCCGAACTTCCAACAACATAGGTCGGTTCACCAAGAAGTGTATCTTGACAAGCCCTGCTTATGAATTCTCATTCCGATGTCTTTTAGAAAGTCCATCGCGGTGGGTACGCTCGGTAGACGAGGTTCTGCTATGGAAGGAGCTGGAGAGATACTGCCAATGAAAAGAGGAAGTGTTGTCGTGGCGCCCCATTTCCATCGAAGGTATAGCATTTCTGCAATGAGATTGTGTTTAGAATATAAAGCGATTTCAGGCAGTCGGGTATTGCGGTTGGAGCCGGTTCCTCGGTTCGACGTCTGAGCGTTCAGCCCAATGACGACGCTGTGCATCTCTTTGTGAATCGAAGAAGATCATCAGCTCATCCGAAAAATTTTTTGCTATGAATCATCAGTTATACTCTATTTATAGATTCGAGATAAACGTCTGAAGACATATTTTTGTTTACCATCACGACGCTCAAACTTTGTGGTATTACCGATTATATGTATCTGTTTTATTCCCAACTACATATATCAAATCGGCTTTGATGCTGAAGATGAATTAGGGATGTGGGCGGGGCGTTCGTGGTCGGGCCCGAAGAGGCGGAGCTTCACTCATTGGAGTGCAGCTATTCGGTCGGTCCACCCAAATATTTGATTCAATGTTCGCTTCTAATGTAGTTCACAAAAAGTTCAATGGTGTCCCTACAGTAACCAACCACTGAAGCTTTTCTCGCACAGTGGAAAATGTAGTATCAAAAAAAGGAGTAACAGTAAACAAACAAAAACGACCCCATTAAGAACGACGAATTCATCGAAAGAGATCATCCTGTCACAAAAGGTACACTTACAAGCTATTCACTATATTTGTGACCCATGAAGTCGGTAGTGAAATTGAGAAAAGAAAAGGCTACAAAAAGTGTGTTGGTGAGGGAAAGGGCAGCAGTTGAGTCTGGTATTCAAGTGAAAGGTGATGCCATCGACTCTTTCTCCCACACCTTCCCCCCTCCCCGCTTCTCGGAAAGGATTCACCCATGATTTAGCTAGATGAGAAATGAGAAAAGGGCATTTGATGTATAGTTCTAGCCGATGAGCGTATTTGTCAAATGCCCCGTACCCATGAATTTATTTGTAGTAAATTCAAATAGCTTCTTTACTAGTTTCCTTAGCTGCGCCGTACATTCTGCGTGATCGTCTGGTATCCCTTTGCCCCTTTATGTGTGCTCTTTTTGATTTCTCTTTACCTATCGTTAGGACAGCCAGCCAAATCCGCCTTATGTTAATAGTGGAGCTCCTAATGGCTTATGCTGTTCTCAGAGGAAATTAAAAAAGTAACCTCCCCCCATTTGATCCAAAAAGGGCGAGGAAAGGCACCAATTCTAATTTGACCTCATTTGAAGTTAGCTGGCTAATGGAGAAATCACAATGGAAGCCAATCTTCAACTAAGTTGCAGCCCTACGATTTGACTTCCCCGCTTTGCTGCAGATGGCTTTACCTTGGCTTTACATTGGAAAGACGGAGGTTATTTGAGGGCACTCAAAGGTACGGCTCGAACTTCTTACCGTATTCCAACGGTCCTCGCCCTGCGGTTTTTACACAACTAATACGTGTTATTTTACGACTGCTTACGACCAGTTGAACTGCTAGAGAGTTCTCAATATGAATTGAACTTACGATTTTCTGTTCTCCCAAATATATAGATACCCAGATAATACCCAGATTTGGATACCCAGATATAGATACCCAATCAATGTAAAGTTCACATACACATGATGTGGGACGCGCTTCCCACCAACTAAGGCTGTAGCTACTTTCCTGAAGTTGGACTTTCTTAGGTTACCTATAGCCTACACCTACCAGCTAATTCTCACCCAATTTCATTGTTAATCTTCGATCTGATTTAATATGCGCTTCTGCCTTTATTAGGTTTCTTTTCCCACGACCACACGGGCAAGATATCAATCTCTGGGAGCGGGAGCATGCCTGCAAAGCGAGCACGACGTCGCCAACGGTCGGCGACCGCTGCACGCGACAGAACTGCTTTAAAGGGCCGGTCGCTTCCGCGTTGCGATTGGAGCAGTTTCTTGTTTTTTCCAATTTCATGGAAGATCTTTCCTTCGAAATTGCTTTCTTCTAGCCACATCCGTTCCTAGGTGTCCAAAATACATTCATTCAGTCCACCGGACGTATTCTAGACTCCGTTTTCAGTACCCTCCGTTTATTCGACATCTACAATCCCGTTAATGTCTTTATATTTGCTTTCGTTTTCATCATAACGTAGAAGATCATGGCATTTTCGGATCATATGTCGGATGCCTCAAACTTCTTTAATGTGAGTTTGCGATTTTTTTGAAATTGGAATGATTTCACCTGTATTCACTGTAAAATTTCAGTTTATGGTTTTGCAAGTACTTCATGGCCCCGTGGACTTGAAGTTTCCCAGCACTCAAAACAATGTCACGTTTTGTACCAGTGGAAAAAAGGTTGGCATCGTTGTTATATTTTGCCACTACGTCCAAAATCCCGTATAAGACCGAAAAGAAAAACATCGGAGGGTAACTTCCGTGATCATTCCATTGTTTAATTAAAACAAAAAATGCATATATGTTTTTATATATTTTTTTGGTTTCGTTTAAATAGGGGATTTCATAGGAGTTTCCCTCCAACGCCTTTCTTTTTATGTATACATGTGCCTTTACATACATATTAAAGAATACTGTGGCTTATTCTGATAACGTCTCTAGTTGCTGTAACAAACATGGCGTTCGCATACCTAGTGATGCTGATTTTTCAATAGGGTGTCCCCCTGTTCAGGACGTGAACTCGCTGGATGTTTGACTGGTTATCCCTTCACTGGCCCATTATCGAAAATAACTGATTTGCATTTCAGAATCGGGGCATCATGAAACTTCAGCTATACACATCTTCAGGTGAAAAGAGCATCATAGAAATTCCTCTCGTTCATGTGGAAAATATTATGGTGAGCAATGTTATTTCTTTCACATTTTGAACCTTTTCGAAATAGGTGCTCAACGTACAAGTTATACTTATGACTTACTATCACTGGTTGCAGTAAAGATTTTGTGAGTTAAGTTGTACTTTTACGTTCGCCAGTGTTTCTAGCAAGACAGAAGAAGGTAGGGCTATTGGAAATTGTAGGCTGACTGAATTTCTCATTCTCTTCGAATATTCTACAACAACAATCAATTGTTATACAGTTCGGTACATATGTGTGCATCCGTTTGCGTAGCATTGTGAATTTACAAAAGTATTCAACCCTAGCAATGCTTCCGCGACTGTTTCTACGATCTTAAATTTGAGGGGGTAAAAACTAGTAGTTTATAAATATGCAAATTTCTTAAATATTTGAATTGGTATTATCAAGTTTAATGTTATCCCTCACAGAAGAATCATTGATTTGGCCTTGTATTGAACATAAAACACTCAGATGACTGGTCTATAAATATGAATTATCTTGAAAAAACAGGTAGTGACCACGTTTAATATAAATGTTCGGAGTAATGAAAGAAAACGCAATTACTCATTTGCAAACCCAATATTCCCAATATTTTGTTAAGGCAGAATAGGAGCGGAATGCTCCCTTGCTTACCAGGTGGGCTCATGATGGTTCACGTCCGTTGCGCTCACTCTGGTACAAAAGGAAGCTACTAGTTGGGATAGGTGATATGTGAAGGTGCTTGTGGAGGGTGAGGAAAACGGGGAGCGGTGAAATACTTTAAGGCTTCAGCTGGAATATTTATAAGGTGTAGAAGCGCGAAAACTAATTCACTTCTCTCAGAAACTGACCGGCTCGTCTTGAATTCATATTACTCACTTTGTAAAGGAATATAGTCTAAGGTTTCACCAAGCTGAACATATCATTCTGTTTCCAGCATTATCACAAGCCCGAAATTTCTCTGCTCTTTATGTCAGAATTGCAGGATTTTCATAGAACTGACTTTGCAAATGGTCAAATATTGATCGCTCCTTCTCATATTGTCATCTAAAATCGATAACAAGAAAAAGTACCTCACATTTTCCGCAAACACGTCTGCATCTCCTGAATTCAACCCTATTTAGCACCTATAATCTAATTTGCATGATTAAAATTTGCTGTTGCTGAAGTTTTAGACCGGGAAATATTTGGCAGAGCGGGCGACTTCTCAAAATATCGAATCTGCTTTTTGATTTCGAACTTAACATTTCTGATAGATGTTGCAGTTCTTTCCCATTGGGCAGTTGAATTAGTTGATTTAGCAGTTCACAATTAGCAACATTTCTTTAAAGTAATTATCACTGTACTTTGCAGATTTTCACGCATCCGCAACATCCATCGATAGCACTGCATCTTTCGGAGTTCGCTGCCAGGAGTTTGGCAATCAATCTTGGCACTCGCGAAAAAATAGAACACATCAATCATGGTTTTGGTGATGTAAGCGATTCATCCATTAGGTCAGTAACCAGTTTTTTGCAGTGTCATGCTGATGCTGCAGAAGTAATGACTCGCTTTCAGGAAACTGCTTTTTGTCTTACGTCCATTCAAAGATGATTTGTTTGTTCAAGTGGGCTCCACTGAAGAACCGTATTATGGGGGAATAGATGAGCTTTGCGAACGTTTTGATTCATGGGTATGTTTTTTTCTTAAAGTAGTTAGAAATCATTACTATGAAGAGCTTTTGGGCAAAAGTGGTGCTTAGGTTCGCTGTATTCGTGACAAGGACTTGTTAGCAAAGGAACAACGCCTAGCAGAGAAAAGCTGCTGCTCATCCATCGTGAGCAATTCGTCCAGGTTTTTTGGTCAGTTTTTGTGTACTCAGAATAACATCTTGTCGAGGTTTTCGAAGTAATTTCAATTTGCCAAATGGGCCAACCTCATTGCATCTTCAGGGCATCTTTTAACATTGTATTGATGTCGAAGTGCAATTTGCGATAGTTATTAACCGATTATTAATCTTCTTCGTAGGGGATCTGATGCATCTCCATCATATCTATAGTCGTTTTCTAATTCTATTTTCTATGTTATTTCTGTGTTTTTATAACTATGAAACTGCGCTGGAACGGCGCTGTTCCCCCAATTAAAATGGTGACATGTACTTGAGCAGACAGAAAAACAAGAGGGTGTAGAGTTATGAAATATTAGGTTGGCAAATAAGTCCTGCGACAAAATGGAAACCTCTTTTAAATCATTTCTAAATTTTTTCATACCAATCAATTTTCGGAAAAATATTTACCGTAGAAGTCAACAACAGTCATTTATCCTTTGAGCCAATCACTTATGCCATCTCTTCAGGAGTGAGGGAGCTGTGATTCGAAGAAGTAATTGACTGCCGTTTTTGGATCACATTAAGTTACGAATTTCGTCTTCTCAATGGGGTGCTCAAAAAGGCGGAGCACATGGTATTTGAAAGGGGGAACACTGCGGGAGTACGACTGATGAGTAACCTGGAACTAAGCGGGACCGGTGAACTTTTGACGTGAGTCTAAAGCGAATTTTCGACGTGCGTCCACCCTCTGTGGGGGCCTGATTCACGGTTTGATCGTCCTTCTCTAAACCGGTTGGCCAAATAAAGGGGATCATAGTTGCAAGCGATACCTGTGTCCAACTACTCCACGTTTAGCATCTCACAGCGGATGGATTCCTTCAACTTCCAATAAATTAAAGGGCGATGCTTGTGTTACTCCAAAGGCTGGTATCTCTTGCAATGAAGCGATTCAACCGTTTACTGACCGTCGATCGGTGAGCAGTGCTGGCATCGAATAGATTGCTGATATTTCGAGCCGCTACACCCGCGTTTTTCCCTTGACGTGCTTAGTAGAAGGTGATGGTACGAATCGAGTGTTGTCCATTTCTTGACCGTAATACTGTGAAAGCCCACACGCGGGCCCTTATTCACTCATGTGTTGATTGCCCGGGGAATGTCCTTCAAGTTTATCATCGTTGCTACCGTGTTCGCACTGTTGACGCAAGTTTTCAACGCTTCAAATATTTTGTCGCAGGACTTATTTGCCAACCTAATACATATGAATGCGTAGGGAGCACTGCCTAAATGCTGTTTTCTTCTTGACTCTCACTTTTCAAGTCCAATATGATTAGGCAGAGGAGACTAGCTCTTCTAGGTTGACCAGTTTATTTCTCCTGGCTTCAACTTCACTTATCTATTTCACGAGCTCGCCATGATCATTGCTAAATAATTTGCTCATTTATCGTTATCAATCTATCTATATTTAGAACTGTGCGTCAAAAACATTAGAATAAGATAGAATGCAGATGTATTTTTGAAAAAAGGTTAAGAGTAATGGAAAAGTTGTCACAGCACGACAGTTTTACGGGCATTGTGGTTCAATGCGAGGGAGGCAAAATCGCTCACTCTTCTTTCATTTTTCATTGATTTTCTGCTGCATGAGAGAACCTTGGTAATGCAAGCTGTTGCTTAATAGAACTGTGTCCACAAAACTAAGAGATGGCAATATTTTGATATGTGGTTTGATGCCGCACCTTATTTTGGCAAGCTTACATTCTTGCGCATTGTACTAGTTGAGTACCGAATAATTCATTTTAACCGAATTGAAGCCTCGAAGGGTATTGTACTCTAACGCACTGTATGTGTATGTATCATGTTTGTGTACTTTTTTTTAGTACGGTCTACTGGTCCTGAGTGGGTAACGCTTCTTCAGTCCGTTCACCTGTTTGTGAATAGGGATAAAGATGCCGATGCAGTGCCGTACATCTGCAGACCTCCCGAACCTCGACCGACCAACGCTCCGCGACTTAGTTCGTGCAGTCTTTTATAAAACTTTTTTTCATTTGGCTAAAAACAAAATCGGATTTACAGAGGTCCCTAAGCTCTTCAACCGGCAGCAGCACCCTTCTCCGATAGAAACGGATCCAGCCTATATGTCTAATAGGAATGCGAGTCAGAATCAACAATTAGCTCATGAAAATGGCAATACTGCGTAAGTTCAGAAGCTTCCCTATTTTTTGCTTCGTGTCTCACGTTGTCATGTAAATGAATAACTATGCAGAAATACCAACGTTATGGACCCATCCAGCAATGCCCGTGGTGACATGAATATGGCAAGGAGAGCAAGTGTGAGTGGGATGTGTTTGATCTTTGAGTGTGAGGAATTTGAGAACAACTTTTTCTTTCATCCAGGTTACCACATTTCAGGATCACCATTATCCCGTACAGATAGGCGTGGTGAAACAGAATGCCTCCCACGTTGTACCAATGCAAGGCAGAAATTTTGCACCGTCGTCAAATGTACCGGTTTGTTCTTTATTTTTTGATGTCAGCGTGAGAATTTCATTCATTGGCCTTTCATTAGCCGTTTTGTATTTCAGAATTGTTATTTTAGCGCTCCTTTTCTGAAAGTCATCCTCCCGTGACAGCATCCCAGCAAAACGTCGCGGTTACGACTCAACCAACGCAATGGCAGATCGTTCAACCAGGAACTATTCTACAGGTCCAACTAGCACAGCCACAAGGCACTTCTGTGGCACCGGTACACGCTTCTCCATTACGTGCTCAGCAAGTGGTGGTACAGAGTCAGCAACCGTCGCCAGTTGTTTACCAAGTGGCCTCAATAGGACAGCAACATTTGATGAAACAGACAACCACAGGCTCGAATAAGGTGAGAGTTTGTACTTGCTGGTTTTAATTTACAATTAATATTTTATATTTTTCTACTGATTTTCATTTAATTTTCGATTTTTATTGTCTTAGTAACTAACATTTTTTTCATAACCTCAAAACATTAGTAATTTTATCATTGTTTGCCATTTTTGAGGGCTTGTATAGCACTGTCGTTCCTTCAATAACTTGAAAATGAACATTTTTGAAGAAAAAACGGAATTGATCTTATAACATGGCTGTTTAGAAGGTGCTATCTCTTTCTGAGGGTCTAGTCTTGATTAAGCCACTTCTTCTCAGTCCCTGGTTTGTGTTCGAAATTCAATTTTGAGATTAATCGTATAGGCTGCTTCAGACTCCGCCGGCCAGCCCCGCGCGCCGGCCGAAGGCGGTGCTATCCACTTAATAACAAACTGAATGTTGATCGATACCGCAGGCCGAAAGACTAATTTCTTGGCATTGAAAGCGGCCGCTGAAAGGCTCTCAATGCCGAGAAATTAGTCATTCGGCATGCGGTATCGATCAACATTCAGTATGTCAGCAAGTGGATAGCGCCGCCTCCGGCAGGCGGATTCTGGAAGCAGCCTTCGAGCGATTAAATCTCGAATCCATTGTCGAATGGTGCGGATGTACGTCAAGGTCAGCCATCAGTACTATGTGTCTTGTATCCTTTAAGCTGATTGGTCGTGTGCATAGTAGTCTTAAGCGTGATGAGCCGCTTTTCTACTTCTTGGAATGAAATCTGGCCTCATGAGTTCAAAGTGGTATAGCAATTTCTAGAGGATTTTACCGCTACCTTCTTTGAATATGCTAGGAATACAGTATGAACTCCCGGTCCACACAGGTTCTCCTACCCTATCTCTCTGTCCTTCCTCATTTTCATATACTTTGTTTTAATTGTCTTGTTGCGGGAAAATGGAGTTGTGTCTTTGACTTTTATTGCGGTAAGCCCAGGACCATGTTCTTCTTCTAGCTTCGTTTTCTCTGCACTTCAATCCTTCTCTATGGTTTGGAGAGAGAAAACTGGGCATTTACAATTTGACTTATTTTTTTACGTGGTCTTCTGTTGATTTTTTTTCTGGAAAAGTCATACAGTAGTACATGCAGCTCTACATTTGCATTATTGCGCGCACTCCATGCGCATTCAATGAATAAATTAATTAATTAAATTTCGAACGCAAATTCGGTATTCACATGAATTCTGAATACTATTTGTACAGCCCGTACGCTACTGATTATTCCAATCTTATACTTCTGTATGTGCAAAAGTCCTAGAAGGCGATCACTTTATGCCTGCCAGTTCTAATTAACGCATTTTGTGAAAAATCTAGCTGGTAGGTAGTTTTTTTGAGCTACAATCATTGGAAGCATTTTTTCTCAAGGGCTGTTTTGATGCTTGTTCAATGCGAAAAATGCCATTTGCATCCGTAGCATCATGAGAAAGTACGCAAGTATCGAAAATTTTCAAAGTAGATTTTCAAGAACAATTTCTTTGTCCAACTTCAAAAGACTCTCCGGTCCTTGCTAACGAATCATTGTGAAAGAAGTCCCATTAATCTTGATTTTCAGATCGACGGTTCTCGATTATTATTTGTTAATAATGCAAGTCCTTCGAGAGTACCAATTCTCGCCGCTACTCCCCAGGCAACTGTAGCGGCAGTGAAAAGACCGTCTCGAACAAGCGCTCGTTTGAAGAAGGAAGTTGAGACTATTGCACTTGATGACGACGACGAGGTTTTGCTGCTTCGCTCTTAGTTCTAGCTAGAAGAGTAGATAAGTGATTGTGTTTAGACAAATGTGGCTAATACGTCGTCATCGGCCGGCAACTGCGATGGGAATGAAAATGGTAGCAGTGACGGTGTGAATGGAGAACCGAGCGAAAAACGACCACGATTGGATGATCCAATCAAGGATGAAGTCCTACTAGTATTTCCTCCTGGAGAAAGCGGGGCGATCACGCGTAAGTTCCACTTTGTGTGGCAGTGGCGATTTTTCCTCCCTGTCTTAATTCAATAATTGATAGTATTCATTTGTTAGAGCCCTATGTTCCCCTCGTTTGATCAGCTCATAGCGATATGCTCAAATAGTGCAGTGTTTCTCTTGATATCATGTCTGAGCTGCACTAGTATTCTTTTCAGTTCATTTTGAAGACTTACGGGTGCTGGCTCATGGCGAAATGCTTAACGACAACATTATAGAGTTTTATTTGAAATATATCCGTGCTAAGCTTGTGGAAAAAGAACAGTAAGCTGATTCCTGCAATTTCCGTTAAAGACCAGTTTGCTATACGTCGATTATTGCAGACGGGACAAAGTCTTTGTATTCAATACATTTTTCTATCAAAAGCTAACAGAGAAGCAGCCGTCGATCTCAATTTTGAACAAGAATCATCGCAGTTCTGTTGGACGATTCGAATGGGTATGTTTCTTGCGAGTATCGATAACTTCTATCTCTTGAGCTCAGGTTTTTTGATGCGGCTAGAATGTTGAAGTATTCTCTCGATTTAGGATAAAACTATTTCCAGATCAAGAGGAATTTCTCCAAAGTGAAGTCATGGACGAAGAAAGTGGACATCTTCAATATGGACTACATAGTTTTGCCAATCAATGACGAGATGCATTGGTTTGTTTGAGTTAGCTGTCCTTTACAAAATAGTGTGCCCAGTGCCAGTGTGCAAACTAAACTTCAAACTATTGAAATGTTGAGAAGGTATGGGTTCATCCAAGGAATCCTTCAGGTACTTGGTTATCATAGTGAAACCGGCGTTGGCTGTCGTTACACAACGCACTGAAGACGTGGAACAAGCTCGAAAGCGTGGTTCTTTCCGAGCTGACCCTGATACATTCATTGTAGTTCTTGATTCCCTGCCTGATCCAAATGATGTGAAAAGGTGCGTAGATTTTTTTCTTTTGTCGTTATTAATGATAATTTCATTCATATTCATTACGTTATTTTCATGATATAACCGCTATAATTGCATTATCTGTATGGATTACCTCATAAACAGTGAATCTATTAAAATCAGTGGGACTTTATATTTTTGGGTAAGTAAGGGAAAAAACTGCATATTGGGCTCTGCAAGTTAACTAATGTTGGCGGTGCTCAATGGGTGCTTCCAGAGTTCAATAAGGCAATAAGGTGCGTTTTTCCAACCGACGCAACCGACCGACCGACCGCTTGCTATCCACGTTTTGACAATACTGGACAACGATCGATACCGACTGAACGCAATCTGTCCTGCGTTGTCAACGTGTGGCTTGCAATGGTTGAAACGACGCATGTCGTTGAACTATGGAAGCACCCAATAAGAAGTGAATGAAAGGATGAGAATTTCTCACACAGATAGACTCCAAGTTTGCTCGAAACTGTTGTATTGACTCGATTCAAGACGCACATAATTATGATAAAAGCACGGGTACCCGGCAGTAACAAATCTTGTTTTTGACTACGGTTCCGCATTGTATGTTGATGCACTAGAATGCTGTGTCCCCATATTTATCGGGATGTGGAGACCAGCCTGTGCACATGCAAATGTTTTCATTCACGACATAAAAATTTCTTTCAATTGATAAGTTTTTTTTTTGGCTTGGACAGGGACCGTCCTTTGTTGATCGTTCATGCGGAAAACCAGCTCTATCAATCTCTGCGTGTAGTTTTGCTAGTCTTAAATAATATTAAAATAATCTGACTGCATAACCTCATATTCTTGAGCTATTTGCTGTCAAGCCCTAAGTAGTTTAACGATGTGAAATCAGTGTCATTACGTAAAAAAGCGGTAAAATCACTCAGTGGTCATGACATATTTTTACTTTATGTCAAATTTTAGCTTAAGCCGAATTCTTGATCGGTGAATTTCCTAATTATTTTAGAAAATGTGTGCTGGATATCTTGAGAGATTATTTGGAGTGCGAACTCGCTGACAAACGCGGTATCCATGGAGAAGTATATCTGGATAGAACACGTATAGGTGCTCTTTATCCTCAAGGTGTTCCTCATCAAGAAAACTACGTGGACTGTGGCCTTTACCTGTTGCAATTTGCTGAGGCTTTTCTTACGAAGCCCCCGCTCGGAAAAGTTCGTTTTTTTCTTTATTTCACATTACTACTTTATTTCCTTTTTAGTCTTTTTTCGAATGTCTAGTCATTCTCATCGTAACTGGTTTTTCAGATGTTGAGACAAGGTGCGCGGTGGAAGGAATGGTATCCCTGGTTCGATCATTCAATGTATTTTATGCGTGACAAAATCAGTAGGCGATTACAGGGGCTATGTAATAAGAAGGTTAGTTTGTGCATTTGTCTTTCATAAGGTACTCGTATGAGCGCCACGTCTTCAAACCTACGATTTCTTTTCATTTTATATAAGCGACTAATATTTGTATCTAGGCATGGCAACGGTTAGTAGCTTATGAGCATCAACAAGGACGAGGTGTTAATGTTGAAACGTCAGCTGTGGCCATTGAAAGTGAGTTCTGCTTGATGTTTTTTCTTACTTTCATAATATCGAAAACTTCTAATCGGTTAGCTATTAATGCAATAAACAGTAACTTGGTCCAGAAGGAAAACGTAATAAAAAATATCCATTGTGTGATGATTGCTCGGTTGGAATATTCATTGTGACATTATTTCAGAGGCACGACGGCCGAGACGTCACAGTGAAACACGGCTTCATGAGCCACATCCGAGGGCTCGCAAAAGGACTCACTCCGAACCACCGAACATTAAAAAGTGTGCCCCACCTGCTCCAAGGATGGTTCCTTGAAGTGCTGACCCTATGTTACTTTTATGATGTTGTGTCATTCTCGAATCGGGAACCGTCTGGTTATTTCATCTTCAGTGGTTCATTAACATATAATTTATTACGTTTATTGTGTTGAATACTAATCTGCAAGAGTAAGGAAGAGTTCCTAAATGGCTATTGATAGGTGTTAAGAGGTTGTTCTGATATTCGTCGAATATTTTCCTATGTGAACCACATTTAATCGCATGCTAGACCGATAGCATCGGTCGTTCCACGTGTACTAGTTATATACATTGGTATTCATCCATCATTTATAGTCGTCGTCTCGGATGAAGGCACATTTCCGCGAGATCGAGTTAAGGGCCCATTCATACTTTGCGACTTCGACAGTCGTCTTCCTCGATTAGTTATAATGAATGACGATTATAGAAGAATGGGCGTGGTAAAATGAAGGTCAGCTTAGCTTGCTATAGCGAGGTGCTCATGACCACGAATGTTAAAGATGCGTATCGATTGGTCCTAGACGAATGGCTGCGATGTTCTTTTCTCCCTTTCCCCAGCCTTTTTTGCCTTCTATGTCCCCTAGCACTGAACGATGGCATCTTTTCGCTAATTTTTCGTCTTAGCTTAGCTTCTTAAGCCTAAACTGAATTCAAGTGGAAATGTGATTCACCTTTGAGGACGACTTTACATTATTGCATGATACGGTTAATAATTCCTGTAATTCTATGAAAAACTTTCAAATGTGATTGAAATTGAGCAACATTTCTTCGTTATTCATACCTGGTTGTTAGTATGTAAACAACATAGAATTTTTGGAAACAATATAGTGAGAATCCATCCTCTGCAATAGTTAAAAGTTACTGCTTTTAGTTACTTAATAGTCATTGATCCCAGAGATATTTCCAGATTTCTTTCACACAAATGTTTGTTTTATTAGTAGGCGTAGGATGAAGGGTGCGTGTTCGTATTGCGGCCATGCACATTTGCACATTTTACCATGAAATTGTCATCATTCGCATTCATAAACTTGCATGTTGTTGGATCTTCCTTTGGAAATGTTTTGTTGCTCTTTACATTTGAATTTTGTGTTTCTGTTCGCATTGCTTGAACAAAGAATTATTTCATAGCTATTGCTTTATTGAATTAGTCAATCGTAAAAATTTTAAATGAGAAATGAAAACAAATGTAGAGGTGTATTTTTGTGGTATAGTGCCACGGTATCAAAAACATACTTGTGTATTAGAATATAAAGTTTTATATCAAGTTTAGATAGTTAAACTTCGAATTAGTCGGAAGCTGCCATCATGAGTATTATGAGCTATAATGGAGGAACAATCCTCGCCATGGCGGGGAACGAGTAAGTCTTCCTTGTCTTTAATCCATCTTCTTAATTCACCTTCTTTCGTCGAAGCTATCAAAAAGTTTGGAAGTATTATTATTCGGTATATAAATGGGTGCTGAATGAGCTGTTGAACCAAAAAAGGACTCTAAGTAGTGTCCATATGCGACTGTCGATTAATCTCGGCATTAATCCTTCAGTTTTGAAGTTTGATTTTTGAGCAACAGCAACAGAAAGGGACTTGTAATCTTTTGTTTAGAGCAAAGAATTCAAATTTAGTTGGATATTGCGCTCTAAAAAGGAACCGTCTTAGATCCCCTTTATTTTGATTCGTTTGGAAAAACTGTTTGGGTCAAACGTAAACCGAAGAATTTGAGATGACAGGTACCCAAAAATGATGCATTTCGGGGACATTTTTCGAAATAAAATCAAGAAAATTGGAGTGTGTGCCTCAAAGTGAGTAAAATCAGAGAGCGATAAGTTTTTTTTCTTTGCAGGAAGTAAAGTTACATAGGAATTGCTGGTTTGAAAATATCCATTCGCAGTCCTATAGTATTTTATGAAAGAGGAAATTTTCAGATGTGTCTGCATCGCCTCCGATTTAAGGATTGGAGAGCAAATGACAACAATAGCTGTTGATCAGAAAAAGGTGATCTTTAATAAACACTTTCTTTGCCTTTGCAGCAATGGTTTTTTGGTTTCTTCTGTTGAATTTGGATAGATTCTATATAACGTCTCTGCGAATGATCAGTTCGGTCAAAGATACCCCGTTGTGGGGAGATTGACAACAATAATATGTTATTTTCAATTTCTGAGGTTTCAGGTTCACAAAATTGCGGATAAGGTTTATTTGGGACTAGCTGGATTTAACTCAGATGCAGTTACTGTGTTGGAAAAAGTCACATTCCGGAAGACCCTATACGAGCTACGGGAAAACCGTAAAATCAAACCGGCGGTTCGTAATTTTCCACCATTGCTCGGTTTTTAACTTCACTGTTGTGCTTGTTTTTGAGCTTTATATATGTTCATAGATTTTTTCTTTTTTTTTTTCAAGAGTCCTGTATCAGGTACTCGCGACAATGATCTCTAATTTGGCCTACCAACACCGCTTCGGCTCATTCTTCACAGAACCGTTGGTAGCCGGACTTGATCCTGATACAAATAAGCCTTACATATGCGGGATGGACACGATCGGCTGCATTGCAGCTCCTAAAGACTTTGTTGCTGTAGGAACAGGACAGGAGTATTTACTGGGCGTGTGCGAAAGTAAGTGGATGAAATTCTTTTCTGTATCTTTTCCTCTCAGTGGATGAAATTTATTTCCGTTCTTTTCCTACTGCTTTCTTTTGGGAATTCTTTTGAAGGAGTTTGGTTTACATGACTCTGTTTCAACAATCATGCTACACAGGCCTATTGCTTTTTTAGTGTTCTGGAAAGAAAATATGAGTCCAGAAGAATTGTTCGAGGCTACTGCGCAATCGATGCTGGCTTGCTTAGAAAGAGATGCCGCTTCAGGATGGGGAGTGGTCATATACACGATTACCAAGGACAAAGTATGTTTTTCTTACTTGAATTTATTTTTTCTGTCCTATCTCGTTTTTATTCGATTTGTTTTGTTTCTGTTGATTAGCCATTAGCAGCGCACTTTTATATTAGAAGTATAAAAAAACTTGATGATTTTCTGTTTGAAACAGTCACTTTACTCAGCAATACCGTTTTCTAAGAGAACTCTGAGCTACCATTTTTGTTAAAATGCTGAAAAACCAATCAATAGCCATTATCCGTAAATTCTTCGCCCATTCTTTGCCTGATAGCCTCTGTCTCTTTGAGTATAAGTATGTTTGGGATTTCGTTTTGAATTAAAGTGAAATGCGCTGAGGATTACAGGTTCACGGCTCCTCCCGTGTACCAACTCACGAAAAATACTAAAGTTTTTCTTTTGAATTCGATGAATAACTACTTTTTGTTTAGGTTGTCACTGCAAATTTTCTGAACGAATCTTAGGTTCAAACCTCAGCCGTTGCACTTTGATTAGACATTTTTAATGCAGAATTGGAACGCTCGAGCCTTTTCTCCCACGCCAATTTTTCTTTCTTCTGACGAGCAGACTCTATTCTTGTTTTCTTCTTCTTTTTTCTATTTTTAGTGATGTCTTTGCTCAGCAACGTGTTTTTTCCTCTATTTTTTGTGAATTTTGTCTTTCTTAAATACTGGGTGTGCTTTTAGGTCAATATAAGTACGTTGAAAGGAAGAATGGATTGAAATGTCGCCACGATCATTTACCTCGCACTACAATACAATGTTCGCAATTGTGTATTACCTTTAAAGACGATTTCATTGTAGGCAGACCGACGGTTCTCTCATTTGCTGGGTGGTAATAATTTGTACTTATTGGATGTCAAATTAATTTCACTCTCGTATGATTTTTATTTATGTGTTTTCAAAAGCTATAAATCTTTGTTGCATCAAAGAGTCTTTAATTTGCGGGCATTTTATTGCCTGGCGTACCCTACTGGACTCACGCCAATTCCGGATACTTGCTTCGGGAACTTTTGTCCAAGTTTCACGTAGCCTCCTTGACAGCCCGATTTAGAACGAAGAAATTCGCATTTGAAAGTTCCTCGCTTCTCACTTCTCTTTCATTCTTTGCTTCTTTTTTCCCTTTTTTACCTACTATACATGTCTCAATATGCAATTGCCAAGTTGCAATTGTTGTTGAAACACTGTTTGCTGAAATCTAGCTCGCCTCGCAAACTGTCTTTGGTGGGTATTCAGGATATTCCTTCATTGAATCTCCTTTAACTTCATGAAGTGAATTGGATACCTTTTCCTTCATAGTCTTTTGAAAGCTGTTCTTGGAGCACTTCGCTTTTCGTTCCGACGAAGTCATATTTTTAATACAGACAGCTGCCTCTCTTAACATTTTTCTCCCTAATCCGTTTCCGATCCGATCACCCGCCCTCTGCTTTCCCAGCCCTTCGTGGCCATCAAGTATGATGTTCAGCCACGTTTTCGGCTATGCTTGATCTTTAGCTTCTCAACGAAGCTGCACTCGAAACTTTTTCTCGAACTTGTCATCGACGATGACAACTGCCCTGCGTTCGATCTCCATTCTTAATACTCCATCGATCTCCATTCTTAATATTCCAATTTTTATTCTTATTTTTAGTATTCTCCCATTTTGAATGTAGAATAGAACCAGGTCAAAAGTAGATACCAAGCTTCACACAATGCAAGGAAAAAGACAATTATCCATCATAAACTAACATATAGATGAGGATCGTCCTAAACGTATGCATGGCATAACAATTTTAGCGTTTAGGCTTAATTAATTCAAAAACTATGAACTGTTTTACGAAGTTGTTTGTGAATAATACCTAGTTATACCGCAGAGCTATTAAGCTGAACAAGTTTTCTTGCGAATTCTTTTTGAAAGATTATTGAACAAGTTTTTCGGTCACTGTAAGATACATGCATTTAGAGGGCAGTTTTAGTGAGCCTCGATAGCAAACCATGATACAAGTTGAACAATATGAATTCAATATCAAAACATTAATTAATCGTGCAGAGATTCTAACATTTCTTTTAATCATTTCGAAAAACTTCGAAATCTCCACTATCGTCGAAGTGATTCTCGTCCAGCTCTAATTCCATGTCTGAATTTTCATCCAATTCCTCAATTCTCTTTCGCGTCGCCTTCCTCGTCATTTTTGCGACATCTTCGAGATCTTCGTGTAAGCTCGCAAACGTATTCATCTTAAGATACGAAACTTCTTGTAATTATCAGAATAAAATGACTTGTAAGACGTGAGAAAGCAAGCGAACCCTATCCCCTCATTTGCTACAAAACTTCGATTCAATTTCAAGCTGTAAAAAGGTAGGCTTGAACAGGCAGGTTGATTGAGCTGTAGTCTTGAATCTATATTAGCTCTGGTGGACCATTCCAGCGACGGTCCTACTTATCTCATTGGTGCTTTCTGATTTTATTAAACATTTTTCACCTTATTTGTGCCCGGATAATCTCGAAACGTATCAGTACGAGTCGTATTTCGTGTGTGGTTCATTCGAGAAACGTCATTGCCATAGCGGCTTTTATGCATGATATGATGAAGATATCGATCCTGACGTTCACTGCAAATAAAAAACCATGTCATTTGAACGTGCGGTTTCCTTTTTCTAAGACACACCGTTGAGCAGAATTGGTTGGTGTAGCCATTAGAACGCAACTGCTTCTTCGTCTTATTGGAGTGTCATCGTCGATAGGTTCAGGGAAAAATTGACCGCGTTTAGGACCCTCAAATGACCAGATAAATCGCAGGCAGATTACATCAAATTATTCAAAAGTAGCTGTAACCTTTCTTTGAACAGCCACATCTACGGGAGTCCGTAGAACCTCTAGTAGCGAGTCGTCAGCGCCGAATTCGGTCACGTTTGGTATGCTCTGTAAGCACGAACTTGTTAGCTAGTTCGCACCAATAATAATTATGGCCTTCGGGAACCAAAATCGTACCTCACTTAGACTAACGTTATTCTGCCTGAAGAAGTCGTCGCCCTGTTCTCCAGCTCCCATCATGAATTTTCTAAGTAACGATTCAGAACATTACCACGATATTCATAATTTTCACACAGTAGAAATACCTCGTATACTCATTCGTCTGATGCTGATGTGCAATCGTCCCCGTTCGTGCTGTTATTATCTCTGAGGTGATTGGAGGAGGTTCACCTTTATCGGAAGGTGGTTCCCACTTCAGACGTTTGATAGCGGCCTAGAAAAGCTCCGTTGGCGGGTTACCTTTGTCATTTTGAATACTCTTTGGGCAATAAAACATAATAAATGTAATTACTAGCATAAAATTACTGTCCTATTGTTGTCTTAAATGGAAGGAAAACTCAGAAAATAATTTAGATCAAACCTGTTTACATGATTCCGGACTACGATCGTTTCCTAAAGAACGTGCTACCTTTTCCCAGTCATCATCAGTAACTACTCGAATCGCAGCTAGAGTCAACTGAATAATTCCTATCGTTAAAGTGTAGACTTGTGATGAAACACTGTAGTAATACCTTCAATCTGTGCAATTCTACTTTGCTCCATCCTTTTTCTTTTTTCTCTTCTTTCTTTCTTTGCTGAGGCTGTTCCTTTCGTTTTCTTATCGACTCATCTAATTCGTCACCACTCATTTCATCCTTGAGCAATTGGAAATGGTAATTTTTGGTCGGGGGCTGGTGACTACGTTGAATAAAGAGGTGCTTATTGGATGCATGCATGGAACCTGCGTTTTTACGCACATATCTGTTTGTAAGAACCTTTTGAAGAAAAGGGGGCTTGTGACAATTCCTCGTAAACGATGTTGACGCAGATATGTGCGAAAAAGAAGGGTGCTGCGAATGCGCTCATTCCTTCTAAGGCAAACTCACATCGAGAGAAGAGATTTCGGATGAAGAAGTTTTCGCTTGTATCTTTCGAGCAGGTTGCTTTTTTCTTTTCCGAACTGAAATCAAAAGATCATGATGGCTTATATATCTTCACTGTATCACTATCAACCGATGCTTTAACTAGCTCTTTTGAAAAAACAAACAGCTAACCTGGTTCACACCAGCTATCGTCATCGATATCATCTGAACCGGAGGAGATCTGCTCATTTTCCCTATCCCACTCTTCTTGAAAACGTTTTCTTTCCAACCGCTTCTCCTCGAAATATCGTCTTTCCTCATCATCTCGAAAAGCCGTTCGCTTGTTGTACTTGGGGTAGTCTTCAATTAAGTTGAAAACAACTGGTAATGCAAATTTAATCTAAAATCACAGATAAACTCACTCTTCATGACGTTTTGTTTACTCTTCATAACGTTTTGTTTTTCTCGCAGATTTATTTCTTCTCGCTCCTCTCTATCATCATAGTAGTGTCGTTGGCTACGTGCTGCCAATTTCTTTTCTAATTTACTTTTCCTCAACCAAATCTCTTCTTTCTCGGTGATGCGCTTTTCGAGCATCAACAATTTCTCTTGCATCTTACGGATATTTCTTGCTTCTTCCAGCAACAAAAGACGGTCCTTTCTGAGCTCTTTTTCGATTTCGTGGTCATCCAATCCAACCTAACATCAAGTAATTATTTCTTTGCTGCATGTAGATATATAGGGTATTGATTGAAGAGTTCCTACCTTCTTAGATCTAATAGCACGTTTTCTTTTGGGTATATCTTCGTCAGATGAAAATGGTTCACGATATCTCTTTTCGTTTCTTCTTTCACTGTCCGAACTGTCGCTATATTCCACCTAATGTTCCAAGCAGATGAAAATGGAAGAATAGATACAAACGTGGCAAAAAGACCTGAAGACATACCAAAGTTCCCCGCCTGGGAGCTTTCTTAAGCCTACGATTAACAGCAAGCTGGGGCTTACGGTATTTTTCGACTTGTCTTGATGTAGCTGAGAGTGGAACACCATAGTAATCGGAAAGAGCCATCTGAAAAAGCTCTAAAAAAACAAGAATTTTTTTTGCAAACTCTTGGATTCGAACCGTTATATTCGCTCCTCTAGGGTGCTTTGTAGATGTCATTATATCTTCGACCCCAATTATATTGCCAGCTCCATCATAGCGCACCCGTTGTCCTGCCCATTCTGCAAGTGGTGGACGAATGCACCGTCCGCTTCGGGACCGGCGGACAGCTTAACTTGTAGACTTTATTTACATATAAGTTATCGCATTCAATCCTCGAAAGGAATGAAACCTGGAATGGGCGCCTGACTTGAGCTGGGAACTAGATCCCTGTTAACACTCTTGCTGCTAGATTTCCTGATAGACACTGCAAAATAAGGATAATTTATAGTACTTAAAAAGAGATCGAAAGATAAGGGAATGGACAAGGTGTTATCGAGGAATCGGAATAATATCGAGGAATAAATGCTTCAAAGGATATAAAATGCTTATTGTATTAGAGAATCGCAGGGTGTGAAGAATGAAAACATAGGGATGAAAAACCATGGTTCGAGCTTAAATTCAATCAGTTGCAGTTCTAGGTTCACTGGAATGAACAAGCTTACCATCAACCGGTGACCTGTTGTGTGCGGAGACCTTCGCTAGCGGTCTATTCGAATCAGCTACCTGAACAGAGTGCTTCTTGAACTTCCGAGAATGATCATCAGAAAGGTACTTACGCGATGAGAGAAATGGAAGTTTTCAACTTCATCGTCATCATCCTCGAAAAGTTGATGTCCGGGTGCCTCCTTCCGACGGTCTTTGCTTGTTTCAATCATATTTTGGCTAGCTTCCAGGTGTCCGAAAATGCTGCTGAAAAGCATGGCCCCATGAAAGCAAATTCTCATACTCAACCACCGAAGAGGAATCTCACTCATATAGTTCCGTTATCCGGGTTCTCCAGTCGGGGGGAAAACCCGATAAGAACATTCCAACAAACTCTTTTGGAAAACCTGAAAAAGAAATGCCTAAAAAACGTGGTCCGGAATTTTCAAGCATTTACGAACCTGCAGAAGCGCAATCCATAGTATCAATATCACCTACGAGACGATATCTTGTAGAATTTGTGTATAGAATACGCGCATTCGCAACCCGAACAATAACAGACGTCTGCCACTTATTGGGATGACTTCTTGAACAGTCAAGGTTGAAATATGAACATAACCTTAATGGAAACTACGTCTGCAGTAATAGGCTATAAACTTACTCTCTTGTCCCAAGAATAACGAATTTTGGAAAACCGAGAGGCGGACCACTATAAAGTGGAGCGAATCGAATGGACCATTGGCTCAGTTCCACTGCATCATCACTCTTTTCTGCAAAAGTTTAAAATAAACCATTACTCTCATTAGCCAATAAGGGAGCATTCAATGAAATTGAAACTTCAAAACCTTTTAGTGGAAGAGGCTTTTCAACTCTAGGCGGTACTTGGACAAGCGCAAGTTCTGGGTGGTTCTCTTCTGTGTGCGCATTTCTAAAACCCAGTGCTCTTGATGAAAGCGGTATAGCTAGGAACAGTGAAGCTCACCCCTCTGTAGCCTCGTTTATTTGTGGACTTTTTGTGGAGGTGGGCTCCTCAAACAGCGGCTGAAAATTTCAGGATTAAAGTTTGACTAGATTAGGAATAGCAAACATACTCCGGGTGACACATCGATCGATTGTGATTGTGAGTTTATAGGCGCTGGCGATTGTTTATCAATCTGAATAATACATATCAGTGTTCCTACACTCTTTACTTGTAGGACTACAATTCCTCTTCTTTTCATTATGCTCCAACTTATTTACCTTGGAAGGATCTTCATTTTGGCGAGGTAGGAAAGAAATCGATGAATCCGACGAAATTGCTGAGTTCTGAAAATCTGACACTCGTTTCACCAGCTCTTCCATTTCCATACCCTGACTTTCTTTCCACCTTTAGCGATCATCGAAACGATACACTTACCGTCAATTCATTCGACCCATTGACAAGTGATTTATTTTCGTGTTTTTCGAGCGAAGCAGTCGAACTCGAACGTGTATCGGAAGCATCCGCGCAAAAATGCTCTTCCCCACGGTCAGTCTAAAACAGAACTTCATCTTGTACCATACCTAGTTCATTGTGTAGTAATTCAGAAGATCGGCTAACACTCTCAAAGATGACTATCACCTGTGCTTCTCTTGTATTATTAATAGTGCTGCTCTTCGTTATTTCGTGTTCACTTTCTTCGTAAATGGTGGGAGGAAGTGTGGTGGACGCAGCAAAGGAGGTACGCCGTTCTCCTTGCCCTGGAGTCTCCTGAATGGTGTGATTAAATGACACTTGCGCCTTATATGTCTTGCCTGCCTCCCTCATGTATTTCGTCATTAGCTTCACCTGTAACTTATTTTGTCCTCGCACAGTGTTGAGGGAGCGACGTCGTGCAAGCATGCTGAAGTGATGTGATGCATTCAACGGATTTGTCGTTTTCCTGAAACAATTAAAATTTTCCCATGATGTGGTAAAGAATGAGATTAATGTGCACCCTTACACAACGTCAAAATACTGCTTGAGAATATCCCTCCAGTTCTCAGGAAAACCGTATTCAAAAGCAGTGACAAGACCGAAAGGATATCCTGGAACAAAACACCCAATAGGCTGGGACGTCAAATACACAGTTAGTGATACATGAGAAACATCTCAACCGTAAATATCATATATTTATAGTACACTGACTGCAAATCAATAAATACAAAAACAATACGCATTCATGCTAATACCAACCATATTGAAAAGCCAATTCTTTGTCAATAGAGCCTCGAAGTTCGTATATAGTTCCGGTACATGACTCCAACAGCGATGAAGATATCCTTCTCTGAATACTGATATTGATTAAATAATTGAAATAACAATGCACTGAAATCATACACTGATCAAGCTGTTTATATTCTGGATTGACAAAAATCTTGAAAAATTACGGTGGCAAACATGATAGCTTGCTTACTAACCATTCCTTTCTATGCATACAATTTGAAAAAGTGTAGAAGTGATGATACAAATGGATGTGGATCTAAGATTGCATAATTAATGACGACCTATCTTTTTCGAGGGATCCTACTAATCACTCCACTTCGATTTCGGGCTTAGATGATAGGCGCTCTTTCGCTGCACAATTTGCCGTGCGCATCTCCTGACGCACGTTTGTACCCATGCCCATATTTTTTCATTCTTTCGTGAGGAACCAAATAACACCAGAGGATGGTGTTGCTAATTTGGCAAACCCAGCTCGTTTTAGTTAAATGGAAGTTTCGATTTAGCTTCTCATGATGTGAGCTCGACATGCAACAACACTTCCCACAAGTTTTCACTTCTTTAATATAGTCACATCTTTTGCAGATGCTGTGGCCGATTTTATCGTGTTATCCTCTTACCTGAATGGCGGTAGAATGCCAATTTCGCATAGTCGTGGCGGTATCATCACTTGGCCTGTAGCCTTCGACACAAACACCGAACGATTTAATATCTTCTACATCGATGTACTGAAAATTTTTACTAGGTAAGTTACATAGGTTAACAGCAGGTCTTCAAAGTTTTTGTGCAGTAGGTGTCCTCAACCTCTTTGATAAAAACAACTGCGTGGAATAGAAAATTCATCAACGAGTGGTTGCTAAGCAGACAGAAGAATAAACTCACTGCATGCAAACTCACTTTAAATGCCCAAAGTCGGAGACTTATTCGTTGTTTTTGGAAAATGGATTTGTTGACTTCACCAGTCATCACTTAGTAATTTGAAACATGGGGCTGGTTGAAAAGTAATCTAAAATACATGAATAAATATTATAACTACAAGGTGATCAATTGTGGAAGTGAGAAAGCGCTCCATGAAAACACTACTTTGAAGATTGAAAGGTTATATCAAAGAAGAAGCAAGTTATGCCAATTGAAACAGAATATCCTACTTAGAGTGCGCAAGAACAAATTTGGATATATTTTTATAAAAAAGAGAGACTAAAAAGGAAAACCATGTAAACATTAAACGTAAAAAAGTTGTTCGAATAAAGTACTATGATCAAACTCTTTACGTATACAATATCTATCAGACTCTTGCTATCAAATGGAAAGACAAGTAATTTCAATAGAATTAACGAGACGCTGAAAGGATGTATGAATTACCAGTGAAGCTTTAACCGTTTGAAATTTGAGCAGTCGCGCGCGTTCACTGGGCGCATCCGGACAACTCGTCCACTTCGATTTCTTCGCACGCGACTTGCAGCAGAGGTATTTCGAGCTCGCCGTTGTTGTTGTTGTTGTGATAATGCTTCTTTTTGTTGCCACCATTCGTTTCTTTTTGTAACGATAATGCTGCTAGGGCATCAAGTCAGATGTAACGTGCTGTTGATTTTGGGAGATCTACATCATAAATTGTTTAATAGCTAGGGAGATAAGCCGCGTTGTAGTATACTGCCTCTATCATGTACCACCTCATCGCGGTGATAGGGTGACACCATACCAAATGGTGGCTAACGGTACAAACGGTCACGCAGTACGCGTTGCCTGTCGTATGGGCGGCTTCCTTGTATCCTTGGCGAGGAATAAGGGAGTAACCGAGGCCAAACAAACTGCTCAAACAGCTAAAATTGCGCCCCAGTCCTGCGCACATCGGGTATGCTCCCCTACGGCGTCGGGGGAAGCCTCTACTGATGAGGGGCCATCTAATCTCGCATGGGAATCAGGACGTCATCGGAACCGGAACCCTGGAAATCCCCCAAAATCGCGACACATGGACTGCCTTTTCGTCTGCTCGTATAACTGCCGCACTATAGCATCGGAAGCCAGCCTTCGGATGCTTTTGCGAAGTAGCCGGCTGGTTAAATATGATGTTATCGCACTACAGGAGACGAAGGGCAGAACGGAAACCATTCGAAAAACGGACCACAACGAGCTGCTCATCATCGGACCCAAAGCGAACGGAAATGTTGGTGGAGTTGGTTTTCTGATCAATTCGACAATCGCCCACTTAGTAGACTCGCATAACATCGTCAGCCCGCGTCTTGCCGTCCTCCGTCTGCGCAAAAGCGACCGGGTTGCAATTTCTGTCATCAATGCATATGCACCTACATCGGTGGCGGCGCAGGAAGAGCGAGAAGAGTTTTATAGACTTTTGGAAAAGACGATTCAAGAAGAGAAGAGCTACTATAAATATGTCGTAGGCGACTTCAACGCCGTCGTGGGCACTAACTGCAGTGGAGACTGGAGACTCAGACCTTATGGCTCCGGCGACAGGACCGAAAACGGAGAACTCCTTCTGAACCTTCTATATGCGTGCCGCCTTTTCCATGGAAACTCCATGTTTGAAAAGCCAGCTAACCGACGATGGACTTGGGAGAGTCCAAACGGCCGAACGCATACGGAGATAGATCATGTTCTCACTAATAGACGCTGGAGTCTACTTGATGTATCCGTGCTGCCCTCTTTTGACACCGGCTCGGATCATCGCCTTGTGCGCGCAAAAATACGACTCAACAAGCGGATATTCAAGCGCGACACTCACAGGCCCGCACACTTCAAGACTCCCTCCTTCGATACAGAGCTGCTCGAATCTGCCATTAAGGCTCATGATTGGTGTCTTTTAGAGGATCCCACAGAGGACTACGAACACCTAACAAAAGGTTTGCTTAAGTGTGCAGACATTTCTCGTCGTCCACACCTAGCCCGAATTCCGAGGTTGAGTGCTCTTGCCGTATCCCTCTTGGAAAAAAGGAGAGCACTCAAGCAGGATCCCAACGCCAACCACGTGGAAAAAGTCCTCGCAAACAAAGCCTGCCGTATGGCTGTCAAGCAATCCCTTCGGGAGTACAGGAGAACCAAGTTACTGAAAGCAGCCGAAGCGAGATCGAGCATCAGGCGCTGCAAACGAGATCTCAACGATCAGAAAGCTGTGATGTCTGCTCTCTTGGACAAAGATGGAAGTGTGAAAACGTCTAGAAGTTCTATGGAGAACATCGTTCAAGATTTCTACACAGAACTCTTTCGGTCCTCCACCTTTGTGCCCAAATGCTCGATGCCGCCTTATGAAGAGCCTCCCGCTATCCTTGTTTCGGAAGTGGCAAATGCGATAAGAAGCATGAAGAAAGGTACAGCTCCAGGTTTGGACAATATCCCTGCGGATTTGCTCCGCTCTGGAAGTACTGCTCTTCACACCCTTCTTGCGGAACACTTCAACCATTACCTCAGATTGAAAAGGATTCCACAGCAGTGGAAAGAATCAAAAACCATTCTTCTTTTCAAGAAAGGCCAGCGGGAAGACATCTCCAACTACCGTCCCATCAGCCTATTATCGGTGGTGTACAAGTCATTCACGAAAGTTCTGCTCAATCGCGTGGAACGCATATTGGACGAATACCAGCCAGTAGAGCAAACTGGATTCAGGAAAAACTTCTCGTGCATGGATAACATCCACGCAGTCTGCCAGCTTATTGAGAGAAGCCGAGAATATCGCCTTCCTTTGGCTCTTCTCTTCGTGGACTACAAGAAGGCGTTCGACTCTGTGGAGATCAACGCCGTTTTAAACGCTCTTGTGCAAGCTGGAGTTGATCCCGCTTACGTCCACCTGCTCGAACAGTGCCTTTCAAACACCTCAACATTCATCCAGCTGTTCGAGCGAAACCTGAAGATTCCAGTCGGAAAGGGGGTGCGACAAGGAGATACCATATCCCCAAAGCTTTTCACGGCTGCGTTACAATTACGATGTTGTACCTAGACTGGGAAAAAAGAGGAAATCCCGTCAACGGCAAAAAAGTCAGTAACCTCCGCTTCGCCGATGATATCGTCTTGATATCTAGCAGCACAGCTGAAATGGAAAAGATGGTCAACGAACTCAATGCGGTAAGCCGGCGGATAGGCTTGGAGATGAATATGTCCAAAACGCAATTAATGGTTAACAAGTGGTGCGATACGGGAACAGTAAGATTAGAAGGAAAAGCTCTGCAAAGAGTTGAATCCTACGTATATCTGGGAAGAGAGCTGAACATGACGAACAATATCGCTCCAGAACTAAATCGGAGAAGACGTGCTGCGTGGGCAGCTTTCGGTTCAATTCGTGAAGTGACAGACCAGGTCAGCGATCCCGACCTCAAGGCATCGATATTCAGCGCCTCTGTACTGCCAGCGATGTGTTATGCGACTGAAACGTGGCCTGACAATAAAACAATCGCCAAAGCCATAATGACTTCTCATCACGCGTTGGAAAGAAGTTTTCTGAAAATCAGTCGACGACAACAGTGGCAACAAGGCTTGCGAAGTTCAGACCTAAAGGAGAGATCGCGCTTGAAAGACCCGCTTCAATACATGGCAAATTCGAAGCACCGCTGGGCCGGTCATCTACTTCGTCGAACTGATGACAGATGGAGCCTTCGAGTCACAGAATGGCTTCCGAGAAATAAAAGAAGACCGTCAGGACGTCCGCCGACTCGGTGGGCCGATTCGTTTTCCAAATATTTCAGAGAAAGCGGCCTACATTGGATGCAAGTCGCGAAAGATCGGGCGATGTGGAGGAGCTGTGGTCCCCGCTGAGAAGACCCTCTTGCCGAAGGACCATCAAAGTATCAAAGTAAGTAAGTAGTATACTGCTCTACTCGAGTCATCTCACTAGTTAGCTTTTCCGAGTAAGCTAAAAATTTCTTCTCATCAGTAGGAGTTCGTTCGTGATAAAACAGTACGTTATGGGACCCATGTGGGAAGGGTCAAGCTGGAAGCAAATATTAGCAGTTAATTAACAGATTCCGGCGTAGGTGTTGTAGTGGCAAGTAGTGCACGAACCCTTACCCATGGTTCAGAAATAAAATCCCGAATCGATGCTCACCGATGCCAATCATACCCTCAATTCTTCAGAGGTCGTTTATTTTATGTCAGACTCGTTTGAGACGTGCAAAAAACTGTCTTGTATATTGGCTGGCCACCGCAAGTGATTGTACGCCATCAGTGTGTCTATCTAATTAATTTTGAGTTTTTTTTTAAGCCGGTAACTCTCTTTGCTGAAAATGTGATTATTAGATCAAGGTTCCGGTTCCACCTCACCAATTTGATGAAGGGTAGAACTCTCTGCGGCCACTATAGCTGTCATCTATGAATGTCATCAATATAGCTGTCATCTATGAATGCCAATTATTGCACCTTAAATTGATATTGACCGATATCGATTGGATCCCTTTAGCGTCGTTCTATCCCACCCTTCTAATCCTGAGATTGAATGAAGTGACGGTTCGTGGGGTCCGGGAACTTCTCCCCTAACGCGGCATCGCACACGCCGCACCCGCCGTCTATCGCAGGATTGCGATGGAAGGTTGGAGCGCGCAATTTGTGAGGTGGGGAGTCCTTTAAACATTCGAATTAGCCGGACGCTCTCTTCAGTTCCAATGCGAACCTGATCGTCGTTTATATAGGAGGAGTCATTTTAATTAATCAAGTCTAATAAACATGAAAACTAAAAAGAAACAGAAGAAAAAACGATAAAATCCAATGCAAAAGCAAGCCAGTCAAGGAAAATTATGGCGTCCTATCGATTGGCGGGAGTACGGTAATTGCAGTGACATTTACCGCATGCCGCAAGGGAGTATGCCGCGATAGGGGAGAAGTTCCGTTACCCCGGTTCTTGTACCCAAATACCTCTTCCTACAAGTGGCAGCGGTTCGCAGCGAATACTGTAACCTTCAGCGGTCCAAATCTTTCCGTTTACAGAGCGTGGCTGCTCGAGATATGATGCAGCAGGTAGGTAGCTTGTTCGAGTACATTCGACGCTCACCCGCTTCGACGCAACTTGTGTAGAGAGAAATTTAAAAATTTCCTTGAAATGGAGTTTTTGGCTTGGGCCGAAGGAGAGTAGCAGCAACGTGTGAATGAAACGCTGACGTCAAGAGTTAGTAGGAGTTTAATGATGGAGTAGTTGATGGGATAGCCAGCAGTCAGTAGGTAACATTCTTAATGAAAGATGAGATTGCGAAAACGAAGCTGAATGTCTATGGCACGTTGTTGTGTCACATCCTACTTACTACATGTATAAAGCGCTTAGTCTGTCTGTCTGTATGTCTGTCACGAAATTCCTTAGCTCTTTTAGAATTGCCTGGAGAGACCGGGTCAAGCGTGGGATGGGTGGGCCATATCCCGAGAAGTATAAAGCACATATGAGCTTGGCGGAGCCCCGCCCGCAGTGGGCGTGGCGTGCATCGGAATGAGCTATACTGAGGGCCATGATTTCAAATTCAGTCACAAGACGACTTCAAAACTGGGGTTTAAAGGTGGCTAGAGGTGTGCGTTGGTGAGTTAGATCAAATTGGGGAGACCCACACCCGATGGGCGGGCGTTCTCCAGAAATGCAATGCTTTATGAAAACATTTATAACTCGGTTTGGAGAAAGCCAACAGAGCAGGAAAAAGTTGATATGCGAGGAGCATTGTCGAAGATGTCTCCAGCATAAATGACGTCAGCGGAGGCCTGCCCACAATGGGCGGAGCGCGCCTCAAAGCTCACTTCCCTTCTTACATTTACAGTAGCGCTCGAAAGTATTCGGCGAAATGCTTCTTCATTTATAATTTTCAGTCGTAACCCCTTTCCTACTGGATCTAATCAAGCGAAATTTAAATATGTGTAGCATTGGTGTAGTGTAAATATTTACCACTATTAACCTGCAATCTGATCATGTTCCAGATATCCGAAAGGGCTTGAGTAAAAAATCAACTGGAAATACAAATCATAGCCCTCCTGGAAGTACTTTCCTTTTTGCCATGTCTAAAGTGTACGAGCGCTAATGCCGAACCCAGAGGAGAAGAAAAACGTACCTAAGGTCCGAATAACTGCAGACGTCACAAACTTGCTTTCAGCATAGTCTACAAACGCCTCCCCATTAGAATGTGGGTATAGCTGCTTCGCAGTCTTGTAGTGTTGGACAGCGTAAAATATGCTTCAGCTAAACATATCAAAATTTCATGTGATTCGCTCCACTGGGAAAAAAGATACGGCGAGTTGAAGTTGGCCGAATACTTTTGAGCGTTACTGTATATACGAAAATCCATGACTCCAGTTCCCATGGACCTAGAAAGTTCAAACTTGATAGAAGTACAGGCGAAAGGATGGGAAGACTTATGGTGGGTGGCAGAACCAGACTCCGCCCACAAGGGGCGGGGTTCGGGGGAAATTTATAATTACTGTCCCCATGGACCTAGAAAGTTCAAACTTGGTAGGACTACAGGCGACAGGATGGGAACACTTATGGTGGGTGACGGGACCAGACTCCGCCCATGGGGGCCGGGTTTGAGCAGAAACTCACAAATCCGATAAAGGTCTATAATGGAAATCAGCTCATGCGGCTCCGTCTTTTATGGCTAGAGCCCCTAGCGCGCGAGAGCGTGCGTAGCCGTCTGGTTTGTTTTATGGGCTGAGTGATTAGGTCGTTAGGTAATATCAGCCCGCTTTCAAAGTCAGCCCCGCCTCAGCGTTAATAAAAACAACGTTGATGCCCGAAAGCACAAGTATGGGTTCGAGTTCCGTCCGAGGTTAAGTTTTGTCCATAAGTCGCCAACCTTGTGAGTTACATTTATTGCCTCATGCTGTAGAATATTTCTTATTTCTATTTTGTTGTAGTTAATAGGTGTGAACGCCAGGAATTGGACATAGCTTTCCTTATTAGATCAATTAGTACTTGCCGCACCCTCCGCGTGTCGCACAAGAAATGCGAAACTGGAGTGCGCAGTCTGTTAGTTAGAAAGTACTTTAATTATCAAAAATTTGCCGTCCATTTTCTTCAATCCCAATGCGGTCTTAATCGTTGATAATAGAGAGGGAGTCATTACGTAAATAATAAGTCTAATAAAAGTAGAAACGAGCAAGAAACAAAAAGATCAAAACCAATCAAATATGTAGGGCAGACAACAGGAAATATGACGTTTTATCGATTGGCGGGGAGGCGGGGTGAGTACGGTAATTGCAGTTTGGAGCCGCAAGACAACTAAAAAGGATTTTCCGCATGCCGCTAAGCGAAAGTGAGAAATCGGGGAGGAGTTCCCTGTTGCTGGATTGCTGGCGTCTGTGGTCGTTATCTCGAATATTCGTTGTAGTGCAGAAGACGCCGATTTACAAGTGTTTTTGTGTCGAACACGTTTGTACTTGGAAAAGTTCTTCAGGGTGCGTGATCTGGACAAGACAAAACCTGGATTGACATGTGAGTACAACAGCTGGATCGAATTGCTGGTACAAAGGACGAAGCCCCATGGACAGTTGTAATTCGTACAAATAGGGTTTCAGGTTCGTCTCTTTGCAAACCTTTTCGGAAATTTTCTGTGGGTAATGTTTCGCGTTGTAAGACAAACAGTTTGGGTATTGTTATACAGTTGTTCCAAACGCCACATAATCCTCTTCAGTGCATTTATCTCAACCTCTTTACCTTCGAAGTTTTCTTTCTCTCGCATTCTCTCATACTTCTTTCTGTACGTTGTTTCTACTGATGCAAAAAGCACTGCATTAAAAATGATACTTGAGAAACTTGAGCAGCAGATTTTGCTTTGACACAATTCGCTGAAAGTGTCGTGGCCACGCGCTTCGAGCCAATCACCTTCACTTTCTTCTTTATGTTTTGGACGAAATTTTGTTCTATTTTTTGGGTTGCTGAGTAGTTCTGTTATAGGTTCTTGAGTAGTGGGATAGTATTAAAATTGAAAAACTTTCTGCGGTATTCGAATTTGAGATGCATTTGGTAGAATGGGAACATCAATAGAAGGTGACATAGCTGAAATTCGCTCACGAGGGCGGTTGCGCGTGAAAATATTTAATTACCCTAGACCGAGGCGTGCAAATTCAGAGGAGTAAGTACGACAAGAAAAAACACTAGTGATATCAGTAGGACTATGGGCGGAGCATGCGCAAAATGAGCGAAATCTGGTTGAAAGTACTTAGCCAAGTTGGAATATGTAGGAATGAAGGACACAGATGCCTTCAGCAGGATTTCGCTCGTAAACTGTGTGTATATGTATGTGTATGTGTATGTGTGTGTGTGTGTGTGTGTGTCGTGACTGTCGGTGTGTTTGGTCGGAAATTCACAACTCTGTTCTCCAGTATCAGGGCATACAAATTCAAAAGTGGTGCACGCGGTAGGCCTAGTTAAATAGGAGAAGGAGGAAAGCCCGGCATGAGCCGGGCGGTACGGCCGCTCAGCACAATATTTGAGAGCAGTTGGGTCGCCCGGCTTACGCCAGGCCCCCATTCCTTACTTTCAGAGCAGTTAGAAAATCCCTCCCTTAGGTGAACAGATGTTGAGGAATGTAGAATAGAGCTAGATTTTCCATATCACTACATTTATCGTAATGATAAATTTCTCGGACGGACAGACACACAAGCTAACAAACCGACATATCAAGTTTCTGCTCTATAAATGAGAGAGATTTGAGATTCTGTAACGTTTTTAATCACTCGCTGTTATAACTTTCAAAAAAGTCAAAAATTATCGTTGCTATTTCACTAATTGGAATGGATATACCTTCACATGCACCCTGTTGATCATCGCTTTGCTTCACCGACTGTCTTCATTCAAGTTCGGGTTCGAGTCCTGTATGAGCCTGAAGTTTTGTCCATAAATCGCCAACCTTGGGATACTGTCTCCATTCAGCCTTATCTCCAGCCGTTTTAGTCCAGTAGACCCTCCTTTTCCGAGTTATAGTTGCAGAGAGCTTTTCTTGCGTAATAGCTTTGTTGAGAAAGCTAATCATCGGTTTTAATCGATGTTTGTTTGACGTTGCGAGAAAATGCACACGTTACAGTCATTCATTAATTGATAAACTCATTGAATTTCTCCAAAATACAAAAAAAGCATTCAAAACACATATACATTTGAAGGGTTTAAACAACAGAAACGTGGCCTTTCAACACGTGGATTTTTCCAAAATTTTAAGTGAATACTGTTTCTACTAATCGTTTGTTTCTACTAACAACGGTAGCGTCCGTTAAGTGCCTCCAAGGGTTAGGGTTAATCAAAGCGACTGCTGAAACCAACGGTCCACGAAGTACCATAGGAAGAAAATAGTGGTAACGACTATCGAGAGCAGTCGATTCTGCGACTTCATAGCCTTAGAACAGGGCTGAAGAACACTCGCTGGTTGGTTGAAGACGTCTATTTGCAGATCCCACTTTCCGTCTGACACGACATTCCCCTCTGGGCCACTACTCGTCGTACTTCCGCCATCATTTCTTGATTCTACCATTCCTTCGTGCGAATGACTCCATGAAAAGTTTACAGTGGCTCCAGTCGACATATCAATCAGATTTTTAGCAGAGATGAACAGAATCTTCTTTTCCCTGTCGAGATAAGCCGAGGCTTCAATCTAAAAAGAAAAACGGCCTTGGAGCAGGTTGAGCTTTTCAATTCGAAGCCATGAAGGTGAGATTAGTAATGAGCACGTTTTGGCGCAATGTTCACACCTGTCTTCCATTGAGCTCGAACTTCGTCGGCTCTGTGGAGTGTTCGTAATGAAAGATTTCGATTTTGTCGAGCGTGGGAATGGTCAGGGACTTCTGAAATCGCTTATTTAGTACAACGTTACACTGCATTTCATTTAGAAATTAGCCCGCTTCCCGAGGTTTTCCTGGTTAGGCAGTGGGCCGGCAATACTAGGAAGTGCTCAAGTTAAATGCTTATAGAATGTACCATGCCTATTCCATTTCTAGGAATAAATGCAGCTGAGAAGTCGATTTCAGGAGCTTTGTGAGCTGCCCTTTATATCCGAATTCAGCTAGGGTATAGGCCTTTTCAAAGTATTGAATGAGGAGTACTGAATGGTAGTTCCTTGCTATTTCCCTTAAAAATCTGTCGAAGCCAGCAACCCAATCCGCCCTTTTATACTCCTATTCATTTCCTTGGTGGCAATGCTAATCAGCTGTTACTAAAGAGTATCGTACGGTAAGAAGGTAAAGACTGAACTCTATAAGCTGCACTGAAGCCGAAATGTTATCTCATCCTTTTGGACTGTAGAAAACAGGTAAGGGTTGCTTGCGATTTCAGAGAGTAGCTATTCTGTTTAACGGTCGTTTCGAATTTTTGCTATCATTTGTAGATGAGAAGCCCTTCTTTTCGTTCTCACTTTGTTCGGCAACGCTTATAACTCACAGCTTGTCTTTCCGTTGTGATCATCAAGCGTTCGCCTTTAAAATTCCTTTGATACTTGAATGACCATTGATAGTAGTTGTGCGTGGCGAACGACTCGATCACACTTTCACCATCATCCCAGTATAGAACTCCTTCGGCCTTACCTTTATTTTTTCCTCTATCCTTCAGCTCTATAATTTTCCAAATTTAGCTCAATTATTAGGTTTCTCACTTCTGTGTGAGGCTTTATAGAAGTTGTTCTAAATTAGTTGCTTTTTTGTGAATGAGTTAACCGAAAAATACCGAACTTACTGCCTGAAATGGATGGAACAATTAAGAGCTCGAAAGCATTTTTTCGAGATGCGAATGTTGTTATGTCCGGTTTTTGGCGAGGTAAAATAGATCCACCTGATTAAGTAAAATAGAGTCATTCAATGTAAAGTTCCGTGATGGTTCCTTATTTATTATTCTGAATTTTTAATTAAATACGTAGCATACGAACATTTCGTTTTATTTATCTAATTTTCTTTTTTGTTTTACCTTTTCCAACTGCCTTATGACAGTTTTTAAGTTTCATGTTTGGTGATATGAGCTGTCCGAAAGCCATGAGACAGCTGTACGTTGCGGCTCATTTTACTAACTGATTTCTCTTTTTCTATCCATCTATTGCTGTTCTTTTTCTGTTTTCCTCATTTGCTTGTTCCAAGAATGCTCTTGAACTCCTTTCGATGATTTGAACCACGTATTTGTCTAAGATGGTAGTGAAACCATTGCCAGGATGCTATAAAACAACCTCTGACGAAAACAGGAATCAGCCATGTTGTTGGAGCTGGGAACTCTTGAAGACCTCTTTGAAATACACGACCGTAGTTAAAATCGTATAACGAAAACCAGTCGTCTTTAGGTAGGTACACTTTCACCGATGTTGCTTTCTGAATGGCCGGTTCGAATTTCGCGGTCTGGTAGTGGTTCGAAGCTCACTGACCTCATATACTACAGGAGCGATGAGCATCGACGGTCCCCATAGAAACTGGTAACTTAAATCGTGCGTAATTACGTCATCGGGATATTCGTAGAACATTGGTCGGATAACAGTGCCTCCTTTTGTTGAGGCAATGAAGTGCAAACTGAAAATATACTGCTGCGATGGATTATAAGAACGACCAGTGGCCTTGCATTTGAGCTTATTCTTGGTCTCGGACACTTCTTACTTGCAGGTCAATTTCCTGTAGACCCGTTACAAAAGGAGGTGCACAAAAGTCGCAGTAATGTCTGGAAATATCCCGTATCCCTTCATATGGGTGAACCAATTATTATAATACCTCGCTTCCAGCAACCTCAGTGATTTGCGTGTACAAGTTTTTTCCACAAGGAACTTGGTTGCTGCTTAGCTTCCGGGAAAAGCCATTTAAAAATAATAATGTGTTGATAGCCAGGCGGCTACGCACGCTCTCGCGCGCGCTAGGGGCTCTGACCATGAGAGACGGAGCCGCATGAGCTTATTTTCATTATAGACCTTTATCGGATTTATGAGTTTCCGCTCAAACCTCGCCTCCTGTGGGCGGAGTCTGGTCCTGCCACCCACCATAAGTGTTCCCATCCTGTCGCCTGTACTCCTACCAAGTTTGAACTTTCTAGGTCCATAGGGACAGGTGTTATGAATTTTCGCACAAACCCCGCCCCTTGTGGGCGGAGTCCGGTTTTGTCACCCACCATAAGTTTTCCCTCATGCCGTAGATGGGAACTGGAGTTATGGATTTTCGTATATAAATATAAGAAGGGATGTGAGCTCCGAGGCACGCTCCGCCCATTGCGGGCGGGCCTCCGCTGACGTCATTTATGCTGGAGACACCATCGACAATGCTTCTCCTAACTCAACTTTTTCCTGCTCTGTTGGCTTTCTCCAAACCGAGTTTTAGATGTTTTCATAAAGCATTGTATTTCTGGAGAACACCCCGCCCATCGGGGGTGAGTCTCCCCACTTCGATCTAACCTACCAATGCACACCTTTAGCCACCTTTAAACTCCAGTTTTGGAGCCGTCTTGTGACTGAATTTGAAATCATGGTCCCCAGTACAGCTCATTTCGATGCAGGCCACGCTCACTGTGGGCGGGGCTCCACCAAGCTGATGTGTGTTTCATACTTCTCGTGATATGGCCCACCCATCCCACGTTTGACCCGGTCTCTCCAGGCAAATCTAAAGGAACTAAGGAATTTCGAGACAGACAGACAGACAGACAGACAGACAGACAGACAGACAGACAAACAGACAAACAGAAAAACAGACAAACAGACAAACGGACAAACAGACAAACAGACAAACGGACAAACGGACAAACAGACAAACAGACAAACAAACAGACAGGCAGACAGACAGACAGACAGACAGATAGACAGACAGACAGATAGACAGACAGACAGACAGACAGACAGACAGACAGACAGACAGACAGACAGACAGACAGACAGACAGACAGACTAAGCGCTTTATAGTAAGTAGGATGTGTTCAACTAGATCGGAAGGTGCTACGTCCATGTAAGACAAGTCCTTCCTACAATCCTGCTGTAAATGTACAGTTCTTTTTAACGCTAACTGCTCTATTTGCCTGCGTTGCGCCTAAAGGATGCATTTTCATGTTTTACCTGTACAAATATGGTAGGTACTTATAGCGGAAGAAAGTAGCCTTTTTTGTTGCCTCAACCACTTTTGGCCACTGTGCAGGATCTTGTGGCGCTCCTAGCTTTGTATTATGGTTCCTGAAAATCCCTTTTTATAGCATTTTCCGACTAGTACTGTTTTTTTGTATCAGGTGTTCAAACGGTTTTCAACTTCTTGGAAAGGTTGTTTGGTGTATCCCTGTAGTATAAGAATTGTTTTAGAACTTGATAACTTTCCCAGCAACTTTTCTCTATCTATGTTTTTTGTGGGTATCCTTCGCGTCGTGATGTTGTGTTGCTTGGAGTGGTGAACTGATTGAAAAATTCTGGTTATGTTCCTATTTATTAGGTTGAGTCATAAGTCCTCGGACAGAGTGATAGCGATGAGTTCTGGAGATTACAACTCGGCAAAGAGGTGACGAAAATGGACGCGCAAGGCATTATTAGATAGATTATAAAACGCTCTTCCGAATGCATACTAACGAGTGCACCTGACCATCTCCTGCGTTTGCGTGAGGAGAGAAAGTGCCATGTCGGCGCGAAAATCCATGTCATACTGCTTCAAAGCATGAGACACCCATCGACCGAGCTTTCGCACCTTGCTGATTGACTTCGTTCCACGAGTAACTGTGGACTGTTTCTATAGCGGTGACTGCCAGTTCAAGAGTAGTTTGATACGGATTGGCTTCCACCTGGCTCCGCAGCACCTCCAAATCCAACTCCATTGGGCGTCCCGGACCATCTTCACTTTCGATGGAGTGGTCGTCCGACGTGAACTTCGTGTGCCACTTGTGAATTGTACATCTAGCAAGAGCATCGTTCTTGTAAACTTCTTTAATACGTCTATCGATCTCCGCGGGTTTTTGGCCAAATAAAAAAAGAAACAGGATAGTGTTGCGAAGGTGCAGTTGCGACAGCTTGAAATCATGGTGCATGGTTGCAGGAAAGAAAAGAGTTAGGTGTGTTCGTTAGCATGTATTTGAAGAGCTTTTTATACTCTATCTAACAATGCCACGCGCGTCCATTTTCGTCTCCTCTTTCTTAAGTTATAATCTCTAGAAGTCATCGCTATCATTTTGTCCGAGGACTTATGACTCAACCTAATATATTATTCTGACATAAACATATTCAACAAAGGAGCATGAAGGGATTTGAGGATTATTTGAATATTTCAGTGCATCAGTAGTTAACAAGGCTTATATAGTGTAATGAACAAGAGCACGTAGGTCAGAAGGCAAGCCCTGGTTGGAGTTCCGCTCCGGGCTCATCGTTAGACCCATAATCTAGTACCTCCGCGGAACCCTATGCATTGACAAAACTGGTGCGGAAGGCACCAGCTCAACAAAACTGACAAGGTGAAGAGAGTCTTTCTATCATCGTAAACTAACAACTAAGGGTTACTCTATGTTACCTCATGAATGGATAAAATGCTCCCAACTGTTGCCATCGTAGACAGAGTTCTTCAGGAGAATTGCCATTGAAGCCACAGATATTTGCTCCAACATACCTAATGAAAAGAGTCTTTCAGTTTTGGATTTTTGAGCTAACAACAGTTTTGGGCTATAATCTGTACTTACGGTATTCCAAACATGTTAAATTCTAAAGCGCCTATGATGGAAGAGCGAAGGTCTTCCCAAGTGGCCGTATTGTCTCCTAACCAATGTCCAGCGTATCGACCAGCTGATGGGAAAGTTGACCTGCAAGTCATTTTCCGTTTTCATACCAATTTGGCCAACTGAAACTGCAGAAGTTCCAATCAGGTATATTGTTTTGACTGCTTGGTAGTCGTGAAGATGAGAAACTTTGCGTCCCCAGGCAGGCAGAAAAAAGGCAGGCAGGCATTCGCTTTCTTTTTCGGAATCCTTGACAAGCTAGTGTGTTACATCTGCTACCCCGACAAAACCTACACCACTCTCGGAAGCGCGACCGACTCTACGACTCCATCTTCCTAGAGCTGCTTATCAGCCCCTATCAGTTGATATCAGCTTTTGTCACCACTCATCTACGGTCCCTTTGCAGCCCACATCAGTTGCGAAAGTGCCACGGAAGTCGAATTGATCATTTGAAATGAGACTGCTAACACAATGGGCGTATTGGTTCATTGGCTCTGCCTTTCTTGCCTTCCACGGCTGTTCATCAGTCCATAATAATTGTTGTCTTTATCAATCACCTACGTTGATTGTACTCATCCTATCTCATGTATCGCTTCCAACTGTCCAGGGGTTCTGATATCCCTCAATCCATCATATGAACTCATGAGCTAACCAGGGAAGGATCCCAAGTCGAATTGGCCATTCGAAATTAGACCAACACTGCTGCACGTGTTTTTGGATGCTGAGTTCAAATCTACTTTCCAAAATTGCCAAGCGTCTCTCTGAACGGAGTTATGAGGGTGGTTTCAGGGAGCTTTACACAAGAAAACTCAAACTACATGGATGTGCCTCGTTTCCAAACGGTGGCTTGGTGCGGTGTTAAGCGTGACGTTTCATGGGCGAGAGGCTAGAGTCCGGGTTTTGTGGGGGACGGAGTTTTTGCATTGTATAGAATTTTTCTCTTAGGGACTAGAAAATACTCTCATGGTGATTTTTTTACGTTCTATGACCTTTTAATGCTTTTGCTGATATTATCCTACTTTACATAATTCGCTAAGTATGTCTGTTGGTGTGTCGGTGTGTTTGTGTGTGTGTTTGTTTGTTTATGTGTGTCGGTGTGTGTGTGTGTGTGTCTGACCGGAAATTCATAACTCCTGTCGCCGTAGACCTAAAGCGTTCAAACTTGGCAAGAGTACAGGGGGCAGCATGGGAACACTTACGACAGATAGTAGGACCAGACTCCGCCCACGGCGGGCGGGGTGTGCGCGATAGAAATTTTAGGTCGCAAATTCATAACTCCTGCTCCAGTGGACCCAAAACGTTCAAAATTGGTAGGAGTACAGGGGCGGCATGGGAACACCTACGGTGGGTGGCGAAACCGGATTCCATGCACAGGGGGCGTGGCGTGCGCAATAAAAATTAGAGCCGCAAATTCATAGCTCCTGTTTACGTGGACCTAAAGCGTTCAATTTTGGTAGGATCACACTTTTCTTATCATCAGTGGAACCTCAGCATTCTAATAGGTGATGCAGGATATGATCGTAGGACTCGGTGACAGGAACTGATGATAACTGATAAGAGAAGATAAGGGACCTAGGAGAGGCCACCTACCGATCAAAATCGTAACATCTTCGGTATCTACGATGTAGCTTTGACCGATCAGTATGTTTTATTCGATAAGACTGGATGGTAGAGCAGGATGACAAAAGTGAGTGGTAAGTGCAGAGATACATTAGGGCAATACGATAAGCAGATTAGGACTTTGTTCTTTACTTGCTATTAGATTACGACCGCTACCCAGCAAGGTTCGTGACTCAATGAAGGATCCTCTTTGCTCGATGTCATTTGCGACAAAACCTATTCGACCGCCTGTAATCTGGAATTCTCAACTGATGATATCTCCGTAAAGAAAGGGTCCATTGATGAAAAATATCTGATAATGGTGCTATCATCAATCAGAACATCACAGCATCATTTTTGATTGTTTAACAGTTTGATTTTTGTTGGTATTTATTCCGAAACGAACAAAGGTTCGAGACTTCCGACCACAGGTGTAAGCACCGACTTTAACTGAATACCATTTGCACTACCCTGTTAGTCCTGTGTCAAATTCCGTGTACGGGAAACTGTAATTTTTTTCAAAAAAGGAATGGAGAGTTAGACTTACTGTATCTTTATAAGAATTAGGGAAGCTTTCGATTTCTGTTGTGTCAAAGAAGGATTACGAGTTCTGTATCAGTTTCGTACTCTCACTCAGCTAAACACGAAAACTCAAAAACTATAAACTTTGAAAAAGGGAATAAAATTCTTTAGTTCAACATTTCTCGGGATAGGGTGTTCGACACATGAAGGAGGAGAGCCTGGCGTTTTCCGGGCGATCCGACTGGTATTCACATAAAGTAAGACTTTACTTTTACTCGCATACCCATGCCCTCTATATTCACAGTAAGATAACTTTCGCCATTTAATAAACAAATGTGATACTCTAGCACGAAATGCTTGAAACAAAGAAGCTTCTCGCAATGTGAGCAACGGATGAAAAAAGAATTCGTCACAGCTCATTGCTTTACACTTACTAACCCCAAATCAGAAGAAAAACAGAATTGTGTAGGGTCCCAAAATACGAAGAATGGGGTCTCGTAGGTACATGCAAAAGTTGAGATCATGAGCTATTATCCTACTCTATATATAAAGCGCTCTGTCTGTCTGTCTGTCTGTCTGTCTGTCTGTCTGTCTGTCTGTCTGTCTGTCTGTCTGTCTGTCTGTCTGTCTGTCTGTCTGTCTGTCTGTCTGTCTGTCTGTCTGTCTGTCTGTCTGTTTGTTTGTTTGTTTGTACGGAAATTCGGTATAACCGGAAGAAACACCTGGAGAAGTCGGATCAAGTTTGGAATGGTTGAGCATAGGGTAAGTGCAACAGAGCATATGTGAGCATAGCGGGGCTCCGCCCCCAAGGGGCGAGGCATGTGCCGGAATTGGGCGGGGTCATGGGCAAATTCTTCTCATTTGGTCTCAAAAGACTCCAGACGCTGGGAAAAATGTGGAAAGGTGAGGGATGGGTCAACAATTAAAATAAAGGGAACTTACCGGTGGTGGGCGGGGCGTTCTCGCAGTGGGCGGTACTTAACACAGAGATTCATAACCCGATTCAACGAAGGCGTCGTGGCCAGGAAAAAAAGTAAAAAGAGTGAGCAAGGCCTTATGCGTGCTGGGCATGCGTAAGCTTAGTGAAGCCCCACCCACGATGAGCGGGGCGTGCGTAGAGGTGAAAGCTACATTTCGAAAATGAGTGTAACTTTGTTCGGAAACGTTCTAGAATGCGGAAAAAAGTGAATAGAGGTAATAGGACAAATGTGATTAGATCCCCAAAGTGGGCGGAGTTAGCACCAAGGTGGGCGGGGCTTAGATCAAAATTCCATAACTTTGTTCAGAAACGTTCTAGAAAGCGGGAAAAAAGTGGTAAGAGGTAGTGGAACAAATGAAGCCAAATCCTCGAAAGGGCGGGGATGGCACCAAGGTGGGCGGGGCTTAGATCAAAATTTAATAACTCTGTTCAGAAACGTTCTAGAAAGCGGGAAAAAAGTGGTAAGAGGTAATGGAACAAATGTGGTCAGATCCCTGGGTCAGCACGAAAGAGGGCGGAGCTGGCAGAGGAAAGCGGGGCTAGAACCAAAAATTCATCTCTTCAAAAACTTTCTGGAATGCGGAAAAAATGGTTTGGGGCAGTCAAAAGAAGGGAGGTCAAGTTCATTGTGGAAAGGGTTTGCACTAAGGTGGACGGAGCTATGGTCAACCACTAATAACTGTGCTTAAATATATCAAGCGCGATGCTATCAGCAGTTCAGCGTTCGAATCTAAAGAGAACTATCTTATTCTGATTATCCAACATTCCGCTGAATGACTACATCGTGGATAAGTGGCCGTCGACATATACTGCACGCGTTAGCGTGCATAGCCAAACTGGTATTTTATATGAGGTGGTGCATTTAATCATGTTTTCAAAAAGAAATAAGAAATAAGATTCTTTTGGCTGTATTAGGCTCGTGGTAGCCTCGAGCAGTTCGTCATTCCCTTCACCTGCTTTTGTGGAGGTAAGGCGCGTTGAAAAGCTTTTTGGCCTTCGAGTCCACTATCAACAGTGCTGGTGTTGGTGAGTACGGAGCTGCTACGCACCATCGCACCCAATCTAGCATCATCACCCACTCTGGCTCATCATCGCTCATCATATGCATTTTACTCGCTCGGAACTCCAAATTGAATCTCCCACTCGGTAACGGGTAGGTAGGTAGGAGAAGGTATCAGCGAAGCATTAAAAGGTCATAAAACGTGATAAATTCACCAGGGAGTATTTTCTAGTCTATAAGGGAAAAATTCCATGTAATGCAAAAGTTCTGTCTCCCATAAAACCCGAACCCTAGCCTCTTGCCCATTGAGTGTCACGCTTACCACTTTACGAAGCTGCCGTTTTTAAACGTGGCATGTAACTTGAGTTTCCTCATGTTAAGCTCCCTGAAACCATAACTCCGTTCAAAGAGACGCTTGGCAAATTTGGAAAGCAGATTCGAATTCAGCATCCAAAAACACGTGCAGCATTATAGGTCTCATTTCAAATGGCCAATTCGACTTGGGATCCTTCCCTGGTAAGATTTTAAACAAGTCGCTGATGTAATCTAGAGAGAGGCTAACCGTGAAATAACAACTCCTCTTTTTCCCATTGCTGTATGTTGAGCTTGTTGAGTTGCTTTTGCTTCACTCCACCCATAAAGGTTTTTCACGTCGTAGAATCTCAGCTTTCCATCACCCTGCATTGCCGTCATGCACAACGTTTTTGAAGCTAAGCTCGATTCCTGAAAAAAATCGTTCATGTGATTCACATGTATTAGTAGACGAAAATACACACGGGGTGTGAGCTTTTTTCCACCTTCAAAACGTTGCACATTCAGCCGCAAAATTATTTAAGTCCAACGGGTTTAGACGATTTTTTCATTTTTCTCCATCGCAAGTAACTCAGGGAGAACCCTTCCTGAGCCTCGAGTCTCGTTCTTTTTACTTTCACGGCCCTACTTGAAAAAGATTTGATGCTTTTGTGAGCATGCCATGATTTGTTTCCTTCGCGGTTCTTTTCGGTTTATACTAGAACTCACTCCGTCGTAGTGATAAACTGAGTGCGTCTGGAATGGTGGCGCTTCCCATTCCCTCTCCACGGAATTAGACGGGCACTTGAGCGGCTCCACGTTGGGATGGTCTTGCTCTTCGAAATACCATGGTTTTTTCTCATTTGTACCAAAGTTAGCGGGCTCGTTCATATCAATCCAAATGCCATCATGTGGTACCTTAAAGCAAAGCTTCTCGGAGTCGATGAATTTTGATAGCTCCACAAAAGAAACACTTGAAAATTTGCACAAGTTGTGGGGAAACGAGTGATCGCAAGAACTACGAATATCGTTTAGAACTTGTTTCCTGGTCTATGTGCTTGCTATTTTCCAAGCGGAACTTTGGGATATGCAGTTATCAACAAAGACTGAATTTATGGCGTAGTGGTTGTATTTTTTGTAACCATACAGCTCAGGGGCGGATCGATAGTTCAGCCCGAGCTTTTACTTTGAATTTTTATTTCTTTGACGTGGTAGCTTGACTCGGCATTTTTTTCCAATTTCCAATACTTAACGGGAGTTTTGGGTGCCCTTCGTCAGTTATTGTTGGTCACTAGTGCTGTTTAATTTTTCTGCCTAATGTGCATAGTGCATATGCACTAGATTGGACTATTCATCTCATTTCGAGTGGAACATACTGCTATCTTCTTTAGAGGAATTCTTAGAAATCTTCACCTTTTCATGAAATCTGACAATTTCTTGAATCCACCAGTTCTGTGTGGCGTTGGTGGGATCGAGAAAGTCCGGAAAGGCGACGTGGCGGTCTGGCCACACAACACCAAGCATGATCTTCGTGTCTTTCACGAGAGGGTATTGATTCTGAAATGAACCCATTACCATGTCAACGTTTTTCCGGTAACAGTGTGAGTCGCGATCCCTTATAGCTCAATGAAAACGAGTTTATACAATGAGCTTATAAATTAATTTTGAGTTTGGATTGTGCGGATGTTATTCGCGAGATGTTAATACTACTGATGCCCTTCAGTACTTTTATTATCGGCGCAATCATGGCCTTGCAACCATAAAGCGATGTTTTCGATCGGTACTACGAAACTTCAAGTTCTGGAGTCGCTGAATGTCGTAACCAGTTACCAGTTTCCGTCTTTTCCAATCTTTACATTCAAATGCATTTACCTGAATTGAGCGCATCACTTGGTCGTCATGCTCCCATTCTATGAATCGAGCTCCCTAGAAAAAAAACTGATTGGTTTCGTTTCCTTGCAACTTTATCGAAACAGTCAGCCTTGTAAAGGGGATGTGCGTGCAATCGACAAAGTTGGCCTTCATGCCTTCTACCTATCTGTAAAAATGTTTCCTAGTAATAATGATATGCTAGTAAATTTAGAGTAAGCGAAGCCAATTCTTTACATGGTCGGCTACATGCATGTCTTGCCTGGTCAAGGGCCAGGACGCATAGGTAGCGGGATTAAAAAGTGTGTTCCAATCACCCTTCGATTCGCGGCAAATCTCAGTTAGTTGTTTCGTCGTACAAGATGTCCTCGCTACCTGCATTAGGTAATCGTCACTTCACATTTCGCAATTCGTGAGGGGGTCACTGTAAGAGCGGAGTGCCGGACTGAATTTTCGTTTTAGTATGGAGTAACTGGTCCCTATCACTATAGGAGGGGGCCTTTATTCATGAATCCTCTCCACGACATTAACCAAAGTCATTTTAAAAATTCGCGTGCCAGGTTTCAGCACGTTTGGCTGCGAGAATGTATTGCATATCCTTCTTTCCGACTGAGGTAAAATCTTTCTACTCCCGTCTTGCTGACCTCTTTTATTCCTCTTTCAAAAGCCTCGTGATCGACTTGAATTGCAGGATCATAAATTAATACGACCCGCATACCCCAACTCTGTACTTCCTTCAAATATTCCGGCATTCCCGCAAACTTCTGCAAAATATTCTGATCTTCACTTTAATTGAAGAAAAACTTCAGAGTTATCAATTGCAAAATGAAAGCTGAAACGATCAGAGCAATGAATCGATAGTGCTGGGTCTGCTCGAGATTTTTTTAACGGGCGCACTGAGCTTGTTTCAAGCGAGAGAATTTGCTTAAACTAGGCTCACACTTGGCTATGAACTTGTTCTCTTTGATATGACGCTGTAACACCAGGGTCACGTTGTCGATGAATTCTACGCGTGGGAGGGGGTTGTAAATCCGCTTTTTAATTTGCTTAAATATTTGAAATTGTTGACGAAGTGCCAGGTACCTGCCACCTGTATCACCTGTGGCCCGTTAATCGCCCGTTGTCGAGGGTGTGGTGCAGTAAGAGCGAAATTGTCGCGTTGGGGCGAGAGAGACGCCGCGCGCGAAGGAATATAGCAGAATGCAGCAGCGGGTAAAAAATACAGGATGAATGGGACTAATAGTAGAAACGTGCCTAAAATAAAGATCGCATATCGATTGAGCTGTATGAGGAAGCCTAGAGCTGTAGTGATTGCGAAGGAATGCTCCGCGACAGCCGCGTGCGACGAATCGATTACAGAAAACCGTTCCTACTGCCCATCTCCTCGTTGTCGATATCCTCGAGCGGGCGCCAGTAACGTTTCCATTCGTCCCTGTCACGAGCCAGAGTGGTTCAGTGAGTCATCCTCGTTTCAGGGAAACGAGGTCCAACCTTCCTTTAGTTCAGAGCTTCCGAGACGAAATCTGACCATCCCGTTGTCGGCCGCCCTGGAGTTCATTTGATGTCCCGAGGGATCCAGTCAACCGCCCTGGTCCAACTAGCTACAGTCCTAGAATAATGTAAAATGAGATTTTTCTCAACTAACGAAGGTAATTTTCCCTCCGCAATCCTCTTTTCCTACTCCCCATCTTCGCCGCCACCTTACAATTACGGATTATTGGATATGACAATGGCAGCAAATCTGTGGGAAATGTGATCGATACTTTTGCCTCGCAATAATGGTTTCTTTTGATATGTCGAGTCTAGAACTAACTTATAGACTTCGGGAAGTCGTTAAAAAGAAAAAAGTTTCGTGAATGAAACTGGATTAAGCTTCTTTTCCTCGCTACACTACACTAGCTCCCTCAAATAAGCATCAAATCCGTGCGATATTGACGAGCTCTATATTGTGGTTATGGCCCGGTTCATGACATGTGACAAAATGATAAGGCATACCTCTCCAACTGTGAAAATTTTATATCGGTCCATATAATCAATATCAACTACAACTGTTTCCAAAGGAACACCAGCTTCCCTGTTTCTTTCAATAATTCTCTTTAAGTGATCTAAATCCTCGTAACCATAGCGCGATAACTGAAATCCGAAATTTAGTGATCTTCAAGTTTAGGGGAAGAACGCATACTTAAGGAGACAGTTGTGAGAAGTGGCACTTTTCGAAGCATAACGCTCACTTGGAATCCTAGCGCCCAGTATGCTGGAAGAAAGGGCGTCCCAATAAGGGCCAAGTACTGCTGGGTAACTTCTTCAGGAGTTGGCCCCGGGAAGAAGTACAAATCCAAAATTCCTCCAATCGTCCGATAGATTATCGCAGGGCCTGGCGCTGTCGTGACCTCCTAGAAATAGAAACATCGAAACGACAAACGACTCCATCGATAAAAGCAAAGGGAATACTTGGGCGTTACTGTTCAGAATAAATACTCCGTGAGCCTTGCCGTCAGGTTCCATGGCCATGTAAAATGGATGCACTCCTTCAAACAGAGTTTTCAGATCTCCTCCAAATAACGATGAAAAATTAGACACAAACGTTACCGTAGAGATTCTTCGTGCTCAATTTGCTTGAGTCGGGAGGTTCATCTCGGGCGAACATACCCCATGTGCGGTAATTTGAAAAATCGTGCTTAAATAGATTCCCCTGCACAATTTCAAATCTTGTTGTAAGCATTAAGTACGAACAGGCACCTTCAGAGTTGGGTGAACATTCTCACCCCAACCATACATTGCATCCGAAGACAAGTAAGCGGCAATTTGAAGGAACTTATCGGCAAAGATTAGGTTGCCTATGAAGAGTGCTTTAATTTATAATTATCTGAAGCTTTTCCAAAGAAAAAACACTCACCTAGAGAGGTATCGAAAACATGTCTTCCTGTTGACTTTCGTCTGATTATAAAATAGAAAATATCATACGATTTTTGTTTCCACAAAGGCATCGTTCTCAAACTCTTTGCATCGAACTGAAAACCTCGCATAATCCTTATAGACTCTTTAATTTCGAAATGACCGTTTGAATCTTCTCTATCGGCTAGAGTAAGATTGAAGGAGGAATCTCACAAGCAAGGTATCAGCTGAACTGGAAGGGTTTCTTGGTAAGCCAACGGGAGGTTCAAATCTGTCAAAGCGAGAAGTTGGCAGCAATCCACTATGATGTGAATGTTTGAACATCGATACCGTCCTTCCGCGAATATTTTCACATTCAGAGTCTTCCCAATGTTTTCAGTTTTTAGTTTAATTCGTTCAAAATCTTTACTCCATGGTTGATTGTCACGTTTTGCTCTTCTCAATGTTATTATCTGGAAGCAATACCGTAAATACCGCCTCTTATGAAGCCACTAATCGTAAAGTGGAATGTTTGTTATACATTGCTACCTTATCCTAATGGGTGTTCTATGCATGGCATAGAACACCCATTCTATGCATGCCTATCTTGCTGTAGCTACCCCTCCTTTGAAGGCACCGTTCACGATAATTCTGGGGTTATCCGGTTTTTGACGAAATTTGACGAAAAGTGTTAGATACGGTCTACAATAGTGCAATGGTACAGCAGAAAACACGAAAAACGAAAAATAATAGGAAATAGAAAGCTTAAAAAAACATGGGAAAGGGAGGTTGTACGAGTTACATGGCGAAGAAAGGGCAATAAGGGAATTTTCGGGCGAGTCAGGCAGACGCGACGTTGTGTTTGCATTTGCACACAACACACCAAAACAGCGTATTCTATTTTCGTACTCTTATTCGTTGAAGCTAATCAATCTCCTACCGCTATTAATCTGATTTATTGTGCAGAATCAATTTCAACCTTTTGATGACGGCTGAGAAAAATTAACTAGAAGAGAATAGCGTAGAATATAGTCGAATACTAGAAAGACAGCTGAATAGTAGTCTCAGTACGAGGCGGTCGACTAGCTGACCATCTGTGGGCAATTTGCCAACCAGCTATCGTTTTTTCACTAATGTTACTCCAACGCGAAAGTGGTGAAGGACAATTAGAACACGTAGTCAACCTAGCGAGGGGCGGGGCCTCCCGTCCCCCACTGCTACAGCCCTTATTGTGCCTTATCTAGACCGTTTTCCGACCTCATTCCTGCACAGATGGTATCAGAGGGAGCGTCGAACCCAAACCATGTGCAAATCTCCAAAACTTTATATTTATGTTCTTTTACCAGATGGTATGCGCTCGATACCGTGCGCATCTCATGGCTTCTGATGAATGAGTTCCCTTTTAGATAACCTGGAGCGTGATTGTCTTAGCAACACAGTAACCACATTCTTCTGAAATATATACAGTACCGTTCTCCAACATCAACTAATAGCGTCATAAGCCCTTTATCAAGAGCGCACATTTCTAGCAAACTGCATTCGGCAAACATTTACCTTCTTTATCCATACACTGATCGATAGAATCCAAAAAACCAAGAAAGCACCTTGAAACCATTACTTCTTGTTTACCCTTACCATTGGGAAGACCTGTACTTCGCTGGAGATGGAATGGGAATTTGTTTGCTTTTTGTTCATTTATCCGCAGCCGTCGCAGTAGGCATTTGATAGCATGCCAATTGACGATCTCGTTGGTCAGTATATTTCTTGATGAAATTTTACGTAAAAATCAGCGGAAGCCCCGCCCCCAATAGGCGGAGTCTACACTTGCCCCCTGCCATTAGTTTCCCCTTCTTGCCGCCTGCATCTCTAGCAAATTTGGACACATCGGGTCCAAATTTACTATTTATGCGGGAACCCGCCCCCAATGGGCGGGGTCTACACTTGTCACCTACCATTAGTTTCCCCATCTTGCCGTCTACACCTCTGCCAAATTTGAACGCCCCAAGTCCAAATTTATTATTTTTGCGGAAGCTCCGCCCCCGTGGCCGGGGTCTACACCTTCACCTACCTTTGGCTTTCCCGTCTTGCCGCCTGCATCTCTGCCAAGCTTGACTACTCTAGACCCAGGCGAACATGAGTTACAGAATTCCGCTGAACAACAGTATTCGCACACGCCCCCCCCCCTAGTGGGACCCTGGTGGGCGGAGCTAGCTTGAGTCACGTGTACCCAAGGAGCTCCGCTCATTCCCCACTTGGTCCAACCTGTCTGAGCTGTTCCATTTGATTTCCAAACGGCACCATATATGATAGTGTTACAGACAAACAACAGACAAACGGACATTTGCGGTTTATACATTACCGTTCAAAAAGAAATCATTCCTCACCGCGCTCATTTGACATTCACACTCTTCGTCGTGCCCACGTGACTTTCGGAGAACCCACAAATGGGCATGCAAAGGCATGCAAAAAGACACACAAAATTACCGTTTTAATTATAGAGACAGTCGGACCGCCCGGCTAACACCGGGCTTCCTTCCTTCTTATGATAGAGTTGTGATAGACGGCAAACAGCACTCTCCTTCTTTGGAACGAATGATAGTTTTTGGAAATAGGGCATGCAAAAGATATTCAAAATGTGCCGATGCCTATGCCTTTGATAAGAATCTGTCTGTCTCGATCTGTCGCTGTTGATTTTGAAAATCATGACCCATTAGGATTTAACTGGTAGTGCATTCAAGGCCTTGAATGGGTTGTCGAGCCATAATATTACCATTATCAAATGTCTCCATGAGTGTAGCTCCTTTTCTCTATAGATACATTAAATGAGAATCCAAGATTGTTAGCGGTCGGATAAGTTTTGGCATGAATGATATCAAAGCAGAGAGAAACCCTGATCCTTCATTGAATCACAAACTTCGCTGTGTAGCGGTCGTAAGCAAGAAGTGAACCAAATTTCATAATCGGTCCCTATCTGTGCACTTACCCTTCTTGTCGAACAAAATATATCAAAGAATCAAAGCTAGGTCGTGAACAAAAAAGGCGCTAGGTTCCGAGTGGTGATGGATCTTGTTCTCACAGGCCTCTTCTATCGTCAGTGCTCCTATCATCCCCGCTCTACTCTTACTATTTTGCTCTCCAAATCCACGGGATCAATAATAATGGATTTTCGCTCAGGCATTTACTTCGCACAAATCCCGCCTTCAATGGGCGGGGTCCGGTCCTCCCACCTACCATAAGTGGTCCCATCCTGCCGCCTATATTCCTGCAAGGTTTGAACGCTCTAGGGCCAAATTAATAATTTTGGCACAAACCCCGCCCCCTGTGGCCCGATCCTGCCACCCACCATATGTGTTCCGATCCTGCCGCCTGTGCTCCTACCAAATCTGAACGTGCTAGGTCCACGGGGATAGGAATTATGAATTTTCGTACAAACAGACAGACGGACGGACCGACAGACAGACGCTACCTACATGTCTGCCAAATTTGAACGACCCAGGTCCAATTTGACTGTTTTTGAAGAAGTTCCGCCCCCAGTGGGCGGAGTCTACACCTGTCACCTACCATTAGTGTTCTCATCTTGCCACCTACATCTCTGCCAAATTTGAGTACTCTACGCTCAGGAGCAAAAGAGTTACAGATTTACCGCGAACTACACTCTTCTTGCAAGCCCCGCCCCTAGTGGGCGGAGCCTAGCTTAGATCACGTGTGCCCAAGGAGTTGGGCTCATTTTCCACTTGTTCATCCCCAGTCCCCACTTGTTCCGACCTGTCTGAGCTGTTCCACGTGTTTCGACGCCCTAGATACAGTGATAGTGATAAAAAGTTACAGTGAAACAGACATACAAACATACAGAAAAACGGACATTTGTGGTTTATATATAGCAAGGAAAAGATAGTGAGGATTACATCAGGGACAAGCAATTTTCAATTAAGCCTTAGGAGGGGAAGAGCTGCGGGGTAGAGAGATTTCAGATTTCTGTCCGACGTAGTCATCTCACACACCTCCTTCTGAGGCTTGTCTGAAAGAAATATATACGTCGCCCTGGCTAATACCACATAGGAACAACAGATGGCCGCTGCCCATCCTTCCCTTATTCTCTTATACGGTGCTAGCATAACGCGGATTAACGCTTAAAGGCACCATTCACGACTAAAAGTTATTGAGATCTTACCTTATTAATACTCAGCGGCCCCCATGGGTTGTTGAAGGGACCCTCTCACTCCCCCAATCTCGACGTCCACGGCGTAGTGGCAGCTCCGTTGTTGACGTAGTTCGCATCTCCGCCTCTCGACTGATGTCACGTCAGACGAGTGTCGAGACGACACAGCGTCATGTAATCGCGTCAGGACCCACCCTGAACTGCAGTTTGGCATATTGCCAGAGACGCAATGTGTTGTTTGCTATTGCAGACAACACACTGCGTCTCTGGTCTGGCAACTTGCCAATTTGGCCGAACACCCCCTAACCACCGTTATTTCAATGTGAAACTCGTCCAACCCCCTTTCCAGCTCTTTTTTTGACCCTTTGTAATTCTTTTTGTTTGTCTTTTTTTGCGGTTTTTTCGCTGTTATCGCTTTATTCTAGAGTAGTTCTATCAATTCCCGTCAAAAAAGGGTAAACTACATTTTTTGCTAGAGGTGCCTTTAACACGTTGACGTCAACGCGCGTTTGGGCGTTTTTGGCGGCGTGGGACCGAGGCAATATTTGCGGCCCCGTCGACCGCGGGATTTCGAACTTGAGAGGGTAAACTACCTCCAACTACATAGTAATTCGATTGATAAATGAAAAACACACAAAAGGGTTCTATATAATAAATATTTCGCTTTATGAAAAGCTTATACAGACGTGAAAATGGCTGGGAGAGAAGAAAACTCGAAAGATGCTTTCCAACTCGGCCATCTTCTGACACAGAACTAGAACTCCTTAATGCTGTTGAAACTCAAATTCAATAGCTTGCTTTTAATGTTTTCCTTTTACTTGCTTATTGATCTCAACGAAAATGTCGATGTTTGAAGTAGGCTCATAATTTGTGAGACTTGGAAAACCTGTGTGAAGATGAAGCATATCTGATCATATCATGAACCATTCTGTTTATAGCTTTGTTACTGCTGGGTCTATTATATAAACACAAAGAACATATGAATAAATCACACATGCGCAAAAAAAGTTGCGAAATGAGCGCGGGACACATGTGTCCCGCGTTGTCATACGTGGCCTGCGAAACGCGGGACATATACTATGTCTCGCGCTGTCGTCAACGTTTTAACACGTGGGAGTTTCGTGTCAATCCAACACTGTTATCTGTGCCCCCGTCCCAAATATAATTTCACCCGGCTTCGACCCTCAAATACCGAATTATAGACTTTGCAAGGAGTGTAATTTGAAAATACTCACGGATCCATCAGAGCCCTCTTGTTCGTAGCCTATTTCATTCTCTAAGATGCACCACGGTTCCGTGCCGTAGGTGCCCTGCTGGATGTGCTGAATACATATTTCCACTCCAATATAAATAGAGAAAAGTGTTCTTCTTTCTCTTAGCATACAATACCTGCCAGGAAGGGGGCCGCCACCGACAGCCTCTTTTCTCACATCTCTGCTCATCTGCCCCTTTTTCGGGATGACAGTCCATACGTATCCGTGTGTTTCCGGAGTCGACAAGAGCAAACAAGACTGTTAACCACATCCTTAATTAGAATCATCATTTCTCTCAAAACTCCACAATGTGTGGAATGAATGAAGCAGAGTGGAGGTTTGCTAAGATTAGCGCTAGACGAACTCACACCTGCGGTTGCTCAGAGACTATATAAATGAACTTTACCTCCGCATAGAGAAAACGAGTATCGGCCGTATAGGCCACATATCTCATATGCCGCCGCTCCTTTCGAACATATTTATGATTCTGTTCGGAGGGTTGTTTAAGTTCATGGTCATAAATAGAATCAGCTCGTTCATACTGGATGACATACGGTTCTTCCTGCGACGCCATTCAATTTCATCACCTTTTTACGCACAAAAACGTCTGCTACTACTTCTTTTCTCCCAGTTTCTCGTCCTCAACTTTACTTTACTTCACTAAATTTACTCTGTTAGGTCTTGCCATCTTTGAAAAACGCTGTAAATTTTCAAAAAACTGTTCATTTTTGTTTGCCTTCTTCCAATATACCTTCAAATGGCTTATCCTCTAGATGCTTTCCAGTTGCTTCTGATTCGTCCTATATTTATTACCATTTTTGGATCGCTCATTTTTTGACTCATGGTATGCGAGCCGACAGAGCACCGCGCTTCATTATGTGTATAGTAAAGCTTTACGCTATACTTTACTACGGACGACCGCGACCACATCTTCGAACCACAATCGTAGCGATGGGGGTGTTCAAGTAGTTACTTTCGCTTTGGGTGCTTTTACAGCCCGCTGACCGGCCTGCGAGCGCGCGAGCGACTACTCGGCCTGCGGTATCGATCAAGAACCAGTTGTAAACAAGGGGCGAGTGCCGCCCCCGACCAGTGAACGTAGCCTCCGGTGTGATAAGCTGAGTTTCTCTTCGGTGGTTAGGTCCTACGCATGGATGAATATGGTATCTATAAGTTCGGTCTTATTCTCAACATTCACGTAAAACGCATAGGCCACTGCAAGTTAGACGGACAAACGTGAAGAAGAAGACAAGGAATACTTCGGACGCGGTGTTTTCGCTAGACGGGTTTAATCGTCCCAGAAGTCAAGGCGAATATGTGGCACAGTAACCTGAACACTTGCTGAAGCGTCTCCAATCCCTTTCACCTATACGACACAAAGCGAAGGTACCGCGGGTGCAGCTCAATCGGGTGGATGGTAGGTTACTAGGGGGTTACGGTGTTACACGGGATGACGGGACATTCAAATCCCTCTAGTGTACTTTCAGGCTGATTTTCAGTGGAGAAAAACCCATCATAGGTTTTTCTTTGTAATTCGAGTATTGCGCACCCGATCTTTCATGCTGGTGGAGAATTTCTGAGAATATGACCTATTTCGAATGCTCCCTGAACTCGATCCAATCTTTCTTCTTCCAACTCAAAACTTCAATCATTATCAAACAGATAAACATATACAGTTCGGTTCAAAAAAGCACCTTGCCAATTAGACATATTTTGTAGTAGCTCATCTCGTTCTCTCAGTTTTGCAATGAGTTGAGCACTCCGTATTTTTATGTCGACATCCTGGCACTATCTCTATAGTTCTGATTTGAGTTGCACGACCAGCACCACTGCTAAAAATGTAGTGCAAATAAAACTTTTTTTGTCAGTGGCACAGGCCATCATACTGAACTCGATGACGTCAGTAGTAATACACTGGTGTGCAAAACTTAGGGACGAAAGTATCTTTCGATCACTGAACCTCTGCCAGACGACAGAGCTCGATGAAATTTATACCATACAAAGGGAGGACCATTACGGTATTGCACAGGAAGTAACCGGCAGAGAATCGAAATAGGACTAGCAAATAAGGCATTTTTATCGGAAGGTACCGATTACACATAGTTCCTCACAACTTATCCTAGTACTTCAAAAAAAGCGACGCGGTTCCGAATAGGGTATGTGATCACCACGGACGGCAGTAAATGCTCTGCAACGCGATCCCATACTTTCCATGAGGTTGGAAATGAGTTATTGTGGTAGGGCATGCCATTCCTCTATCAGCGCAATTGACAATTGCTGGATGGTCAGTGGTGCATTTGGACGCGCTGTAGTGCCTCTACCCAGTGCATCCTACACGTGCGCTATGGGACTCAGGTCGGGGGCACGGACAGGCCACTCCATTCGCTGGATAACCTCTTGTGTAAAGAGGTCTTCCACCTGAGATGTTCGATAGGATCGCGCATTGTTATCCATGAAAATGAATTCAGGGCTCACTGCAGCCCTGAAAAGATACACATCAGGGAGAGGTTTCTTTTCACAGTGACGCCGTCTGTTAAGGGTACCACGCTCGAAAATCTGAAGGTCAGTACGGTTACGAAGCATGACGCCTCCACATACCATAACACCTCGACCACCAGAACGATCATGTTCCCCAACGTTTCTAAGAGAAGTGCGTGTCCCCAGCTCTGGCCATGAGGGTGCGTCCAGATTCACTGCTTAGACTGAATTTGCCCTCATCCGAAAAAAGCAAACGGCCTCATTTGTCATCGGTCCGTTCGTTATGCTCCAGGCACCACCCTAAACAGTCTCGCCGATTCGCGAGGGTCAAAGGAACCCTACGTAGTGGTCGTCGGGCGAAGAGACCACCACTGTGCAGTCGTCGTACCACTGTAGTGCATGGGATGGCTTGCTTTGAAGTCCTGTTAAATGACATTGCAATCAAAGAGGCTGACTGACGTGGATCTCTTCTTGCCTACTGCACAATGTAGCGGTCTAACCTGAGAGTAGTTGTTCTTGTTCGACCCCCTCCTCTCCTTCGTACAGCAGTATAAGAGGTTCGGAATGCTCCTCGTACACGTGAAACAACGCTGTGAGCGATATCAGGTTCCTGAGCTGCGCTCGTCATGGTTCGACCTTTTTCGAGTTTCTCGATGATCCTTCTTCGTGCCAGGCCATCCAGACGATGTCCGCGGGATATGATGTATAGAAGGATAACACCACAGTACTTGGTAGCTACTGGCTGATTGACAAGAAAATTTTTTTCGTACCTATCAGCTGCCTCGATTTGTGCGGGTAGCCATATTTGTCGCTTTATTTGAACTATTCCTCCACCAAGGGATGTCCAACTTCCTGTGCATAACCGTCATAGGTCTAGCAATATAATCCCACACTTTCATTTATTTCCACCCAGTCCTCAATGTTTTATGTTACATTATCCATCTCGTCCCTAAGTTTTGCACACCAGTGTAGTACTATGAGTTCTCATGGCAGAACTCATACATACCACTTCTCTCAGAATATCAGTTTTTTACTTTTTTCTTCCGAAGAGGATAAAATTCCAACAGTTTCAACAACTCAGCAAAGCTTGTTAGAATCATACCTCCAATGAAATGGAAACGTAACTGTCTGCCAGTCTTATTACTTCGTGGTTACAGTGTGGCATCGGCGGGACATTGGTCTGATTAACTTACCAATCACACGCTGTTCAATTTTATTCCATTTTTCTTCCAGCTGGGCGAAACTCTGGGCAGTATTTGTGAATTTTTCATCGGTTATCCTTTTTCCGAGCTTCGGCCACAGAGGTTCAATGATGATCAAGTCATGGGACTGTGTGGGACAGTCGAGACATCGAATTTACCGGCGTGTCAGCCTCTCGCACATCGTTCTAGATCTGTGTTAGAGTCGTTACTGTGCTGGAAAAAAGAATCTTCTACTGCGCACTCGACAGACGAACGGCAGCATCAACTTATCCAAGATGTCTACATTTATCCGAGTTTCTGGCTATGGAAATGCGGCCTCATGCCTATTCCTGAAAAACATCAACAAATTATTACTAAATGGTGAGCATGCTTGATAGATGACATTTGGCACTTTTGGTCGACCCTTGGGTTGATAGGTCGTCTTGCGAGTTAATTCGCATCTCTATCAAACAAAGTAATGTTCGACTGGTAGCTCCAGATGGCTTTGCTCCGTTGGTCGAGGGTCCAGTAGAGGTGCGTGCGCTCTCACCGGAGACCAATCAAAGTCTTTTTTTACGAGTCTCTTTCAACATAATGCAGCGTCCCGCGGACGTCTGCCATTGGTGCCTTGAGTTGGTAGAGACGTCGCTATTGTCGATATTCCGGCCATTATATCTGATAATGTTCGCCCGGTATTGTGGCTGTTCTTCCTGTCGTCCGCAAGAAAGGTCATACGTGGCCTTTCCTAGCTGGCTCGTCTAGTAGGGCTTCCGTGAGACTCACTTCTTCTGATAGCCTTCATAGTCGTAGACGTTCACAGCATACTGACTTGAAGGTTGATGCCTCATTTTCTGGTTACTGCCTGCGGCAATAGTGGAGAGCTGCTCTACGGTCATAGAGCGAGATCCAGAGGTTTGTCTCATTGACGAAAGCGGTCCACCAACATGAAGTGGTACGGTTTCGTCGAGGAGCTTCACCGTCGAGTTACACGATAACGTGTTTAGAGGCATGTCGCTAGCGCCGGGCTTCCCTCTTTTTTCGGCAGAGTTGCTGTAGTCGGCTAACTCTCCACTCCTTTCAAACAAATAATATTTTCCTGTACCCGAAGTTTGACACTGGACTAATAGAGCAGTTTAAATGGTAATCAGTGTAAGTCTGTGCTTACGCCTCCAATTGGAAGTCTCGATTTCCTGCTCACTTTCTTAGGATTAAATATCCAATAGAGATTCAATTGTTGGGCAACCAAAGCTTCGGGCGGTACTCACAAATGTTTCGAGTGATGATAGCGCCATTATCAGATGTTATCAATAGACCTTCTTCTTTACAGAGATAAAACTAGTTAGGAGCTCCAGGTAACTGACGGCCGATAAAGTTTTGTCGATGATATGGCAAGTAATATCGAACAGTGAGAACCTTTAATTGGGTCGCAAACCTTGGATGGTAGTGGGCGTAATCTTGTGGCAACAAATAAACAAAATTCTCGACTTCTCGTGTAGTGCCGCTAAATGTCCCTATCGCTGCACTGACCACTTGCTTTTGTCACTTTACTCTACATCCCGTCCCATCGAATGAAGTATACTGAACAGTCAAGGCGGCATTGTAAAAACCGATGCGTGAAAGATTCAATGTTATGAGGTTCCACTGCTGATACGAAAAACTGTATCCTATCAAATTTGAACTTTTGAGTCCACGGAAACAGAGGCAGAACAGATTTCCGCTCAAACATTTACTCTGCGCAAACCCCGCCCATGAGGTCGGAGTCTAGTCCTTCATCTGCCATAAGTGTTCCCATCCTGTCGCTTGTACTCCTACCAAATTTCAACCAGCTAGGTCCACGTAGACAGCAGACACGTCACGTCCCCCCCCCCCCACTGTGCGGATTCCGGTCCTGTCACTGACTGTGAGTGTTCCCATTCTGCCTCCCATACTCCTTCTATGATACAGTGCTGGTATAACACGGATTAACGCGTAACACGTGAGAGTTTCGTGTCAAACCAACACTGTTATCTGTGCCCCCGCCCCAAATATAATTCCACCCGGCTTAGTACCGAACTATAGACACTTTGCAAGGAGTGCAACTTGAAAATGCTCACGGATCCATCAGAGCCCTCTTGTTCGTAGCCTATTCGATCTGGTCGATCTCACCACGGTTCCCTGTTGGTGCCCTGTTGGATGTCCAGAATACATATTTCCACTTCAGTATAAATAGAGGGAAGTGTTCTTCTTTATTTTAGTATACAGCACCCGCCAGGAAGGGGGCCGCCACCGACAGTCTCTCTCCCAACATTTGTCTTCGTCTGCCCCTTTTTCGGGATGACAGTCCGTACGTGTCCGTGTGTTTCCGAACTCGACGAAAGCACCCAACATGAAACATTCAATTAACCACATTCTTAATTGAAGTCACTCATTCCTTTCGAAACTCAACAATTCGTGGAACGAATGGAGCAGAGTGGATTTTCGCTAAAACTTGTGCTAGACGAAATCACATCTGCGATTGCTCAGAGAGTACATATATAAATGAACTTCACGTCTGCATAGAAAGGCGTATCGGCCGTGTAGGCCACTTGTCTCAGATACCACCCTTCTTGTCGAACATATTCATGGTTCTGTTCGGAGGGCTGATTAAGTTCATGGTCATAAATAAAAGCCCATTCATATTGGATGACATGCGGTAGTTCCCGCCACGGTGGGGTGTGTTTGTTGGTGTGGCGGGCTAATGGGGGTTTTCCGTCGGAACGACGTGCCGTTCGGTTTCATCTCCCTTTTTACGCACAAGAACTCCGCACTACTTCTTCACTTCTAATTTCTCCTCCTCAACTTATGTACCTTCCTGAGCCTTTGTCATATTCGGAATCCGCTGGAATTTTTTCAAAAAACTCTTCATTTTTGTTTGCCTTCTTCCAGTGCACCTTTGGGCGACTTATTCTCTAATATTTATCCTAAAACTTTCTGTAAAATTGTACTACGGGGTGCTTTCCATCACTTCTATTTTGTCCTATATTTATTACCATTTTTTGTATCTCTGATTGATTCATGATATGCGGATCGACCAAACTCCTCATCTAACCACTGGCGCTTTATTGGCCCGTATGCATAACGCCCAGGGTACGGAAGGGGAGAGTCTCCCCAAGGAAATGTTTGCCGAGGGCGCGAGTGTTCAAATGGGGTTTTTGCCTTTGTTCTGTGTCAAGGTAGTGGCAATGGAGCTAAGTATTTTCCTATAAACAAGTGAAGAGTCGACAGCTCTTGGTAATCATGTGATATTTGTCTCTGCGACCTTACCTTAGCGAGAGCCTAGAGAAGCGCGACCCCATTGACTCCCCACCCTGGAAGGGGAGGCCTCCCTACTCTGGGAGGAGGATGAACGTACCCCTAAAATTGCGCTGGGGCGCTCATGGTCATGTAAACCATTACCCCGCTATTCACTACATTATTAGACTGAGCGCTTATTCCTCTGATTTCTGCTACCGAATTCGTCAAGTATTGCTCTGTTTTTATTCTACTGCTGCAACCAACTACAAATTTATTTATGTTGCTGAATTCATTGCTATTAAGTAGTCGAATCTTCAGATAAGCAGGTTTTCTTTCTAGATTTACACCAGTTATCGTGAGCATGTTGCATCGCGATCCTGGTGTGATTTGAGAAGGAAACTGGAATTATTTCTGTGAGCAACTAATGAGTAGTTTTTCGCCTGATTTGTATATTATTACATATCCTATTGCATTTTATTCTTTGTTACTCTGCTATTCCTGTTGGGAGTGGGTTGGCGACATGGCGCTTGTTATGCGTGATATTAATTTATTTTATGTTCCACTTTTGTTCATAGCTCTCAATTTTCATCCTAAATGAATGCTGTCAGGTATTGCAGTTGTAATTGTGCACCTTCTACTCGCTTTGCTCTTAATTTTTTAACGAGCACTGCCTTGAAAAGCGGTTTACGAACCTTCGCGCAGAAGGGCCACTTCCCGCCTAGGTGCGGAAACTTGTTGTCCATTGTGTTGTCCACATCTTCCATGAGCGCATAAAAAATTAAGTGTTGAAGATGTATTATGATAGCAATAGTAAGAAAGCTCGGCGCTTAGAGCAAAAAAAGTTGTTTTCGAACAAGAATCATGTGTACATCACGTGTAAAGGTTGAAATAGACGCTGCAACAAACTGAAACGCTTCGATGCGATGACTTGGAGAAAAGAATATCTACCAAATGTACATCAGTGCTAGTGACAAGGAATAAATTTTAGGAGGGATTAAGCCGAGGGTTGCGGTGCTGGGGGTGGGTGCATAAAGGAAGGTTGCGTATGCGCAGGATTCTCGAGGTATGAGCATCCCAAGATTAGGATGGCGCAGAAATGTAAAGGCTAAAGAGTGGAAGAAGTGGCACGTATCGAATAAGTAATCCTGAATGGACTGGTGGTGATATGGTTCTTGCGGCCTCTTTGATGACGCTGCTTTCAGTGTTATTTAATGACTGACATCTAGAAACCACAATATCAATTGTTTATCTGGTGTGCAAATTCTATTCGTTCGAAGCTATTTTTCTAAGCGCTTCACTGTCTTTTTGTCCCCTTCATGTTTTTTCACACACTTAATTACGACCTGAGAGCAGCGTGGTGATATTTAATTTGCGCATCTAACTAAGGTTACTTTGTACTTGGGTGCGCGATAACTGGATGCTCGGTTCAGAGTTTCCACAACCCTCCAATCCCTCCATCTGCTACTTCCTTCAGCCTTCGTAGGATGTAGCTCCCCTCCACTTTGTTGAAAAAGCTTTCCTGAGGCAAAAATCTACACTCTTCCCAAATTCCGGTTCAATTAATCGAAAAACACGAACTTCGGATACCAATTTAACGTTGGCCCGTATGCATAACGCCCAGGGTAGGGAAGGGGAGAGTCTCCCCAAGGAATTATTTTGGCCGTGGGTCAGATAAGTGACGCTGGAGCGCAGTATTTTGCGCCTCCACTACCGTTTGGCCAATGTTAGATTGGTATCCAAAGTTCGTGTTTTTCGATTAACCCTTTGACGACAATGCCGATTTCGACATGACGCGCCCATGGGACCACGCCCCTTTCGTTTCTTGCGCGACTGGCACCCACCGGTGGGTGCCATGGTCCCAGGATGAACTTCCTTCTGTTGCTCGATAAGTTTAGCCATATTTCGCTTGAAATGGCAGTACCAAAATATTATTTCATTAATTACAATTAAGTGAGGCTTGAAAACGGAGTTTGGAAGCAATGTGGGACAAATTCTGAAAATAATGTTTACAGTAGAAATGCGTTTACATTAAGACTCCTTAGTATCAAATTATGCTTTGCTAGAGCGCATGCTAAGAAAGTGAAAACACAGTGCAACAGTTGTTACGGTTTCTACTGTCTGCAGTCTTTCCAGGATGAACACAAATTTTGCAGAAGCACCTAGGTTTTTTTGTTCAATGGTACCCATTGTATATATTTTTGTAATAAATAAGCTTCAATAAAAATAATGTGGACGATGTTGAATATAGATACCATGAGGTTCGTTATTAATAATGGAAATATTTAATAAGTTTCAAATGTGCAAATAAAGAAAAAAAAATGGTGGCACCCAACATTGGGTGCCATGGTCCCATGCGCCAGTCATAGTGGCACCCGCCGGCGGGTGCCATGGTCGTCAAAGGGTTAATCGAACCGGAATTTGGGAAGAGTGTAGATTTTTGCCTCAGGAAAGCTTTTTAACAAAGTGGAGGGGAGCTACATCCTACGAAGGCTGAAGGGAGTAGCAGATGGAGGGATTGGAGAGTTGTGGAAACTCTGAACCGAGCATCCAGTTATCGCGCACCCAAGTACAAAGTAACCTTAGTTAGATGCGCAAATTAAATATCACCACGCTGCTCTCAGGTCGTAATTAAGTGTGTGAAAAAACATGAAGGGGACAAAAAGACAGTGAAGCGCCTAGAAAAAAAGCTTCGAATGAATAAAATTTGCACACCAGATAAACAATTGATATTGTGGTTTCTAGATGTTAGTCATTAAATAACACTCGGCTTGGAGTTTGGCTATTCTCATCTTTTACAGGGTTTTTTTTTAAGATTTGGGGCTGAAAGCAGCGTCATTAAAGAGGCCGCAAGAACCATATCACCACCAGTCCATTCAGGACTACTTATTCGATACGTGCCACATCTTCCACTCTTTAATCTTTACATTTCTGCGCCATCCTAGGCTCGGAATGCTCATACCTCGAGAATCCTGCGCATACGCAACCTTCCTTTATGCACCCACCCCCAGCACCGCAACCCTCGGCTTAATCCCTCCTAAAATTTATTCCTTGTCGCTAGCACTGATGTACATTTGGTAGATATTCTTTTCTCCAAGTCATCGCATCGAAGCATTTCAGTTTGTTGCAGCGTCTATTTCAACCTTTACACGTGATGTACACATGATTCTTGTTCGAAAACAACTTTTTTTGCTCTAAGCGCCGAGCTTTCTTACTATTGCTATCACAATTTTTTATGCGCTCATGGAAGATGTGGACAACAAAATGAACAACAAGTTTCCGCACCTAGGCGGGAAGTGGCCCTTCTGCGCGAAGGTTCGTAAACCGCTTTTCAAGGCAGTGCTCGTTAAAAAATTAAGAGCAAAGCGAGTAGAAGGTGCACAATTACAACTGCAATACCTGACAGCATTCATTCAGGATGAAGATTGAGAGCTATGAACAAAAGTGGAACATAAAATAAATTAATATCACGCATAACAAGCGCCATGTCGCCAACCCACTCCCAACAGGAATAGCAGGGTAACAAAGAATAAAATGCAATAGGATATGTAATAATATACAAATCAGGCGAAAAACTACTCATTAGTTGCTCACAGAAATAATTCCAGTTTTCTCCTCAAATCGCACCAGGATCGCGATGCAACATGCTCTCGATAACTGGTGTAAATCTAGAAAGAAAACCTGCTTATCTGAAGATTCGACTGCTTAATAGCAATGTATTCAGCAATATAAATAAATTTGTAGTTGGTTGCAGCAGTAGAATAAATTCAGAGCAATACTTGACGAATTCGGTAGCAGACAGAGGAATAAGCGCTCAGTCTAATAATGTAGTGAATAGCGGGGTAATGGTTTACATGACCATGGGCGCCCCAGCGCAATTTTAGGGGTACGTTCATCCCCCTCCCAGGGTAGGGAGGCCTCCTCTCCCAGGGTGGGGAGTCAATGGGGTTGCGCTTCTCTGAGCTCTCGCTAAGATAAGGTCGCAGAGACAAACATCACATGATTACCAATAGCTGTCGATTCTTCACTTGTTTATAGGAAAATACTTAGCTCCACTGCAACTACCTTGACACAGAACAAAGGCAAAACCCCCATTTGAACACTCGCGCCCCCGGCAAACATTTCCTTGGGGAGACTCTCCCCTTCCCTACCCTGAGCGTTATGCATACGGGCCATTGGCCAAACGGTAGTGGAGGCGCGAAATACTGCGCTCCAGCGTCACTTATCTGACCCACAGCGAAAACAAACACTTCCTTGGGGAGACTCTCCCCTTCCCTACCCTGGGCGTTATGCATACGGGCCATTATGTAGATGGGTGTCTCAGATGCCGGACGACCGCGACCACTTCTTCGCACCACATTCGTAACGGTGGGGCTGTCCACGTAGTTTCTGTTGCTTTGGTAAAATGTGCCGAGTTCCTCTTCGGTAGCTACGTCCTACGCATGAATGAATATGGTGTTTATATGCTCGGTCTTGGTCTTACTGTGCTAGGGAAAACGGTCACAAGGGGCTCAAGCAGAGCTTACTTGGCATGTGACATGGTTACTTGCACTCCCCCCGTCCTACCGTCGACATGCAAAAGTGAGATCATCATACCACAAACGCGTAGGTCACCACAAGTTAGACGGAGAAACGCGAAGAACACAAGGAATACTCTGAAGGGGTATTTTCGAGTTTATTTTGATTGGAGAAGAACTTTTTCCAATCAAAATGAACTTTCTCAAAATGAACAAAATGAACTGAGGCTTTTCTTTGTTATTGAGTATTGCGCACCCGAGTGTTACCGTAACACGGTTTCTTCAACAGCTGTCAACTTTTTTGTCGAATTGGCCTTAACTTTTTGTTGTTATGGTACGTACATAGTTTACAAACTGATAGAATCCATTAGTGAAATCGTTACGTTTGTGAGCCGCTGGTAGACGGTTGATAGTCCGGTATATCAGGAAGGTTTATTGGTCGAACCGACTGAGACGAATGATTAGAGAGAAAAGTAGTCACTGATAAATTACTGGGTCTATATACTGTGTTTACACCCAGTAAGTCATATCAGCGTTCAGTGATCTCAATATCTGGAAACCTAACACCTCCCCTTTTTAGGAGACATTTACATACAATTCTGATCTTCTCATATCACAATTGACGATAGGTCTTCTGACGCGGATCCACTCGAAGGCGAGTTGTTGGACGTCGTGTACGCGTCGATCGTCGTGGTTGGTAGACATGGCTATTATCCACTGATGGTGCTTGCTCGGCGTGCTGTGTCTGTTCTCTTGACAAGCTAGGTGACTGAAATGAAGATGTAGGTTGCTGTGGAAGACTTCTGGGTAAGTCTTCTGTAGCTCTTTTGCAATGCGGTCAGTGCTTGAACAGTTGCTGTTTACATTAATTGCGGAATGTGCAGGATCAGCATTTGGAAGAGAATCTATGATGCTGTAGATTCCCAGCTTAGAAATCCATTCTGAACCTAGAAGGTTGGTTTGGGTGCGGCCAACGTAAAACGTTCCTTGAGCAGACTTTGAATTGAAGCTGTAGGTGCAATCTCGCTGTCCTATGAACTGTATCCGATCTCCTGAAGTGCTATGAGCGATGAGCGATGGGGACTGCAGCTGTGGTTTGCCTATTGATTTCCATGTCGACTCGTTGATAATCGTTATGTCCGCTGCACTGTCCACTTGAAAAAAATGTACAGGTTTTCCGTCCACAATGATGGTGGCATATCGCCGGTAGCTGCCATGCACACTTGACACAGTGAAGATGGCATCAGATTTTGTGGTTGGCCTCGTGGGGTGACGATTGGAGCGCGTTGCGCGGTATCGTCGTCGTGTTGAATGACAGAATCCTTCCTTGTGGCCTACTTTGTTACACTCTGTGCATTTGTGTCGTCGATACGCGCAGAATCGAACGAAATGCATTTCTCCACAGAACCAACACGGAGCTGGAGGCGGCTTCAATGAGCGGTTCGATCGTGTTCCGCTTCCGATGTGAGTTGGCTGAAGTTCTTTGTTTCTTTGGAGTGGTGGATGCCGTTTAGGAGATGAGTGCTCGACTGCATGTACGCCAGGTGTCCCTTTCTCTAACATTCTTGTGTCTTGTTTCAAGTTGGTAAGTCGCTTGCATTCCTCCGTGAGGGATTGGACAGAACATGTTGGATCGGCCTCAATTTTGTCTAATAATTTCAGGCGGATGAAGGCGTCGTCGCTTGATTGTAGACCGCTTACGAAGATGAGACACTTGAATTGATTCTCGTCACACTCCGCTAGCCTGAATTTGGCGCATTCACGGTTGACACGTCCTGCATAGGTGACAAAGTCGTCGTTGGGATCCTTGGTCAGCTTCATGCAGGCGTAACGGCGACTGAACAACGATTGCTGCGGTCCGAACAGGCCCATGAGTGTTGAGACGGCTTCTTCGAATGTGACGTCGCGCTGTGTTTAAGGTAAAATATAATTGGAGTACTTACCATAAGCTGTAGCGTCCAGCTTGTGAAGAAGAAGTCGAACTCGGGTTGGTTTATCTAGCATCTGAGCGTCCACTGTGAAGATATCTTGATGCCGTTGATTCCATGTTTCGAAGGTGAGGTCAGCGTCGGGGTCATAGCTGAACTCCGCGATTCTTCCTGCCAGTATGTCGAAACTCCTGTCTGCTTCCATTGCCTGTGAGGTCGACTTCGCCATTTGTTGTCCTTTGAGAGCATCTGTGAGTGTCATCAGGAGTTGTTGAAACTGCTGGTCCGTCATTGTTGCCGTAATCCTGATCGCCACTGTTACGTTTGTGAGCCGCTGGTAGACGGTTGATAGTCCGGTATATCAAGAAGGTTCATTGGTCGACCGACTGAGACGAATGATGAGAGAGAAAAGTAGTCACTGATAAATTACTGGGTTTATATACTGTGTTTACACCTAGTAAGTCATATCGGCGTTCAGTGATCTCAATATCTGGATACCTAACAGAAATGCGCCTTTCTTTCGTCCGGATGCTATTTATTTTATGCCGATGGTTTTTTTTTGAGTATACGACCCATCCTATATGCGTCTCAACCTTCAGCTCAAGATCTCCAATGCTGGATTGAATATTTTTTTTCTAAATAGAACGGTGCAGCATATACCTATCTTATTCAGCAAATAAACATATGTCTATGTATGCATAATGATAGATTGGTCAATGAATAGAATAATTCATACAAAATAAAAAAAGGACTCCGGGCGAGGTGCGCAAGGAGTGTGCTAGCTGTGTGTTTGGTCGGAAACTCATACCTTTCTTCTCCTGTTTCATAGCGCCCAAATTCGGGAGAGACGTGCGCGATTTGCAAGGGAAGGAGGAGAGCTCGGCCTTAGCCAGCTATCCAACTGGTATCCAATACTATGCAAGCACGTTTCCAACAACTTTCTTGAAAAGTATGCACAAAATCAATGGCATATAAGGGAAGCTACAATACAAAGCCATATGGTCCCAATCAGAACTTGGAGTACACTTCCGCTGTTGTGTCCGGGATTGTGAGTCGAGTGCTCCCACGTAAGGTTTGCCAAGCCTCCACTAGAAACGTTGACAAGATTCTTAGTGGTGATATACGAAATACCCTTGATGTTGTCGTAATGCGAGTTTTGAGTGTCAATATCCACCTGAAAAACATTTTTGATTGTGTTGTCAAAAATGCATTTGAAGATTGCTCAAAAGTTTCGAACGAACCTTCTTTCCATTCAGTTTGAAACTTGAAAAGTCAGGATAATAGTTGTAGTTGAAAATCTCCAGTGTATCGATCGTGGGAATAGTTAGAGATTTCTAAAAACCCCACATCAAAGGAATGTCGTTTCGCTCGCTTAACCAAATTCGTAGCTGCTAAGACCTCTTTGTCTCTGTGTCCTTTCTGACTATGGAAGTATGGTTACACCCTAGCGTTCCTACAGGGTATCTTACAGAAGAGCAGAAGGACAATGTACTCGTTTTTGATCCGGCTTTTCGAACTGTCGGAACGGTAAAATACGTGTGTTCTGACTCTGACTCTGACTCTCTGACTCAGAGCTCTGACTTTTCTTGGGTGTGGTGTTGAGGAAAAATTCAGGATGTCGGTGATGTCGCATTCGGCGTCTAAGCAGACTCGAAATGCTGCTATGATGGATACTAGTTGTTGTATATACAGATGGTGATCGTCAGATCAGATCAAATCATCCTAGTAGACCTTTTGGTACACAAAAGGGCCACCTTGGAGAATAGACCACATAGTTGGTCTGATACGTCTTGATTTGATCCTTAAAATAAAAATGCGGTTGTGGCGCTACGCAACCCTACCCCTTCCCCTCCATTTTTGGAAATAGTGAGGACCGAAATAGAATGAAACGAAGCTCTTCTCTTACGCCTTTGTCTCCTTATTCTGTTAGATGAAAGAACGTACCGTCAGGTGCTCCGTTCTTACGGAGAGATGTGCACCTTGGTTATCAGCATGGTACTCAAATGACCAGTGATAGTAATCGTGTGTTCCAAAAGATTCGACCACACTTTCGCCATCATCCCAGTACAGGAATCCGGTGGCAGTATTCCGATCTAAGATGAGCATAGTTAAATGATTTTCTCACACTAATATCATCTCTTTTTTCGAAGAAAAAACTGGTGCAGAAATGAAGAGCTATGTATGTACGTCCATGCGTACCTGACGACACATTGGGTGCTATCAGTAGCTCGAATGCGTTTTGTCGAGAAGAAGAGGTGGTCATGTTTGGCGTTTGGCGTGGGAGAATAGAACCACCTAAACTGTCACAGAAGTAATGCTTTTCACGTGAACCATTTATGGTCGTGGCTGTCGGCGTTGGAGGGATCTGCCTCGGGCGAGGCTGAGACAAGCCTTATCTAATGTTAAGAAGGTACAGTTATGCAGTGGATAGCTGTATGAGGTGGCGCATTATGGTTGTGCTTTATTATATGATTGATATCCCAACCGCTCATGTCGTCGAAAGAGGTATATATGGGATGCGGACACCAGTTTACTACGGGAAGCGTCAATATATTGCGAAAATGTGAAGTTTAGAATAGATGCGTCAATACGACCTCTGACAAAGACTGGAATTAATGACGTCCATGAGGCAGGGTATTCCTGATAGCCGTGTTGCATCAGTTGACCGTATTTGTGGTCGTATATCGAGAACCAATCGCTTTTTGGTAGATAGGCTCTAACAACCGACACGTTCTGAAGGGCATTTGGTGAAAAAATTACGATAAACATTCTTGGATACAACTTTTTACTCACTGGATATACAACAGGAACGATCATCATCGAATGTCCCCATAGAAACTGATACCCTAAATCATGTGTTTCGACATCTTTGGGAAATTCGTAGAACACCGGGCGCACAACCGTGCCTCCCATCTTCGAAGCAGCAAAGTGCAAGCTGAATTGTGAAAATTATGTACTAATTATTATTTATTTGTTTTATTATTGTATATTTATCTATTTATTATTTCTTTATTTGCGTACTGAAGAAACCATTTTTGTGCAATGTTTCGATACTTTTCGCTTAAGATCGTTGCAAACGGCTTCTCGCTTGCTCCGCCTGAGAAAATCCGATGCACCAACGAAACTTGAAAAGTTGATCAACCCTGAACCTCTCATTCTCAGGATTATTGTTGAAGACAGTGTATCCGAGCTACGGTCCCACATCATCCCATTATAGTCATTCTCCAAAATGTCTTTATAAACCATTACTCGAGGCTCTCCTAATATTGAAGCGCACCGGGAACGATCTCTGTTCCGTTATTGTGTGACGCATCTATCATGCTGTGAAATTTCACTATTATTAGCCATTTTTGGGGTACGACATACCACCATCTTGAAAACAACTCTTAACCATTTTCTTCGTTCTCTTACCTGAAAAGGTATGGCATGTATCTGTATCGAAAAAGATTTGCTTTTCGAGTCGCCGCAGCCACACTTGACCAACGAGCGGGGTCTTGCGATGATGCTCCCTTTGTGTTGTGATTTCTAGAAAAGACAGTTTTTGTGAGAGATGTGCCTATTTCTATCTATTTTTTTTTATCGGTCCTGAGAAAATTCTCTTAAAAATCTGTGAGTTCTTCTACTATTCATTCAGATATGAAGCTCCTTTGATATGAAATGGCGAAATTATCTGAGCCTTAACCGTTTTTCTCGGCTTCCTCGCTTTGCCTATCGTTCCTGCCGCTCATGATTCATGATACCTGACGTTTATTACTTATGAAAAACTCTGTGCAAAAGTAGTGGTCTTAGTAGTAATGATAACAATAGCAATATTGATATTAATGGTGATAATAAGAGTAGTTTAGGTGAATTATTTTCAAAATCAATATTGAAGCTTATTGCTTATTTTACTACTTTATTACTATTATTATTATTATTACAGATCCCAGGATCGAAATTTCGAGATTTGAAAATTCCAAAGAAAAATTAAATCAAATGCAAGTGGATTTTGTGCCCTAATGGAGCCAAGAAATAAACAGCGATTCCTTGATATGAGCGGCTGCCGAACCGTGGTATCCAATTAGAATAAAAAAAGTGATATTTTCTCCATAACTAAAATGATATTTAATTGTAGAATAAACTCGTTGGAATCGAAATTGTGGCCAGCTTCAGATATTTAGGCTCATTTATATCAGTAATTATAAAAAAAACAACCAGCTTAAGACATATCAAAGTTGCCTCATGAATGGATGAAAGGCGCCTGCTTGTTGCCATCGTAAGCATAATTCTTCAGTCGCTTCTCCATTGAATCCGCAAATATCTGACCCAACATACCTCAATGTAACCATTGTTATCCTTCTCTTTGAATATGTAATTATATCTATTTGCAACTAGTATTGCTATGAATTATTGTATAAACACTGCACTTACGGTATACCGAACATGTTAAACTCTTGTGCTCCGATAATTGAAGTTCGAAGATCTTCCCATTTAGCAGTATTGTCACCCAACCAGTGTCCAGCGAAACGGCCCGATGACGGAAAAGTTGATCTGGAAGAGTTCGGGGCTATGTGGCCAAAGTTTTATGAAACTTCACGGGTTAGTTTTCTTTTGTAGCTTTCTTTTGCAGCTTTCGTAAGCAGTCGTCTCGTGGTGGAACTCGTTAGCGGATCACTTTTCAGGTGCTTTACCAGAAGCCGCCTATTAAGTCTATTCACTTTTATGACACGTTGAACGGATAGAAACTGGAGAAAAGGAAATCGCTGAAAGAAAAGTAGTTGATAATTCCTTGTTGCATTTTTCTTCGAAATAAATATCTAGGACTAATTACAGTTACTTGAATATGCTAGACGTCTGAATTATATAATCATTGTAAATTGCTATGTGCAAAAATTCAAACGAACTACCCGTCTTACCGAGAAATAACAACTCCTCTCTTCCCAGTTGCTTTTTGTTGCGCTTGCTGTGTTACCATTGCCTCACTCCAACCGTAAAGATTCTTCAAGTTGTAGAATCGCTGCTTCCCATTTGCTTGTACGGCTGACATACACAGTGTTTTCGTAGCCAAATATGCCCCCTAAACAGCCATTGACAGAGTGAGTCATGCTTTTCTTGTCCTTTAGAAATTTCGTTCCAAGACCACACCTGGCCGTATTTGTAGACCGAATGCGTTTTATATGGTGGCATATCCCAATCGCCGTCCGTACTGCTCATCGGACACATGAGCGGTTCAATGTTGGGATGATCATCGCTCCCAAAATACCATGGATTCGCTTCATTTGTGCCAAAGTTGGCCGGCTCGTTCATATCGATCCAAATACCGTCAAAGGGTACCTTAGAGAATATTAATTCAAGGTTATAATGTATACGGTCCTGTTATAATTATTTTACAGAATTTTATGGCCTGATCGCTTCTCCAGGCAGCACAAAGAGCTCAGTAATTACAGAAGCTTTCTACGAAATTCTGCTGGAGCAGGATCATATTTGACTGAAGGTTCTACGAACCGTATATGCGCAAGGAATAGTGGGTCGTTTTTTGTGGATTTTGTTTCATCCCATAGGGAAGCTCTAAAAGAGCATTTGTGGGCAGTGCTTTCGCCATACCAACACAGTGTTATCAAAAAAAAGCCGCCAAATATGTACAACGTGTATTCTGTTAGAATAACCGCAGAAGGAACTAATATTCGAGAATGCTTATAGGGTTTTATGAGCGAGTTTTTGAAATACTCAGAAAGGTTACCTCCGAATCTGCTGTCTAGAAAAGCAAGATTACCTGATTGTGGAATCTCACAAATTCTTGAATCCACCACTTCTGTGTGGCGTTTGTTGAATCAAAGAAGTCGGGAAACGCCACGTGGCGGTCTGGCCATACCACTCCGAGCATGATTTTTGTATTCTTCACAAGGGGATATTTATCCTGCAAATGGTTCAGCTTTTGAGAAGAGCGATAGGGTCTTGTAGAGAGTATAAATAACAACTAGGTCAAAAGAGGTCCCTGCTCAAATCGTGATCAGGCCAACCAGACTATCACGATCCAGAGCTATTCAATCGGTTTTATGTGGATCCAGGGGTAGTAACTTGCACATTATGGGGCTTGACAAGTTGTACGACGGCGGAATACGCATTCAAACGGTCTTGTTAATAGCAGTGGATATTGGAATTGTGGCGTATTTCCCATCGAAGCTAATCAACAACAACAAGAGGTCGATTCATGTGCTTTTATAGTTGATACTCTGATACGTACCGTGTGTTGCAATACAATAGAATACGAATAAGCCATGTACCTGGATTGATCGCATAACTTGATCGGAGCGTTCCCATTCTATGAATCGTGCATTCTGTAAGCGTATGAGTGATTACCAAAATCCAAACAAATGTCGATGTTTAAAACACAATATCATTGAGAATATTCATAAAAAATATTTAAAACAAAAAGTAAGTAGTATGGTTTGTATATTGTTATGAAATGAAGTAAAGTAAATAGCTTCCAACGATTTCTTTCCAAAAAAATGAAGTTATGTAACTTTATAGTAGTTTCGACTCGCTTTTTTTTTTTTGTGAGAAATCTTGCTGGAAAGCTCCGCTCTCCTTATTTTTGAGTAATTATAAGAATGTTTAATGTGAATAGTAACTGACCGCATCAATTCCTCTTTGAAAAGCGTCACAATCGACTTGTATAGCCGGATCGAAAATGAGAATCGTTCGTATTCCTAGGCTGTGCAGACTGTTCACGTAGTTGGAGATTCCTGCCCAATTCTGAATGAGTTTGTGAATTTTAAGTACAAAATCCACTGTGAGCTGGAAATTGTGAAGGCTAATGATATCTTTTTATCTTTACTGATGTCTCTTTATCTTTATCCATCATGAACGGATATCCCTGTGATAGGTTTCGAGGATTGTGAAAAGCGCCAGTGTTATGAGACATACCCGGCCTATCGTAAAATCCTTATATCTGTCCATATAATCAATATCAGCTACTACCGTATCCAAGGGAATTTCACTCTCGATATTTCTATGTATTATTCTTTTCATTTCATAGAGATCCTCATACCCATACCGTGATATCTGAAATCCTGAAGTCAGAATGCGAAATTTAGCATTTAAAGGGAGGTGTGTACATTTGTATGTGAGTCGCTTACTTGATAACCTAACGCCCAGTAAGCTGGAAGAAAAGGCGTTCCGATAAGAGCCAGATATTGCTGCGTGACTTCTTCAGGACTTGGTCCAGGGAAGAAGTACATGTCCAAGTTCCCACCAATCGTACGATAAATCAATGCCGGTCCCGGAGTTGTTGTCACTTCCTAAACTGGATCTTTTAAGCTTTCCATGACCTCATCCGGAGCAGGTGATCATTCAGTAACCTATACCTGTGCATTACTGTTCAAAATAAACACACCATGGGCATTGCCATCTGGTTCGAGCATCATATAGAAGGGATGTACTCCTGAAAAAAAAAGCTCTACCTTGAGATTTGCTTATGCCTCCTGGATGTCTTACTGCTTTGAAGATAAAGTAAAAAGAGTAGAGTTTTTGGCGTTAATCAATCCCGTCTGAGGGATGCGCCTCCGCATTCGACTTCCATCCAGAATCGTAGTGGCGTAATGAGTGCGTATGTGGCCTATACAATGACTTGCGATGGCCAGCCGATGTACAAGTCAGTGCTTTTGTCCTCCCAGACAGTTTAGTCTGGTACAAATTAACCGACCCCGAAGGGGCGGGAGGCTCGGTTGGCCTGGGCGGATATCGATCCGGGATTCGAACTGTTCTGAAGATAATTACCATAAAGGTTTTTAGTGTCCAGTCCTGCCGAATTCGGTGGTTCGTCTCTAGCCAGCATTCCCCATGTACGGTAAGAGGAGAAGTCATGCTGAAATATCGTTAGTGGCCTGGTCTTGACTTTTACGCGGAAACAAACCATGAACGAACCTTCAAAGTAGGATGGACATTTTCTCCCCATCCGTACATTGCGTCCGATGGTAGATAAGTAGCCAGTTGGATGAATTTATCCGAGAACACTAATCCTCCTGAAAAAATTTCTCCCTACTCATATAATAGACAGCTGGATTGATCGTCATGTGGAACAGCGCCATGCTACTTTTGGATGCAACAACGCGCGATCTTTCCGCGCGCGGTCAGAGCAGTGCATCCTGAGTAAGAATCGCAAAACTAATTGTCTACACTGACCTAGTGATGTGTCGAATAGTCGTCTTCCTGTAGATTTTCGTTTGATGATAAAATAAAATACGTCGTTGGAAGTAGCTGTGTGTAGCTGAAATTCCTAACTTTACTTCAGTAAGTCAGTAAAGCATGAAAAAACCCAACTTTTGCTTTGACTTGATGTTTTGTCAACTGCTGTTGTTAATTCGCCGCAGCACGCGATGCAAAATTCTCCCAAGGTTGGCTATCTATGGGCAAAATTTCAGACTCGGATGGGACTCAAACCTGTACTTGTGCTTTTCGGGCACCGTGCTCTATCCCTTACACTATCGAGCATATATACCATTAAGAATGCAAGGGTAAGCGGGGTCTCGGTAGTGTAAGGGATAGAGCACGGTGCCCGAAAAGCACAAGTACGGGTTCGAGTCCCGTCCGAGACTGAAGTTTTGTACATGAATCGCCGACTCTGTGAGACCAATTTTTCTTAATCAAAGAAACTATTTATACTCAAACTGGTGTACGTGTGGTCGAACATAGTTCATAATTTTTTTCACTGTAGTAGTCATAAATTCTTATCACCATGTTAGATAAAAGGGCAAGAAGCCACATATGTTTCGAAAGGGTTGCACGAGAAACAAAGAATTTTTGATGTTATTCAATGAAAAACCCATGAGCGGTCGGTCCAAAATAAGAATCGTTTTTTTGAGGAGAACGTCTGCAGAAAGTGTCCATTTTGAAGGCTTCGGAAAAGCCTCCCGCTGTAAACCAGCAAATCAAAACTTTTGTTGCTATTGTAGTTACTGCTACTATTGTCATTATTTTCTAGTTTTGGTATTGATAATACTTGTATTTTCATTGCTATCGATCAGCAGTCTACTTTAATTGATGCTTTTATTGTTTATCCCGAAATGAGTCTCAAATGTTTCTCTTCCTCTGACTCAAATGGCTTTCATTGAAAAGTTTTTCACCGGGGGTCGATTGGTGGGAGAGGACGATGGGGTAGTGACAGATGGGGGAACATCGACGGTCAGGAAGTGACACGGCACCGGCGACACCGCCTAGACCGAATCAGCTTTTCTTTGCGGGAGGGCAGTTACTTTGTTCTGAAATCCTAGGAGTGAGCAAAAGCTTTGCTGTCACTTTGTTCTGGATTCTTTGAAGTGGGCAAAAGCTTTAAATTGACAGCAGTAGCCCGCGAGTCATTGCATAGGATAAATATGCATTCAAACGCCCCCACATATCTGGGTAGAGTTCTAATGCATATCCCAAAACGGAAGTGATCGACGAGTTCGAGTACCAAATTTGACAGTAATTCGACAAGCGTACCTGCAAACTATCAGCAGAAGCGGAGGGCTTTCGTGGTAAGTTGACAGGAGGTTCGTATCTGAATCGAATTACTGGGATACCGAAAGAGTTGATGAGAGGGGAAAACAACCTTACCTTCCTTCTACGAATATCTTCACGTTCAAGGTTTTCCCGATAGTGTCAGTTTTGAACTGTATTTCCTTTATATCATCTCCCCAAGGATTCCGTGGTCCGTCGTTTTTCCTCAATGTTATCACCTGAAAACTCGATTCAAAATGAGAAGACAGAAAACCGAAACGGTAAAATTTAGTGGTGAAGGTTGGGCCCAGAGAAAGAGAGTAGGATGAGAATGACTGGAAACAATCGAGTAAGCGAGAAATCGGACGATGATTTTGGTATGGGAGAAATGAACGAGAAATCTTGTCGCTAACCGATCCTGCAGAAGACACATTGCGATAGCCAATACCTTTCTTCATGAAACACCAGGGCATGTTTTTCTGTAAACGACATTTTAGTTCAGAATATCTCCACTGGATGGTGGTTTCCTCTCAAACTCTATCGAGATTTCTTGTTGACCTGCTTCTCAGAAGACGGCTGCCAGATGCAGTTTCTGGCTTCACACTTCTCCCGGCTAGCATCGGGCTCGGGATGGCAGTCCATACGTACGACATCGCCTCGTATTTGAGCGATAAGGACGGTGACAACCAGAATCGGCACATCCCTCATTCTGAAGAGGATTTAACATCTCACAATCTTGACAATCTTTGCGAAAAAGGATAAGTAGGAAGGGCTGAAATGCTAGGAACAAACGCTCTTTAAATGAGGTACCAATGAGATGGGTTCTACATAGAAGAACAGGCAGACGGAAGGTGTACACGGGCTTGTCTGATGCACAATCAGGGTGTCTGTCCTTGTCACGTGATTGCACTTTGCACTGGAACAATAAAACAATCTTCAAAACAACACATATGGTTTGGAAATCTGTTTACAAATGTTTTCGAGACCTTGTGTACCACTCCACAGATGGAAGTGTGACTTGATCTGAACAGAAATCGATGGATTCGTCATTCGGAAACGTCTTGGTGTCTTTGTGACTTCTGTTATGGAACTGAACGGAAGGCGTTTGTGGCTTATCGATGGCATTTTTCGGCCCAAAATAGTTGAGTGTTCTTATCGTTAACGGCACTGATCTCCTTATTTAAGTCATAATGAAAACCTGCTTGACTTTCTATTACTTGTAATCTGTTCAGTGAAACATTCTAGCCGATTTATCTGGTGATGTTCACGCCAACTTCAGGAAAATCGTTGAATTCTTCCTTTCTTGGTGGACCACAAATTTCACTTTCATTTTGGAGCTCTACAACTTGTACTCACGCTGTCGATAAAACGGTAACAGGGTGAATGTCCAAGCCGAGTATTTTTAAGGTGTTCGCGGGGTGAGAACTTTCGATATTCGATTTCTTTCCATTCCTCCTATCTCCCTAATTGAGACCCCGTTGAAGAAGACTGGATAAAACCTTCACGAAGTGGTGTTCATATGTTATCGATATGTAATTCGTGATCAGAACATGAATCAGATGAGGTTTACTTTTTTAAAGGCACGGTTCACGATAAAAATGTTATTGAGTTCTTCCCTCAGGGATACTCAGTGGCCCCCATGGGAGGTAAGAGGGTCAATCTCGCTCCCAAAATATCGAAGGTCAGGGCTTAGTGGAAGCCCTGTTGCTGTCTTGATTCGCTCTCCCACCTCTCGATCGATGTCACGTCATGCTAGTGTCGAGGCTCCCATTCTTCTTTCCTCTGTTATTCTTTTTGCTGCCACGATCCCTTTCTTAACGTCCTACCCCAAGAGGCTGGAAAAGGCGAGCATTTTTGCTGTAACTAGGTTTTTTGTTTATTTATGCCTATAGGCGGATGAATTTTTGCCTACCGTTGTCAGATATTTGCACAAGGACCCACATGTACCCAGTGGCGTGCTGTGTGTAGCTCGTTCAAACGCCTCACTCCTCTTCATTCTTCTGGTCTCATACTCGTCCAGAACCCTTTTTAACGATTTTTCGAAACCTTTTTCACTTTGGAAACACCGATTCTCGCAGTTTCTTCACCTTCATCGCACTATTTTCGATCTTGTCTTCCATTTTTCTTCACAATTCCGGTCACCCAAAATTATCGTGAACTGTACCTTTGAACTAACAATAAGAACCAAGATTGTAACAAACTTTATTAGGCAACGTTTCGATGCCTTCACCTTCCTCGGAGCCTTTGGGACAGTCGGTCTTTGTTGTCCACCGACCCGATCCTTTGAGGATCATGAATCAGATGGTATTCTCCATCCTATAATAAATGAAGTGAAAGGAGGTCACGAAAATTTTGACCCTTGAACTATTACAATTGGAGGCAGAAAGCCTTTTACATGTCGGTCTCTGGAGACCTCGAATCTATTCAGCCCCAAGAACATTTTCGGTATCTAGACAGTAGTCGAATCGCATTTCCTTTGGTTAATTATGCAGGAAAATTGCTGGGATCTGATATCTGGATGAGTTTCAGTTGCTCATTCCACATTACGTTCATAGAAATCATCGGCGTCTCCCACAGGCCCCTCGTCCACTTGGAGGTGTTATTTACTGCTCTTTTTGGGTCGACTAAGCTAACTGCAACCTTTTTGTCGCAACGAAACTTTTCTTACCTCAACTTTTCTCCTGCAAGGGTGTCATTATTTAGAGTATTGACAAACCTAAGTATTGGCTAGGAAGCTCAGAGCTGTATAGGAATATTTTCAAGACGTACAGTGATTATCAAAAGTGATATCTGATGTGATCAAAAGACTGTCTCAAATATTCATTCGCTGGTCTTTGAATTAAATTAAATACATGAACACATTGGTGAAGTGGTACGTAGCCGTGCACTCCAGCCTAGCACTCATTTTGCTATCCCTCTTTTTTTCTAAATGAAGAGATCATATCTCCGTTTGAAGTTCCTTTTGTCGTCAGCATCTATTCCGTTGCTGTTCCATACGCTACTGTCACCCGACGAATGTTTCCAGGAGAGGTTTGCAGAACCTTGTCCGGAAATATCAATAAGATTCTTTGTGGAGATATACAAGATCTTCTGATGAGGATTGTAACTTGACGTTTGGACGTTGATATTCACCTGTAAAAATATTCCGCTTTCAAATTGAAAATGGTCCTCTGATACTGAGTGTGAAAAGTGAAGAGATTTGGATTGAATATTGAAGGTTCCGACCGACATGCCGCGCGGCGACACAACTAGCTAGGAGTCGCAGCTTTCAGCAGGCGGGTTGGGACTAGTACCATACATTCTGAAACTTGCGACGAACCTTCTTCCCATTTAGCATGAAACTTGAAAAGTCCGGATAGTAGTTATAGTTGAAAATCTCGAGCGTATCGACTGTGGGAATGTTCAAGGATTTCTGAAATTTCGGAATGAAAATCAAGTATGCCTAAGAAGAGTGAGAATTGTTGTTTTTTCCTTTTTAATTGTATTATTTTTCGAAATTGATCCCAATAGTTCTTATGCCACGTCCTTTAGGGGCGTCTGGGCACAAACTCACTGCTTGACGTTCCGTGTTTATGGAAAGATATCCATTTTGACTGTCCGCATGATACTTAAATGTCCAATAATAGTAATTATCGTACCAAACGTACGAGTAGATAATGCTCTCTCCGTCATCCCAGTACAAGAATCCGTTAGTCGAATCTTCATCTAAAACAAAACTGTTGGATTTTTATTAGGTTACTGAATACTTATATGTATAAAATCATCAGAATGTTCGGAAAATATATTGCCCAAAATTTCAAAAATTTCATGGTTTTGCGTTTAACATTCTGAAGGTTTTTGTGGAAGTACTGGTAAAGGGTACCATTCCCTTCTACGCGTCTGATGTCCGGATATTTCACGATGTGATTCAATTGACTAGACTGAGGCTTGTCTTCGACCTTCTTGTTTCCGCCTTCGAAGCGTTGGAAAGGGGTGTGCCCAAAACCGCCTAAATAAGGCTTCAAGGCCGAGTGCTTGGCGCAAATTTCGATGGGCTTTAACAGTGATGCGGCTAAGTTGGGACTCATGAAAAAGTAGGTGTCAAGTTTGGGAGAAAGTTTGACCATTGTAGGGTTAAGTAAGGAAGGAAGAGGGAGCCAGGTCTTTGTGCGCATACAAGTGGGTAGTGTCTGCACAAAGCATTTCCACGAAACTTCTTCCAGAACATTCGAAAAAAATCTCACTGTTGTGAAATTTTTGGTAGATGTTTCAATATTTCTGTTATAATCTACATATCAAAAATTCGGTTTTTCGTATGCTCTACACACAATTTGTGGAAATCGTTGAATGTTTACCTGATGTTGTCTTGGGAGCAATCAATAGGTCGAATGCGCTTTGTCGAGTAGCTGTTGTAGTTAGATTAGGAGATTGACGTGGTAGGATAGAGCCACCTAATACGCAGGTATGAGATCCTTGATTAAAAAAGCCTCAAGAGCACTATTCGCTTCATACCCCTTACGAAGACTGGAATTTGTGATGTCCATGGAGCAGGGTATTCCTGATAGCCATGCTGCATAAGTTGACCGTACTGGTAGTCGAACAGGGAATACCAATCGTCTTCCGGCAGATAGACGTTTACTGAGGTTGCACCCTGAACAAGTTAGGTGACGTTAAAATTTCCCCGTTGATCACTTCACTAGACTTTTACCGACTTGATAGAGAACAGGAGCGATAAGCATTGAACTTCCCCATAGGAACTGGTGTCCTAAATCGTGTGTTTCTAAGTCGTGGGGAAATTCGTAGAATATAGGTCGTACGACGGTTCCTCCATACATTGATGCAACAAAGTGTAAACTGGAACGAAAAAATGTTTAATTACTTTATTATTGTTTATTCATTTATTTTCTCTGTGACATCTATCTGCAAGTTGAGGTTATCCCCTCTGCAGCTTTCAATGCCACGGAATTGAGAAAGCAGATCGATCCTTCTTCCGATTTCTTAGCTACAATCTTCCAGGTGTGATTTTTATCGAAACTTATCACTGGAACAAAATCTTGCTTACCTAAGCATTCGTTATTTGACTACAAGATCGGAGAGATTTCGATCTTTGCGATTAATAGTCGGTAATAGTGAGTGAGTGTATTTTGTTAATAATAAGAGGCAAAGAGTAATGTTTTTATGGTTAGTAAAGGTCAGGCCAAGCACTGGCATCTAACAGGTGGCACAACAGTCCTTTCCACCAGTATCAAACCATAAGAGCGTTGACAGTTGGAAAGAGCTGAAGAGTGGGGGGAGGAGAAGGGAATTTAGGTGTCTTCACCTTTCACTAAAACACTATCTCTTTGAATGACTACAACGCTCTCTGATGTGGATTCCACGAGACGAGCATTATTGTGGCTAGCCCCTAACGTTTTTTTTCATGTACTGCTTTTATCTGATATGGCATTGTATAAGGCGAGTAGAGTATTGTGGATTTTAGTGGGACTTTGAGGATGACTACGTTTTTTTTCGAGATCGATCTGAATGGTCTGATTTCCATGTCAAGTGAGCGAGTGATCACACCCTAGAATATGATTTCCTTACCTGAACAGATATGGCATATATTTGTATCGGAAAAGATTAGCCTTCTTTGTTGCTGCTGCCACGCTAGGCCACAGAGCCGGATCCTGTGGTGGTTCATCATCCGAATTGTGGTTCCTGCAAAATATTCAATTCACAAGTCACAGTCAAACATAGAGTGGCGGGACACCGGGCTTATGCATTTATCGAGTCTCGCAAGGATGGCGATTTATAGACAAAACTTCAGTCTCGGACAGGGCTCGAACTCGTACTTTTGCCGAGTAGTCTTGAGGCTGATTAGTATCTTCAAGTGCCTTTTCACCCGATGACACTTCATGTATTGATATGTTGTTGGTCTCAACGATCGATAAGAAATCGATCGTTGAAAAGGGCACCAACCGCATCTCATTGAAATGAAAAAGTTTTTCGCTGTCTAGATGTCTTGGCTTCTGAGGTTGGGTCGTTACTAACGACAGAAACTACGCACCTAGAGGACAGAAACTAGCCTTGTATCTCTCTTGCCCCTTATCTTATTTGAGTGAGACCTTGCTCACCTATGAATAACTTCCCTGGTCAGTTCGATCTTGGGACACATGAGTCTTTCCAGGGAAGTGTAGAAAGTAATATACAAACCTCATAAATGAGTGGAAAGCTCCCATTTGTTGCCATCGCAGACATAACTCCTCGTTTGTTTGACCGTTAAAACCGCATATATCTGATCCTACATATCTGAATAATAATTGTTTTCCTTGCAATCAATTGGACCGATCAATATTATCCTCGTGTCTTTCACTGAAAGTTTTTTCTATCACTAAAAACCACTTCAACACTCACGGTATGCCGAACAGGTTAAATTCTTGCACTCCAATAACTGAAGTCTGAAGATCTTCCCATCTGGCGGTATTATCACCTAACCAATGGCCGGCAAATCGACCGGATGACGAAAAGGTTGACCTGGAAAGCTTTGAATCTGATTTCGAACTTTGAAAAGGTTGATTTTGTGAAATTTAGACCATCAATTATCCAGAAGAGGGGAGGAGTTCAGCAAGACAAAGGGTAGGCTACTTACGAGCTCAGTGTCCGAACTTTTTTCTCACAAAACAAGCTGGGACGTCATTTAAATACTTGTTGAGAATGCGCGGTTGTGCCTAATTGCTAACTAGACATTTATTTATTCATTTTCTCAAATAAATTTTTATTTGTTTACATATTTAGCCATTTATTCGATTTATTGCCAGAGTAACTCGCTAAATTTCACGGAAAACTCTTGCATGCTGGTTGAAACGAAAGTGTAGGCTGAAAAGCACCCCAGTAAACTTCCAGGGACCTACTTCCTAATGAAGGGAGCAAAAATTCAAAGAGAAATGATACGAGCAAGTCATGAAAAAGTGAATAATGAGGACAGATTCGAAAGAATTCCATATCTCACCGAGAAATCACAGCTCCTCTCTTCCCGGTTGCCGCATGTTGTGCTTGCTGTGTGGCTTTTGCCTCACTCCAACCGTAGAGATTCTTCAGATTGTAAAATCGTTCCGTTCCATTGGCCTGTACGCCCAACATGCACAACGTCTTTGTTGCCAAGTAGGCTCCCTAGAGTGAATTTCCTTCATAGTTTTGTGGCCTTCTGTTTTCAAACTTCTCTTCGAGACCAACCTGACCATAGTTGTAGACTGCATGTGTTTTGAATGGTGGCATGTCCCATTCACCGTCGGTACTGTTCATTGGACACATCAGTGGCTGATCATCTGGGTGGTCGGGACTATCGAAATACCATGGATTTGCTTCGTTTGTACCGAAGTTAGCCGGTTCGTTCATATCAATCCAAATACCGTCGAAAGGCACCTTAACAGCAGACGACTATACTCACTACTCTTTATCACCGTAATATGAAGGGAATTGCACAACCTGTTGATGATAAAGCGAAAACTCTTGAATCCACCAGCTCTGCGTGACGTTTGTTGGATCGAAAAAATCAGGAAATGCTACGTGACGGTCCGGCCATACTACTCCGAGCATAATTTTTGTATCCTTCACCAGGGGATATTTATCCTAAAAAGGAGGTCAAATTGGCTCATTCGCATTGCATTTTAGCTTTCGAGGTTGAATGATTAAGGTAAGTAGTGAGTATGAGTGACAAATGGGTCAAAGGAGACCCCGGTTCGGAATCATGATCAAGCTAACCAAGCCTGTCAAGACCCAGAGTGGTTCAATTGACTCCATCTGAGTACATAGGTACTTTCGAACGGAGGGTTAATACGAAACAATCTTTGTCCACCAGAAAACGTAAGAACAGTGGCTGCGATGGTCCGGATATGGGCTGAGTAGACCGCAGAGTCACAGTTATGTAAAAGCGACCACGTAAAGCTCTGAAGGAGGAATGGAAGGGCATCCAGGAAATAGATGTCGGAAGAAGATGCGGGAATGGAATCGCAGTCAATTAAACAGCACCCAGCATTTTGAGGTGGGAGAGCGCAGGCAACTTGTCTTCTCGCTACTCTCTGCGACATCTCGTACGACCTAACAATGCAGGAATTGAAGTTTAGTGGGCCCTACTTTCCGGATATGGAGTCTTCTTATTCTGGTTGAATGGTGAGCCGCGCTCGTCCTATATCGAAGCATCTACCTTGTCTGAGAGTAAAATTTGAATCCCAGTGCTTCCGAAATCACAGCGGTGGGCATGCATGAGATCGTGGGGATTCGGGTTCAAAGTCCACAGTTTTCATTAACCACTTCATCACTAATCACGCAACTGTATTCTGTATACCAGGGTAATTTGCTTTGAAAATTGGGTGTGCGGCATATTCCCCTATGATATTCGTATTCCAGTGCTGTGTGTGAGCCCTGATACTTGGAATACGTTTTCTTATTCTGATTATAGTTTGATAAAATGAGTAAAGCTTGACAACGTACCTGGATTGAATGCATCACTTGATCCGGACGCTCCCATTCTATGAACCGTGCATTCTATAAGGATATGAAAATTCTGGTTGGGAAGAAAGAATTATATAAATGTAATAAGATTCAATGAACTCTATAAAAATACACAATGATAGAAAAGTATCCCCTATTCCATGCTCTCGAAGCTATGGAATAACGAATAACTTGTTTTGGTAAGAAACTGAAAGTTCTACCTCCGTCGAATATGCAGCTTACAACTTTCCTTCCGCTCATTTTTTTCTCAAGAAATTCTGGATATGCTTGAGAAAGTGGATTTCACCTACCGCATTGATTCCTCTCTGGAAGGACTCGTAATCAACTTGAATAGCCGGATCAAAGATGAGAATTGATCGCATTCCCCAGCTATGCAGTTGTTTCACATAGTCGGATAGTCCTGTCCAATTCTAAATACATTTTTTATTCCTTGGTTTTCATGAAGACGGAGAGAGGGGCATTTTACAAAAAGTACTCTTAGGAAAAGCTTTTAAGCAGCTAAATGTTCAGTGTTTTTGTTACGGCACCCTCTGAAAAGAAATCGAATAACTGAGCCTTTCCCCAACCGAGTTGTACTACTCCCTATTACTTTGCGTATAGTATTCGTTTTTCAATGATTCCATCCTCTTGCCATTTGTATAAACTCAAGCGTGCGATTCTGTCAAGTACAGAGTCCCCAAGACGTTGCCGGGGAAAATTACCAATACGACTCGGCCCATTCTCTCGAAGGTCCTGGGCCCGGGCCCCTTGATCCTAGTCATAAAGCATACCTTGCCCGTCGTGAAATCCTTATATCGATCCATGTAGTCAATATCGGCGACTGCTGTATCCAAAGGAATACCAGCCTTCATATTTCTACCTATGGTCTCGCTCATTTCATTAACATCCTTGTAGCCGTAACGCGAAATCTGAAACAGAGTCGCAACCACGATGAGATAGTCAATACGGGGAATGTGGATAAATATGTAGTATGTTTATGGGTCACACACTTGATAACCTAACGCCCAGTAGGCTGGAAGAAAAGGCGTTCCGATGAGAGCCAAATATTGCTGTGTGACTTCTTCAGGACTTGGCCCAGGGAAGAAGTACATGTCCAAGTTCCCACCAATCGTTCGATAAATTAGTGCCGGTCCCGGCGCTGTTGTCACTTCCTGAACAACTTCCTTTGGGCTTGGCATGTACTCCATTTTGACCAACTGTCTGGGTAACCTTGTATACCTGTGCATTGCTGTTCAGAATAAACACACCATGGGCATTGCCATCAGGTTCGAGCATCATATAGAAAGGATGTACTCCTGAAAGTTAGATTGTTTCTGGGACTTGCGACGGCCATCGAATTTTTACTTCTGAAAGTCGTTACCGTAAAGATTTTTTGTGTCTAGCCCTGCCGAGTTCGGAGGTTCGTCTCTGGCCAGCATTCCCCATGTACGATAATTGGAAAAATTGTGCTAAAGTTATCTCATGATTCTAAATATTTTAATTATAGAAGATACACCTGAAAAGAACCTTGAGTGTTAAATGAACGTTTTCTCCCCAACCGTACATAGCATCCGATGGCAAATATGTGGCGATTTGTAGGAATTTATCGGAAAATATTAATCCACCTGAAAAGCAGTTTATTTGTTTTAAATTCCATGTTCCTCATCTTTGAACCTCGGCATGTCTGTTCTTAAAATCGTTAGTTTTTGCTTCTGCCTCGAGGTTGGTAGGTGGAAACTTTATTCTGGTCGACGTTTCGACGGACTCGTCGTTTTCAAAGGCCTGAAGGTGGTTCAAAGCTTTTTGATTGTACGCTACCCCACCAAGCGCCTCTTCCGCTCTAGCGTTTCTGACGTTGTATCAGGAATGCACAGAAAATGACCGAAATCCAAAAGATAAGCTCACCTTACTTCCACCGCGAAGTGTAGCCACGCTACACAGTTAGTACATCAGTAGCGAATGATCTTAGTCTGCTGTCCTTATGCAATAACATTATTGCGGATCAGCACGTTCGCGGATTATGGAACAAACTCGCAGTGTTGCATAAATGGCAAGAGATCATTTGTGATAGTCACACACTCCTTCCGGTTGTTCATATCTGGATTTCTAGCTAGAATCCAGAACGCTTCCAACGCTTTCCTCGACGATATTTCCGTTTCACGAGCCAATATCGTACATTTGATGTTGAAGTCATTTCCACCATGCTGCTCCACTCTGTGCTTCCCTAACGGAGTTAACACATTACTGCGCCGTTTACCAGCAAGATGCTCTTTGATTCGTACTGATAAAACTCTTCCGGTTTCCCCTATGTAGCTTGAATTACATGCCTCACATTGAATCTGATAAATTACGCCTACAGAAGCGCAATCTCCATCTTTCCCGTTTGGACATGTAACGCAACCCTCTGTCAAGCACTGCTTGTCGTAGAGTCTGTTCCTCACAAGTTGGCGTTTGATGTTATTAGGCGGAATGTTGACTAGAATAACATCATCGCTCAATTGTGCCCGAACAATACACCGTTGTATTGCAGCAGATACCTTGTCAGAGATGAATGGTAAACACAGAGGAAGTTTGTCTTGGCGCGAAGTGTTTCTCCTGTCAACGTGGGATCTTCCAGCGTTACCATGTGGTATCGTATAGCCATTCGACTGAGCTATGGCTGAAGCTAATCGTCTTGATTCTTCGCGTTCGGTCACACCACTGCACATGCGCGTAGCTGTCCTGTACATATTCCTGATAACAGCGCGTTTGACAGCAGACGGATGCGCAGATGTAGCGTGAATCAAGATGTTTTTCGAGCTTCTTTTCCGGTACCACTTGACGTGTACGATCCCGCTAGACACTTTGATTTGAGTGTTTAGGTAGGGGAGCCAACCATCTTTTGGTATCTCTCGTGTGAGCCTGATGTACTTTGACTGCTCATTCATTACGGAAACACTCGTCCATTTCGGACTGTGTTGAAGTTACAATGAAGCAGTCATCTATATACCTACAGTACATCAACGGTGAGCGTGCCAGTACTGGTTCTTCAATTCTGCTCATGAAGCAGATCGCCAGTACCGGAGCTAATCGTTGACCCATGGCCAAACCTCTGATTTGTGCATAGTAAGAACCTGACCACTTGAAGATGTTGCAACCAAGGCATTCCTTAATGAGAGTCATAATACGCGCTTTACCGAGCCCAAAAGTCTCAATATTCCTACCATGCCTATCCAACATTTCAGATAGCGCCTGTAGGGCTTGTTCATTTTGGACGTTGGTGTAAAGCGAAGTGACGTCAAATGACTCTATTACGCAACTTGAACCGAGGCGCAAGTTCCGCAGTTGTTCAAGGAATTGGTTCGTATTGGACAGGTGTGAGGGGACCTTGGTCAACAATTGACTCACAATACAGTTTAAAAACCATGAAATTCTATCGGTTGGCCCACCTACGCAACTTATAATAGGTCTGATTTTGAAAGTGTCCGCTGACGTTGACAGTAACTCGTCAGGTGCAAGTTTGTGGGTTTTCACCTAGCTGTAAAATACAGGACAACTTGGAGAATCGACGTCCGCGGACACTTTCAAAATCAGACCTATTATAAGTTGCGTAGGTGGGCCAACCGATAGAATTTCATGGTTTTTAAACTGTATTGTGAGTCAATTGTTGACCAAGGTCCCCTCACACCTGTCCAATACGAACCAATTCCTTGAACAACTGCGGAACTTGCGCCTCGGTTCAAGTTGCGTAATAGAGTCATTTGACGTCACTTCGCTTTACACCAACGTCCAAAATGAACAAGCCCTACAGGCGCTATCTGAAATGTTGGATAGGCATGGTAGGAATATTGAGACTTTTGGGCTCGGTAAAGCGCGTATTATGACTCTCATTAAGGAATGCCTTGGTTGCAACATCTTCAAGTGGTCAGGTTCTTACTATGCACAAATCAGAGGTTTGGCCATGGGTCAACGATTAGCTCCGGTACTGGCGATCTGCTTCATGAGCAGAATTGAAGAACCAGTACTGGCACGCTCACCGTTGATGTACTGTAGGTATATAGATGACTGCTTCATTGTAACTTCAACACAGTCCGAAATGGACGAGTGTTTCCGTAATGAATGAGCAGTCAAAGTACATCAGGCTCACACGAGAGATACCAAAAGATGGTTGGCTCCCCTACCTAAACACTCAAATCAAAGTGTCTAGCGGGATCGTACACGTCAAGTGGTACCGGAAAAGAAGCTCGAAAAACATCTTGATTCACGCTACATCTGCGCATCCGTCTGCTGTCAAACGCGCTGTTATCAGGAATATGTACAGGACAGCTACGCGCATGTGCAGTGGTGTGACCGAACGCGAAGAATCAAGACGATTAGCTTCAGCCATAGCTCAGTCGAATGGCTATACGATACCACATGGTAACGCTGGAAGATCCCACGTTGACAGGAGAAACACTTCGCGCCAAGACAAACTTCCTCTGTGTTTACCATTCATCTCTGACAAGGTATCTGCTGCAATACAACGGTGTATTGTTCGGGCACAATTGAGCGATGATGTTATTCTAGTCAACATTCCGCCTAATAACATCAAACGCCAACTTGTGAGGAACAGACTCTACGACAAGCAGTGCTTGACAGAGGGTTGCGTTACATGTCCAAACGGGAAAGATGGAGATTGCGCTTCTGTAGGCGTAATTTATCAGATTCAATGTGAGGCATGTAATTCAAGCTACATAGGGGAAACCGGAAGAGTTTTATCAGTACGAATCAAAGAGCATCTTGCTGGTAAACGGCGCAGTAATGTGTTAACTCCGTTAGGGAAGCACAGAGTGGAGCAGCATGGTGGAAATGACTTCAACATCAAATGTACGATATTGGCTCGTGAAACGGAAATATCGTCGAGGAAAGCGTTGGAAGCGTTCTGGATTCTAGCTAGAAATCCAGATATGAACAACCGGAAGGAGTGTGTGACTATCACAAATGATCTCTTGCCATTTATGCAACACTGCGAGTTTGTTCCATAATCCGCGAACGTGCTGATCCGCAATAATGTTATTGCATAAGGACAGCAGACTAAGATCATTCGCTACTGATGTACTAACTGTGTAGCGTGGCTACACTTCGCGGTGGAAGTAAGGTGAGCTTATCTTTTGGATTTCGGTCATTTTCTGTGCATTCCTGATACAACGTCAGAAACGCTAGAGCGGAAGAGGCGCTTGGTGGGGTAGCGTACAATCAAAAAGCTTTGAACCACTTTCAGGCCTTTGAAAACGACGAGTCCGTCGAAACGTCGGCCAGAATAAAGATTCCACCTACCAACCTCGAGGCAGAAGCAAAAACTAACGAGTTTATTTGTTGTTTTTTTTCAAAAAGTCTTCAAGTAAATATAATCATAATATTGTGGGGTAGGGGTTTGCCAGTAGTATTAAAAATACCGGATCGCAGGCAAATCACCAGTGACTGTTGGTAACACTACAGAAGTATTCGAACTCATGACCCTCTATTTATATTTATTTTATGCGACTTCGTGTATGGTAACATGAAATCAAAGTGGACTTAACCAATGGTTCGAAAATTTTAATACTACTGGGACATAGTTGATAGTTACGAGAAATCGGATGCGATGCGCCGAGTATGAACGCATAATCTGAACTGACCTATTGAAGTATCAAAAAGACGTCTTCCTGTTGACTTTCGTTTGATCACAAAGTAAAAGACGTCATTGGAAATGCCACTATCGAACTGCAAACAAAGTTGATTGGGTATCTTTGAACTTTGTGATTATTGGCGATTAAAGGATGATCTGAGGTTTTTGCTTGCCTTTCTGTTCTTTTTCTTCTTATTACCTTTTAATTAACATTCACCTGATCTTGAGGGTAAGAAACGATAAGCCCCCCCCCCCACCACATGGAACACAATGCGATTTAGATTTTTAAAGCTCCTCGCTTCGTCGACATAATATTCGATGGTCATTTTGACCCTCAAAAATGACGCTAAATGCTAGTCAAACAATGGTCAACAAAACGTACCTGTAGAGTATCAGAGGAAACAGAGGGTTTTTTCGGAAGACCGACAGGAGGATCGTACCTGAAAGTCATAACGTTCGATATTCATGCGAAAATCAAAGATCTCTCAAGAGTTCAGCAGTACCGTCCATCCACAAAAATTTTCACGTTCAAAGTCTTTCCAATAGCGCCACTTTTCAGTTGGATTTGGTCGATGTCGTCTCCCCATGGGTTACGTGGACCATTGTTTTTCTTTAGTGTGACCACCTGCAAGCCTCAGTTTTAGTGGAGCAAAAGGAGACATAGTCAAGGAAAAGACAATCAGAAGCCCTAATGTACAAAGTAGCTGAAGGCAACCGAGGGTAAAAGTGAAAAAGTGAGCCGGAAAAGGTATACCAATGATGGGTGAGGGGTAGAAAAAAAATCACTCACCGAGCCTGAAGTCGACGCGTTGACGTAACCGATACCCTTCTTCATATAACACCAAGGCATTGTCCTCTGAAAAGAACAGAATACTCATTTGGGACCTTTTTGCGTTTTTTGGGCTCCTCCGTAAGAGCTTTAATTTCCCTCTTTCTGCTATGGAAGTCCTAATACGGACAGAATATCTCATTGATGTATGAAAATCAAATTTAAATACTTTTAAATCCATCGACTACTTTTTTGATTGCTTCTAGTTTTTGTATTGAAAAATTTGGACATCATTCAAAAGAAATGAGTATCTCTTAGAGTGTTCATTTGCAAGTGCGTTGGGATTTTGACAATTGGTTCAAGCATGCAGTACAGTGCTACTTTCTTCCGTACTACCTTCACAGCACTATTGTCATCCGTGAGTACTTTTGGGTTTGTACCTGTTGATCTGGTGGCGGTAACCATATACAGTTTCTGGCTTCACAATTATCTTGGTTCGCGTCTGGTTCGGGATGGCAGTCCATACGTACGTCGTCGTCGGCGTGAAGACAGCCGACGAGGGCAGCTATGAGAAGCGGAACGAGCCGCATTCTGAATCCATAATGTATACTCAGTATATTTTCTAGTAAATTGAATGAGGAGAACGAAATCAGGCGAGATAGCCAGCAAATGAACGGATGGACGCTCTACAAGCATAGGCACATCGAGTAAGCAGCAAAAAAGCAAAATAGGAAGGAGAAAAATGTCTGTGAAAAAGTGCTCTAACGTCAAAAGGTCGAGCTGTTGTTCCTTGATAATAGCGTACAATCGGACGGACTCAGACAAGAGACATAGTAATTGTTATTTGGCTAGATTATGCTGGAGTCTATTTTGGATGGCGAGTAAACTATTTGATTTTGCGATGATTTGCACAACCTCTTCATTCATCATGTTTAGTCAGCTACCTTCCTCCTCTTTATCCTTCTTGTGCGCTGCGGTGATTGTTTTAATCAATTGGAACATATCCTTCATTATTTTGAGACGATTCTCGACCAATGAAAAGGGGTAACGGAACTTCTCCCCTATCGCGGCATTCTACCTTGTGGCATGCGGCGAATGTCACTGCAATTACCGTACTCACCCCGCCTCCCGCCAATCGATAGAACGCGATATTTTTCCTCGACTGGCTTGCTTTTTCATTGGATTTTATCGTTTTTTCTTCTGTTATTTTTTAGTTTTCATGTTTATTAGACTCGATTAATAAAATGATTAATCCTATATAAACGACTATCAAAACCGCATTGGAATTGAAAAGAGCGGCAGCCCATTCAAATAATTAAAGGGCTCCCTACCTCACAAATTGCGCGCTCCAATCTTCCATCGCAATCCTGCGATAGGCGGCGGGTGCGGCGTGTGCGACGCCGTGTTAGGGGAGAAGTTCCCGGACCCGATGAAAAGAAAGTAGAAAGACTTCAGTGCTGACTGTAACATTTGCCGATACCCCCCCCCCCCCCCCTTATTATTTTGGTCGTCAATGGGATGCTTTTAATAATTTCACTTCGGAGCTCTATAGCGAGATTCATCCCGCTGCAGTTGTACATATCTTGAAGGGACTGGCTCATTTTTTACTAGTGCGACGTTGTCTTGAATTGAATCTATCGATGCATACTGCTACCGATACAATGACGCAGTTCCCAAAGTCTGCCCAGGAAAATAGTTGTTTTCATCTTCATTTACTTTACCTCTACCAAGGTCATGTGCCGTAGTTCGCTGCACGTGCGAAACAGCTGTTGTGGTCATTAAAATCTTGCCTAGTGACAGCGAGTAGCATCTAGGAAGGCAGCTTGCTTTTTGCATGGACCTTTGTAATGGCCCCTTTGATTTCGATCAAGTTCCCCACGAAACTTTAGACACGAGCTGGAGGCAACTTCTGGGCAATAGAAAGGATTGTTTGATACGATAATTGGAGGCCTTTTTACGACAGAATTTCACATACTTCCAGTCCCTCCAGTGCTATTTGTCAAGGACCATTCGACAATTTAGTAACTGCCATACTCGTTATCTTTTTGTGTGGGTGAGTAAAGCATATGAACTTCGGCTTTTGTGATTAGAATAGGTAGCAGACACCGATAGTCAAGTTGGATCGTTGGGATGAGGACAGGCTGATAGGTTGTTTTTATTGTTATTCAATACAATCGTATGAATAGGCACAAGGAACATCCTGATGTAATGAGAGACTTAGCAAACAGGTGATCAGATAGATTTAGGCTCCATAAATTACTTCATCTATCTTCAGTATCCATTCTCCCCAATCGGGAAGTTGATGGTTCGGACCCTTTAATTGAAATATTTAACTGCTCACCTCGAAGGTAATGAAAGGTTTGCTGATGAGAAATTTGAATAGTCCAGGGTTTACACTGATTACCATGGTTTGATCTTTGTGATTGAAAAACCTGCGGAACTTTGCATAGAATTCTAATCAGGCTCAATGTAGTGAAACTTGCTTGAGCTTCTCCCGAGGTTGGTGCGCAAACTTTTCCATGCTATAGTGTTCTCGTCAGACCACCTTCTTTTTTAAGCTCTAGCTTACCGAAAACCTTGAGATCAGCCAGAGATATTGGCAGGAAGCCGAAAGTGGAATCTATTCGGTCTGACATGGCGTACAGCATGACTATGGCTTCATATGGAATGGAGATGTAGTCCATCCTGATCTAGTATTGCAGCTGTGGCATGTTATGCGAATTTATGGAACAGTCAGAAAACTCCGAAAAGATAGCCGCATCCAGCGATATCAAGAGAAACTCCTGGCGCATACTCGCAATGACTCCATTGGCTGAACTGTGCTGTCATCGTAAAAGGCGAGTGAGGGAGTAAGCGGGGTGAGACGATTTTAAAAAAATCGCAGGGTTGCTCGAAAAGCTCGGAACGTTTTCCAAAATCCACAGGATGTTTTTCGCTGTAGAAAACCAAATACCGAGGCCCGACATATTTTTTATACTTGGAGTATGCTTGCTTAGTTCAGATACTTTGTTCAGTTTACAACTAGTTAATCCTCTGTCCCCTGCACTTATTACAAACCTATTATCCAGCTGTGTTGTTTAGAGAATAGACCCAGAATCAATCAGCCCACTCAAGCGGTAAGTTTTTAACAGAAGCTCGAGGCACCAGGCAAAGTAATTAGTATATTAACCAATCTATTTATAGATTTAAATTACCATAGCATACTTCAGGCGTGAAGCAGATGCGGTGCCCGGTAGGATTACCTCAGTAATGAATTATGAACAAATTTCTAAATCTCTCTCTGTTTTCATACACACAGACAGCATTGGTCTTCTGAATTGGATAGTTTTAAGGCTATTGATTCTTGGCTTAGGAGATGTAAATAAAAAGTACGAAGAGTAGCATTGCAAAAGTTAGACGAAGTGGCCAGAGCATAGAGCAGTTATCAGGTCAGTTTTGGCCCGGTATGGCAGGCATGTGCTGCTGATAAGATAGTGGGTTTTTGAGACATCAAAGATCATGAGCAGTTCGCTAAATCTTGATCTAAAGTAATACTTAAAATGAAAAATGTTCCATCCGCTAAGGTTTTTGGGTGAAGCGAGGATAAGAAAATTATTAGGTTGATAATTATTGCGGATTTTTTCCAACAAGTTTTACCTGAAGAAGTGATACAAATATCTAGCAAAGGCATGTCCAAATAATTAATTTGAAACGTACCACCATCCACGTCAAGCACTGCTTCCCATTTGCTAGGCAGTCCACAGGTGATCCACGCCTTGACGTCGGCCATCAGACCATCCCAGCGGACGATTGTCGTGACAATCCATGAGAGTTTCTGTTGGTGGATAGGGCAAACGTAGGAGCAGATAGCACTCCTCAGACGGCTTTGGCTGTTCCATCCCCGAGAAGTTCGTTGAGACCACTCTACATATGACTGAACCACCTTCCAACCTTTCTCAAAGTAATAGGGCATAACGTGGCGTATATGAAGATGACTTTCTAGACATATTTTTGTTAAGCAAAGCAAGAAGATTATTTCGACTGAATCGTGGATTCATTACACAAATTGTATCGAGAGAAAAGAAGCGGCAAAAATCCGCAATAATTATGCATCAATCTATTACATAGGAAGTCCACTTGGAATGAATAGGTTGATCCCTCGAGCGACACGGACCACTCTTTTCCTCCAGGATCACCTAATTGGTTCTGAATACCCTTCCACGATAATGAGTGAAGTCAATGCGAAGGCACATTGCAAAAATCAAATTTGCCCATACATACAATGACTTGCCAGCCGATTTACAAGTAGCGCTTTTTCCTGCCGGACGTGTTCGGGTTCAATTAGTCGAGGCTGGAGGATTGAAAGGCTCGCTTGGCTTGGGCAGATATCGGTTTTGGGATCGACCCCGGGCCAGACGTGTGATGTTTTTTTACACATTTATATATTCGACAATGCATATTAAACGATATTAACGACATAGCTTTATATAATGGCCTTACAGCGGGAAAGAAGCTGGAGTTTCTCTGAAAATATTTTTTTCCAAAGTTGCTCAATTCAAAAGAAGCAAATGTTGTATCTTCTAGTTTCTATGATTTCTTAGGGAAAAGACTCAGTATGAAGGAGCCTTAAGAGAAGCTTAGCTAATAGATCTGAGAGTCTCTGGAGGTTACTGTGATTGGCAATGGATCCTATCCATAGGATGCTGAGAGAGAGGAGGATTTTGGTCATGCGGTTGAAATATAGCGTTCATCAATGACCGATCACATTGAACAGTTGCTGCTGTTGCAATCAAATAGCCATCGATCGCGTACTTTGTCTGAGGTATTGAAGGTACATACTCATGAGTAATGTGTTGTCTGAACAACGTTCTCCTACCTGCTTCTCTGGTCACTCGATTATTGCGTTGTGATACAAAGTACAACAGTCTACTTCCTTTCCTAAAAACTTCATTTATTTACACTGACCTCTCATAGTAGAAATTGAGCTTTGAAGAGGGTTCAATAAAAATAGAGTATTCTTAGTGACTGCATGGGTTTTGAACCGAATATTGATATTGGAGCAAAAATTCCACCGTGTAAGAAGAATAAGGTTGCACTTCAAAAAACAGAGTTTAAGTAGATAATAGAGAGGGAGAATGGACGAGTTTTCTCGGCGCTCCTGACAGCTGCTTCAATTCACTGCTTGCTGAGCCAGAACCATGCCTGCTAATCTGAAGAGCCCAGGCTTTTCCATCACCTCTAAAGTGGCCTTGCACAGCAAGTGGGCTCCGTGAGCTTCCAAATCCTGGCGCCAATGTTTAGGATGAGCATATTTACCTGTTTAGTTACTTACTAGAGGCATGTATCCTCGTTGTTATACCTTTTTCGTCATCAGCAGTATGTGGGAAGAGTGGTTTAAAAGGGGGCAATGTTTTGAAACTTTGTATTTGGACATATACCACCAGAATCACTGTCAGTGGCTTCTCCTAGACAAACTACTGATCGGCACTGAATTGTGCAGCATCTCAAGCCCGATTTCATTTTTAACTGAAAACTCCAGTGTAAACGGTATGAGAGAAAGAAGTGAAGAAGATCGAACCGGCCTAAGGAGGAGTAGCCAGTAAGCAGGATCTTATTGATCTGATCTTTGCCAGGATGATAGAGCTCCTCTGGGATCCATTGATGGAATAAAGTCGTCTCCGGTGAGGCGACATTGCCTTCAGGGAGAATTGGTACAATATTTCAAATGCTAATGTACGGATATATGCGTACCAATTTACTCATAGCCATCACCATATATTTTTTTCCACGACTCAAAAAAACGTCTTCATTTTTATGAGTAACAACAATATTACAACTCTCGAAACCATCTATGCATAGGCTAGAAATTTTATCAGTAGAATATACAAATGAAAATGATATTGTACAAATGTACTAACTTTTTGACAATATTTACATTCATGTGACGACGTTCAGCAGTCATTCTTTTTGAAAGAAATCCAATAAAAAGAGACCAATAAAATCAGTTACCAGTAGCGAATAATGTTTGCTCATTGGAAAAAATACGATCTGAAGCTGAACTGCTATGAGATGGGATAATGAACAGTGAAGGAAATTTGATTTTCTCGAAAAGGAAAACGACGTGGCGGATCGCATGGTGTCACATGGGGTGGCTCTTCAACCGACCTTTCCGTCTGAAGCTACTTTCAGAGTTCCTAGCTGCTGGCTATTCACTTCTGCCACGTTCCCAACCTATGCACATTCTGGTCACTACCGTGTTTGAATTACTGTTGAGCCAGGACTGCCCCATTACTGCCTCTTCCAGGTTCTTCAAAAGCAATATCTATTGAAACCCAGTCGCAGAAGTGCCTTCATCTTTGACCCTGGCAGGGACTTGCGGTGGTCAAACGCAGTGGTCAGAGAGGATAGGGAATATGAATGTAAAGAGTAGTTTGGTCGACAAAAGTGCCTTCAAAATAGTCATATCGAGATCAAGGATGTCCAAAGGTGTGTGTGTGCGGTTTGATGATTATTTTGCTCACTTCCGTTCGTTGAATTCCAATCAGCGCCAGTACTCGACAGCGTATCGTCTTGTTTAGACTGAGGTACACAATCCCGGGTAGCCCTGAAGTCATAAGTTGCAGTTAGTCGGTTAGAAAACAGTGGTTCAAGACATGTCTGTCTTCAGTTCAGCACGCGATCGCTGAACGCTTGATAAAAGAATCAGAAGCTCCAAAAAATGGTTTAAAAGACAATGATGGCTACTGAGATAAACTAGAAGTATGCAGGCGGCGTTTACTCACCGTGATTGCCAATCCAAGCAAGATTACTAATAATGGTGAAAATGCTCGGTACTGGAAAGTACTGGGTGTACACATAGAGAAAGCAGCCGACAAAATGACAACCACAGATTACCATCGATTGCAAGATGATCTGAAAGCATCAACATTTGTTTCCGGATTGGAGCTAGTGAGTTCGGGGAGAAGATATCAGTCCCCTTCGCAACATGCTCCTCTGCTATGCAGTGCTCGTTGATTTCATTATAGGATTCGTAGAGGTTAGCTCATGACATTCTCAGTTAAATGCACATTTCACGATGAAAATGGTTTCTGAGATTCCCCCACAGGTTGAATTCGAAACCCTCGTGTATACCATATCTGGCACTATTAGGTCGGAAAAGTTAGAGAGTTATAAAGGCTCAAAGATTGGCGCGTGTGTATCCTCGGACGAGTCTCACCGGCATTGTAGAGGCTGCACCGATCACAAGGGGACCCATGTAAGTAGTTCAAACAACTTGTCGTGATCCACAGCGACAGTGCAAGACAGTACAGTACAGTTCAAGCTTGATGCAGTCAGCTCTTTGTGCAATTGCAATAACTGAAATCTCGTCCGAATACTCCTGTTATTTCCGTCAAGGCAATCTCGTCCAACCTCTATTTTCCCTACTTTCGATGAGTCATATTTTTCTCGAAATTGACGAATTCTTTCGCTTCTTTCACTACGATGAAATATTCCCAATCTAGACTTCCGCTCTCCGAATGAAAACGGGTACCTCAGAATTATCGTCGTGAACTGTGCCTTTAACTCATTTTACCTATTCACTACCACTGCTTACCAGTAATTTGATAGTACTAAGATGATTGCTTTCTTCGTCGGTAAATGCCATCATTACCATTACCTAATCCAGAAAGGTATGAAGGTACCGATTCTACGGATGCCTTTCCCGGGGGTCCGGGAACTTCTCCCCTAACACGGCGTCGCACACGCCGCACCCGCCGCCTATCGCAGGATTGCGATGGAAGTTTGGAGCGCGCAATTTGTGAGGTAGGGAGTCCTTTAATTATTTGAATTGGCTGGCCGCTCCCTTCAATTCCAATGCGTTATTGATCGTCGTTCATATAGGAGGGGTCACTCTAATTTATCAAGTCTAATAAACTTGAAAACTAAAAAGAAACAGAAGAAAAAATGATAAAATCCAATGAAAAAGCAAGCCAGTCAACGAAAAATTTCGCGTCCTATCGAATGGCGGGAGGCGGGGTGAGTACAGTAACTGCAGTGACATTTGTCGCAAGCCGCAAGGGAGAATGCCGCGATAGGGGAGAAGTTCCGTTACCCCCTTTCCCGGTGTTCACAGAGCTCAGCAACCGAAAACCTATTTGATTTCATCCCTTTCTTGTTTATAGGGAGCTATATATAACATTATAAACATTAACCTCATTTGGCTTGAACTTGTAGTTTTTCATTTTTCTTACTCGGAAATCATACCTGTTTTGTCATTGTGGATATACGACTGGCTTGATTCCTTTTCATTTGATAAGCCAGACTGGCGCAAATAATCGGATAGAACGCTAACAAGCAGACAATCACTATACTATTGTTGATAGTATGTGGCAGGTTGGCGTACTGTAATATGAAAATAACATTAATGGTATCAAACAGAGCTTAGATCCCTAAAAGGGTAATGCCCAAAGTGCCAAGAGGTGCTGTCTACTGCAGGGTCTGCTGCGTCTATACTCTATTGACCTATGTTGTGACGCAATAAATAACTGATCGGACTTTGAATGATATTTACTGTCTTAAAACGTTGCAAAACAAGGGATTATTTTATTCAAACTCACGATGTGAGGGTCCAATTGTTGTGAAATGTTGGTACGTGGATCGAACAAAAAAGTGTGTAACCTTGGGTCGTATAAAAGAGGACGTTCGAAGAATGTGAAGAACATAAAGTAGCATGTGGGTAGCAGTATCCAAAAGTACATGAAACGACCTAAATCACAAAGATTTGGCTGTACTGATCTGAACAAAATCTGGTCAATTTTCCATTTCGAAAGCTGGGACATTCCGATGTTGTCTTTTTTCTTGCTCTGTCTGCTCCGAAGACAGTTTCTGAGCCTTTGGATCAGAAAACGTTTTCTTTAGGCAATAGTGTGAGATGCTTTTTTTATGTCCTTTTCTGGCGCTTCCGTGGTTGTATTGGAATTTCATCTATTATTGGCCCCTCACACTTTAGCAGCTAATATGACTAGCGTTTGGAGAAGCAGACCTGCTCGGGAACTACAGGTCTTCATCTTGATGCTCCAAGGATACTACATATCAGTTCACAAAAGTAGTAATTAGCGATTAGCGACGGTTGTGATTTCTTTTCACTTCGAACACCTCAAGGAGTAAGAGTGCTGCAGGTTCGAGACAAGAGTAGTAGCCATAGACTTAATTACCGCATTGTGGCCATGCATATTTCGCTGAGCGTCGATTGGGACGAATTTCTTTTCGAACAGCGGTTTCAGAGCACTTTAGTCAGTAACTTGGCATACCTTCAAAAATGTATGCTTTAGATGGGATCATCAGCTCCCATGTCCGATTGAAAGCCAGGAATACACAACAGAAACAAGTAGCGGCCCACAATCCTGAAATGGCAAACAAAATATTCACGGCTCGTCATTATGTGAGTTTATTGACTTTTTCCTTCTTGACTTTGATTATTTTCATACTTTCCCCCGTAGATCGAGTCTCTGATTCTCTGAAATTCCATGAGGTCATCCGCTGCGTAATGCTTGGTATTCCAATCCTTTTCGCAGTCCCTAGGGTGCTTGGATAACTCTTTGAACTGTAAACAAGACTTCATGCATGGTTATTTTCTGCATATTTAATGTCCTTCTTTCATTAACTGCTTATCCATGAGCTTTTCAATCGTAAGAAGTACGACTTGGTTCATTTTGACCTCACTTGGGCCATACCACTTTCTTTCCAACAAGAATGTAGTTTAAATTTTTTGCGAACTATTGGAAAATCGTGACGAGAGTACAGATGTGGATAGGATGCAGTGGTCCTGGACGAAAATACACAAGTGATCCTTGACCTGCCATCATAAGTCAGTAGGGCAGCACTATATTGTATGGTAGTTTTTCCGATTGTGCTTTTGGTGTAGAGGGCGGCCCAGGGCGATAGTTCACCACGACACATAGGTACACTAAACAACAGCGGACGGCACTGTAAGGGTTTGAAGGTACATGCTACAAAGGGCGATATCGAATCATCACGACAGTGTGTAAGGTTGCGTTTATACTAGGTGAGCAGGAATAGCGACGCGGGAGGTACGACTCTTTTTGTACGTCGCCTAGTGAACTTAGTCAGCGGTCATATTGTGTTTTCGACTAGGAAAAAGTCAGATAACAAAGTGAAGAACTTACCCATAGAAATATTGCCCAAGATGTAGGAAACGAGTGGGGAGTGACAGTAGGTCTGACCCGTGATTTGCCAAATTCCAGCTAGATCTGCGCAAATCACGAGGCAGATGACGTCAACAACTCCCATATATACCTGAAAGTAAAAGATGACTGGAGAAAAGCTATTCATTAATTATTTTGATTTTAAACATTCTTGAAATTATGTTTATTTAAATTTCTTACCATTATCTTGAAACACGGCATTTGAAACAAAGGTGGCCGAGCCATAACAATAATACAAGGAATATACATAATTTGGCAGAATACTCCCATTAAAAGGTACATAAGGCCAATTCCAAGGTTCGGGTAGAACGCATCGACTGTCCCGTGGCATTTGTACATCTGCTGGCTGAAGTTGTGTTAAATCGATTGGTTATTGATTAAAAAAATGCTTCTAGTAAAAAAAAAGAGCCCACCTGGGATAGAGTTCCCTGTGGCCGAATAGTAGCGCGTATAGCATGTTCTGGGTGTGGATCGAGTTCTGCACGCTGAAGTTGAATCGGAATTATGAATTAGTATTTTCAAAATTTTCTGGAGCATACGATGGTACATACTGTAATGGTCAACATAAAGTAGACCTAGAATCCGCCCCCATATTGCAGCTTTCGAAATAGGAACCTTTTCCCATAGGAGAAGTGGGAGTTTAATTTTTAAAAACTGCCTTCCGCAGGTGGACGACCCAAGGTCCACCCTTCCACAGTAGTTTTTGAAAGAGGCGGACCTATAAGACGTCATAGCCAGATGTAGTTCAAAGATCTGCTCAGACTACATATCCTTGCTTAGAGTCTACGAGGTGGAAGTTCTGGTGGCTCTGTGATCAAAAGCCGTAGATCTTTGAGTTACTCAGAATAATGGTTTTCAGATGAATAGACAAGACTTTATAGTTAAGCTGTCATATTTGAATTAGCCACCCTTAAATGGTTTTTGTCCTCGATTCCTTAATGACGCTACAATTTTCTAGACGTAAATCATTCGATGGGTAAACACTACAATTTGGAGACTCAGCACTTTTGTGAGGCTTATCCGCCGTGGTCCATTTCCGAGTAAAGAGCTTTTATGTAGAAGTACAGTTTTAACAAATTTGTAGCATGACTAACTCTCTGAAGACGAAGATCTCTGACTGCCACAAGCGCAGCTTTCTGTCTGCAAGTCATCAATGGACGTTTCCGCCCTGCTGGACAATGTAGCGCGCTTAAAAGTTATAGGTTAATGCGGTACATCCAATGTTCCTTATCTCGGATCCCTTCTTCTCTACCGCTGGTTACATGAGAATATGCACGGTCACATTTTTTGGTCTTTTCAGTTTCTGAGTGAGACAGCATTGGCGAAAGTATGTCTGGAAAGGGGTTAGTGCTCTGAAAAGCTCAAGCAAGCGTATAGTAAATTTCACAATTCTCTCCCGCGTGCTCCTATTCAGAAGAAACTCATGGAAGGAGTTAACCACATCTATGGATCAACAAACAAGAGTGAAAAGGAGCAGGGCTATCTTCTGAAGATCACATCCACCACCGTAATCTAGATGAACAGAAGGGTAGTGCTTCAGGAGGCCCCGTAGCACTGGTACGGGATTCTGTATGAACCTTCTTGATAACCAGAATATACAAGTTTACAAATGACCACGAGTAACCAAGAGGGGCTTTTGAAGGTAAGATGTAGACCTTGATAATAACCGGCCGCTCAAGTCCTCGACAGAAATCTTGAAATTTCACTTGGTAAAATTAAGTGGACATACCACACAATACTATATATGTGATCGTGGTTGTTTTGGTTGTTGTGGAAAAAAGAGTAAAGAAGTAGAAATAGAAATACTTGAAGAAACTCTGGAATAACTCAATGACACGATAGTTAGTTTTACAAGAGGATCTTCTGTCAACCGGCTAATCCCGCTGGCGTAACTGGGCACGTGCCTATACATGAAATTAATAATTATTTTCCGCTTCTACATTCTGGGCGTCATTGATACTAATGGGCAAATGGGCTCCTCTATAAATTACTTCTGCATGAAGATCTCTGAGGAAACAATAGCGATACTACTGTTGAGTCCTCTACTTGTTGATGATGGGGAAAATTGTGCTCAGCCAAGCTTTCGGAATTTGTTTGTCACTTTTTTCAAAGAAGTTTCTATTGTGTTTTTGAAAACATTTCTAGAATGAGATGTGGTTAACAATTCAAACCTAACTAATGCGGAAGTAGGGGCAATCCGCTAGTTCTTACGAGGATTACATACATAGGTTGTAGTCACTGGAAGGAAGCGTTCAGGAGCTGTGATGTCTGGGTGGGTTGATGTCTGGAAAAGGCATTTCAACATCAACTCAATGTCCTTGTACAAATAATTGTTGTGTAGGCTGGGAGTCAAAAATCGGATTGAGGGTGTTCGTTTGGAGCACGACATTGAGAACCTCCCTGTTTCACATGGCAACATCACTGCTTTGAGCGTAGCAAAGAGAACTCTGAGGGATGTTAAATTTTTTTTTTCAAAACCATCCTCCTCTCTGGGGAGTCTATATGGCGTAGTCTAACAAATTGCCAACAGTCATTTATGATAGCTACCGAATCCTAGTCTCGTGAAAAATGTGTAATTTATAAGTTATGGGAGACGTAATTTCATGAAGTCGGCCATCGAGTACGAACTGAGAACACTAGGGTAAGATCATATTTAGGCTGCTGTCATATAAAGGCTGAAGCCGATTGATGATAGGCGCCAGAACTGTCCACCAATTGGCCATATACTGTTACAGTGTTTGGCATAATAAAATCATTCGAGCGTGGTCACTTTACAGTCTAGTCGAGTTGCACAGTCATCAATTGAATATTACGAAAATTATTAAATATTTATAAAGTAATAAACTTGGGAAGGTGGAAAGAATTCCAGCTGCAGTGATTCAGCATGAACGATTCAGCTGTGTTTTTCACTTTCCCAAATAAAAATAGAATCCACGCATTCAAGAGGACCTATAAAGTCTGACGGACTTCTGTTGATGGCAAGCGGGAAAGGGATGGGAACAAATCTGCGATCAGCGTGAAAAAACGATGTGCCCACTCATTAGGAAACGAGAAATAATGAAATATGGTCCCCTCAGGCGTTTGTTGTGAGACTAGAGGTATAACAAATGAGTTCAAAAAGTAGCGAGACAACTCATTAAAAATCGTCCGCTGTTTGCAATGCTGGGATTCGCGCAGTTACACAGAGAGATGGCTAAACCGAGGGCTCAATCAGTGACAGTTCTGTCGGCAAATGATCGAAAAATAGAGCTAGTTCTTACCGCCTTCCTTTTCTTTTTCATCTATCTAATTTTTTACTGTAAATTGTGAGAGTAGTGAAAAGCCAGCTGGTAGTATCGGAGTGATACAATTAATCGGAGGAGACTAGTTGAACCGTTTTCATCCATAGCTATCTGCCTGATTGGCCTGATTGGCCTCAAGGGGCGATACGTACTTGTGAACAATAGTCGGGGCTAGCCATGCTCTACAGTTCCCTCGAATTTCGTTGATCATTATTCCTCTGTATGGCCGCCCCCTGCTCGTTCCCTTCTTCCTTTGATGGGACTGTATTCAGCACTTCACTACCACAACCGATGCCCTGTGTGCTCTGCATTTATTCAAAGTCGTAGATGCGTGCTTAGTTTTTTCACAAAATTTTTCTTGCGGAAAGGTGGTGGCAGAGAACCTCTTACTCATTTGTTTATTTGCATTTTCGTGTAAGTGTAATGACAGTGAAATTACTGTATAATTGAAGCGTTTGGCCGGGTTTGATGGGACTCCATTCAGAGTTTGATTTGGTTTATAGCGAGTATGATAGCAATAACGCTCACTATAACCCCCAAAACAGGCAGTAAAAAGGTCAAACCTTTAGCCGGGTTTTCCTTATCCTATAATGGTAAGGATGTCGGCCGACGAAAATACAACTAAGTATGCAATGCATGTGTCGATCCCCTTTTCCATGGGTTTACCCTCGCAGAAGGAGTAATAGAGAGCTTAAGATATTCTAGACTAATGCCTTTAAAGAAACTCAGTCAATGCATAGCGCTTTATGAGTTATACACCAGTTTTGATTGTACAATACAAGAAGTGTGTACCGCCTTCAATCGAGTTCTGTCTGAGGTCCACCATCTCCAGCCACTTACTGTCCAACTAAAGCAAATTAACTTCAAGACTGTCTTTTGTTTTCAACCTTGGAAGCATGAAAATTTTATTACAAATTTTATTTTAAATCTTAGCTGTTAAAAATGTCGACTTGAATTATTTATGCGGGCATCCAACCGTAATAAATGTTACAGAAGTGAAATTAACAAGTGCTCAGAAATCACAGTCATTTTGACAAGGAAAGGTAACAAAACTGAAGTGTAGGTAAACAATACCATAAACAGTGAACAGTTTCTGATCAAATCTTACGATCTTACTGGAAGCTCTGAATGTCTATATGGTATCCAAACATCACGGACCAGTCTCACTGAAATAAAGACTAACCCGGAAATAGGGGCTACCCTACGTTGACATCATTTATCGCCAAGGCGGTGTTCCGTTCGCGGAACATATCCCTATGGGTTGGACCAGGTACTGCCCTTCAATTCCGCCTGCACACGGTGACAAATTGTTAATACCGGCTTCTTCTTTGCTAATAAGGAGTATGCCGCCTTTCAAAAAAATTCGTTACGGGGAAACCTAACTTGATGACATGGTAATGGGCGAGTTATCTACAGTGACTGTATGAACAGTCATTTCTGCGGTGCCATAACGTGAAATAAACGTTCGGATTTGATCCACTGTGATGCCATCCTTCAACCAAACATACAGGAATCCGCCTCCTCCTGCCCCCGCAAGCCATGCGGTTTTGATGAGATTTTCTCTAGAATTGGTGCAGACTGTATCCACTGATGAAGCAAGTAATATTTAGTACTAAACCTTTTCAGATGAGAGATGAGAGAAGTTACAATCTCAGGTTCACATCCTGTGGCGAGAGTTTTCTTTGCATTGTAATACAATTCGATCAGTTTGCAAGGCATTTTTCCTGAAAACCAGTCAAAGATCATAGGCCCATTGTCAATTTTACAGTTCAGAATCATTTAAAAGAACTTTTGACAGTCTATTAAATGCTCAGTGTAATTATTTTTAGTGATGGCGTCACTGATTGAATCAGCTCAGGCCACCGATCAATATTATTTGTGCTATGTACGTCGCTTCAATCTTTCTAGTGGATCCACGCATAAAGGTAAGCACATCAAGTAGCACACGAAAAATCCAATAGATTTCTACTTAACCTTTACTGCAATTGCGCTACTGTTGAAGAGTTTTGGTGGATTCAGATTAAGTGAAACTCCTCTACATGTACCTTTTTTTATGCTGGTTGCGAAAGGAGTAACGTTATTTTCTAGCGAAGCAATCACGTCTCGAATAGGTCCTCCAGAAAACCATCCACGAACGACTTCCTAAAAAACCCCAGCATAGCGAATCAGTCTTTATTTTGCATAGATCGATTTCATTAGGAAATTTGAAGATCACTTGATTATACGAGTGCGCTGTTCATTCGGGTCTCATTCAGAATCACAGTAATAACTACATTCGAATCTACTAAAAAGTCTTCATTCAATACTTTTTTCTTCGAAAAGCGGTTACAAAAATAGGAGCTCAGACGCGGCATGAAAAATTGAATTTACAAAGATTCTGATCTTCAAATTTTCTTAGCGAAATAATACATCTCATATGGCTTGGACATTGAATAGGTCGATTGATGTATTGCCATCAATGGACCGCTGCTGATCGTCTTGAAGTAGACTTTAGCGGGCTCTCACCGGTTTGACACACCAAAAATGAGTATAAGCTAGTATTCGACTTTTTCAATTTGATGTTCGCGGTGTATCCTATTCCTCTGGGCAGTTTTAATGCGTTTCCTCGAAATGGTAGGGAAAAATGCTCCAAAGCTCAGCGAATTGAGTAAGATTTATTACCTGAAGAAGATTTTTGGCTAGTCTGGTTTTTCCGGTGTATATGAGCACCATACGACTATTGATCTCTTTTTCGAACTCGTCTGAGATATCGATCCTCTCCACATCTACACTGTCATCAGACTTGTTGAAAAAACCTTAAATACAATGCTCGACTTCTTGAACCCCAAAAGTTGGAATTTTGTTTGCCAAAACCCTTTGAGCTAACTATCAACGTCTGAAAGGTTTGAGTGGGACCTTTCTTGACTCCTGGGTAGAGACAACCAACTTGATCCTGCCATCCACCGCCCGTAGTCAACAGCTGTTCTACCATTAGCACCTAAATTTGATGTGGTTTGTTCCTTTCTCGTGTTTTCAATAAGCTTTCACCAGCGCTTCTTAGAAAGCATCTTTATCCTTGAATTTTATATCAGCACTGGGACGGGGTCGGGTGGGGGGGACTGTACAAAATGTTTCCGATTTTATTAAGTCCTTAATCTTCACGAGGACATGCGGATAATTTCCAACTTGCCTGGCAGATGTACTGCGCTGATTCGCACTCCCGCACTGCCCGCTCTGCTCGAAGTCGCGAAATGGGTAGATTTCTTCACTGGGATACTCTTTTTTTGTTTGTTAGAATATCGAGTGTGCAGTGCTGTGGTTGGTATTACTGTTGAATACAGATGTTATCAAAAAAAAATCATCAAACACCTTTGTGGCTTCATCCATCATCATCGAAATTTATCACGGTAAGTGGGCGCAGACGATCAAAAAATAAGGGTGACTCTATCAGTAGTTTTATGGGGTCCCCAGAGTTCACTTCCGAATTCTAAGGAACTGTGATCCTCGCATTTAGCACATCATCCCAAGAGTATTTAAAGAAAGAACGAGCCAAAAGGGCTTTTCATCAAGAAAGTGAAACAAGATGTTTGGATGGTCGTATAGGAGACGACAAAAGGACTTACAGCATGACAGATGCTCTTCTCCGTATAGTGGAACCCGCTTGCTAATCCTAGCGCTTGAATAATAGCCGCGGCTAGTATCGATGACGTACCAAGACCTTAAGACCCGTAGTTTAGTTTTATTTGGAGTAATGTCACCGATCACCTCTTTAGCACCTGATCCATGCGGTAGGCAAGAAGTACACTCGATTTCCATGCCCGTGGTACCGAATCGGTTCTGGAGGGTTTCCAAAAGATCGTCTTCGGGTCCACTTGGTACACCTACACAGATGAGGCAGGCACATACTAGTGCCCCTAGGTTGAAACATTTGGACTTGAGTGAGAAATTAACTTGTTTCCAAAGCTGTAAAGGCCAAGTAAAGCTTACCTGGATTACCCGGCTTGTTATATGACTCGTATATATCTTGGGAGGATGAGAGTAATACTATGGTATCCCCACATCTTACGGTAATGCCAGCATCGAAACCATGTCGTATATGACATGCTATTGGTTTCTGAAATGTAGACGTCTTCTTTTCAAAAATTGTCGAATCCTATGTGGCGTACAATTAAATGATAGTAAAAATACTTAAAGGCTGAGCTCAATTGGGTGATTACGATGTCTTAAGAATAACGCTTACCTTCCCATCTACAAGAATTGCCATATTCACAACAGCCGAAGGATTGGCGTACAAGGTAATTGGTGGAGTATCTAACCAACCACCGAAAAGATCAACCTGAAATACGAAAGCTTCAAACTTTGAATGAGTTTCACAACATAAACGACTCTTCGTCGGACTCTCATTAGTAGCAATGTTCAACTGTAAATTACTGTAATGTTTAAAGTATAGAACCACAAAGGTTATGGTCACGTGAGTCCACTAAACTCTTCAGCCTTAACTTTCAAGAGCTCGTCAAGAAACAAAATGAGATGCCCTACCTTATAGGCTCCGCCGACAGCTTGCTCTGTCGCCTATCCTCCAGTAACGGCTGTCTATACATATTATGTGAGACTAGACTTACCCTAGCCGCAGCTTCCACTGTGACGCTTTGTGGAGTAGCACGCTTTGATTCGTTCGGGATGCCAGCGAAATGCTGTAAGGAGCACCCTGTTTGTGAGTCTTAATAAATTCCGTTACTTGTCTTTTCTCGTCTTCTTCTGTACAGTCTTTTTTATCGTACTTTTAGCGATTCTATAGTCAAAACTGAAAACTTTCCATATAATTTTTGTCACTTACTCTCATTTTGCACAATTCTTAAAATTATATTTAAAAAGTATAGGTACGCTCCTGGTTTCTGTTAGTGGCTTGCCAACAAAGTCAGATAATAGTAACTAATCCGAAAAGCATTATCTAACCTTTCGGCAAATCTTCTCCACTTCGTGTTGTGTATAGATCTGTGCGGCAGCTTCCAAATGGCGTGCTAAAAAATGTAGGAAGGTAGAGGTGGTTAGTAATTACTAGTAGGCGTTCATAGTTAAAGTTGCTTCTGTAATCCTTGGTTCTGTAACGTTCTCATTTGAAAATTCTTATATGGTGGTTTCGAGCTTCTAGAACTGCGAGACTATCTTGAGGATTTCATGACGGCTTTTAGTCATCAACTTAGTCCACAGTCAAGGATGAGAAACATGTTCAACTTTGGAGCGAAAACTGCAAAGATATGAGGGAAGCCCTGATTAAATCCGTTCACGAGGGAGGCTGTTCCTTAACTGTGTGAGGACACTACACCTTTTTGGAGTGAGCAAAAAGTGAAAAAAATTTGACCGAATATTTGGAAGTATAGGACAAGTGAGTCATCGAAACACATAATGACTAACCAGCTCTTATCATTTCTGTTTCGCTTCGAAGCCATTTCTCTCTAACTGCGTGGAATAGCTCGCTTATATGATTGCCGTTGGGATCCTGCAAGAAATGTTTAGTCAATCGGATCTGATGAGCTTTCACAGAACCTAGTCATTAATGAGTAACAGTCTTTACTTGTCGAAAAAAGGTTCTTCAAGTGGATTTCTCTGTTTTCCGCCTATATTCTATCAATAGGTAACCCTTCCGAATCGTTGGAAAAAGTCAGGCCTGCTGTGGTCGACTAACTGGTCGCTCTGGGCTGATTAATTTGTTGCTTTTATGTGCCTAGCCTTTGGATGATCGTTGAAATTAAGGTGGTAATGTCCTGATCCTGAACGGTCCTGCCTTGAGGGTCGAGCCTGCAAGACAGCAACACCAACGTGGCTCAGAAATTAACTTTTCACACTCCTCACTTTTTTCATCGATTCGAAAATATGAGTGAAGGCTGGATTCGCGGCAGGACCGCTTCGTAGTCCACCTCGTCCACGAGCAAGTATGGCCAGATATTCGGCTGTCAACATCAGAGCACGAGCGCAATGAGGAATGCCTCGAACGCACACTGAAAAGAGTTCATCAGCTTCGTTCCAGAGTCATGCGCTCACTATTTAAAATAATCGTATTTGATTTACCAACACGATTCGAGTACTGCTAGTATGTCCTTCTTCATGTGGGGGTAGTTGATATTAATAGCCATCAACGTTTTCAAGAGAGCCGTTGAATATTCCTGGCTATCACTGAGAACCATGGCCGAAATACGCGACAAAACGGAGTTTTGAAGATTGACTCTAAAATTTCGTTGAAGGTCTTGATATCTGATTGGTTTTACTCTATAGAGGACACCGTATCACTTCTTGCTTTGGAAGCATGTTGCCCGAATGCTGAAGATCGCCTAGGTATTCGTAGTGAGTGAGTGGGAGGCAGTCTGAAAGATTGTATTCTCATGAAACTAATGGAGGAATCTCGGGCATCTCCTTCACTGTGGTTCTTTCTCCTTGAAAATCTCCATCGATTTGGTGAAGGGGACGGCTTAGGTGGCACATAGGGGTTAAATAGTAAAATAGAAGCCACCGGTACTTCTCCAGTGACGCGGGTGTATTTGGGGAATAGACTCTGAAAACCCATTCGCCCATCTAGTCAAGTAGGAGTGGCTGTGTTGATTCCTTTACACCTTCTGTCCTTTGCATATGCGTACGTAAGTGAAGACAGAAGGGGTTCAGCCAAAGCCTGTGTCGAGTGACTGAGAAGTAGTTGAAGAACGGCTCGGGTCTCTTCTGATGAATGAGCTCCCTGTTATCTATTTGGATAATTCCACCAACGGCTACGTTACTGTCTGGTTTGGAGCCGCTAGTTGTTTTTTGCGATCTCACATTGAAGTGAAGTAAGCTCAATTAGGCCGGTAATTGAAAATCAATTGGAATGCTAGCTTAGCTGAGCAATAAATCTCTCTGTAGTGAGTTGGCCCAAAGCCAAGTATGAATGTGAACTTTCACTCACGCGCTCTACACTTGCACAGATGAAAACGTTCCCAAATTTTTCTCCGTGATTGCTCCAATACGTCGAGATTTCTATCCGATTTATTAGCTGCCAAGTGGGTGGAGACGAACTCATCCAGTGGTAGGCAGGTGGCCATGATCAAATCGAAAAAGAGTGATAGCTGAAACGAAGTCATTTTTGAGAGTGATACTATACGAATTCTGTTTCCTGTGACTGGAGATATCGTGGATGAGGATTTATTTGAGAACGGGACATTCGAAAAGGCCTAGTGGCTTCTCATTTTCATTCTTTTACTAAGTCTGATCTACCTATCAAGTTGGGCATTGTCTCTGCCTCTTTCTTGGCCAGCAAAGTTTGGTGCTGCGTGGAAACGTGGTGGTCGCTAGCGAGCCAGCATCATTTTATTGTGTCAGGATCCTTCATATTGAACGTAGGATCCTGCAACAACCTACCGAACCTATTTCACCGTTTTGAAATGGCGACTGTGATGGCACGCGTTAAGCCATGACTTTTTGTTAATTGCCATTAAAAAAATGCCAAGGTTTCTGAAGTCGACAAACCTTCAGACCCAAAGTGCCGCTGTCAACACCGTAGTAGGTGGATCGAGATATAGGATAAACAGAATATAGCGATAAGAAACGAGTGGAAAGTGATGGAGGTAGGTAGAGGAGAGCGAGAATCACTCGTGGGTTGTCCCCGACATATTGACATCGGTAACTCAGTGACTTGACAAAGTCCTGAATTTTGCGAATTCGGAGAAGGCGGCGAATCTGCGGATATATCAGTAAGGGGTCGTGAAAAACCACCTCGTCATCGACTTCATATGTTCCATGGCTTAACGTCTGTTGACAATCTCCTTCGAAGCAGAATGCAGCTATTTCGTCAGACTTGAGATTGAATTCATTTGTTTTACCCGGTAGTTTCCACAATGTGTCCGTTCCTACAAATAAGATTGGTAGTATTAAGATATCAAAATGAATGGAACCCACAGTAAATGTGGGATGAATGATGTGTGGGACTTAAAAAATATGCTGAAGAAATACGTCCCCAGGTTCTCTTCCAATAATTTACAAGAATGGGCTGAACCTCTGTCTCACCACAAATCCACACTCCATGGTCACAATTCGCGGCTAGTTCGTTTACGTTGTGTATCGTATGAACTATCGGGTAGTCCGGCATGATCCATGGGCATTCAGCAATTTTCAGCAAAGGAAGGAAACCGGCTCCGAGAGGAAGAGATTCGTCAGGTGAACCCTGAAATCGTCGCTACGTTCGTGATTTATACAGTAGGACTTCCACAAAAAATCACTTACGAGCTGGAGTATCAGGATCTTTGATGATTCGAGTAACGATTCATTGAGTACAGAGAGCCCACGTCGAGCACAGAGATGTTCAGCCTGCGACATGATTTTCATAGAGAAAATGATGAAAAAATTTTGGTTCTTATGAGGTTACCGTGGTCAGAAGAGCGTTTAGAGCACTTCCTGCTGAACCGACGTCATCGCATGGATCGGCAACAACCAGCAGTGTTTCCGTCTCGAACAGGCCACAGTCTTGGAGGAATTGCATTTCTACAGATAAACTCTTCAAATTCAGACTTGTCATGGATGGAAAATCATCATATGGCGATCAAGATGTGCTGGAAATACTCCTTAGCTCGATTGTAGTAGAGCTCGAACTACGCGAGCCATTTATACTTGGCAAAGGTAGCGCAGCAGCAGTAAATGTCGAGCGAGTGTGACCCTTACTCATGAACCTATTGATAAGACTTTTGCTAGTTTGATGGAATCAAATGTGAAGTGGTGCCATTCCATTTACTGTGCAGTTTACATAGTCATCTAAAAAGTGCGAGCTTCAATCAAATAGATAGGATTACCTGTTCGAGCTTCCTCCACATCCTGACCGTAACGGATTGCTACGACCACTGTGTCCCATTTCATAGTGACTTTTCCATCAAGTGGAACGTGTAGGACTGATCAATCACTTGAGCCCCTCAAAGACGTTTCATCCAGCCTAAATTAGTTAGATGGTTATAAATGAGCCGTAAGATATTTTGCTAACTTATCGTGACACATGTGATATTTCACATACATATCAGTGGTAAATTTGGAAAAAAGTCATTTTAGAACTCACAGAAAAAATAATAAAAAGGAAAATAAATGGAAAATAAATCGCTGATTTGGAATGACTAAAACAGCAGATTCGCCAAACCAAAATAATTGGAAGATAGCGGCTCTATTAATACGGATTAATTTATTGGTATGCAACAGCAGAGGCATGTTTCTGATGTAGGTAGGCTGCTATACTCGAACACAGGTCATTCATGTTCTACAGTGGGCCATTCATTCTGTCTGAATTCCAAATCGCTATGTACTTGAGTGGCAGGCTAATAAAACTATTAGTTGTGTGCATTAATTTCCGCCGACGAATTCCAAGGGCCGTTGCGCGGACCATGTTAGAGGTTTGAAGGTGGAACCTGTCATGTTCTGTAAGGTAGGGTATTGGCTACCTACTTAAGGGCAGACTGATCAGTTTTCCCCAAAACCCAGTTGCTCTCAGACTGATAGGTCATGGAACGTGATGAACCGATTCCCCGGGGGGCCCTTCCCCTGCTGTTTGATTTCAAGAAAACTGGCATCGAAGCCCACCGGATGCTTCTATGGAGGACAAACTTCATCTGAACGAACCTGCTGAAATAGTTCCTCTTCACTCGAGAGCTTGCAACGAAAGCGGAATGTTTATTGCCAAAAAGTAATGCTGTGTGTGCATTTGGTGGTGGGATCAAAAGGGTGTTGTGTACTATGAGCTGCTGGGCCCGAACGAAACTGTTTCTGCTGACCGCTACGAACACCAACTTGACAGCTTGTAGGGTGCTCGCACCTAAAAGCTCACCTTAATCGCAAGAAAATATCATGAGGTGCCGCTCCACCACGAAAATAGGTGGATGACTGGATGGCCTCAAAAGATGAAGACTTATTTTAGACGCGGAGTCAACAAGATATCAGAAAGATGGCAAGAAGTTGTAGCTAACGATAGGCAATACATTTGTTAATGTACATTTAGGTTTAGTTGTGTAATAAGTATGTTTTTGCACGCGAAAAACGGCGGAAATTAATGCACACACCTAACACCTACAGAGATGAGACAATATTCAAAGTTGTGCATTTTGTCTAGGCTTTAATTGATTATTTGATCTGATTGTGAGACCAGGTCGTTGTGAGTATATGTGTGTACGTGTTGTTTTACCGGAAACAGGCGGCCCATTGGGCATACTTATGGTGGGTGGCTGGGCTTGACTCCGCCCACAGCGGGCGGAGCGTGTGCGAAATAAACGACTACTAAACGAACGACTGACCGGATATTCATAACTTCTATTTCGGCGGACCAAGAACGTTCAAGCTTGTAGGAGTAGAGGCGGTAGGGCAGGAACACTTTTGGTGTGTGGCTGGGCTGGGCTTCACTCATAGGAGCGGGACGTCCGTGAAAACTGGTAATTTGGACACGAGGCAATCAAATTTGGTACAGCCGTTTAGATTACAACACTGATGTAGACGGTAGAAGTGACTAAACTGGATCCCATCCGCTGAGTGTAGAAGGATGTAGGTGAGCTGGGTAAAATGAGCGTAATCTGGACGAATTCGTGCAGTCAAGTCGAAAAAAGGGGAATAAACCAAGTGGTCAGCTTAAACACGTGGATTGAGAGGAATTGGTTCATGACGGGCGAGGCGCTCACGAAGAGGGTCTAGCGTGTACGTGGGTGTTAGTTCGGAAATTTAAGCCTCCTGTTCTACTGTACCAGAACGTCCAAATTGAAGGGAGGTAGGCAAATGGCAAATGGTAAGTCCTAAATAACCAACAGAGATTTCAGGACCAAAATAAGACTTGATCCTGGTTTAGATTTGGGGTTTGTGAGTTGTTAGTAGATGCTAAGTGCTTATCAAGAACTAAACGATGACACTGGCGTTTACGCTGTGTATGTGGGTGGCGTATGTTGTGATATGTCAATCGATAAGTATGTAAACAACCGAAGGGCCTTGATTAAGACAGCTGTATTATGTCGAACAAAAAAGGAGTACTATCAGGAATGCAGGTCTACGAACGGGATAAAGTGAATTTATCGTATTTAGTTTTACCAAAAACTTTTTTTTTCAAATATAAGTGGTCTAGAAGTGGGAAATGTTAAAGCCAGGAACTATAGCTAATTGTCAATAATTATAAATCGCTGTTCAAATGAATATTATTTTTAACGCAGAAAATCTTCCATGGTAGAGAAAAAGTGTCTGAAATAACCAGCTGTGGACGGAACTAGACGAAGAGGAATCGATAGCAGCGATGACGTCGGACGTTAAAGCGGGGTAGCGGTGATCGTTGAAAGCACGATTTATTGAAAAGCCTCAATGTGGCATTTTATGGATTCACAAATGTAGAACTGCTTGTCTGAAAGGTAGGTATTGCTCAGTATTAGAATGGTGTTATAATATAATAACAGCTGATATAAGTAAATCACCTCATAAATGTAAAGTCACGGTCAAACTGATGTAGTATTGTAGTAGTTTGATGGCGATGGTGGTTTTGTAAAGCGAAATATGTACTTAGATTGTATTTCTTTTCTGAGAATCACCTTTCTCTTTGAAATGGTTCCATTCAGTTGGTTTAAAAAGCTATACCTGCCGTTAGATAAGGTAAAAATCAGTGGACCAATCAGTAAACCGAATGGCTTTTATTGACAATTCCCACAGGTAGTCATGACAACCTACTTTTTGATTTTTTTTATTGGGAAAAATTCAACAGCAACGCATGAGATCACGATTCCAATCCCACTAGGATAAAAATAGGTCTTGACAAAGCACGGCGATATTGGGTCCTCTCTATCCACGTTATATATCCCATACTTCGTCTACCAAATCAGGCAATGCTTAGGTTCCAGTGTTCCCTCTTTTCTAAGCAAGAGGTTTTTGATGTCTTGAATAATTTTTTCCAATGCTGATTGGATTTTTAATGAGATATGGATAATATTATTATTAGATAGAATCAGATAGAGCAATTTGTTCTTCAATCCGGCAGAACCACTGAATTGAGCAGTGCGAAAAGAGGACTTCTAGGCGAACTTCTACTTGCGAATCGGGGGGGGGGGGGGGGGGGGGTTTTGGTAGCTTTTTCGACGTTTCAACATTCAGTTTTCTCCATTTCTATCCTCAAAACTGAAGTGTGCTCCTAGCTTTTTTCCCCTCCCATTTGCGGGCAACGCATTAATTACATATTTATTCACATGTTTCAGGGGTTTTGAAGTTTAATCTATACAAAATTTCAAAATTTCCCATGAAATTTAACCTTTTGAACTAATAAATAAGCAGGAACTAGGTGGTGCGCAACAGCTTCTTCTGCAAATGCCATCTTTTTTGTGAGCGGCAGGTTTTGCTTGAGCTAAGAGGTGACGTACACATCTTCTGTGAGATACGATTTTTTTCTAGTACTTACCGTTCAATTGTCTGTACCGTCACATTGAGAAAACCAACAGAATTGTGCCTCAATCTGACAGTACTGACATAGAATCTTCCCATTTCATTCATTCTCTAGCTAGTTGTCTCGCCGTGCGCCATGTCTGATATGGATGTCTTACAATTAACTAGTTGTATGGAATAGTATGCGCTGTTCAACAATAAGGTTCGTTACTCTGAAAAGAAGGCACTATTATGTTGGGGTGCAAATTTTTCGCCAAGTTTGTCAAGATATAGTATTTATCGCCTCACATGTCATTCGTTACCCACGAAAAATTCGCGCCTCTATCCGATGGTACGCAGTCCGTCAGGAGCAGAACCACTCCTCGAGACAAAATGAAGATGATGGGTCAGATGGCACCACTTGACCAAAATCCATTGGAGCAGTAATGTGGCAAACAGCAACTATGGCCAACACTTTGGGAAATACCTCCAGAAGTTATTAGGGCCTAGCCCCTCTCTGGTCAGAAGTCTTAAGTGATCGGAAAGATACTGAGTATACTGGTACGTCATCACTGCTTTTTCAAGGTGGCATACTTTCAAGCATATGGCTCTTGACGCATATGATCACTTCGTTGCATGAAGTACCCTTCGGGGAATATTCTCTGGTCCCCACTTTATGGATTTATCAGGACGTTATGGTTTTTCTTCCATGAAGCGGCAAAGTGCGCTGCAACGATATTGCTCCAGAGTGACTATTTGTTACCATACGAAGAACTAGGTTCTCAGTCCAACTGCATCCCTAGAACGCCTATTTTGACTGTTTTCATTTGATTGATTGATTGGCTTTGACTGAAGGATTTTTGATGGGAATCCTGAGTTTTTATTTATGGTATATCTTGGCAAAATCTAGTAATTTGCGACGTTACTTTTGGAATTTTTATCGAATTGAGAGAAAAGGCAAAAGGGGAATTCAAACCTATTTTTCGGTCCGTAAGGGATCAAAAATGGGCTGGGGTTGTGGTGATGTTTTACAGTTTTATGTTGAAGCGTGACTAATTGCTCATGTTAAACCTCCCACCTGCAAATTGAGTTCTCTGAAAACCTAGCCGACATCTTAGTATCACCTGTTCCAATTATGCTCTATTTATGTTTTACAGGTGTTGATTAATTCGTGACTCAGGCCTTACCTCAGGTTATGCCAAGCTACCTGCAATAACCTCGTGTGATTGTTTATTACATGGATTTTTGCCTGTGTAGTAAACACTGAGGTAGTCGCTACTTGATCCAGGGTTCGATCGATTGATTCGGTTGGCCCTCATAGTTTGTACCCATGGAGTTTGTATGAACGAAAAAATCGTACTCGCTTGCTACCACAAGTTCCTTACTACCATGCTTAGCACTTTTCTCGCAAATTCTTAAAGAAGGATTATAAGGGGTTCTTACGTTGTGGCCTGGAATTTCGGGTAAAATACGGTTAATTGCAGTCGAAGGCGATCGATAACATGTAATTCTAGAGTATCAGTTCTTGTAGATGACTGGAAAACCCTGGCACGGAAAACACGAATGCAACATCAGCTGTCTGGCCAACGGCGTGTTGTTTCCCAAGAGTTTTTAAGTAACTGAGCCTGCCCTTAACATATGCGTTGAACCGAGGAGGTTATTTTCGTTGTGGATATTGTAAATCAACATGTTGGCATCCTTAGTGTGCAGAACTTGTCAGTAGTATATCAGTGACTGACAAGTTCGAAATTTGCACCTATTTTCTTCATATCAGGAGTAGTACCAATTAGTACGGTTGCATGGGGCGCACATACATATGCAGGGGGCTTTGAAGTGGGAATGGTTCCCACTTGGATTTGTCCTCACTATGCCCATTTTGCCGTTAACGAGAGCTACACCTAGTGTTCAGGCGTGAAATTGCCATTTCTATCTCTTCTTGACATTTGCTGAGATCTTCCAGGATGGTTATGGTTCCATCCTTTCTCCAAGAAATGAACTCAGCGCTCTCTGAGTTGCTGCCTTCCTCCGGATCCACCTAAAGAAAGACTTTTAGGTGCTGAGGGCCCATGGTCAGTTGATATTGAAGTCTCTCCGGAAGGTCAAAGAATTTGGGGATATAGTATGTCGTGCGTCACTACTCCCGCAATTCTGCGAAGAACTGGTTAAAAAGATAGATGTGGGCTTTAGCTGATAGGAAGCTTTTTCGGTAATTTCCCGTTGGGCTTCATTCATTCACTTTGTGTGAAAAGCCATCACCATCAGTCTGGTCGTACCCAATGCTGTTGTGCCCATTAAAAGCTTCACATACTTCCCAAGGATAGTTTTTGATCTTTCCTCCATTGCTGCCATCAGAAATGATTTACGGCTAGCCAGAAGTTTTTCCTACGTTAGGCCAGGGAACAGTTGTGATGCCAGCAATAGAGAAGGCTGAGGCGGCGACAGCGGTGAAGCTCATGTGCTCCCTTCACCTCAGCGCTAGCGTTTCACTTTCACTCATCACAGCTAACCAACTGACTTCTCCTCCGTTCAAGCTCACGCTCCGTGATCATTACACATGTATGTGGTCGACTTTCGTTTAGCTATTGCACAGCCGGATATTCCGCTATAAATATTTTATGCACTTCGGCTATTTCTCTGCTTTCCGGGTGCACACTTAGATACCTGCGTGGCTTCCATGGTTTCAGTATGGCCTCAGTGGTTCAGTGAATCAGTTACCGCCTGCTCTTTTGAACGGCGATGCGGCTAAGACCATTGAAAGTCATTACTTGTGCAGATAACAATGACGATATCCCTTCCGTTACCATGAAGCTTCACTTCTTTGTTACATACTTTCCTTCGTGTTCATTTAATGGTTAAAAATGTTCTGAGAATCTTTCTGATTTTGTTTTTACTAGTTCTTTATAGCTTGAACTATAGCTGCGTCCAACTCCCAAGCATATTCCTCGTGGTCCTTCATCGTGGTGTGCACACGAAAGATGTGTCGCGGTTTTACCAGTACGAGACAACTATCCATCTACTGGATCAGTTTAACAGTTGTCGTGTACCACTGAAATAATCTATCCGAAGTCAAGGAGGAGATTGTTTCAATGATTTACGACAACCATACGCGACCACTACACCTCAATCCAAAGGCCTAACTCCAAGGTGCTCGCCCATGGTGCAGCCTCAAAAAATCGGGTATGGTCAGATTCTGTAGGATACAACGGAGGCACCTATTGTGTTCCGTTGTTCCGGTGAAAGCTACAGGGAAAATCCTCACCTCCTATTTTCTAGTCGAATGACTGGCTGAAAAAGTTTAAATTGTATAAGAAAAGTCACACTGACGTATAAATGATCGTATTCTTCTGAAGCAAAAAAGGAATAGCTGATATCTCTGATAACTCGAATTTTTCCCGAGCGGAATGTTTGGAGCTCACTACCATCGATCCCCTCATTTTCAAGTCAATCTTCCTAACTATCCCATCTCTTGAATTACCACCATTACCTTTTCGTCACCGCTGCCGTCAGGGTTTTTTTAGGCCATCACACAGGCGAAAGCGTGGTGGTGACGTAGATGTTCCGAGTGCCTTCCGGCTGAGAACCCAGAGTTCTCATCTATGGATTCGAAAAACAGGTTCGCGTTGAGTGGAGTAGTCTATGGGCCGACTTTCTTTTTAGCAGGTTTTGAGCTGGCCCCGACGAAGTTGCCTAATGGAGCTCTCCTGTTCTGGAATGCCTACTCAAGCATTTGAAAGGGATTCGCTAATCACTAGAAGGGCATTCTCCACGTAGAATGAAGCACAGTGATTATTTCATCTATAATGTCGTGATTCGGGCCTGGAATTCCTGCCATTGCAGAAAATCGCTTCGCTTCTGGCTTCTTACTCATCCAAGGAACGCATCCCTTTTCAAACGTTTTTGTCTTGGTACAGATTCCCTATTGCTTCTCAAAGTAGGCATGATAAATGGCGGTGAGGCAAAATCCCACTTGACCTTTTCGTTTGGGTCTAGCCCCTTCTTCATGTCTGTCCCCAAGGATCTACCCACTTCATTTAACGACCCGTTCGGCATGCCTCTTCCATTACTAGTAGGCGGAGACGTTTCATGCTCACGCATTCACCAAATTTGTTCTCAGTTATTTTCGAACTTTGATTTCGCTGAGGCCATAATTAGTTTCTGATCCATATCGTAATCATTCAGCCTTCGAAACGCGATTTTAAATTATAATTTGGGTCCATGATCATTTTCCCTTGCGTCCTCTGACTTTGTTTCGTGCCCAACCTGTCTGGGGAAGTCTTTGCTACTTACAATAAATCATAGTGTGCAAGTACGGTAGGAGAAAATAAAGAAGGGATTCCACATTAAGTGAGCAATAACGTCGCAGTCATGTCCTGGAAACGACAGCACACCTGGGTCATAATGGAACCCAAATGTCTGAATCTTTCTCGGCCTACCACAGACCCTATTATTACCTACATACTGGGGTCAGCTGGCATTAGTAGTTATTCTCATCGAAGTAACTTGGAATCCATGCCGGGGTTTGAATGCCCGCTATTAAAATATTTTCTGGATTTGATTGGAATGTCCTATGTACGTGAATACTAGGAAACTTGTCGTCAGTTTCAATGGATCTGGGTTCCGGAGCGTAGTTTTCTCTTTGAAGCACTGAAATTTCTTGTAAGGTGACTCATGGCATTTTTGTAGCGGCATGGGAATCGTAAGCGACGTAAAGTAGTTTGAAAGAGATCTCAGTGCTGTTCCCTTGCCAGATCCGCCCACAAAGAGACGAAAACGCCTAGGGCTTGAAATGCGAAGCGTTGCACGCTGTTGATGTCGGCTTATATAAAATCTCAGAGATATGGATGGTTCTCATTTCGCCATTTAACTAGAAAACTGGGCGAGCTCATTCGAGCATCTGTTCTTTTCATCTTTAGTTTGCAGCTTCATACAATGCCGTATGCTCGTTCACCAAACGGGCGACGGCTTTTTTTCAGTTTCTTTTGCATGTTCTCTGCTGGAAGTCCATTTAATATGTGCAGTATCAGTCTCGAAAGACATTATTCACATCTGGGCTACCGTATCCACGCTCTCTTTATGAAAGTCGAATATGCAGCCGAGAAAAGTTATTGGCGACATTCCGTCACACTTCTTTCTTCATTCTTTCTTAACTTTCGCTTGAAACCTCACCGAAAGCCGAAAGTCTAGTCTGTTCTTTGCTCTACCAGACCCAGTCCTCCTTGTTCCCGAATAGCCAACAATTACGGCCCCTTCTATCTTTTTTTTCGAAGATTTCAAAGGTGAAGTTCATCAGAGACGATCCCCATTCCAAGTTATTGGTCCGCTGCTTTCCTCTTGATGGACTTCCATAGCCCCCACTATGGAAGAGGTGTCTGGCGACGAGACGGCAATAAATCATGTAGCACTGCACGAGCGGAAAGGTTCTCATTAGTCGACTTCGTGCTCTCAGCTCAAATTAGCGCCAATGGAGCAGCGCAGCCTCATGTTCTCACCCATAGTGGTGTATAAGTAATAAGTGTGCTACATTACTAGGAATTCTGAACAGAGATATTTTATTAAAATTAGTTAACCCATTAGCTATGCAGCAGTTTTCAGGAAAGAATTCAGGCACTGTGTTTAAAAAATGTCCCAGTTCATTATCCATTAACTATTAGTGACTATTTTCTACGGCGTGCATCTTAATAGGAATGACGTCAGGCAGTTAATTAAATATTCTTCCCGATTTTGGGGACCGTTCATTCCTTTTTTTTACTTTTAAGAGGGTTTCCAGTTAATTTCGTTCACAAGCTGAGACCACTGAAAATCTAAACTTGATTGAAATCTGTCCTAAAATTGACAAGCAGTTTTCACCGTGTAGTCAAATCCTTGGCCGTCTAGGGACTAACGCAAATAGAACTCATATTGCGTGTTCAACTTGTGATAGAATTATGTGGCTGAGCAAGCCCAATTGACTCCGTAGTGGTCCCCAGCATACAATATGATTTCCGTTTGTTTTTTGTTTCCTGTTTGCCGAGCATTTTGTCACAATGAATGGAAATTACTTTCAGAACGGCCCTAAACAACCAGCAGGTTTGAATCGAAAAACCCACTGAAGTTGATAATCGCTGATATTTTTAGCGTTGTTGTGTGCAGTTGTTATGATGCTTTTAGGCGAAAATCCTCTAAATAGAGTCCATAGAATTCGGGGTGGTACTCCGTTGATGGTTACGATACCCCAAAATGGCCCTCGCTAACCAAAAAAGGGACTGTTGACAAGCCTTCGGATCGCTTCTTCAGTCCTTGAACCAGTTTTAGGAACGATCCTGATCTATTAACATTATCTTCGGAAGTTGGAACGTTTTCACTTGAAAACTTCGTCTGTGGTTAATTTCTTTACGGAAAGGTCATTTTTTATATCAGAATGGGTTTTTCAGTAGGGTGTATTCAAAGAAATACTCATTAGAAGCTCGTTCATATGCAGCACCCTCGATGGGAAATTTAGCAGCTACCGTAATAGCCCTCTCTAATCGCTTGAGTATGCATAATGCTGAAATGAGCGGAAAAAAAATCCTGTGCTTTATTTTTCTCCACCCATATTCACCTAGAAAAACGGACGCAGCCATTTTAGACTTCTTATTGATTTACCTACTCTGTTGAGTTGTAAACTGAATGGGCTGTTGCTTAGAGCAACCGAATAACTAACTTTACTGCAGTAGGGTGCTTGGCGTGGGATAATGGTAGAAGCATGCTTCGCCATTTTCCATGAGTTATTCCCGGTGCTGTAATATAACCCATGGTTTTGCATAAGTCATAGTTAAGATGGTCTCCCAATGAGCTTAATTGTATTTGTAGTGCTTGGGGTTAGAGTATTTTCACTTTTTTCGCATCATCGCAAGCATCTATCGCCCTGCCTTATCCACCTAAGTTTAGATTTTGAATCTGGAATCCCACTCATAAGGTCCTACGAAGCCTGATCAATTACAATCATCGTTTAACTGAGATCTTCATGCAATGCATACTTTCACCATTACATAGTAGGTGTCAAAGCTCTCGTGCTACCAAAAAATTCTTATCTATCTCATGATTATTACCTTCTGACTCCTCCCAATTTCGGCTACATTTCAACTACCTTGTATCCTATTGAGATCCCCATAAGAAACCAGAGTGCTGAGGCTCTCCTGTCAACGATAACTTCGTTGAATAAATCTATGAGGTCCTTTTATTCTGTTGATTTGTATTTACTACTTCTAACCCTTTCGCACCACTGGATAATCCTTCCACCCCTTACATCAATGTAGGGAGAGCAATGATCAGTGATTCGCTGTAGTTTTTCATAGACGGCTTGTTTTGCTAGTTCGACTCTCCCCTAGGGAATTACGTACGTTCTCAGATAAGCTAGTCAACTTCAAGGGTGCATGCATTTAAATAATGTAATGAAATTTGAGGAATATGATAGTAATGCGGTTCAAAAATATGATTTGTTATAAATATGCTTATAATATAACCTGATTTAATTTAGTTTGATGTAACAAGATATGGTAGTTGACGATAACTATTATTATGCTTTTCATCGAAAATTATCTGAAGCTCTAAAAAATGGCTTCTAACTCAAATAAATTCCTTTGAAAACCGGATGTCTTGAAAGCAACAGTATTCGTAGGACTCTAAATGTAGGGAACCTTTCTTTCAGCTTACATGAAGGGAGAATTTCGACCTTGTTCGGAATTATTAGGGACTGTGACGGCTCGCAAACGAATAATTGCTTTCTAGAAAGCGAGATATTTTGGTGGGAGAATTTTATATTTAGGCTTATACTTTGTGTGCTCGCCTCCTGTATGTGGGTAGAGGGTCTTTTCACCATGACTGTTACTATCGTTTTCGCTCAACCTAGCCCCGTTCTATTCCTCCTACAGGGTTAGTCAGTTGTCATCACATTCGTCGATGGGCACGAAAAATCTTTTCCCATTAACGGCTTCCACTTTCCATGCATGCCCTTGTATGGGTCAGGTGCACAAGGTACAAAAAAGTCATATACTAAAAAGCCACTACAATTTCGAACAAAGCCGCCTGTGTGGGTGTATCATGGGAACCTTGTAGGCGTGAGCTCGTGACCCATGCAATGACTATCGAGAGCCCACTAATGATAGAGCCACTGCTTTTATCTTTTCAGAGGAGTTATACCAATTAGTCAGCCTAGGAGAGATGGAAGGCTTGTTGAATCCGCTCATTCCGGCTCTGAGATTCGATCCCTGGACCATAAATAAGGTAGCCCGACGCTTAGCTCGCTCAGAACTCTCCACTCAAAAGATAAAGCTGGTAGTTCAAAGCCAAGAGCTGCTCCCATATGTCGAGCGTAGGTGCGTAGTATGGATTGTTGCCAAGTTGTTATGCTCGAGTTCCCTCGACGGCCCGTGAATGCCTTTTCCGTTTGTGCTGTCACTGGTTGACTACTGCCTGCAAAGCAATTTAACAGCCGTCGTGCCTTAGACAACGCCCTGCAGTGAGCTGACTTCTTTATCTCCTTTGTTTTTGCTTTCTCGACGCAGTAACAACAATTGTTGTTTTTTCCTTCCAACAAGCCCAAAACATAGAAATAGTAGTTTGCTGGTAGCTATTTCCAGCAGTTGGCCATGCTTCTGCAAATAAGCGCCCAATAGAGTTCTTCTCAAGTTTTCGATGAGAATTTTAACGAGGTAGGTGAGCCCAGAGAAATAGCAGCCAGAAGAATAATAGTAGATGTGGTGTTGTACAATCCTTCAGGATGCGCCATGACTATCTACTGATTTTGGATTGGAAAGGTCGAATCTGCATTTTTTTCTGTGCTAGCAAGCTGTTGGTCGAGTCTCTACCCTGCCTTCCCGAATATTATACTAACGATGTCCGGAAAGCCTCGATTAGGACATGACCAACAGATGATACTATTGGCAGACATGGTCGGGACTGACTGGAAGCCTTTGTAGAGACAGGGTTGGATTGATTCAGAAGGAATTCGGTTCTTTTGCGTGCTTAACGGCTGAGGCTCGCCATGAAAAATTTACGGCTTTCACTTTGCTCTTTTTGCGTTTTAAAAAACCAGGTGAGCTGAATTTTTGTTCTTTGGAGGTGTTTTCGAGATTTTCGTCGTAATGAAAATCAATTTATTTATTCTTATAAGTATAGTATAGTATAAGTAAAATATAATGGAATTCCTCGTCGTGTTGCGCAAGTTTTCCTTCTGAAGCTGCTCCCTTCGGTCTGTTATGGATGAAGTCTTCCAGCTTCCGACAACACAGCACATTCCCCGTGCTCCTTCCTCAGTGCGACTGAAGATGTTTGATTCCTAAAGAGCTCAACCTATTCGTCTAGGAAAAACACTTGTGGGAACTCCAAACTACATAAGATTTAGGCAAGTAAGTAGGAATTGCCTTGAGGTAGAGACGCTCTGCAGGGTAAACAGAGCTATTTGGAGACTGAACCGCTGGCAATAACGTTCCTCCATTAATCCCAATCGTACTTCCATAGATGGATGTTTGTGACCGCTGAGGTATTGGATATTTATGGCCTATAAATATGTGCGATTGTCCACTTCCAGTTATGTAATGAGGGCATGTCAAGTGCTGTCGCTACTACTTCAAGAGCTCACAGATCAATCTGAATTCCGAAAAATTCTCAAGTTCTTGGTTCAAGTTAAGGCTTAGTTACGACAAGATCTTTATCCTACCGACTTCCGTCAACTGATCCCATATTGGTATACGAAAGAAGAAATTCTGACTTGTGAATAGTCTCCATATCACAAGTCAGTTTAGTGAGCCATCTATAAGTCACCACGATTCTTAGTGAGGGTAGAAAGCATGGCGCACTATGAAGATGAGGATCATCGAAGGTATGTATTTATATATATTTATATAATCTCATGTCTTGCATTATATTGTTTTTCCAAAGGATATTCGGATGCTCTTCACCTGAGTACTCTGAATTTCGTAAAGATAAGCATAGTTCCACACCAGCCGAGGAAAACATTAATGTTGATATGCCAATTTGCTATATTTCTGAAGCACTTTCTATTTGTATGAGTAGCCTCGGGCTGTTTGAGTAGCCTTGGGTTGGTGCTGAATCGCGTCATTTAAAAATGTGAAAACAACTAGAGTAGTAGCAGAGAACATGAAGTGGCTAGTGCCTTCAACTTTATTTGATTCGAGGCTAATATACTTTGCTACCAAATTGCCCAGTTCCGTCAACATGGCCGTCGGAGAAAATATTTAGGACTTGGAAAGAAGCCAGAACGAGCGAACTTACATGGGGAAGGGTGGTCAGCAGGAGAAATTCGCTTTTTGACTTTTCTGCCAGCTGAATCAGGCAACGCTGGTGTTTTCAAATTTTAGGGTCAAAGAACAGCAGTTGTAATTCTAGTGTGGTGACGGGTAAGAATAGTGGCATCCAGACGAAGGGGCACCCACACCCTGCGCATGAAGAGCGGGTACATGTAGTTGAGGTTGTCTGACTTATCGCATGGAATCGCAGTTGGACTCAGCTGGGAGTATGAATGATATGACAAGTTCTTTCAAAGGACATCGCATGTCATTGTAAAGGCCCATTCAAACCCAAATAGGATTCCAAATCGATGTCGACTGCGGTGGCGCACTCCAAATCAAGATCAATAAACGTCAACAGCTTTTTTTGATACTAGAATTTTGATAATCATTTGAATCAAATTCTTATTCAAAAACCGTATTAGTCTAAATACGCTGCTATTTTAAGCCCAGAAGGATGCGCGACGACGGTTCTTTGGTGTTTCAATTGGAAGGGGCTCTGTAGAAGGACGGACGGACGGACGAAAAGGGCAATGACGAGAATGAAGTAAAAAAATACCCTAGAAGGGCTCATATTGCAGATCGTCGGATGTGCAGCATCAATTTAATTCGGGCTTCGGCATACTTAAAAGAAGAACGAGACGTTTTTCCGAAAAGCCGTCCCTTGGTACTTTATAGTTCGTACGTAACTCTTCAGAACCTTACTTCTTTTTTTAGACAGACCTAACTTTATTAGCGAGCATAGGAAGCTCATAGAGAAGCCCACACAGTAGCCCACATACCCATATAGAGTAGTTCTCCTAGAACCCTTGACAGCAGTTCTATGAAGGCTCATTGTAGTTTTGATGGAACTAGAACATTAATGCAACTCTCGAGTAGTTGTCCTTCTCTGAAACTATCGTCCTTGATAGATTCTCCCCTGTGCATCTATGCATTTTATATTTCCTCTCTTCTTCTGGACCTTCTTTCATCGCTAACTAGTTATTGATCGTTCTTTAGAATTCCAGACTCTGTACTCTTTCCGTTTCCTATTTAAATATCAAAGTCAAAAAATTTAGTTCGACTTCCATCTCTCCCTTTGATGGGCTTCCTGTCGCCTTCCCTCCTCCTTTCCCCCTGTCATTCAGTTTCCCTACCAGTTCCTAGTAAGCAGTTTTCGTGATCCACTGCTTCCTGCTACCAAGTGTAAGAATAGGGCTACGAAGTCCAGCAATTATTGTTCATATTGCTGTTGTCAAAAGACAAGTATGAATATAGCATGAGCTTACGGTAGGCCCTAACTATCGAACTGATGAAGCTTATAGCCAAAATGGGTCTTCATTCTGGCATAAGCCACGCTTTCAGCCCTAATTCAAATTTATGTTGACTTTTGGAGCTCTAGAATTGGCCTGGAAAGTGATTTGGACCGCTAGTCGTCGTTTTAAGCATGAGTTACTGTTGATGTCCAACCAAGCGAGTTTGATAACAGTTAGGTGGGCGAGGGGATTGGAGATTCCGTCTGCATTGGCAGATTTATTTAGGAACTGGGTTATTAAAGTTTTCTTATGGGCGACGTGCTTAATAATAAATATGTATCTGAATAAATTTTCACCCACTTGCAGCCTTACATAGTGCAAAACAAGTTGTTGGATAGAGGCTGAGCTGTAAACCAAACTCGCCGACCTTCTTTTTGGGAGAGTACTTATTCGCATGGATACAGTATTGTGCTGTCTTGCCAACCTGTGTTACAAGGATAACCGCTCGAATGTTCCTACGGCTCTGACTGAGAGTCTAATGCATGGCGCAACTCTCAGAAGAAAATCACCTCTGCTAAGAGTGTTACTCTTCTCTCTTATTCACTCAAGACGCACTTAAAGATAGCTGATAGTAGTGCTTTTGCAAAAAATCTTGAAAACCACTGAATTGTGATTGTCGTTGAAATGACTTGATCGTACGTCTAACGTAGTACGCTGATTCGGGACCGCCCTCTTCTCGCCATTGCCTCTATGAATAAACGAATCTCCATTTCCAGACCACGCCCCATCGAAGCCGGGCAGCAGTCGAACTGGGAGCGGCTCGTCTCGTCGCCCCCCGTCACCGTCGATGCTTCATCTGTTGCTGCTTCGTTGACGACATCAGATCGTGTAGGATCGCCACGGCATCTCCCGTTGTCGCCGACGTCGCCGTCGTTTTTTGATGGATCCAGACGCACGCAATATCTTCTTTCTAGGACTTGGAATCCTATTCGGATGGATGATCATTATTCTTATTTGCGCATCGCCTCAGGTATCCTTTCGAGATTCATTCGGAATTAACCATTTAGTTTTCTTCACCGGTTGAAACTATGCACGTTCTGAATGTCCCTTGAGGGCTGTTCTCGTCTATCTATTAATACTCTTCTTTCTTAGAAGGATACTCAAGAACTTTCTCAGCTATGAATGAGCTAGATTCTGGAGGTTAGTGGTAAATTTCGCAGATGCTGAGGCGAGACTAGAAAATAGAGTTCGTTTTTCATTTACCTCATTATATTCCATGGCTACCAGCGCTCGCCTCGTCGGTATGCTAGTGCTCAGCTGCGGACTGCATTGCGAAGATCTAATAACCACAAAATGGATTGAGCCGTTGGTTAAGCCCTACACAGCTCCGCGAGTAACCCAATTTCCCTTTCGTCCCGTTCGAGTGCTGCTTCATGTGGGAGGAACCTCTTCTCCGAATGGGGGATCGACAACTAATGCTTGGCTATGTGTGAGTGGTCCTGACCATTTACTGAATAGTTCAGTGAATTCGGATGAGTAAAGCTCTGCACTTTCTGCCATCACCTTTTGTCAGAATAGTTTTCCAAATGTTCCTTGGGTATAACTACCCGTAAGAGTGTTGTAGATGTATTCCCTTAGGTGGACGGGACATCTTAAAAGCACTTTGGGAGAAATATTGTTCCCTAAGGGTAAAAACGACAAAAACTTTGATTTTTCTGAAAACAAGATCCTCAAGTAGCCAAAAGGTTGAGCTGGATTGTCATGAAGGGAGGGATGAGAAGTGGAACAAAGAGTGCAGTGCACTCCATGGCAGCCACGTGAGGACAACTATACTCAAAATGCTATTTTATCACAGAATCTACTGAAAAGAGCATGGGGGAGCGTACGTAAAGACGTGAGTGGTAAAATTCTGGGCACGAGGTGTACCAGCTCAATTCCCTCCCCCAAGTCGTGCTCAGAAAGTAGTGTCAGATCTCAGTAGTTCACTGACTCGGTCAGGTTGATCGTGTTTGGTTGTAAAGGGTGTCACTGACTTGAAGATGGTGGAGACTTTCACTTTCATGTGACTCGACAGAGTAGGAGGGACTTGCTTTAGAGGGCGGAGTTTGTTCATCTTCCGCAGGATGAAAATGAATCGCCGCTACTCGATGTTCATTTACATGTTGCCTTTAGTGTTTTTTTCATCAAAAAATCGTTCCTAAGACTATACTGGCCCTGGGCTCTGAGTAGTAATGAGACTTTGGTAGTCCGTTCCCTGAAGTCTCATTCTCCTAATTCGATTTCTTAGCAAGCAGACAAATCCATTGGGTAGCTACCTCCTCGAGGCAATGATTACGAATTCACTGAGAAAAATGTCCTTTGTTGATATAACTTTTCTTTTGGATTCGAGAAGGTGCTGTCGTATGTCCGACGTTGATGAATGCATATGCCCACGTACTGAATAAAACACACTGACCATACGTGCGTCACAGACATTGATTAATGTTTGATTACATTGTCACCTTTTTATTGTCTATGGGCAGAATTTCGTTCTAAGAAGAGCTCTGGATTATTTTAATCAACTATTTACTATTGAAATATGAGAGCAGAGAAGTCGGCGGTGTCCTTCTTCCAAGTAAATATGACTAATAAGTACAAACAAATAGAATTAATAGGGGCAAGAATAGTTCGTGGGATTGTCGTACTCAACTTTCTACCCTCCATTCTCAGTCCGTTTATAGTTAACTTCTTAGGGGATTTCTCTCTTTGACACGACAAGCGTAAAAAGGTATAAACGCCAGGTATCTGTTCTTACATATCTAGGTGATCCTAGGGCATCTACCTCTAACCTGAAAGGCAAACCCTTCCAAGCAAGGAAATAATTTCTAGGTACTGTCTTTGGGTCCACCGAGAGCTTTTCCCTGAGTCTATCTTTCGTACTGTTAGCCTGCTTTCTCCAATATGACCCTGAATCTTCCCAAATCCAGCTTCCAGGCTTCGAGCGAATTGAACTTTTAGTTCCTTTTTTTCCTTTCCGTCTGTGAGAATCTCGACATGCTGGTAGACTAGACAGCAGAACCAATAGTTTTTTCTCACAAGATGCCTAAAAACCTCGCTATCTGGAATGAAAACTTCTTTCTGATTGACATTATAAGTTTTCCGAAACCTGTATGTGAGTTTCTTCTTTGAAGCTTTGATAGAAAGCTCTCCTCCCTGGCCACTTGTCGTCTTCGGTTTCTGCTCTTCCGAAATAATTTGGTCTCCTGGAACGTTTTTCGCTTGATTCCTATCCGTGAAGATGCGAGATGCCTTCGGAAGAAGTGCACTCACTGAGCACTGCAATGAGGGTGCCTTAACGCGTGATTTCCGCCTCAGCGCTCACGCTCTCATTACCTCGTGCCTCGATGGCTACGACGAGTGTATAGTCCAGGAACGGCGAAAGGGCGGTTTGTTACATCTCAAACACGAAAAAGGGACCCAATGAGTCAAAACAATATAGGCCAATTAATTTGACTCGTTTGACAAAGCAGTACTATCCATGTAAGTCTTATGTAAATACAGCGGCTTTTTTTAGCCCTAATTGTTTATATCCCAAGAAGGCACACATCGCCTGAGCCGTTGTTTATTCAATTACTTCGAGCCGAAACGCTTGAATGAGCACGGCCGATTCGTCATTTTCTTGGTGTAGGGAGCTATGAAGAAACTCATCATTTGAGGGATTAACGTTGGATCCAATTCCGTAACGTCGAACGAATGCGAAACCAACGAAGCCATTTTCCGTTCGATGAATTCAAATGGTCTCAAGGGGCATTGAATGCCGTCCATCAAATGCACACCCGCAAATCGTGTACCACAAACACTGTGATTTGACAAAAAACGCTGTTATTTATAGCCTAAGGTTATAGCCTTAGAAAAACGGGGCGTCCCAAACATAGCATTTGCTGTTGCGGTTTAGGGAACACCCTCGAGGGAATCAAGGTTCCATGTCGTGTAAAGGTATGGTTGGCGGGGTAATCCGAAGGCAGTGTAGTGCCGATGGGCGCACTATCACATGCATTGTCCGGAGATCGAATCCCGCTCCTTACCCGCACAAGCCAATCAGACCCTCCACCCTTCCGGGTCGGCTTCCGGTTGAGACTCGCTCGAGAAGGTAAGAAAAAGGGCTTGTACCGGCTAGTGACCGTAGCTCATTGTCTTGGCCATATACACACCCAACGTACCACTACGACTCTGAATAGAAGTGGAATGCGAGGTGCATCTAAAAAGCGGCATTGATCAACGACGGAAAATTTTTGACTTTATTTATTGGTTATGGTAAAGAAGCGGCACTTTGAAAAGCATTTGTCTGGTAAATTATTGCCTCCGAAGAAGCTGAGCAAAATGCTGGGCGATTCGAAAAGTGCACATCTATTGCTATAATCTCAGACTTTACTTATGCTCAGTTCAGATCTAGGCCCGGATCTCACTCGCAAAAGGTGTACTCACGTAAGCGTGCATATCGGGTATATCCTAGAGGTATCTATATATCTCTGTATGTATATCTCTTAATGCCCAGTCCTTCCACGAGCGAGGGCGATAGGATACTTCCTGATTTTAGACGTGGTGTGGGCGTCTATGGGGTAGGAAGGTGGTCTTTGATACAACTAAGAGCTTTCCAGAGGGCAAACTGGTTGAGTAAAGTCAATACTTAATAGTAGTATCCGTGGGATTATAGCCACAGCATTGATGGCTGTAATTTGTTGAGTTCAGTAAGACCGAGACAAATGGAAGCGATAATTTTCATCGAATGGATCACGGAATCCTTAACGACCTCATCTCTGGCTATTCTATGGCTGCTGCCTTCACTCCAAAACTTTCCTGATTAGATCTTTTGGTTTAAAATAGAATCAAAGGTCCCTGGAACAACCCACGCAACCACAGACATTTTATGAAGATTCTACTAATTCGGGAGTATTCATCCAAACGGCATCGATTGTTGATATCTAATCGGAAGTACTATGGAGACCAAAAAATATTCATCAGCTATCTTCGCAAATTGCTCGCGTGCCTCCAAAGTAGTTAAGTAGTGCTCGTTTTGCCACCCAGACAGTCGTTAAACTAGATAAATGAGTTCCGAGAAGCCTATCGCACTCCTGTGAGTCACGCTCGAAAGCAAAACATGTATTCCTTCATGTACAAAGTCAAAGCGGAATTCTTAGTATGAAAACTTGATTTCCTGCGTGAAAAGAGGAGGGACGGGAGAGGGCGAGGGGTTTTTTCGGCTCTTGCAATGGGATGTCCTGGAGTTGAAACTCAAAAGGGCAGTAATGTTGTTAGTTGGGAAGCTCATTGCTGTAGCTCTTTATTACAAAAACATGTCCACCACTTAGTTTCATCTTCTCAGGAATGGGACTCCACCAATTCTCTTCACCCAAATGCTGCAGTCGGTAATGATCTGTTCTGCAATTAGCTAAACCGAATTTTCTAGACGAGAGAAGTCTCTTTTTTCAAATGGCCATTTAAAAACTTCAAATCCTGTTCTAATCAGACCTGGATTCAGGCTCACTTGAACTAGTCTTAGCAATGCGCTATCGAACTGTAAATGGGTCGTACCTGGAGGACCGGAATAAAGCGCCATCTGTTCCAATATTTTAACGACCCTGTACCTTGTTGTTTATGTTTGTATTTGTTTACACTCATATGCATATTCACTTTCTCTCACTCCAGTCCTTTTTTGCAAAAAAAACGATATGCATAGAACAACTCTGGGTTTTCCAGAATTATGTAGGGTTGTTGATTGAACTCTAAAGGTCTGAAATGCCTGTCTTCTGTGGTACCTAAGATGGTTAGTCGAAACCATGTGAAGCTCATTTTGGAAACTCCAGTCTGAGCTTATTCCGAGTAGGTGTCTGCAGTCGTTTGCTCAGTCCGAGAGCTCATAATCGCCCACCTCATTTAATTATTCCAGCACTTTGTCTACTTCTCCTACCGTAATCCACTGAGAGGTCTTTTCTCTTAATCAGCCATTTCTCCGTGAAGTGTCCTTTTCCAGTGCCAATAATCATCCCATTACTTTCTCATCAGTCACTTTCAACGCTATATGGAGCAATCTTCCCTCCAAAGAAAGGTCGCCCAACTTGTGATTATTTTCGGGTCCGAAGTCGCAGTTTTTGGGCATGTCACTCCTGACGAACAGGACTGATTGAATGAATTTAGTCTTTGAACCATTTGTGTGTCCAACTGGTCGGAAAAGTTGAGCTGCTGGGAAGATGATATCATATTTTTTAAGTATAAAAGATGAGAAAATATCATGGAGTCGTTTTTCTCAATAAACACCCCAGCGAGACTCTTGTGTGTACCGAGACGGGTATCTACCGGATCGGGTTGGAGTTGGGTTACGATGAAGTGTTTGGTGACCATTATAAGGCAGAGGTGGTTATGCATAAATCTGTAATTGAGAAAATATACTCATCTGGCTTCCAGGCTCCCTACTGCCGCATCCCCTACCATCATGCCAACCTCTTTTACAGTACTGGTCACATTGCTAGCCCATCTTACCATGTACTGAATGAGAACGGGATTGGAAGTGGCTATATTTTGGTACGCAGTATCCGAATTACACGAACTCCATAGCTCATCTTAGAGTGCGCCGCGTACTCTACATCTGCTCAAAATTGTGATGAAGTCTGAATTAGAAATTTGATCAAGATAACAGTATGCAAAGGATAGCCAATAAGAAAGAAGGGTCAGTCCATTCTCCCAAACAAACTTGATAACTATAAAGTCTCTTCGAAGGATTGTAGGATTGATGGGTTCGCTTGGAAGGTTTGCTCAGGTTTGGCCTGGATTAATGCTCAATTTGGGATCCGTTTCCCTGGTGTGCTAGTGGCGCCATTCACCACTATACTACCTTTATACTAAAAGTGGAATTCCTTTGTCAAATGGAAACAAACATGACAAGTGTGGTCTCATATAAATATTTCTCTTAGGAAAACAGCTAAGAATACAATTCTAAATCAACAGCGTGGAATTGAATCGGTCTATAGAGGGCCAGAGGTAAACGGATATTCATGGAATGAAGTAGATACTTTTTTAGCGCTTTCCCGTCTGCACCAGTCACTTATGGGTTTCCATGTGAGTGGCCACTGAATGGCAGTTTCTCTTCAATTTCTTCTGTCTCGCAGCAGCAGCAGCAGCAGTCCGCATTTGACTGCCTCGGGCACTGCTGATCAATAGTCGCACTCGCTGAGCCTCCTTGACTTGACTAGTTTTCTCATTTTCAATTCCTATGCATTCTCATGTGAGTAATTGCCTTCTGAACTCAATTTTGGGATGACTTACGTCTGCCAGACTGGAGCCGAGCGGTTCCTTCTTGAATCGTGTCTGCATAGAGCAACGTGAGCATATCTATGTGGTTTGTGGTTTGTAGCGGCCATGGGGCTCTCGACATCATAGGGTACTAAGATCGGTGATTCAATCTCTACGCAAGGTTATTATTAAAGTTTATGAGCTGAGGTTATGTGAAATAAGCTTTTCGGGAGTCTTCCATAGATTCACTGGTAAGGTAGAGGCCGAGATAGGGGTGTGCAGCGGAAGCCCTGGTCCATTAACAGGGCTCGGTGTACTTAATAGTTGTCCTGAATGGTTAACGCATCGGGGTTTCACCGTCTTCACATTCTTCCCTTTTGTTCATCCTGTAGAGGTCTTAAGTGGTGCCTCCTTCGCGCGTAGGAGCCCGATCTGATTCACTCATAACGATCATATTAGCTCATAAAAGCGACGGATTACTATGTTGAGATTTTTCTCAAATATGGGTATGCTTTTCACGGGCGGTCTTAAGCCGAACATAACGGGTCGTATGGTTCCGAACGTTGTTTTTAATCATCGGCATGTCTGTTTATTATTGTACAGTTTAGCAAGTACTGAAAAATAGGGCCGGCCAGTTTGAACAATCATAAGGTCGCAGGTAGTGATCACTAAAGAAGACCCTTTCAAAAAGGTGTAACCCCTTATGAAGTGAATCCCAAGTTGACTTGTTTTCTTGATGGTTGTGACAGCTCGATCCTAGGGAGTTATTCAGGGTCTGCTTAGTCCTGTACTGCCTACTGGTCTTCGATCTCCTGCCAAAATCGCTTTTCTTTTATACTGACGTTTACTGCTTTATTCGCGATCAGTTGAGGTATTGAGCCTTGTACATGACTACTTCCCAAAGTACAGCAGTGGGTTCATGAAGGGGTTTACGTGCTCAACGAGGTTGAGGCTCCATCTGGTTGTGTAGTCTGTTGGAAGGATAGGTCATTGGGCCTGTGTTTCCATAGGCGATCATTATCTTCGCTAGCTTTGAAGTTTTTTTTATAAGACCAGAGAGAATTCATTTCCATAGACGTCATTGAAAAGGAGCACGAGTTGCGATAGCGATGGAGTGATCGCTCGGATATAAAGTGCATAGATGGAACCCAGATGCGGATTAGATATAAGTCAGTGTGGTTGTTTCTCGGGGAATCCTCAGCGCTAATCTGAATTAATCCGATATCGCTAATTATATTTCTTTGGATTTGTCTTTTTTTTATGTAATATAAGCCCTATCCCTCTACATAGCTGAAGCTCTCCGTTCTCGTTCAATCATTACTCTCCCGTCATTCGAAGCTGTAAAATTACATTCCTTTATTTGAAATCTCGAGAAGACCCTAAAAACGCTAACCGGAAAATGGAAATCAATTTCGAATGGGAGGTCGCTGCTGTAGCTGCTGTTGAACAGCTATCATTCCTCCTTCGCGGAAATGACTATACTATTCTCAACTTTTTCATCCTTTTCGAAGTATTCATTAGGAGGCTTAACTAGGGTACATGTGGCAGGAATTGACCGTAAGGAATGAAAACTATTGCCCAATGGCAAGCTGACAGCGAGAAAAACTGACAAAAAAGAAAAAATAAAATATATAATCCTTATTAATCATCTCCATTTTAAACATTGTGCTAATTGTGTGACTGAAGTGTTTACTGTATTCCTCAGCTGACATTACTGTATACACCGTGTAAATGCGTCAGAAGGTTGCTTGATACACCTACAGGCTTGCATCTTTGTCGTTAGTGGCTGTTTGAAGCGGAATTTGACCCCTTACCACCGTTAGGGGATTTCAGTGTTGGAATAATTCTCGTTGGTGGGCCATAAGGGCCACAAGAGAAAGCAACCATTGACTTCAGATCGGCCATTAGTGTGCAATCGGAGGTTGCTGGCGCTGAGTAGGTTTTTCTGAACCACTGCAGCGGATACCATTGACCTTTCTAGAGCTCATTCTACGAATGGCTCACTAATGAATACCAAGGGCGGCTACCTATTACTTTTACTCCTTGACGAATGAATTGCTTTGAAGGAATGCCGAATATAATGTACATATTTATGTAGTGCCTGCTTTCCAATAGTAATTGGACAAAAAATACATCCAACTACTCCTAGGCTCCATATGAGAGTCAGACACATGGCGCATGCCTTTTCTGTCGACTCCAGCCTATCATTTTATGCTTTGACCAGCAGTATTTATTCAATGCTGTTCTCTTCACTTCTTTCACTTGTAAATCCTCTAGTAGAGTGCTCAATTTTCAGCTATTTCGTGATTTGATCGCACGAGGATGCTGCTCGCGTTCGGCCCGAAAACAACGAGCCGAAAAGATCCGTAAGGTAAGCTGCCTTCCTGACGTGAACATTACACATCGTAGTCTGTCATGATAGCTTCATGGTGAAATATTTTCTCCTCAGGCTGAGGCCCGAGTGATCGCAACCCGTGCGCTGGCCCAGAAACCTAACGCTTTTCTACTTGGACAAGTGATGGCAATCAGCAGCTTGTCGTCGGAATTGGTACGTTTCTCCTACTCTTAAATACACTTCTTTTGTCATTTTTGTCATGAAATCTGAGGGGCAGTACCTATGTGGTGGGCGGGGCTTGTAAGAGGTTCCTGGATGACCTGGTGTAAATTCCCGGTCACTATAGCTCAATTTTTGATATTAGGAGAAAAATCTCACTTTCACCCCTTCAATTGGTTTGGGATAGTTACTTGATCTACTTGACCATATTACTTTACTGAGTTTCAGTACCGTATTTCAGGTTCGAGTTGGATCCGTGAAATTGGCTTTAGAAGAATGTGATGAAGAACAACTTGAAGAGCCGGGACCATCGACTGCCTGATGATTTCCAAGCCGTCCGCATAGCCTAAACAGCCGATGTATTCGGTAACAAATCAACTTCTTCCTATCACTTATCGTACTCCCATCCCTCGATGTATCACTTTGGCGCAGTATCACATCACAAATATTCTCTTATTCGTACATTACAAAGTCAACCGGAAGTTCATTCTCGAAAATACAGTCACTTCTCTCTGCTTTTGCCCATTCAAATGCCTCAAAATGTCAAAGTCTCATTGTTGCTTCTTCAGACTCGGGGCATAGTCGTTCCCCGACTGAGATTGCTACTTCCAGTTGATGTATGTTCACTTATCATTCTTCTGCTCAAGCAGTGTTGAAAGTCACACGTGTTTATATCGTGTAAATAAATGGTTGCAATATTGTTTCTGTTATTTTAATTGAGGTTCTTAAGAAAGGGCCACACAGCACCCTACGAGCTGCGAATTGTTATGGGCGGTTTCCGCGCTCCAATACAGGCTTCTCTTTGCGCGCCAACACGGGGCATTCGAATCCGTGGAAGATCGCCTGAGTGGATCGTTCTTGTTCGCTTTTCCCTCTATTCAGTTCTTTTTGAATTTGTTTGTCACGTTGTGTCTCTTTCTGATTTTCTTCTTGCTATTGTTTTTATTTCCTTACGTCAGTATGGGCAGGAAGATCTTTATTGCAATTGATACTTGCGCTATTCTAATTTTTAAAATTCTTAACGTGCATGGATAGGAAGTTTCCTGGAATTTTAAAGATTTTGATGGGAGCACAGTAGTAGTAAGCCATCTGGCTGCTCCTTTTTCAAAGGCAAGTTTTTTTTGAAAGCCTATATGAACTGCAATATCTTCAGTTTTGGGTTACCTTACCGCCAGGGAATGTACCCGCTGCTCGACTTTTGCATGTGAAACAGAAGTCGTCTAATAAAAAAACCGTATCTGATCTTATTCTAATGTTTGGAGAGTAAGTTTGTCGCGGTCCGAGTAACAGAAGAGTTGTATACTGGCAGTAGCTATCGTAGCCCGTTTCTCAACTTCCTCACATCTGCTCAATTGTTCATGCTCTGGAGAATCCTTTGCAGGAATGGGCAACATTATTTGATATCAAATGTCTACGTAATATGTTATCAAATGCAGGGAATGGATTCGACAAAAAAAAAACGGGCGTGAGCTATGATCAATTCGAAAGGGAGTGCGCCCTTTTTTGTTAACTTTTGGTTAAGCAACTTAGAATATAAAAAATATGGTCATTGCATGGTCTTCAACTGCTGATGCAATCTGTTAATTTAGTAATCTTTGGGCTTGTTGCTTCGAGGATCGGTAGAGACCAAGAATTCGTAAGGCATTTTCTACCATCATCTTGAAGATTTTGAGCATGATTCAAGAGTCACCAGCATTCTGTGGGTGGGTTAACCATAGGTAGCTCCTATTGTCGATTATGTAGAGTTGTGAATCCACTGTTCATTTGAATTGAAGCGGAACACAATGCGTCTATCCCGTTGCCAGTTGTGAGAGTCTCAGATTAGAGCCTGAATAGTGGTGTGGCAGAGAAGAAGAATTCATAATGAATGCCCCTCTGAAGGGCGGGTTTCACCTCGCGGCCATACCAGCGAATTATTTGTATCGTGACGAAAATCATTGAGAACACCTGTTCTTCATGATTTAGCGTCAGAACTTTTACGAACCGTTGGTTGCAGTATTCGCACTTTTGGTTCCCCCATGAGAATAAAATGTGTATCTAGATTGTGAAGAAAAACAACCAAGTCCATACAATTGGGTTTAGGAGGTTGTTCTTAGAAATCGTTAATGCTCCACAAGGCAGGCCACTTAATATAACCAAACAAAGGAAGGTGTTAGGGTAGCAGCTTATTCTTGTCAGTAGCATACGTTATCCGAGGTGTTTTCACGTAATATGGTCTTGCACGCTAGCGCTCCTTTTCTACCATCCATTGCCACAAGAAATAAGAGTGCAGCTCGTTTTGGATATCGTTACCTAAGCCAATTCCCTAACAGAGCAGAGCGCAGCTCCAAACCTGCGTGACCGTAATCTTCTCTTAACGCGCCTTTCCGGGTCCACCACGCAACCCTACGGTGAGACAGTATCGGTTCCCTCATGCCCAAATGACGTGGTTTCTAAAACTCGTTTTATTATCACTCCTAAAAGTTGGATAGCTTGAGGTCTGAATACAATTCGTATAGGAACTTTGAACACATTCAACCTTCACATTCGATGCGTCCCTCTTCTGATGACTGGCAGGCTGTCTCTACCGTTTAACACAACCAGCGAGATTTTCAATTTTTTGCACCATACTTTTGTTATCTAAATTTGAATTAATTTAATTTACTGAACAAGGACCTAGAGACGTAGAAGCTGCCATCAATAAAAAGCTGATGAACAAATCACTGCGCTGTCTAAGGTATTTCTTAAGATTATTCCTAACTACTCTACCATAGAAACAAGTTCACCATGGTGTCAAAGCATAGCTCCGGGAGGGCTTGAGTAGCGTATTCAGAATTCACATTGAGTGCAATCTTAGAACTGGAGAATTCTTAGAGTGATTGAAGGGCTGTCGGTTGTTTAACTTGGTCATTCATCGTTCTAAGAGTACTAACAAATTTGCAAAACTTATAAACATGCCAATGGCGTATTTGAACCAGCCAATCGATTCGTATCCAATCCATGCTAGCGTGGTGCTTCAGGGAACATCAAGAGAGATTTATTAATCGTTAGATAAACTCACCTCCGTACCTCCACCACGATTACCTTAGTCTACAGAAGGGAAGAATAAAGATGGCAAAATGTAAGGTTCTGATAGTAGATCTTGCTTGCTACTTTGCAGGCAGCAGTCTACCTTAATCCATTCTTCTGGCTCTCCAAGCTTCCTTGCATCTATTTTTCTGGCTTATATATGCCCTGCTTGAGTTATTTTTCCTACCCGAGATTTGGGGTATTCAGTCGAAGTGTGTTCGGATTGAATTTCCTTCAGTTATGTTCAGGAATTACTTCGTGAATACCTGTATCCTGTCAATAAGTTTGTTTTTTGCTCGAATGCGCTAAAATTCAAAGCAAATGTTCGTTTTGCTTTTCACCGTGTTGTGCTACCTAAAGTATCTGTTTGATAAGCACAAAGTCCTATTGTTTTTATTTTCAGATAAACTAACGGCCATCGTATTTGTTTTCTATTTTGTTTATCCTGAATGGAACGACTCCACGCCGCTCTAGATTCACTTCTGGAGGAGACTTGTCAGGGCCTAACCTATCCGAAATGTGTGCGCAAAGCTGTGAGTATTTTGTTCTACTCCATATGATGAATTGCAACGTAGGGTTACCAAACATACCGTACTCGACTTGTTTTTCCTGTTTGTTTGTTTTTCGTAACTTTAGAGTAGAGCACTCAAACCTTGAAGCAATACATACAGGGTATATGATGAGAACTTTGCAACCCTAGGTACTAGGCGTTCTCGATTAATTTGTATTTGGTATCATCTACCGATCTATGATTTCTTATTGTGAAAGTGGTAAGGCTAATTGCAATTTACTTCTGATGCAGCGGTTTAAAGAGGAACTAAATGTGTAGAGGAAGTTCGTTGTAGTGGAAGCTATCGATAATAATCAGTCAGTATAAGTCAGTAGTGCAATTGACCGTACCGATCCTTATCGGTCGTTGTCAAGCTGTTGCGTATTTGACCGTTTATTCGAGTTTTGCTCTCTTTAGACATATAGCGTTCAAACTTTGAAAGAATAGGGGTGGGAGTGATGGATAAATTCGATGGTAAAGACCGATCCATGGTGAGTCATGCTGTGAGCGATCGGCTCTCCATTACTCTCTCTCTCTCTCTTTTTAGTCGGAAAAGGACTATACCTACTTGTCATGTTTGTTCTACAGATTGTGAGTGGGTTAGTATAATACTTGTGGAGTGAGCCATTGCTATCGTCTGATGTTGTGCCTACATTGGCACAGACTTTCCGAAAGGCAGCATATACCTTCCCCGTAAAATCGCTTGATCAATGAGGGTCTGTAATTGTGTAAAAGACTTTACTCTGGACATCCTCGACTGACTCGATTTTGGCGATTTTTTTTGTGAAAGATTACAGATTTGAAGCGTTCACTCGGCATAATAAGCACAAGAAATGTACTTTCTAGGCTGTAAAATCCGACCTAACACTGTCAAAATCTGAAGCGGATGAAATCACGAGGAAGATTGTTTCGGTGTTTCGAACTAAATGTGAAGAACGGGTTGCAGAATTAATAGCGGACACAGAGGTACGTATAGCAGTCAGTTGAATGATATTTCATTTTTTTAATACGCCCAACATTGTATTGTACATGGACTTTGTTTTTCGTGGAAGTTTTTTCCACTTCATGAGCATAAAACAGTTTGTTCCTGATTTCAGATCGAACAAAAATTAGCCAATTTGAAAGTCTTAACTGAATCATGCAAGAAAAAGAACGAAGAGCTAGGCATTGTTGATGGATATAGGTCCATTAGTGTAAGTTTGCTGACACTGCTATAGTTTTGTTTACATTTTTTATTGCGTGTTTGTATTTGTTTACTTAAGCCTTTGGAAGACATAGAAGGGCCAATGCATCGCGTACTGGAAGGATACCATGCATCTTTGCTGAGGGCGAACGAAGGTTTACAGAATACCATAGAGGTAAGAGTAAAGCAGATTCTCTTGGTTGTGTAATTGAATTTACTTTTCCGAAAGGTTTGATGTAGTTTCCCCAAAAGCTTCGCATAACTTTGCTTGGGCAGCTTCGACAGGACCTTTAAGCCCTTCCAATACAACTTAGGGCTCCAACCATTATCAAGCATAGGGCACGTATTTGTCCGTTGCGAAAAAAAGGAGGTCTCGTTGTTTTCTCCGACATTTCCCATAGTTGATAGAATGATTTGATCGTTTTGAGACGCTTTTGACCAAGATGCACTCACATGTAAAAGCAAAAGTAGAAGTTGTTAGGAGTACTGGTCAGTGCTTGTCCCACGAAGTGATGCGAGACCCTTTTTGTATGGTTCGATATTTTCAGCATCCAAATGTATTATTTGCATTTGTTGCAGAATAGCCGGGAGTCCTTGAAGAATGCAACGGAACGAGTGATTACGTTAGCAGAGATGGCAGAATCCTCAATGAAAACTTCTTAAATATCAATTATAATAGTTCGATGAGCGTTTTTCATCCACTGTTATTTACTCAAAGCTTTCTCAAAACTGATCTTGATTTCTCATTCCCTATAACGGTGTTTAATTCATTGTATTCATTAATTTAAGCACTTGATTCACCGACTGAATGTATAAATGATCGAATTAATGATAATGATTTACGATTGTAAATGTCTATTATTCGTTTTTCCTGATTCATTAAAATGTAGGAGACTTGGTTCTCTGGGAGATCACAGGTTTTCGCCTCTTCGTTTGGAAGATATCTGAGTTGAGAAAGCTGTTCATTTAGGGTTTTGTGAATTCGTAAATCACTTTATTTGGATTCATTATGCATATATTTTGTTCCAAATTAATGAGTTCGTGATTGATAGGAGTGGATTGAATCCTTGATGAGAGTAGAGTTTTCGGTAATTGACTTCGGCAGAGCGCTAGTTCGTCGCTTGTAACGATGGGTGTAATTGTGGGCAAAGGCCATGGGCGATTCACTCTTCTGTGACTCATTCTTTTGGGGAAAGATGTTATTTATGACCCTTTCAACTTTGATCGACACCGCTCCTTATTGTGTTGTGTTACACACTTTTGTTATCCAAAGTAAGAGTGCCAACTAATGAGTGAAGATGTAGCAGTGATATCTTTACGTTCCAACCCTTCCTTAGTAGTCCTGAATGTTTCAAAGAACTCAACATCAAACTACCCTTGGGTTACGCCACGTAGTCGACTTTAATTTGAAAACGCTTCCCAATTGATGCCCTTTGGGAATTCGTTGATGTGCAATTTAGATCATTATAATTCTAGATGTAATTGGGGGCTGTTATCTGTATCTGGCGAAATCCAAGATTCTCAACAGGGCCATAGTTTACAGTTGCACACCCTTCACCTTAGAAAAGGTTCTAATTGTAAGGCTAGCCAAGGAGGTTGAAGGGGATTACCGAATCATACGACCTGAGAACTTTGAGACCTGGCTGTTTGCGTCTAATTCTGCGATTCTTTCGGGATAGGATTGACTCTCTCGAATCAAGGATATGGACCTATAGGCGCATCAAAACTACCCCAAGTCAACCGTCTCTCGTATTCTGCTTCGTGTCAGAACCTACCGAGTTCTATTCAAGGCTCCTAAGTTATTTTTCAATGTTGACCACTGGGCAAAGCTGTTTCTGTCTGGATACCTCAAGACTTTGAACAAATACGAGGGTAGCGCCATCCTGGTGGGCAGACTTCTACACGAAAGTAATGGTATTTCTCGTGCTCCTCTGTGAGGAGGACTCATTGGAACAAAACGAGCCGAGAACTTGCTAACACCCGCCCGAACGAATCGATGTTTGACGAGACAGCAGGTGATACTATTACCACTCGCTCTCTTTGAACTCCTCGTCAACCGTTCTACAACGGGTTTGGCTACTTTTCCTCGTGCAGTCTTGAAGGATGCTTAATTATACAATCAACGGACGTCGCGCTCTAATCAGAAGCCGTGCTGCGACTGTCGTAGTAGCATCTCATTTCCTGTGGCATTTCACTTTCTGAGTCGTCCACTTCTGGGATTCTCGTCTGACTCATCACAGCCGCACTCCCAGGTAAAGTTTATCAAACTGAATTCATCATGCCCATACAATTTCGTTTCTTATTTTGTTGAGTAGTTTCCTTTTTTTTTGCAAGTATAGAGGAAGAGTTATGATAGTATTGTTGAAATTATGGGTTTTTCATAGTTTCGTCATTTTACCCAGTTACATTTGCTAGGAGAGTGAATGGTTGAGCCGTAAATTCATGATGTAAAACGCTATAACCTTACCCGCTGGTGAACAGAGGTTTCTCCGACAGCATTGATTGGGAGGCTGAGTCATGTCCCAAAATAGCATCTCTCATAGGCACCGAAAATCGAACATAGGTTGGGTGGTCTGTGTTTCTCGCATGTCGTTCTGAGTGCTTGTTCACATAATCCCTATCGCCATTTTAGCTTCAGCTTCTTTTCCCCTCACCTTCTTCCTTCTCTCTGCTCGGTTCCTTCCTTTTCTTGGAACTGAGAACTTCCTTTTCTTGGGTGTGGGGTGGCCTGACGTGCCTGTTTGCCTAAAGCCAATCTTGTCCTTGTTCACTTGTTTACCCGGTGATGGTGCTCGTTTATATTACCGTACACTTTTATCAGGTGGTCATTTCAATGATTGTTGCTTCGCTTGAGGTTATGCTCGGCGCGATTGCATAGACCCAACAAGTATTCGGTCAACTGAAATGTTTTGTTGCTTGATTGATTATTGTTTACTGTCCTAAGTGAAATTCTCCATGGTTTGTACAACGGCTGATCTAGACCATTCCCATTAGTCTTTGCGTTGAAGAGTTCCGAAGCATTGTCTCCCACAAATCCAGCGATATTGTTATGGGTGTTGTTCTTTTTATGATTTTTCTGGAATAGGACTACCTTGTAGGCATAATGATTACTGCAAACTTACGGATCATCTTCTATGAAAATGCAAAGTCAGAGCCGTAAATGCTGTGAATGAACAGTAGATTACCTTATCTAACAATTGTGATTTTAGTAAAAGCAGTCACAAACTCTCACCCAATTCTGATTAATGGAATGTTCAGGGCAAAATTGTCATTGCTGGCTTCTGGTCGGCTTCACGGTCATCTTCAAAAACAAGAACTCTGCTATGATGGGGCTGTTTGGAAAGAAAAAGGATCCCAAAGAACAAGTGCGGGAAATGCAACGAAAGATGAGAGGAGAAATGCGTGCACTCGACAGACAAGTGTATGCCATTCAACGTGAAGAACAGAAGGTAGGTGGTTTCTTCTCGAAGCTCCGAAACTCTATAAGGGTATCATCTGATCGCCTAAGTAGGCTCATGAGTGGGCAGCATTTTTATGGTTTCTGAGAATTGTTCCGTTTCTGCGATTCTCCATCATCGATTTCCCCAACAGTCATACGTCCTGAATGGGGTCCGGTTTTCGTTGCCCTCTTTCGTATTACCTGGGATTCGTATGAAAAGTACCCTGTTTGTATTGAGTTCCTTACTTAATCTTCGGCATCTATCATTATTTCATGATCCGTTTCTGTACAGGTCACCAAAGAGATCAAGGAAGCTGCGAAGAAAGGCGACAGAGAAGTGTGCGTTGTCTTGGCAAAGTCACTGTTGCAATCACGCAAGGTAATTTTCAATTATTTTCAGTTTCCATTATAATCAACTTATTAAAAGCATTCTTTGTCGCCGATACGTTTTTATGTTTGTCGTTCTCGTTTTGTCGCGTGATCCAGTAGGAGTAGCTCATGAGGTTTGAAAAAGCTCGAGGTTTGGGTTGGTAGCTTCAGTTTCGAAGAATTTATTAGTTTTCATAGTCTTTTCGCATACGCGATTCATCGTAACACCTTCTAAACCCAAAATCGTTCAGTGATGTAATACGATGGAATTAGAAAATTTTTTTATTTAGAAATGCGTATGAATTTGTTTATAACGCTTTGTTTTGTTGTCATCCAAATCTATTATTTAAATATTTTCCACTAAAATAATGGGCCGCTGGGAATTCGAAGTTTTTTTGGATTCTTCAAGTTTCCGAAATGAAGCTCCTGGACGTTCCCTTTTTACTGAGCATTCACATAGTATGGGGCTTGGTGAATCACAATCCAATCTGATAACCTTTCGTTTATATGTCTTAGTCCATGTGGAAGAAGATCAAACTGGCTCAATCATAATTTCTTGAGTGAATTGATTTCAGTACATTTACATTGAAGGCTGTCGCCAAAATACACATGAGTAAGGCTCAAATCAACTCAGTTATCATGTGTATGCAAGAACAGCTCGCAACCATGAGGATGGCTGGTTCGCTACAAAAATCTACCCAAGTTTTACAAAGCATGCAAAACCTCGTCAAGGTGGGTAATTTTCACAGACCTTTCTAGTTCTTGAACTGTGACTGGTAGAGAATTCTATAAACTTCGTTCCTTTCTGATCACTGATGCTACGATTCAGCGAATACTTGATGACATTAGGAATGCATACTGTCAGAAATGTACATTAAGTATCAGCATTCCTTACGTTCTCCTATGTTTTTTTTTTTTTGCTTTTTACTTCGTTATTTCATATTTTTATTTGTCTTCAAGATCGTAGAGTCGGCCATAAAAGCTCGTTATAAGTTTTGAGACTTCTCTGGACATGGATTTTTCATCAATATATTATAATTAGGTGCCCGAAATCATGAAGACGATGCGAGAAATGGCTCAGGAAATGATGAAACTAGGTATTATCGATGAAATGATCGAGGAGACCATGGAAACTATGGAGCCAGAGGATCTGGAAGAACAGGCTCAGGTATGATTCTAACTTTCGATTATTTTTATGTGGCCCACTTTATCTGTGTAAGCGTGCAATCTTTAGGAAGAGGTGGATCGCATCCTATGGGAGGTGACAGCCGGTGAACTTGGCAAGGCTCCTGCCGCTGTGACCGGTGATCTTGGCGGCGGAAAAGTTGCAGTTGAAGCTGAAGATTTCGACTCGATGGCGCAACGACTGGCGGAACTTCGAGATTAGAGCTTTAATTGGCAATATTTGTGGCTAAAATGACTTTGTTATCTGCCTTTGTACATACATATTTACCAGTTTTTTTCTGCATGCTGTACCTCACAAAAGGTAATGTTTCATGGAATCAGCTTGAGTGGAACTCAAACCCAACGTAACTCTAAATTTCAAGCATGTAATTCTACTTTTACGCCCCATTTGGAGTTGGGATAACCAGTGGTTTGCTTTTTTGGAACTTGTGCTTCACAGAATTACTGAATTATATTTCTTTTCATTCCTCTTTTCAATTGAGAGAATTCGGTCGGTGTGTTTTGCAGGACTAGTATTTTCTGATTAATGCTCTCCGATCAGCTGATGACTCGCAGCTAAATCTACACCCCGAAAAATTGGCGGACGAGTTGAGCGCGACATTTGTCAACTTTTTGCGACAACTGTCTAGCTTAAAATCAGGCAATTCGTTGCGGGACCAGTAGCAGCTACCTCTCAACGCCGATCAATGCAACCTTCTCTCTTATCTTTCTATTCCCTACGCTATTGTATCCTATTATTCTAATCTGATGACTGTTATATACTACAAGATTCTCTGCTGAACACTATTCTGCTACCGTTCTGCTGGATACCCCGCGCTAACCGAGGCTCAAGCGCTGTTCGCAATTCATTTGTGTGTTTTTATTCTGCTGGTACTACATTCTACTTGTTATCCATTCACACTCTGGCTTTTGTAACTCGTATTCCGTATTTGACAATTCTGACTCTACTTTGCAGTGACTTTGTATTTAACGCTGCTTGTAATTATAATTCTGTTATTGCTATTCAGCGCAGCAGTGGATACTGGGAAACACAGGTGGTGAGATTTAATCTACATTTATTGCTTCTTCGTTTCTAACTTTTGTTTTTTAGTTGTTCTTGCGCCTTGTGAAATTCATTCTGTGTATTGCTTTCATATAGCTGTCTTTTAGTTTTTTGCTTGAATTCTCTCCTAGTCACGCATTTATGCGGCAGCATAGGACTGAATTGTGGGAGGACTTATATGATTCTACCCCTTTTCATTTTTATGCTGCTTTGGAGGTGAATTCACAACTTTCCCGCTAATGTCCACCATTCTGCCTCTCAACCAAGCAATGAGTAGTTTCCGCTGCATCTTCTTTATATTCTTTAACTGCTTCCACGAACTCTTCTTTTGATCAATTTTATCCACTAACCGTTCACAATTACAACAGCGTTATTAATTCTACAATATATGGAAATTCAGTGATGATTTCTCATATCTCATTGACCCTTAATTTTTTACATTTGACCACGTGTTCTTGACCCACATTAAACATGGATACTGAATATCCCCTTCATGCAAGCTCTACAGTTTCGATGTTGCACACCTCGCGTACTCACACGTACACCTCACCCACTGTGTTTCTCTGGCATCTGGTTCTTCTGGATCAATGTCTTCTGGGAGAGCGGGAACTTCCTCAAAAGAAAACCAGCAGAATGAAATTCCTACGGATCAACTCTTATATCCTCCACGGGTTGCGTCTTCCTCCTCATTTCTCATCGGATTCGAGCTCTCTGTATGTTATGTAATGTGAAGTATCTATTTAACGTAGTATTCCACGCAATCATCGATATCAAATGAAAACACGAAAGTGAAATGCGATGAGGTGGCTCGCATCCAGCAAAGGCTCAAACCGATCGCTGATAAAGCTTTATAGTATGAAACGAAATTCACTGTAAGTCAGAGTGATACTAGCAACCTTATTTATGCAAACTGCAGCACGGTGTACCTATTCACCGCGACAGTATGCCGAATAAGTTATAATCAGTTGTTGAAAGATTACAATAAAGTTGGAACACTAGTACACTCAAATTCTTCTAAGATTGCAAACTGGAAGCATATGCAGCAGGTGACATGAGAAATGAAATTCTATCGTCGAACTATTCCATATTGCAGAATTAATAATGCTGTTGTAATTGTGAACGGTTAGTGGATAAAATTGATCAAGAGAAGAGTTCGTGGAAGCAATTAAAGAATATAAGCGGCGAAGATGCAGCGAAAACTACTCATTGCTTGGTTTAGAGGCAGAATGGTGGACATTAGCGGGAAAGTTGTGAATTCACCTCCAAAGCAGCATAAAAATGAAAAGGGGTAGAATCATATAAGTCCTCCCACAATTCAGTCCTATGCTGCCGCATAAATGCGTGACTAGGAGAGAATTCAAGCAAAAAACTAAAAGACAGCTATATGAAAGCAATACACAGAATGAATTTCACAAGGCGCAAGAACAACTAAAAAACAAAAGTTAGAAACGAAGAAGCAATAAATGTAGATTAAATCTCATCACCTGTGTTTCCCAGTATCCACTGCTGCGCTGAATAGCAATAACAGAATTATAATTACAAGCAGCGTTAAATACAAAGTCACTGCAAAGTAGAGTCAGAATTGTCAAATACGGAATACGAGTTACAAAAGCCAGAGTGTGAATGGATAACAAGTAGAATGTAGCACCAGCAGAATAAAAACACACAAATGAATTGCGAACAGCGCTTGAGCCTCGGTTAGCGCGGGGTATCCAGCAGAACGGTAGCAGAATAGTGTTCAGCAGAGAATCTTGTAGTATATAACAGTCATCAGATTAGAATAATAGAATACAATAGCGTAGGGAATAGAAAGATAAGAGAGAAGGTTGCATTGATCGGCGTTGAGAGGTAGCTGCTACTGGTCCCGCAACGAATTGCCTGATTTTAAGCTAGACAGTTGTCGCAAAAAGTTGACAAATGTCGCGCTCAACTCGTCCGCCAATTTTTCGGGGTGTAGATTTAGCTGCGAGTGATCAGCTGATTTTGTTGTCTCGTCATGTTTTTTCGCGCTGTTTTATCCAAAGCTTCATAATAACGACAAGAGTTCCGATTTAATACCGGCTAGTTCAGTCATACTCATAGTGTACATTGTTCTCTTTCAAGCCTTTCCAAGCAACTGAAAAATATAGTTCATCAGTATTTTTCTTTTATTTGTGGCCATGCGATTTCGCTTTGAAGATGCATAATCTACAATCAGGTAGAGGTTTAATGTAAAAATATGATAGCATTAAGCATGTCGAAGTTTTATGCTGTTGCTCATGGGTTCCAACGAGGTATATATGAGAAGTGGGACGATGCTAAGAAGCAGGTAAGCGGTTTAAGGTTACCTATGATGTAGTTTGCGAGACTATGGAAAAGTTATTTACGAGTTATTGTGAAAGATATCAATAGATACGAAAGAGCCTCGGAGGATGAAACTAAAATTCAACTGCTTCTGATTTGGAGGTCTTCATTGTCTTACCCTCCGTTTTCTGAGCCGAAGTTTTCATCCTTACGAGCTTTTAACATGAATGTTGGGATAAGCTCTCGCGGCTTTCCTTTACTACGATGGACAAGAAGTAATATTTGATTTGGACTCTACGTCTTAGCGAAATTCGTTGAATGAAGCAAATTAAGCCCTGAAGTTGCTTCAACAAGCTCTAATATTACGCCTTTTGTAGCTGTGGTAATGTGCATTCTTGGCATTTCGAACATCGCAGATGCAACTATAGTAACTAGAAGTATCAAGTTGCAAGGAAAAGCATCGCTTCAGAGGTCATGTTGAATTGGTACAGAGGAGTTTGGTCTCAATTCTGATAGAGGGAATTCATGGTAAAGGTGTAGAGCACCTACATAATTACATTAATTCCACTCTCTTGCAGAGTTGTACACTATTTGAAAGAGGGAAGCTGCGTGAGCTTATCCTTGCGATAAAGCGCAAGGATAATTAACAAGTTGTATTCAGATAGATGATTTTCCTCAAGCAGTTTATAAAAAATTCTCCACGCGGGACGAAGCTGAGGAGTACTTCAATGCACGGCAGCCGAAGAAAATAGAGCGTAGGATGTTCAGTTATTTTTAGATTTGAATTGCATGTGAAACCATGCGGTTATTGCTGAATTTAGTGAGTGCTGCTGACCGCTTCAGACTTATATCCCGCTTTCAGGATTGTATTCTTTGAATCTTGAATTACATCCTCCGTATATGTTATTCTGTTGACTATTTATTGTTTCGCAGTTGGTTCCAAAGAGTTTCCTCTTTTCTAGTCTGATGTGGACTATTTATAACACTTGTTAGTAGCTAATGACAATTCAACTCTTTTCCAGGAACTCTCATAGATCTTCTTCAATATAGGGTAAAGTGTCAGGGGAATCCTTCAGGTTGATCGCTATAGCACGGGTGTTTATCTGTGGTTTTTTCTAGACTCCTAGGAGTTATACTCTATTGTCATTGAAAGTGCTGAGAAAGATTTTGTTTATGGAGGCCAATCTTCTGGACCGATTCTTCAATTGCTGATAGAGTTGGCGATCTCGATGAGAACTCTGAAAAGTGGTTCCAGGGCACTGTTCTTGACCCCTATCAACATTTGTAGCAACAAAGGAACTGTTGTTTTTAACTGTGGATCAACTACCAGGATCAACTACCAGTATCCGTTGTCAGAATCGGTATTGGTTGCCGTTTAGAAGCATTTTAATGCGATGTGTGCGATTGGTGCTACACTCGCTAATTTGATACAGAGCATAATCGCAACCCTTTTGCGCGACACCGTACCGGTTGATCCGTATACGAGCACCAATTCTATTCCGAGATCTCATGAACACTTGTAGTCTGGATGGTCTTGGTTGTCGAACAAAGAACTTGTTTGAAGTAGAACAGTTATTGTGGCTTGTCGAATAATCTGAGAAATTGCTTCAATGTGTGGTCCAGAATTATTGTTTAGTGACTTTTCCCGAACCGAATAGGGAGAAGTACTATGCGGTCGCACGTGGTTACGCAGTTGGGGTTTTCACTGACTATGAGGACGTTAAGAAATCTGTACGTGAGTGAACATTAGTTAGAAGTAAGCTAACTTTTAGAAAATACTTGCAGATAGAAGATTATCCTCAACCACTACATAAAAAGTTTGACAACCTGGATGAAGCTGTATCGTATTTCAACAAATTTTTCCGTGGAACTGAAAAAGGTGAACTTTGATGAAAAGGTGTAGAAAGGTGATGTGATAAGTTTATGTCTATGAACTTCTGGACATATTGACACCGTTCAAAATGTCTGTTTTTAGGTGAGAATGGCGAACAAGAAAAGGTCAAGCCAACTGAAGAAGCTATAAAGAAGAAGGAAGAAAAAGGAACAACATATTATGCGGTTGCAAAAGGACACACAACAGGAGTGTAAGTTATTATTGCTACAAATCGAATTAATGTTCAATATTGATTACGTTTGTTGTTTTTGATCGTGAAACGCTTCTCCTCACCGCTGATTCAGTGTTTAGAATGGTCCTAATGTAACCTCTGGGCCCCCTTCTATGAAACCTGAGCCTTTTTATTTTACGAGTATTTTTGCTTCTTTATCTAATAGGTTCCTCATGACAAAACCTTTATTTTGCCTGACGTTTCGATTAATTCGTCGTTTTCAAAGGCCTGAATCTTTACTCTTGATCCCACTTGTCGACGGTAAATGAAGGAAAAGCGCCCGAGAGATGAATATTTGAATTCCTTGCACTGTTACTTGCCTCCTCAGAAGTCTCCTCACTGCAATTTCTTCTTCTCTTCGCATTTCATCCCTAGTCACTGTTAGGACTTGTATCAGTTCTGTCCGGAAATAAGCTCCTAGATTTAGTCAATTTCAGCTTCACGTCATGGGATGAGTGCAAAAAACAAACGACTGGTTTCAAAGGTGCAAAATTCAAGAAGTTCGATAATGAGGAGGAAGCGAAAATGTTTGCCGAAGGAAAAACTTTGAAACAAATAGGTAAGGTTTAAAAGTTAGGATTTTCGATAGGATTTGCCGTTTGTAGAGATATACAGGAAGGCAGCCTAATTTAGAAGAAGCGAAGGCCAGCCGTAAGCGAGACGCAGCATCATCTAGTGGAGCTGATGCCCCAGAACCGCAGAAAAAGCAGAAGAAATGAGCTACAACTGATCGATTAGTGCATGTTGCTTGATCTTCTTATTTCTGTGCCCGACCAAATGCGTATCTCCACTTGCCCTTCGCTTCGCTTTATATAGTTTGGCTATAGTTTTGCTTACTACCTCGTGTGGTTCGAATTAATAGCATAAATGTTTCATAAATTAATAAATTAGTACTGGAATAAACGTACCTTCAAGTTGTAGTGAACTGTACCTCTGAATGAAGTGGTTTGCTCCTTCAGATATCGAAAACTGTTCCTTCACAACACAGTACTTTCTTTTTCGGCCTTTCAAGAATGTGCTTTCGTTTTTCGCATTTTATTTGGAAATTATTAACTCCGCCTTAAAACCTGTGATGGTATGCTCTCCTACCTGGATTGGTTCACCATGAATAGCAGAGGAAAAGAAAAGAGGGTATTATACAGCTTGGCCCATTCTCTTTGCAACTCAGTTTCGTTCCTTTTTGAATAGCCGCTCTGTAGACCTAGCCCTAGGCAACGAAATTGTAGTAATTCGAGGTTGAGTGCATTTTGCAACCTTACAGATATGATGACTGTCAACTTTGTTGTGTATTTAGTGTATATAAATATATCTTTACCTATTCAATGTTCTTCTTCAGCCCAGCCTTGAGACTTGACTTCAAACGGATATAACGTCAATCTATGGCAAAGGGAGGCTACTATGCTGTCGCAAACGGTCGTAAAGTCGGTATATTTGGTTCGTGGGATGAGTGTCGTGCGCAAGTTGACGGGTATCCTCAAGCAAGGTATATTTTTTCGAGGTTTCAGGATTCCTATCCGGAAAAGTGTTTGTTAATAGTTCATGACGCTACCGATTTTGTTAGATGTTCCTTTAGATATAAGAAATTCGTAACTGTAAGCGAAGCCCTCGCGTTCATCGACAACTACAGGCTAGGGTGTAAGCCATTTCTCAAGCCTTACCACTTAGTAACTGTTTCAAACTAATCAATGAAAGGAAATAGCATCGTTATGTAGTTTCTGTTTTCCTTCTTTCCGTCTTATCGACATACTTCAGGCACCTCCGGCAACACTTCGTCGATTTCACGTGCAAGCAGCGAAGATGGAGCGGTGAGTTAGTGAAAATTTCTTGAAATTTGCATTTTGTTAAACCTGGCCTTCCAGTTTTGATACTTTTCCGGATTGTGCTTCTGTTTTTGTTCTGCTTTTTTTCACTCTTCATTGTTCCTCCTCTTCAATACACTCCTTTTGGAAAGCCGCTTATGGATTAGAATGGAAATGAGAACCTAACTAGAACCTAACTTTTCAATACGATACGGTTCCTTACATGTAGTCTTCACATCTGGTACTCCTGGTGAAGCCATCGAGCGAACAGATGGAGTACTGGAATCATTTGATATTATTGTTTTGTACCGTATCTCTGCGACCCTAGGTTCGTTTTCTTAAAAATGGGATGGGTTAAGAGATACTATTCAGACACTCAAAATTGCTCATATGTAGATGTGGCTTATCCCTTGTTAAATAATATCTTCCTGTCCGTACTAGAGGTCAATGTTAAGAAGCGGGAGGCGAGTTTATGAGGTGAAAACTCAGCTCAAAGCTGAGCAAGAAAGTTTTTCACACATTCTATTCAATTCTTTTCTTCAGAATAAAAATACTTCGAGGAAAAGGAAGTGCGCCGTAGATTCGTCATCTGTCGCCTCTACTTCAGACTTTCCTAAGCGGTTGAAGAATTGGTTAGATCCTGAGAATTGAATAGCAAGTGAAATCAGTTTCAGAATCTGTATTGATAGAAGATTTTCTTTAGTGATCCTGAAGTGTGGCGAGACGCCCCAGTAGTTTATACCGATGGTGCTTGTAGTAATAATGGGAGATGTGACGCTAAGGTATGTTTATGTTAAGTCCATTTCGAACCTAAATGAAAATGAACGTTTTGATGGCTTTCATCCTAGTTCGGTAGCTGGATACATGCCTCATCTCCTTTAATTGAATGTTATAATCGACCTTCCTCTCTCTACAAGTGTATTTTTTATTATGGAACGAAAGCTTTTGGCTGGAGTCCAACTCGTCTGATTTCTTTGTGTGGATGTATACAAGTCTTCTGAAATCAGAAAACAATTTTTCTATAATGGAAATGGTTCAGAAAAACAGCCTTCGAGCAATTGTGGGTTTTCGAAGGATAATGTCCTTAGTGATCTTCCAGCCACCTTGTTAGACTTTCTCCCCGAATAACGAAGAAGAACGAGCTTGAAGTGTCTGATCCTTGAGACCATGGTTGCAGTCTTCTCCGCAGTGCTACTAATTAGACTTTCATTGGACATGCGACCCTTTTTCAGGCTGGCTATGGCGTATTTTGGGGAAAAAATCACGTTGATAATTTATACGGCCCAGTTTTTGGTGCGCCCACTAATAATAGAGGAGAATTACAAGCTGTAGATCAAGCATTAAAACAGGTACGCTTTTATTTTTTCATTTGTTCGGAGCAAAAAAGCTTAGCATTCAGGCTATCAATAAAAAGTTACCTGCAATAGTATTGCGTACTGATTCCAAACTTCTTATTAACTCCTTAGACAATTATATGGATAAATGGAAAAGGTGCGGGTACTACTTTAGCTTGATGGAGATCTTTCCTTATTGTTCATATTTACAGAAATTCTTGGAAGACAGTTGATGGCAAAGATGTATTGAATCAGGATTTGCTGCGATCTATTGACGAAAGTACTCGTAAAATCCTTGTGAGGACTTCGGTTTTTTCTCGAACACCGTTCCATTTGTTTTTCTAAAACGGAATTTGGGTATTTCGCAGTACCTGCGGCACTTTAAATTAATGCAGTGAACAATTTCTTCCTAGTGACGGGCGATTATTTAATCCGGGATCAAACTTCCTGGACAGGAAAAGTTTCATTTTTCATTAGCGAGCTGGGTCCTATTCCGTATCGTATTTATGGCTTATAGAGACTTGGGCGTCGCCTGACCCACGCATATTCTAGTAAAGCGGAGATATGCGTTTAAAAACCGCTGTTATTATTAGTTGCAGGTGAAGGTGTTGTATAACACAGCTCAAAAAAGGACTTATTATCGCTGGGCGCTTTCACCCGGCCTTTGCATCATGTCGTGGAGAAGGGTGTGTTTTGCTCCGCTAATGTGAAGGGGCCACTTCGTATAAAGGGAATTTTTCTTCCAAGCTCAATAGAATGCCAGTAGTGATAAGCTATTTCGAAGTGAGATAATTTGGGTATCAATAAGTTGACCTGGCATTAGGAATTAGCGTAGGACTGATACGTGGGAGGGAAATAAATATATGAGAAGTAACGATTGTATGATACGGAAAGTGTTTTAGTTTAAGGTGTTTATAAGCTACAAATGATTTTGTTTGTGTGCTTCTATTTTTTTTATCGCGCGATGTTTTTTTAGTTTTCTAAAAACACGATTTTCAGGTAAAGTTTGAATATGTAGCCGGACATAGCGGTGATTTCGGGAACGACGCTGCTGATGAACTCGCTAGACGTGGAGCACAGATGTATACAACACAGAGATCAATGTAGTTTTGAACGGGAAATAAATTTGTGACCTCTCTTGCATTTTCCATCGCTCTGATCGTGATTCGTAAGGAAATATTTGGTCGTTTTGCTCTAGAAAATTATGTCTTCAATTATCGTTATCGTCGTAGCTTCATTTTACTGGGAGAAGGCATTCTGACTACGGCTGCACCCTCACCGCCAGCTGTCTATGTTGGTATCGTATGCCCTTCTACGGAATCTCGTTCGGGTTTCATCATCTTCAGTGAAAAGCACTCCTGAATCTTTGTGGGTTAACTTTTGGTACCTAGTTATCTTTCTAGAGTATGATTCTTTTATTCATTACAGCGATGCCGCGTTCAAATGGCTGCTAGAAACTGCTTCTTCAAGTTCCCCTTCTGATAAGGATATTCGAATATTTGAGCAAGAAAGACCATGGGCAATGTAGGTCATCCTTTTATGAAAAAAAAAATTCCTGGAATTTTCCTTTACAAGATTCAGTGGTACCTATAGATACAACAGAGGTGACTCAACCAAAATATAGCTACTGTACAAGATGCAGGAAGTGCACGAAAAACGGGCACAGCATTTTAAGCTCGATGTACGAGTGTTTTAAAGAGTGAGTGAAAAGGCTATAGGAGGGTAGGTAGCGAATTTGTTTGATACTGCGTAATGGTCAAAGGCACCATGTCACCACATTTGTGATATTACAGTACCTTCTGACTGCTGGAATGTCCTTGCTGAATGAAAACAAAGCTGTCTGTGGCCCACGGGTTGGTGCTAACCGAATGGTAGCGTTGAAGTTTTCTGGGATGCTTCGATGGTGGAGTAGTGCTTGCTTGTTGTTTGAATGTTCTAAAGCGATTGCTTTCGGCTGAAACTCGTTGTTCTTCGTACCGTTTCTTTATGAGAAAAACGTGAATAACTATTCTTTCGAAGAGTTTGGCATCTTATCGCATTGGGGGCCGCTTTCTCATATCAATGGAGACGTGTTCACCTTTTCCGAAGGCGTAGTTGCTGCGGTCATGAACCAATCTGGAACAAAACTAAAAGTTTTCCGAGTCCTTTTGACTAATGGGAAGTATCAAGAACTCCCATATTTGAATCTGTGAGTTCCTCGAAACTACTCTGTTCTCAGGGCAACACCCGTTATCGTTCATGGAGAGCCTGAAAGACTAGACAGACGAGCAAACTGCGTGATTCGTTGGGTGGAGCATCCTGAGAGGTTGTTCTTTTTAATTACCATTTTCCTGATCTACTGTTACTAGTAGCTGGCTCTACCTTGCAACATTGTTAATGCTGCCACCACTTTTCCTACGCCTTTCACCATTGGTTCCACTGGTAGAGCTGGATCACTTCTCCTATTTTCTTTATTATTTTATTATGACGGTGTTCTTCGAAGAACAACTAGCATGTTCCTCCCCTTACCCCTTCTGTTCTTTATCAAGTTCTTGTCGATAAATTGTTCTGCGGTATAGTCTTGATGGGTTCGCAACCACCTCAACCACCTTACATACAGCCGACTGCGGTTGCACTATGCTCGTGAACACTTGTGACTCATCGCACTCAGTTTCGCAAGGTCCACCTCACTACCTTCGGTGCTGAGTTCAGTTCACAGATTTGAGTTGATTCGGTTTCAGGAACTTGAATATTGAACTGGACCCTCGAGATAATTCCTACACCGTTCAAGTAAAGGCAGTCTACTATGCAGTTATCAATGTAAGCATTTTTTATGCTTGTTTTTTGTGCTGTTTTTTTTTGTTTACTCGCTGATAGAGAGCTGATTTTCTAGGCTATGTTTCATCGTGCATCTCATGTATTGATTTATTCGCCCAACGATGTTGTTGTGAAAGTTGCAAACGGTGTGTTCAAGGCCAAAAAGGAGATTGAAATGTTTGATGCGATACGAAGAAGGGCTGTGAAATCAGGGATTAATGGTGATACTTGCGTGCGTTTTCCGTTCATTGATTGACAACATACGCTTTTGTGTCTTGGATAATCAGTAAAAAGAAGAATTTTAAGGTGAGACTTCGCCTATTGAATAATGATATTTTGCAAAGTGTACAGAAGAAGGTAGAGGACGATACAAATCGAAAAAGTGTCCCTGCATGGTTTACTGAGAAAAACTTCAGAAAACGATATTTCAATGAAATAGCTCGGGCTTGACTTTCCCTCAGTCCTCTTCCCAGCAGATATGTAAGTATTGCGGATTTCGCAGAATTTGTTTGCTCTACCTGCATTAATGACAGGGCAATTTAGATAGGATTGCTATTTCTGTACACTAAGCAGGCAAGTCCCTTTATATGTAGTTTAGGATGACCGTTCTCGGGTAATTTGATTGGCCTTAGTTAGATCATGGCAGCCTTGTACATTTTTTTTTCGCATGAGTGTGTATACAGCGCTCTTTGCTTAGTCATTCTTTTACTATCAGGATAAGTTGTAAATCATTCGTTGTACATATGCGTTGTTGTACATTTGAATAAAATTATGATCTTCTGGCTTGTTTCTTTGTAAATGCCGATGCGTTCAAATCCGCGTTCCGATCGAGTTATTACAAATGTGATGAATTGTTCTTTCCTTTGTCCACAGTGATATTGTTTTCTTGAAAGTTCTCGATTGAATTTATTCTTATGCAACCGCTTTCTTTCTAGTGGTCTTCCACAGCCCAGAAGTCCATTTTGGACAGAGAATGATTGGATCGCTGGTACGAAATCGTTTCGCTGCTCTACCAGTGAGTACTCAAGCAGCACTGAGATTCTATTGCCAGCCGTCTACCTCTCAGAGCACAAAGAGGTATTCAACACAATTTCTTTATGTATCAACATTAAAATAGTTTACTTTCGACTATAACAACAACAATCCTTCCAGTAACGTGGTAGAAGTATGCACAACTGGATATTCATTTACGAAATCATCTGGACGAGTTGGCAAGTACGGTATTTTCTGGGGTCACAATGATCCGCGTAATTCGATCTGTGAAGTGCCTGGCATTACCAATGTAGCTGCCATGCTAATGGCTATGATTGATGCTGTTCGTGTTGTGAGTCTTAGCATTGATTCTTATTTTTCGAGGATTTATCAATATCCGTTGTTAGGTTGGATGTTTAAGGCTCGAAAGGATGACTCGCTCGACAAAATGGTAATTTATACAGACTTCAATTGCCCTCCTGGATTCCACTCTAAACTAAAGACGTATGCAATGAGAGACTTTCATTCCTATCTGGGACCGAAGATGAAGAATGCAGAATTGCTGAAGGATTTGTACGAGTCTACGAAAGATATGAACGTATGTTTGCTTGAGTAGGGAGAGCTTCAGGATTTGGCAGAAGTCCTTGAGTGTTCTTTTTAGCTGTCCTCCGATCTCTTTGAAACCTCCCAATATTATCTAGCAAGAGTAGGACATGCACTGCAGTTCCATGCAATTTGTGGACTGGATCCTAGCTCTATAAACATTCCTCCCTCTGTTGAAAAGATTTCAAATTTTTGAAGAATTCGGTAATTCAGACGAATGTTTGCAGGTCGTATTCAAACATCGGCCAGCCGTAGAGGATAAGAAGCCAAACTACGTGATTGCAAATATCCTTGATGGAGAAAATTACGCATCTAAATCACGCTCACCAGACAGCCCTCCTACAGGTATGCGTTTCCATCGTCTCTGGGTTTTCCGAAAGCAAGAAGAGATTGTTGTAGAGATTCAGTGTGGATCTGGTGATGAAGTGGAAGCCAATGGAGAGACGCCTACAACTTCGTCAGAAGGTTGGCCCCACGTTTACACGACGGCGCTATTCAAAAGTTCCAAAAACGGTGAGTTTTTGCCTGCTTCCAGGACACCCAGCTGGAGGCAGAACTATTCCGATTTGGAATTCAGACTCCCTAGTGCCTTCGTTCTCCTTTTCGGTCCTATTCTCTTTAGCTCTTTCATAACATTACCTCATATTTTGTTGACTCTTATCCACTTTACCATGTTGAACTCATTTCATCGTTGATTGACATTTTTTTGGAATTATGAAACAGATAGCATTGAACTTATAAGGAAATTATTTTGTCTTTCATGGTATTTTTATTTCCACCTTTGACAGGATTCAAATCAGCATCCTATGCAGTTGTTTGGCCTGAGAAACGTCATGGTAATGATACAATGCATCGGTTGGCATTAGTGCCAGTCACTCAATTTCGGGCTCAATTATCTGCCATTGAGGAGGCTCTAAAACAGGTAAACCTGGTCGTCGTTGTTTGAACAATAAGTTTTTTTTGAAATTGTTGGTGGCCGTTTCTTAGCGGGATCGCCAAAGTTTTGAAGCCCTGCCAAGGTTTCTTGATGTTTTGGTCTTCCGTTTCGTTTATCCATATATCACCCAGGCTTGCCAGGTACAAATTGCCCACAACACACTGGCCCTACATACCCAGTAACCATCTATTCCTTAGCTATAGGACCAGTAAACTCATACAGTAGCGCTCAAAAGTCTGCGGTGAAATGCTCTGACGCTTTTTCGCTCGTAACTTTTTTCTTGGTGGACCAAATCGCGCGAAATTTGGATATGTTTTTAACCAGAGCATATTTCACCCTACCCAACACTATTTGACTGCGAAGCTACAATGAGCAGAGGTAGAGCAAGGTGTTTGTTGCGGTAGCAGGTTTTGCTAAAAGTAAAGTTGTTGACGTCTGTTTTTATTCACACATTATGTGCGTTTTTCTCATCTATTATGTTCGGCATTACCGCTCGTACACTTTAGACATGACAGCAAGGAAGGAGATTCTAGAAGGCCCATCACCTGTATATCCAGTCGATTTTGAGTTCAAGCTTTCTAGTTAATTTGGAACATGATCAGATTAGGTCAATTGGGGCAAATATTCACAATACACCCACGCTCCAAATATAGAAATTTTGCATTATTAGTTCCAGTAGGAAAGGAATTATGACTGAAAAGTACGGCTGAAGAAGTTGTATCATTCAATCTTCAGAAACCGAATTCCATCCGCCGTTGTTTAACGCCTGATCCTTCCATGTTTACAGGCTGTCGAGAATCGGCTGTCACAAATCGTTGTAGTTACCGATTCGCAAGCTTTCATGAGGAATTGGCGCAAGAGGTCAGATAATCCCATCAGGATTTTTTTTTCATTTGCAGGATATTTAGCCGTTGGTTGCAAATCGCTTGTTTAGATGGACGAAACCAAGCGGAACTTTTGCTCCCAACAAGTTTCTCTACGACAGAATACGCGATTTAACTCAAGAAGGCATCGAAGTTGGTACACAGCATTTTAACAGTGTTTATGCTACGATTCGTATTCCTTTAGGTGCGTTTCCGCTACGAAACACCTCAAAAAGATAGCCCTGTGTGGTCCCTTGCTCTCGATAAATGCTTGGAGGCAATAGATTTACCAGTTGTTGGCAAGGATCGCTCCGAATATAACAGAGAATTAAAAGAAATATTATTGACTGACACGGACTCATTGGACAATTCGGAGTAAGTATTCATTTGCAAAGCCTAATCATTGCAGCTCATTTTGCTCACTTACTTTTACTCGGCTACCACCAATACAAGTTGCTTGCAAACACCGTAGTCTTTTTCAGCGTCGATAGTGTTTTCCAATTATTTGTGACGTCTTTGCTCAAATGTCCATGTTCTCTTGAAAATTTGGGGGCGCCAGTTTAAGGATATTCTGTAAAGAAGACAAAAGAAAAAAGCGCCACACGCGCTCGGAGCATAGATTTGAATTGTATCATTTTCAGCGTACACAGAGTGAGGATTTTCAAAAGAAGCCCAAATTTCGCGAGTAAAATTGTTTGGGAAGGAGAGGACGCCGAATACAGTGATAAACACAATGAGCAGGAGAGAAAAACCCACCACGCTCTCACTACTGTGCTAGAAAAGGTTGGTTTAAGTAATAATAGTAGCTTAGTTGATTTAGAATAGTAATTCGGTGAGGATTGTTCTTTTAGGCGTCTGTTTCGGGCATGCGACAGCTGATCATTCGGACCGATTCCCCTCGTCTGATTTTGTCCGCCGAGAATTGGTTACCTGTATGGCATCGAACGGGGTGGCGAAATTCTTTACACAAACCGATTGCAGATGCTGATTGTTGGAAGAAAATTTGGTCCCTCAAGAAAATCGTCAAGGTAATTTTCTGTGGGTTTGCACAACTTCTCCCTTTAATAGCCGTGTTTTTCAATCTAAATTGTTACTTCAGGTCTATTGGGAGCTCATGGATCCTATGGACGATGGCGACAAAGCGGCTGCTCAATTGAACGTTGTATCGATCAGTAATAAAGTTTAAGTATGTTTTTGAATGCGAACGTGCCAGCTACATGCCATATTGGCTTGTATCCTGCTAGCCACCTACATCAGATCTTCTCAGGCTCGATCTCGCTAAGAGTTCATCGATCGCTAAGAGTTCACTTACTGAGAGGGCCACCCTCCTCTCTAACACTGAACACTTGAGCGCACAGGAGAGGTAGCTGGCTCTGCGGGAGTGTAGTACTGCTTGCGTTCGTTTTTTAGATGAAGGGGGAGCGCCGAGGTAGGTAGGATGGTTAGCTTGTACAAAAGCGGGGTTAAGAAGGAATTGAGCTTCGTTTGACTACTGATTAACTTTTTCCAGAAGTGTATGCGGTAGCGTGTCAGCATACTACTCGTGCTGGGGCGGTACTTCTCTCCTGATTCCCTAGAAAACGGCCGTCACTCCGCGACGGTTACTATATCTTTCCACTGGGAATTCAAACGATTACTTTTACGCACGATGCATTTAACGTTTCCCTTCACGCGATCGCGCCACACCTGCGCCACCCAGTGTTAGAGGGAAGGGGTGTCTCTCTACTCAACCACTTCTCCTACCCAAATTCTTTCAGCTCGTTTTCTCATCATGCCACACTATGTCCCTAATCATCACTCCTTCCTTTTTCTGCGAATCTTAATCTTCCTAACAATAAGTTGGCTTTATGCGACACCCTTTCGTCTACCGTAATCCATTTGAATCTGGACAGAATTTTGAGGACCAAATGTGTTATGGATTACTTCATAATGATGCGGCAGGGCGGGAATTAACATCGCTCTGATAAATGGAGATTGAGGCGGAGAGGTCTTCGATAAACAGTTTCTGTATTGCCTGCTGGTGGTGAAGAAGGCAACTGCCTCCGTTGCATTTGGACTAATATATGTAGGCGCAGGTGTTTCAGATGGTATTACTATTGAAGTGGCCCTATATAGGAAAGCGTGGGCGACAGAAACAGAAAGAAGATAGGGTCAAGGATGGATAGAAGCGGATGAGGTCAGACCGAGCATGCGAACGAGAGAGGGATAGTAAAGTGGGTGGAAACCTGGGAGAGCATAAGGTTATGTGGACACTTGTCGCTATTTATACCTCTTACGAGCATTCCATTCACTTCCTCGTTACTATCCCATGCATTAAAAGCTTTCCTGGGGTGTCTTCTTAGCCTTTGAACTAGTTTTCCTAAATTTCTGAATAATGAGCCTCTCTAAGGGCTGATATATCGTGATGACCCAGATGGTATGTTATGAAGGCGTCTACCATGTGGAAGGTGAGAGTGGGGATTCGCCTAATAACGGAATTCCGCTAACCAGGGAAGGATCCCAAGTCGAAGTGGCCATTTGAAATGAGACCTACACTGCTAGACGTGTTTTTGGATGCTGAGTTCAAATCTGCCTTCCAAATTTGCCGAGCGTTTCTCTGAACGGAGTTATGAGGGTGGTTTCAGGGAGCTTAACATGAGAAAACTTAAATTACATAGATGTTCTTCACCTCTCAACGGCGGCTTGGTGTAGTGGTAAGCTTGACGCTTTATAGGCGAGAGTTTAGGGATCGGGTTTTTTTGGGGGACGGAATTTTTGCATCACATAGAATTCTTCCCTTAAGGACTAGAAAATTTTCTTATGGTGAGATTATCACGTTTTATGACCTTTTACTGCCTTTGCTTATACCTTCTCTCACCTACCTACCTGTTACCAAGTGGGAGATTCCTCCGTGCGCAAAATTTGGAGGTCCGGGAGGGAAAATGCATATGATGAGCAATGATGATGCTAGATTGGATGCTGATGCTAGATTGGGTGCAATGGTGCATAACAGCTCCGGACTTACCAACACCGGCGCTGGTGATAGTGGACTCGAAGACCAGAAAGCATATTCAGTCACCTTAAATCCACAAAAGCAGGTTAAGGGATTGATATCCTGCTCGAGGCTACCACGAGGCTAATGCAGCCCGAAGAAGCTTGTTTCCCTTTTCCTTTCAAAAATATGATTAAACGCACCACCTCATATGAAATGGCCCATGATCTCAACTTTTGCGTGCACACACAAGAGAACCCATTCCTCGCTCACTATCGCTTGTCCACTTTCAGTTCTGCCCGGCTAAATTTAGGAAATTCTTCTTTTGTTCATGGTATGCCGCCGGCTATTCAAGCACTCACCCGGGTGATTTTTGGACGCCTACACAACTCTGTTTTCCTTCTGATTTGGGATTAGTAAGTGTAAAGCAATGAACTGTGACGAGTTCTTTTTCATCCATTCCTCCCATTGTTAGAAGCTTCTTTGTTTCAAGCATTGCGTACTAGAGTATCACATATGCTCATTCGAGTGACAAAAGTTATCCTACTGTGAATATAGAGTGCATGGGCATACGAGTAAAACTGAAGTATTACTTTATGTGGGTAACTATCAGTAAAAGCATTAAAAGGTCATAAAACGTGATAATTTCACCATAAGAGTATTTTCTGGTCCTTAAGGGAAGAATTCTATGTGATGCAAAAATTCCGTCCCCCAAAAAGCTCGATCCCTAAACTCTCGCCTATAAAGCGTCAAGCTTACCACTACACCAAGCCGCCGTTGAGAGGTGAAGAATATCCATGTAATTTAAGTTTTCTCATGTGATGCTCCCTGAAACCACCCTCATAACTCCGTTCAGAGAAACGCTCGGCAAATTTGGAAGGCAGATTTGAACTCAGCATCCAAAAACACGTCTAGCAGTGTAGGTCTCGTTACAAATGGCCACTTCGACTTGGGATCCTTCCCTGGTAAGCTCTACTAAAAACTACTGTCGCCTAAACCTACACCCTGAAGAAACGCCGGGCGAGTTTTTTGGCAAGCTGCCCACGGTTTGAATGTAGTTCGTTGCGGGACTCACCCTATCATTCCTTTACTGTGGCTTCATTTTGGCGCTTCGCATGAATTGCTATTGAAAGAAATGATATTAAGCGTGCCCGCACCCATGAGAGATCCGAATTTAAAGGAAAAGATGACAATATACGTTGTTTAAAGAGGTTATATGGTTTTTGGAGGAAAGTTTCAAAAAGAAGGGCCGGAGGAGAGCTTTACGAAGAACCTTTCTCGATGAATGTGGAAACGGGTATCCGGAACGGCAAATATTTCCATTTCAGTCCAACACTCAGCGGTTCTTTTCTTTGGACAGCAGTGATACATTTACTGTTGAGCAGGACTATTATCGTGCGGTTTTGTGCCTCCTCCTTCCAAGATGTCATATAACCTGTAACCTAAAACGGTCCACTGTGTAGATAGCCACAATACATTGATTACGATTGCATTACACTAACACTAATAATCCAACCAGGAAGATTAAGCAATCATAAAACGTTTGATTGAAATGGAGTGAAATGGTCGAAATCAAGACTGCGTCACGGGAAATGGCTCATCAGTAAAAATAGACTAAAAGACAGATATCAATTACAACCTTACTCATTTTAAACGGTCTCTTAAACAATTGAAAATGACGAGCATGTTTTCTTTTGATCTAATGGTATAACTTCGTTTAAATGCGGTTTGAAGCGAAATGGCACTCTTTTTGGAAGTTCTTTTCTCTATGCGATTTGATGCCATTTTCTGAAAGCCTCGCATAGTTATTAGGTTGAAAAGGGAAGTGGAGCGCACGATACCGGTTAGCAACTTGCCAGGTAATGAACATTCATTCGTGACCGCAGTGTTTTTGAAAGCCATCTGATCCAACACAATGTCTTGTGAGGCGAAGCGGTGTGCTCCTGCCTTTCGCCTTTTTGTGGTGACCTAGGACTACATTTATTCCAATTATGCTATGCTGATCCTAAAACGTCATTTTATTCGAGGGGAGCAGTAAGAATGCAAATCTTGGTTCTCCCTACTTCTTCATGTTGTCAGGTGCCAGTGATTTAGAGGAGGTTTCTACTCGGATGAAAAAGCCAATATTCCTTATCAAAACGACAGCTTACCTTTCAAACAACGTACATTGTCATCTTTTTCCTCAATTTCGGATATCTAATGAGTGCGGACACTCTTAATATCATTTCTTCGAACAGCAATTCATAGGTAGAGCCAAAATGAAACGAAAGTCGAGTCGATAGCGTGGGTCCCACAACGAATTGCTTGATTCACAAGCCACATAGTTGACAAATGTTCGAAAATTTGACAAATGTCTCGCGACAACTCGCCCGGCGTTTCTTCGGGGTGTAGGTTTAGGCGACAGTCTAAAAACTTAGCTTATGACTTCCCCCTCCTGTAGAGATTAGCCCCCTCCCACCCCTTCCCATACCCGGAGTGAATATGGTGCAGGGTTGTTCTACATTTAGATGATTGTAAGGATAAGGGTAACCAAAGCCTGAAGGTGAAGCATGACCTCGTCAGGGAATCGTCTTTGATTAGAGTTTTTAACTTGGATGCCGGTAGTTATGGTAAGGATGAGATCACGGGCCAGGCACCTCAATCGACGCGTATTGATGCGAGCTGAGGAGGTTTTCGCCCATTGTTTTCTTTATTTCATGACCGGATCTTGTTCTTTCGTTGTGTTTGGTTATTTTATTCTTCTTCTCTCTTTGTACAGATCTAACACTTGTACAATATGCACGATTTTCCCGCATGAAATGCCGTAATCATTCAAGAGACGTTATGAATTTTTATTTGCGGCCGTTGCAATGTGTTTTCGTGTCAGCGTTCTCATCGTTTTTCCACGAAAATTCGAAACAATTCCTAGCCATGGCTCTATTTTTTGTCGACGTTCGTAGTCTTGGTTAACTATTTTCCCCAGCTTCATCCCTAGGCTATATCTCTCAAAGGCTGCGAATAGCTTTACTTTGATGCGGATATTTTGAGGGGTTTTGTCGGAATTTCGGTAATTTGGCTTCGCTCATTTATTCTAGAGCTTTTTAACTACCGTAGGATCCTGTGTATTCTTCACCAACATTCAAAGTGGGAAGTTCGTCTCGCAGTAATTCCTCGATCTCCAACGAGTTGTGCTGCATACAAATGGCATTCCTCGAAGACTGGTAGCGGAATAATCGAGTTAGCGGCTTTGTCGTAGCCTCTGTGAGATATGCTTAAGGATTGGCACGTTCCCGATACTAATTATATTTTATCCTTTGTTGGGTAACAAGGAAAACTAGCACGCATGTTCATGCTTGGTTTGTGCTCCTCCTGACTGGATTGGGAATCGGCTTCCCATTCGGTCTGCTAGATTTGGACAATCTTGCCCTTTACATAATTTTGTTTTGTACCCATCTTCGTGCATAAACACTGGGTCGCGGCTTGGTACGAACGCCATTTTTCATGCATCATTGGCTCAGGAGCAGAGTGTTGAGAGAGCTGCGTAATCATCTATTCAAGCAAGGGTGAAAAAAATGACAACCAGAACGAATTATACGAAGAGCAACCGACTTTGCAGCATTGACCATTTCGAGGCTGCATAGTGCCCCTTCCATGGCTTCTCCCTAGTTTTGTTGCGGACTAGCTCTTAGGCTACGGTATTCCCTGAATTGTTTTGCTTGAAGTAAGAACAACCCTGAAAAGGACGTATAGTCCTTGTATCCGTTTTTTTTTTCGATTTGGTTCCATCGCAGAAGTTCTATCATTTAGGGCTCCCCCAACACCAACAAGTGCAGAGATGGTTTTTGTCCATTTCATTCAAGGGGCCATTCTACTTCGAAGCAAGGGGACGGGTAGTAGTTGGCCATCGGAAAGATTTGAGGTGGTAGTGGCTCAACAATCACCGCAGTATATGCGATCCTATGAGCAAACTATTTGTTTCATTGAACAAATGTGATTCTTGTGCCGAGCTATCTGTGTGATCTCTTCAATTTGATCGCCCCTATTATTTGCTTCCCTTTGCTTCCCTTACCCCCATCATTTGCTGAAAATTCTGAAGGGGAAGGGAAGTTATCCGCTTGGCCGAACTTTTAGCACCTCTTGCAAGAAAAGTGCCATCTTTGATCGTCTGTTCAACGTTTGTTGAATATGGAACATAAAAATGAAGCTCGTTCGAGAGTATTGGATCGCTTCTATTTGGTGCGCTCTGTCTCGAGCTACATAAAGAAGCTATCGAGACTTCTACACCGGGAGCCCTTTCCTTTCCTTCGGTGCATGCTAAACCAACCTAGAAAGAAGAGCTCATTTTACGATCCCCACATGCACTCGATCACAATACATACCGTGGCTTAAGAAAAAGAAGAAAATATAATTGTGCTTTCATTCACCATGCATTGAGTTATTTCTAATAGAAGCAAGCTATGAAAACATTCCGAGACTCGGTAATACAAAGAGGGAAAGGTCTGATTTCAAGGCTTTTTGCCTAGTCTATCGAAAGATGAATCAAAACGGGTTGCCCAGTATTCGTTAATTTCTTTATGGAGGAAAGATGCTCGCTAGACCTTAGCAAATGAATTCTTCGCGACTCGAAACTGGACCGCTCTTTCACAGTAAAACTACTTAACTACTTAAAAGGACTTCCCTGAGCTGTTCCCTGTCCGAAAACTAGTCTTGCCTTCATTTCAAGAATTACATTCATCAACTTGGAGGTGGAAATGGATTTTCCACTTGAAAATGTGTTTTGAATCCCTCCTGTGTCGGGTTTTTGAGAGCTGCAAGGCGGAGAGTGCAGGTTGGAGGAGGAGCCCGAGTATGGTCGTAATTTCCTGCCCTCATTGTCTCCGTCATTCTCCTTGATTAATCCTTTCGGGGCACTATAACACAGCTCCACCCACAGCAAGCTCTAATGGCACGTTGTCATCTAGTATAGTTTAATCAATCCCTTCGACCTATGCCTATGTTCGACTTTCGTACCCTTTCCCTCAAGCTTTTATAAGGTTTGCTAAGAAGGTCGACTCGATGTTTTTTGGTCTTTTTTTTAGATGTTACGATATGTCCTAGTGGCCCTAGTCATCTTTATTTTGGACGAAACTATCCTCATACGTTCCTCGCAGATTCCTTCGTCCACGGGTACGTCAACGGGGACACCACGAAGAAAGAAGGATGTGACGAGTTACAGGTTTATTTCAGAACATTATATAACTGTTGTGTTATAATTCGTTTCCATAACTAGTATTTACAAAATTAACAACCGCGTAAATATGTACGTGCTATTCGCTCCTTAACAAGCGTAAAGAAGTCATTGCTTTTGTGCAACTTCTTCTTCTTCTTTTTGTACAACTTCTCTGTTGCTAGTAATCCGAACATAACTGCGAGTACGGACCTTTCTGGCGTTTGACGAGCTTGGCCGCCATCTCGCCAATCTTCGAAGCTGTCGCGCGAATATGCCGCGAACGGCTAGCGATAAACTCGACGGACTTACATACAGTGCTATACGTGGTTTTGATATGGAAACGATGTGACGCATGACACGACAAACGGCGATTACGGTATTTCAGGGTATCAATGCTCTTTGTTATTAATCCGAACATGTCTGAAGCTTCCTATATTCTTGTTTCCTGTTAGTCAAAACCCATATCATTAGAATTCATTTTGCCTTAGTCAATTTTTGTTGAGGATTGGTTCGGTTGAGTTCATTTCCGTAATAAGTATAGCAGTTGTGCCAGTGTGACTGTTGACTTACTTGTGGCCTACACTGTGCCGCATATGCGGCTCAAGACTGAGTGTTTTTTCTATCGGCGTAAATCTTTTATGTTCCGAATAGAAAGAGCACCTAATGGAGTTGTTTTCCGAACAAGGCAGCAGTGCTTAAGGGAACAATCGTTTCAGTGAGGCTGATCTCGAACGATTATATGATGAATGGGAGAAGAATGATCCAGATAAAGATGAAGATGACGATGATGAAGCGCTAAAGAAGAAACCGAAAGCGGTTGATCTAAAGGGTTTAGATGTACGAAAATCGTTCATTCTGGTAGATTACGTCTACTCTGTTCTTGTGATTTCTGGTGATTGTTTTAGGGAAAGAATCCGGAAGAAATACTCAAAAGGACGAAGAAAGGTGAAACGCTTATGATGTTCGTGAATGTTCGAGATCCTCAAGTTCCATCGAGAAAAGATCGGCCCTACACAAATAAAATGACGGAACTCTGGCGTGTAATGCTCCTCAATAACCACATTCAATCTCAGGTAAGGTAATTTACCTTCATGCAAAATGAAAAAGTAATCATGGTATTTCCGTTTTAGGTCTTTTTGATTGATGATGATCGTGCTATCTTTATGTTCCCTGATGGATCTCAGGCTTTCGAGGCAAAAGATTTCTTGTTGAAACAGATTGAGGTCACCGAGGTAAGCAGCTGTATCTTGGAATTTTTCGAATTCTTCTTGCGCAGCTGTCATCCAGCGATGGAAGATTCAAAGTAACGCGATATTCAGATCACATTGGAAGGCCAACAATACTTCGGCGCTGGAGCGGCCAACAAAGAAGAATTATGATGATTCGTTTCAGTTGTTGATTTTATCACAGGGTGCCTCTACATATTATTACTGTACCTACTCATCAAACGTTTTTTTTTTGTTCTTGTAACTGGTATTTTTGATTTGTTCAATTTGTGAAGAAGTTGCGATTTCTATTTGGTAAACATTTTTGCTAAAAGGATGTTTTGCGTGTCTGTGGTGAACCCATGTCGTATCATTTTCCATCAAATTCTTGGGAGTAAGAATGACTGCAACCTTCTAGAATGGAGGATAACGGGTATGAAGCCGCCTTGGACCAGATAGCCTCACTTCTTCAGAGGCCAGATCAGCTGGAGAAACTGCCGGAGATGCGTAAAAGAGCAGATAGGAAAATGGTTACTTTTTTGGCGTTCTGTTAGTTTCGTTGGTTCTGATTCTTGAATTCTACTTCGAAAATTTTTTACAATAGACGACTGGTCCAATACCTGAAAAAGGGTACTTTATTAGTTGGCTTCACCGCTGACCGTTTCACTGAAAAGGCAAGCTGCGATTTTGCCTTGACAGTTTGAGTACCCAGTATCAATGCACGCATTTTCACCTGTGAATGAAATCGAGAAAAGATGGCCTACTTAAGAGGGAGGCTTTCAATTTTGTCTCTACATTAGTGCGAAGAATTAAAATGTGCAGTGCACGCATGTGACTCGTTGAGTAGTTGTGAATATCAAGGACCGCTGTAATCTCAATCTAGCAAGTTGAGGCTTTGAATTGTTGGTTATTACGGAGATAATGTCGAAAGGGGGTAACAGTCCTGTATTTCCCTCGTTTTTAAAAATTTTATTGAGTAAAAGAATAGAATTATCTTGGCTATGATGTGACTTCCCACATTTTCAAACAGTTTTCTACTATAAGTTTGGCAGTTATATTTGTGTTTGGAGAATAAACGAGCGTGATTTTTTTGCGGATGAGTTGAGAGGAACCAGTAGCCTTGGTTGCTCTGAGAAAAATTGTTGAGGGTATGTGGAAAGACTGCCATTAAATAAATGGAGTTGAAAAGTGTTCATCATGGTAAGGCTGTTGTTGGGTTGGATATTTTTTGCAATGGCCGTTTAATGGAAGGGTTTAGTGCATAATAATAAGAGAAAGTGATATTGAAAATGTGTTTTTCTATCGGTACTACATTGATGCACCCATATGGGTTCCTCGTGCATTCTTGACGGATCCCAATAAGGTGAAATTCCAGGCTGCAGTCGAGGCCATGCTAAGGACAGGAGTTCAGTCACAATTAGAAGGTATTCGCACTGCTATTGCTCATTTGCACACCGCAGCGGAGGATATAAGCTCGATAGAGACTGGGTATGGATCAGTTGACGACTTTAACGTTCACACATTCATTTCTCACTGTTTGTATAAGTATAACAAAAAGTTTTGAATTGATGGTGTTCAGCATAGCAGCTATTCGCCATCGTCTGACTCCGTTTCCTCAGTTGCGAGAGAAAATGCGTGAATTGCGAGACGCTAATGCACGTCACGGTGTGTTGAAGTGTGATGTTGTCTACCTTGTTTTAATTTTACCCGTACCTTACCTTTCTTATCTGACTGTGTGTTATTTTAATGACTGTTACCGCCAGGTTTGACCACTTTGGTGAAATGAACAAGACAAAGAGAAACCAAGTTGAATTGCATCGTCAAGGGGTTTGAGTGGTAGATTAGAGTATTCAAAGGGGTTAACCACCTTATTATTAAACAGGGCTTTTTCCGTACTCACGATATCTCTGCGATATTATTCATGGTTTCAGTGTTCTTTTCAATAAGACATTTCGAGAAATAATAAGCATTCCAGAAGAAAAGTAAGCAGCTCAAGTCTTAGAAATTAGCAATGCTAGTACCATGTGATTCAGGTCAATATGCAGCGGCTATGGAGAACCTCAAACACATTTTCAACATTACGAAAACAATCCAAGATACTAAAGTGGCTCTAGATCAAGGAAAACTACTTGTAGCTCACAAAAAGTTAGTCGATTCTGATTACTCTTTAATTAATATTTGTGCTGTTAAGTCCGATTCTTGCGAAATTTCAGCATAATGGACCTAGAGCTAGCTAGGGACGAATTGTTATTCGAGGTCCACAAATCCGATTCTCCAAATAAGGACTATGAGAAAAATGTAGGTTTAATAATTCCTTACTGACTAGTTTTCCTTTTCTTGTTAATGCATTTGCCCATTTTCAAGCTTCTCGTGACCTTCTTCATAAAAGTGGATGAATTGGTAACTGATCTGAGTAGCAATATGTGGTTTGTAATTGGACGTGCACTGGAAATGGTAAAGGGCAGCGAAAGCGGTAGCGGTCCTCAGGAACTGGTCTCATGCATTCGTATTGTTGAACGCGAAGAACGGTAGCTTTGGCGATGTTTTCGTATCCTTGGAATGGATTTGATAGATTGCTCTTTTTTTCAGAATCGACAATTACTACTTGGATAAAAAGGCTCGCGGCAGTGCTTTTATGCCTCCAGGACGACCTCGTCAGTGGCGTAAGAAGGCCTTTGAAGTGAGTATTGATTGAATCGTTTTTTTTGTTTCGTTTTTTGCGTTTTCAAGAAAATAACGATTTCGATCTTTGCAACTTCGACTACTCCTTTTTTGTTGTTTCTTAGGAAGCCCTCCGTGGTATGGTGTTTTTGTTTGATATCCGCTTCTACTGGATGTTATACTTTAGCTATATTCGGTTTTTCCACTATATAAGTCGTAACAACGCGGTTTGGGTTTTTTTTTGTTTTTCTGTGTAGCGATATTAATAGTGTGTTACCAGGACTAGTATTAGGTTGAAAAAACTTTCACTCATTTCGCGTGTCTTGAGCGAAAGCACTTCTGCTGCCTTCATATTAGCTTCTGCGGAACTTTCTCTGACTATTTGAGATGACTTAAGCCTGTTTTGTCGCAGTGTTACGTTACCTTATGCCGCAGAAATACGAGGATCGAGCCATCCTTGACCAGTAAATGAGGTCAAGATAGCAATCACATAATTTCCGGTCAAATCGCTGCGTAGGAGCAATCCATCAGAGTGAAATTAGGAAGCACACAAGGAATTCTCGAAATGTGCCGTTGGAAATTAGTGAAGTAGTAAACCTGTAGAAATCGATCTTACTGAAATACTGTCTGCGATTTCCCCACCGACTTTTTTGTCGTGAAAAGAGTTGCATCACATCGGTTTTTATATGATTTATATCCAGGTGCTCGAGAAAACTGTGTGGAGCCGTGTCGAAGGAAATCAGTTGGAAGATCGAAGTCTGAATAAGGCTTGGCTAGCCAGGTTTGTGACGTCGAATCAGTGACTGGATCCCATCAATGCTCGTAATATATGAGATTATCAAAGCTAAATTGAACTTTTGCAGATATCTGGAGGTATGTCGAAAAGTGATTGTAGACGATTTACAACTAGCACGTGCTGCTGTTCCTTGCTTTCCACCTGACTATCAGATCTACGATAGATTTGTCCACATGTACCACAACTGCGTGTGTAAAAGGGTGAGTGCGTGGAAAAGCTATGGGGTACTCAGAGCCATGAGGGGCGTGCTAGAGCTCGCTATTTTGTTGCCCATTTGTTGTGCTACCCATAATTTGAACATATTTTCAGCTGCGTGAAATAGCGGCAGAACAGATGGAGAAAAGTGAGCTTGTACAGTTACTGAGTTGGATTCAAACTTATGGGTGGGTCTCTTTTTTCGTGGTTCGATACTTTCTGAATACTCTCGAAACCCAAGTGATTTTTTTCATCGTTCAGTCTATTGCTATCAGAATTCTTCTGAATTTCTGTAGATTTAGTTTGTGTTGATTTCGACATCCATTTTAGTGGCGAAGAGCTGCTTGGTAACCGTCGTCTGCAGATCAACACTGCTGCCTTACTTGATGATGTTCCTGTGCTCTCCAGATCAACTCTCAACTCACTTTATGACAGGTCAGTCCTGATGTTCCTTTCTTGGAACCTTGATACCGGCGATAGTCGTTTATTTTCATCTAATTAACCCACTCAGCTGTGTTGCAATTCCAGTTTCGTAGAGATGACAAGGCGTGACATGAAGAATTGGCTCGATAAAACTTTGAGTGCCGAAAAAGATGTAGGTCCTTGCATCCTGGGGATGATGCACAGTCGCTCCACTTGATGCTGTAATTTTATAGGATTGGAATAAACACGTACGACCTGATGAGGATAACTTCGGATATTTCTACACGAGTCTACCAAATATCATGTTCGGAATGCTGAGGGATACGGTATTGACAGCCTTACTACCAAGCTATTAAGTGGAATGGATGGAGGGAACCACTGAAATAGTCTACGACCCTTCTTATAGGTGACGCTTGCGAAAGAAGTTAGTGTTGAAGTGATTCCGAGCGTCATCAACCTTACGATTGAGGAATTCTTCATTTTCGCCAATAAATATAAAGGTTAAGCTTATCCTCTCTTACAATCTATCGCGCTGCATTTTTACTGAAAAATGAATGTGTTACAGATGCGTTCACTGCTTATCGGAACAAGTATTTCGAGAATCGTAGCACTTTCCGAGAGTTCACATCTACTATGGTATGTTTCCCATGATCATGATCTCCGATAATTTCATTGAATTTGATGTCTCCAGGTGGCGATCGCCAACAATTTGCAGACTTGTATCGAGTCCACTGATAAGTACATGCAACAGGTGGGTGCGTTGGGATGATGGAGTGAAATTTATGATTTATGTTAGTCAATTTCATTTACTTGTTTACTTTAGGTTCGCTTATCGATGGAAAGTGATGAGCAGCAGGATGGTGGAGTTGCTGGCCGTCGTGCAGTTAGTCGTCAGCAGATCATTGACAATATCGACCGATTAAACGCTAGATGGAGTAGTGCAGTGGGAGTAGCGTAAGTTGCAGCTACTGCGATATCCTTTTGAAAAATTAACCTAATGGATGTCTTTCAGTGTGAACTACTTGTTAGAGGAGATATGTGAAGATCTCAGTCCGCACCTTGCAGAGTTATTCTCCAGGAAGTGGTCAGTGAAGTCGTTTGAAGATTAGCCGAAAGGATCTCATGTTGTTTTCATTATTCCAAGAGATCAGTTCTTCGTGTGAACATCGCTTTACTTAGGATTGTTGGATGTTCTGCCCCTGAGACTATATGTATGACCGTACAAGACTACTATGCTGATCATCGCCACCTGCGTCCTGCCACCCGCTGTGCATTATTAATGGATCTCCAGTTTCGAATTGTTGGAGAGTATCTAAAGGCAATAGACTCTCGGTGAGACAATTTTTTTTGAGAATATGTCCAAGGAAGATCACCCTTCCGATGATTCACCATTGTGTTCTGAGTATTTAAACCTCTGAGCCGACAAGATGCGATTTGCACAGTGACATGGAACATGTAGTTCACAAGTAGATCGAGGGCTCAGAATTCGAGATGTAACTTTTTCAGGCCCCAATCGAGCAGATTCGTTTGTTCTAGCTAATGCCTCGTTTTAACTAATTCTTTTGAATTACAGCCGTCTAACGTTCGCCACCTATGAGGAAAGAGCTGCTGCAGGATCTCGAATGAAAGCAGATGCACAAAGGCTAGAGGCCTTATTTAAGCAACTTATTGACACTGATGACATCAATGAGCCGGTAAGTAGTGGTAATACCGCCTTCTCCGTAGAACTTGTATCCATACCAATGTGAAAAGGTCACTATACTTTCTTCATCTCACTTTCGAACCTTGAGAACTTCTGTGGAGAGAAACAGCAAGGTTGGGGGATCACGGCTTCCGGTTTCGAGATTTCCGCTAGATCAGAGGTCACCGTTTGCTTCTCCTCCAGTAATGCTCAGCTGGCATGAAGGAGAGTTTCATGCTACCCAACTACGCGTGGCTAGCAGTCAGTTTATGCGGAACGCCCTCCTAAACAGCACCCTTTTTTCCTAGTATCACACAAATAGAACATCGTTACTGTAAAAAAAGAAGAATATCTTTTCATGAGCATTCACGCTTACATTCATTCTCTGGACGGTACTGCCATTTTTCATACCTTTCGATCATTGTCTAATATCGCAGAGTATGAATATCGCTGACATGTTTTTTTCGGCATTAGAAAATTAGTCCTTGAATGTGTTCTGAGTTCTAAGTTTATTATTTTCAATGGAGAATAACGTCGAGCAATCCTATGGTTTCAGTTTTCACTGATTTGTTCGTTAATATCGAGTTGCGGCGAAGTGATAAGCCTACGTGACAAGTCTCTGCTAACACTGGAAGTGACTACGTTCAGCAGGAAGTATCCGAACATTCCAGTAGATTTATTGGCTGCTTTGCTAGCAAGTCGTGATGATGTCTCACGCAGTGAAGCCAAGTACGTGTCTCTAATCTTGTTCTCTTTGAGATTATTCGGGATTCTCAGCTGACTCACCTTCAAATTCCAGACAAATGGCCGAGGAGGTGGTCGCCCATGTCCAGTTCCATCCTCGTGACAGAGTTCTGGACCAGCTGTTTGCATCGGTGATAGGTCGCAGCGATTCCACTTCTTGGAAGCCTAATCTGGACATGATGAATATGCTTTCTTCTTTTATGCGCAGAGATCATCCACATTCATAGGGTGGTATATAGTGATGACAGAGGATGGGTGCTTTGGAAGCAGGCTTTGGTAACGTCGAGCTTTTGTGCCTCTATCTGCCTGTTGGAGCTACGTTTGAAGAAATTTCGACACTTGTACATATAAGGCTTTGCTGTTCACTTCCTGATAGACGATGTATTGAAGTAAAGCTAAAGAGACATTTTCATCGCCTTATTTATCACATTTTCCAGAAAAGCTTTCTAGACTCGGATTTTTTTTCCGCTATGGTTTGTTTTTTGGCATGGTTCCATAATCCGAGAAGCCATCAAGCGTGTTTATATACATTTTGTGCATGTTGTTATTCCATTGTTATGGGCAATGTGATATTTATTACAAAGGTCGCTAATATAAATCTAATTGAAGGAAATGTTCGTCTTAGTTGATTGCAGTGTTCTGTTGAATGTCATCGTGAATCGTTCTCATTATTTCTAGTCTCGATGAGCAAGTTCCGTTTGATTCACTGCTGAAATACTTGGAACCATTTGGGGAAAATTGCTTCCTATAAAGTCGGAACGTTATTTCCATCACGTTCATCGTTATTTGCTCGGGAGCTCAAAGAGAGCAGGAAATTGTATGTCGCTCAAGCTGAACTTAGTTGTCGTGGCAAGGCTGACATTATATAATCCACGTCAAATGACTACGGTGTTAGCCTTTCAAAAAGTAAAGGCAAATTGCGATGTGAAGCCCTCTACTGCTGCCGCGACGCGTGAATCCCGCGTGCGCTGATCGATACCGTGTGTATGCTGCGTCACAAAAGATCTCTATGTTTTTGGTGCAGTCTCTTGAGGTTTAGATTTCCGGGGATAGAAGAGAATGGTTGATAAAATGTAACCCACATGTGACCAACTGATTTGAAGCGATCCATAAAAGAACTCAAGTTGAATAGTATGGTGGTGAAACTGATGCTAATTCGGATGAATACCTTTCCATCCGAAAGTAGACCTAACAGACTACCAATGAGCGATCAAAAACGGACGAGTCTGTGGTGAAGCGATAATCGGCCGAAAACCGGGGCCGGACATTGCAGTGGTTGAGTATATTTGGTTTAGATGTCACATGATGCACATTAATTGTCACCCGCGGGTCTCACGCGTTGTGGCATGGCGTTGGCAGCTTAACATAAGTGACACATTGAGGACTATGAACGCTGCTGAATGCCCATATTCAGGGATGTAGGACTAGATAACTGGGCTGAACGTTGAGGTTCAAAGTAGTAGCCTAGTTTGAAAGTCCAAGTTTGCATTTCTGTGATACTCGGTGCTGTATCTGTTAATTAACAGTGAATTAAATTGATTTAGTGTGTGCGTCAGTGACCTTAAGGTTGCATTCAGCCTTAAGGTTGGAGGAGAACAGTTCGAAATGTATCTGAAATCATATGCGTGAATATGTTTAAGCAGAAGGTGAGCTCTTCCTTTCAATTATGAGGGGTTTGTGGTAGTTTGTTATATCAGCAAACTCCATTTTATTTATCTTTTTTTATTTATGAACCTTTACTATAACTTTTACTCTTCGTGCCTATACCTATGTCATGTACAATGGCCACCTAAGTATCGTTAGTGAAAGTTCAGCAAGTGTTGAATTTTAAAGCCTCGGCCATTTCCACCATATCTGGCGGTCCTTTAATTTTAGTCTCTTTCCAAAGCTTCCTCGCGTGACTTGACTTCCCATCGCGCCTGGTTGCAAGGACCTATAAAACGAACTCGCTCCACCTGAATTGCACCCCTGAACTGCAGTTTCACCTAAAATTGATGGTTCCCGGTGGTACTCCTCCAAACAGCATTTGCTGATTGAGTTACTAGGATAGGCAACTTACCTAGAACGCATATTTTATGCTGTCATCGTCGAATTCACCTAACTGCCTAGTTCCATGGAAAAAAGGTCCTCAGATAAAGAAAAATCTAATCTAAAGCTGCTATGTTAGACACCAGCAGACACAAATTCAAATTTTATTTTTTCATAACCCAGTGATTCCTTTTTACCGTGCCACCAGAAGAAATATGGTATCCTTAATCCTTTGTTCTGGCTAGTAGCAGTCTCCTACATGAGCCTTCTAGATACGGTACGCTGAATGGGTGAACAATTTGGGGCACAGAGAAAAGGTAGCTTCAGCATTTCGTAAATTTCCAGCCGTTCGCCTTCTCCCCCTTTGTTGTAGTAGTAAGGAGTTATTGATACTGTTAATGATACTTATCACTATCGCGTTCAAGCCATGATCTCATTGGGGTATATAAACCCCTCGATTTGTTGTACAGTTAGTTTATCGTCTAATAAACACTCTGCTGCCTGTCGACTACCTCCAGACGCAACAACTGGCGATCAGGTAAGGGCTCATGGATAAGCTTACCGAGATTCTCGCCTTGATGCAAGACCAGATGGAGCGCCAGGAGAGCATGCTAATGCTCATGCAGAAGCAGCAAAAGGATACCTCCGAGTCCTTCCTCCGTGCCCTGGAAATGATGGAAGCGCGGATAAATGGAGCGAATCCCGCAGCTGTGAAGTATAGCATTTTTGACTCCCTCTGTCGACGCATCGACAAATTCAACTTTGATGCGGAAAACGGAAGAACGTTTGATATATGGTTCAAACGCTTCAAGGACGTCTTCGACAACGATTGTACGGAACTGAGTGAGCAAGAAAAGACGCGCTTGCTAGTAAGCCGCTTAGATGAAGATTGTCATCAGCTGTTCTGCGCTTCAATTGCGCCGAGGTCGCCGTCAGAACTTTCATGGGATGAAGCCGTTGCCACTATGGATCGCCTATTTGGTTCTGCGAAGACCTTGTTCCGTCGACGTTTCGAATGCTTCAAAATCATGTATGACCACCAAGATTTCAATAGTTATGAGACGCTTGTGCGCACGCGATGTTCTGATGCCAAATTTGACTCCATAAGCTTCGATGGCCTTCAGTGTCTCGTCTACGTTGCCGGATTCCAAGGAGCCGAATTCGCTGACTACAGAACACGACTACTGAGGAAGTTAGATCAAGGAGACAACATCACGATCAAAGACCTCACAGCCGAATGTCAACTCATCAAGTCGTACAAAGAAGATGCAAGAATGCTGGAAAACACAGCGAACCCTAACATTGCGATCAACTACGTCGGCAGGAAGAGAAAAAGGAGAAATTTTAACCTGAAACAAAAACCAAGAAGTAGGAAAGAATTCAATGCGCTTCGGAATCCAAGATCTGGTAAACAGGAATCACTACCACCGTCACGCCCACAGACCAGACGTAACAGTGCAAGGAGCTGCCAGATCAAGAGCATTGAGGACGCTTTACGCAAGGACGCCCAACCACACCTGGAAGTCGAAGTAAATGGACGTCCCTTGAAACTTCTACTCGATACTGGCGCTATGATAACACTGATATCAGAATCGAGTTGGAAGAAACTCGGAAGACCGCAGCTACAGAAATTCAACACGATTGTCAATGCCGCAAACGGAACAAGGATCCCCACAAAAGGATACATCCTTGCCAACTTTGTGCTGAGAAGCTCAGATGGAAGGCAGCACCGTGGACAAGGATGCTGCTACGTCACCGAAAAACTCGACATTTTTGGCTGGGAATGGATCCAGAAGATTCCGGAACTAGTGGAACCACTACAAAAGTACATCAGTGGAGTGACCATCGTTGCTGATCCTGCGGCTTCGTGCCGGGAAGAGATTGTCGCCAAGCTGAAGATCAATTATGCCGACGTATTCAGGGCAGGACTCGGACGATGCACAAAGACGAAGGCGACACTCCAGCTAAAACCCGATGCTCATCCTATTTTCAAAAAGAAGCGCCCTGTGCCATTCGCGTACGTTGCTGCCCTCGATGAAGAGATTGACCGTCTACTTGCAGAACAAGTGCTTTCTCCGGTTGACTACTCTGCTTGGGCAGCCCCGATCGTCGTCGTCAAGAAATCAAATGGAACACTACGACTCTGTGCTGATTTTTCTACTGGATTAAACGACGCGCTGATGCTACATCAACATCCGCTGCCAACTCCGGACGACGTTTTCACGAAACTAAACGGTGGCACAACATTCACACAAATCGATTTCGCCGATGCTTATCTTCAAATCGAAGTCGATGATGAGGCGAAGGAGCTACTAACCATTAATACGCACAGAGGACTGCTACGCTACAATCGCCTCCCGTTTGGCGTCAAGTCTGCGCCAGGCATCTTCCAACAAATCATAGATTCCATGATTTGTGGACTCGAAGGCTGCGCTGCTTACCTCGACGACGTTATCGTCACCGGCCGCAACATCGAGGAGCACGTTGCCAATCTGGAAGCCTTGTTCAAGAGGATATCCGACTATGGCTTCCGCGTTCGAGTGGACAAGTGTAATTTCCTTATGCCTCAACTCCGATACCTTGGAAATATTATCGACTCCATTGGACGCCGACCTGATCCTGCCAAGATCGAGGTGATTCGCAAGATGCCAAACCCCACGGACATCGGTCAGGTGCGATCGTTCTTGGGGATGCTCAACTTCTACGAACACTTCATCAGCGAGATGCGACAACTGCGTGCACCGTTGGATGATCTACTGAGGAAGAATGCTCCGTTCAAATGGTCTGCCGAGTGCCAAGACGCCTTCCAACGCGCCAAGGATGTGCTAGCCTCGGACTTACTGCTCACCCACTACGATCCTTCGAAAGAGATCGTCATCGCGGCCGATGCATCGGAGTACGGGTTGGGAGCAGTGATAAGTCACCGTCTCTCGGATGGAACGGAAAAAGCGATTCACCACACTAGCCGCTCTTTGACAGCTGCCGAGAGGAATTACGGTCAAGTCGAGAAAGAGGCTCTCGCCATAACGTTCGCCTTACGGAAGTTTCACCGTTACATATACGGACGCCATTTCAAGCTGTTAACCGATCACAAGCCGCTTCTCGCTATTTTCGGAAGCAAGAAAGGAGTGGCAGTATATACGGCCAACCGACTCCAGCGTTGGGCTTTGATTGTGAAAAATTACGACTTCACTATCGAATACCGACACACAACCAACTTCGGACAAGCGGACGCCCTATCTCGCCTTATTGCAAAACAATCAACAAAGGAAGAAGATGTAGTCATTGCAACTATCGAGAAAGATGCGTCAACCATCTTCGTCAATGCAGTATCTTCGCTGCCAGTCGATGCAAGGAAGATAGCGGAAGAAACGTCCAAAGATCCAAACCTGAAGGAAGTGCTACATTTTGTACGGAGCGGAGAGTGGCCAAAGAAATCGGATGTTGCCAGAAGATTCAATTCTCTCAAGGAATCGCTCTCCACACAGAATGGATGCCTATTAATCGGAGATCGCATTGTCATTCCAGATACTTTACGAAAAGCAGTACTTTCCGAACTTCACGACGGACATCCAGGGATGACTCGCATGAAGATGCTCGCCAGAAACTATGTTTATTGGACAAACATAAACGACGACATCGAAACCTTCGTGAGAACATGCCGTCGCTGCCAGGAAACTGCTAAGAATCCAATCAAGACTACGCTTCATTCATGGCCGATAGAGGACAAACCATGGAATCGTATACATGCCGATTTTGCTGGACCTATCAATGGGAAAATGTACTTCGTCATTGTCGACGCTTACTCGAAGTGGCCGGAGATCGTGGAAATGTCATCAGTGACGACAAGTTGCACAATTAGAGAATTACGCCGTCTTTTCGCCCAATTCGGCAATCCGCAGACACTGGTAACAGACAATGGAACTCAATTCACGTCTGCTGAGTTCGAAGACTTCTGCACCAAGAACGGTATCAGACACATCAAGTCTCCGCCATTTCATCCACAGTCTAACGGTCAGGCAGAGGGGTTTGTCGACACCTTCAAAAGGAACTTCAAAAAAAATGAAGGAAAGTTCATCGCCGACAGAAGCTCTACAAAACTTCCTGCAGACTTATCGTCGAACTCCTTGCCCCTCCGCACCAGGAGGACAGTCACCTGCAGAACTGTTCCTCGGGAGACAGATCCGGACAAGACTCAACCTGCCCAAACCGTGTGCTATTACGAACTCCAACAAACGGGATCAGAAAATGGAGACACAATATAACCGCCATCACGGAGCCAAAGGCAAACAATTCAACATTGGAGACGTCGTGTGGGCTAAGGACTATCGTTCCGGATGGCCAAAGCAGACGCCGGGTCAAGTACTACAACGACATGAAGACAGACTCTACGACATAGCAGTAAATGGAGAAATCTGGAAGAGACATGCCAATCAGCTACGCTTACGCGTTAATAGTGATGAACATACCACCGTACCAACATCAGAACTCGCTGAGCTACAGCTGCTGCCAATGTCAGCGCCAGCCAATGTTACAGGAGAAAGAAAGACAAAACAATCTACCATTGCGGGCGGACCACAACTCACACCAGCAATGGACAGTATCACAAGAACGACTCCTTTTGAGCCTCAAGAAATTGATGGACAACGCCCAACCAGATCACGACGCGCACCGAAGCGATTGATGGTCGATCCCAAGAAGAAGACGTACGCTTAGAGCGTCCATCTTAGGGGGGAGGTGTTGTAGTAGTAAGGAGTTATTGATACTGTTAATGATACTTATCACTATCGCGTTCAAGCCATGATCTCATTGGGGTATATAAACCCCTCGATTTGTTGTACAGTTAGTTTATCGTCTAATAAACACTCTGCTGCCTGTCGACTACCTCCAGACGCAACACCCTTATTGCTTGAAGTGTTCGGCGAACAGCTGGATCTTCTCAATTTTGTTTTCGATAACGCAATCGTCCCATGAACTGATGGAAAACTTGAACAGATCATGTTTGCTGATGTTTTCGAGAGCATTCCTACTGGGAACTCCGCTTCCGTTTCTTCCACCTTCAAAATGACCGCTCGTTCTCCACTCTACTTCGTCAACCTATTGAGACCTCACTGAATGGCTGTGGGTGACGTCTTTTTGTAAACTTGACCACCATGAAGTCTCCATAGAATTTTAGAGGGAGGAAAAAAGAGTGAAGGCCGGTCGCAGTATGGGATGCCTTGCTGCGACGATTAAGTTCTTAATTGACTCCCACATCAACTTTTGTCTTCTTAGTTTACCTTCATGTCGATTCAACACTCGTAATTCCCATCTCTGTGAGGTGATTAGTCCGCTGGAGACTCAGGATTGAACTCTGACTGGTTTTCTGCTAAGCAATCACTAATTCGCTGTGGAGGCATTCATAGTGCGACTCTGACCTCGGCTTCAGCGCTAGAACGCCGAAAAGTAGTACGCATATGTGAGAGACACCCGGGTAACGGAACTTCTCCCCTTTCGCGGCATTCTCCCTTGCGGCATGCGGCAAATGTCACTGCAATTACCGTGCTCACCCCGCCTCCCGCCAGTCGATAGGACGCGATATTTTTCCTTGACTTGCTTGCTTTTTCATTGGATTTTATCGTTTTTTCCTCTGTTTCTTTTTAGTTTTCATGTTTATTAGACTTGATTAATTAAAATGACTCCTCCTATATAAACGACGATCAGTACCGCATCGGAATTGTCGGGAGCGGCCAGCCCATTCAAAAAATTGAAGGACTCCCTACCTCACAAATTGCACGCTCCAATCTTTCATCGCAATCCTGCGATAGGCGGCGGGTGTGGCGTGTGCGACGCCGTGTTAGGGGAGAAGTTCCCGGACCCGAGACACCCAGACAGCCACAGACGGCAATGCATTTATACGGAACTTGCCATCGTACATCTTCTTTATCTTTTCAAGGAAGCAGTTTTCTTTTTATCTTTGCTAGGATACCCTCTTAGGAAAAAAACCCTTATCACTTCTCTTGCATTTGCGGTAACGGCGTTTTGCATCCCAATCTTCCCTTTCTATCCGTTCCCTATAAGCCCGCACCCAGTATGAGTTGTCTGAATGCATCCTATAATGTTACTGTCGATAAAAATCGAAGGCACACTTCACGATGTGAGTGGTTTTTGGATTTCTCCATGGGATGAATCTGAGGCTCCCTCTCATACCACATCTGGTGCTGTCTTGTCTGATAACGGGGCGTTATAATATAAGGCTCAAAGAATGGCTCGTGTGTATACACAGACGTGTTTCAGCGGCGCAGTAGAGACTGTGCCGATCTTAAGGGAACCCATGTAGCAAGTTGAAACAACTTGTCATGACCCACAGCGGCAGTAAAAGGCAGTTTTGTACAGCTCCGTGGTGTAGTCAGCTCTTTGAATAATTGCAAAAGCTGAAATCTCGTCCGAATACCTCTTCCATATTAATTCCGTCATGGTAATCTCGTCCAACCTCTATTTTCTATACATTTAATGAGCCTTATTTTTCTCAAAATCAGCGAATTCACTCGCTTTCTTCACTACCAATGATCAATTGCCAGCCTATACTTCCGGTTTTCGACTAAAAAGTGTTACCACTAAATTGTCGTGAACTGTGCCTTCATGGTACTAAACTGGAACTTGCTACAAACAAACATAGAATTTTCTCGAGGATGGTATATAAATTATTGTTTATGTAAAAGAAAATCAAAGTTGACGAACGCCTTGTCCTTCTGTGAAAATGTCGCTTGAAACTCTCCGCTCAAAACTCCCTCCCCCCCCCCCCCCCCTCCCACCTCCCCGTCCTCGTTATCCCCTCCCGACCAACGAGCTCCTTTCTATACACGTGTAATTTTAGACCAAGTGCGAGATAATTCTTTTTATGCATTTGTGATGGATTAATGATTTGGGGAGTTTGACGCTTCGTCTCCAATAATATTTCAGTTTTCAAGCTTTTCCGAGAAATGACCATTTCATGAGCTCAACCGGAACTGTTCCAGCTTCATGCCCATTTTTTTCTTTTTAACACCAAATTAATCTTATTCTCGATTATTTTCTTATTTTTTGGACCAGTTGTATTGCTCTGATTCATGGAAGTATATTGTCAAGGCATCATGTCTGTCTACAATTAGTCAACTTCTACATTGAAAAAGCCATCATTTAATTGGTGACAGACTGACAGTCAAACAGGCCTAACTAGTAGTAGAGCGCGAGTAGAACTGACCCATCTGGCTGAAAAAGAGAAGAAACGGGATTTGAGCTGTTGGATGGTGGTTTGGAATTCCAGTCCATGGTCTTCGAAATCCTCTGTGTTTGGCACACAACAACCCATTAGACTTCCACTCGAATCGTAGTTTCATTTTCATGTGTATGTAGCTACGCGTTTTGCAGTTGATCTCAGTGGCCGCCTTCATAGTCCGCAATTTGGCCCGCGAGCGAGCGACGGGAAACTTCTCGTTCGGCGGAATCGACCAAGATTTAGTCGTAAATAAGGGGCAAGCGCCGCGCTCGTCGCTCGCTCGCGGGTCAAATCGCGGACTATGAAAGCAGCCAGTGCATTTATCCTCCCCTACTGATCTGGTTCCAGTCAACCGGCCTCGGACAGCTGGGAAGCCTGCTTTTCCCGGGCGAATTCCTTCCCTTGACCATGCCTGCGTGGTAAGGTGCCACTTTCAAACTTGACTTTTAAGCACATCTACAGAATCTACAGAATTTTAATTCTAGTGCAGAGTTTCTCACCAATCAGTCCCACAGTGAAAACACAAGTTATCCATTCGAACGTCACCACGATTTTTAGTGATTGTTGATGGTGGTGGCACATCCCAGTTATTATAAACACAGTTGTGGGTTACTCAGTAAGCTGGGCTGGGCATATGGAATCAGCACATTTTGGAATCGCGCCAGTGACCAGTTGCAAACTACAGGGTGCGGCAAAAGTTCTGGCAATGGAAAAATATGATCGTAAAAACGGTCAAATCGATTGATACATGATACTACTCCAACAGCATTTAAGAACAGCTATATAGATCACAAAAACAACCTAGATCTCACGATAGCCTCCTTTTGCGCGAATACAGGCTAAAATTCTAGGAAATGCGCCGGAGACGGCGGCACGAAGGTAGTCCTCGTCCAAATCCTCCCATTCTTCAACGAGGGTTGCACGTAGAGCATCCAAACTTCTATGCTTAGTAGAGCAGGCCTTCATATTAAGAACTGACCACACGTAATAGGCCAATTGACCTGAGCCTGGACTGTTGGGGGCCAATCGTCCGACGAGGCGAAGTCTGGAGGTGCGCTGCGCACCAGTCCTGTACCACTTTGGAGCTGTGTGCTGGAGCTGATTCCTGTTGATAAATCCATGTCCGGTTGCCAAAATGGGATTTTGCCCAGGGGAGTATCTCCTTCTCCGACACACCTTTTGAGTATGTCTTGCTATTTACATTGAATGTTTTCTCCAAGAAAATCAAGGGCAACTTGCCTTCCGATGTGATTTCCCCAAAAACCATAAACGACTTGTGGTGTACAGATCGCTGAGCAATCCCTCCATGTTGGCTGTCTTCTGCAGGGCTTCCCGCTATCATCCTATCGTTTTGGGTGTTCAGGAATTGATCTGTTGAAAACAGGCATTCGTCAGTGAAAAGGATGTCACTGTGCAGTGCCTGCGAAAATCGCTTTAAAATCTCCTTACATCTTTTTAGCCTAGTTTTCTTCACACGCTCAGCCAGCATGTGAGCTTTTCTGATCTTATAAGAGCAAGGTCGAAGGTGGCTGGTGACAATCCTTCCAACAGATCGAGCAGAAATACCCACATCAGAAGCCATTTTTTGTCGGACCTACGAGAGTGGCGGCGGATTTTCTCTCGAATGAATTTCACGATCTCCTTTGTCCTTGCACTCTTCAGCCTTCAACTTTTGGGCGTGTCCTCCATAGTTCCTGTCGTCTTGTACCTGTTAACGTTATTGTACACGGTTCTCAAGGGAACCTGGAGCTGATTGAAGGTGGTCTTTGCCGTGCATCCAGCCAGATGTAGGTGCAGGATGGAGGCTCGTTGGTCTTTGCTTGTCACCATTGTGTAAGATGGCATACTCAAGAACGGCCCATTCATGAAATGTATAGAAGAGGACCTGCAGTAAATAATGGCACAGATCCTGTCGAGACCGAAGGCCTCATTTTTTTTATAGAGAACCCGAAATGGCCTTTGCCAGAACTTTTGCCGCACCCTGTACGGTAATGCCACGCGGGTCCACTACCATCTACACCGTCAGGGGATCGAGCCCCGGATTAGTATCCATCTGGTTCAATGAACCCCTTCATCCTTTCGCGTTCGATAACTGGTACCAGACTCGTCTAGGAGGATAATAACATTGACTTGTACATTAACTGGTCCTTGCAAGTCGTTACAGTCCACGTACAAACATTTTAGGCAATCATAGGCCACTATGATTCTGACTGGGAATCGAATGAATGGTGGACGCTTCCCTGAATTGGATTAATCAGCGACAGAAGCTTGTCTTCTACTTCGAGCTTACCGGCCTTGATCATACTCAAGGAAAAGATTAAGAATTGTGTCAAGTGCGGAAGTCGAAAAAAATCAGACTTTCAGATGTCCTTGGCATCGATCGTTCAATGAAATATGGGTCAAGAAATGACATTGGAAAGGTCTGGAAAATGGTCAATGCACTTTCAGTTTGGAAAATGAGGCCTTCCCCAGTCTGGCACTTGTCTGTTATGCTTGTAGCGATTCATTGCCGCTAAGCCGGCTGGTCTGTACTACCTTCTTGGAGGAGTTTGATCCCAATGGTAGTCCATTTCCAAATCTCAAAGTCCATTTATACACCTTCTTTATCTAAAAATTCGTCTTGATTTGAATTCTTCTTTCGATTTGATTTTTGGATTCGATCGATTTTCCTGGGTTGACATCGAAAAGAAAGAGATTTTCAGATCGTAAATATGATGGCAATGTATCCTTGCATTATTAGGCTCTGAGCTTTCAAATTATAGTTGGTAATCCAACATTTTTGCACCAAAAAAGCGATCTGTGCTCTTGAGTGGATTCTCTCAGTTCCAGCGTTCCCTTCATTAGACGCAAATTACTCATAAGCCAAATCTTCCGTCTTTCGCTTGATAAAGAAATTGATGAACCACAGGAGAAGTGGTTTGGTTCCATATTCCTTGCCCGAAGAATTCTTTGCATGCTTTCTTATTCGCCGAGAGAAAGATCTGGGAAACGAGCTTCAAGTTTTATCGAATTTACGAGAGTGTATGAGAAAAATTTCATCGATTAGATCTCATTTAGCCGAGGCTGAATCCAGGGATAGGAACTGTTGATTTACGATGTATCGCCTATTTCTTCTTCCTCATTCAGGCGGAGGCGTTGGGAAGAAAGAGTGTAAGCAAGTGATGGTAATACTGGCATGAGCTCGTTACTCCCAGATCATATCATCCCATTCGTCCCGTCACCCCGGCGTTGCATTACATGCCCTGGCTGGTCTTGAAGGGTATACTTACCTGCATCCATAAGGTTTCGCTGATTGGGCGTTCGAAGGCTATAGGTACTCCAGGTAAAGTCGAAAGAACTTGCCAACATCAAAGGCCTTTATGAACCCCACAGTTGGTTTTTCTTCGCGATGATATCCCAGATATGTGAAATTCCATCGCCCACGAGACATCACTACGAATGCAGTGATAAACTGATTAGCCCCGACTGTGTGAGAGATTTGAAGCTGGTTCTGGTGGCTGATGGACGGGAGATCGTGCCGGTAGTGGACGATCTGTCAAGCCACCATGAAGCGTCGCCGAGATCATTAACGCCTACCTTTAATTCATCCGTGCAGTGTTATCGCCTTGTCCGGTTACTTCTTTGGACTGCCCATCGACTACTCATTGCCGTCCAGTACATAACTATCTCACCATGCCCATCATTTTTCGATTGGTCTGCTTAATATCACTTTCTTCTACTTATTTACATGTTTATTTACTTGCGGGCAGATAGAAAGCTCTCAATGGTTGAGGGCGAGCAGTCTGCCCTTTAACTCATATTGTGTCGAAGAGCAGTACCTTACTCGAGACGACTGATCAGATCAAATCTGAGGGCACCACGACCGGTCTCGAGATCAGGTGCCAGTACCAATGGTGGTTCTGTTCTCCGCCACCGTACTTCTGTAACCTCTGCCATGAGCTTCTTCGGGGGCAGATTTTTCTGCACGATGCCCAGAGGAATGGGGCGCTTTTAGGACGAGCTTGAGAATTCTGGATTGTCCCTTTCAAATTCTCTCCGTCTCAGAGTAGGCACATGCCCTAGAAAGACAAGATTTCGTTTCCTCATTCGTTCGATGCTTATCGTTCCTACGGTTGATCCCAGTCTCATCGAAGGTGGTGGTGTAATACGGGGCGCCATGACCACACGCATAGTGCGGAAATCTTAACCAAGCCGCTTAGCTTTGGATTTCTTTGGAGTCGACTCTGAAAATGCGAAACTCGTCTGTCTGATGATGAAAATCTTCGTTGATCGTATTACTGGCCGAGTAAGCTATCCATTGCTTCTGCGACTTCCAGTGGAAGTAGGATGAGTGGCGTATACCTGAGATGCACGGCAAAAGTAGCCCATCTTTCTAACCGTCTATATAATCGATCCTGTCGTAGTGCATCATTGGACGAGCATCAGTTTTTTTTAACAGAACGCAAGGAACTCGTCAACGTTGCCGAATAAATGGAAAAGCCTCAGGAACAGGTTCTCTAACCGTCGTGCTGAGCATTGCGGGAACGAGATGCATAGATCCGACCACTGGCGACATTCTCTTCGTTTCCGCTGAGCCGGATGTCAGCAGTGAATGCCTTTTTGTAACCAACAGCATACGGCTAATGTTTCTTCAGAGGTTGCTTTAGCAGTGGTTCAGTAGATTTCCTTGCATTTTCGCTTACAACCTTCCTTCTTCAGCTTCGTCCTTTCGCATTTTACCATTCCTTTTGTCCAACCCTCGGCAACGTTGACGCCTCCCACCTCCTTACTTGGATTTCTTTCGAGTTTTTCCATTTATATGACGAACATCATGTGTGTGTGATGCTGCCGAACGGGATTTACCCCTCCGACCGGTCTCTGTCAACGCTGACCTGACGATGTGTTCAGCCGCCTCATTCGTCGTCAAGTCATTCGTCTATGTTGATCAATCCCTCCTTAATGATTTACGGGATTTCCGAGGAAATCGATTCCTTCGATGTAAACTCTTGTAATATGCTGTGTCCTGGAGCGAAATTATTATTTTCATGTTTGTGGTCATCCATTTGTCTCCAGTGGTTGTTTACCTTTTTTGACATCTGTTTCTGATTTTTGCTTTGCAATGTGCATTTCTTCAGAATCTTTTTTTCATTGTAAGGGATAGCTATGATGGTTAGGAATGTTCTCTGCACAACCCCTTGAATCCCTATAGGGCACTACGTTCCCACACTTTTTTCCAGTCTGTAGTAGGTCGTCAGCAACGAAGGAGATGAGAGGCGGTAAAGAGAGTCCCAGGGTTCAGAACTTCTATTTATTCGGTCACTCCACCATTATTTTCTTTCCTGAAATTGTCTGAGACGATGCTTCTGCAAGTTCTCTCGACTGAGGCCCTTTTGCTTCAGCAAAGTTTAACCCTGTATTGCTACGAAATGATCCCAGAAGGCGTGCAACTGTCGAAGGAAGGATGAATTTCTGCATCCTTCGGCGGGATATCTTAGCCAGGCTTGTTGAAGCTAAGAAATCTCTTCCAAATTGTTCATGTGAGAGGGAGGGTCATGGAAGCTGTTGTTGTTTACCTTTTCTTTTTTTCAGATCTTTCACGAGTTTAATACTTTCTACTCCTACCCTCTTGTTAGTTTTCGGTTTGAAACTAGCCACATTCTTCAAAAAAAAAAGTGAGATCAAGTCATCCATCTCCTCCTACATCCACACTTAATTCTTCTTTGGTGATTGACAGGAGATCCTATTAGGTTTAGAAATTCTTCCCATCATGACTCACCTTCACCTACGAGTTCAGTAGTTCCGGATATTTGGCTAATCGCCACCACTCATCATTTCAGATTAATCGAACGACGTTCTCCGGTCAAGCATGAAGTTGATCGCTTAAGGGGTTGCTCCGAAGAAATCGTGTTATGGACGTACCTAAAAAGTTGGCGACCTTCTGGAGAAGTTTTTGAGGGCTTTGCGACGGACCTCCCCTACCGAACAGCAGCGGAGCTTCGAATGATATGAATTGGATCAGTCACACAGCCGTCCAACGTCATCGTCGCAGTGGTCGTTTCATAGTCTCCCTTTCACTGGCTTTGTCCCATTTCGAACTGCTTCGTTTTCACATTGCGCCCAGTATATGCCCAGCCCATTTGCTTTCGTCTCACTTTTCCCATCTCAATACCGTTCTTCTCTCCCATGTTCTATTTCTTTATCGTTCTCTTTCTCTTTGAACATTTCTCTCATCCCTAAATTGTCCCAAGAGCGCGGACAATTGACCATACCCAACGCTCCTCGGTCTTTTTTGTCGTGTAAAAATCGAACAAGGACCTTATTCAGGTTAAGGGTCTCCTTTAATGGAGCGTTTGTGTGTTTTTGTCGAGCAGAAAACACACGACATATTCTACTGGTTGGGTTTGAAAATCGCCGACTGGCCAAAAACATGGCTTGCAATTTGGTAAGTGGATTACATTCCGGATAGGATATGTGAAGAATTTGGGACATTAGGTCCGGTTATTCAAACATCCTTGAACTTTCTCTAAAAAAATTTTCTCCTTTGAATTGTTATGGATTTTCTTCGATACATATGTCGATTCTGGTGAAGTAAGACTTTCATTGTTATGATTTTGTTCCAAACCTACTCGAATTGAATCGTAGGTACGTTAATCGACGGTATCCCCTTATAAGAGAAGATAGGGTTGTATCGAGCATTTCCGTGTCCAGCATCGATTCCCATTCAGACTCACAATGGCGTTTGAATGGAAATGTGACAATTCAAACGCCATAGCGAATTTGAATGGGATTCGAATGATGGGCGCACCCCAGCAAGGGATCAGTTCTTGTCGAGAGACTCCATCGTTTAGGCCTAAACTTCGCAAGGGAGCAGTTTATCAAGAAGTCAATGTTTAGCATTTCCCTGTACAATTGGGGAATTCCCGGTTGTTCTCCCTAGTTTCAATTACCCGATAGGAGTTCTTGGGTTAGAGTTGAACTCGTCATGTCACCCTTTCTATATGTTTTGACATAAATGGCTTATGTTCCGTTCAGTTTTATCTAATCCAATACATATTTAATGGTCCTTTATTAATTGATCCCTGGTAATGTGGGTGGAGGATAGGGGAGCTTCTAAATGGTAACCTAAAGGAGAAGCTGGCTTCCTTCGTTAGATCCTATGTTCAATTGGCGGTAAACTTGGTGTTGTTAGCTTCAAAATTGAAAGTGCACTGTCATCGCCGATCGCTTAGAGAGCAAGTTTCTGGTACGACAGATTTGTATAGATTCGAAACAATATTTTGAGCTAGCGGTGAAGAATGCTTTCTGAGAAGCTTACCGACCTTTCGATTCTGAAAAGTTTTTGTGACGTTCATGTGGTAAATATCATGTCATACAAACAGATGTTTTGTAGATGATGTAGTGGTTGAGATGGAGGAATGCGGGTCAGTAGGTGGTAGAGACTTGTAAGGACTAAACAGAAGTGATAAGGGTGTCTTGCTGATGATGGAGGTCGATTTATCGATTCCGTTACAACCTTCTTCACCTTTCACGCTTTGACAAGAATCGGCCTGGGTGGCCGCATAAACTGGCTAAAGTCAGTTAGTAGGCTTGGAAAAAGTCGCACCGTTTCTGTAGAATGTAATGCGACCATTTATCTTTTTATCCCTGTCGATGCGATTGTCTGAAGCTCGTTGGCGACGCTATTCGAGGCACCTTAATACTCAGCGTCCCGTCGGTCCACTAGTCAGACAACTTTTGTCCTCACGTCATAACAGGCTCTTCGTCCCATAGCGAACCAATTGGGTGCCCGTACGCTGGTCGTTTAGTACACGTTGATTGGCTTGGGTGGTCTAAAAGCATGACAGTGGACTAAATTTGTACATGGGTGGTCGATTCGGATAGGTTCTACTGAATTTTATATCATCGGCGGTGGTACCGCAGTTTGACGGTGCATTCCCTGATCGAATCCCGTAGGAACAAACCAGACCTTCTAAGCCTTCGGGGGCTGAATCGTCGGAGACTTTCATACTGATTGTTGACCCTCTTTCAAAAAGCGTGGTGTTTATAAAAATTTGGCATTCACCGGCTATTTCTTCATTGAGATCAGTCATTTTTGAATCGATTTTTATGCATAATTGATTCGATCGGAGCTTCAGCGGGTTCGAATGAAAGTGAAAGTTTCGCTTCTACAGTCCATCTATTCGATCGACAAAAATTTGCTCGTTTCGTTTCTGAAAATGTGTCAACCACGGTTATCGCCCGTTGTCTTGCGCGTTACGATATCGCACGATAAGAATACAGGGAGATCTTTTGTGCTTACCGGAGCGGAGAGCCACCTGACGGACGGCCATTCTCCATCCATCTGACGACGACCTCACCCATCACCTCACCCCATGAACACGGTCCGATGGCCTTAATCGCTCTTACCTTGCTGCGTGAGGGATTTCCATGAACGAATTCACACTGATGTAAGGTAGCTGACAACTTGCAGAAGTCAATGCAATCCTCAAGTCGGTACAAGTACCGTCTGAACTGACTTAGGATGATTTGTTGAAGGGGAATCTTCAATTGAAAGTGAACACAGCAAAAATGTGTGACCTTTTTCAGTTTTTCTAGCTTTTGAGTTAGCTGGTTCTGATTTTAACCCATGGAACTACAGTCTGGGATATATTACATATTGATAACTTTGAAACATCTTAGCGTTAGGTCCTGTGCTTATATAGGTCACGCCAGATTTCTCCGTCATATCCGCATTGAGCTAGTAAACCGAAACCGGTTCTCTCGTAAACCCCTCCACACATCCTAGCAGCTAACCACAAAAGAACTTGCTCCCCCTTAGCGACGTGAAGACGAGCGCATTCGCACTAAAGTAAGCCCTTCACATGTTATTTATGGACCTTCATGGGTACTACTAAATCCGCTCTTCGAGGACATAAATGCGATACTTATGAGACCCGCTCAACCCATCGTTTCAGCCTCCATAGGTGGGAGAAGGGGAATAAGCCTAGGAAGATACTAGAACCGCAAGACAGAGCATTTGTAGGAAAGAATGAAACTGAATATAGCAACGATACAGAGCGAAAATTCTTGAAGTTTTCTCTTCAAACCGAGATCTATCCTTTTTCTTTAGGAAGTTTTTAAGTTCTGCAGCTTCCGACTCCATTTTTTAACGTGAAATTTTCTTTTGAATATTTAATAACGAATTAACTAGTCAAAGCCAACACGGCGGCAATTCGTAAGACTATAAATGGGACTATTACCTATATTCTTTGCGTTTCGAGTAGCAGAACTGGTAAAGGTATTGGTTAGTAACATGGATGTGGACATGTGGAGTAGTGGTAATGGAGAGGATCAAACTGTAGCTCGACAAGCGCGATTCATTATGTACCGCTTGTAGCTCTCAGTTTTCCCCTTTCGGGAGAGTACTCTACAGTAGCCAACTTCGGGAAGCTACATCGCTAGGCTCTGGCCAATTCAGTGATGAGAGTCAGCCGATGTCAATGTCAGTTTTCAGCTTGAAGTGATGGGTTTGATGTAGCGGACGATACTGTCTTAACAGTGGCATATTTTGTGGACGATAAAAATTGTTTTTCACAATAAAAAAAGAATTATGAAAAGATTCGACGTTTATAGTTGTCTTATGGTCGCAACGGCCAATAATCATACAAAACTTCATAGTATTTGATTTAGATAACTTTGGAAAAAATGACATATTTCATACAAGGGTAGGAATACCTGAAGGGGAATTAATGACAGAAAAGAAAGTCAGAGTGAAAATCATTTTTTGTCATTCTAGTGTCATATGGGCATGTTTGATGGCCGGTGGAGTATCACGATTCAAGGAGGTTAACAATGTGCGCGATCATTTCAGGTGAGTTTTAAAACTCGTTAATATTCTTGGTAGCCTACTCCATATAAGGTTTTTACTGTAATTTTATGGGCGAATGGGCGGAGGTTATGGAGTGGTAAGTGGCTTACGCTACCACATGCATGATCTGGGATCAATTCGCCAAGCCTTTTATCCCTCAGGGGTCGATCGGATGAGGGCGTATCCCAAAAAGGGGATTGATTGATTACGAGACTTTTAGATTTGATTAAGGGAATATCGAAGCGTTAAAGTATCCATGTCTACTGATCCAGTCGAATTTCCACCCTTCTTCGAATGTTTAATATTTTTTGTTAGCGACTAGAAATAATTTACGACGCGAATGGTCCCCTATCCTTGACTTTCGTTTAGTATGCACAACTTGAACACGACACCCAGCATTCGGGTTCGGGTTTCACTGGCTGCTTCGAAACGCTGTTTTGCTCACTTCTCGTTTGGTAATAGTGGGCCTCCTTCAACTTATAGTACTCCCCTTTGTTTCAGTTTCGGTCCTGAAGATAGTTTTTGTAACCGCTGTGTCTAAGCTCTGTAGTCAATCGGGGTATTGGGGGAAAAGCAATATCAGAAGCCTATGGAAAGTCTACATTCTTCAAGCGAGGAATCAGCGCAAAATAGGGCGGAACTTCCTGCTGGGGCGGAGTTTTTCAAACAAAATGAACCTTCCATTTCCCTATTGTTCTCGTCTTGAGGATAATAAATCAGTGAATCTGCCACGCTTGCGTGATGACTACTGGTAAGTGTGAACTGAGCTTTTTGGTTCCTGTTGGATTGGCTGTCTGGAAATTTCTACCGTTTCACATTTAAGCTGTATTTGCCATCTCCAATGACATGTTAGGTTTTTCTTCGACCGATATCCGTCATAACCAGATATTATTCGCTTCATTTGGTGGACGAGTGCTCATCAGAAAATCATTGAGAAAAAGAAAACGGCCTGAATGTTTTTGTGTTCTCTCCGAAAGCCGCACGAAGTTGCTTCCACTGAGCGCGATTTTATTCCGTAGCTAATATTAAATGGCCCGTTCATGGCCTATTTATAGTTCTTCTACAGAACACGGACTTTCTGGATGTCAGCTAGAATCAGAGCAAGAAGTCCTCCCTCTGTCATTTCCCTAGAAAACTTCCCCCACAAGCTTCTGCTTGTGTGGGAGGTTTTCTGGGGAAATGTCAGACAGGACTGCCTAAATCTATAGGCATGTTATCAATGTTAATTTCCAACAACATTCTGCAGTACGTCCTACATGTTGGGCAGGGTAAGAACTGAGAGCGGCCAGCTCGACCTTGTTAGTTTGGAAAACTTGCTACTTATGAGCGGACCACATAGTTGGGCCACGCATTCACTTTCTACCCAAAAGCTTTCCAGTAGTTTTCTGTTGAGTATTTGAGAGACATGTATAATTGGTTCACGGGTACGAAAGGGAGCATATCTGCTACCGAACAATCGGCTCTGATAAGAACTATGTAGTGGTCTGTAGTGTCATTTTTCGCTGTCTACTGTGCCCTCTTTCCGAGAGCTAATGTATCTGAAGTGAAAGGGACGACGATGTCGTTGATGTTCGAAATTTTATACAGAATGGCATTGTTATTATCGCCATTTGATTGAAATGATTAGAGCACATTACTCCACTTTATATGCGATGCTTTCGTTTTTGTTTCACAACCGGATCATGGATAATCATTCAGATGATCACATTTTTACCTCCCAGCCGTGACCTAGTTCGATCATGTTTTCCAGCGATTCTATTCATCATAGCAACAATAAAATGACGGCAACAGATAAAAGGGAATTGGAATCCGTTCAATGAGGAGTGAGGTCAAAGAAAAACTCCTGATAGAGCTAGAATAAGATGGGCTGAGGAAACTTCACAGCTCTGAGGATGGCATTCAGCGAGAACTAAAGAGTTCCATTCAGATTTGCGAGGTTTGAGTGTGCTGTAATAGGATGCCGATGATGAATGAAAAAAAGTGGTAAAATTGATAAATGGTGATAAGGACGATAGCAGACGCTGGGAGAGCTACCGTAATCGTTGACTGGTTGTGCTTATGTCAACGGAACAGCGCTTGCACTTACACCTATTTAGTAAGCTAGGGTTGAGGTATATGTAGTAGTGGTGATAACAGATGATAAGGGCCTGTTCTATTCACTACGTTTCAGGGCTCAATCATATAGACGATGAGACGTAGATAAAAAAGATAGGCGTATGGAAAGAAACCGGCTAATAAGAGCTGGTAAGACATGCTTCTTTAATGTACGAAAGATCCACAGAATTTGTCAGAGCTTTTCCTGGTAGTTCAGCGTTCACTGTGGCAACTTGGGAACGTGACAAGCTGTGGGTATGGAAGATAAAATATGAAAGAAGAAACTTTTTGTCGAACCCTTTATACTATCAATTCCTTCATGACATGCGCCTACACATTCGACTTCTATTCAGGATGGTAGTGGCAACTGAGCCTATACAACCAACAACCTATATGACCTAAACAATACCTGCGGAGGCCAGCCTAAATTTAAGGTTAGGCCTTACCCTCCTGGACGAGGAAGGGTTGGTTGGTCTAGGCTTTGTCGGTCCGAGGCTCGGTCCCGGACTACATTGGCCCTCCTCCGCCTCCGCCAGTTATGGTGTATGTACTTGACGAAAAGTGACGGTGGACGATAAATCCTGGTTAACGTCAATAATTATAAAAAAGTGAAAACCCATCACTCCTCACGATCGAAATGTGACCTTAATGTCCTTTTGTCATGAAAACTGTGGTGATAACTCTAGCTTTCACCATTTGGGGCATCCTTTCACTTACCTCTAAACTGGCTTGACAAATTGCTTGCGTCGGTTACGGATATGTCGCTAAGAGGGCGAGGGAAAGAACAGAAGAAACAAAAGGAGTCATCGGCGTGAAAAATAAAACACGATGTTAATTGGGCAACCTGTTTCGCTTGGACTCGTAATTCGCTCGCCATCGCGGTCCAAACTGGTAAAGGATGTTGCTTATAGCGTTGATCACTTTTTCTTTGAATGCCTCTTGACTTTTTCCCAGAACCCATCAAATTTACAAGCGTTAGCATCCCACTAGCCCAGCAAATCAGATTTTATCCACTTGGATGAGTATGTTACGATCTCAGTTGGAAAGTATTGATAGCCGGCTGGGGCCCGATTCTGTGAAAGCGCCATACTTCGACTATACCCCAATTCCTTTTTTTCAAGGACAGCTGTCAGATTCTACCAGTTCCAATGATGAATATTTTTAGTGCCGCCGACTCTCCATCACGGTACGAGTTTGCTGTGGCCCGAGAATTCTTCCAGGAGTTGGGCAGTCCGTTTCATGTTGTCGTTGCCTTGAAAGCTGCAGATGAAGGAAATCTTCTGCGACCAAAGTGAGCAGTTCAAATGGGAGATTCAAAACAAATAAATATTCAATTTTCGCAGGTATATCGACAAGGCGATAGAAATAGAGGACTTTCTACAGTACAAGCTGAAAGTGGAACATGATGGAAAATGGTATTCGTATTCGGATTTTTGTGGTACACAATGTGAAACCAGTGATGCGGTGAGCCCTTTATGTCCTTTACAACTTCCATATACATTTAGATTTTCAATCGATTTTATTTTTAAACCGATCCAGGGGTGCCCCTTTGATTGCCTCCCATTTAGATGTATTAGATTTGTGGGGTTCTTATATTCCTAGTGATTTTGAACCCCTCTCTTAGCTTTTTATTACGTCGTTGAGATAGAGATCAGTAAAGTAGGAGTAGGCATAAGCATAGGAAGCATAAGCCGAGTTCGAGTCCTCTCCAAGGCAAACAAATCAATCGCTGACTCAGCCTTCTTGTTCAACCCCTATAGCTTTATTATTTTCAGGTTAGCATATTCCTTACAATGTTTCGTGATCAACAAATGAAAGGCACAAAGCATGTGAAGCTTACGTATCCCTCAATGGACGTTTTTGGCCATCATGTTTATCTGGCAAACAACATCTTCGTGGTAACTGTCAACAATCTGTAAGTGAACGTTCTCCTGTCAGCCAGCTTTTCATGGCATTGAGCCAGGTCACTTAATTATTCTGCAGGTCTCAGATCGTCGAAGAATCTCGCCTGATTGCAATCAACTTCCATGCAATCTACAACAACGAGAGCTCTGTGGCCATTATGCGCAAATGGGAAAAGGCATGAGCTTCTGAAGCCTTTAATCTGAACTTAGTTCTTTCAAAATTAGGCAATTTAGGCAGTCTTTGAATATTCTCAATCTACTCTGAAGGATCCCCTTGTTCATGTATTCTGTACCAGTGAAGGTCTCGTATCTGAAGAAGTCCGAAGGACAGGTGATTGTTTGAAAATTTTGTGCTCTGAACTCCTCATTATCCTTACGCATTGTGTGAGAGTTTCCATTCTCCTTTTGAGACTGTAAATCTGAAAAGTTCCCATTTCAAACTAGAATTACCTCGGGGAAGAAAATTTTACAACTTTATTAGGACTCTGAATTCGTCATCCACATTGTATGAATAGTACTCTTCGACACATCCATTGATTTTTATCATTAAAAACGGCAGATTTATACGTCAAGTGTTGTTGGTACTATCCGTCACCTCCTTCTGTCCAAATTAATTTTCTTCCCCGCCCCTTCCTCCGACATGCGCCACATACTTTTTTTCAGGGGCTTTCTGATGAAAGAAAGTTTTTCCTACATAAAATTCTGCTCTTGACTTCCTGCTCAGCTTTCCCGATTGTGTACGGAGGGAAGGCCATGATTTCTTGGAAAGTGCTGTAAGGCCAGGGTGCATCAAATGCGGCTCTGTCACTCATCGCGCGCAATATAACTGCAGAAAGTATAGTCTCCTCAAAGACATCTCATACTTTTCGCGCGCGGCAAGCGACAAATTCGCATGATCTGATTCCTGGTCCTTATTAGGTAAAGAAGCGATGTTGTAATTAAGTGAAACTTGTAAGAAGGGACAGAGTGAGGTTAAACAATGAAGAAGGTGGTTCACTTCGCCTTTTTATTATCATAAACATTTTCTTCGATTTGTTCAAGCTATGGATTGACCAGAGACCGTAATTCAGGACACATTTTTTCGACAATTTATTTCAATCTATTGTATATGTATTAAGGTATCCTTGCCATGCCATATTTGGGAGTTACGTTTTTGATATTGCTGGTATTCACAATGACGACGACACTTCGTAGAGATCCAGTCAAGAGTAATCCGCTTGAGTCATTTCTTGGAGTCATCTGTCCAATTTTGTCGCTCGTTGCTTCATTTGGGCATCTCTTCTGGGTAGGCCATCTCTGCTTCACTTTTAGTTAGCCTTTCTCATGATTGATGTTTTCGACGATCAAATTCGAATGTTTAAGATGGGATTCGAATTTCTACCGATTGTCACGGTAGTACCCTTCTTAATACTAGCTATAGGTGTTGATGATGTGTTCATTTTTATCCACTGCTTTCATTTGACAAACGATAAGTAAGCGGTTTTTCATATTTCCTATCGGTTTCTGATGGTTTGAATGTGCATTTTAGGCTTTCCGTACGAAAGCGGATCGCAGAGACATTAGCTGATGCTGGTCCATCGATCTCCATTACATCGCTCACAAATTTGCTATCTTTTGGCATCGGTATCTTCACATCCACTCCAGCTATCTACGTGAGTTTATACTTTGGCTTCAAACTCATCCTCGTCGCGTAAAAATGACGTCGCAGAGTGGCGATGGAGTGAGCAGTAGTCATGATCGTGGCTACTCCTCTCCAATGGTAAAAATGGCCCACTGCCAGCTATTTTTTCATTTTCGTCCAATCAGTAGTATTGTGGGCTTGGCTTGGACATTTCATACACCCACTGATCAGTCGCTGCTCGAAACTGGTGATAAAGGTGTGGTTAAGGGCGTATAGGATAAGTCACAGACCATCCGCAGAGCACTGCATTACTTAGTTAGTTGTCTCGCATTGCAGCATTCATTCGGGACTGTTGATCACTTCCCATGTGGGAGAGTACGCGTATGTAAGGGGATGTGGAAGCGCTGAATGCAAGATCTTCACACTGTCAACTTCCATTGTTTTGAGCGGGTGTGTATCTTGCGCCCGATCAGGTTGCCGCGCTCGCTGCAGCCGATGGCCCACAGTTGCGTGATGTCAAAATTCCATTCGATTTCCAATGGAAGGTTATGTAATTGTTACTAAAACGCACTTGCTTGCCGTCAAGGAATCCGGGTAATCTGGGTTAAATATTGCCAACCGTTTTGTTCGCAAAGAACACTGGCAACTGTAAACAAAAATGGGCTCACCTCTCGCTCTGTGGCGGTTTACGGGAGCGGACAACATTCCCATAAATTCCATCATATTAGTCCTTTATCACTAGGAATAGGAATGTTAAAGCGCTCTTCACTAGACGACGTTCCCTTAACCTGTTTTTAGCCAAGGACGGGGGATAGATTTTTTCAGAACGTAAGCTGTAGGCGATTCAGGGTTGCCGTTGCAGGAATGCAGTGGCTGGGCTTGACCAAATTGAAAAACTTCTCGTTGCAGTGCACAATTGGCGGTTCAAGAGAAATACTTGCTTTGCTGGATCTGTTCAGATGCACAGACTGCGTTAGCCGTAGATCTGCAATGGGAATCTTTGCAATGCTCATAAGGGGGACCGTCCGCTGCTGCAAAATTTCTTTCCCTAACTTTAGAGGCACAGTTCGCGATAATTTTGGGTAATCCAGATTATGATGGAAAATGGAAGACAAGATCGAAAACAGTGCGATGAATGTGAAAAAAACTGCGTGAATCGGTGTTACCAAAGTGAAAAAAGGCTTCGAAAGACCGTTAAAAAGGGGGCTGGACGAGAATTAGACCAGAAAAATGATGAAGAGTGGGGCGTTTGGACGAGCTATACAGTGCGTCTCACTGCGTACGTGTGGGTCCCGGTGCGTAAACAAAAAATCCTAGTAACAGCAAAAGTAGCTCACCCTTCTGCAGCCTCTAGGAGTAGGAAATTGAATAAGGGATCGCGGCAGCAAAAAGAATAACAGAGGAATAAAGATTGAGAGAAAAACATTGCCTCATCACTCGGCGGTCAAATGCGTGGGTCCTAGAACGAATAGTTTCACTCTACATTGTCTTGACACTCGTCTGACGTGACATCGATCCAGTGGAGAAGAAGCGTGGCTTTCACGCCCCTCGAACTATCGTGAACTGTGTCTTTAAAGTTCGATGAGCGGATTGTGAGGCATAGGGTTGAATAGAACTGAAAATCATTACCCAGCTTATGACTTATCTATGGCTATAGGTGTCCAAGAAAGTAATACACCGTTTATTTTTTTATTTCACTTAGTTACTTACTTCTATGTGTACTTACAGACATTTTGCCTCTTTATTTCTGTCGCGGTCATCTACGACTATATCTACCAAATATTCTTCTTCTCGGCCGTACTGACATTAGGAGGTCATCGTGAAGCACGTCGAGGAAATGCCTATCTCTGTTGTATGACGGTGCCTCCTCCCACTAAGGTACGTTCATGTTTAAAGTTTGCTTTTTGATGGTTTGATCCGTTCGAGTGTAGTGTAGCATTCATATTCATAAACCTGTTGAATTGTACGCCTGAGCTGGAAAAGCCTGATGGCGGCGGGAGACGGGCGTTAGGAACCATTTTGGGTAATCGATTTGCCGCACGCGGCTGTCGCTGACCACTCATTCGCCGTTATTACAGCTCTAGCGTTCTTCGTACAGCTCAATCGATATGCGGTCATTATTTCATGCATAATTCTACTATTAGTACTTTTGTTCTTGTATTTCTCACCTACTGCTGCATCCTGTTACATTCCTTCGCGCGCGACGCCCCTCTCACCGAGACGCGACCATTTCGTTCCTAACGCACCACACCCGATGGCGGCGGGGCACTAGGGAGGTTACTGTATCACCCGTTCACGGGACGTCAACATCTGACCTGCCACCATGACTACGAGACCGGCGGGGAACTTACACGTGGCTACTGCGATTCAGTGATGATAAACCCAAATTTTTCGCCTGCGCTTGGTCCCCATCCACTGATTAGTTGAACAGTCTTGGGAAATGAAATATAGTTTACCGTTACATTACCGTTTCCTACCGTAATTGATGTTTTGCACTCAAACGGCGTGCCGCGCTCGCCGCAACCGGTTGCTCACTGTGAAGGGATAATGTGAATTTTCCATAGACGGCTACGATGACTGCCCAAGAACCATTGCCTCTTACTGTGCGAGTACGGGTAGGCAATGACCACCCTTCCTACTGCGTGGTTAGATGGCTGTTTTGATAATGAAGAAAGAAATTATGAGTGGGCGGGTGTCAGGAAACTCTTGGCTTTGCGACCTAATAGAAAGTAGGTTCCTGCTCATGTTAGCTACGACCTCATTGTCTACGCGTTAGTGAACTCCTCCGGATGCTCCTAGTGAGACTAGTGGTGGAGGGAGGGTTGCGGAGACAGTGAAAATGAGTGCTGTGCATTTGGTTTCCTTTCCATCCTCCTTGTAGCACGGACAAAGGTCGACAGTAAAGCTCTGTAAATGAACCAAATTTAGCTCGAGAAGAATGAGAAACCTTCTTGGATTGTGCGGAAGGCTTCGAAAATTCTTGACGTCATCCTTGATGCGTGGGTTGATTTTAGTCTGTCAATCTGGAGCAAATTCATTGTCGGAGGTGAGTTTGAGTTCGGTTGTTTGCTTCCTAATGACACTGTGACTCTTTGTTAACACCTTCATAAATCTCGTTCCAGGAGTGATGTTGGCCTACTGGGCAGTGATGATTCATGGTGTTATGCAGATCAAAGTTGGTCTGTCCTCAGAAAAACTCTTCCTCGATGATTCACCACTTTTGGAACTTGTTCGAATGCAGACTAATGTAATCTTCAAAGAAGGAGGCCAGGTTACTAGTTCTTACCATTTTCCCCCATACTTCTTGTCAAAAGGCAGATTATAACCAAAGAGTGGGGGGGGGGGGGAATACAAACTTTTCGCAACCAGCTAAATCCAGGCGAATATTCTTCAAATTTTGTGGCGCAAAAAGCGTGATGGAGTTTACTTGAAGAGCCAAGAGGGGCCTCAAGTAATACAAACGATCAATTATTTTTTAGGTGGCCATCTTCGTAAATAGTCCGGGTAATATGCATCTCCGAGAGTCGGTGCCAGAAATAATGAGGATCCTGCGAAGGTTTGAAACCGCTAACAACAGTGTTGGAGCTGCAAGTACTCATATGTGGCTGTTACCTTACCTTCCTTATGTTGGCGAAAAGGTACCTTAAAAAAAGTATCAACTGTCGAATGGTACGCAATTTCATATTAAATATTTGAGGAGCATGGTTCAATTGAATTCAAGTACCGCTACTTACCGGAATTCTTCAAGTTGACCGAGTACAGAAGATGGAGTCATTTTGTGAATCTTGGCGACCATGCGTATGTGCCATTACAGCACTCCCTCAATTCCTCAGTTTTAAGCTTTTCATCTTCAGGGATTGTCTCGCTGAAAGGCCTTCGTGTCTACAGAAATTTGTGTTTTCCACTGGATTCCATAATGCTGTCACATGGACGGAACGCCTGAATTTGTTGGAGCAATGGCGAGACATTGCAAGTGAATATCGACATCTCAACCTGACTGTCTACGAAGACTTCTCGATGTATTCAGATCAGGTACTCTTACGAAACGCTCTGAAAATTTAGAACACAGGCCTGGAGGCGCCATTGCGGTCACTGCAACTAGGTCACGTTCGAATCGCTTCATGTGGTTCTACCTAACCGCCTTGACCATAGAGCTGGCTCTTACGATCTGCCACCAATCAGGGGATTGATCTTTTTCCTTCGAGAACTCGATCACTCCTTGATTCCAGCATCATGCTTGTTTTCATGTTTCCTTGCAACTTAAAGATAAAAGCGTAAATATGCGATGGAAATTAAACACGGCGCATTTCCTGGTTGAAACAACCCTTCATCGACTGCAGGCAAAACTTCAAAACTAATACTGCGATAGGAGTGGCAGTATCAATAATAATTCGAATTTCTTCCATGTGACCGAGTTATAACGCAATGACACCTCTTGACCCCTTCTAAAAACTTTCTATTTACCTTGGATGATTGAGATGGCTGTTTTTTTAAGCTGCTATCAATCGTTCCTGTGACAGAACAAACGGTGTTTTTCGCTTTGGTGTGTATGCTGATTGTTCTTACGCTCTTCACACCCTCTCCAGTCACCATTTTGACATCCTCCTGCTCTGTGTTGTCGATCAATCTTGGTATGTTCTCTTTGGTGACGTTCTATTATAATCAATACATACAATACTGATACTGATAGGCGCTATGATGCCATACCTATTGAAGTTTCTAAAAAAAAACCTGGGCCCTTCGTTCATTAGGGATCTGTGCTTGAAAACAAATACGCCCCTCATTTTCAGAAAAGCATACAATTTTGTGACATACATTCGCAAAAGAAATTGGTGCTGGTGTAAGTAAAAGCGCTGCATATCAAAGGCAGCAACCAAAGGCCTAGTCGGCTGATGCGGAGATTAGCCGGCAACTCCTACAGTAACGCTCATTCGGTAATTTTGGAATTTTGGTCAATTGAGCAGCTTTTATGAGGCCCCATGCAGTAAGTGAAATCGCTGCTCCGTCGGTGATTTGGTGGTCGCTACTGGCCATCATCCACTTTAGTACCACCCCGGCAGTTGTTGGAGCTGCACGCAGAACTACATAAGCATGTTATCACGATATGGTATGCGTGTTCAGAGCTAATAAACCTAAGTCTCCCTTCTCATCTCGGGTACGACTGGGAACAACACCTCTTATCACATAAATAGCAGCCTTCAGAGTTTGCGTTTTCATATTGCCGGCGCGCAACTGCGACGCGTATACGGCGCCGCCGTTCATTTAACGGTATCGATTTGCCGCCAACCACCGTAGCCACGCGAGACGCGCGTCGGCAGTGCTACAGACGCATACTCTGAAGGCAGCCACCTGCACACGATATAGCAGCAACCACACGCCTCACCCATGAGTCGCCCATAGCAGCCTCTGATCTTTGACAGGCTACATTTGTTTTTCGAAATCCCAGTGAGTGGATTCTTGTTCTCGACAGTATGAAGGTGCAGCGATGATGGTATTTTCAAAAAGGTCCTTCCACTAGGTCATGTACGAATTGTCTTAGCGTCAAAGACAATTCCCTTACATATGATGTACATGAGAAATGAGTTTTGAGCTTAGTCAGTAATCCATCACTGAACAAGAAGTCGAAAATCCAAATCGAAAACGCAAATTCAAAGTCTTAGTCTTTCGCGAACTTTTTGTCGCGATATACGAGGCCCCCTTAAGAGCTGGTGACTTTTGCATTGCAGTTTTGCATATTGTTAATCAAGGTCATGCCTTTAATTTAGCTGCTTCACATAGTCGTCCACACTCTGTTAGATTTTGAAGTTCCGGCTTTGTCTGCGATTTGTTTTGTATCGAAGCCTTTGTGTTCTGGATTGTTATTTTCATATCTGTTCAGGAGTATTTGGTTGCCTTGTTTACCTCAACATTGATTTGGATCCAATTTCGATGACAACATTGCTGATGGCTATTGGATTCTCGGTAGACTTCGTTGCTCACATAACATGGCACTACTACAAAGGAGATTTCCCGGTAAATTTTGCTCGGGTTTCCTGTAAGACAACTGTTAACAGCTGCTAGCAAACAACAGGACAAAGGCCAGGCTATCATCCTAATCGAGAATGGAGGGTAGGGACACTACATTTTAGTTTTCATTTCCAACGTTTACGTTAGCGCCTGGAGCAAAATAGAACGCCGTCCTTGCATTCCTGTAGTGCGGAGAAGCTATACTGAAAATGGAATAGTGTAACCCCGTTCGAAAAGTTGGACCGGATGAGTAACTCATCAATGCGATGCCCTGGTGACTGGATAGCGCAGACATTTACCTTCTCTTGGAGGTGCTATCTATAAATCGAGCGGCGTCTGCGAAATTCGCTGTGGGATCGCAATACCGTAACGGAATCTCAACTAGGGCGCAATGCCTAAAGATCCAATTCAATATGGATAGTTTTTTCAAAGGAGCTCTTATAACAGACCTGCCTTTGGCTCAATCAGTCGAGTGAGGCGCCTCACCCAACACCTTCCCTTGTCTGCACATTCAAAGGATGGTGTTGGGCGTTGTGCTCTCTATTCCCTACATCCATTCCCCATCCTGGTGCCTTTCACTTCACTTTTAAATGTAGGCCATCTGCAACTATGCACATGAGGATACGGTATTGCGGTCCCACAGCGAATCCCGCTGACGCCGCTAAATTTATAGATAGCACCTCTCTTGAATGCAGAAAGAAGTTTATGTCTCATGTTCGAAATAAATTTACTTCTATGGGATGTTGCAGAGCAAGCGTGAACGTCTCCGCCATGCACTGGCGTCAATCGCTTGGCCCATGTTCCAATCTGGAATGTCTACGATGATCTCCATTGTTGTTCTTACAGCAGTTCATGCATATATGGTTAAGGTGTTTGTGAAGGTAACTAGTTTCTTCTTATGCTGCTAACTACTTTCTGTCTTTAAACCACGGTGAGTCCCCACCTACACCCTAGCATTCGTTGCGACCGCAGGTTAACTCTCTAAATCCATTATGGGTACCAGTCCCGACTTACAGTGAAGGTAATCCAGTCGAATTCAATTCTAGTGCGGGGCATACCTTGTCAATCTAAGTCTAGTAAATCTCACGTTTCACGGATTCGCACACTCACCGTTTGACTGGCCTGTCGGTTCGTCGGATCCATACAAAGCCCTATCGCGCAATTCTCTATACTCTTGAGAATAAATCGTTGAGCATTTCAGGTTGTCGTACTGGTCGTATTCCTTGGCATGTGTCATGGTCTGATCGTACTTCCAGTAGTTTTCGCTGCACTTCCATTCAAGAAAGCAAAAGTTTCACATGAAAAACCTCATCAGTTGACCATCATGGATGTGAAACCGCCATTAGGACGACAGTCCAATCAAGCGTAACACTGTATATGATTGTTAATGTATGATATTCATAATTTATTGAGGCATTACACTGTGAATTTCTCTTCATTCCGTTATTCATTCAGTGTTTCGCTAGAGGTCTCACGAGGTTTCATGTAAATTTGTCATATTTATAGAGTTTCTTATTCTCCCAATTTCCAGTTCTTTTCACGGGTCAAACCCTTCGCTGTGCTATTGAATTTTTCTTATAATTTTCTTTGTGTTGAACTCTTTGATAGGTGGTCCAATCCCGTCAATATGCTAACTGTGGTGCTCATGAGTTACGCCTCTATAAAAGAATGCATAAATTTGGAATTCATAGACTATTTTCTGCTTTCTCAAAGGTGATGTCTGGTCTTTCTATACATATATTGTATTATATTTATACAATACTGTTAAAATTCTACGTTTTCTTTTGAAAAAAATTCAACACTTACAGTAGCTGTTACTCCGTTCAAAAATGCAGGCTCACGTTTTCCAACAAGAACTCTTCTTTCCATGGATGGCATTTATTTTTTTTTTAAAACAGCCTTTCATGTTGAGCCACCGGGACTCTAGTAGCAAGCGATCGCTTCCCACTTCCCTTCCCGTCGGCGTCGATGCACTTTCCACCTTTCTGATGATGATTTCTTCAGGTTGAAATTAATTCGATTAGCAGTTCCGGTCTTTTTTGAACCTATCCTCAGTATCTACTTATCAGCGTAATTTTCATTAGCACCAGTGGGGTTCAACCTAGTGGATTCAACTTGCTTCTCATCCGATATATAGTAAGTATAGGTTTTTAATGACGATAGTTCCTTTCACTGGGAAAACGGAGATTACACTGGGCACATTGAAAACCGGTGCCCGAAATGGCAACTAAGGGCATATGGTTGTCAAGTAATTCCCATGTGCCACAGATCTTCCTCTTCTTCGGCACAGGTCAGCTGTGAGATGGTTTGGTAAGCCACCGCACTGACTTTAACAGCCAGCTGGTCATTACCTTAACTCATCTGCGACAATGTTCTAAAGCTGATGTCGAACACCTCATGGCGTAATTAGTTGCCTTCCAACGTTTTGTCGGTTACCCAATCATGATCATTTCCTGGGCACGAGAAAAAAAACTCTCCTTCACAACACAACTCATGTTTCAACGTTGGAGAGATCGGTGTTCAAGAAAATGAAGCAAGTGAGGTATGTCCACTTTTTCGAAGTAAAGCATCAGCTCGAGTTTGAAGCATTAAGTGCACACTACGACCTAGAGAGAAAAAGAGAATGAATTACCGCTGAGAGGACTCGTGACAGTAATGAGGCCGGTCACAATCAGAAGGGCAAAAAGAAGATATACGTGAAAAGTTTTTAAATTGGAGGCAAAAAATGATGAGCTGCTGGACACTTCTTCGAGGGCCTTACGACAAGGGAAACAGAAAAATCTGAAGTGCTTTGGAGTTTCGCTAACGACATGTGGCGCCGTTCGTGTACGCCTAAATTCAATGGATCGGATTCTCCTACGTTCCCGGTCGGATTCCTCTATGTTCCAAAGTAAGTGTGGCAATTTACCGCGAGTATTAGCACGAAACCTATCGCTTTAGAGAAAGCAAGCTTTTCATTTTTCCACGGTATATTTATTGACAGTAGCCCCTTCTGAATGGATAAAACATTAATTCGAACATCAGCTTAATCTTGTTTATAGGCTTAGCTGCCATTTAAGTATAACTACGGTTTTGAGTGGGGTTGTATGTGAGATAAGCTATAGAAAGAACTTTTGACGCTTTTCTAAGTTTTTCTTGTTTTTTTTTTCTCGATATACTTATGTAAGAAATTGCAGAATATGTATAAGCAGATTCAACATAGGAATGGAGGCTCCTGTCAGTGAGGAGCAGAATGTTCACTTTATCGATAAGTGCATAAGGTGTGTGCCATTGAGTGTTTATTTTTTATAGGGCAACAAATGAACGGAGATAGATGAAACAGGAAGGTGATAACGCCCCACGTACCAGGGCGGCGAACAAACAGTGCTGACTGCTGTGAGGGATGGTACCAAGAATTGCGATCGTGTGCTGGTTATAAGTGGAAAATGAAAAGCAGGGTGCGTAGAACAACTACGTTAGAATTTTATGAACCGTCGTTAAGTGCAAAGATTGTTCCGAAATATTCTGTTCAAGAAATGACGGTCACCCCTGCAAACGTGCAACCGTAGTACTTGTGTCTGCAGGGGCAATTCAAGACTGTGTGTCTGGACCTTACACCCAAATTGAGTACCTCTGACCTTTTAGGAATGAGTGGCTTTGTGATTGTGATTGTCGTCTACTCAGATGACCATTCTCTTTTAATAGTAAGAGATCGATCGTCTCTGAATCCCTCCCCTCTCCCTTTCCTCGCTCCCTTTCCCTAATAGTCTTACTGTTCAAGCATCAGTTTAAAAAAACGGTATGACAGGAAGTGCTCTTTTTATTGATATGTTATCAAAAACACTGAAAGAAGAAATGTGATGGATAGCAATTTGTCGCTGTCTTGAATTTCCTCCAAAAAGCGTGACGGAAATTAATTTCGTAGACGGCAATGCAAAAGTGGAACGAAAATTAATGAGAGCTGCCACTCTCGGCAGTTACTTTTGAACGATTTGGTAAAAATCAAACAAATTTATTGAAGCCGAACTTCAGATCACCATGGAAGCAGCCGCGTGAATCTGTCCCTGATTCAACAACATGGAGCCGATACCGCGGTTCCGGAACGAGATCGAGCGCTTGATCGTTGGGGGTAAGTTTACTATATATTTTCGAATTATAGAATTGCCCTATTAAAATTTGTGAAGTGTTTTTATTGTACCTTTATATATTGTTCTTGTGAATGTCTCCTGTTTTTGTTTTGTTGGTTTGATTTCAGTTGTTGTGAGCTTTCCCAACGTCGAACCCATTTTGAAGGTAGGGGACATCCTGAGTGTGCTACAAGTACGGGAAAATATTTCCTATGTTTAAGTTTTACACTGCTGCATGGGGCTTGGCAGTTCAACATTTGGCGTTGAGGGAGGAAGTGCTGGGGCTCGCGACCTAACTCTCAATAGCTTCTGAATTTCGGTGTGTACAACGTATTTTGGTTGATGAATTTTTTTCCGACAAGCAAAGCTATGATGAGCTCTTTTATAGGCCTATTTTTCTCACACGATTGTTTATTTCATTCCAATTGAGTCTTCAGACTCCTATGGCACTGTAGAAGACTTGGACTTGTAGACTAAAGCTTCGTTACTCATCTTGCCTTAAGCAATATCTCTGGTTCTGGTGTCGTAAGATGTTAAGATAAGATCGATACATAAGTGGGGGAATTTTTTGAGTTCCTTTCGTTATCTGTTAGTTCTATCTAAAAAAACTCTGAAAAAAACACTTGTTAAAAAAACACTGGTACGACGTTCCAAGTACAAATTCCTTTGTCAATAATGGGCTGAGTGCAGTCATTTTGAAGCTGTGGACAAAGTAACGGTTGAACATTCCCGTGCAAAAGAGTGTAGTAATCGTAAGGAAGCAAATAAATGGAAGAATATTTGTATGAAGCATGTACTTTTTTACCATCGACTGGCATATAAGGTTTAGTCGGCCCTCCGCAGTTTGCAGGATTAGGTTGGATGGTTTTCACTGTTCTTCGTTTCTTAACTTTGAAGGTATTATTACGTTTGAAAACGTGCCACGCATTCAGCCTTTGTTCATTGTTGTGGTAGCGGTTCGATGCAAATTTGACTTGAACTGAGGCTTCCTCCCAAGTCAGCCAATGATCAGGGTGGGACTTATGTTGGTGCTCTTCAGGAGGGTCTATACCAATCAAGCAATACCCGAAGAATGGCCGGCGAGAATTGCAGTGAATTTCATCTTCCAATTGTACCAACGGTTGTTCCGCCGCATCCATTGTCCATCTTTGCTCCACTGTTCTCGACCATTTATGTTTACTACACTATGATCTGCGGTTTGCCCGGAACTACACTATGACTTGCCGGGAAAGCTAAGCTCTGATCGACTTCCACACCATGTGTGCAGAAATCTGTGCGCGCGTCTTGATTTATATTACTAAAGTACAGGCTTAGACAGAGGGAACAAATAACCATTTTCGAAGCTGTCATGGGCACGTATTTCCGTTCATCTCTTATCAGTACCAGGTCAAACACTCTGCCTTCCCATAGCAGTCGATGGAACGACTTAGCGAGGACCAGTGACTCGCCAATTACTCTTTTAATCTTCAAAAATCTTCCTTTTCGCCTAAGCAATGTAGTTTTTTCAGTCAATAGCGGTGCCAACATTGTCACACTGTTGAGTGAGGTGAGGCGGGTCGAGAGAGTAGTGCGTGCTGTAGGTCAGTGACAGGCGAAGGCAACCTAACAGGCGGTCGTCAACATCGATCGTCTTTCAATTTCCGTCGCCGCTTGTGTCTCTCATTGTAGAAATCATTTAAGCGATTCTTCTTTGACCGTTAGTCTCTCTCAATTGTTTCACTCTTTGTAGAAATAGTCGTCTGCCTTTTTTTTGTACTCTTCAAAACATCATGTCTTACCAGTAATGCCGAGCTCTACAGGAAACTACTGGAATAGGCTTTCTGACAAAATCAACCCAAACAGTCGTAAATTGCTAATGAACAAGCGGATGATGGATCGTCAGAATTTTTGAGAGAAACGATGCCACTGGCAGTTGTTTTGTCGACTGATTATTGATTGATGGACCCTTCTAATCGGATGGGACGTAAACAGGGGCCGCAACCGTTGTGAAGGTCGTCGTATTTGCTTGAACTTTCGTGTTTCTCAACAGCTGCCTGAGGCTGAGCGTTGTCGTGGTTTTGCTCTCAGTCGAATAACTTTAAGACTGGAAAAGTTGCGTTTTTAGTTCCTTCGCCTAGAATTTGGCTATCAATAGCCTAAGGCTGTCAGACATACCTCGCTTGAAATGTTCTTAGCCATATGCAAAAAATCCCCTGTTAAGAGGGCGACGTGGTCAACGTGTCTCAGTGAAAGTGATGACCGTATTCCCCTCCACTTCGCCCGTCCTACAGTATTCCTTTGGTTCTACCCTGGCGACACCGCCTCCCCTTCAGTCTTTCTTGAGGGATGCCAGTCACCCTATCGAAGGACTGTTATCATTTGCTTTTCAATAACGTTAACAAAAAGTAACTTATCAATACATATGTGACGGGACCGCCACTTTCTGTACTTTTATAAAACTATTGGTGTGCGCTTCCAATTTCACTTGTAGGTACATTTTGCAATAGTTTGGGCAATCGTTATAATTGTGGGAACTGAAAATGAATGTGTAGGGGACATGGTCCGCTGAAAAGCATAAGGGATCACAGGAAACCTATGAATTAGATCCTTTCCATTTGATTTTAGTGCAGTGGCCGGGGAAGTTAAGTATATTCCTAGGTTCGGAATGGGCTCTTACCTGTTGAAATCACACCACTCAATGATGTTTTCCATCATTGCGGACTTGCCCTTACGCTTCCACTTTTCAGTGCCACAACATCTACCCAGACTACTGCAGAATGTGTCTACAAGTTATAGATTTGAATGTTGGAGTTCACTAATCGACTCAGTGTGCAGCCACTTGTTTTTCTTTATTACCATTATGTTCTTTTAAGGTATCGTTATCGTATCATATCCTTGCCGCATGCCTCCTCTCCCGTTGCTCGGGGAGTAGTAGTGGGAGGGGTTGCCTGGATTCTTGCCACAACCATGACTAGTTCACATTTCTTTTCTTGTCAAGGCTTCCGTGCACCTTTCCAGATTAACAGCCTAGACTCGACTATCACGGAATAACTTTCTAAGGGAAAGATCTTTTCATTGCTGATGCCAAGGTTTGAGACCGTAATTAGGCCCCATTGCGCTAGACATACAGTCTGGTATCTAAAATCCGCATTCAATTGAACGTGTCAAAGATCAAACAGTAATGTGTGGAGATACATTATACCGTTGAATGTTCCGCAAAATCAAGTGGGTGCTTGTCCGCCATTCAGTTTTTCTCCTACACCTCGAATCAACTGTGATCAAAGATTTCCTTTGCTCTCATCATAAGTGATAGATCGCGTAGAGCTTCACTTTTTTCAATTCTCGCTTGGATTATGCTCATCGAAGGCTTTGATTTTAATTTATTCGGCTGATATTGATTATAATGCTTTGTGGAGTGGTTTCCTAAGTCGCGGTATATCTAAAAGTAAGACGACAAGGTGTATTCTCGAAAACGTTTTTCTTTGTGTGACACCATCTTACTTGCTTCCAGTCTTTCTAGAACATTCTATAAGAAGACCGAAGTTCTACACGTATATCATAAATCATAGAAATATGGGTTCATAGATTGGGGATCATGCCCCTCTCAGAGCTAGCTCTTTCTTCAGACCTCCATGGGGACATACCAGCACTGATTCAAATTACTGTTTAATTCCACCCCCTGAACTCGGCCTTATGTTTCTCTGAACCTTTGCTACCGTATTGTAGATTGCAAGTTTTTTTGTCATGCCCTTGCCCGCCCACCTCTCGCTCTGTATTTTTAACTTCGGAGGAGAGAAGATGTTGGGGGTAGGAGGAGAAAGGCGCCTAAGCATAGGAACCGGGATTGCTTACCAACGCAAGATAGGAGCCGATCTGGGCGAGTCTTGGAATCATGGAATGCTGGGATCTGCTCCACGCATAAGAACTGTCTACTACTAGCTAGCCTAGGTGACTCCGCCCTTTCAGGGTCCATTTCACATTTTCCTCGATTCGTAGATCGATCCGTGTACACAACGGCTTCTACGATCTCAAGTTTTGGTTACTTTATGATTTTCCATTTTGTTTGCCTTTGTCAGTTTAACCACGATAGGATGCAACACCCAGTCTGTTCCCATTTATCGTCTACTTAAATCCTGTGGGTGAATGTTTGGGTTGTTGAGTTTTGGCCGAAATGTACCCACCTTCCTTGGTTACTTGTACCAACCAATAAGTTCATGTTGAAAGTATTAGTTTACTGTTATTTTCACGTTACGTGTTACCTGGTTACGTCTTATCAGTTATATCACGAGTGTTATGAAGCGGTCTCATTTGTTCCGATGAAAATCGAAGAGTTCATTGTGTTCAGGGCTAACTAACTATGAGGCTGCTGTCGGCTCTTCCCTACCGTCTTGCATCGTCCGTCCACCTCTACGGATCGTCTCATTCCGCTGGTGCTCGGTTACTTTGCACAGCACCAAGAGTTCTTAGGGAAACGACAGGGTGAGATCATTGTCTGTGCTGTAGCGGGTAGAAGTAGCGTAGAATAAAAACTCCCACTGTTTTCAGTGGAAGTGTACGCTTTTTCAGCGCAGTTGATGAACGTGAAAGTAAGGAAATCTACACTACCTGTTCAATTGATCCCGACGAGCCGAAATTTGAGAAAATTCTCATTGCTAACAGAGGTTTGTTGATAATAGAAATAGCTATGTCGTACAAATCTCGAGTTATTTCACTTTTCCTCAAATTTAAAAACCTTGCAGAACGTTTGTAAAAAACTTTTTTACATTGCAAGTAAAAAGCCAAAATATTGTTAACGAAAAGATCCAGCAAGTCATTGGATCAATGATAAAGTAGATAAAATGGAAGTACTGATGCACCCTTCCTTTTCGACAAAACGGCCCTTTAGTGTGATATAGCGCTTGGAAACCAGTTTTTTTTTTTCAAAATATGTTTATGTAAAGCTAGGCAAGCCAACGCGGGGTTAAATTTGGGACCGTTGAAAAAGTGCGTGGCACGAAGTCTGGTGCGAGCTCTTAGTACTTACAGTGACCTTACTGTGAATTAAAATGCATTGGCTGCAGAATCTGACGGCCGACATATTTCCTATGACGGCATAATTCTATTTAGATACCCAAATCTTCACCGGTCACTGATACGATGCCTAAAAAGTGATTTTGAGCAAGGATGTCGGTGGAGAAGTTAGCGACATGAGCCCTGGTTTGGGTCAGGACCCATAGCCGGATTACTGTGGAAACCTTGTGCCCGTACTGAATTCCCTTTTTATGTGATGCCTGTTACCTTTCTCCCCAATTCCCTGGATCTTTGTTTTTCCTTCCCTTTTAGTCTTCGAATCGATACGTATTTAGAGTCTGGGCGATTTTCTGATTTCGCAGACTATGCACGCTGTCTGACGCGTTGACGTAAGGGGGACGGAACATTCACCCAGAATATGATGGACGCGGCAAATGGCGCAGCGAGATTCGTGGCGTTTAGGACGACTTTGGCATCTACCATTGGGGCGCAAACTTAAAGTAGAGTACATCAGTATGGTCACATGATCGTAATAATAGAATTTACTTCAAATTTGGGTCCCAAAGATAACCGCTAAAATCGTTTAAATCGCCACGAATTTCGCCGCGCGACTTGCCGCGTCCATCCAGTTCTGGGTGAACCCTTGACGTAAGGGTATGGGTACATACGTGCGTCCGAGGATGCGCGCGGCAAATTGCGCGGCGAATTTCGTAACGATTTGAATGACTTTGAGAACCTATCATTGGGGCCCAAATTCGAAGTAGAGTAGACTAGAAGAATCATATGACCCTTCTAAACTACTCTACTCCGAGTTTGTGCCCCGAAAATTGGCGCCAGAGTCGTACAAATCGTCACGAACTTCGCCGCACAAGTTGCCGCGTGCGTTCTCGGACGCTCGTAAGTTCCGCCCCCCTTGACGTAACGCAGACGTCGGGAAGCGTGCAAAAGGGCCAAAAGCGACAAGAAAAAGCCGAGTGGGATTCTCGCTGTTCACATCGTAGCTCTCGCATCGTTCAATGATCCGTTCTCCAGCTCTGGGTGCAAAAAGTTTGGTTTTGCAATTAGTCTGATGATTTCTCTCGACATTCGATGCCTAACACAACAATCGAACCCTATGGAATGTTAGAAAAGTAAAGATAACAATGTACCGCAAATATAAAGGCGCCCTCTAATCACTGATGTTGAACATGACCTTTTGTTTGTTCTAGAACGCTCACGGTTTGAAAAAAAGAGCAGACGCGCTCGCGTAAAGGTGTCTGCGATTCTCCTGTCTATTCGCAGACTCTCAGTGACTACTGTAACATCAAAACTGATTTAATTATCTTCCTAATTCTCTGTAAGGCTCACCATGAGGCTGAGACTGCAGAACTGGTTTCATTCACTTCTCATCTGGGTGGGATGTTATCATTTCACCCATCTCAAGAAACAAGGCAAATTTCGCCCTTAGGTGGATTTCGGGGTACAGTAGCCACCCAGCGTAAGATTGTAAAAGCCCTGGCCATCAAGGGGTAGTACCTGGAATCGAAGAAGGTGACCTGTAGGGGGAGCGCGTGCGGAAGGAGGGTCGGAAAATACGCCTTCAGAACATGCGTTCATACACTCACTTTTCCTTTTCAAGAGACGCTTCCCCTCTATTTTGCTAGAGCGGTCACCCCAGGAAAAAGCTGAATTTCGTGCTAAAATCTCGTGTCCGGGTGAGAGTTTCCAGCCAAAATGTACTTGTGGAATTCCGAGGGTTTATTTCGGAAGTCTCGGTGGTCGAAGACGCGCGCGGCAAATCCTAGTTAGTTGTCGCGTTGAAAGACTTTGGTTCGTTTTGTTGGCTAGTTGTGTCTCGCGCCTTTCGGAGCTACCGTCAGTCATCCGTTGTCTCGGTGTTCTTTAGTGTTCAAGAGTCCGCTCGTTGAATCTTGTGGGTCAGTGACTACAGAAATCTTTCCATCTTTCCGGATTTCCACTGCTTCATGGTGTATCAAACATCGCCCTTTGCTTCCTTGGTTCAGTCCGACCTCCGTTTCTTTACTGGAGCACATGCTGAGCAATCGCTGTCCACATCGATTGCTGAATTGAGCAGCCGGCTTGAGGCGAAGAATGACTGAGTGTGGTATCTTCTCTCCGAAAATGGAGTCGCGTCACCGCACCCGATCGCGCACCATTAAGGTTAAGGTTTGAACTCTCTTTGGAAGGATACTGTAGCTGCCGCGTGACCACTACATACCTCTTGCGGTGGTAATCCGGGGAGAACTTCCGCACCCACCCAGAAAGACTCGTTAACCAGGTGCAGGATCAATTTGTTGCGGAAGACATTGCAGAAGCTCAATTCCACTGATAATGCACTTTGATTTGATAATGTCACGATGGACTGGATGTTATTTTTTTGTTGACAACTGGATGTTATTTTTATCGTATTGAAGGATATTCTTTCTTTTATAATAAGATAATAAAAGTCGGCAAGTACCTGAAGGCAACGGCAAGGCACTCGATTCCACCTTCATGACTTCCTAGTATCAGCGATCCATGACGTTTCAGTAAGCAGCGGGTGAGAGGTATTAGATGCCGTCACGCTGATGACGACCTTTTTGGAGGCTCCGTTGTGACATCCTGGCCGCCAAGCTGCTGTAATGCTCCGTGTTTTTGTGTAGTTGTTGGGGACGTCCTGTTTGCTCAAATCTTCGAGAGCCACTTGTTTTACAGCAGTAGCGAAACCCTCATCGAAATGATAAACGGTAGCATAATGACAAATAATGGCGATGAAGTAAAACAGTGTGAAAACCTGGAGAGGGAAGACCCTCGGGTCGAAGTGGATGGCGACTTTGACCAGATGCGAAAACTCGAAACTCATCATACTATCCAAATGTTGCCATTCAAGGAGTAATAGGTAGTTAGATCAAGAGGATAGCAAGTGTAGGAGAGTGAAGGGTCTAAAAAAGTGGTCTCGTGCCAGCTTTGGTGGAAATAGTTCATCTAATAACTTTCAATCAATGTTAAAAACTTTTTTTCCTGAAATATCATTTACCCTAAACGCTTCATATCCCTACCCCTATTAATCCTTTCCTTCTAATTACCTATTACTCGATCAGTGGCGTCAGGAAGATAGCACAATAGACTTCGTGTCTGCGTACATAGATAAGGTGTTTCACCCTTTTTGTAAAGTTGTTCCGTACAAAAGTTCACCCACAAGAGCGACAATAATCTATCTGTCTTGATGGATTACACTTTTGGATCACAAGTCGCCACATACCATCACAATCCAAGCTTGAAGAATAGACCGATTCGTCGTGTCAGGACGCTTGATCTTCAACGCGTAGAAATAGAAGGGCCTAGCAAGCAATGGCATCTTTCATAGTCCACGACCAGTCGCGCGACCGGTCGCCGGTCGCTAGCGACTGGTCGCTCGACTGATCGCGCCACTGGTCGCTCGATCGGTCGAGGAGGCCGCGTTAGTTATAGGTGCCACCGTGGACGGTCCCGCGCGATCAGTCGAACGACCAGTCGTCGCGCGACTGGTCGTGGCCTCTGAAAGATGCCAATGAATCGAGCTTGTCTCGATCCATCAACAATGGCAACATGTGTCAATCCTAGACTAGTCTTTGAATTTGGAATGCAGGAATCTGCTGTCACCCCTTCCCGTGTGTTACTGAAGATAGGCGTTCGGTTAATTTGCAAAAGGGTCATTGAGAACTGTTGTGCTATAAGCAGGAACTAAAGTCAGGGCCCACTATCCGGATTGTCGTGTCAAAAGATCCGAAGACATCAGGATCTGACCAAAGCGGAAGCGACCTTCAGGTAGTCAATTGACAGCTCCCATCGAGTGCTGAGTGTTGCACTTCATTTTTCATCTCCAAGTACCCCCTTGTGTTGACGTTCAAAGAGTGAATGCCAGTGACAAGCGATAACGAGGGGGCACTGTTCGCTCTTGCGTAATGCTTGCATAAAGCGACAATTGGTTTGTGCTGAAGTGTTCTAACGCACGTATACTTTACACAAGGGAGGAAAACGTGGTTCAGACATGCAGTAAGGAATAAGCCAGGGTGAATGACAAGAACAAGTCGCAGAGGTATGTGAAACAATCTTTAACGGGGATACCGTGAGAAAAACTGAGTAGAGGGGAGGTATTGAGGGAATTGAAAACTGGCCAATATTCAGTCGGAGGAGAACCTTATCATTCCGTAAGGTTGTGGATCTTGAAACTTTGAGTACGCCTAGTCTTGTGCACTTAAACAAAGACGTAGGGGAGGGAAGAAGATCAAGTTGAAGCCGTTGTGAATGCAATAGAGTGTTTCTGTTCTAACGTTGGCTGATCGCGGTCGATCGCATTATTGGTTTCTGGTAACGTCTTTCCTGTCCGCGCCTCATAATAGATTACTGTAAAGCTGTGTACCTAACAAGTACGGTATCTCAACTCCGCGAAACATCGTAAAAAACATACAAAATGCAGGTTTCATAGTTTTTTCGGGATTTATAAATGTTTAACTTGATCGATGAATGTTTAATTATTATTGGAGTTAGAAGGTTTAGCGTACGTTTCAGATATGATTTCTTTAGGACGGGAGTCTCTTTGCAGGAGACGGATTCATGTACTCCCCAGATTAAGCAGCAGAGCTTCACCGTCAACTAGGATTTATCATCTTGGAATTATTTTTAAATTAGAACTAATGTCTCTTGGGCACTTCAAAATTGAGATCTGCCTCGGGAATGTTATACATATGCATTTCAATGATAATGAGCAAGTACATAGAAACATAGTAACTGTCGAAGTCCACAGATGCAGGATAATGCCATAGAAGGGGTTAGGTCAATATTGTCAGTTTAGTTATGTGGTACAGATTTGCTTGCATTGTATTCACTGCCGGCTATGGAAAACCGCTCTGCACGCGTAACAGGAACTTTAAATTTTCTTTCTGAAATCTTTGAGGAGTCCTATTGGTTGATATAGGAGGTCTTTAAAGGTTCCATAATGCTATATTTGATTGAAAATTGAGTTTTAGCACTCTAGCATTCAGGAATAATTTGGGATCAGATTTCCTTAGTTTATGTTTGTAGGAGAGATCGCATGTCGAGTAATCAAGACTGCCCGCGCGATGGGCATCAGAACCGTAGCCGTACACTCGGATGTGGACTCAGGATCTCTTCACGTCAAATTGGCTGATGAGGCTGTTTGTGTCGGTCCAGCTCCCACAAGTGAATCGTATCTCCGTGCAGACAAGATCTTGGAAGCTGTGAAGATGACTGGAGCTCAGGCTGTAAGTAGGGTTTATTTAGTGTTTTTGAATATTCTTTATTGATCTGCACATCATTTAGGTCCACCCTGGATATGGTTTCCTTTCTGAGAACACCAAATTCGCTGCCGAATTAGAAAAAGCCGGCGCAGTGTTCATTGGTCCCAACTCTAAGGCTATCCTGGATATGGGAGACAAAATTCATTCGAAAAAGATAGCCACAGCTGCTAAGTTGAGTAGTTACCTTGGTGACTTTGTGTAATGTTTTGTAAAACTTACAGCGTCCATGGTTTGCCCTTATTTTTTACTATGGACAGCTGACGGTACACTGACGAACACAATTCTTCAAAATGCTCGCAAGAAATATTGATTGTTTTAGGTTAACATGATTCCTGGATTTGACGGCGAAATAGACGACGAGGATATGTGCGTTAAAGTAAGGTTTTCTAGCTTCTACGGTAGTAGAACGGGTTTTGTTTTTTCTTGCTGCATTGACATTAACATCGGATGAAAGTTCGAAATCACAGTCTGGTTTTTTCGCTTACTGTAGGCATAAAAACATTACACGCTTACCTTACTTCGCGGAAGACGGAGGGTCCAAGAGAAGGAAAAAGCGCATCACTGCGAAATGGCGAAGAGATGATAAGGTCATTACCTAAAGGAGATAATGGCTAATTGTTCTTCGTTACTGAGCAACTATCAAGATAGTGAGCGATGAGGTACTGTAGGGCTGACTTGACGAAATCGTTTTGCCCTTATATACATAGTCTCAGCTGATTACTAAAATGGACATCCGCGAAAAACGGTCAGTTACAGAGACATCGGGTTCATTGAATTTTCCGAAAATTAGAACAAGTCGGAAGGGTTCAGCAAACCTCTTTCAGAGTTCCTTCAAATGTTATCTATGTTGCTGAGTTGTAGTTGAATACTACCCTGTTGTACTTAACAGCATTGTGTCCGGAACATAGTGGAGTGTGCAAGCTGGAATACAACCGAATTACTCACTTTAAAGGCACAGTTCACGATGAATATGGTTCCTGAGCTTTCCCCACAGAAAGAATTTGAGGCCCCCGCGTATACCATTTCTGGCACTATTAGATCGGAAAACGGCCTAGTGAGGGAGTTATGAAGGCTCAAAGATTGGCCTTTGTGTATTCTCGGACGAGTTTCACCGGCATTGTAGAGGCTGCTTCGATCACAAGGGAATCTATATAGGAAGTTCAAAAAACTTGTCAAGACCCATAGCGACAATGAAAGACAGTTCTGTACAGCTCTGGCTTGATGTAGTCACTCTTTGCGCAGTTGCAATAACTGAAATCTCGTCCGAATACCCCTTCCATGTTATTTCCGTCATGGGAATCTCGTCCAATCTCTATTTTGCCTACTTTTGAGGAGCCACGATTTCCGCGAATTGCCGAATTCTCTCACTTTCTTCACTACCAATGAACTACTCCCAAACAATACTTCCGCTTTTCGAATAAAAACTGGTACCTCAAAATTATCGTGAACTGTGCCTTACTTTATTTTCTGGATCGTCGAATAGCGAGAGTTATAAAACAAGAAGCTGTACATTGGGGATGATAGAAATGTAGGAAGTATATAGAACTGAAAGTGTGCGTTCGAAATGAACACATAAGTCCTTCCGAGATTCTCCCATGATCTACCACGACTTTTATGAAATAATAAGTTATAGGAGCTTGAGTTTTAGTGAGAAAATGATCAAACAGAATACAAGGGAAGCGAGTGGAAGGGCGGCATATCCTATCAACTGATGAGGGTTTAGATTAGCAAATGTAATTGAGCAGTTTAAACCTGATGCAAGGGATATCAATCTAACAGTTGTTCATGGACTTTTTTTCATATAGGTTGCCAACGACATTGGATATCCGGTCATGATTAAAGCCTCAGCAGGAGGTGGTGGAAAAGGAATGCGTATTGCTTGGAATGATAAAGAGGCTCGTGATGGATACAGGTATCCGGATCATACCTTGGACTTATACGGCTGATAGTCATTTTGAAAAAGCGGTTTAGGCTCTCCAAACAAGAAGCAAAGTCTTCTTTCGGAGATGATCGTATGCTCGTTGAGAAGTTCATTGATAATCCTCGACACATTGAAATGCAGGTGAGGTAGCTGATTGGTTGTTTTTCATACTTTTTACCACAACGGCGGATAACTCAAAAAAATTTAGCGTTCTTGAGATAAATTATAGATAACCATTCATAGATTTGCAACTGAGTCTCAAAATGAAGAATTAATAAGCTCTTGTGTGATTTCAGGTGCTCTGTGACAAGCATGGAAATGCCCTTTGGCTGAACGAGCGTGAATGCTCTATCCAACGAAGAAATCAGAAAGTGATTGAAGAAGCTCCAAGCAGCTTTGTCATTCCTGAGATGCGTCGCGCTATGGGCGAGCAAGGTTCCTTTTTTTGCAGAGAGTCTTTTCTTTGGTGAAAAACTTATTTTTGTGGAATTCCAATTTCAGCATGTTCGCTTGCATTAGCTGTGGGCTACGATTCAGCAGGAACTGTGGAATTTCTGGTCGATTCAAAGAGGAACTTTTATTTCCTGGAAATGAACACGCGTCTTCAGGTATGAGCAACGTCATATTTCTGAAATTATTTTTTTTGTGATGCTGGATACTTTAGGTAGAACATCCAATCACTGAATGTATCACTGGAATTGATATTGTACAACAAATGTTACGGGTAGCTTATGGCCACAAGCTTCCTCTTACTCAGGATCAAGTTCCACTGAGAGGATGGGCTTTCGAAAGCAGAGTCTACGCTGAGGTTTCTTGTTATTTTTTTCTTTTTTTTGTATTTTTCTCGTCTTATTTTGCAGTAGGGATATTGAATTCTGCGCGACTTTTAGTAGCACAAGGTAGCGCTAATTGATGAGGCTAAACCATCAAGTTGGTTCCCCCTTTACGGGACTTACTTTTTTTTCGCCCGCATGGTTTGACTCCTTACTCTCTCGCAGTTATTTCTGCGGCATTCCATTTGTTCCTATCTTCTTCGCTGTCTCTCTCTCTCTTCCTTCTTGTCGTTCCCGGCCCTTATCTGTTTTTTCATCCCCAGTGAAGACGTGCACGTTCTGTGTGTACATAAACATTGATCGAATTAAGCATTGATGCAAATATCTACTGTCGGTGTTCACTTGTCTTCTAATGGATGATAGATTGTTCTTTGGAGTATTGATAACTCGTCGCTTGACTCTTTTTCTTTGCAGTAGATGACTTGAATGCATAGCTGAAGAGCAAAGCGTCTTCTTGTCACCGACATGCAATCTATCGGTGGAGTGAAAGCGATCGATTGAGAGAGCATCATAACCCACCATCTGAATGTAGAAACTAATTCATGTGTGAGCCTTAGCGTAGCATAAAGAGCCTAGTAATGGGCTGTCATAACATTTCTACATACGTTGAGTACAGTATTTTGATGTCTTTGATGTAGCTCACAACCTTTTCATCTACCCCTCACCCTGGAACCGACGACCCATCTTTCGTTTCGAAGATCTGAACTAAGGAGGCCGAGAGGATACGGATCGTTGAAAGTATGAAGGATATGTAGAAATAGTCATAGCTACAGTAGTCGAGACGAAGGATTGCTTCGTTCGATGGTTGCTGTTTTATAAGAGCGTGTAGAAGTGTTTACTAGAAGTGCAGTGTTTCTAAGACACTATGCAAAGAACTCGACCGTTTGAAGGCACAGGGATGGGATTGGGTTCTGTGACTCCCAGGATAGCGCAAAGGGCGCCGTCGGTTCGAGAATCGGCCCTGATAGGGTGTAAAAAGAGTCCCAAAACGGCATAGCTGGCGAACACACCTAAAAGCGAACGAGTTCTCATGGCGTTGTAGAGACTGAAAATGTTGCACCACCATTTTCATCAAGAGACACTTGTTGGACGCAGCCAGCTCACCATAGCCAACTGTACGCAATGACACGCTCATTCAGAAAGCTCTACCAAATATCTATTGCATACAACTTTTTTGTAACCATCTAGTCCAACCCCTGATTGTACTACTTTCTTGAAGTCTTCTATTTCTATGGGTGCTGATTTCGCGTTTTTTCGCCACTTTCGCACTCTGAACACTTCCATTATTCGTCCGAAGCTGGATACCTTATTAACGTGAAAGGTGCCTTCAAGGCAATTATGTAGAACAAAAAATTAGTCCTTGTCCATTCTGCTATTATTGCTTCCCACATTATCGTAAAATAACATATATCAGTGAAAGGATAGATCTATGCTCTTATAAGAGCCCTCAAACGTCGACAGTGTTCAAAGCTCGCTGGACGGTGCCATCTCGGTGCAAAGGCTCAAAAAATTCGTCCCGTCTTTCAACCAAAGCCCATTAGCCGCTGAAGAGCTCTTTCGGATGGTGAGAGTCGGTAAGGAGTGAGTGTTGAGTGTCAGCGCTAATCACGCCACAAACGAAATAGCAGATCGAGCAGACGAGCCCTTACATCGTTAGCGCGTTTATACTAGCATGTCGCAGAATCGATCGAAGCACGCGTAATTCATGCGTCGCGGCAGCGGCGATCACTCTTTGAACATCGTGGAGTATGAAGCGACGGCCGTAAACTATTTGCAGTGACACTTTCGGTAGTCTGGATGAAGACCATCTAAGCCCTCATGCAAAATGTAGCTTGCTCTTTTTAGGGTGGTCGACTCTGGTCTTATAGATGCTCTCTCATCAGCGCATAGAATATGACCGAACCATCGAGATCGAACTTGACCTACTTTATCAGCAATAGGGGCTACAGGATATCGGTACGAAATTGGAGTAACCCATTACTCTAACCATCTAGTACAACGTTTTCTCTTCCATTACACGGAGAAGCGCGGGGTCATGGAAGAGGATGCGACGTATTGGAGGGACAGAGTCATAGACGTGTTACGCTCGCCGCTCATGTAATAGGACCCACGCAAGTTATCCTAAAATATCGCGCGCCTTGAAGGGGCAGACTTTATTTTCAATGGGAGATTACGGTAGTTGCCGTGAAATCACTCCCGCTAGCCTTGGGAGTTCGGGTAGAAATACTCACTCGTGAAAGGATCATTTCGTTTTAAATTTCAGGAGTTCGTTTTGACTTTGATGTTAAGTATGTGTTTTCAGGATCCTTACAAAGGTTTCGGTCTGCCGTCTATTGGCCGTCTTTCCAAATATGTTGAACCTCGTCACGTTGCCGGTGTGCGCTGTGACTCCGGAATCCGTGAAGGCTCCGAGATCTCCATCTATTATGATCCACTGATTTGCAAGGTTTATATTGAAATTTGGTGATCAGAATTTCCTCCTAAAAGGGTTCCTGAGCAAACAATTTATTCATTTTCCTCCAGCTTGTCACTCACGGTAATGATCGTCAACAAGCCTTGGATCGTATGGTCGAAGCTCTTGACAACTACGTTATCAGAGGTGTACGTTTTGCTCTCTTCTAAGGTATTTTCTGCTTGAATTGGAACGTTGCCAACAGTTCATCGCTTCAGGTGACGAACAATATTCCTCTTCTTCGTGACATTTGCCAAGAAGAGCGTTTCCGAACTGGCAACATCACCACTAAGTATGCCCCTACTTCCCAAATAGAAGTTCTTTTCTTTTGTGATTTCTTATTTCAAGGTATCTTCCCGAAACATACCCTGAAGGTTTCCAAGGTGCAACTTTGAATGAAGAAGAAGAAGAGACTATTATTGGTATTGCCGCGGCTCTGAACGCACGCAAACTAGCTCGTGGAAATAAGTATTTGAACCACACACGACAAAGATCCACCGCTGTCGACCCTTACAGTAAGAAATACAGGTATCACATGTTTCTCATGTCGCTTCTCTCTGAGCAATTCTAAAAAATCTTATGGTTACTCGTAGTTTTGGACCACTCCTTGTGTTTTATATTCATATATAAGTCGGAGCAACATTCCAGTCCCGGAGGGGAGTAGTAGGAGGACAACGACACTACCCAAAGAAAAGAGAAGAGAGCAAAAGGAATTAAAAGGAAACTTTAAAACAAAAGAAGCCTGATGATCGCACTCAAAAGTAAGCATTGAATAGCCCTGAGATAATGTTGATTATCCTAGTGCTATTCATTGCTTATTTTGTGCTGGTAACGGGTTTTGTAAAGAACAGTGCGCGCTACAGCTATCTAGATTTTTTTAAGCTTCAAAAGGTTTTTTCGAACCAAATTTGGGCGAAGGTCAGAATTCAGGTCGCCCATACTCTGTATGCTATGTTTTTGTCATTTAACTGTCAGCTTTCATCTCCTATTTATGGTGGTAGTGGAATATTGTATCGCGGGATTAAGGCAGACAGTTCGAATTTAAAGTGACAGCGGCAATTTTTCCTCGATCCATCTCTTTTTAACATTACCTTTACCGAATACAACCCCTACTGTACTTTAGCTCCTCTTTATGATGATAATGGGATGCCTCTTCCTGTCTGGCATAATTATGGTCCACCTTGTGCAGGGGTTATAGCTCTTTTTTGATGCTGCAGTCCAGCCAATTTGAGAAGCCCCTTTTCTTTTTGAACGTAGCGAAAACAGGGGGTACGTGAGATTCCCGTGGCTGAACTGGAATCTGAAAGGATGTTTGGACGAACGCAGTTTCTGTCTGTGCAATTTCATTAAGAATTGGGTGCAGTATGCAAAAAATGGAGGAAATTGCCCTCTAATGCCATTATTGAATGGAACAGAATTGGCTCAACTTTTTCATTTGTATGATATAGGACGTGAATAATCAGGGCAGTATAGAATATCGGAATACCACAGAATAAATGCACCCATTCGAGCAAATAGTTATGATTTTTCAAGGTGTCTGCTCCATTGTGAATGGTGCAACCTCTACAACTTCGGTAGAACACGTCCGCCTCTGGGCGTAGGTGTCTGCAAAACCAGTCTTAGAGCCCTGATGGCATCATATCTAGGCGGTTTTTTGACCCGATATCGTCCCACACGGCTTACTGAGGAGCCACTGGTTCGACCTTATTGGAAATCTCGGATTCATTTTTCTTCTAATATTTGTAAAATTTCATCTGAACTCGGCAAGTAGTTCATGTAAAACGACGCATAGTTTCGTGTTCTACGTGTTCGCACACATATGTTGATTTCCAAAATTGTACAAAAAATTATGCGCCTATGACGGTTTTTTAGTGTTTTTGTATGTTCTTGAACACACGAAAAATTAGAAAAAAAGATTAAGTGCTTATCGTATAAAATTAAGAGGATCCCGCACAAATAGGTACGAAGTTCAAGCATTACTGTTTACTACAAAACCTCGCTAAAGAACTTCAATTTTGACAGAATTTTTTTTTCTCTGAAAGGTCTCGTTCCGGATGATTGATTCACACAATTGAGTTGTCAGAAAAAAAGGCGTCCGAGACTGATGACTGGTGTAAACTACTGTCAAATTTGTTCTGATCTTGATGAGATGTGATCAATTGCTCCTGAGTGTTTCCCCTTCTTTAGGTTCACAGTACAGTTGCCTAGTCATGGTGAAAATGGCGAAAAGAAAAAAATCCACAATGTTGAAGTGTATTTCGAGAACGCTGATAAGGACAAGGCCAGGGTAAGTTAACTATTCCCTCTCAAAGATGGTGTGCGCGAATTTGGTGGTTGAACTTTGATGAGAAATACTAGAACGCGCCGGTAGCCGAAAGCAGCTGGCAGACTAGACGATGCAAGGCATTTGTCGGGCAAAATGACATGATCAGTTGTTCATATCTCTAGAACAAAAGTACTTCGGCTTTGAGGGGATATACGTATTGTTGGCGTACCCGTGAAGGTGTGTAGCTGAAGCAAGAGACGGCTGAGCCAACCGCCTATCGACGACGTTCTCGGTGGTCATTGGCCTCTCATTGTCCATCAGCATCTATTATAAAAATACACGATCGTTATCTTAGATACCGCCTCCGCGGTAGGTTATGGTAAACTTTAGGGATCTAGTTGATAACCATTTCTTTTCCAGATTCTTGTTGACGACAAAAAAATCTCAGTCGAAGGGGATCTCAATCTTGCCAACCCCGTTATTCACTTGAGCACTGGAAAGCAACAGCGGATAGCAACACAAATTGTTGGAAAACGTGCAGGAGAGATCACTGTACTCTTCAAAGGTTCGCCTTTCAAGGTGAAGGTACTCCCTGAGCAGGCTCTTGAATACCTCCAATACATGAAGGAGAAGCCGAAGGTCAGTGAAACTTGTTGCTGGGTTTTGTGATTTTTCTCTTATCGCCATTGTTGTTTCAGCTTGATCTGTCCACTGTTGTGTTGGCGCCTATGCCCGGAGCAATCAAGTCCGTTACTGTGAAGGTTGGCGATATGGTTAGCGAGGGTCAGGAGTTGGTCGTTATGGAGGCTATGAAGATGCAAAACAGCTTGCACGCAGGAAAAACGGGAAAAGTACGCTCCTTTGGGTATGGAACCGGCACTTGGAGCCTTTTTGTAACTGTTCTCTTTTCAGGTGAAAGCTGTCCATGTTAAAGTTGGTGACACCGTCGATGAGGCGCAAGTGCTGGTAGAACTCGAATAAGGGTAATAGCAATCAACGATGTTTCTTTTTTTGTAGTCTTTGATATCGGTCTAAGTCATATTCTTCTCATGTAAAAATATTGTCTTTTCCCAGTGTACGTTTCAAAAACCGAGAATATGAAAAAGTAGTCTGCTACCTCTTCATGTGTGTCGAAACGATAACAATAAATAAAATATTTCCCTTCAACCCAGTTGTTCAGTCTCGGGCCATCGCCCAGGTTTTTTTGTTCTCACACTCTTTTTTCAATTTGATTGATTGTCAGCATGTGATGAATTAGCCTGGAAATACATATGTTATTTTGACTTAGAGCTACAGTGAGCCCACGCGGTCGTTCTAATATTGAATGTGTCCGGTACTGTCTGGTTCATGCATCGCCGAAATAGTTGCAAAATAGGTATTTTGGCACCCGCCATTTTTCACAGGGTGTAAGGACACAAACAAGGATGGCTAGAATTAGAGTTTTGCTAGAGACGCCCACCACAGTCCGGAACGCCCACCAATGTACGTGTTAAATGTGTTTCTGAAGGCGATCTCGTACAGTGGATATAGTGCGGGCAGCAGGGCAGCCCTAAAACAGGGTAAGCTCATCGACCGTATGTAGGCACCGCCAGGCAAGCAAGACGTGATCGAAGTTGAGAATTTATTTATCTATGTATGCGCCTGATTCGACCTGCCTAACCACTGGGCAGAGTGGACTTAAGAAAGAAAAAATACATCGTAGTTTGGGACAAAACAACTGTTTAGCAATCAGAAACCAAGAAATTCTGAATTTAAGAGGTCATACACTGTACGTTGACATTGTTCATTTTCATCTTTTCTCTAGAAACTACTTCAAACTCGTGTTTGTTGCCTTCCGTTCGATGTGGAATCAAAAGGTATTCCAGGGGTACGCTGCGTCCTTAACTTTTCCTTAGGATTGCAAAAGTAAGTTAGTGTGTGAAAGTGAGCTCGATTCCCATCAATAACTGTTAGTTTGTATGGGCTGCTTTCTGGCTTGATGTAGCCATCCTCAACGGGGGGAGAGGAAGAGTGAGTTATTGTCATTTAATATGACATGTTTAATGTAGAGGTCAAAAGTTGGTTACACTAGAAGAAGGTTCTGCCAGATGGCGCTCCATCGTTGTTCTCCTTCGCCAGAAAAGTAAAAAAGGTTTTTTTGTCACCGTAGGAAAAAAGAATAAACAAAACCACAGACTCAGGAAATGACGACATCAAGCGAGGTGTCAAGCAAAGCTTTGTTATTTAGCAGATCTGGAGCTTATCATCTCTGTATAGGCAAGCTCCCAGACAGTTTTTAATTGATGGGTATGCATGCTCACCCAGACTGCGCGAGCTTCAGGAATCCCCGGAGCATAAGTGAAGATGGAGAGGACAGCATCATCGAAAAGGTAAACGTGCAGCCGAACGTACTCTTTGCTTCTTCACTGCTCTTGCCACTCGTTTCCTTTTGCTCAGCTTGGAGCCAGGTTGTTCATCGTCATACTCCTCCCTCAGGTGCACGTAGCTAGTGCACTAGGAGATATTCGTTCCGTTTGGCATGAGTGGGGCACCAGGTACCACTCCCTTTCCCGTGAACATCGTCTTCGTTAGGTTCAAGCGTAGCCGTCTTTCCACAAAGGCTGTCAGATTCGTCAAGCATTCATTCTTTGCTCGATGCTAGGAGTTATCAGCATGATGTCACCTTCAAAGTGGAGGTGATGTAAGTAGCTTCCGTCGGCCTTTACTCCCATTCCTTCCTATTCCACATGACGCGTGATGTTCTCGAGAACGACATTGAAGAGCTTGGGTGGTATCACCTTGCCTAAGCCTTATCTTAACGTTGACAATGACTTCTTTGGCAATTATCTTAGTCGTGAACTTGTCGTAGAGCTCACGTAGTATCCTCACATAACCCTTCCATCAAGGAGACGAAGGTAAGGAGGGGCAATCAGGTCATCGGTCGGCGGTCGTAAGACCAAGCGGATCCTTCAACTTCAAACAAAAACCACGACAGCAGACAGTCCGATGCCAAGTCTCCAAGAAAGCTGCGCACAAAAGGCGCGACTCTTCAAGCAAGTGAGTCCACTGAATAACAATGGCTGCGATAGGGAAGAATGAAGACGTCACTTGTGCCCAGTCGATGGTCGACATGACAACAGGTGACAGATGTGTCAAATAGCAGAGCAGGCTCCCCCACCTGTCGATCTCCCAACCGATGTTTTTTTGTTAAATCATATAAATGTGCTGACTTAGATTCAATTCGCTCGCCTCAGTCTTCCTAATGGATGGCATGCGAGGTATTACGGGCCATACCTGGCGAGAACGCGACGCACCAATTCGCGCGGCGCGGTAGATTGGTTCAGCGTCCGCCGCGCCGTGTAAAAAGTAAAAAGCTGCTGAGGCGCTCATAAACTTCTGTTTAGTTCCATTACTTCGCTGGGAAACCACTGAGTGTTTGAAGCTCGGTGAAAATGTAGTTGGGGGGGGGGGGGGCACGCGGCGGCGCGGCACTTTCCTCGTCTGGCGCTCTCCCCAGCGAGATAGTAGAGAAGAGTAGTCGAGCCCATAATGGTGTTCAGGGGCGTCATAGCTTTTTTGTGTTATAACTGTGTATTTTTCACCTAATTTTAGAAGGGGAGGGGCTCCGGGGTGGGTGAGCCAATTGGACGTTCAACTTTTATCTCATCCCAGCTTTTTGCACGAGATAACCATCTCACCCACCCCGGAGCCCCTCCCCTCCTTAAAAAATAGGTTTTATCGGCTCAGAAGAAGGGTATCCATCATATGCAAACATATCAACATGTGTCAAGAGTTAGTTTGTTCCAAATTTCGAAACACATCAGTACAACCTCACCATTCCTTCCCAGACTCAGGCCCACTACTATCTCGCTGGGGAGAGCGCCAGACGAGGAAAGTGTCGCGCCGCCGCGTGGCCCCTCCCAACTACATTTTCACCTGAAGCTCTCTAACACAGAACCCCTCACCCATGCGGTAAGTGCAATAGCCACGCGAGACAGTGGAAGTAAACAAATGCTGAAGCGCCTAGAGGCATGTCCCGACATGACGTAACCAACTTTGCAATATCGACTGACGCGTCGCACGAACGAATGCGTTGTGTGCCCGTCGAGCGCTAACCAACGAAAGTTTAAATGCCTACTTTGTTAAACTAGGCGTCATATTCTGTGTTGCGCGTGCTTACTATAATTTGCACCTTAATTAACGTCTGTGGCGGTTAATTAGTAAACCAACTAGCCATGTCTTAGAAACTTGCCATTCTCTATATAATTATTTCATTTTCTTAGCTTCAAGTCTTCACTACGGCAGTAAAAATTCGATGTAAAGGGACTAGGTCCCATTTCTTGCGGAATTCCAGGGTTTTGTACGAATGTTATTTCCTGTTGTTTGTGATTTGATTTTGTGGTTACTACGACTGTACATTCCAGGAAGATGGAAGTTTCCAAGTAGATTGGCACGTTTTTGTAAGTTACCCACGATCGCTGTCTGAATAGATATTTTCGTCCAGAGGTTAGCGTCGTACCCAATACATTTTCAATAGTAGAATATAGAATCTGAATTTATCTACACTGGGATTTCGAATATTGGTGTGGGATATGGGAAGGGAAAGCTTTTTTTTTTCTCCAGATCACTTGGGGATGTTCCAAGGGGTTTTGCCTGAAAGACGAGATTTGGCCACTTTTGATGTACCAGAATCAGATTGATTGTGCTTAGATAGGTTGATATACTATCGCTAGAACTGCTGACTTTTTGTTGGAAACAACGAAATTTTGCCTTCCTGCTTGGTTCAGGTCAGTTCCCAGAATTTAGTTTGTCAGATTTCTGTATCGAGCAAACCAAGCAGGAAATGAAAAAAAGTACTTAATCTTTACGTCTTCCGTCGCTTCGCGAAGAATGTTGTTTTTCCTGAGTGCTCCTTGATCGAACATGAAAATCATTTATTTCAGCATAACTACTCCATTGCCATCCAATTATGATTTGGAGTAGTTTGCTACTTTGTAGTCGGACGAGAATCCGGCCGTCAACAAGTTCGACATTCGTCCACTCGGTCGTTTTTAGTTCGCTACCAAAGGTGAGATACGTTTTCAGACCATGCTTCCCTTTTTTGGCAAGGTATTTTTATCTAGATGATTATATAGACAGTAGCACGGTTAACAGATGAAAGGCTAGCGTACTGCTTCCCCTCCCATTCGCTCCACATTGTTAGGAGAATGGGAGTTATGAAGCTTTTCTTCATATTAACTTTCGTCAAAGCCCGATCTTCTCAGTAGGTGATGTAAAACTGAGATCGAGACTTCAAAACAACTTGATCGTACCCCTGTAGTGTGTCCAGAACAGTTTTGCAGTTGTTCATTATGAAAAGACTGCTTCAATGGGACCCTCCTTATTTATTGAATGGCTGCGCTCAGTTCATTGAGGCTCTTAGGAATACGTACACCTTTTGCCACCTTTTGCCATAGTAAGTCATCATAGGCGAAACCTCTTGAAGAAGAAATGCTACGTGACGTGCCGCAGCGGTCGGTTCTTGAGCTTGGAAGGAAGAAACCGAAGAAACGGATCAATTTAGTAGGTTTGTAACAAAGTTTTCTATTTTGTCAATGATCACCGCTCATATTTCACAACATTACATTTGTTTTACGTTGTAAAGTTCTTCACGGTTTACCTCGCGAAGTACAGCTCAGTAACATACACTCCGAAGTAATATGGCCCAGATTTTTTTTTGGCAAAATGACTTGACCCTTGCAGCAAATGCTCATCACCTCTCGAATACTTGATGTTATTTTTGTTATTTTAGTTCCCGAAACGGAGCTACAGTTATGGACGAAAATGGAACCTAGGGGGCTACTGTCCGCATATTTGCAGTTGTCAAAGTCGAAGCTTACGATGTTGATCACATCTACCGGTGTGTCTTTGTTATTTTTTGTTTTTCTCTCCTGCCGTTACTTTTTAAACTTTGCTCTTTTACAGCTGTTGCCGGTTTTCTTTTGGCACCTGTGAGTATATCAGTCGTGCCTTTTGTGGCATGTGCGGCAGGTATAGTTTTGTATTGCATTTCATGAGCAGTTACAACAGTTACAGCATAATCAAAAGGGTTCATTGCGATCCTCGCTGAAAAAATTACGAACAAAGTGCTTTTACAGGTACTGCTTTACTGTCCTCTTCCGCTAATGCTTGCAATCAGTTGCTTGAAGCCCCGTATGATGCTCAAATGAAACGGACACAAAGTCGTGTTCTTGTTGTTCACAGGTAGCCCATCGGTTTTGATGCTGTTTGCAAACAACTCCCAGGTGAATCACAGTTTCTTTCTTGATTATCCTATTTTGAGGTTTTCGCCACTTCATGCCCTTTCATTTGCCGGTGTGGCAGCCGTAGCTGGTACTGCAACGCTATGTCAGTTGGCAAATCCACTTGCTGCAACACTTGGAGTGTTAAATCTTGTCCTATACGCAGGAGTATATACACCGCTTAAACGCACGCATATTGCTTGCACTTGGGCCGGTGCTGTGGTAAGGCTTCATATTTCTTTTCCACAATAACGACGATTCAGGAGTAATGAGCAGTGAAAGACTTAAGCTGCATCGTGAAAGGCGTATTAATTACTCATTATAAATGTTTCTGTCCATATGACATTTTCACAGGTGGGAGCGATTCCGCCGTTGATGGGTTATGCTGCAGCAACTGGAACAATTGATGCATCGGCTCTCTGTCTTGCCGCTATTCTGTATTGTTGGCAATTTCCACATTTCAATGGGTTATCGTGGAATCTTCGAGGAGATTATAGCAAGGTTACTTCTTTTAACAATCACCTATCGTGTTAGGTGTATAAATAAGTTTTCATCCTGTTTTTATTGCCCTTGTTCGACCAGACCATAACAAGGAAGGCATACTTCACCTTCAATGACTTGCCCCCAAGCTGATAGAAAAGCAAGATTAAGAGGAGGATAAGGTTGTGAATGTGTCAAGCATTTTGTTCTACTGATTCAATCGGAGAGTTTTCTAACGTTCTGTCGTAAACATGGTAGTGTTTTGAGCAGAGTTAACGACTAAAAACTCGCAAATTCCAATCCAGATTCATATAATGTGAATGGTTGATTTCTTTGTCTCGCTGCATTCAGCTCTTGTCAATGGCCTTCTACTCTGAACATTTTGCGACCGCAAAATCCTGAGTGATAGTGACATTATCCATACAGCGTGAGCGACATAACTTGCAGTAATTGCAGAATCTTAGCGTGTTGCGCCACATATAAGAGCAGCCATTTGTTAAAATCTCTGTAAAATAGGCAGCAAATATGAAAAAATCTTTTCATATGATAAACCAAAACGTTACATGACCGTTGTGTTTTTGAGGGACGTTTTGAGGCTCCAAATTGTTTTCTCTTTCATTCCCTGTGTTGGCAATATTGTGCTTTAATCCGTTTTCAGGCTGGATATCGCGTCATGTGTGTTACCGATGAGCGACTGTGTCGAGTAACATCAATAAGGCACAGTCTAGCTTTGGTCGGACTTTGCAGTGTTGCTGCCCCATTGACGAATCTCACTACAATTAGTTTTGCTTTAGGTAAGTGTTTGCTCAAACGAGTTATCATCTGTTCAAGTATTTTTGGAATAACATGGTCTTGATGGGTGCACCCCGAGTCGTTAGATGTTCTAGTTTCCATGAATTCAACTCATTTTCAATCAAATTCATAATCTCGTACTGCTGAAATACTGGATGCTGTTTCAGATTCTCTACCTGTTAACGCATATTTATGTTGGTTAGCGTATAAGTTCTACAGTGCTCCAGATGCTAGTAATTCACGCCGGCTATTCTTCTATAGGTTAGTCTGTCCACCATTGCCCCTCTAATGCCTTTTGTTCTCTACAATTTTGGTCTTATTTGTAGCTTGCTCTACCTACCCCTGATAATGATTCTGATGGTTGTGAGCAATTATGGTCGGAGTGTCAAGCAGATGACCGTTTCTGAAGCGTGATTTACTGCTTGTTGAGGTTTTCCTCGAGTGACCCTTCGTATTGTTGATGCTATTGTGCCTTAGGGATTCTAGCTCTTGTGATAGCTTTCCATAGGTTGTATTATATATTTTGATGTCGGATTTCTCTAGGAGTCTGGCTCTTGTAGATAGCGTTTTATAGATTGTATATTTCGTTGTCAGTTTCATCTACCTAGTGAAACCAAAGGCATTATGAGCTCTTGTTATACTTTATAACTTACCTCTTTGTTTTGTGCCCTTAGTATTCTGTGCATTTAAGGCAGTGAGCACCCTGAGCATTTTAGCGAAGTCATTGAGATTGCGCACTATCCACTAGTAGGTTTCCTATTTGGTAGACAGGCATCTTTGCAGTAGACCTCAAAAATATCGTGCTCAGCTTGCTCACAGCCTTTGATGCTCTCTGGAGATCTGCGATCAGAATTTAAATAGTTAGTAACCTCGACATTGTTATCACGGGTCGTTCAGACGTTTATAAAAGTTGTTGATTTTTTTAGAGAACGAACCAGAGTTTTGTAGTCGTGATTGGAAATGTGGAAAAGGCTTGGAAAGTTAGCTTCTCTAAGCGGTTTTGACGTCCTCCAAGGAGCAGTTTGAATTCCTACGAGAATTTCAAGAAACGAAAAGTTGCGTTACGAGTTTTGCTGTCGTTTCTCTTTAGCATTAGTTCTCATCTGAATCTACAGTCACAAGTTTTGTTCTTATGTTGTCCCATTTTCGCTAAAAACTAAAGCATTACAGAACCGGCTTACGAAGTTTCTGCGCAACTGGCTAATCCACGTATAATCTCCTCTACCCTGAGCTCTTTTCACCTTACTCCCTCCCCTTTTTCCCTTTTCACTTCGGAGTTTGACTGGAACCGTTTTGTGAGCTTCCCACCAATAAACAACCAGGGCTATAGTAGCGAATTATCTTGCTGATTCGTTTCTAGCTAAAAATACTTGTACGTAACACTTCAAGTAAGTGCCGATGTTGCTTTGCATAGTTATTGCGGTTGTTTTGTTTGCCATGTCGTGAAGGTAGTCGAAAGCAGGCATGGCGCTGTTGGTCTGGTTTTCGACGAAACAATTCAGGCCACGTTTATCCCTGCAGGACGACAAGTGACTGCAGATTTTGCGTAGGATGCTGGTGTGTTCCATTGTACTTCTGTAAGTTCAGAAATAAATATTTTATCTGATGGGATTTCATGGATCAGAAGGTGATGGTTCGCCTAAGTGCCTACTCTTCGTACTTTAACAAGCATCACTGAACTTTGTATTTCAATACATTCGCTTTTTACACCATTGATAGGTCTCCATTGATACATCCTACTCGGCCTACAATGTCAGTATAAGCGCTGTGAACTATAGTGAGAAACCCTTAAAACTAGGTGGCGGCATATGTGTGGTCTTTCCAGTGTTGGAGATAAAAACAGTGCTCGAAATCTCAGAGCGAGTTTTCTTTCATTCTCAGGGCTGCAGTGAAACTCGTCCAATACATTTCCATCAATGCGATCTTCTTTTTCTTCTATAGTTATCCAGTTGCATGCGTTTTCTAAATCCTGCTATCTGTCGCTTGTGATTAATGTGCTCTAAAACTAAGCTTTGAAAGTTATTTAGCCAGTGTTTTTGAAAGTATACTGCTATTAATTACCTATCATTCTAACATTGGAATAAATGAAGGCATCAGGCTCTTGTGAATATTAAACGTCAAGCGTACAATCCTAAATGAATCCCTAAGTACAACACCCTATTTGTCCCCGTGACGTCAACCCAAACTTGTGAAAATTGCTCACCGCTGTGTCTTAATCCTGCTTAGAATTGTTGTCCGCAGGTAGAGAACGAGAAACGTGAGTTACACTGCCATCAACACCCCCTCGATCAAATCCTTGTTTCCAGTAATCCACGAAAAAACCAGTGTGAACTTTTTTGTTCTTCTGTCCAACTGTTTTTATATGCGAAAAAACCGATTCTAGGAAAATAAGGTATATGTAGATGTGATGAAGGAATTAGCACCATCATCAAATTCATTAGTGGGATGCCTCTGACTGGCTGCCTTCATAGTCCACGATTTGGTCCGCGAGCGAGCGACGAACCGACCTGCCGAGCGAGCGAGCGAGCAATTGAGGCGGCGCTTGTTCCTTGTTTACAACTGAATTTTGGTCGATACCGCGGGCAAGGGCCACTCCAATCGCTCGGTCGGACACTCGCGGGCCAAATCGTGGAGACTCGGAAACTGTCCCATACCCATACCTGTGTATCAACATTTTTGCCGTTTAACCATATTTTCATAGCAAGTAACTTTCAAACATTCCGGACCGGAACCTAGTTTTTATAGTGACAAAACTGTGAAAATGAAATGCAACATACACAGATTTTCACTACAACTTCATGTCACGCTATGCGATATAATATTACACGGTTCGTCGAGCCCGCCACTTGGGCCTCCGGCCCAATCAGGCCTTCGACCCAGGATCCACAGTATGATTACTGTAGGAGTTTGTTGTCTAGCGTAGGTGTTCGGTTTTCCTGGCCCTATCAAGCTGAAACGCACCATAGTAGCGCCAGTTGGTGCCCCCACTGACACAAATCGAGTGGCGGGGCGCGGGAATGTTTTGAAAAAACGCGTCCTTTGAGAAAAACACTTTCCACGATTCCATTTGGAAATGGTCCAATCTGCCCATCCTGATTTGTCTGTTCGGCTGTGTATTGTTGTAAGCTCATAAGCCACACTTCGTCGGGTGTGCGTTCACGCTTTTTCTGAAGCCTTTTGTCATGTAGTCTTTGAACTCTGTTATGCTCCTTTCACATAGGATTGGTCATTTGTAAGGTTTTTGGAAAAAGCGAATTGTTTTTGATTGAAACATTCAGTTTTGATCAGGGCGGCAGTGGTTTTTGTGGCAAAAGTGACAAAACCTGAATTACATCGATTGACCTTACTGCCTGTTCCTTCAGCGGTGTTTTGCCAATTTGTTGCCTTATACCACTGCAGTAATTACTGAATACATTATAACCTTAGTCAGGGATATATTTCAATTCGTTTCGAGCATTTCTGGAACTTTTCACTTCTTGATTCTACTAACTGTACCAGAACGTTTGAAAAGAACGGATAAATGGTTAAAACTGTCTTGACTTATTATGCTGGATTTTTTATGTAGAAGGTCCATGACCACCTTTTCCATAGCTCGAGAAAGACAAACTCCATTTTTAGTTTGTATATTTGTGAGTTGGAAGACCTTTCGTGGCAAGGTTAGGTTTAATTTGAAGGTAAATATGATCTGTCTTGGGACATGAAGGCGTTCTATTTTGTAGTTTCTTGAATGTATGCTTTAAAAAGCTTCCATCGTTCCATGTAGTAGTAAGAGAAATCGTTTCCTTCAACATCTTCATCTATACTTATTAGATTTCTCCATAATCAGACTGCGCTGACACTGTTTTCAGTTACATCGCTTCTTTTGCTGTTCTTCTACCCGTTTTTCCATTGCATTGATCCACAATCCATCTTTCATTACGAAAGAAACCATTGTCTCTCACTGTGTCTCCCTCGTGATACCGTTTTCGGTTGAAGGTGAGGTTGATCTACCGAAGCTTTCAATATTCTTTCTTTCAGCATCCCGATACTCTAGGGCAACAGCTTCTTTACCTATTCGTAATAATACGGTAACGATGGCCGAAGCCGAAGTGAAAAAGCCTCTCGTTGTAAGCGTTTTGCTTAGCTTTTTTCCATTTTGTAGTAATTTTTTTCTGCGCTCCATTTGGAAATGTTGAAATTTGCGTTTATACATTGCCCTGTTGAAAAGTTGGAGATAAAAGACATGATGGAAAGAGAGTTACTGAAATCTTTGCGGCGCTAAGTTTTACAGCTTATCTAAAAAGTCACAAGGAACAACATCAGAACAACAAGGTATCAGTCTTTGTCTTTGTTTGAATTCCATTGTGACGCTGACAGCATCACAGACTGATCTCTGCCTGTTTTATTTCATTCCTTTCAAAACATCTAGCTTGGATTGAATGGAAAAATGCTGTGGGCACATTCGTCGTATGTTGCAGACTTGATTGGCCTTTTTGTTTGGCATTTGAATCATTTTTATGGGTGGATATGGTTTTTCTACCTTATCTTGACTTACATGCAACAGTTGCTGGAAGCTACCCCAGTACTTCTCAGACCGTTTGACTTTTCTGATGTCCATTATTACTCTTTATGCATCCGCCCACTCCATATCAATCTCGAATGACGTGACATCTCATCTTCTTGACTTGGAAACGATTGCAGTACTGTTTATTTTACTGGGGCATTTTAACTGCTACGAGTCTTTTTTTTGATTTTTTGGGATAATGAAATTCGAATTTGTCAATATAGTGAAGAGAATATATTACTCTTTTCTATTTTCAACCATTGACGTTGCAGTGGAGTCACATTTTTCCAATGGTGTTAATTCAATTCCAATGAAGTTTTTCTATGAGACTGCAGCTCGCCATAGGGTTTTCGGCTTCTTCCAGCTATTAGTTGCTGCTTCCCTTTTCGCCAATATCGTTTTCCTATTACTCTGTCTAAGCACTAACTTTCGGCATTGCACCTCCATTGCCTCACGATTTACAGCTACAGTCTGTCACATTACCCAACAAGGGAGACGGCGTCATAGTGTTTTCGAGAATGAACCAACTATTTTCCATTTAGAATCAATTTTATTAATCTGCTCCTTATGGCTCGTCGTTACACGTCCTAGAACGGTTTTCTGCTTATATTTCCCCTGCATGTCGTTGGTTGTAATTTATTCAACTCGCACACTCTGTTTCCAAACTTTCCAGGGAGTTTGAAGATTCCAGTGAGGTCTTAGTCGGAGTACAGTACGCTACGCAATGGATTGAATATTGGAAGTGTTACACTCAAAATCTAAATGTTACAGCCACTAAAACCAACAAGTTACGTCTTAGCGCACTCAGTATGTATATTTTTCTAAATTTGTTTCTCATGGCAGGTTTCACGCATTTTCTTTCATTTTACAGAGTTTATCTATGCTATGTTCAGAATAAGATGCGCAATTGTTGCCCGAATGCCTTCGCTACCTTGGATCCAATAGAATCGCGTTGAAAAATACCTCAACCAGCCTAAGCGAGTTGGTGGGCTTTGCAACCTTATCCCCATCAAGAAGGCGACAATCACCCCAATTGCTAGCCTGAAGGACTATTAAAACGGGGAGACCCTTTCTACATCTTCTATGTAGCAGAACTGGTAAGCTCACATAGCTCACATCAACATTCAACAGCTCATCGCTCATAGTTTGTGTTGCCTCATGTTGCGCAGCTTCTCAACCTGTTTGTATTGTTCATGTGAGTAAGACTTTATCTTTCATGTTAAGTTGAGTGTTTTGTCTCTAATATCAGTTTTCCGTCTTCGATTCTCCTGCGTTGTTGATGTCGATGCCGTTAATATTGAGCAATGGCGAAATCCACACACATTTCGGTGTTCAACTGTTGCTGATGATGGTCTTTTTCTACCTGGGAGCATTCACTCGAAGGATGCAAGTATTCATAGATTTATTGATCTGCTCAACCTTCTCCAGAACATTGAAGTGTTTCGTTAGCACGTTCTTTTCATCAATAGGACCAATACCATTGGACCTGAAAGTGATCTTTATGTTACTGGATACATTTTTTTCAAATGCTCTTAACCAGAGCAGCGCACTTTTGTTTCTAATCCATTTTAGTGCGCACTGCCTACGATTTGTTAATTCCTGATCAACCGGTTTGCAGGTTCACTTGTTTTCACATTCTAATAATCAGTGTAAAAAGCTTAAGCAGCAAGCACCATTGTTCATCATGAAGACCAGGTGCTGAATTGAATTGAAAAAGCTCGCGAAGTATTTCGTTGGACGCGAAGATGGGCAGTTACGACTGGTACCATCTGCGCAGATCGAGGCTATACCACCCCTCTGGTGTGTGTTCACTAATACTCATCCCTGCTACGAGAGTAAGAGAGCGGTCTTGTACATGAGCTGTTTCATCCCTTCCCACCCATCAATTTATTGCACAGACCCTCGAAGAGTAAGTGTACTTACTTCTACATCTGCTGCTTCCCTACCCTCTCATTCGGCCACAAATTTTATGAGCCAAATGAACATCGGGACAACACTACGTCATGTTGTATGCATGGTAAGTCTGAAGGAAAAATTTATCGTCGTTCAAAATTTTAGAGCGTCGTACGAGGACTTGCTACTTTGCTTGAGATAGTAAGGGTTTTGTAAGGGCACTGCTGCTTGAGGTTGCAATGAGTTTCAGATGATCGAAGCTCGTTGAAGGGTCACAGTATTCTTTGGAAATGACTTTTCAAGTTTATCGACGTACTTAGACTACTTTTATTATTGGGGTAAGCCAGGGGGTTACTGTAAGAGCCGAGTGCCGGACTGAATTTTCGTTTTAGAATTCAACCCGCTGTGAACTCGGAAAAAACAATGCTCTCCCGTGGAATACTTGACGTATTGCGTGGAACCACTGGCGTCGGTACTCGGTTATGATTACGGGGCCTAACAAATATACTTCAGGCCGTGAAGTGTGGTCTTGTGGTGCTTGATTCTACCTCAATTCTACGTTATAAAAACGAACCTTAACCAGCTTGGGGCTGATATGCCTTCACGGTGGTTGTCACGACAACTACAATGTGCCTTTTATATGTATTAGCACTTCAATTGCAACGATAGAATAATTAAATCGAGGACACAGAGTTACGGGTAAAACTTGGGGCTGCGGTGGTTTGTTGTTATTGTCATCCTTTTATGTCTCCGGATGAGTCCAGTCGTTTCGTTTTACTATGAAAATAGATCTACCATCAGTTTCGTCGTTGTGCTCATGAAAAATTGAATAGAACCCTATTTTGCGGGTAGTCATAGACACATCATCGTTATTGTTTTCCTGGGAAAGCCCCACTTATTCTTCATGAACCTGACTCATTACTTTTTTATGTGACTGCGAGATACAGTTTTTCTATGTACTTTTGGATGGAATTCGTTATAGTGGTGATGCAGGTCTACGCGAAGTAGTGCGCCACGTTTATAGGCTCTTTTTTCCCTGGCAGTGCTGGTTGCTATCTGAAGAAGCGCTGAGTCTATTGCTCTACAATCTAGCTATTCTTCGAAGATGTTATGTGGTCCGTATTCATGCCATTCTTTCATTGTCTTACGATTAGAGAGGGATTGAGAAAAATGGCATAGGATTAGGTCCGTTCAGTTATTGGCCGAGAACAGAACAGAACTCATATGGGTTGTAATGCTTAATTTTGATGAGATAGTCCCTTTTTATTGGCTTTTGAGAAAATCTCCCACAAAAAGGTCAATCAAAAGTAATTCAAGTGAAAACATTAATCTATAACTCGAGTAGGGGCGGTGTCCATTCGAGCTCGGTGATAAAATATCAAGGCTGCCAATAGCCTTAACGAGGAAAATGTTCCAAGACGGTGGAAATCGTCGGAATTGATGCTCCGAAAAGAAAACGACCTTGCATATTGAAATCGAGGTTGTTCAAGAGCTCATCTAATTTTGTAGGCATCAATTAGATGAAAATCATTATGAACCATGCAACTATTTATTCAGGCAGCACCACATCCACCACCTCATGCGCCACCACATGCACCGCCACCACAACCTCCTCCTCACCCCAACAAGGATCGTAAGGACCCGCATGCCGGTCGCACCTTGGAACTTAATGGTCATGTCGGATTGGATGCTCTACCGCATCAGCTGGTCAAGAAAGCTGTGGAGGCTGGGTAAGCTGTTGGCTTCTTCTTATTTAAAACTTTGGCTTCGGGATGGTTTTTGAAAAGGGCAGAAGCTACCTGATTATCAAACTTTTCAGTAGAGCATGAACCTTATAAAATAAGAAGTAGAAATAACTTTGGTACTTTTGATAACAACAGATAATAGATTCGAGCTTATTTCTTTTCTTCAACCCTGAAGTAAACAGAAAGGTTAAGGGCGAGGAGGGCTCAGAGTTTCAGAGAAGATTTTTTGATATTCACAAGACACAAAAGATTATTTTTTAGTTTGCTCTTGATGTGACTAAGGTTTATAAGATTACAGAATGAAATGTAGTAGGTTTCGGGTTTGGTGACTGTCAGCACGCTTGCCATGGGTAGGTTTTCAGATGCGCGACTATCCAGATGAAGAGCACGCTTAAGTCCATCATGTTTCGTTACCAACTTGAGCTGTGCTACGCACTTTTACTGTCTCTTAGCGAAACTCGGACTTTTTCATCTTTTAAGATGTATATAAGGTTTCAAGGTACAACCAATAGTAATGATAAATTTATTAGCATGATGTTGGGAAGCACATGTCTTTTCAGTGGTTCAGGTGTCCAGGCTACCTGATCCCAAATAACCTGGGAAATGAAATTCCTGAACTTTCCGTAGTAACACTTCAATTTGATGAAAGTGAGCTGATCTTAATGGAGGTGGAATTAAACGATGATTTGCTTCAATGAATCTATACGAACTCTTTTCAGGTTCCAATTCAACTTAATGTGCGTGGGCGAAACTGGTATGGGAAAAACAACGTTGATCGAATCGCTGTTCAACATGAAGCTGGATTTGGAGCCATGCAGTCATGAACTCAAAACTGTTGAGCTGCGTACGAGATCATACGGTATGAATAGTTTCGTTACTTGGGAAGTTTTTTTGTAAATATGTAAGGGGTTTAGATGAACACAGCTTTTCACTGCAACTTTCCGACGTTACTTACTGTATGCATGCATAATCTATAATTCGCATCTTTATCACAGACATAATTAATGACTTTTTTTGAGTTGTTTTCTTTTTTGTTGATTTTGTGGGAGCCTGCAATGCTTGTTCAATCAGTCTTACAAATTACCCAGACACCCATACACACACACGCAGGAAAGCAGTCGAACACAAATCCATACCCAAGCGAGTGAATAAAAAGCCGCATTCCGTAGCAGTAAACATATATCCCTATTTTGTTCCATATGGCCCTTGCGAATTTCTTTTTAGCTGCTGCTATTCTTCCTTAGCTTTTTTTGACAAAGTTTCCGAACCATGGTTATTCGCAGATGTTGCTGAAGGTGGTATTCGTGTTAAGCTCAGATTGGTGGAAACAGCTGGCTTCGGAGACCAACTTGACAAAGATCAGAGGTAGGCATTACTTGGGTTTACTTTGTTCCTATAACTTCGTTTTTTTGTGAAGGACGTACCTGTGCAAAGAAGCGATCTGAGAAAATGAAGTAATAGAAGCATCTTTCAAAGTTAGATGGTCGCGCCACCTTTACATTCTCTCCAGTCATGAACTAACATAGTATAATCAAATATGTTATCAGATTTATTAGAATTAAATACCCTCCGTTGATCTGTACTATTTTCCATCTTGGAGCAACGTGTAGTGGCTATTCTGAATTCGTCTCCTCGGGGCAGGGAAGACGTAACGGTTGAAATAGCGCGACGAGGTGACGTCGGCAGTCGTCATTTGGAGCTAACTTTGAAAGATGCTTCAACTGGCTGACAAAGACCTGAAAAACTGATCCATTGCGACCGTATTTCATGCGGAACAGATATCTTTCACTCCTGGTTTTTTTTTCTCGTACTGAATAATTGCGCTATTCTTTTGTCATCGATGAGTAAGATAGATTACTGAGCATGCTTGCTTTTTGAGAAGACGTGAAAGAACTAACTAATAGGCATGAAGGGAGTTTTCTTACAAGCCCCACTAATTTTGGAATTTACCTGCCCATCCTGGAGCTTTATTCGTTAACTTCAGTGCACGAGTGATTGTCGAATACTTGGAGACTCAGTTTGAACGCTATTTGCAAGAAGAATTGAAAGTACGTCGCACATTAAACTACTACGACGATACGCGCATTCATGCATGCCTTTATTTTATATCACCGACAGGACACGGGTGAGTGTACTGGTTTCATGTTTGTGCTATGCATTTGATTTTGCTCAAAGCTGGAAAGGAAGCGAGCGTTTTTCTCTGTGTTCAAGTCTCGAAGTTCTGATCCTCGTATGGATAGAATAAGTTAGAAATCCCACTTCGAGATTGACTAGCGCTGTGAATTGTCACCACAATAACGACTCATGCATTAGTTTATGACATCAATAAGCCGTTTATTTTTTAAAGATCGCTTATCTAAATCACATGATTGGACGATTATTACAAATTAATGAGAAGCTGGAAATGATTAAGAGTTCCTCTCGAGATCAGATCTGAAACTAGGTCATCGCGCCCGGCAATCTCAAGAAGAACGTGGTCGTCTCACTAGCTAAGGATCGTCGCGCGCGATGTCCTAATTTTTGCGCGGCGGCTTCAATGAGGGTAAGTGGTGGGATACAATACTTAGCTACAGCGAAAGCTCGATTTTATGCAACAAATGGAATGCGCCTGTAGCTGAGGAAATTATTGTTAAGAGATTCATTATCGTCCATAGATAGAATGAGTATAATGTACAGCTCACCCTATTTCAAAAACTCCCTATTATGTTTTGGCTTTTCTGTGTGGTTCTTTATGTAGCTGAACATCCTTGCACCCTCCTCCTCTTTCCTCGAACATGCTTTTTCGACAATGTTATTCGGGTAATTAGGGTTTGTTATGACTTGACCTCGTTGGCGTTTAAGATCTTTTGAGTAGTCGTTTAAGTGTCACAAAAAAAGAAACAGGTTTCCTTTTTATAACCTTATTGCAGACTTGAATTCCATTTGGTATACGCTTTACTCAGAAAGGGCATGAGAGAAGGGCTCGGCTCCTATTGTTGTTTATTGTTGTTGAAAAGCGCCTGGAAACTTGGACTATTTGAAAGTCTGGGCTCACAAGCTGTTATGTGGTCACCTACGCTTCTATAGTTCACGCGATGCGATTCTTGACTCTAAACTTTTCATTATGGTCAGTTTCTGGATAGATTAAAGGAGAAACTAACCTCGTTCTGCCCTGTTGAAGTCGATTTTATATCGATACTCATTTATGCATTCATTATCTGTGGGAGGGAGTGAAACTTTCCAGAAATAGGATTGTAGCTCGAAGAGACGTGCAGAAACCCTTCAAATCGTGTATCTTCTATCTGGATCTCCATCTACAACGATGACCTCGTCTGTACTATTGTTCGCGGCAATGGCTATGTTGTATGCTTTCCGAAGTTTTTCTTGGATCGCCCGTCCATCGATTTATCTCGTCTTTGTATTATACATCCCATCCCGTTTGTGTCTTTATAGGCCTTTACAATTATCTGATCAGAGCTCTGGGCATTTCAATTTAGATCTTCAGGTAATATTTAAAAGAGGGCTAGTATAGGGGCAGTAAAGGCAATCTCAAAGAGTTTATTTCTATTTATGAAGGTAGTTTTATTCAGAAAGAGGGAAAATATGCTTTTGTGCAACTCTCTAGGGACTTTGACGTTTTGTTTCACTAATGATTGGTCATTTTGTGAGAGAGGTATCCTTGTAGTTTTTTTGTTCAGGAGTCCCAGTAGATAAGGGTATTTTAAAAAATATTTATTTCCTATTCAAGATTATTCAATGTCTTATTTGTCCACCACCCCCTCACCCAGCATAATGCGAATTGGGAATGTTTCAAAAAATGTCTTGAGCACTTTTTTTCTGTTTTTTTTTTTTTTTTTGAAATATTCAGTTAAGGAAAATGAGGTGAAACACTTCTTGTCTCATTCCTATATCATTACCTAACAATAGTAAAAGTTTTTTGTCCATTGATTCCCACAGATTAAAATAGTGGTTAGGCTAGTACTTTCGATGATCTCTATGCATTGATTCCTATAGAGCAGAATGGTGGTCGAGCTAACATTATTCACAGAAGTTGAAACTTCGTCTGGAAAGTACCACTTTCGATTTTACCCTAAAATTCAATCGTGAATTGATTGTAAAAAATGTTGCTTTTTTGTAAAATTAGGTGTTACTAACTTGTGAGAAACATGGATTTATGATAATTATATATTGCACTGTAACCGCTTTGTACTTGTCACGCAGATTGGCAAAGGTTCTCATTCCTCCCGACACGAGACGTCGGTTGTACCTGTTTGTTACACTTTGAAAAACAAACATTGATGTTTTGTTCATTGTAAAACATTCTGCCTAATGTCCCCTTCCCCTCCTATTCCGACCTCACCTCTCATAAACACGCTCTCATAAACGTGCTTACAACCTCCAACCTCTGTACAGGTCTGTATCGAATGCTTTATCGCCACCCGATAACTACCTTTCTTTGGCAGATTGTTTATTTTATGACTGTGTGTTGTCATACCCCCTTCTTCATACATTCCAATCACACATACAACCACATTGTTTTTCTACCCAGAACATCGTTCTATCGCGTAAGCTTATAAATAGGAGCCCTAGTAGGTACGCGCTTACCTGGGTGTACTAAACTCGATGGCTTTCAGTCACAGTTGACTCTAATCTTAGGTGCAGACCTAGTAATTGAAGTACATTCTGAGAAGTAAAACGCAGAGCAGGGCAGTCATTGAATATTTTGTCATTCATGTACAATTTAACAGAGAAACTGTAGAAACCAGTGAAGTTTTTTTGTATACTACTATTTTTACCGAAATAGAGTGCAAAAACCTTCTTTAATTTTACAAACTTGCTCGGTCATAATCCGAGCATAACTTTGGAACGAGAAAATTCCTTTACTCAAACTTAATTGGAGCGGTTCACGGCTTGAAGAGGTCTTTTGTAGTACATAAAAGTAGGATGAAGTTAAAAATTTCCTATGAGAGCAACGCTTTGTAATAAGTATTCTAAGCGGTCCTGGTCTTGATTGATTAGAGTGTGCATTGATTAGCTTATCAGCAAAAGTTATTTTTTTCGACCGATTCCTATCTTGATGGTTATTTGTTTTTCACTGTTTTTCGCAAAAATCTAATTCAAAGTGAAGAGAATATGGCCTTTGCAACCCTGCTTTTTGACCCTTCCTTACTTTCTTTCAAGCTTCCTGTGTCGCCTTTTTTCGATGGTCGTAGACTATTCTAGCACCTACCAACGTTAAAACAAGATTTTTTTTCTGATGATCAATTTTCAAGGAAAGTAGCTGTGAATAGAGATTTTGGACCAAGATAGAGTAGGGTAGGAATCAGAAAGAAGTCCTAAAATTCCCAAATACTTCGTTGGATACTGATTAGAAAAGAAAAGGGAGGCCAGCCTAAAGAGGCGTTCAGCTACTGCAGCAATTGTGTAAAATCTTACTTAATTTGTATGGAGAGCGAGACTTTTTGAACAGATTTACCACATAAAGTCGCCCTGGGCAAAGAAATCTTCTCTTCGTTCCGTTGAGAAAGGACCAATGTGACAGGCTTATCTGTTTTCTTGGAACATATTTCAGTAAGTCGTAAAGCTCTCGAGACGAGCAGATTAACAATGAGAAAAGTTCCATTAAGAATTCGGCTGAAGACTACCAATTACGGCGTCTCGAAGGGAGATTGGACAAACAAAAACCTTTTGGCCTCCATATGTCACTAGGCAACTGGCAGTGAAGAGAAGTACGCAATACCCTTAGTAGAGACGAACAACGCGCTCTCTGGAAAAAGTAAAAGCCTCTTGTCTGCTACTCTTTCACCGTCCGGCATGGCGCTCGTTCTTACCCAGGCTACTTTGCGTAGTTTTCTTCAATTTTTTCACTGGGAAAAGTAGTCCTATCGGGTACTTATTGCTTCTCCGAGCTGTGTTAGATGTGGCGTAATACTTTTGTGATTTCCTCCCTCGTACTTAAGGGTGTTATTTTGTCTGTTCTGAATTGATTCGAGTAAAGATCTGAGTGAGCTACACAGTAGGGGAGTAGTGAGTGCAGAGCCAAGTCCCCTACCTCTGCTGTAAACCGTTTGCACGTATTCTCCCATATTCACTGCGTCTGGGTAGTCAGAAATATGTACGATGCCTGGAAGGAAGGTGACTTGGTTCAAAGCCTCTGAAGCGGCGCCTTTTGTTCCCACTCAGGATCGTAAGATGGGATCTGATTTATGCTGTTTTTCCTATTTTTTAGCATGTTTTTTTCTATTTTCAATTTGTGCTGGTCTTTTGGACCAAATCATACGGTTAATTTCGCCACTTTGCGCATTTTTGATGTAGTTTATAGAAAGGCAATAAGTTTTGTTTTTTAAGATAGTTGAAAAGTTTTAGGAAGAGTTGTTCTCTTATGAACCTTATCGAGGTGGATTCCAACGGGACATAAGCCGGGAATCGGAGCAAGTCGAAAGTTTAGCTCGTTGTTTAACTGGTAGTAAAGATGAGATCAAGAGATTGCCATTTTTTTCTAGCTTCGAACGAGTGATATGACCGCTCATTTGTTTTCAGGTTCTCGAAGTCTTATGTCACGTTTGTGGGTCGAACTCTGAAGGGTTTTCAAGAAACTCCGGGAAGAGTTTTTGAGAAACCGACTCTTTCACAAATTTTTCAGCTGCCTCGCAAAAATGGAATGGATTCCAACTCATAAGCTGAATGAATAATGTGGGAACTGATCGAATCATTTAAGCCAGCCTAGCCGAAGTACCGCCAGACAAATAGAAAAAAGCAACATAAATCAGAAGCCGGAGTCACGGCTTTACTTAGAGGTTCCGTTGCCAGCGTTTGTTGTTAAATTCTGATAGGGAAGCAAGATGGGGTCAGAAAAGTTTTGAATTGTTTACCACCAGAATTATGGCTGAGGTAATAATAAAAAGATTCTGTCTGTAAAAGAGTAAAAATTGAAGTTATTCTCGAACTTCTAACGACGCTCTGTACGTACATGCCTCGGAAAAAGTCTCGACATTCGTTGGTGGTTTGCTAGCGCAATGTTATAGCAGTAACATAAAAACTCCGCCATAGACCTCGCAGATTATTCATATGGTTTGTCCTTCGCAAACGATTTTGCAGCTATGGGAACGACCTTGAGAGGTTCACTATCTCGTTTACTGAACACTGAACAACTTGATCCTGGTAGTGTTCCCATTACTCTTGGGAATAATTCACCAGTGGTCTTCTGCTCCTTTTTTTCAAATAACGTAAGCTCTGAGTCCTAACCATGAGGCTATCAGGGGTTGGGTAAGTAATAGCTGGGAATGGGGCAATCTTCGACGTCAGGGTCAGCGAGGTTAGGTCAGTGTTTTCTTTTTTAGCATGGCTTCCGTGGGATAACCATGTATTCAACTCTAGAACTGAGGGCTTTAGAAGGTTTTGGATATGCAGCCGGGGAGAAGGAGTTAGTGCAGTGTTCCAGGACCAGTCCTTGATCACGCTCTTGATGATATTCTCGCTCCTTTCATGGGCCGATAATAGCGACGTTATAGCGACTGAAGCAACCGCATAAACCGATATACCAGTAATAGCTTTTCTCAAACGGAAATAGAGCGACTGCATTGCTGCATGATTTAATCTCCCAAACAAATCGGGTAATTAGCTGCGGAGGAATAAAAGGCTTGCTAAGCATCTAATCTGACATTCGATTCATTCCACCAGCGCCCCTTCTTACAGTTGTCCTACTTCCGTTTGAGAAAAGCTATTATCAGTTTATAGGTTTACGAGGTTTCTTCAGTTGCTATAGTGGCGCTGCGTCAGATTTCTGGCCGTGGGAGTTTCGAAGCAATTTCGGCTCCTTAAAACTGCATCATTGGTATCTGGAGCTTCCCAAGTCTTATGGAACAGAACTTCAAACACCTCGATTTAATGCTGATGTCGAATTTTCGTGTTAAACGAATGCGGTGCAGCCCTTGGGTTTTTTCCATTGAAGACGTATCTGTTGTCTGAGGGCCTCCGCTTATTTTCCTGGGTAGACATTAGTAATCACTTCGTCGATGTACAAGAGAAACATACTGAGGGGTGGCAGTAAGGAGTGGGGAGGAATGTTCTCGCTCCTTCGGAATTCTACTCTGAGATTCATCTTCGATCTGAACTCACTACCGAGGGTGATTGCTGTGATACTATCATACGAAGGTACACACACGAATCATAGTTCCGAACGAATCAATTAAACTGGGTGAGAATAGCTCTAGCTCAACTTCAGAAAGGAGACAAGCTCATGTCAACCCCGCAACCCTGTTATGAAGATGAAGAAGCTTCTGTGGTTTATTATTCCCACGCGAAGAATGAGAAGAAGCCCAGTCGATGATTGGAGTACTATTCCTCGAGTCGTAAAAAGTGTGACGCAGCGCCGCTCATTCTGTCGTAGAATATTGGAGATTATCAAAAGTGCAAGCGTCCAGAACGGCAATGTGCGGAATTTGTTGTGAATATATTTCATCCACAACGAGAGTTCTGGAATTTTCTCGAATCTTCAGCCTGAATATGTAATGGATGAGGTCTTGTGATGAATGCCTGACAAGGGCAAACCCATGTTCTAGCGATGGGCGACATGGAAATACTCCGTTTCCGTTTTTCTATCGCGTAGAGATTGACGACGACTTTTATACGAGACACTTACAAATGCCTTGAATGTTTTCCTGTGAGAATGGCGTCTGGGAATGGTCTAGCCAGCTGTTAGGGTCTAATATAATCGCGTAGGTCGCTGACCGCCGTAGATGGCTCATTACGTCGTGAGTGTGATCGCGTCCTTTTTGCGGCGACATTTTTTTCTCGTTCGGACGGACGCCGCCCACGTTTCTTCATCGTACGCGCGGCGCGTCTACGGCTGCGTTGCGCGTACTGGTTTTTCTCCATTTTGAATCTCCTCAGAGGTGGTGTTGTGCCTCAGCGATGACCTCCATAAAGCCGGATTTCTGAACCCCTTGATTTGACTGCGGTCAACGTTAGAGTATAATCCACACGCTGTATCCTCCTGTCGAGTCTGTCAGTTGTTTTTACAATGAATCAAGCTCGTTGTCACTTAACCCGTCTTTCTTATGAGCCACTTGTACAGGTCTTCTTGTAAGAGTACGATTTCCATTCTCAGGTCTTAAGAGAAGTATAAACGATATTGAGGGTATGATGATGGAACAGAGGAAGCATATCGTCCTCATAGTCTGTTTTCATAGTCTCTTCTTCCACCTCTATTCTGTTCCGTTGTTTCTTGGCTACTACTTTGGTTGGCACGTCGAAGCACTGCTTTCAAAGCGACTTCTTCTATCACTCCCATTAAACCAAGTAAGATGTGGTGATCGTTGAGGGCTTTTTCCCACGTGCACGTGCGTCCACTGTTGTGGTAGTTTTAAAAGCTTGAAAGGGGCCATTGATTTCACTCATTTACGCCACACTATTCACTTCCTCTCGAAAGCATTAAGGACTCCGACATAGTAGTGTCACAAAATTACCAATAAAGAGCTACTGTAATTTTGTGACCCAACTATGCATCGAAGTCCTTGATGTTTTCGAGTTATGTAGGGGTTAGTGGTTTTATTGTCTCAGATGACTCTCCGTTGGTGTTTAACTGAACACACATCAGATGATCTGATCAGACTATTAAAATTCTACCTGAAATTAGATCTCAGTTTTATTTTCGCTGCAAGCCTTTTACCCTGATCATAAACGAAGAAGCAGTGGTAAGAAGCGAATGAAATAAAATAGTACGCTGTTAATAAAGGATAAAGGATAAAGTTTTTGGCGTTAATCAATCCCGTCTGAGGGATGCGCCCCCGCACTCGACTTCCATTCAGAATCGTAGTGGCGTAATGAGTGCGTATGTGGCCTATACAATGACTTGCGGTGGCCAGCCGATGTACAAGTCAGTGCTTTTATCCTCCCAGACGTGTCTGGTACCAATTCACCGACCCCGGGGGGATGGAAGGCTTGGTTGGCCTAGGCGGGCATCGATCCGGGATCCGAACCCCTGACCGTGCGTGTGATATAGTGCGCCACTTGCCACTACACCACCTCCGCCCACGCTGTTAATGCAGTCACTCAATTGTATCCGAGTTTTCATTGTAAAACACATGCCCGAATCCTGTACAACTTTTTCAAGCAAGTTTCATGATGCCCTTGGAAGCGACGGACGTTTTACGACTTGATCAGTTATCTGTTTCAAGTTGTACATATTTTTATGAGTAGTATCAACGGCAACCACTCGAATTTCCATCTACTGTGGTTTGTTTTCGCTTAATGCCACCGGGTCTATGCCAGGTGCAGCAACCAGACATTAGGCCCATTCATCGTCCCTAGGAAGGCGTTTTCGGAAGAACAGAGCAGTAGCGTAAGCTCTGCAAGAGTGAATTACACGATAGTCGGAATTTTCATCAAGAAACCATGATTAGGGATAATTCAGCCAGAAGTCTCCCTCTAGTGACCAACTAACTTGATTAGAGATTTCACGGAAGGATGTCGTATTTGCTAATTGAAGGAATAATGAATGAATTAAGAATGAATTGTAAATTAAGGAATAGTACGGTGGGTCACCATTATTTTAGGATTTTTTTCCGGTAATATAGGGGGGTATGAGGTGCTGGGCTAAGCTAAGATGCTTTTTTCACACACACTATAAAACAAAAGTTAGTGTATTAATCTTTGAGAAACTCTGAGTTGAGTGGAATTAGGCGTCACCCCTTCAAAATTCTACCGTATCTCTCAAAGAAAGGCATCGTCGAGAATGAGATTACTGTAAAATGATAATCAGTAAATGAGTTAAATGTAATTATATTAATAGAGAGTTGTACCTATGTCTTCCATATACATAATAGTCTGTGGGAGGTGCTTTTTTTGTTTCCTCATATCGGGAGGTGTTTTTTCGACAGAGCACCATTGGTCATTCTGGTGCACGCGTGACCTTGGATGGAATTGGCTGTTCTTGGTTCGGCTCGTTTTCTAGTATTGCTGTGTTGAGGTTTGCCGAATTGTAGGACAACTCATGTAATGCTTTTTTAGTAGTTTTCTTATAAAATCATTGTTTTGAGAAATTATTTCATACTTTCCGAGGGAGACTTCATTTTAGCTATTTGATTGATTGGTTCAATATGTCGATCATTTGGGCGGGTTATTTAGTCGTCCACTGTCTTTTGTAAGCTTATTCTGTTCTCGTCTTTTGTGGGCTCAGTTCAAAGTTCCGTAGATTTCAGTTTTGGGGAGAATCGGCAGATTTCGTGAATATTCTGATGTCCCTAACTTTTATGGTCGGCATAGCACTAGCTTTATGTCTATATTCAGTATAGTTTAATGCTGCCGTTCGGTTGCATGAATGGCCGCATTGAAGAAAGTTCTGTCATGAACTTTTCCTAAAGGGCTCACTCATATTGCACTCTTTTGGTTGTACTTTTGCGATACTGTAATATGGGAATGAGTGACAGCGGGCAGTATAGAAAAGGACAACTCAGCAGTATGAATATCCAATTCTGAACCAGAACTTATGGTATGGCTGCGAAATTAACGGTGAAATTACGTCTGACAGGTCATCTGTTTTATAAATTTTATCCTTAATAACGATCCTGCTTAGTAACCATGGTGAAGCGTGGCATCGAAAAAAGCCTCGTGGGTATGGCCCATTTCTTAATGGGGTTTTGTACGACTTCCTTCAACCATTTCCTGAAGTGAAGCCTAAAAGGCAAAGGGCTAATTGTGTCCGAGGTATCGCATATTGAAATTGCAGTGCCCTGAATCCCAGAAAGGACTGGGCTCGCAATCTCTAAATTACGGTTATGGGTTCTTGAAGGCAGGTTCGAATTGGATTCTCTTCTTCTGGAATACCTTTCAAGGTTATGTCGTACGAGGTATTTGCAGCGAAGCCGCCATGGAAAATAAGGGGCAGAGTTGAAATTTTCCACCGTTACAAAAGCAACTAATTATTGCCAAAGCTGGTAAAACTCAATAGTTTTTGGTCTATGTCGTTTTTTACACAATCTTCCCATTTTTTCAGTAGTGCAAGATCAGCAGACAGAGAATATGCACGTCGAGGGTCACCTAGTGGAGACTCTTTTATCTTCCCTGAGAACTCAGTCTCTTCCGGCCACTTCAAGGGAGCAGAACCTATCTTTGCTAAAAAAATCACGTTCTAGTCACATCAAATGTGAAATGGAGCATCTGACCCTGATCTTGTTCTACTTCAATTCCGAAACGTAGTCTGGTGAAGTGCGTAGTGCTGTTTGTCCTCAGAGAAGCAACGAATTTTTTTATTAACTACTGGTGATGTACTTCATTAGCAGGGGTAGGCGCACATAGTGGCGCCCATACTGCATGCATAGTCCAAGGATCGAGTCTCGCCCAGACCAGCTAGCCTTTTACAACTTCGGAGTCCCTTCATTGTTACTAGACTTGTCTCAGACAAAGCATTGTCTTTGGCTAACATTGGTTTGCCTCAGCAAGTCATTGTATATCACAGCACATTGACGCTCTGGTACGACTCCACTTGATAATCAACTGCATGAACGTAACCCAAAACTGACGGGTCAACTTTCAAAAACTTTGTCTTCCTTATTTTCTATTCTACTGATGTCCATAATGATGATCGTTGGTATGTGAAGCAGCTGGATCGTACTTAGTAAGTCTGACGACAATTTTTCGATACACTTTTTACCTTGGAAGAATTTCTGAGAGAACTGATTAGGTTGCAAATCCAGCAAACCGATTCGGTCATTCTTCCCAGTTGCGCAACAAAAAGTCTGGCTTAGCTTCTGTAAACATGTATCCGTGTCTTCCTAATATTCCTATTCCTTTCTCAGCGTTCGCGACACTATCCTAAATGTCCTAAATGTCCCAACTTCTGCCTTTTCACATTCCGTTTGGATGTTTTTATTAATGTCTGTTTGTATTTCGTGGGCATCCATCTTGCTTCAGAGAAGAACTCATTTTCTAAGGTCCGTGTAAAAGGCAGAATCTGGACACTCATCGGTTCCTCCAGTGAATGGCTTTTACATTTGAACCAGCATATCTGCCACGGTCAGAATGACATATAGGCACTAGTCTGTGTGTCCGGGATTTGAGCTTTGAACCATGTTTGCGGTAGTAGACTCGCTTTTCCTCAATCCTTCCCCTTCTATCAAGAAGGAAGAATTCATTATGAAAATACTTGCTCTGAATTATCGAGATCGGGGCTGCCCTCAGACTCGTTCTGTTTCTGATCTGTTGTAAACGTCCTTTACCGCCTTCGACGCTGTGGTCCATGCTAATCATATCTTTCTGTTGTTGACATAACGATCTTCTTCTGGAGAAGCGGCTTTTTGCCTATAAGTATTTATAAATTGATTTTTAAATATGAAATTCTTCATTTCAGCCTTAAGGCTTTGGACTTGGTGACGTTGCGCGAACTCGCCAAGCGGGTCAATGTGATACCTGTGATAGCGAAGTCGGATACGACATGCAAGGACGAACTGATCCGCTTCAAAAACAAGGTCCGAATTACTCATTTTTTGGCACTGAATAGTTGTAGAACATTTGGCTCGTGTTCTCGCACATAGGTAGACTGCATTAGACTGTTCTAGAGCAGTAAAACTATTTTACAAAGAACTGATTGAATTTAAAAGCTTTCCAGAAAGAGTAAAACCTTTCTTTGCGGCGGCATACGGTGGCTGGATATGAGGTTAACTGTTTTCCAGCTTTGCTGCGTACCTTTAAAAAAACTCCCTTAAAAAATCAATCGGTCGAGGGCCTCATCATAGTTTTTTACTGGTTAGATTGTTGGGTAGTCCGCGCGCAGCTCATCAACCGCGTTATGAGGAGAGCGCAGGGACGCTCTGAACTGCCACCAATTTTCAGAGCCCCCAGCATACCCCTGCGCCCTTAATGACCCTGAAATCCATGCCATATGCCAATTTCATCAAGGAACGTCGAAAAAATAGTTATCGGACAGGGTCTAGAAATCGAGTTATTGGCTCTGATCACTTCTGGGCTGTTCATCTATAGGTCACCGAATAGAGGGCTGCTCTCATGAATCCGGATTCTAGATCGCTTCTACCTTGAACTTAACTTTCCCTTCAAATATCGTCTTGAAAAAATCATATTTACCCCCGTCCGTTTCATAGTGCCAACATAGCTTGGACCCCAGAATGCCCCATTTTTCACTCTTCCGATTACTTTGTTTTTTTTATGGCGTGTTTATCGATAATGAACTTTTTGTTTGTTTCCAGATCATGAGCGAGCTGCGCAGTCACAAAATTGAAATCTATCAGTTTCCGACAGACGACGAAACTGTGAGTCCGGATTTCATTGGAATATAAATATGTAGCGAGTGACTTTGAGAGTTGCTCAAAATGACTTATTTTGTCAGCTGTCTTTTTTTTCAACCCGAGCTTAATTTGAAGGTGACTGAACCCAAGAGCGCCTAGGATCTCTATTATAAGTTCTAGAGGTAGGAGGTCTACTAGTAATTTGGGAAGGCGGTGCGCGGTGGCAGAAGTGCTGCCTATCATTTGCGCGAGTCGTGGACCCAGACAGTCAAGGTTGGCAAGGCATTCACCTAGGGCAAGATCGGTTCATTCGTACTACTACATACGTCTATGAAAGTAAACACAATGAGTTGAACTTGGCGCATCGCCATTTTGCGCCCTTCTCGAGTGCAGTGTGAATTGATTCTAGGGTAGAAAATAAAATTCGAAAGGTGCCTAAAAAGTGATCTGTGAAGGATGCTCACTGAATTTATTCATTTATCACACCTTAAGATTGGGAAAATGTTTGAGTGGGAATTGGTCTGAAATTTGTTTTGCTCAAGCAGAGTATGGCTGCTGCATTACTTACTAACCTTCTAGTTTGTTGTACGCCCTCATTTCTTGATATCTCTATAGTATTGAACTCCAAAGCGGTTCCAAAATTCTTACCTGTCACTCAGCTCTTGTTTCTGGAATTGAAAGGTCTTGACGAATTTTTTAAAATTCTTTTAGAATGATTTCTCTTCTTAATCCTACACTTATCTATTGCAATAAATTCAAGGCTTCGTCAGCCACCACCAAAGGGTCCAACACCTCATCAGTTTTGCAACCCCTTGAGGCGGTCTGTGATAAACTCAGGGGGTACTTCGACTTTGATTGTAAATTGTTGACCTTCTCCCCAGCTTTTACAGCCCTGCTCTTTTACTTTCACCTTTGTAGTACCTTTACGGTGCGAATATAATGCTCCCTTCTTCACATCTATGGTATTTCCGTCTCTTTGCTGTAATTTTCGCCTCATTCAAAGTAACTTTGTTAGTATGAAATGAAAACAACTCCTTCAACATAAAGATTCTTCTTTGGTTTCCCTCAAGACAAGGTAGTATAGGTGAGGTAGTAGTATGTTGTCCCAATTAATGGACATTACCTGCGCCTTATAAATGCCTATCCCGAAATATAGCTTAGCTACAATTGTCGGGTTTAGTGAGCTCGAAAGGGAGCTTTACTTTATGATAATGTAATCTGGGTGATTCTCTGCCATTGCAGGTAGCCCAGGCAAATGCTGAGATGAACAGTGCAATGCCGTTCGCTGTGGTAGGTAGCGGAGATTTTGTGAAGAAAGAGAATGGTGTTCGTGTAAGAGCGCGCAGATATCCATGGGGAATTGTTGAAGGTGGGTGGATTTCGCTCCGTTGTTTTTTCTATATTGGCGAAATGTGCTGTACAACGATTTTTGCTTTTATGGTGCTTAAATTGTTATATTGAATAGCGAAAAAATTTAATAGCTACATAAAGAGATGATATAAAAACCACTCTACGAAATGTGGCCGCCAATATTAGCCGTTTTTCCTTGTGTCCCCTTACTCCATCCTTTCATTCAGTCCTAGAACATAATGAAAAAATAATTTGTTGAAAACTTCATCATTCTTGGCATCTTATACTTTCCCTGAGCTTATCGTGGAGCTGAAACCAACTAGTCGAGTCAATTTGTGATTTTCAGTGGAAAACGAACAGCATTGCGATTTTGTGAAGCTCAGAGAAGCGCTGATTCGCACAAACGTTGACGCTCTGAGAGAGAAAACTCATAATGTAAGTTGTAGATGCTCTAAGATGCGAAGATATGTGCAAAATCGAGTTAATCTATATCAATTGCCCAGGTTTTGTATGAAAATTATCGACGTGAGCGTCTACGAAGCATGCATATGGGAGATGGTGACACGGGACCAAAAATGGTGGAGAAATTCACTTTGGTAAGTTGGGACTCCGCCTTTTAGTAGTGGAATCATTGATGTTTGAATTTTTCAGAAACAGAAAGAATACAATGACGAGTTTGCAGTTCGCGAGGTGAAGATCCGAGAAGATTTTCAGAGAAGTCTGGAACAGAAAGAAGCCGAACTGCGACAAAGGGAAGAAGCGGTACGAATTATGATTGTGACCGGTTTTCATGTCCTACTCACCGTTTTGTTCAGCTGAATGTGCGTTCTCGTGAAGTGGAAGATCTGGCAGCACAAGAACTACGTCGTCTTGATATGGAAATCCGTACATTACAGGATGAGCGTACTCGTCTATTGGCGAAGGTTGTAAAAAAATTGAAGAAGTAAAAGGGGTCTCCCTAGATTTCAACTGAAGGTAGTCGGCACCCAGAGCGCACTGCAAACGTATGGGAGGCGGTGCTGGCACGATCAGAGCATTTTTCATTGATGGGCTGTCGAATCCACCAATGGGACGTGCATTGGAGTGTGCCAACCCCGCCCCCTATTTTGCAGTGAGCTTTGCGTACCTTTACCTTTGAGACCTGGATCGCATTCGGATTTTTGATGTGGTTCTTGTATGCTTTGCTGTCCCTTCTTCAATATGGATGTCCTTCATGTCAACAATGCTTTTTTTCTCGCGCTATCTCCTCCAGAGCGAGTTTGGCTGCTTTGTTTCCCTACAGTAATCGAGCGTCATGTCGGAGCACTGATTTGAACGATTCTATTAGTCATTTTCTTGTTGTTTCGGTGTAATTTGCAATTTAGAGGTCCCATTTCAACAAACGTTTGCTTTCGTTCGCCATGTCATTTCTGTTAGCTCAATTGACCACCAACCTTGTCGGAGTTTCTTGTTTATTTTTCGACTCTAAATCTAATGACCCAGTGGAACCTGAACTTGTGGGGGAATAATGGGGAATTACCATTTTAATGTGTTTTGACCAAACAATACGGCTTGTTTGCATATCGTTTTGCTCCGAACTACTTATGTGCTTTTCTTGCCAGTCATCGGTAATTGTTTTGTTTTTTTTTTATTAATGTGCTTTGAAAAACTCGTTACCCATGCGATCACATCCTTTGAATCCGAGTTTCGGTCTAAGTCATTCGACCTCTAATCGACGCTTGTTCTCAGTTAACTGCATATCACCTCTAAAGCATTAATTTCACTCACTTATCATCATCATAATTCTCTTCTTTTATTAACTAAGTAATAATGACTACGTTTTTCGAAAAAATGGTTCCAATAAAAAGTTGCTGTTCGACTGTTGTGTGCAGACTTTATTTCCTGATGTAATTAAACATACCTATTTTATTGCTGTAGGTTTTTATGATTTTGGCTAACCATCCCATGCCCCTCTTCCTATACAGGAGCTCCCACTACAGAATAAAGCAAATTTTCAATCAAAGCCCAGCAGGCATCTCTTCTTAACAGAATACGACACTCTGATTATATCTGATGTACTGGTCAGTCGGATTGATTCAGAGTTCGGTTTTTTGTGAATAAAACTGTCAGTTAGGCGCTCGAGTAAAGTTCATCTTTTTCTATGATGGGACTTCCGGCATAGGAGTATGGGAGCAGAGGCAGTCAGCCAAGGTTCAAAAGTCGAAAGAAGCTTTAGGCTCCGTTTTTTCGAGAACTCGTCGAGCTATTAAGTTCAACAACATAGAAGCTTCTCTGCCATACACTGTAGCCGGGTATCGGGATCATTTGATCCCCTCACTCCCAATCCTCTCCTTCGCAGTATCAAATGAATTCTGTAATATTGCTAAACGATGGAAATGAGTTTTCACCTCAAAAAAATCCAAGCGAATGAAGGTCTCGAACCGTCCCTCTTCAGTTTCCAGGAACAGGCTAGAGATCTACCAAAAAAGGGATCTCTTCAAGTAGTTGAAGTAAGCGCTGGAACTTGAAAGACAACAAAGCTAACCACACGATCAGACCTGCATACCAATGTTGCTAATTGCAACTGGAATGCTGTCGTCGGTGATGTTTGCACGACGTGACTAGAATCCTGTTGGTGATTACCCTGATTCAAGAAACGTCGATCATTCGCGCAAGACGTGTTCAACACGCCCTGTTCTTCTATGCTTCCAATCAGTTAGCGGGTTCCAAAACGCTTAAGTCGCTAGGCTCATCTCTCCATGCTTTCTGTAACATCGTCGTTATCGCTCTGATTTCGCGCTTTTCCAAGATTGATGACTTTCAAACAGCCAGTGGTTCGAGAACTGGGAACTTTTCTGAATTCTTCTTCCACCCTTTTTCACCTACTTGTCTCGGATTCCGCTTGAAATCTCCTGGCAAAGTACAAAGGATATAGTGAAATGAAACCGAACAGATCAGCGACAGAGAATTAGGTCACCCGTGCTGTAGTAATCCGGATTGTTACAGTAATCTGACCCGGTTTGTGGACCATCATAGCATCCATCTCGTCTAGCCTTAGTTTATACTGTAATTAATGGAATTGCAAATGTTCGGCGTTGATCTACGAAAATATCTTCTCAAATGGCACAAAATACCGTCAGTATCACCGTACTCGTGCGAGGGAAGGTATACTGAGAGTCTCGCTACAAACTCGGTTTTCTGGAATGTTCTGAAAGCTTCCATCCAATTTTTCTATAAGGCTTCCCAGTTCTATGCGTATAACCGTATCCGACTCCCTCTTTCTTGCAGCCCTATATGTAATGCCCGAACCTTCCCTGATTCGACACGTACTTCTCCACGATTTCAAATTCGGCCACTATGTTGGAACCCATTGAAACGTGTGTCAGTATTTGCCCTCGGAACCTTTCCCAAGCAGTTGTACGCCGCCCACGCTTCTTCCCGCGCTTTGAAGCCAGAAGCAAGAAAGTCGAAGATAAGTCTTAATTTGGTGGGCGGGCTACGAAACCACAAATCTCCGAACATGTTATGTTCATAACAGTGAGTAGCATTCTTGTATAGGTTTTCTATGGGATCTCTCAAATATTCTAGAAATATCTAGGCTATTGGAGATTATTCCGCAGATACTTCCCGCACAACTTACTAATAGTTGAGGTGCTACTGATAGCCCTTATGGAGGTCGTATAACTGACAGCTCTGGAGTTTCTGAATGGGGTTTATTACCGAGCTAAATGTCCAGCATCCAGCAGGTGGTCTGAAAGTTGAAGCGTATTTTTAGGCACTAGGCATAGGTTATGTGAACTGAGGGCTAGCATGCTCCGATGGCAACCGCGCGCCGCGGCCGCGCGCATATAACGGCAGATTATTTGCACACTCGAATTGTTCGCAGCAATGGTCATCGTCATGTTTTGTGATTATTACTGCCAAATGTAAATAGTTTTGTTTACAGTGATATGGGTGATCTTTCTTACTCTGGCTTGTATGTGTTTACTCCATAAACCCTCTCCATTTATCTGGAGATACTATTTGCTTGCAGTCTCAGATGAGATCGCCCTTTATAAAGTTTTTCATAAACTTAACATACCCGATTTGGTTAATAACTTACTTGATCCATCTGGAATTCGATGGAATTGGCCATTGGACGTATCGTGTCAGCTTTGGTGTTGGATTGAATGGGCTCCGATTCCTCAACAAAGTTGAAGGTGACGAGTTGGTGAGCGGAATAAGTTTCCAAACCGTGGGCAGCTCCTGGCGAATGATGTAAGAGTAATCTCCTCTGAATTTATCAAAAGTCGAAAGATTAGCTTTCATCAACAGTCTATTTAATTTTAGGACACACTGGTGAAGATAATTTCCTTTCAGCGCTTCCACGCTAATTAAGTACCCAGTGATGCGAAGAAATTTTTAAGTAGTGCTGCTCTCATGTATGCATTGGCTTTCTCATTTGATCAATGGGCGTAAAGTCTCCTGTTCGGGAGGCTATTTTGTTCAGTTGTGTCCTTCATTTGCATTTCCCTCCGGTTTCCCTACTCCATACTTACATTTTGATTACTTTGAATCCTTTTTGTGATGTTTTGAATGTGAAGGCTCTTCTCCATCGAATGGTAAGTGACATTTTGAACGTCTAAACCGAGGTCGGAACGAATGTTCGTGCAAGGTTTCAACCATGTGGTCGCCACCACTTCTTTATTTCTCTCCTATCCGATTACATCCAGTCACAATTTCCCATCAATACTACCAGTTCAGCAGCGTGCAGCTGTGTCTCGGGACATATCTAACAGTTGGGACTGGCAGCTGTTTTTGTGGAGTATAGGTCTTTTAATTCCTTCCCAATTCAGTACCCGTCTGAAGTTGGGCTGTTTGTGCTACATAAGCCATGTCGCTAGAAAGCTGCTGCTCTAATGTTTTTGTTGCAGCAAACACTCCGCATACCTAAAAAGTTTGTTCTCTCCGCTCTTGTCGTAATTGTCCACATTCCGAGAAGAACCGGATTCGCAGTCGTTCTCACCCCTAAGTCACCGCATTTTGCCATGAGTGTCTGATTAGTTGAGTTTCATTTTGATGGAAATCTTCATTTTGAATACATCCGAGGTAGACGCGTTGGAGTTGCCAAAAGTTTTCTACAGCATCTCAAGCATCTTCATTGGACCGGAAGTAGAAGTTTCTTCTCGGGAGGAGGAAGAAGTCGAATTTTATGTCAATCGCATCTGAATCTATTTCGATACATTTTCTCGGTAGTCTTGACAGATGGCATGCATTGAATGTTGAATGTTAAGCAATAAACTTTGTAACATCATTAAATCGTGATTTTTCAGCAATTCTTTTGCAATAATCATGGCAACGTGTTGAATTCCCTCGGTGTGATTCAATTTGCATGCTTGACGTGGTGTGATCCGAAGAATCGATGGCTGACTACCCTTTCCAAGACACTTCATCAGGGCCGCGATTAACGTCATACGAGAGGCGTGGAAAGAGCAATGCAGAGTTCAGTGATGAGGCATTTTCTTGTTCCTTTTTCATCATACCAATCCTTTTGTAGAGTTTTTATCGGTAAATACCCATCGTTTTTATGGAACTACTAGGTTTGCTCTCACAAAGAACAAAAGGCACCAGCGGGTTCAATTAATTGTTGTTGTTATTTTTGTTATTCTGTTAGGGTATTTTCTCTGTTTTTTTTTGTTCTAAAATCGCGTGAGCAGTTGCTAAAATCAATTGCTGTTCGACGTAAGTACATTCAATTCGTTCTGAAAATGTCGACATTGAATTCACTTCTCACAATCAGACTAATTGTAAGCACGAGCTTTTGAGGGATTTTAGGAATGATTCAAATCACTCACCTGCTGTTAATTCAACTGTGGGTACGAGACTCTAAAGACCTAACTATGTAGAGGCTTGTCTTGTTTCAATTTTGGCAGTGGCAGGGTCCGTTCACTATTGATTTCGCCTGTATCTTGTTTTATTTGCAAGGCATGGATCGATTCGACTGGATTAAATGAAACTGATTTTCGCTTATCGAATTAATTCACCATGGAATGAACAAAGAAGTTTTTTTTTTCACGGGAAGTAGAAAAGCGTAAATAGCATTCACTAAAGTCTTTGAAATTGATAGATATTGACGTGTTTTTTCCGAATTGTAGGTGTTCTAGCGTTTACTTCCACTTGTTGTTCCATTTTCATAATTTATGCAATTTAGACTGCAAGACCAATACGATGTTCGTAGTCATAGGCCGCCTCCTAGCGGCCGTGCACAGCGATCGTATTCGTTTCAGAAGAGAGAGGACATCTCTGTAACCGAGGTTTGTCCGAGTAGTTTTCAGATTTTCTTCATGAAACTTCGTTTGGGGACGGGGACGAGGGCGGCGGAAGGGTTTAACTGTGCGCTTTCCAACTGGTGCCTCGAATATTTTTACAATAAATGAATCATAAATCTAAAAATCTACCAGATGTGGGTACTAAGGGATGTGGATTTGTGGCGATTTTTTGTCAATGTCAATCAATTTTCTTTAGTAGCTTTAATCGGTGTCAAAAAACGGAGAGCAGTTCTGGAGGGAAGGTAAAGAGAGTAAAGAACGGAAACATGGAAAGGAGAAAAGTGACCCAGGTTCCAGCCCATACTACCCCATACTATCGGTTTGGGTAAATAGCGACTAAGCGCTAGGACCTTGACGAAGCGGTTTGCTCTGAAAGCAGCGAATACAAGTGTTTATGACTAGTGAGAGAATTGTTCGATCGTGAATTTCTTTGATACTACTCTTTCCTTAATCGACTGCCTTATTGACTACCATATTCCCATTTGTGTAGTCATTAATGCATTGGTTGCAGAAAGTTTTTTTTTATAAAACACGTTTATTCTGTCTCTGTTATATAGCTAGATTGAAACGATTGAGTGTAGTTGTTTGATGACGGCATTCCTTCCAGACTGTTGCCCAGAAACAGGGATGTGATATGGCATCCACCCCTGCAGCGCTGTTCTCCCCCCACCCCCATGTCCATTGTCGATTGACTATAACGAGCCTTCCTTTTCAAACATTTTTTTCTTGACGCTTTTTTCTTGACGTGAACTGACTACTGACTATTTCGAGCATTTCTTTCGAACAGTTTTTTCTTGACACAGCCTTCATGAAACTCATTAAATGACGTCTTGTTTACCTTTTTGCCGGTGCACATCCAGCTTTTATCTCCTATCATGGTTCTGCAACAACTTTACATGCTTACCCTTGACTTCTTTGAATTTACTGCTTACAATCTGCTGCTTTCTGGTATGTATTTTCTCAAGTTATTCGGCTCTCCAACTGAAGGCCGTATGAGTTATTATAATGTCGTCCAGTCACTCTTGGAACGGCGCACGATTTCTCTTGTCAGGTTCTTCATGTGCAGTTTGATCCTGCCAGATTTTTATTATTTGAGCCAAAGTAGATTAAAACTTTTTTGGAAATCGATTGTATGGTATTACTCAGCATGCGTGATTTTCGTTTCCGCTTAAGATACTTCGCCGAACATCCAACTCTGTCGCACCACTCACAGCTGAGACGATGACGCATGGCCACCCAATGGAACGACGGTTCGATGATTACGACATGACTTCGCGTGAAGTAGCGGTAACTTTTTCTACTGCTTTTTTATCACTGTTTTTATAGTTATGTTCTAAGTGAGTGTTTAATCTAACAGGTGCTTTTGAGTTGTCTATCTTCTATGTAATTATAGTAGTTGGAATAAGACATAGAGAAGGGTCGTTGTGAAGGAATAGAACAAGTGGTCGCTATTAGCTCGCTTGACATTCCATAAATTCCATGACAGAAATCGTTGCTGACACATTTACAACCTTGGCAGCATTTTTGGCGGGCAAGTGCTGGTCTATTATTTTAGCAGCCTTTCAAGCATTCAAGTGCTAGTCTATTATTTCGGCGATACCACTATGACAATTATGCCCACTCGTTAGGAGTATAGAAACCTAACGGTCCTGCTGCCAGAATACTAAAAGTTTAACGAGCGCATTTTCACCACTCCCTTCATATTATTAGTGCTTCGTTCTTAATGGCGTCTAAATTTCGTCAATTAGTGAGTTTTGTTGCTGGGCGTTGTAGAAAATCTCTGAAAAAAAGCCGGAAGTTGACAGAAACCACCAGCAGCGTCAGCTGCTTGTAGCTAACATCGATGTTAAGTGAAAGGCTTTCATAATTCCGCAATCGATAGATGTGTTTTACATGGTTAGTTGTTATAGCAGTGTTCAGTAGACAGGGGTGGTCTGATGGTTATGGGTTAGAGCTGTCTGGGGCACATATATTGTTATAATGGCAGTAGGCAGGAGAGAAACGAAGATGTAAAGGTAATATAGTGAGAGAAGGAGTGAATAGAGTCGCACAAGTTGGTTGGGTCGAGTCTGATGTACTATTATACTTTGTTGCGACTGTGAAATTTAGCCTTCTCAACCTTGTGTGATGACTGGAGCACAGCATTTCCTAGGAAATTTCTTTAGGAATTTCGGCGCTTGTAAGTAGCGCGATTTCTCTCATAATTCCAACATTCGCTGCCTTTTCGATGTTTGTGAAGTCCTTTTCTTTGTTATTGTGTGTCATGGTTCCCGCTGCCATTTCGCATCTTGTGGGAACGATGCCTAAGAAGTACGTGCTCGGCTTTTCTATATGTAGACGCGACTTTTTTGTAAGCAATGATTATACAGAGAAGGATCTCAATTTTTATGTCTGTATATGTGCTAGTAAACAGATTGTTTTGTAACTGTTGATCACCCCTTTTTGAAGCAGGAAGAGTACTTCTGAAAATTTCCATTTTTAGATGAATGACATAGCTCACCGAGGATTGCCAAACAATCTCCTTCGATACTACGATGATGAGTAAGTTATGATAACTTGTTTTCAAAGTTCTTGGGTCCGTGGGATTCTTATGATTTTTGTGTGGTTCTTTGCAAATTTTAAGTAACGACGAACGTTACATAGACGCTCATAGGTGTGGCGGACACAGTGTATCGTATGACGGTATGCGCTTCTATGATCCGGTGCAAGAAACGGATATCCTCGGAGATGATGTTAGCGAGGAAGCTTCTGATGTGTATGGGCCGGGTACCTACAATCCAGGTAGGCCTAAGGTTAAGGTTTTCATTAATACGATGCCCACGGTGTTTTTAGTTATTTTTCTGGTTATGATACATAGTAGTGAAACTTAAAAGTATTCTTCTTAGGCGAGCGTTAATCAGGACCGTGTGTAGTGAATATTGCTCCCAATATATGTGTTTCCAATGTTAGTGAGCAGATTAGTACATCAGTAACTTTCAACATGGAGGTAATAAAGGGCAGTGTTGTGCAACCAGCAGAATTGAAAAAGTTTATTGAGCGCATCAACTTAATGGGGTTATAAAGATAGGTAGTTTTTCCTATTCAGTACCGCCGTGTGGTTTCCTATCAACGAACATTTCAATTTCACTATTTTCAAGTTTATTGCATGCGATGTTTATGCGTGAGACAGGAGATGGTCCAGTAAGGAACAAATGTGAAACCATAAGACAAATGAAAATGGTTATTATGAAGGGTAAAAGTCGATATATGGAACTGTTTAAGATATTATAGAATTGCTCAACTAGCCCTGAACATACCTATAGCAAATGTTGCACGTAACAGGCAGGAGGCCAGAAGCCTAGTTGGTTCGCTGGAACCAAGTCGAGTGACCAAGTGTCCCGCGAAGCAAAATGCATCGGTGTTGACATCAGGGCTGCAGTGAAGAAATTTGTAAAAAATGGGCAATGCAAACTCCTACACTTATGACTCAAGCTGCTTTTTCTTCTGTAATGCGTCCATAAGGAGACTTCTCCGCTATCTTTTAAGTCTTGGCCTAACGTTCTGAACTACTTCTTGTATGCTGGTGTAATTATCTTCAAATGGAGTGAAAGTCACTTCCCCATTCAAACAACATATGTCTCGGTACTCGATAAATGCCCCGAATGTGATGGTGAACAAAGTTATTCGTGACAATCAGTGGTTTAAATAGTTTGTTAGTAGTACTAAGCTCAATCAGCCAATGCTTGTTCCCAGTGCTGGTCGAGCAAAAGTCATCAGAAAGTCAGGATCCTTCCTATGCTTACACAGGAAGTCATAGATTCTTCTCTGAGGCTGGTATAAGAAGTAATCCGAGATCCATTGTGCAAATGTTTCGTAATCTCGCAAGGCACTGGGATCCCATTCCGCAGCCCCATCGAGCTCAAGACCAACAGCCGCTGGATGGGATTGCCTACCTCTTCATGAAACAAAAAGCTCTCATAAATTTTGATATCATGTGCAGTGGCGCAAAAGTGACACCTGCAAGAAAAACCTTCGAGCTCTCATACCTATTAAGATCTTTCCGGAACTGAAGCTTCATTTCTATGAAATCACATGAAAATGATTTTATGGAATGAGTGAAATCCCTCGAAGTGCACATATCAATAGAGTTTGGAAACTATTAAATGATTATAGGTCTTTTAATAATCTTTTAATAAAGAAATCACTGAAACGGTCTAGCTCAGGATCACGGTGACCAAGATCAGTGTTTTATTCACATCCGTTTCATTTTATCCCTCTGATAGCCATTCCGATTCAACTGGGAACATCTAACAATAATTCATTAATTCATCCGTCCCTAACTAGTTTACTTGGACCTGATCTCTAAATCAGAGATCAGGTCCAGTATGCTCGCCTTTATTCCACCTTTACTTCAAAAATAATAGAGGCGTTTTTAGAAGCGAAGATTTCTGAACAGATCAACTTGCCCTCTAGAGCGTTTTCATCGCTAGGATTTTTTTGGTTTCTTTTTTTCATTCAGAGGTTTGCATATAGAGAAACCCTAGAATTGCTCTAAATTGTTCTATTTTACCTAAAAATACCAATTAGAATGGGATATAAGGCAATGAGGTATCAGCAGAGGAAACGGCCGGCGATACTTTTGTCAATATCGCGCAAATAGCTCATTAGCTTATGCGCATATTTGGTTCCCGCCTTCGGCAGCAACATTGCTTTCATTTTCCCGTTCTTAATTACGTCCACGCCTGCATTTAACGTGAGTGTGAATTCCCGCACGATTCTTTGTCCCGTAATCAAATATGAGCTATTTCTGCTGTGTTACGTTTTTATTCGCAGGTGTTCTTACCTTTTTCGCCGCCTTTCATTCTTTTACTACGTGCCATTAGAGGCGAATTGCTGAGCCTTCTTTGTTCATTTTTCAGTAGCAAGCATTGAACTTAGATCCAGATCAGGAAACTTCTCAGAATGTAATTCGAATGATACAAGATTCCTCTCTCTGTTTCTGGACCGGTAGTGGTTCAAAGAGCTGTTTCGATTAGGGAATCTTTCGAATTTTACTAGTCGCTTTTGAATTTCCGCCTCCTTGATATGACTAGGTTGTGGATACATTAAAACGATTCGCCAAAACTTGGAAGTACGACTTTCTAATGGTGCAGTTATAGCTGAAGCTCTTCAGTCTGGTTAGGACGTGGAAGGGTAAGTTTGTTGTACTCTGGGTACACTCGGACACATCGCACAATTTTTTACCACTTTACCTCTAGTTGTTTGATTTCTAGACTTCATTTCCGCTTTTTTCATTTTTTTTTCATTTTCCGGAATTGTCGCAGGATGATTATCAGGCTGCGAAAGAAGTTAATAGGCTATGAAAACTGCGTTGGCATTATGTGACTGATTTCGCATTTGATCATCAGTATCTCCGTAGTCCATTTCTTACTTGGGTTGAGACATATTTGTTGAATTACAACTTTCTCACGCGCTCTCACAACATTCTCAAGCTGCCCAGAAAGATCGTACTTGCAAATGCAAGAATTCATTTCTAGCGAAAAAGAAGGAAGTTTTTGTTGCGTAAAGGTCACCGATTATCAACGAATAGAGCAGTGATATGATAACCACGTAAAATAAGCGTTTCCATAGCAATAAAGCTCCCCAATGGATTCATTGGTACTCTTGGTCTGCTTCTTTACTAACTCTTGATTGGGTATTATATTCAAGCATGCTTTTGGATGATTATTTGTTAACTACTTCTAATTTGAGTATTCAGCTATCTGTAATTTGCCACGAATGAGCTTCATTACTGAAAAGGCAGCTTATATAATGATTATTAATAAATTTAAATCTAGTAATAAGATCACAACCCATAGACTGTTCAAACGTTGATTTATAGCTGGAATTGTTTTCTTCATGTTTCATGCTTATTTTTTGTATTCCATTGAAGATATCAAGGAGTTTTTTTTTTTGAGATTTCTTGGTAGAAGCCAGAAAAGCTATTTTCATTCCACCTGGCTAGGAACTCCAGTCACGACCTTTTATAAACTTTCTTTTATTCCCATGCTTCGAAGAAAAATATTCAATGCCTGCTGAGCGGAAACACTTAAAGAAGCCTTTAAAGACAGCTTGGCACAGCGAGTACGATATTGCGAAGCATGGGACATGAGAAAACGTTCTGTGGCGGGAGGATTAGTCATCGCCGATGTCAGCACGGTACGGATATAGGAAGCATTCATCGTAATAGCTTCCATAGCCTCCATTGTAGAATTGGTGTCAGTTGGTCACGGCACAGTACAGGATATAAGGAAAAGCAAAGCATTAGGCGGTAGGAGAGCATCATGTCACAAGAAGGAGATCATCGTGGATGTTAGCACGGCGCTGGATGCAAGGCAAAGCGGAGCTTCACATTGTAGAAGAGCACCGTGTCGCAATCATCGTGGATGTTAGCACGGCGCTGGATGCAAGGCAAAGCGGAGCTTCACATTGTAGAAGAGCACCAGGCAGAAATCATCGTGGATGTTGGCACGGCGCTGGATGCAAGGCAACGCGGAGCTATAGGTGGTAGAAGAGCACCATGCCGGAATCATCGTGGATGTTAGCACGGCGCTGGATGCAAGGCAACGCGAAGCTTTAGGTGGTAGAAGAGCGCCATGCCGGAATCATCGTGGATGTTAGCACGGCGCTGGATGCAAGGCAACGCGAAGCTATAGGTGGTAGAAGAGCACCATGCCGGAATCATCGTGGATGTTAGCACGGCGCTTGATGCAAGGCAACGCGAACCTTTAGGTGGTAGAAGAGCATTGTGTCGCAATCATCGTGGATGTTAGCACGGCGTTGGATGCAAGGCAACGCGAAGCTTTAGGTGGTAGAAGAGCACCATGCCGGAATCATGTGGAGTTAGCACGGCCTGGATGGGCAAGCGAGCATTGTAGAAGAGCACCGTGTCGGAATCATCGTGGATGTTAGCACGGCGCTGGATGCAAGGCAACGCGAGCTATAGGTGTAGAAGAGCACCATGCCGGAATCATCGTAGACGGCGTTGATGCACGGACCTGGTATGCTACCAGCGTTATGCGAGCTTTAGGATGTAGAAGAGCACCGTGCAGAGAATCATCGTGGATGTTAGGCCCGGCCTGGAGTGAAGGCAACGCGGAGCTTTCTCATGGTAGAATAGCACCGTGCAGAAATCATCGTGGATGTTGGCACGGCTTAGATGCAAGGCACGCGATGCATTGGATGGAGGATAGTATCCCTAGGACCCCGTGCCTTCTTGTAAAAATTTCGTGGTTCATATATTTGAATATCGCTACACTTCAGCTAGTTACACTTTGTATTGCGGATGTATTTTCCATGCTTTCGGGATTATATTCATTATTCTGCTTATGAAAGTTGCTTTCTCGCATCAATGACTAAATAAATAATCAGCGTACGAACATCTATTCTCAAAAACTACATGATAACCTAGACTAAGATCGCGTTCAAAATTAAAGGTGGATCATCCTTTGAATCTTGAAATTTTTCATACTAAGGAAATCTTTCCAGCATGACACCCCTGAAGCAAACGTATTTCTTTTTGTGAGGCAAATTTTATCTTGATACTTTGCGTTTTCCTCGATTCCACAAATTTCCTCTTCAGTAGCCTTATCATGAAATGCAAAACACTCACATCGGGCACTCACGTGACACTTTCGATATCGTAACTAAGCATACGGTGTCGGGAAAAATGCAGCGTAGGTAAACAGCTGGATTAGCCAACATGCTTCTGCTGTGGTCCAGAAATATTTCTTTCAATGCCTTTTGTTTACCACAGAGTCGCTTTTGATGGGAATCATGTCTTGTGTAATCCTAGTTCATGCACGTATTTTCGAATTGTTATCCACTCTTCGATACATTTCAAATCACTTTCTATTAGGACTGGACGCTGGACTCGAATAGGTCGATGTTGCGAACAGTCTTCTAGGCTCATACGAAGAGAATTGCGCTTAGAAGACTGTATGATCAGAAAGGGAATGTAGACCAGTCGCGCAGCTTACTCATTCCTTCCCATGCATAACAATGGGGCTATGAAAGTTCCTTTGATGTGAATGTTCTGCTCAGACATTTAGGGCGAATAGCGGAGAGAAAATTTGTGGACATGCGGGAAAGGCGGCGTGTAAAACCAAAAATTAATGGGGGGAGGAGCGTATGGGGACTGCTTGCGTGGTCACAGAAGAATTCGCTGCATGATTTTTATTGCCGTCCATTTTCTTTATATTTTAGTGTTTTTTCCTCGCTCTGTGTCGATAGGACGTGTTTATAGTACGGTATATATCATGAGTTAGTAGGACAATGATCCCACACAACACAGCTCATCATACATATGTTCGAGTGAACTTATTTTTCCATGGTCTACTAACCTTGAGTATTTCTGGTTCGATTCTTAGAATTTTTGTTTTTTCTCTAGTCTTCAAAAATAGATCAATTGGGCTATGAACCATGAAATGCATCTACGGGGGCTCTCTTTCTACAGCCGGATTCAGTCAACAATGCAATAAACATCAAAATGATGTTGTTTTTATTAGGATGGTAATTAAGCTTCTGTTGTTGACGAGGACCCTCCTTCTAGACGAGAAAATCTCAAGTATTTGAATCATATATGTCGTAGTCTGGATTGGTGTTATGATGAACGTTCCACCAACTGCGGTTGAATTTTTGTAGGGTGTTGTATAGTAAGAGACAGTTTTGGTAAACTGAGCCTGCACTACTGAAGCAGTAAAGGTCTGTACTGTCTCCAGTAAATTCTGTATTTCTCGGTTGCTTCAGAAACAAACAATGAGGTGAGGATATGCATAGTTGTGTTAGGTGCTGGTTTTCTAGCATGAGTAAGATAATTAAAGGAAAGCGGTTCCGACATGGGAGACATGAGTTGTTTTTCACGAAGATGGTAGTACTTTCGTAGAGAATAGGACAAGCAATTTTCCATAATCAATGTCTTTTCGGTCAAGCTGGCCCAAAATTGCCGAAAATTGTTGGCTTGAGAGTTTCATGAGTTTGTCCGAGCTGGTGTGCCCGCAAACAATGTTATTAGGCGTATTGGTAACGAGAAAAGAGTAATAAGGTTATCCATGCTTTGCAGTTCAGTCCACGTAAGGGCGAGGTCCAGTCGTTCCTGGCAAATGCGGGGTTTTTGCGTGTAACAGGCTTTCAACTTTTAGAGATGCGATGCATAGATTGCTGTGGATTCTTCCTCCACGATTCGCCGTATCTAAATGCTCGAAAAGTCATAAGTGCTGGACACTTTCAGAAAGTCTTCATGGTTATCAAGATTGAAAAAAATTCATGAAAAATAGTCCATCGCAAAGGCAAGGGAATTCTGAGTTCAGGGTTAAGCAGGGCTTTGAAACGGCTTGAAGCTTAGTTTTCAGGGAGAACTTATTTTTAAAGGTGAATGTTCTTATGAGCTCTTCCCATCCGGTAAGACTAGGTTGTAAACATTTTCCGATTTTAAAGAATGAATTCCTGCTTCGTGCAGGCAACTGTAGTTGGAAAAGTTTTGAGATCATCAGTAATTAAATCCGTAAACAGCGTTTAATTTCTGTTTTTCAATCTGAAGTTGTCCGAAGTAAGCGCCAGGGAGGCCCAGCAATCCAGTTCTGGCTGCTAATCATGGTTTTTGTAAACTATCAAAAACTGTACATTGTCGCGATTTCAATGCGTTATAGACTGTTGAAGACGGGCAGTCAGAGCTAGTCAAGTGTTGTATATCTTAGAGAAAACTCTCAAGTCGCTAAGGAGCATACTAATTGATGAGGATTAGGATAAGCCAGTTCGGATGGATTTAGTAGCAAAATGTTAGGCAGCTATGGAGGCGGGATGCGGTCTGAGCTCGCTTTCAGTTCACAGTCCTTATATAGGAGGGTGTCAGGATATGCCAACCCTGCTTGAACTCCTATGAATTCTGGCTTATCCCCTGCTTTTCAACAGCAGTTAGACTCTAGCAATTCCGCCTGGAGAGGGTGCAACGCATTCCTTAAATCCTTTAGGGGATCATGCTGCTTCTTGCAGAACAATCCGTTTCATCGGCCTTCACGGTGCTCATAATCCTTTCTATCCAACAAGAAAGATGTTATGTGTAATGTAAAATATCACAACAATAAAGCTTATTGCTTTTGTTGGTAACCTAGCAGCCTCACCCGCGATGGCTTTGCTTTCGAAGCCAATTCTATTGGCTAGTTACTCTGGTTTTGTGTGGCTATGGGTTACAACATTAGGTATCTTCCTCTACCCATTAGCAAACCTCCTCAGACTGAACTTTTACACAATTTGCCATCAAAGGCCGGCCCGACGCTTTGCGAATAGGGGGCGTATCTGATGTGTGTCCCTCTGTTGAAGGGTTCAGTTAAAAACCGTAGCCTTCGCGCAGCTCGACAATCCATCATTGAAATACATGCCCTATCCTCTCCAATCTTTCTTACTCCAAATCTAATCACTGCTTCAAAACATTGGAGGCTATGATTAATTGCAGAATATGCAACTATTATATGTGAAGGAATCGATCTATGCTCGCGTAGCTTTACGAGTTTAGGCCGCTGCTTCTGTTTCCAAGGTTTTACACCATTATTCAAAAGGATTAATTGTGATTTGACTTTGAGATCACGTGCTCCCCTCGTTCTTCTATTTTCCATCAATGAGTGAGTTATAGGAAATTCTCAATGTGGAATAATTCATATTGTTTGTCATTTGTGCTCATTCGTCTGTCATCGTCACATTAGCTGATGTACTTTCCCATTCTGAATGTCGATTTTTCTTTCTAGATCGTGACTTGCAGTGGATGGCTAACTTTGAGTTTGACGTCTGAAAGATATGAAATCTAGTACTATGCGGTTATATGTGACTCATGATTGGACAACATGACGCCTAAAATTGTTCGACGAGAGCTGGTATTGGATCACAATCTGCTTGTATCGGGCAGCGACGATGCGTCACCTACTAGTGCACGCTCAACTGGATTTTCACCACGTTCTTCGTCATTTGTACGGGAGTTCTCGCCTTTGATTCGGAATGCAAGTGTACGAATGAAGGAAGGACTGAAGGCACGGCTAAGCGAGCCGCTCAGGGAGCAGTTGTCTCGTTCGATGACACGACTAAATCCGAAAACTAGACCAGACCAGCACTGGAAACCGAATGGTATGGTTGCTGTTTTTATCACGGTTTTCAGGGGGTGATGCCACTAGATGTGCTAAAGGGCACATTTTCTAAAAATTCTAATGAGAAACCGAATCTTATACATTAGCGAACAGGAGTTGAGTTTTGGTATAGGCATATCAGTTACTTGCTGTCATTACCTAAATTTTGTGTCGAACGTTTCTCAACCTTTATGGGTTCCAAAGTTGACATAATTAATAAGGCTTAAAGATCTGGAAACTAGCTATGCTTCCTTTGTATAGAGGAGTGGTTATTCTTATGCGTCCGTAAGGAAATGGTGGTGGAAATCCATGTCCCCTAAAGAGCTGGCGAGGCGAGATTTTGCTAAGTCTGAACAATATCACTGTTCAGAGATCGGATCTGGGACGTCTTTGAGTAGTTGTATAGTCCTCCAGCGTTTTCGGAACCCGCACGCTTCTGAGTAGAAGTGAAGTGTGTGAACCGATCTCGGAAGATTAGAACAAAAAAAGCTTGTCTTCCTGTTTTGTACCGGTAATTTCAGATGCTTGGACGGAGGCATGATTCATCTTGGAGTATTTTTTTGCGCTGTATGCTTTATCCTATTACTTGCACTTGTACTGACATTATTTCATTCACTATTACTGCTACTACCGTCGAGCAATATTATAAGCTTATCCGTCTTACAGTTAGTTATAGTTCCAGAGAACAAGCAGTGCTTTCTGTTGTTGCGCTTGAACGAACACTACCCTAATTAAGTGGAAAGGCTTAGAGAGTCATTACGTTCTCTTCAGTACCTCTCAAACATTAGTTAAGTAAAAGGTAAAAAATCGGACAGAAAATGTGAATTGAAAAAAAAAACAAGAAAAGCAGTTGCTCTGAAAGGATCTCCTCATTAATAAGTTCTTCGAATCGAAGATGCTGCATCAATAATCTTTGACTCAAAGAAGTATACTGTAATCCCTACCAGTTTTACTTCTGCGCGATTATAGGCCTTAAGTAATGTGTAATATTTATATGTAATATTGTGATAAATGAATGAATCAATTTACCGTTATGGCTGCATTGCGCTTTTTTCCAAACCTTTACTTTCTCTATTCATATGATCTCTTCATATGTTATGTTATGCCTCAACATCAATTAATGTAGAGAGGAGGGGAACATGACCTCTTGCTCTCTCTCTTTTAATTAGAGCCGCGGCGAGTGTGAAAAAACCCTGATTAATTTGGTTGCATACCAGTAATCCCCACCCTGAAATTATTCTCCAGCTCTCGTTAGCTAAGGGGGCACGGAACATTTGGAAATGAGACTGTGCCGACAAGAGTTTCAACAACATGGTCAAATAACATCAAAAGGTGTTTGGTACCTTTGAAAGCGGTTACTTAGTCGATAGAGCCGGGCATCTAGACGCACATAAGCATCACTTTGTGCCACTCCAACCTCGAAATGAGGAGGTTCTCATTCGAATGCTCGCTATTGCTGGTGTAAGATCTACATTGTGTACTTATGGCAGTTAGTCTTCTGTCAAAAACCATCAGTTGTCATCAGTAGGTTTCCTCGGTCAGCTGGTGGTGAGTGATGGGTGAACTTGCTGGTGAAAAAAAAAGATGATGAGCATCTAATTGCCTTCCAATTATGGGGAGAAAGCTTGGGTAAAGGAATATTATGCGACTAAACAACTTCTATTCCAGCTGACGAGGAGACCACGAGCAGTGATGAAGAGGATGATCCAGAATTGCGAGAATTAGAAGAAAGGGACAATATCGTGTTGAAGTATGAGAAGGTAAGATTGACTCTTTTTCTTTCTTATTTTTCTTTGAGTTCGTGGGCTTAGTGCGAATTCACAAATACATAGACTTTGATGGATATATGCGTGGTCGGGTACATATATATGTGGAAAATTCCCTAATATTATAAAAGTTGGATTCGAAATTATTCACAGTAGCAGACTACATGGCGTACACTTACCAAGACGCCAAGTGGAAGCAAATCCCGGGATTCAATGGAATAATCCTCATAAACTCATAATGCTTGAAGGGTCCCGAGCAAAAAGACATTGATCCGTGGGAGAATCCAGAATTTGATGTGTACGCTAAGATGGATCGTTTTGGTTTCGTACAGTGAGTTATTTTCGCCTTGCTTTTCTTGAAAGATTAGCTTTTAGTATTTTCCTTAACCGAGGCTTCTCCATATTTATAGCAAAGATCCAAACGAAGCTACTGAGGAAGAGCGTGCAAATCGACGTCGCATAGCCAAAGAGGTGAAACGAGAGAATAAGTGGTTAGTTATGGATCAGGTATGCGTTTCTTTTTGTTTTTTCTTGCGTTTTCTATTTATATGTGTTTCAGTTATTAACGATATCTTTTGTATGATTAATAAGTTAGCGAGAAATCTTCATTTTTCTTTACTTTTCTGAAGTCCTCATGCTGGAATGTCTTAAAAAGGCGTCTTTAAGTTACTTTCCTTCGCGGTTCCTTTTTTCCGTCGAAATAGTTTTCATTGGTTGTTACGTTTTATTTACTTCTTTGTACTTTTCTTCAGTTGACTTTCGAACGATGTTCGCGTGAGCTATGTATGCGAATTTCCCGTAAAACTTTGCACTTCCGCAGTGAAGAGCGATAAATAATAGGTAGAAGGTGGAACTGGAGTAGATAATGAGATTTCACTTATTGTTCTCAGGAATTGTGTAGTCATTAGTTACTCGGCCTGCCAATGAACTTCTAGATTGAAACATAACCCTGTGAATTTTTTGACTGTATTACTATACATAGTTGGCGACGCTGTCGAATAACGAGTGGGTGGATTGATTAAACATCTTTCCTCACAATATCGTTACTGAAGCGCCTTTGAAATCTAGTATAGATGGTCTTTCATAGACTCATTCGCAGGAAGATGTAAATTTGCCCTCATTTTTCATTACCTGCGTCCTAGGTTCTAAACGCTTCCATGGAGAGGAAATCAAATTCGGGCAAAACTTTCTGTCTCTCTGTTCAGAAATCATCCCAGTTTCGTGTCACAGAGTTGGACAGAGTATTGATCTCAAAGGGGAGAGCAAAATGTGATGAGCCGAGCTGTCAGTTACTGAGAGTAAAGCACGGATATGTAATTTGAGTTTTAGTGAAGAACATCGTTCACTCAGCACGGGGCATTTCACCCTGACTCTTGTACCAAATTCTTTTATTTACTTCATGAGGATTAGGTACTTTCAGCGTAGTTGAAGAACTCGACCCTCTTTGAATATGATGGATTGCTCTGTTCCTTTTTGATGTTGGAGCACGATGGAGTCAAGTGAAGAATTCATTGAATCATTTCAGGCATGGAAAAAAGGACGACTACCGAAGAAGCTCGAAGAGCGGACTTGGAAAGGGATTCCGGAAAAGTTGCGGATAAAGGTGATGAATAACTTTTTCTCCTTTCTTTACTTGAAGAAGTTCATTTTCTCTCTTTTTTGAGATATTTTTGCAATTGCGAATTTTTTGCTTTCCTTGGATATTGGCATTTTCTTCGAAGGAGGAGTTTCGATTCTTTTCCTATTTTCTACTTTCCATCACGACCAGTTCTAAATCAGATGATCAGGTTGGGGGCCCAAGGGGTTATCGCGTGCCACCTAGGAGAAGGGCAAATTCTATTGAGTGAAGGGCAGTAGATAATGATGGCCATATTTTGGATAGGAAGTCATAATCACGTGTGAAGTTGAACTCGACAAAAACTGACATTTTTAGGTTTGGCCACGTCTTCTCGGTGCTTACGAGATGAAAGAAGCTCGGCCAAATCTCTATCAGGAGCTTTTGAAAAGAGCTTTACTTGTGTCCAAGGATATCAAACAGATCGATTTGGACATCAACAGGACTTATCGGGATCATTTGGCATTTCGGAGACGCTACGACGTAAAGTAAGGAATAAGCTTGCAATTAACTCCTCGTATGACATCAGGTGTCTCAGATTCATGTCTCTTTCACGCTTGTTTTAGGCAGCAATCCCTGTTGAATGTTCTTGCTGCTTACGCTATGTACAATACAGAAGTCGGATATTGCCAAGGTACGGAACGATACATTAAAATCAAATATCGGTGTTCCCTTATTGGTATTTCCTTTCGATTTTGTTTGCTTTGAACTCTTCAACATAATTTTGATTAGATTCCCAAGTTTTGCCTTAATTGAAGTCGGAACAGAGTGGTTTCAAGTTTAGGGATGTTTGTCACGATCAGCTTACTCTGACATTTAACTTCGGCATTTTGATTATAATCGAGTAGAGTTTGTAATCTTGCGTAGATTTTTTGATTTATAAAGTTTCTGATTGTTAAAGTTTCCAGCACTTATTGATGTTTATATCACCTGAAATTCACACATTGTTTTCTTCAACAGGCTTTTCTTAAGCAAATGTATTGGAATTGGTCTGTGAGAAACCTCCTTGAGAATGTCTTAATTTCAGGCATCACAGTATTAGCTACTTTCTTGTTACTCTTTGTCCTGGTTCTATTAGATCGATGGCTTTTTCATGTCATCTATCCCTCCGGGGTCCGTTAATTTGTACCAAAGGAGTACAGTACAAATTTATGAACTCCGAAGGTGGGAGGACATAGCCTGATTAAGTACCTTTCCGAGATTTGAACCTTGAACCATGCATATGTGACAGTGCGACACTTGTCACTACACTATGTACGCTCCAAGAAATGATATAAATATTAAAATCGTTTTTTTCGATTTTCATGCTGGCGACTTCCATGATACTTGGTTTTAAACCCATTGATTTACTTTATATTTCAGGAATGAGCCAGATAGCTGCTTTATTTCTGATGTACTTGGACGAGGAAGACACGTTTTGGTGTATTCATGCATTGATGGTCGGGAAGAAACATACCATGCATGGTTTCTTTTCCGTTTTTATTTCATTTATAATTCAGCGTGTGTACCATCTATTTTCGACATTTTGATTGCCCTTTTTGATTGCTCTCCTTCTCTTCCAGGTTTCTTTGTCCCTGGTTTTCCAAAGTTATCACGTTTTGAGGCTCATTTTAAGAAAATATTGAAGAAGTATAGGCCACGGGTATACAAACACTTAGTGAGTTTTCTCGTTCTGATTGATATTTAATGCGGATTTGAATTTCTTCCGAGGGATATGCTTTTAGGAGAAAAGCGACATTCCATACATTTATCTCACAAAGTGGTGGTTTGGTTGTTTCCTGGATCGAGTTCCGTTTTCGTTGGCGTTAAGGTATGCCAATTTCTTGAGTATTATTTAAAAATTTTCTCTACTTCGAGTTCTCTTATTTTTGATATCTTTTTACTTGAGTGTAGCACTACCTAAGTTCTACAATTTATTAATACATCCTTTTTGCAATTACTGATTAGCTGAAAAGCATAAGGATTGTATGGTCATCCGCTTTTTCTTTCTTTTCTTATTCATCCCATTACCTTGCACTCAATCCGGTCTTTGACGAAGGGTCATTCCCATTGCCAAAGGGTAGATCGGAGTTAAAGACGGTTCAGCAAAGAGTTGTTACTAGTGTTACTCATTTGACCTCATTTTCTTTATGCTAAGGGTGTTTACATGCAAAAATAACTATTCGAATTGATGAACGTTATTGAAGAGTATTTTCTTAATCATTTTTCTTTTTGTAAACTTATGATCATGAACAATTTTCAGATTATGGGACGTTTACATTCTTGAAGGGGACCCGATTTTGCTTGCAATGGCGCTGAATATCATGAAAATGCATGAAAGTAAGTTCACTTTAATTTATGGCATATTACATTTTTCTAGTGTTCTTTTGCGAAAGAGCCAACTCAGAACTACGACTTTTATTGTTTTTTCTCTTAAATGACTTAATCTTCTTTTGTCTCATTGTAGAATTTTGAATGCATCAAGGAGTTTACAAAATAGCAGTTAGTTTCATTTCCTTGAGTTACTCTACATTTTGTATATTATATTTTACAAAGACGTGTGAAATGGTTAGCGTCGTTCTTATACATTCAAGAAGGACAGGCTTTCATATATTCGTATGAGTTGGAGGCGTATCACTTGAGGATATAACAATTCAACTTGTTTGATAACTTCAAGGATTTCTTATAGCGCGTTGCTGTTCTACTTACGTGTCCGATCCCTGTTTTTTTTGTAGCTTTTGAAATTTTTGGTGAAGATCTTGAGTTGGTGATTTCATATAAAGTTTTACTAGTGGGCCGTGTTTTCAACCTTTTCATAAGGAGCATCAATAGTTCTTCGCATAACATTGATATTTCAGAGTCTATACGGAAGTTGCAGATGGAAAATTTCATGGATTTCATACAGACAACGCTTGCAAATAATTTTGGATATTCTGATGACGAGGCGATGTTTTCGTTACGAGAAGTGCTGAGTAAATTGAAGGTGCTGTGTCGTTTAACTACATTTCAATTTAGATTATCATGCATCATTTACTTCATTTTCCTTTTCATTTCCTCATTACGGTACTAGTTACAATTGCTGGATGTAGAATTATGGAGGAAATCGAAACTCATCACTGTAAATTGAGGAAAAAACAGTTTCTGAAGTGCGCTATTTATTGAGGACATGCATATTCAGGGACATTTGAATGAAACGAATTCTATTTTTGAGAACTCTCATTAATATCCACGAGAACAACTCACTCTCAACTCAAAACAACTCTCCTTTTTTAGAACGACGGTCTTCATATCCCACCCCCTCCAAAACCGGACGATCTGCCGGAGGTACCAATGAAAGCTCTTGGTCCGATTCTTTCTCGTCCAATATCGTCAATCCGCGAAGAACAGGAGGAGATCAAATCGAGGCGGAGTCATGCGGCCTGTAAGTTTTATTGTCGCAAACGTATTAATTCAATGATTGGTGTAATAGTATTGGATTATATCGGCATGGAAAAACAATGAAATGATATAATAGTAATGAAAGTTTTACTTATCTCTGGTGTTGTTTTTTTTTTCGCAGTAAATCATTTTTAATTGGGTCTAGTTTCCACCTTTTTGTTATTTTTTATATTTTGAATCAAACTTTTTTCTGATTTATTACTAAAAACTCTGCAGAATTTTCGCTTGGTAAATTCAATCAACGAATGCAACATCTCGTGATAATGGTGACATTGTCTTAACGGAGCAATTCCATCGCTTATCTTCCAACCAGTTTGGCTGTGCACGCTAACGCGCGCAGTATATGTCGACGGCCACTTATCCACGATGGAGTCATTCAGCGGAATGTTGGATAATCAGAATAAGATAGTTCTCTCTAGATTCGAACGCTGAACTGCTGATCGCATCACGCTCGATATATTTTAGCACAGTTATTAGTGCACAGTATTAGTTAATCATAGCTCCGTCCACTTTAGTGCAAACCCTTTCCACAATAAACTGGACCACCCTTCTTTTGACTGCTCCAAACCATTTTTTCCGCATTCCAGAAAGTTTTTGAAGAAATGAATTTCTGGTTCTAGCCCCGCTTCCATGTGCCAGCTCTGCCCCCTTCGAGGACTTAACTTTATTTGTTCCAATTCCTCTTGCCTCTTTTTTCCCACATTCTAGAGCGTTTCTGAACAGAGTTATGAAATTTTGATCTGAGCCCCGCCCACTTTGATGTCAGCCACGCCCACTTCGTTCTTTTATACCTTGACACCTTTTTGCCGCATCCTAGAACGTTTCTGAATAGATTTATAAAGTTTTGATCTAAGTTCCGCCCACTTTGGTGCCAACCCCGTCCACTTTCGGGATTTGACCACATTTGTTCTTTTACACCTTAGCATCTTTTTCCCGCACTCTAGAACGTTTCTTGACAGAGTTATAAAGTTTTGATCTAAGCCCCGCCCACTTTGGTGCCAACCCCGCCCCCTTTCGGGATTTGACCACATTTGTTCTTTTACACCTTGACACCTTTTTGCCGCATCCCAGAACGTTTCTGAATAGAGTTATAAATTTTTGATCTAAGCCCCGCCCACTCTGGTGCCAACCCCGCCCACTTTCGGGATTTGACCACATTGGTTCTTTTACACCTTGATACCTTTTTGGCGCATCCCAGAACGTTTCTGAACAGAGTTATAAATTTTTGATCTAAGCCCCGCCCACTTTGGTGCCAACCCCGCCCACTTTCGGGATTCGACCGCATTTGTCCCATTACCTCTAACCACTTTTTTTCCGCACTCTATAACTTTTCCGAACGAAGTTACACTCATTTTTGAAAAGTAGCTTTCACCTAAACGCACGCCCCGCCCCTCGTGGGCGGGGCCTCGCTATACTCATGCATGCTCAGCACGCATAAGGCCTTGGTCACTCTTTTTTACTTTTTTCCTGGCCTCGACGCCTTCGTCAAATCGAGTTATGAATCTCTGTGGAAAGTACCGCCCACTGCGAGAACGCTCCGCCCACCGCCGGTAAGTTTCCTTTATTTTTGATTGTTGACCCATCCCTCACCTTTGCACATTTTTTCCCGGTGTCTGGAATGTTATGAGACCGAGTTAGAAGAATTCGCCCATGACCCCGCCCAATTCCGGCGCATGTCCCGCCCCTTGGGGGCGGGGCTCCGCTAGGCCCACGTGTGCTCTGTTGCACTTACCCTATGCTCAACTCATTCCAAACTTGACCCGACTTCTCCACGTGTTTCTTCACGTTATATCGAATTTCCGTACAAACAAACAGACAGACAGACAGAGCGCTTTATATACAGTAGCGCTCAAAAGTATTCGGCCAACTTTAACTTGCCGTAACTTTTTTCCCAGTGGAGCAAATCACATGAAAATTTGATATGTTTAGCTGAAGGATATTATACACTGTCCAAACTACTTGGCTGCAGAACAGCCATATCCACATACCAGTGGGGAGGCGTTTGTAGACTGTGCTGAAAGCAAGTTTGTGACGTCTGCAGTTTTTCCGATCTTGTGTACGTTTATCTTCTCTTCTGGGTTCGACATTAGTGCTCGTACACTTAAGACATGACAAGAAGGAAAGAGATTCCATTAGAAGGTCCATCATCTGTATTTTCAGCCAATTTTGAGTTCATGCTCTTTGGAATATCTGGAACATGTCAGATTGCAGGTTAATAGTGGTAAATATTCACACTACACCAATGCTACACATATTGGAATTTCGCTTGATTAGACCCAGTAGGAAGGGAGTTATGACCTAAAGTTACAACTACAAGAAGCATTTCGCCGAATACTTTTGAGCGCTACTGTATAGTAAGGATAGCTTCGAAAAATCGCGTACCTGTCATTGCGCTATCTGCTCCGATTATTTAACATTTTTAGCTGTTGGTCGATCACCTCATCCACGGCGAAGTAAGAAACCTATTCATCTAAGAACTCCATCTGCACCGGGATCCAGGTAAGTAGCACCATTATAGACATTTGATTTTTCATTTTCACCTTCGCTCTTTGGATCATGCAGTACGCCCTTTTTCAGGCGACCGACAACAGATGATCCTTGTAGTTCATCCTCAATGATACCGGAAAATCGTCAGGTTGTTGCAAATGGCAAAGATATTCCTTTCGAAGTATGTTTTCGATTTTTATAAGGTTTCTAGGTTTCCATATGAATACAGGGAGGGTTTCAAAAGCTTTCTTATTCGAGTTTTCAATGTCCTCAGATTGTTTTAAACTCTGATTGCTTCTACAGTTGTCTTTAGATACCATCTCGGCGAATACCGTCCTCAAGTTTCCAACACCTACCGCCACCGGATCCACGACAGAACCCACCGAACAATGGCGTTGGACTCCCGCCAAATAATGGATTGCCACATAGACGTTTTGTAAGCAGGTAAAGTCGTTAATTGCCATTGTCAACTGGACATCCGTCTGAGTCATGGTTTCCCCAGTGTAATTCACTGGTGCCCGTACCGTGCGAAGGCATGAATAAGCAGTTTTCCATCAAATTTTTGGTCATTCTGAATCAGGTATGAAAGTTTAAATTCTTTCCAGTGATGGTTTCGAGCTGAAACAGCCGACATCCCACTTACGAACCTCAACGATACGTGACGAGCATACAGGGAAGATGGTCACCGTAGTTCGAGGTGACGACGACAATTTTGAAGATTCTAGGCGTAGTCATGAACGGCCGCCCCATCCGGAGGAGTGTTGGCGGGACTCACGACGGCAACCAGATCGCGTTCTCCACACCCATAATAATGTGACCATAATCACGCTCGGCGACGATTCTGTTATTTAAGTATGATGCTCAACAAATGGGAGGTTCTTGAGAAACTTTGAAGCTATAATTACCAGTGGGAGAGTCAGTTCTCAGACAAATACTTTCCTACTCATCTCACTTGTTGTGCAGCGTTCAAAGCTATACTGGAATCGTTATTGATGCACAAGAGAAGTGGGCATGATAATATGGACAAAGGCAGAGCATATTGACCATGAAGAGTTAGCATCTGAGCATCAAGCGAAACAAGGGGTTACGTTTTTGCATCGCTGATGGTCGGGAATAGACGGGTAACGCTCATGCCCGCCTACTAAGCATGCGCCCGCCTCTGAATAGCCGAGTATGCAGCGTCTCTGATTAACTAGCCTTCGTACTGATTGCTTTCTGTTGTAGTCGCTTTCACTCTAGACCTCCTAGTAAGTAGCTACGCTGGGGCCATTCTGATTATTTGTGAACATTCCCAAAATTTAACGAGTTTTCGCCGCTGTCGGTTCTATTGATACCCCGCTTCCATCGTTCTTCTGAATTATCGTGCCCACTGCTTCGATTTGCATCGCAAAACTGCCGCTCGACATTGGCGTTTTTGCGCGGAATTCATGTAGTCCAATACGCCCAAAGATTTCAAACATAATTACGAAGCTATTGCCAAAAACTTTTTTTCAATTCTGGTCGTGTTCTGGGGTCTAGAAAAGCAACCCACAGTCAAGTGATTTTTTCGTGTTATTTTAGAATTTGTATTATTCTCAAAGGTTTTCGTTCTTAATCTTGCATCGTAGCCTTCAAGTTATTTGCTGATACTCTTGATCAAAAGTTATGAAGAAAGATGTGAGCTGCATAACCTGTAATGTCCAAGACTGTTCTGGAGTACTGGGATGTGGTGAAAACTCAAGTAACTCGTGGAAAATCTGCCATCTTTTGAAAGGGAGGGGAAGCTAAAGGAATAAGGAGGTTAGGTTATCTCCTACCAGGCTCTTGTTTGTAGTGGCTACGCGTCCAAGGTGGCGAAGGGATGTATGCTAAAGCTCTTTTCACCAGTTTCTAACTCAGATATGATGAATTAGTTTCACCTTCATATTTACTGATGTGACTGGGAACACTGGTCTTGCCAAGAGGTTACGTCGGTTTTCGTCGGACACTGACTGGCGACGGCTGGTTCAACAAGCGTCAAAAATGAGGTAGCGATTGTAGACAAATGTGCCTAAAAGTACCACAAAGTAATTTTTGTAGAAAGTGATTTTACAATTGCCCTTCTGCATTTTGTTTGTGTTCAATTTTGCTTCTAGAATTTGTTTGTTTGATTAATTATTATGCTGAATCTCATTTCAGTTATATTTCATTTTCGTAGGTTTCAAATGTGATAAACGTGATGGTGCAATGATTTTGTTGTGTATATGTTTACTATTTTTTGATTGTTTGTGTATATAAACATATAGTTTGCTATAAGGTGCAGGGATTCTGTTTCTGGAAAAGAAAGGTGTGATCGAACGCTAAGTAAAGTTTTGTTTATTCCAGTCTGCTTAGTTTTCGCTTTGTTGTCCCCATGCCAATCCTTCAGAAGATTTTGGATTTTATAGTGTGATTCAAATTTGATATAGTAAATAAAATTGAAATAATAAAGGTATTAAGTAGTTTCATTTCATCGATTCCTCGATGCAGTACTGCCTAATGTGGTCATGGGCCGATACCTCGAATGAAGACTACCCTTTCTTTCGCTCGTTCTCCAGACTCAAACCTAGAGGGAAAGTGGGTATAGAAAATCAAGATTGTAGTACCCGCTACTTAGAAGTTATCGTTTTTTACTTTTTCAGAGTGTGTAAAGTGACATAAAATAGTAAGGCGTGTAGGCGATACCGGTAAGGTCCGCAACTAGCTGTGAGTTCTATTAATATTCATGTGTATGACTGGAATAGTGTAAAGTAACGACGAGTTTTGTAGCCACTTTTATCTGGTTCAGATATCAATCGCCAACCGGCCTACTAAGCCTTGCTCATCTATCGAGTTAGTTCATTGGTACTAGATCGATCTGGAAATGCAAAAATAATTCAATTTCATAGACTCAGAATCTTATCGATGAGAATTACAACCCTTAGGTGACGATATCCTAGGTGACCGATCAATACTATGATACCTTCGATTGCTTTCCTTCCTTTTCAACTCCACAAAAGGGAGCTCTCCTTTTCCTTAGGTGTCTCTCTACAAAGAAAAAAAGACGTACTCGTCAAATGGTACCACCCAGTCTGCTAATAAATTTGGTCAAGTGTACCGTATTAATATCTAAAGTTGTAATCATATGAAAATTCTGAAATTTGTATTCCGACTACCACTTCTGCAGATCAAGCGTGCATTTAGGTGACGTTTGAGTCCGCATGGAAGCTAAGCTTTCAGTGCTTCAGAGAAAGAACTGGCAAGCGCCAGAAGTTCTAGTCTAGTGTGACCAGGAAAAGGCAAGTTGATAGCCGGCGATGACGAGCTTAGAGGAAATAGCTAATGATAAGATTAGGTGGAGTAATATGATATGGCGAGAAGGAAAGAAAAAAAAGTATCCTTCGCTGCTCTTTTTCTTTTTATTCCTACTAGTCGGTGATACTTGGAGAGTTGTCGAAAGCAGGTGCAGCAAGTCACTTGGTAACAACAGATCGGCGTTTTTAACTCCGAATTTTCCCGGAATTTTCTGAGATACCGAGAATGTGGTAATCGGAAGACCCCGAAAACGACTTCGAAGCCTGCATAGCAGTCTCTGCCAGGCATAACGAGTTCCTACACCTACAAGTTCCAATCAAATAATCTGAAAAACAATCATTTATAATACAAAACGCCTGATGTGCCTGTTAACCTGATCTTCGATGAAGCCACTTTGCGGCTTGCGCATGATCTGCGATTGTCTGAAAAACTAGGGACAGGTAGAGTTCTTTCCTTGATTTTCCAAAGCTTCACAGTTTCGTAGGACGCTTTCTCTCCCTGACAAGGGCCTAGCCCCACACTTGGTTTTTCCTCCAGATTTCCTTTCTGCTGTAATGGCTCTGGTATCAGTCTGCAACCCGTCAAATGCATTTCCTTCTATCTGATATATTACTTTCTTTATCTCGTTCCATTTCTATCTTTTTCTTGATCCTCTCCTCATTTTACATTTTTCTTTGCCTTGCTTTTACTTTTGTCCTTTTCAGAGAGAGTGAGCGATATGTCGTTGCTCTTATGTTTTGATCCAAGAACTTCTACAAGGCTCGTAGCTGGGACTAAGGGCGATGTCAGTAGCTCCGGAAGAAATAATCTTATGAGAACCCAGGTGAATCAAGTTCAGAGCGAGTTTTCAGTTCTCTGTGGTTATCTGCGGAATTTTTCGAATAAAAAGTGGAATGCATCGAGATTATTACCAAGTTATATGGTGGAACTGAAAAGACCAAACTGTTTTCCATGTGAAGGGGGGCATAAATTACTGGGTGGTACACTAGTGAAGCCAGATTAGACTGTGAGATTACAGTTTCGCAGTCGAAACTAAGGAATAGTAAAATTTTAGCTCAGTCCTAAAGTGCGCTATCGGCTCAGAATCTCGAAAGTATTGGAATGTTTCTGTCATCCGGCGATTTGAATGGACCTATATGGAAAAATGACGGAGTTAATGGATACCCAAAGTGCAAGGTATAGCTCGTATCCGCATAACCATATCTGCTCCTGGATCTGCGGATTCGACGATGAGGAAGACTCGCTCAACCTCTGCAGGCTTGACCAGGAGTCTGATAGTTGGAATCAGGCTGTACATGCAGCTGAAGCTCTAGCTTCCCATGTTGCAACCTAGCCTTCTATCCCCCTAAAATCTTGATGTGTATGAAAATCGTATGCTTTACGTTATTCGAGGATTCGTTTGCAAACATTGCGTCTTATCAGTGAAGATGCGTCATATTCGAGGATCGATTCGGTTGTTGCTCCATGACTGATTCGAACTATCTCAGCAGCTGATTTTAGGCATTCCCCAAATTTCTCAACGTTTCCTTCCTTTTCCTCTTTTTCATTTTCTCTCCATTTATAATTTTTGCCACTACAAAAATATTCTTTGTGAGTGGTTTATTTGAGGATAATAATAGGGCTTCTATATAATATCAATAGGATTTCAGGCAACAGAAAACATCTTACTTCAGAATGATTGTCTCTCGCCATATGCACAAACGGTCGTCTTCTCAATGGGTGCCACCATCTGCACCTTTACACAATCCTATTACGATACTTCGGGGTCGCAGCAGTCGAGAAAAAGGGTAAGTTTTTTTTCTCAACTCAAGAATCACTCTCAAGGGTGATGACAATTTTTTTTATCGAAATGTGGGTATGCTATGGTATTGAGTCCGTGAACGAGCGTCCTAGATGGTTCTGATTGACGCTCATGCGTTTTTTACTTACTCGATGGAGTTAAAGTATGTTTTGTGCCCATCGCACATAGTAGATGACATGTCCCTCCCCTTACTTTTTCCGCTTCCATCAATCCGATTGCCCTATGTTTTCGGCAGCGTTCTATGAATATCTTACGAAGAATTCCATTTTCGGGCAAAGAGAAAGGTCGGACATTGATCAGCCGAACGGCGAGCGGATGAGATGCTCCCATGAAGCCCAGGGACATCTTCATTGTTGAAAAGGGACTGGCATGAAGCGAATCTTTGCGTAACCGGTTGTAGCACTGTTTGGGTATATGCTGGTCCTTCTAGAAAGTGGAAGTGATAAATTCCTTTTGATATTTAGATCTTAACTGCTTGGTACAGTTATTCTTCCGCAGTAATGGGTTATTAGGTTGAATCCCGGGGGTTTAACATCGTTATAGGCAAATATTATTTTTTTCAGGTCGCGTATGATTCAGCCGAATCATATGTTTGATGAACCTCGCTACGATCTCAGTAATTTTCATAAATTCACCGACAATGCCATCACAACCACCAAATACGGGCTGTTCACATTCATACCGTACAATATTTTTCATCAGATGACTACCAAATATGCTAACATGTACTTTTTATTTATTGCAGGTTTGTTTCATGTTGTTTAAGTTTTATTGTCTCACCGTGTCTGGAATTATCGGTAGATACCTTTATTCAGTCCTAAATTTCTGCCCAGTGTTCGGTGCATTCACGAAATTTCTCGGATTGATACCGATCGGCTTCGTATTGTGCACGACCCTTGTAAAGGTTTGTGATGGAGATTCCGAATTTGCTTTCCGATTTTCGATAACTGGTCAACTTTGATGATAGATGACAATCTGAAACGGTGGTACCGTCGTTGTTAGGTGACTAGCTTTTTCTTAATGAAGATTAGTTTACCAAAGATGGGCTTGTTTCCTGCAACCTGCTTATATCCTCTTTACTTCGCCTACAAATCAATGCCCGATTGCAATCCTTACTATACAGGGGTGCCCAAAAAAAAAGAGACACCATGCATGGGGCCTAATCCAGGGCGGAATACGTCGCACCGATTGAAGCAGCAGAAGAATGTGATTGAGTAAATTGTACTAAGAATGTTGCTCGATGAAATGAAGTAGGAACCCATGTGGTTCCTATATCGGCATCAAAATATGAAGCCGTCTGCCATCACGGGCGCACTCAAGACGACTTATGGGATATCGGTCGGCAACAAGCGGATAGGCAACTTTCTCATTCGAGTCGCTCACGGACAGATTTCTGGGCATCGTCGCTTAGGATCTGGAGACCACTGACCTCCTGTAGCCCCGACAACTCCGCAATGGTCTACGACGTCGTGGGGACGAGCCGATCTCGCCGACCTCAGACGACATCAAATTTGCGTGGCAAAAACTTTCGATTTCGTCCGTGCGGAAGGCCACTGAAGAATTACGTGATCGAGTACAATGTGTTCTTGATTTTGCGGGTGGTAATATTCAGTCAGGGTTTAATAAAGTTTGATCACATTGGTGGTACAAGCCGAGCAGTGAAAGTGTCTCTTTTTTTTTGGGCACCCCTGTATTATGAAGCGCTCGCGTCTATCTGTTTGCACGAAAATATATCACCAGATAAAGTATCTGCAAAAGTTTAAGCCTACGGATGAGGGGTCTTGGACATACATGCGTGCATAAGTATGCATAGCCGAACTGGTAACAAATAATGCGTATTTTGAAACAAAGCTGCGCTGTGCTGAAATAATTTCGAGCAAGTTGGTGCACCTTACGATGGAGTGCTACAATCACTCCGCATGCGTCAGAGGACGTCAGAGGTATATCCCTTAGTGGAGGGTAATATTCAGCGTTAAAATAAAAAACTTAATGGGATAATCACGAGAATTTAGGGCGAGAACCCAATACGTGCAAAAACCTTATGATGGGACAGCCTATGCAAAGGGTAGGTGAGCGCTTCACCTGACTGCATTGTAGCCAGGCACTCGAACGAAGCCCCACAGCTCGGTTGGTGTAGGGACCGGAAGCCCGTTCTGAATCTTTCTTGATAGATCCTTTCCAAGGCTTGTCTTGTCCCGTCTAATTTCGTTGGCTTTTAACGTCATTTTCAGTGATCTGTTTGTCGCCTTTAATTACTCTCCGTAGAGCTGAGAAGTCTCGAATCTTTGATTGTATGACACCTGTTATAGGATGGATTTGAAGACTTCAGACGGTGGCGATACGATAGTAAGATTAACTTGAAGACGTGTCATGTGTGGGATCGGTGAGTTAACCTTTCATATGAAGCTGTTGTGAGCATAGCAAGAACGATTCAAATTCTTACCATAATCTCGCAATTATATAACATCAGCGATAACTTCGGCATGGTGCTCTTCTACCATCTGAAGCTTCGCGATGCCTTGCATCCAGCGCCATACTGTTTACTTTATATCACTGCCAGTAATTGAATGTCGTAAATTAACATGAGTTAGTGTAGTAGCATGGAGCAGTGATAAGATTGTGTTGAGAACTCGGGTTCGTACTGCGAGTTTTTGTGTGAATATGTAATTTTTTTATAGGCAGAGGTGATGTAGTGGCAAGTGGCGCACTATATCACACGCACGGTCTGGGGTTCGAATCCCGGATCGATGCCCGCCTAGGCCAACCAAGTCTTCCATCCCTCCGGTGTCGGTGAATTGGTACCAGACTCGTCTGTTAGGATAAAATCACTGACTTGTACATCGGCTGGCCACCGCAAGTCATTGTATAGGCCACGTACGCACTCATTACGCCACTTCGATTCTGAATGGAAGTCGAGTGCGGGGGCGCACCCCTCAGGCGGGATTGATTAACGCCAAAAACTTTATCCTTTTTATCCTTTATGTAATTCTATCAAAACTAATAACGAAATTTTTTTTGACTGTTGAACTTTACTCGTAGCTCTCGCAATAAGGTCAGTTTTAGTCAGTGAATTACATATGATAGATATATGACATGACCGCTACAATGCAGTGATTGTTATGATTTGAAAATGTTTCAGGGAACGTCATATGTTCCGAAAAATGTACTGGAAGCATATCCTTGTCGGTGACTTTGTACACGTTTCCAACGAGCAAGAAATACCTGCTGATGTTCTGTTTTTGAGGTTAGGAAATTATATAAAAGGAGTTAGTTATGATTATGGCAATCTGACGTTGAAATTCGAATCGAATTGAATACTGTTCGAGGATCTTGGGTTTGGGGAAACTAGTAGAGAATGGTGAAAATGTAAATGGAGGTTGTCATTGGAAGTCGTTTTCACGGTCTGCGCTCTCTCGGTACGATCATATCCCGGTGGCTTCCTTCCTTGAATTTCAACTTTTCGAATGAGCTAAGCACTTCGATCAAATCGGTGATCCCTCCAACCAATTTCTCATCAAGAAAATGATTTGCCCCTCCAACCAATTTCTCATCAAGAAAATGATTTGAAATTTGCTACATTCTGTCCTCCAGCATAGGGAGATCAAGTTACTTCTTCAGATCGTCTGATGAGAATGGTACGTGCTATGTGGAAACGTGCAATTTAGATGGCGAGACATCGCTGAAGCAACGATTAGTGCCTCGACACTACTTGCCATTTTCTCAGGTAACTCACTCCAGCTTTCTGCATTCTACTCACGCCTTTTTTTTATTTTGCTTATAGTTAATTCTGCATAAAAACACAAAAAACACGGGCCCTATAGAAACGACTTGTATCCTCTGTGATGTCGTGCTCGTTGGACCAACAGTATGATATAGGGTTAAGGTGATGTATAGGCTGAGAATATGTACTTCGTTTATATTATATTTTATAGCTAGAGGATAGACAATGTCCGAGTTCTCTTTTTAGAAAGGTAACGATTTTACGCCTCCAAACTTCACCGGCACTGTTTTCTGTGAACCTCCTGATCCGGCTATCTACACTATTCGGGCGAAAATCGAGCGTGCACCAGGTACTGCTTCATACTTTTCTTACATCACCCTCAAAACAAACCAGTTCATGGCCAAATTGGCCGAGCTCCCATTAAGGGTCTAGGAAAATCCATGAAATTGTTCAGGTTCGTTTGAACTAATTACCAAGGACAACATGCTGCTCCGTGGAAGCCGTCTTCGTAATACTACTTTCATCGAAGGAATTGTACTGTATGCAGGTAAGGTAGCGATTAGCTAAATGTATGGGTAGCCCAATCGAAACTATGGATTGGGCTTACTTTGAGGATAAGAAGTAAGCCCAATCCATAGTTTCAATTGTTTGGTCATTTTCAAGGGACATTATGACCCTTGTTTTGAATAAGTGTACATTTGGGGAGGACAAGAGTTCAACATGGGTTCGGGAAAGGCGTAGCATGGGAGAGCTACCCTGCTCATGACTAAGCGCGTTCAGTTTTCAGGTCACGACACCAAGGTAATGATGAATAATGGGCGAGCACCTCACAAAATTTCTGGCATAGAATTGCTAACAAATCGGTAAACCACCTTTCTAATTTTTTTCAGTGTTTCAGGCCCTTCCTTATTCTCCGTACTATTTCCTCTTCTAGCATATGACGTACAGTACATGCTAGAATGCATAGGCCCGGAGTTGATCAGTTTTCCGGCACTATTTACCCTTTACTGCCCCACTCTGTCGAGAAAGGGCTGGATTTCTATCGAATTTTCTCAAAGAAGATGAAACCGGCTAGAAACTTGCCTAGAGGGGTAATTTGACCCGTAGAATACGAATATCGCATCCACTCATCATGAAAACGCCTGGGACACTAGTTGGGGGCAAGTTTTCAGCAGGAGCGGTGACCCAGCGATTTGGCACAGGCGCCTGTAGCGCAAACGCTAGGCATTCTTATGACAAATGGATGCAATACTCGTGTTCTACGGGTCAAATTACCTCTGTAGACGAGTTTCTAGGCAGTTTCATCTTCTTTGAAAAAATTCGGTAGAAATCCAGCCCATTCTCGACAAGGTGGGGCAGTAAAGGGTAGATAGTGCTCAGCTTTCTTTTTTCCTTCTCCCTTACAGCGCATCTATTTTCTTATTTGACCGTATTTACTTCATTCAGATTCATTGTGCTATGCATGATAATCCTCACCGCTATGGTTGTTGGTAGCTCGTTAATGTCCGGAATTTGGCTGGGTGATCACCCTTTGTCAGACAACGATGCGAACGTTACAATAGTGAGTTTCCACTTTGTAATTTCAAGCTTGTTGTTTGACTGTTTTTAATTAGAGCCCATACGTCGCGTGGAATTCTCCCAAACCAGTCATCGATGGTGTCTACGGTATTGGCTCCTTCATCATCTGCTACCAGGCGAGTGTAACGAGATCGTTGAAATTACAGTTGCTCGTAATTACGTACTGTCTTCAGGTTATCGTGCCAATTTCTTTATATATCACTGTAGAAATCATCAAAATCGCCCAGATTTTCTTTCTGAGTCAGGATATTGACCTCTACGACCCAGACATGGTAAGGATTCTTGTTTTTAGCTAAAAGTTACTATCTCTCGCAATCAGTACAAATTCTGGCACTATTTACCCTTTACTGCCCCACTCTGTCGAGAAAGGGCTGGATTTCTATCGAATTTTTTCAAAGAAGGTGAAACCTGCTAGAAACTTGCCTAGAGGGGTAATTTGACCCGTAGAACACGAATATCGCATCCACTCATCATGAAAACGCCTGTGACACTAGTTAGGGGCAAGTTTTCAGCAGAAGCGGTGACTCAGCGATTTGGCACAGGCGCCTGTAGTGCAAGCACTAGGCATTCTTATGACAAATGGATGCAATATTCGTGTTCTACGGGTCAAATTACTCCTGTAGACAAGTTTCTAGCCGGTTTCATCTTCTTTGAAAAAATTCGGTAGAAATCCAGCTCATTCTCGACAAGGTGGGGCAGTAAAGGGTAAATAGTGCCCAAATTCTTTCCCACTAAAATTTTCTGAAGTTGCTGCCAAGGCTCCCTGGTTTTCATAAGTACTCCACTGGTAATCGAAAACGTATGGGTTAATTTTTCACCAAGAAATTGGCGAAATCCTGAGCATTGCTATTTTCAGGACAGAGCAATAGACTGCAGGTCGCTGAATATACCCGAAGAGTTGGGACAGGTTAGCAAAGAGACAGTTGGGCTACCAGTTATGCCATTTTAAAGGAGTTACCTTCAGATTAGCCATGTGTTATCGGACAAAACTGGGACGCTCACGGAAAACATCATGATTTTTCGAAATTGCGCTTTCGATAGTGTCGATTACGGTCCGGATAGAGGTTTGGTGGGTCCCAGTAATGCATTCTTTATAAATTAGTTTTTTGGCTCAAGAATTCCACTTAGCATCCTCACACTGCAGACTGAGAGTGATCCAACGAAACCTGTGGTTTGTGTTGCTCTTCAAGACAGAGTGAAGTCGGAGTGGCCGACGAATACCCACATGAAACACTTCTTCTTGAATATGGTACTGAACAATTCTGTGGTGGTTAACAAAGTGCCTCACCATGACGCGTTGGAGGTGGGCCACAGAATCAGAATCGTTTTTATCATTTAACATCTAGTAACCTTTCAGGTTGGCTTTTTTGAACACGATGTGTACAACATAGGCAATTCGTCCTTTTACGACATTACAGCTGAACAGTTCAAAGAAATGGTCGAACAGTTCAAGAGTCAAACTGCATTGACGCCAGTCGCAAGGTGAATTTTGGATAAGTTCGGTTCATAAGTTGATATAATCTCCGACAAAGGAGATGGATAGTGTAGAGAGGGCCCGTGGAGCATGGGCCGACGTTCCGCCAATTGTAGCCTTTTTCGAAATCTTTTACATAGTTAGCAATACCTGTGTCTTCATGGAAGGGCTTCGAAGAGGCCTATCATATCTAAAACTTCACTTGCACAGATTCTACCAATCTAAGTGACTCAAAGTTTCTGTTTACAAGATTGATAGAACTTTTCGAAGAGAAGACTTCTTAGTCGCTTTCTCTTCTGGGTCGAGCATTATTAAGCAAAAAACTCATCTAAAATCGAGACTTCTCCGAAAACAAAGTAGTGATTTGATTGGATGTCTTGTGTTTTTGATCTCGCGGGCGAAGAAAGGGCACCAATGTTGATGGTAGTCCCTTGAAACGAAATGTTCAGGCCAGAACAAATTGGAAGCTGTTTGAGTGAGATTCCTGAAGACAGTGAGGTTGACTCTACCATTGGAGGTGAAGTTTTTTAGAAAAATTAATCCGAATACTTTTTTCACTACTTGTAAGGATTTATGCTGTTCTTTTTTGCTTCTTCAGGTTTTTCGACCTTGCCTTCTCCTACAACTCCGAACTTTGATAGCGACCCGGTGGAGATCCCGGCTTCTGTGTCGAGGGTATCATCGTTCTCGAAATTTGTGAAGAGGAATCTCATCTCGCCCATAATCACACCTATAACATCACTGTGAGTGATTTTCCAAGCATGAACTTTCTGGTAGTCAGGAAAAAGAGACTCATGGGAAGGTTCATGTCATAGATCAGTGGGGAGTGTAGAATGAAGAGGAGAGGCCAATCATGAGGAGAGCGATGGGGGGGGGGGCGCGCGAATCACGCGTGACCTCATTAGAGCTCTTCGCACACGCAGTATTGTTTCAGTACTTTTCTGTTGAGATGGACCAAATAAGTTTGCAGTAGTCCACGGCTTCACCATGAACAGGGCAAATCTCTCCACTATGGCAAAAAAGCCCCTTCGAGATTGAGAATTACTCTCATAGGTCTACAATTTACTTGCCAAACGTTCAAAATAAGAATAACTTTAGTTTTCTCGATCCTAGAGAACGCAATCCTTCTGTAAACGTGCATAGTTGGTCATTTACTTACTTATTCTACTTATAAGTTCTTACTTCTTGTGTTATGATGGTAGGCATGATGTTTTAGAGCTTTTTGTCCGATGACCTCATTATGTTGGCGCGTGAATCGCACCACACCCGAGCGATGGCATCCAAAAGGGACCCTGTTCTGTGACTGCTATTAATTTCCATACCAGGTGCCAGGTTGTAGAGGTAGACGCCCATCGCATGAAGTGCCTTAGTAACACCATTCTTTCCTAATTGTAAGTGGTTTTTGCAGCGGACTACCAACATCTGGAACACCCCTATCGACTCCTGGGCAGAGTCTGCGACAATTTTGGGGTATCTGGTTTCAAACGAACAGTGGAATGATGTCCAGAGTATTTCAGACGAGGCGAAGAAAACACCAAAATCTGTGTATTTAGAGAAACATAATATAAGACTCAAAAAAGTAGTAAAATTAGGGGTTGGACGAGATGTAACGACAGATGTGGCGAGAAAGGGATATTCAGACGAACTGTCTAAAAGTGTTTGCCAAGCTTACAGTTGGCTACATAAGCTGCCTGCGTGCATCGTGTGCGTCCCGGTGCGGATGGTATAACCCCTATATACACTACGACGCCGTGAGAACTCGTCCGCCATGGGTGGGTGCAGCTTCACCCTAGGGAGAAGCTTCTGAGATCATTTTTATCGCAATTTGTGCCTTCAATGAATATGGTGACTGAGAACAAACAAATGCTATTTGGTGATAGATGTGTCTGTTGAACATCGCTTTGCCCTTGTACTTATATATTTGACGCTTCTCTCTCGTTCCAGATTCAGTTCAGACTGAATGAGGTTAAATTTATTTCTAGAATTTACTCGGGTTTCCAATTGGGTTTCATTTTTGCTTTATTCTTTCATGTCCTCCTTAATATCTTTTGATATCACACCCTATCAGGCTTCCGTATGACTCAATACGAAAGCGACATGAAACGGTGGTCGTGAACGACTTCTGTCCATATGAAGCAGAAAGTCCAGATGAACTAGCTATTATTATGGGTAAGTGATTGCAATCTTGTCATTAGTGTGATCTTGAATCAATGTATATTATTAATTTTTGTAGTTTTAGTATGTAGTATGTTGATCAAAATGTCTCTCATATTTTGAGTGACCGCAGTCTGCTTTTCCCTCTCTCTTTTTCTTCATAGTCGACTTGTTATCATCTTCTAATTGTACCGCGAATCTCGGAATCTGGAGGATCAGGCTTGAGCGAAAACTATTCTAGTGGTTATACAAACAGAAGACGACGCTCGAAGCCATAGTGTTTCAATCCCCATTTTACTGATTTTCCACTCAAAATAATTTGTCAGTGATGATCATCCACGTGAAAAACGATTCACTCCAGAGCAGAAAATACTTTCCTAGTGAACCTTCTAGTCAAGCTTCTTTTCGATGCATCATTTTTTTTTTGATACCCATGCGGTGGGCACTCGATGACCAACTCTCTACCACAATTTGATCCATCTGAAAAAGAAGTTGTAAGGAGGCGGTCCTTAGAAATTAGGTAATTTTTGAGTCAAATTGTAAATTTTGACTTTTGAGGTGCAAGTCTATACGGTTTCAAGCTCGAAGATAAGTCTGCAACCCACACCATTATTGGAGTTCCTGGTGGTGCCCAAGAAAGGTAAAGATCTCCATTCATTGCAGAGGGCATGTAATTTTCTCGATAACTTGCCCACTTCAAGAAGAGAGTAGCTTTCAGATATGAGGTGCTGCAGGTATTTCCTTTCCATGCTGAACGGAAACGAATGTCAGTGGTAGTCAAGACACCATCTGGACCTCTCCTGTACTGCAAAGGCGCTGACTCTGCAATTCTCTCTGGGTATGAATTAACTGATTGACTCGTATTACTCCGATACTTTGTCTCGAATACGTCTTGGAAAGTTTCCCAACGAGATTCACCCCTTCCCTCTGCTGACAATGGGCAGGATAGTTCACATATAGTTAGCCGATTAATGAAGCGATTAAACCTACCCATACATTACCATCGCGATACTCCTATTATTACATCTACCTGACATGTTCATCTACCATCTACCCATGGAGGCTGTGAGCCGGTCGGGTCTACGGCTATGTGTGCGCACGGGATATTTGTTGTTATTAAATGTTTTCTCAGATTACGCCGTCCCACAGAAGCAGAATCAATCCATGGTTCTTCGTTGAAGGAACGATTGGACGAGTATTCCTGTAGAGGGCTGCGAACACTGGCATTTGCTATGCGACTATTAGATCAGCAACAATGGGAGGAATTTCTAGAAAGTTATCGATTTGTGAGTATAGGAAATATTTGATATATCGTATAGTATATGTTGTAGATGTAAAAAAGAAACTATGTCATGTGGTGGTGCCACCTTTGTTGTTCATAGTATAGTAGCTGTTTCCGCCATGTCACTAGTAATGAAGTGTACAGCCTGCTTGGCACTTGTCGTGCTGGGCTGGATTTTCATAATTTGGGCGGAGTTCCTGTAACGGGCACAGTAGTAAAGCGGAGATATTATTGTAAATAGTACTGATCAGCTGCTCTAGGTCGAAAATATGCAGCCCAGGATCCCTTTAAAATGTTTCTGGTGATTTCCGAAACAATTGGGGAGCATCTGGATTCGGCACCATATCTCCCATACACGATCCATCGCAGCTCGAACCAGGGCGAGGTGCTGTTTGCTAACCTTCATGTCTATCGCGTAGCTAGAGAAGATTCATTTGTAATGTAGCGAGATTGGGCTAATTGACCTTCCTGAATTGGATTTGAGTGTAGTGCAGGCGTTCCTTTCAGGTGATGAGCATTTCTTCCAACGATCGTGACCAACTGCTCTCACAAAAAGCCGATGAAATCGAGAAAGAACTCGAACTACTAGGTGTCACTGGAATTGAAGATCGATTGCAGGTTTGATTAATATACGTGGGGTTGGTAAATTTCGCTTGAGTTGGGACGGGGCCCAAGGCTGCCTAGTGGATGTTGTTAAACTCGGCCTTACAATATTTTTACGGAATGTGCTGTGCCATAAAAAGTGAGGTGAATATTTCCCTTGGAGAGCTTTTAGCAATAGCAATAACTGTATAGAGCAGGATCTTATAGAGCAGAGGTAGATGTGACAATGATAAAGAAAAACATGGGAAGATCTTGAAAATTGAAAATATGAAACCATGGAGCATTAGTGTTCAACAATAGGATTGGAGGGAAGCAAGTGTACGTGAACTTTTCTGAAGCCTTTTTTCGGCTTACTGAAAGAGCGAAAAACCAGTACGAGAAGTCAAGTCCAGTGGTCAATCCTAAGTTGGAACTTTGGTCTCGCTCACATAAGCACAAGCTTATGTGGCTTCATGGCTTTGTCAAAAAGGTTTCAATAAGAATGAACCACCATGCTCACTACGCTAACCTTCACATTCACCTGACAGACTCCATATACGGTTCATACAAATTATTTGTGAATTTTTTCTTTCACTCGTTTCGGCTGTACTATTGAAATCTCGTTCTATTATTTAATGTTTAGGATGGAGTGGAAGAGACTATTGTTGCTCTACGTGAAGCAGGCATGCAAGTAAGGCATCATTTATTGAAGTATTCTAAACAATGTTCGAATTTCTTGTTGACAGGTTTGGGTATTGACTGGTGACAAGCTGGAGACGGCTGAAAACATAGCACGTTCATGTGGTCTCTTTGCGCCACGTCTTGTAACATGGAAAATTGAAACTCGGGAGGATTTATCCTCTATACGGGGAGATGGGTAAGAATTTGCATTTTTAGTTTTACTTTTTGTTGATTTATTTCTATTTTCATATAAAAATTGTGTGGAGTCGGGGGAGATGGCAAGGAACGGGTAAGGGTGACTGGGCTCGGGGAAATTTATTTATTTATTTATTTATTTTTTATTTATTTATTTATAACGTTGTGCATAAGGCAAACGCAAGAGAACGAGTTTGAAGAATCAGACTAAAGTTACAAACAAATCCTACTACACTAGTGCTCACCAAAACACAACAATTCCAACTTACTTAGGCGCTTGAAAAGTCGGAAGGCAGAAGACGTTATTGGTACTGTAGTTTTAAGAGTCGTGAATTCAGACCCTGCACGACAAGTGAAGCTATGTCGCTTTATATTCGTTTTAGGCGTGGCATAGGATATCTTTATTGACCACCCTCTAGTTCTGGAGTTGATCATACCATAGAATTTAGACGCACCAATCCTAGCAATACCAGTTAGCAGCTTAAAGACCATACACACATCAAAATATTTTCTCCGAGAACAAAGCGTGTGCAATTTGTACTCTTTATTCCTATTAGACACACAAGGTGGCCTTGAATACTTGTGCCCTCCAGATCTTATGAATATTTTACGGGTGAAATTATTTTGAATTTTTTCAATTAGCCGAATTTCCTTCTGCTTATAAGGGCAAAATACTGTTGATCCACACTCTGCAATCGGCCTAATGTACGTTTTATAAGCCCTCACGAGAAGATCTTCATCACTCACTGTAAGACCCTTGAAAATTTGGTATGTCCTATACGTAGCTTTTTTGTAAATCATTTCCAAATGTTGGGAGAAACAAAGTTTATTATCATAAAGAAAACCAAGATCTTTGACGGAAGAGACACTCTTAAGAAGATGATCATCAAGTTGATAAGTTTGTAGCAGACTAGAAGAACCCATTCTCATATACACAGTCTTTTCAGGAGCTAGTGACAAGTTCCATTGTTGAGACCATTCAGAAATAGCGTGTAAAGCATTTTGAATCATTCCTATATCATCTTCACTTTCAATCATCCTATAGATTTTGATGTCATCAGCAAATTGCTTGCACTTAACTCCACATTCTTCGAGCAATCCGGGGAGTTCAGCTGTATATATAGCGAAAAGTATAGGAGATAGTACTCCACCTTGAGGAACCCCACTTGTGACATTTTTCAGTCCCGAAAAAACGGATCCAATTCGAACTTGGAAAGTTCTCTCAGAAAGGAACTGCTTTATCCAACTGCATATTAGAGGATGGAACTTAAGGTGAACCAACTTGCTTACAAGCTTAGAATGGTTAACCTTATCAAATGCCTTGGAGAAGTCGAAATAAATTATGTCACACGATTTTTTGTTATCAAGGTAGTCGCTCCAGTCATTGACACATTCTAAGAGATTGGTTTCAACAGATCGTCCGGGGACAAACCCATGCTGATTAGTTGGAATAATTCCGTTGACATCCAAGTGTGACATGATGTGTCTTTTCAAGACTTTCTCAAACAAACGACAGAAGTAAGAGGTTATGCTGACAGGCCTATAATTATCTACCGAATGTGACGGCTCCTTTTTCAGTAATGGAGTGACGAATGAATGCTTCCACCTACGGGGGACCTCAGAGAAACAAAGTGACTGATTGAAAATGTAAGCTAAGGGATCCGCTATTATATGTGCAATATTTTTTACAAACAAACCTGGAATGAAATCTGGCGTCAACGAGTAGGAAGAAGGTAATTTTTTCAAATGAGCGTACACTGAACTACCATCAAACCATGGGAAGTCCTTCATGGGGCTTGAAATGACAGAAGAGAACTTGGGGAAAGTATCATCTTTTTCAGAGAACACTTCGGTAAACTTATCAGCTAGCACATTAGCTTTATCACTATCTAGTACCACCACGTTCCCATCTTTCTTCAGGCAAGAAATTTTGTGCGGTGTTCCAAGCTTCTTGTTCAGCAGTTTATAAAACTCCTTTTTATTTCCGCGCCTCAGTATCTTCTTTTCTAAGTTCCTATTGTATTTTCTGAGCAGATAATCAAATTTTCGAGAGAACCCGTAGAATTTCTCCCATTCTGCTTCTGATTGAGAGTTTTTTGCCGCATAAAACAAACATACACGATGCTCTGCCATATTCCGTAGATAAGGTGGAAGGTACCCGCGAGAAGCTAAAACTCGTTTCCAAGGAACGAACAGATCAATGGCATGCTGCAAAATAGCCAGAAACATCTCATACCTCCCATCAACAGTGGAAGTGGTTTCAAAAGAATCTCTCCAAGCCACTGTTGAAAGGAAGTCGCAAACTTTTCTGAAGTCACAGCTCCTGAAATCCCTGTGAAGCGTGAATTGAGGTTCCCAATAGTGATGATTAATACAGAAAGAGAGACTTTCATGGTCACTGTTTCCGATTGGAGGCCCCACTAATACTTTAGTAATTAGGGTAGCATCATTCGAAAGTATTAGGTCCAAGATCCTTCCATCCCTTGTTGGCTCGACAACGTATTGCTTAAAGTTATGTGTTGTCAACATATCCAGAAAAGCGGCAGCGGAGGTGGAACGACGTGCTGTGAGGTTAGCCCAATCTATCTCCGGAAAATTAAAATCACCTAATACAACAGTAGGATGTTCACACATAGTTAAATCACTTATGGCACTTATAAGCTGCTCACTGTTTGCTGAGGAACAAGATGGGGCTCTGTACACCACCATGAGCCTTATTTTGGCATTATCAAAAAGAATGTCCACTGATAAAATTTCGTAACCATCTATGACAGAGTCTGAAAACACCTCAATGTAGTAGAATAACTTTCTTATGAGAATCATCACTCCCCCTCCTTGTTTTCCGCGCCTATCACATCGCAACACACCGTAGTTATCAACATCTAGTAACGAACTAATGGAATGAGAAGAACATAGCCAAGTTTCACAAAACACGTTCAAATCGTAACCATATTTAGTAAAAGATCAATGTGGCTACAATTTTTCGGAATTGACCTAACATTAGCAAAAAGACAAGACAGTGCGTTCCTTTCAAGCCTATGATGATCTTTCAGTTTAAATTATTGGAAGTCTCAGAGTTAGGAGCCGATACACCTGACGAATTGGATAAGGGATGTCGCTGTTGAGAAGGAGTCATAGGAATCATATTAAAGGAACTATCAACGTTATACCGAATTGCATGTGAACTATTACTGCGACCCCGTGAGAATCGTATATTCATGCGTTCCTCTTTAGTTAAAGAAGGTCTAATAAATATACCTTTGACGGGGTAAAACCTTAGGCGGGAAGAACGTCTCAACATCATTATTTGGAAAATCCTTGATGGGAGAACTACCTTTATCAAACGGAGACGTTGATTGTGAGGTTTACCCATCCTGTATGAACAAAGCGGCATGCATTCAATACCCAGGAACTGTAGTAACTTGGTAACGTTTTGAATGTCATGAATCACAGGTGGAATCAAATTGGGATCTTGACACTCAGCCATCCCAGCTATAACAACAGATCGGCGTCTTTCGAACTCTTCAGGAGAGTTCGCATCAAGCGGCCTAGGCTCCCCTGTGTTCACCTCCAGAACAGGATTTCCCGAAGTGTTGCTCGATAGCTTAGCCTTGAGAGTCGATATTTCTCGTTTTAATGCCATGTTTTCTTCCAACAGTTTAGTTTCACGCGATTTCATGTTGGATAACTCAGTGTCCTTGCGTTGAAGGTTTTCCAACAGATAGACCAGAATTACTTTGACGTGAGCCGGAACAGAGCTATCTTCGCTAAGTAGTTGTACGGCATCAGATACATTCTTGTCTTCAGCTGCCATCGAAACAGCTCCAAGTTTAGGAAATCCCTGTGTTGACTCCTGAATAGAAGAAAGCGCAAAACCAGAATCCATGACGATATGCTTAATATGACCTCCAAGGGTGGCAATAGTTAATTCTGTTTCGACTTCTGCCACAAAAAGTCTCGCAATATAAAACCAATAGAAAAGTAGACAAGAATAATTGCCTCGAGGAGCTATAAAGAAAATTCCGGATAAATAGACCTGCTTTGGTGGCTTATTTCTTGATTTACAAACTCCCCAGCCACAAGGGATAGCGATTCTTCCAGAGCACTAGTATGTCGACCGCACGCTAGCAATGTCGGAAAGAGAATGATCTCGACATATTTAATTTGTCTCATATTCATCAGCCTTTCGATATGACCACGAAATGGATAAAGGCTTATGTTCTAATCAAAACTTCTGGGTGATCACGAGCCACGTAGCTTACCTTCTCGCCGCCGTTTCTCGTATACAGGGTGTCCCAAAATTATTTGCGCCAAAGTTCAGTAATTTTTAAGGTAGAAATAATCTATCAAATTCACATTACCTATTATTAATTAGTTGCATAAGAAGGTTTCCTTGCAATATGCATGGTTGCTGATGAGGAACTCCCATTATCTTTCAGATGGAGGAGGCTCATTCAATGCCACTTGCAATCATTGACGCGCGAGAAGTGGAAGGGCGTTATGAAATTCTTTGGGATTTTTCTAGTTACCGTATAGGAGGCTATCAAACGATATAGAGAAGAAGATTGAATCAGAGACAAACAAGGAAAGATAGAAAGGTACGATGTTCCTGAAGATAGGACTATCAAAATGGTCCGTATGCCAATCGGTCGGGATCCTGGGTGACCCATCAAAAGGAAGTCAACGGGCACGGCTTACAGGAGTTATCGCGATGGAAGAATGTCATGCAGAATCCTCAGTACCATTCCTATCATATGCAGAAATTTCGCTTCGTTTACGATCTCAACAGATACTGCCGGGCAAAAAATGCAGAAAGTCGAAAGTGATGGCACGCAACCCTTCGTGGTTTTTTCTTGTCAGGAAATTTTTTCAAGATAAAGCCACTCCTCAACAACCAAAACGTTCGCGTTCTGGAAAGAAACGCCTAGCGTGTAATATCTCACAAAATGGTTGCTATCAGAATAGTAAAATGATCTTTTCCGAGGAAATAACTGGGAAGGGTAAGCCGCTCGTGGTTTCTTCGGTGCAGGCGTGAAAATTGACTAAGACCAGTACTCAAACGGCGTACTAATGGAGGTAAATAAAACATTGATCCGACTACGTTTTCTGAAACATCTCATAGTCCTTCCAGCAGGATGCTACTCCAGCCCACAGAGCCAAGCTTGCCCGCGAGCGGTGCCGACGACAGCTGCCCGACTTCATTGGTGAAAGGGAATGGTCATCCTATTTTCCAGAACTAGACTCACCTGAATCCCACGAATGGTCCCTGATTAGAAGAGGACCTGTCGAATTTGCAGTCCCAGTTTGGGGTCCTAGAATGCAAAAGCTGGAGGACGGCTGGGAAGAAGTGGAGAAGGATACCTGCGTGCCACATGCGATCAAGTCGAAAGCAAACTTTGACTTCTATTCGCGCTCACGGAAAATATTTTGGAATGCGACTTTAGCATGTTGTAGCACATAGTGTTAGCTAGCGTGCATAGAAATTCCATCGTCTTTCGCAGTTGAGAAGTTTCAAATATATTGCTATAAATCGGCGCAAATAATTTTGGGACACCCTGTAGTTGTCAGTACAGCTAAAATTTCTGTCGCGGCACTGCGATTTTCTCCCCAAAACACCAAATATGTAGTAGCTTATATATCTCGGGGATTTTGTAGTGCTATCTGTAATTCAGATACAATTTGGTGCTCTCTCCCCAAGCAACTCATCTGGCAAAACTTGGTGATGAAGGATTGCTGACAGTGTTGCGAAGGTATGCCCGATCAAAGTAATTGTCCATTTGTTCTTTTATGCAAAAGTTCCTTCTTTAGGGCAAAGTCAGTTTTATGCTACCGTATGACACCGTCGGAAAAGGCGGAAATTGTGAAATGTGTCAAGACACATTTGAAGGTGACTTTTTCTTCCAAGCAGCTAGCGCATTCTTCATAAAATCTTGGCGTCATGCCTTAGTTGGAAAATAGCGGGAAAATGGAATAAAATGAGAATTCGTCTGAGAGTGGTTCGTTACTCACTTATGGTCTTATGGTTAGAAAGAAATGGAATGAGTTACGAAATCTAGGGTAGAAAGGAAGTGGCTCTATTTAGTCAGTTCGGTAATCAGTCAGACGTTGAGGCTCCGTGTCTCCCTACGATTTTCAGAGCGAGCGTTGGCATAAAATCCTTAGTTGCGAATTCTTGCTAGTCCGCTACGGTTTGCCTGCTAGTTCTTTCAGTACTACACTTCTGGCCTCTACCTCTGAAACTTTGCCTCATCAAATCCTTTGTGTGCCGTTCTGACTGAACCACACACCCGTTGATTCACCGATTCACGAATTTTTCGTAGATATTAATCAGTTCCTATTTTCTAAATCAAGACGTAAACTCCCAACAAAAACTTTGCCTAGTCACTATACTTCATCGTAGGAGATTGTTCACGTTATGTGATTTTCCCCCAGATTCTTGTGATCCATTTCAACGCGATAACAGCACTTAATGCAGAAATATATTTTTTTGTCTGGAATTCCTTATTTGGTGTGATCCATGTGATCAAAGCCGATTACATCTCTATTGCACCATTGGAGCTCTAGTATTTCTCAAAGGTGCCCAAAAAATATGAGCTTAATGATCAGTATGGATTTGTAAGATATCGTTGATATCACTTTTTTCAGGGAAGAGTTTTGACCATCGGAGACGGAGCCAACGATGTGCCGATGATACAGGCAGCGCACGTCGGAATTGGAATCGTGGGCAAGGAAGGTATGCAGGTAAGAACATCACTCTTCCCATCAATCTGTGTCAGAAATAAAAAGCGATCGGTCAATTTGAGAAGCGCTGTTCCCAGTACACGCTAAGTTCTTAACAACCATTTTGAACAGCTAGGCAAACGGGCGCGTATTCAGCCTACCCGGCCGTATCCATATATTAGGCAAGGAGTAGGAAATTTTCGGAGTAAAACAGAGTTACAAGGTAGAGGTGTCAGCCCGTCAAAAAACTCGTCAGTCTTGAGTTTTTTGAAGTGGTTGGAAGCTGAAAAAAAGCTTTCTGTATTTTCAAATGTTGATTTGCCTTTTTAATGCATTTTCTTTTTTATCAGGCTGCTATGGCTTGCGATTTTGCAATTGTACGTTTCCAATTTCTTCGACGTCTATTGCTCGTTCATGGTCACTGGTGTTATGATCGTCTGTCACTGACGTTTCTTTATTTTCTGTACAAAAATACGGTATGTTCATTTGAAACTTTTAAGATCAATTCTTTGGATTTTGTCATCATTTTCCTTTCGCATTTGTGAATATGAGGTTCATCACGGAGTGAGAGTCTCAGTTGTGCGGTATTGAGGTTGCGGTATCTGGGAAGTACAGATCTAATTTCAAATCCGGCTGAGACATTCCTCTTTATTATTATTCGGCATTTTTATTTCAAATCCAAGCTACTAGCATGAAATCATGCATACACATCTTCCTCTCCAGCCGGTAGTAGGCGCGATGAAGCTGCTTCTCAAGTAGAACCGCATTTTTCTATGATTTTTAGATCGAAATTCAAAATGTTTATTTACTTATGCGTCCGATAGACGCGCAAGAAGAAAGTATTTGATTTTTTTGACAAAATGTTGTCTGAAGACTTGACCATTATCGGTTGAGTGATGATCTACACAGGTTTCCCACCGATGTTGTAGAAACGCGATGGGGTCCTCTTCCTGGTGGGATGTTTACTTCCACATTTCAGCATGTGTTACCATGGATTTTATCGCCCATAATTTCGTTCTTGGAATAGACCCATCTTTCCATCTTTTTTTTTTCTTGAACTTTTATTTTTTTGAGTGTTATGGTGCATTTCGGAGTTTTTTTGGGGTCGGATTCTTGATTATCTGTCAAGTGGTAATAATTTCAGAACAATGTTTTCTTACTGTTCTTTTTCCAATTGTACAATGGTTGGAGTGCATCATTCAACACTGACCCGGTGTACTCAATTTTATATCCCATCATATTTTCGAGGTGAGCTTTTCGAATCATCTTATTTGGCTTGCTCCTAATTTTCTGGGTTAGGTAAGGCATTGGGTAGAACTGGGTAACGGAACTTCTCTACTATCGCGGCATTCTCCCTTGCGGCATGCGGCAAATGTCACTGCCATTACCGTACTCACCCCGCCTCCCGCCAATCGATAGGACGCGATATTTTTCCTTGACTGGCTTGCTTTTTCATTGGATTTTATCGTTTTTTCTTCTGTTTCTTTTTAGTTTTCATGTTTAATAGACTTGATTAATTAAAATGACTCCTCCTATATAAACGACGATCAAGACCGCATTGGAAATGAAAGGAGCGGTCAGCCAATTCAAATAATTAAAGGACTCCCTACCTCAGAAATTGCGCGCTCCAATCTTCCATCGCAATCCTGCGATAGGCGGCGGGTGCGGCGTGTGCGACGCCGTGTTAGGGGAGAAGTTCCCGGACCCGGGTAAAACTTTAGCGTTTTGCGTGGATGAACCCGGCTCGCATTTACTGGTAACCGTGTTAAGCCTTCAACCGATTGTTGTGGGCGTGATTGATCAAGATGCATCGGCTGATGAACTGTTATCAAATCCTGTGCTCTATTCGCCAGGACGCAAAGGAACAAAATACACCTATCAGCTTTTTGCAATCAATACCATCGATGGGATCTGGCAAGCTGCAGTGGTCTTTTTTACTCCCTTTTTGGTAAGTATTACACAATAAATCCAATCTAGCTTTCTTAACCAGTTCAGTTTCCACTCTAAAACGTCAATCACAGATCTCTTAGGAGTTGTACCGGGACAAGAAGCACCTTCTGTTAGTGTAATACGTGGGGATGGGATCATTCTTATATCGCAGCATCGAGCTTTTACTAGATCCTTTGTGGGGGGGGGCCTGGAAAGCTTCTGATACAGGTCAGCTCTATCAGAGCTGAATATGAGTTGCCACAGTTGTTTGTTCATTTCCAGACCTTCACTGGCCAAGAATGTGGACTGTGGCTGTTCGGATTTTATATTGCATCTGGTATGATGTTTACGAACACCGCCCATCTTGCTGTAGAAGTGCGATGTTGGGTAAGTTTACCACTGCGTTCTGCTGGTTACTATAAGAAGGTAATCAATTGAACGGGATGCACACGTATCGTAGCGGTGACGTTAAATATTAAAAATTCTACATGGACTTATGTTGAAGTCACTTTGCGTCTATCGATCGGGGTTCATAATAGAGGATCCCATCGGAATCAGCAATTTCAACAAAGGCTATTACTGTAGTTGCCTTTGGAGGCTAGTCAGCGTGCTTACCTCGATCGTGATGATGGCTCATTATGGGAGCGATAACTGCATTTTATCCGACACTTATTGGTCTGTACCTTCGATTGGAATGTACAAGTCGCCAAGTGTCGGATAAAATGCAGTTACATGCACTGGGGAAAAAATCACTTATGCACTTATGCCTGTGTTCGATCCTGTTGCTCCTCATGAACCCAGACATTAGTTGGCCAGTAAGGTGTTGTAGAAGAGGAATAAATTTCTAAATGCCACTACAAAAGTAGAAAGGAGCGAAATGCGTGGCGTATCCTCAAGGGGTCTCGTCAGTTTATGTTGGCGAATAAAGAAGTAAATGAATAATTATCTTGATTTAGTAATAATGTTTGGTATTATAGTTTTTCAGGGAATAAAAGTCAATTCTCTTATTAAGAGGAATGTTAATGAGCAACTGCTCGTTGCGACACCAATGCCCGTACAAATTTGAGCACACACACACACACGACATCCAACACCACACAACACCGAACACCACCACACACACACACACATCCACACACCACACACACACACACACACACACACACACACACACACACACACACACACACACACACACACACACACACACACACACACACACACACACACACACACACACACACACACACACACACACACACACACACACACACACACACACACACACACACACACACACACACACACACACACACACACACACACACACACACACACACACACACACACACACACACACACACACACACACACACACACACACACACACACACACACACACACACACACACACACACACACACACACACACACACACACACACACACACACACACACACACACACACACACACACACACACACACACACACACACACACACACACACACACACACACACACACACACACACACACACACACACACACACACACACACACCACACACACACACACACACACACACACACACACACACACCACACACACACACACACACACACACACACACACACACACACACACACACACACACACACACACACACACACACACACACACACACACACACACACACACACACACACACACACACACACACACACACACACACACACACACACACACACACACACACACACACACACACACACACACACACACACACACACACACACACACACACACACACACACACACACACACACACACACACACACACACACACACACACACACACACACACACACACACACACACACACACACACACACACACACACACACACACACACACACACACACACACACACACACACACACACACACACACACACACACACACACACACACACACACACACACACACACACACACACACACACACACACACACACACACACACACACACACACACACACACACACACACACACACACACACACACACACACACACACACACACACACACACACACACACACACACACACACACACACACACACACACACACACACACACACACACACACACACACACACACACACACACACACACACACACACAACTACACGGATCTGTAAGCATACACATACAAATTTACATACACATACATCTACACACACCTACACACGCATACACACATACTACCCGCGCAGATACACAACAGACACACTTACACACACATGCGCTCACAGGCGCATACTGACAGACACACTCATTCACATACACTGTCTGAGTTAGTAGCTATCAAAGGCATGGGAAGTACAATTTCAATTCCAGAATATTCCGCTAGCTGCCGTGTTTATCTTCTTCATTGCTCTTCATTTCGGTTTCTTCATTCTATACGGTTTCGTTTCACAACCTCGTTAGTTTGTCTCAATGATTTGCTTTTGTTTATGAAGGGTGAATGTGAATCCTTTGTTTTATTGTACTTTGGCAGAATGGTTGTTCGATGCACCTATACACGTACCTAATCAGGCTATGATGACCTTGGATTTCTGGCTTGTCATGGCTATCACCACAATCATAGCTATTTTTCCACGGTCGGAAAATTTACTAATTTGAAATTTCTTTTCAGCTATTCAATAAACGGAGTTAGTGCCTTAATTGGGGAGAAGTACCACCGCTGGGTTATCTTGTAATTTTGTCTAGTTCGTTCAGAAGTCGTAATGAAGGTTCAGGCTTTTGAGCACTTTCTGCACCGACCTGACTTGCCATAATCTGGCTCCCATTCATTCACTAAAAATCTTCCTGTCATGGAAAAATGAGGAGGATCTCATATATTTATATGTGATTGGAAATGCCAATTCATTTAGTTAAAGGGACTTTTGAATTACTGAAAATACGAAGTTACCGGAAATTCACATCTGAGCCTTGAAAATTATATAACCAATTCTACGCATAGTTTCAGTTTTGCCTCGAGATGTCTATGGAATACGTTATACAGTAAAGAAGATCAGAAGAAGAAATAGCATTTTGTTTGCAATTGAGCTCCAACTGTACCTTATCATGTCTATAAATTATGAACTTACCAGAATTTAATTACATGTTCGACACGAAAATTAGAGAACAACTTGTTGAGGTTGCGCCACGCATTCGACTTCCGTAAAAGTTGGTCTTTATATTTGAATGACTAGTTGTTCTCAAAAATAACTTGTTGAACTAAATAAAAGTATAGGTCAGGCTAACACCTTCCCACCATCAGACGAATCTGGTACCAACTAAAGGACCAAATAGGAATGGGTAGCGGTCTGAGGGGGGGGGGGATTGGGAGTATCCACCTAGACATTCTTCATGAGCCATAATTATCATAGCCATACTTCCGTAAACCTCCACGAAAACTGCAAAGTGTGACGTGGGGTACTTTTCGCATAAGAAGAGAATTTATCAAAATAAAACGGTCCTCTTTTAATATAAACTGCTGGATGTGCTCGTCATTTTGCAGGCTTAACAATGAAAAATGAAAGTGGTGAGATATGTCAGTGACTACAGGATGCATTTCACTTATTATCAATTAACTAAGAAAGTGACTACCGTTTGTACAAATGAAGCACATGGGAGGAGGAAGAAGGAAACTACGGTCGCACTGTTTAGTAAGTTCCTAGATTTGTATGGCCTTATGTGTGACGTATTCTTAATATTGAAAGAGGGGAAGAAGTATACCTCATTTTTCGATGAAGAGTATTTCTCCCTCTTCTGCGGAAAGATGAAGTTTGAAATATTGAGCATAATTCTTCTTCATTCAACTGACCAGGAGATGAGTATGAATTTAATCAATGCCTACATCTCGAACATCTACATTCATGAGAACGAAGACATGGGAAGCTCACCTTTACCGCGAAGGCGCAACCATGGTAGGCGACCGTGCGATGGTGTGGATCACACTACAGACAGAACTCTAAAACTCGCTTCTGACAAAGTTAAGATTAAGAATAGCCTCAGGAGCTAACATGCATCGGCCCAAAATTAGAGCGGCATCCGATCAAGGTGGATTGACAAAACAATAGGGTGACTCAAATCTGGCCGAGAGGCTAGTAACCAGAAAAGAGAGAGCGAAGGAAGCCCACAGTCTAAGTTCCCTATGGAGGCGGTGCTAGAAGTTTGCATGTAGAGCTAGGTCGCTCAGAGACTGGTAAAAGTGGTCGGAGTTGAGTATTGACTGTTTACCAACTGCCCTGTCCTGGTCCAATGGTCATCACGATATCGCATAAGGGGTTTAGCCCACGCAATGTTCGGATCCTTGACGAAGACAACGGTATCCCTGACCTTGTTCGATCGTTACTTTCCTCAGCGCGTTGAATGGCTCTGGCTGCATGTTCATCCCACTTTCGTAGATGCCATGTCTTCGAGGGGTACATCAAAGCAGTAAGGATCGCACAGTCAAAAAGGCGAGCACGGAGCCGCCAGCATTAGTGTGGGAATACTGTAATGTTCCTCAGAAATGGTGTTTAGTACTTTGTTTTATTTGCTTTACGCTTCATAAACAGAATAAGAGACACAGTACACGTGAAACGCAAGAACGGCTCCGGAATTGATAGCTGTTCAACAACAAATCTATTCATAAAAAGTTGTAACAATTGAGGTAATAATGTTATGTTTGATTACATTTGAACTATAATACAGTGAGGTATATTTCTAAGATAACAAGAAAAGTGTTAGTGTAACGGTCCGAACGGATAGGTCATCGTATTTGTGGAGAAATGAATCCTAGTTAGTTTTCTCATGTCGTAAGATCTTGCTTCTTGATCAGTTGATAGTAGCAACCACGTCGCTGCATCAACTGGGAATGAGTGCCAGATTCCCGAACCTTCCCGTTTTCCACATAGACGATAAGGTCAGCATTTTGAATTGACGATAGTCGATGGGCGATTGTAATGCATGTACGACCTTCTCGAGCCAAATCCAGGGCTTTTTGGACTGCCTTGAATGAATGGCGCATTATTACTAGGATACATACAGTACTTACTTATTAATATATAAGCCACGAGTTTGGTGGGTCTGTTTGTTTGTCTGTCTATTTGTTTGTCTGCTTGTCTGTCACGGAATTCGGTATCATCTAAAGGAGCATCTGGAGCGACCAGGTCAAGTACGAGATGGGAGGAGTCCCGGGCAAGATCAACAGAGCGTATATGAACTCAAGGAGTACCCCGCCTACAGGGGGCGGAGTATGCCTTGGATTTGGTGGCGCTCAAGGCAAAGCTACTTGTTATGGCATCAGGAAAGCCCAGGTAGTGGTAGTTTTCGGTTCTGGTGAGGCTTAGCACGTTTTGTCGAACTCCTTGTTGAGCAGTTGCTCTTTACCCATGGAAATCCGTATGAGACATAGAAACAAAGAGTTGCTGTAGGTATGACATCCCTGAGGTGACTGAGGTGTGGGTGATCCAGTTCTTTTCCTCAGTTCTCGACACTTCCCTCCCTAATAAAAGTTGTAGTTTTCGGAGAATTCATGAGCGTTAGTGATGGCTGATGTGCGAAAAGCACTGGGCGTGGGTCACTGCGGAGCTGGTGGGTCGTAGGAAGGCGGCCTTTTGTAAGGGGTTTCAAAATCTCACAGAAACAGGAGATGGGGTACTCCATAACGAGCACGAGAGCTATAAGCTGCTCATAGCTGGAAATTCTAAGGGGTATGGCCTATTTGTCAAATCAGACACGTTGTTAGTTATTATTTGCATTTGCTTAGTTGGCATTTCACAGAACCTTACTCGGAAAGAGCACTGAGACCTTTCCCACTTAATCATTCAACTTACTCTTTCACTTTCTGAATCCAAGGCACTGGTGGCTTCGTCCAGCAGCAATATCTTGGGATCTCGAACTAGTGCCCGTGCAATGGCGATACGCTGCTTCTGTCCACCCGAGAGTTGTGTGCCTTTTTCACCGACCTGAAATATCAACTTTCTATAATGTCGTCAATGCTTACCAATGTTTTTTACCAAGCTCGGATTTATCAATGCTGAAAATCACTACTCGAAATAAGTACTGAAGGGTAGAAATCTTGGGTTTTACTGCGGAACCATCATCCTGCGTCACCTTCTACTTCGAATTTTTCTGGCTGCTGACCAAGTGTCAGGCCTCCCTGGCCAATTTTTAAGAACCATCGTAACTGAGCTATCATATCTAACACCTAATATATCTTCTAAAAATATCTGGGAGTGTTGTGGACTGCAGTATCGCTGCTGCTGCATGAATTGAAAACTTAGGTTTGCGCCGACCATCATCCCGCATCACACTATTTATACGTACTTCGACTTTTTCCTGGCTCTCTTTTTGTCGAATGCCCTGGGAAAATCGCAATTCGTTACCCTACTAGGCCAACCACCCATCATCCCGTCTTCGATCATGTGGTGCAGACTCATCACGGAAAACAGGACACGGACCATTAATTCCTCGGGTAACTCTAAAATGCCTATTTAAGATCCGAATAGGCATCAAAAGCGTGACCCTTACTAGCAGAGGATCGATCGATGTCGAAAACATCATCCTTTTTAATTACCACTAACCAGGGAGGGGTAGTCTACTTACCGTGGGACTTTGATTGGAGACCCAGATAAATCGATAGAGCTTTGAAAGCTGTTTACGAAAATGGAAATTAAAACTGCAAAATGATTCTCCTTAAAAAATTATGGGGGCCCGAATTTTGCTCGATAGTAGTATCAATTGGAAAGCGAACTCGTCGCTTCCATATCTACCGCCCACGTAATCTAGTGGTGGTGGTCTCGCTTCGTGGGCGTAAAATGAGGGGTCCCTCCCCGCCATTGTCCGCACTTTTGCAAAGTGTTTTTTCAGTTTATCAAAGACTCTCTGAACGTTTTCTGATATTTCTTCAGACAATTGATACTACTGTCGAGCAAAATTCGGGCCCCCATAATTTTCTAAGGAGAATCATTTTGCAGTTTTAATTTCCATTTTCGTAAACAGCATTCAAAACTCTATCGATTTATCTTGGTCTCCATGTAAAGTCCCACGGTAAGTAGACTACCCCTCCCTGGTAAGTGCCGTTTGCTATTATTGTTCTGATGCAAATAGCTCATGTTGTTACCATGTGGGCGAACCTCTATTGGAAGGGAGTACCTAGAATGTCTTGGGAACCTAATCAGATGAGCAATAATCTTGCAAATCTGTGCGAAAATCTACGGTAGAATTACCAGGCTGCAAAGTTCATTACCTCCGTGTCGATACCGGCTGGTAAATTAGCAAGGAAACCTTTGGCGTTGGCTAACTCAAGCGCCCGGTCGATTTTCTCCATTGGTACCTTAAAAAGTCATTACGAAGGAGTAAACGTAGGGAGTAAGCGTAGTGCCTCACCACTCCTAAGCCGAAACAAATGTTCTGTTTAATCGTTCCCGAAAATAGCCTTGGCTCTTGTCCAACTAATGCCATTTGCGTGCGTAGATGGTTGAGCGATAGTGTCTTAATATCCTTTCCATCGAATCGCTGGAAGGTGGAAGCCTTTAAGCTATGGACTCGAAAAACTTTAGAAACTCGTAGTACTCACAACATATCCGCCAGTGGTATCATAAAAACGCTCAAGCATTGAGATAATGGTAGACTTTCCGGAACCAGATGGTCCGACAAGTGCAACAGTTTGACCGCGTTGAGCTGAGAATTGCAGACCTCGCATTATAGGTTGCCGGGGCCGTTGCGGATAGCTGAACTTGACGTCGTCGAACAGAATGTTTCCACGAATGGTCTGAAATGCAAATGACTGAGTGCCCGAAAAACGAAAGTTCTGAGGGATTAATCTCACTGTGAGAGAACAGTAGCGTGACATATGAAAATAAGAAAAAGAACGCGTTCTGGGTGAAAGTGACGTGAATATTCGGGAGATCCTTCATGCTCTGAGAATGAGTTGCAGGCCCATACCGATACCGTAAACCTATTATCTGGAGGTCCTGGAATAAGTAAAGCAGCAGGGGTGTTTTGAGTGGTTACTGCTGAAAACACGCTCTAATGGCAGGATTATAGTAGGGATCTTAGATGGTAAATGTTTCCCACAAATCATACGGATAAAATGCAAAAAGTGGATCGGATGGGACATCCAATCTGATTCTCGAGAAGTTCTCCGTGCTATGAAAAATTTTTTCTGCTTTTTGAGTGTCCTGAAACCATGTCGCAAAACTTCAGCGTAACCCCGCCCATATTGATGCACGCACCGCCCACCACTCGCTAAGGTGACTTGCTGCACATTCGCGTTACTTTTCCGACGATTCTTATGCTGTCCAAGAAACAGATAAGTACCTTTGGGCTTCTGCAGCCGTGTTGAAAATGATCTGGTAACCATACCCACCATGTACTCCTTCCACCTATCATTTCCAGTAATTTTGTGGGAACCACGAAATTGTATTCACTACACGCTACTCCGCAGACATTAGAATTAGAGTGGGTGGCACCAAAACTGACATCCAGTTCAGGTGCCACCCACTTTAATTCATGTGGTGTAGCGTGTAGTGCTGTTGAACTTTTTCCGTAATAATATATCCTATACCAATTTCCCACTCGTTAACTCACCACTTTATCGCCAACATTCGCATCTCCCGTTCGTGGCTTACGGTAAATTACGCTAAATAGGAGTCCTGCCGCTGTCCGTGCTTTGACGAATTCGGGGAAATATGAAGAGGAATTCATCACGGCCACGGACGCGAGTAGCATAGCTATGATCGTTCTGAATAATTGGTAGTAAATAAATAAATAGATATATAAATAAATAAATAAATTGAACAGCTAATTTTTTGTTTTATGCAATTACAACATTTATAAAATATCGATCGATTCTAGCTCTACTTCCGAAGGCCTTTTGAAGAATATTTCCTGTATAAGAGAGAATAAAGGAATTCTTAATGAACGAGGATCTTTCTTACCTGAATACATTGTCGGGTGTCTTCTGTTCAGTATAGATAATATGAATCCCTACGGCATAACAAACGCAAACCATAAGATAGGTAAATGATTGAGAGATTGTAAAGTTTATGGCTTCGAAGATTCCTTAAAAAACGATGAATAAAAAAGTACAAATCAATTTGAAAATGATGAAGGGACCTTTGATTGATTCAGATCGTTTTCCGAGTTTACTGGCGGCTTTATATCGTCCATAGAAAGTAGACATTCGAGTAAGTAATTGTATGGTTCGAACATTCTCAATCGTTTCGATTGCAATCTGAAAGTCTCCGAGCTGGCCACTCATGGCTCAAAGAGATTACTATAATACTATTACATTGTTAAACTAATTAGAAGCGCTAGTATGGCATGATTCGAGCTCAACTATTCATATTAATGAGACTGAGTCCTCTGAAATCTAGTTAACTGGTTAGTGTGGTGGTCTAGGCTTTGCTGTCGAATGCCATTGATCGAAGATTATTCAAAAAATTAAGTAGGCCTCATTCGGAAGGGTTACGATAGTTTGGGGGTTCTTTCACTTCTTGTTTACTTTTCTTATGATGATGACTACATTTCGAAGTGTTCTCGGACTCTCCCAATCGATGTGTATCCAATTTTTTCTCGCCGATTCCCCTGAGCGTTGCCAATCACGCGTAGGTCCAATAGAACTGCTCCATTCACATCATATTATAGTTTTTGTTGATTTTATAAATAAACATACTCGTCCAGCTTCATCATCCTTGACCAGTTCGATGTTTTTGTTCATGATCGTCAGAGCCAACCATATCATAGATGTAGCCAGGACAATTAACATTCCTATACCCATTAGTGTTACCTTAAAGTAATTTTTTCCCTATTGAAAGCCGGAAGGTAAAAAGTTCAAAACTTTACCTGCCAGCTAGATATGAATCCAATTATTATACATGCGATTACAGCCGTCATTGCGTAGATAACTTGAAGTGCACGACCATCGACAACCTGGTGATTGAATGAACCATGAAATCATCAGAAATGCTTTACTTTTTCTACTTCAATGTTACTTACTGCTTTAATATTCGGTGCATCACTAGCCAAACGAGTTATAAGCTTGCCAGGTGTATGGGCAGGATTGTCGAAATACGAAGCATCCTGAAGTTTCTCTTACTTTTGTGCCTTATTTCTTTCGGAAAATCTTTAGTTGTTTGGACTGATAGAAAAGGAATCTAAATTTTTTTAGAGAAGTTCCATGTAGATCTTAAAAAAAAAGGAACTTGGGTCTCTCCCCACACCCTTCCGCTTTTTTGGCCTGCCTCCCTCAGGTAGTCCTTGGAAAGTAGCGATTACTCGCAAACATCTTTTCACTTTGTGGAATCGGAAAAATATGATTCCTCAGTACCTACCTGGTAGAGTAGATTTTTGAAGGATTCCACTCGAAATCGCATCGCCAAATTCTCTGACACGATTGCGAAGAACACACTCTGAAGTGTAGAACATGCTTATTACTACAAGTGGTATGATTACAATTGTTTAGGAGCCAAAATGAATTTTTATTGCGCTTGACTTGGACGGGGTTAGCTGGTTTCACTCAAAGTGCGCCATACATCAGACTTTCATTCAAGTCTCCTGATGAACATCTGATGGATATCATTTGCATACTTGGTTAGATGTTTCATTCTCTATCTCTCATTAGTACACGTTTATTGGAAACGTTCTTGATCGGTGAACACCTGCACATTCTTTTTTTCATACTACTGGTTCGGTTGTACCAGGTTTGCCTGGAAGAGAAAGTTTTGTTGTTTGTACATATGCCCCTGCAGGTTACTGTAGAGGCCAAATACGCTCCCGATACAACCTTATTCTTGTTTTATATCGGCTACCATACTCGCCACTATCTCCAAGCAGCAAATCCCTCTCGGAAATGTGCCGGGAAGAGTCTACTTATTTGACGGAAGTACTTCCTTCTAATTGAATGCCGATATATACAGTGGTATAAAAAAGTGAAATCTTTTCAAGGAGTGATGAAGTTTTTCCCAATGATGGAGTTGGGACTGGCTAAGATTGGGCAGAAGAAAACTGCAAATCAACAGAAACTTACGCTAAGGAGCTGGAAGATGACGACACCAACACCAATGGAACCGAAAATGATGACAGCCATGCATAATCTGAAATGGGATTATTGGAATCACCCACTGTTCTGTAGTGTAGGTTCTTCTCGGATTATAAGCCAAGTTGGACTTACCTGTGCATCATATCGGCTCCCCATGGGACCATTTGAAAAGCTTCAAAGACATAGGCAAAAACAAGAGACAACGCCGGAAGTTCCATGCCACGGAAAACCGCTGTGACAAAGCCAAGGAATATCCAGTGGTAATTTCCTGTGGCGTTTTTGTAGATGTCTATGTATCCCGCACTAATGACACCATCCTAAATCGGATTATTTGGACATTCTGTTGGAGACTTTTTGAAGTCCTAACTCGATTCTCTCCTTGGTTTCATTCTTTTTGAACGCAATTCTTGAATAATTCAATTTCGAATCGTTTCTGGTCGCCCAGGTGAACTCCAGTAGTCGTAGGACATTAAATATGGCCAAACCCCAAACTATTGATTGCTATCGACTAGATTTCCCGATTTCTCGAGGAGGTCCGCAAACAGTTAATGGTATTCAAGCGTAGAAGCAGAAGCACCATTAGAACGCGGACTACTGAAGAGATCAATCACCCTTATCGATTTTTACGACAGGCAGTGGAAGGAACGGGAGTATAAACGATCGGTAGACTGCTCATACGATTTTTTGTGAACCTCGGCATGACTGCCGTTGATATGAATTAATTGTATCTCAAACTCCCATTAGGTTTTTCTCGAAAACTAAGTGATGGACTCCTCCTCCAAGCGAGCATAGTTCATAGAAATAGAATGCACTTCAATCATCCCATTGAATCATCCTATCCTTCCTTACCTCATCCATGATTCTTTTCACCTCCAGAGCAAGGGCTTCATTTTCTGCATCTGCTTCAGCATTGTATGATTGTCGCCCAAACGAGTCATTAAGCGCCTGGCCTCGGACAAATGCTTCAGAGCCAGATCTAAAAAGGCTACTATTCAAACAGTAAGGGGTGGGACACGATTTTAGTTTTGTTTGTCTTCTATCTGAGGATGAAGTAGATCCCCTTTTCGTGATTTATCTGTCCAGACGGATCTAGTATCGAGTAAGGGAGCTCACGCCACAGGAAGGTCAGACGGCTTCGGCAGTTTCATACGGAATTTGGTCTTTGACCCATGAGTGGTAACAGTCATATTCCTCAGCAATCTACGCGATCAGTCTCCTGCTGACACCTTATACTCATGAATGGGAACATTCCCGCTGATTCCCTACTATATCCCCTTCGAAGGCGGCCATGAACGGAATAAACAGAGAGATTCTTGAGGCAGATTTGGTGCCAGGCAGAGCTTGAACAACAAGAACGGCGAGTGCTTGGAAATATGAACAGTGGGACCGTCGTCGACGGATTCATTTTACTTGATGAATCTTCTTGAGGATTTCTGTCGCAATTTCCGGGTAGCTACGATCTAGTGAGGGTTTTGAAAAGAGACTGTTGTCGTGTCATTTCCTGGATTTTCTCATTTCCTGGTCCCCTTGTTTCCGCCTCGCCCATTGCACTTCGATCCTTTTTTTTCTAAATTTCTTTGGGTTTTTGTAATTCAAAGGCTATGAGTGAGGAGGAAAACGAGTAATTAGGCCTTTTATATGAGCCACAGAGGATTATGTCGCTTCGTTAGCTTCTTTCCAGGCAGCAAAGAGCAACTAAGACCAAATTATCATAGGCGTTCTTGTTTGTAGTCCTCCATCAATATGACATCCAGTCAACAAGTATGATGAATGGCCCTACAACGAATTTGCACTATCCCAAGTCAAAGACATCCACCTCTCCTAGAAACTGAACAACGAATAGTTTTGTCCCATTCTTTTCAGTAGGTAGTAGAGAAGTAAGATTATGAGATGGAATGGGAAGAAGCACAGAACGTTAGTGGATTCCACGAAACCCGCCAGATGGCTATTTACCTTTTAGATTGGGTAAGCGTTGAGCGGCCCGATAACAGGGAACCTCCGTCGTTGTCACTGAAAATATAATATATTGTATATCAGTTATAATAGTGTGGTGGTAGTACTGTGTACCAGTGATATGTAATAATAACATATGATAATATATGGTAATGGTATATAATAATACTATGTACTAATAAGATTAGTAAAATGTATGAAAAATATATGAAACAATGTATATTGTAACATGTAATGATATTTCTTGGTATTTTGCTGTGGTAGATGATAATTTATGATAATATATAATTTTAAAATGTTATAATATAGTGAATTCAGTATGGTATAATAACAGAAAAACGAAGTTCGTTGGAAAATACTGAATTTGCTTGGCTTACCCTAAATCGACCTCCTCTTCTTCAACTTCTTCAGCTTCAGGTTCGAACTGTTGTGCTTTTACCAACTCGTAGTACCTCAAAATTAATTCGATTAGTTACCAATCATATATCGTTGTGTAGTTCTGTTGATATTTACTTCCCATACTCAATTTGATGTGTTTTGCCCTGGTGAAAGAGACAAAAAGTTGATTGGAATGAGCTTGTTTGTAAAATTGGGTCACAACTTACGTATCACTCTCAGAACTCTGAGAACGTTCACTCAGAATTTTGCTAAACAACATCAACAAGAGAAGATTAATGCCCTCTGAGGCGCTCCTTCCCTTCACACTCGTTCATCAAGACCTCTCACTTGATTTACAATTTTCAACCATTTTCGCAACAACTGGTCTATTTTTTTAGTAGTCCAATGCTCTTGGCGGTTGAAGTTGGGCTACTCAGATGAATAGGTTAATTTATCAAGTTAGTAAAACTGCTTCTGGATATCTGATAGCGCTTAGGCAGGTTCGCATTTGTTTTTTCTAACCTAATCTCTGATCGAAACTCAGTCGCGTCCATGGTTTCAGATATCAATGCTTCACCGTTTTCGTAAAATCCGACAATGGCCTGGTACGGAGTAAGTCAACTCACCTTCCACGTGAAGCCACCAGTTCTTGGTGTGTTCCTTGTTCTACGATCTGTCCTTTTTCGAAAAACACAATTTTATTGGCATCTCGAATGGTTGACAAGCGATGAGCGATCACTATCGTTGTACGGCCGCGGGAAGCATTGTTCAGAGCGGACTGGAAAATGTTCTCCATTACGGGGTATATGACTCGGTATAACAGAAATGAGGCTCTATATTGGGCTGTTAAGTATTTAAACTCGTTGGGTAACACTTTGTGGGGCTCCCTAAGGCCCAAAGTATATCTAAATTCTGCTGTGTGGGTGACTAGAGAGAAGCTCGTGCGGCGGTGCAGTTCTGCATGAAGTCTTCACGCAACCTGATTTTTTTCGACGCGTGACAGTACCTCCTGACCCATATCCATTTCCCTTTGCCTCTGCTTCGCGTTTTGATTCCACTTTACTCATGGAGCGATGATAGGTCGGAATGTTGCTACATACCTGTACAATGCTTTCACTTTGAGCATCGAGAGCACTTGTTGCTTCGTCCAGTAGAAGAACCTAGGTTTTCAAGAGTTTAAAACTTCATTCGGCAAAGTTCAGTGCACGAATCCACCTTTGGATCACGTGCCAATGTACGTGCAATGGCGATCCGTTGTTTCTGACCGCCTGACAGCTGCACACCCCCGTCGCCAATGTAGGTCTCGTAGGCCTGGAACATTAATCACTTCATTGTTGAGGCTGTTATTGTAAGCTAGAACATATTTCACTCCACCCTCGAAGCTGTTATTTTAATTCTCCTTTCAATGCCCTTTGACCCTTTTCCTTGATTTCCTTCCCATTTTGGCTCTGTTTAGTGTTACTCTGGGCTCGGCCGAAATTCTTCCCGCATGTCCCGCACTTGTGCCGCAGAATGGGTCTGTTGAAACTCACGGAAAGTTTACAATCCTACTTAGTAGTGCAAGACGATTTTGCTCGTTTTTGTTGCGCTTTTCCTCTTTTCGCATCAACAACTCCATTGTGATTACTCGTTCTCAATTTCGATGAAGATTACGATAGTAGAAGAGGGGCTGCTTAACTTCTGCGCGGGTTAATGAGTGAACATTTCGAGGAGGAGAAGGCCATCAGGGGTGGAGGAGTCAAAAAAGCGTTCCAAGTTTAGAAAAATGAATTTTTCTTATAGGAGATGCTTTCCAGACATGTACGAGGTTTGCGCTTGTCTCTGCTGTGCAGTCAACGTTCATTCTGACTCTTCCCAGTTTTCAAACTTACATTCGGCAGTTTGCCAATGAAATCATGTGCATTTGCCATTTTGCATACGTACACCATTTGTTCCAAGGACATAGTTGGATTGCCCATACGAAGATTACCTGCCACTGTATCATTGAAAAGGCATGGCTCCTGCAACATTTTCTTTGCTTTTCTCAGACATAGTTATCGTTTTGCCTGTAATCATAATATCATCAAATACGAATAAAAGAAATATAGTCATGTTCTGTGAACGGGGATCCGGACTGATCCGCATTGATTGGTAGGGAACTCTTAGCAAAGGCAAAAGCATTGTCTTTGCACATCGGCTGGCTCCTCCAAGTTACGATGAGGATGAGACACGCATTCAAACGCATTCCGATCCCTAGTGAAAGTCGGATGTGTGGCTTGGTTTCTCCGGGAATAGAAGTGTTGGTGTAATCCGAAAAAACGGGTTGTTCATTTCAGAGCGTTTCATATTTCAACCTCTTCTATACAGGCATAGGGCGGGGGTGGTGTAGTGGCAAGTGGCGCACTCTATCACACGCACGGTCAGGGGTTCGGATCCCGGATCGATGCCCGCCTAAGCCAACCAAGCCTTCCATCCCTCCGGGGTCGATGAATTGGTACCAGACTCGTCTGGGAGGATAAAAGCACTGACTTGTACATCGGCTGGCCACCGCAAGTCATTGCATAGGCCACATACGCACTCATTACGCCACTTCGATTCTGAGTGGAAGTCGAGTGCGGGAGCGCATCCCTCAGACGGGATTGATTAATGCCAAAAACTTTATCCTTTATCTATACAGACATTACTGGGAAGCATTTGGACTAGATTGATGGTTACTTTTTGGGATACACCATGCGCCCTTCTTTGAGAGTTTACCGTGTATACGTTGTTAGCGTCATGCACCTTATATAAGGACTGGTCAGTTGAAGTACATCGTTTCGAACCAGTCAATAAGTTTGGTTCCAGCTCACCTACTTCTCAAAGGTTGGGTTGAAATTGATAGGGGTCACATCCGATATTTGGTTCCCAGACTTCCGTGACAGATGCGCTACTTCGAACGTTTTTCTATCACTTTCAGGGCATTGTATAGGGGCAGTGATCATGCAGTCACTGGGCACAATAGTTGACTTTTTTTCAAAATACCTAAAATATGTTGTAAGGTTCTTACTTGCTGCACAATCCCGACGGCATTCCGCAACCAGTCTATGTTCAACTCTCGTACATCTTCTCCATCGATCGTAACTCGTCCAGATTCAGGTTCATAAAGGCGTGTAAGCAAGCCGACTGATGTCGATTTACCACATCCAGAATGACCAACCAATGCCACTGTTTGGCCTGGTTCAATGACAAGATTTAGACCGTTCAGTACCTAGAAATGGCCTTCTCAGCGATCATTATTGAGTTTTTCTTGTACACTACTTCCAAGATTGTTCAATTTGTACGATGCAACTGAAAAGCAGGTTTCTTCGGCGAGCAGGCGAGGCCAGTCATCTCCCTACACCTTGTCCTTTGAAGTATCACTCCTTCCCACAGAGCAATTCACCAGAAGGGGATGCGCTGCCTTAGCGACTCCGCCCCCTCCCCAGACGTGTCTTCTGCCTTAACGCAGCCTGAAAACGAACCTTTACGTCCTTCCTGCTAGGATATCGGAAGTGCACGTTTTCAAATACAACACGACCGTGAATTCGGTCCGGTTTACGTCCTTTCTCTGAGTAGACATCTATCTTTGGCACCTATAATTACGATTTGTTACCTGCTATCAAAAGTTATCATAGGTGTTCTTACCCGGTCAATAGTCTGGTAGATGGTAGCAGCTGCCACTCTTGCATTGAGCAGTACCATTAAATGAGGTGAGATCAATCCCAGAAAGTAAGCACCAAGTAGTAGAGACATCACGACAATAAACACATCGCCAGGTGTTTTTATGATGTTCACTTTGAGCAAATAACCACCATATCTGCAAACAATATCTAGCTCAAACTCGCACTTCAGCATGTTGACCTTTTGGGCCCATCGCCCCTATAACAGGGTTCACTCATCTAATTTCGCATAGGATTTTTATTTAGTCTGTAAGTACCTCCGTTTTATCACTTGCATACTTATTTAGAACGTATCATCAACCATATTGCACCTTATTTATTTATTTATTTATTTACTTGTTAAGTACAAAACGTAGGTCAACTTATTATAAGAACAAGCTACGCACCTCAAATACAGGAATCAATAGTGCCTTCCTTAAGAGTACAGTTCACGATGAAGATGGTTTCAGAGATTTCCCCACAGGATGAACTCGAGGCTACCTCGTATACCATATCTGGCCCTGTCAGGTCGGAAAACGGTCTTCTTAGAGCGTTATAAAGGCACTGTGTTATCCTTGGACGGGTTTTACCGGCATTCCGGAGGCTGCAACATTCACAAGGGAAACCATTTAGGAGACTCAAGCAACTTGTCATGACCCATAGCGACAGTGAATGGCAGCTTTGCACAATTCTGGCTTGATGTAGTCAGCTCTTTGCGCAGTTGCAATAACTGAAATCTCGTCCGAATACCCTTTCCATGTTATTCCCGTCATGGGAATCTCTTCCAATATCTATTTTGCCTACTTTTGTGGGGCCTTATTTTTCTCGAAATGAGCGGATTTTCTCTCTTACTTTAGCACCGATGGACTGTTCCCAGTCTATACTTCCGCTTTTTGGATAAAAAGACGTACTTCGAAATCATCGTGAACTGTAATGTACTGCTAATGAGGGATTTATAAGAAGTTTTCTAGAATATTTTTCGAGTTCTTTCTTTTTTACTCAATTTTACAGTCGAGCAGCTCTATTATGAGAACCCGAGCTTCTAGGGATACATTCGGTTCCAATACCGATTATGAATGAGAAATTAATGTGTCTTACAGCATTCCGCATCCCAAGAAAGAGAATAGCGCGAAAAAGAATAGTCCACCCAAAAGGCCGCTCCAGAATCCTTTCCAAATCGCTATCGATTTTCCTCGTGCTAATTCGGTGGAATAGCTGAAAACATAATTTATCAAAAGATTATTTTTTCATGATCATTTTGCTTGAATTATGTTGAAAACTAGAAGTGGCTTCACAAATGCTTATGTCAGCGTAGTACTTGTTTTTCTATCAGTTAATGCACTGAAAATCTAAGGGATTGTATGCTGATCTAACCAGTCCTGTAGTGTGCCATGCTCTAAAATTCTCTATGGAATTGTGCGAAGTTGGTGGAATGCATAGTGGACTTGCATGACGAATTGCGGGGTCGGTCGATTCCCTGACTGGCATTTTTTTACTTCAAAAACAAAAAATGCTGTCAATCAGTTCGATTTGACGGGGCTGAAGGCTTGGCTAGGAATGCGGGTCATCTTTTCTCATCAGAATCGAGTGATATTTTCTAGAGAGCTGTGGTCTGGGAAAATTGAATCCAAACAACAGATCTTCCCATACCGATCAACCATTTCCTGTTGTCCATTGAAAGCTTGGACGGTTCGAACACCCATAAGCGATTCTTCAGCAATCGATCCAGCTTTCCCTACTCCAACCAATTCACGCATAGTCGTTGACGTCATTTTCTGAATGAGCTAGTATAATGAATATCAGTCAATTTCAATTTTTTCAGTTCAATTTTCAATAGTCCTGAAAACTTTGCACGACCCAGACTTATTATTTTTGGATTTCGCTATTAAAGCGCGGCTGTTTATTTACCTTTCACGGGTTTCATTTCCATTTTTCTAGATTAAGTTTACACTGCTTTTAATTTCCTTTGATTCTCTTTTCAATTCTGTAAACATTTAATGGTGCTTTTTTTGGTTCGAATCAATAAGAAAGTACGAAAATAAATGAGTAGAGATGAGCAATTGTCAGAAGTTTTGGCTTGATGTCACTAGGTTCATCGGCTGGCCGGCTCACGACAGTCTGCGTGCGAAGGCTGATAAGCTATGGCATTCAAGCCATCTAAGGAGGTGAGGACAAGCAGGGTTTTGGTAGTGTAAGGAATAGATAGCACGGTGCTCGGAAAGCAGTACGGGTTCGAGTCCTGACCACGGGAGAAATTTTGCAGTACCCTAAGCACTGTGCAAGTCAGTGGTTGAACATAGTCCCTTCTATGTGCGTTCCTATTGGCGGTTGGTCGAACTGCATGATAATTTAACCAATGATAAGGGTGCTGCAACAAATGGTGCATCAATAGCAGTTCGATTAGTGCTATCTAGCCTTAGAGATTCATGAGGATCTTATCAAGATTTCCTGTCCTTCCCATCTGGTTGGCTTTAGAGGATGGAAAAATCGATGTTGTGGTGGGTCGATAAAAAGACCGTCTCATGTTTTGCTCAGCATTGTAACCAAAACCAGAATGGTGATAAGTAAAAGCTATAAGTCGGGCAAGGGTATAGTACCAATTGTGAACGACTTACTCTGGCCATAATGGACATAATGGCACACGTGGTTGGCGTCACCCCAAGCATCATCAATGCCAATCGCCATTCATAGATGAATGCAATAATCACAGCTGCAGTGAACATGGCACATCCTCTCAGCAATAGACCAAGTTTATCGCCGATTCCTTCACGAATTCTTTCCATGTTGCTGAAAACGACCTCCTTTTAAAAGGGAACACAATTACACTTTCCAATATTACTTTTTTTACCTATTTCAAAAAAGAGCATTCGAAAAAGTGAAACATCTAAGGTAAATCAATCAAATTGCTACAGGTCGCTTTAGGTTCGCGCCATGTTTTCGACTTTCATTCAGATTTTGAAAAAGTTTTAAAGGTTCGAGGCTCACTCCCAAATTCTGAGACTATATTTAGCATGACGCGATGAGGTCTAGTAGCAAGCCATCGTGGAAGGAAGAAGTCATACTTCCTCTTTGAATCTGGTTCCAAGTATTCGTCTTTAATATAAGTTTAAGTTGGTCTATATCTGTCGATTTCACGCTCACAATACCAATTTCAATAGGTACTACATATTTCCATTACATTACCGAGTTTTCAGTCGAATTTGATATTTTTTCCCATTACAAAGAAAATTATCCACTCTGGAGAGTGGAAATGGGATAGTGACATATTCCAAACGTACCCCAAACATGACTCAAGGATTGAACAACAATACGAATATAGCTTCCTCCAAACATGCCTTTTTCTCCCCAGAGCCTTGCTTTATTGGCACTTAAGCTCGTCTTGAAGAACGAAAACACTGACTTGTTAACGGGTTAGCTTTCGCCAGCTATTCTTATGAGTTACTTTGACTCCAAAAGCCTCTACTAATCCCAATAATAATCATGTACGTGGCGCATACCCGAAAGAGTTGTTGATCATAATTATTTTATGTTTCGAGAACGTCGCGGTATTTCTTTGCCTGAACGTTTTTTCGTTACTTTTTTTTGTGGAAAATGAAAATACCGCAAACCTCCTGCTAGGGTCAATTTTTAGGAATGACGAGCTTTTTGAAATTTTTAATTTTTTTCTCCAAAATCAGACTCACTCGTTCAATTTTGTTGACAGCGCCCCGGAGTGATTCCTGTCAAACCAGCCTGCATTCTGACGGAGTATCGCTCGAACATATTCGTGACGCATTTTCGAAATTACACGAGTACAGCAGCTGTGAAAGCACATAAACTGAAAATTATTTTTCTGAGCATTAATTGTGGCATTCAACAGTAATAATTTGTTACCAAATGGATACCCCAATATAGATCAAATAGCGATTGATCAGGACGTATTAGTGGTAGGAAGTGGTCACCCAAATAAAGAACATTTTGCCACACGGGAGAAGGGATTCAATATAACAGAAAGGCCAAGAAAGCCCCCTTCCTGCCTACAATTTCTGTGTCAGTGTTCGTGGATTAAGACTTGGCTATGTTCACAGGGGAGAAGGGAAGGGATCCTTTAGGAAAGCATTATTACTTCCTCAACTGTATATGTAAACTGCCGATGAACTGACTGGTCAGGCTTTACGAATCATATCCTTAAGTTTCCGGTTTTTTGGATTACTCGGTCATTACCTAGTCATTATTGGGCGCATTATCATTATAGCCCTCAGGCTCATTTGGAAAGGTGGATGCGATGGAAGTTCAGAGAGATCTTTCAAAAGGAACATAGGTAAAGGGAGCGTGATTCTCCTCTTAACTAATCATTGATTCCCTCGAACTTTAATACCCGAGTCTACAACCTAGCCCTACTCATCGTTAGGATTAAAAGTTGAAAAAGTTTTTTTTTCAATAATCAATATAACCTGTATGAAGTTTGTGATGAGGACGAAGACGCCGATACCGAGGAAAATATATACATTTTCGTAGGCTTTATTACGGAATTCTTTTGAATTTGGTGGATAAACGAGCAGAACATTCGTAACTCGTCCACTGAAATTTGTATTTTTGTATTACCGGTTACCACAATACTCCTGAAATCTTCTCATTTCGGTTAGCATGCTGTTTAGCCTGTTTCAGCAGGTTCTCTTTCGGCTGATTAATCAAGTTCAGAGTGTGCTGAACCCTGTTTTTGGATTTTCAAAAAATGCCCTGACTAATATAAGTATGAGGAGTAAATAAGTACAAAGACGGGAGGAGAAAGACTTCCGATATGTTCACTCGGCCTTAATGCTGTAGAGACTCGTGCTATATGCTGTAGAGATACGTCCTTTCAGATTTTTTTTTCTATTTTTTAGTTTTTGAACAAAATCAGCAAGAAATGCTTATTCCAAAAGCGGTATACTCACCTGACAAGTGCCATAATTGGTTGTGATACTCCACTGATAATTGAACAAATAACGCCAATAAAAATGCAAAATCGATCCCATTTTGTAGCATAACGGAACTGAAAATTCAGATGAAAATTCATCAAAACCTGAAAACTTACTATCAAAAGCATGCTGCAATGCATTATTCACTCCCCAAATACCAATTGGCTTCATTCATCTGCCCATAGCCACCAGTTCACTTACCTACTACACTTTCAGCTACTAATCTCACTTCCCACACCCCGATTAGTGCGAGATTTGCCTTTAACTTCCCTGAGAAATTTAATAATGTGGGATTGGGTTTAAAAGAGAGAATTTCACTTGATAACTCGAGGACTTAGGGTTTCACGACCAGGTCAAGTAGGATATTGAGCCAATCTGAGCCGAACTGTGCTTAAAATCCATTCGAGGTCACCCATTCTATCAATTAAATGGAAGAAAAGGGACAGAGATATCTTCTCCGACTCTTCCCGGTCATCGCTCAGGCCCAGTTACGTATTCAAAATTATGAGACTTCTGGTTAGACGCAAAATTCGTGGCGTTTTCTAGAGATCCATCAGCCGGTTGCTGTCTCGATCACTTTCAAGTTGATCTCAGAGCTCTCCAGTTGAGCACAAGCCGGCTACTTCTCATTCTACTAGGCGGAGCAAACCTTTAGTACGAAGCCATCTTGAAAAATTGTTATATTGCATCTTTTGTGGCAGTAGACTGCTTGATATATTGGTATCCTATGGTCAAGTAGGCAGTAAAAGTTGGGTAATAGTTGGGTATTTTTCACGGCGTTTATCCCTATAAGCATGACATATCACTCCCCTTTTAGTTTTTGAAGAAGACGGTAGGCCGTGTCGGGTTTCTTAACTATCGGGTACACTTCCCGGTTTCATGTGTCAGGCCACTCTTGGGGAAGACCTCATGTTCGTTGTAAAATTGAAAAATAGGTGCTCTATGAGCTCTCGACTTTCAAGAAACAGTCTCACTCATGTCATTGTGGATTGAGTGTCAAGTGATTTGTCAGCACGAGTTTTATTTGTTTAGTTGTGTAGTCCAATAGGCAACCGCAAAGTTCTGTTTGATCTTAGCGCAGTTGTCAATGAATGGGCACTACGGCGACAAGTAGTTCTGTTCAGAAATCAAGTTCAAATCACAAAAAGTTCCCGACCAATAGATATTTCGGGCATGCTTTTCACTTTCGAAACAAATCAAGCTGGGGATCACCTTCAGAGCTTGCTAGGTAATGCCAACCCCTCTCTTTATCTCGGAACAGAAAGACAGAGCGCACAGAGTCGAGGAGACATTCGACTGTTATCTCATGTTCCTAACCCTTCCCATTCTTGAGAGGGAGGACTAACATTGAAAATAGCTATCAATTGTCTCCTGATCTATGTCCTCTTTTTGAATTTTCCGTCCTGTTCGGAGTAGAGCTGTAGGGAAGAGAAAATCAGAAGCTGTTTGGCAGAGGGGAAGTTACTGACTCGCCAGCATTCATAGCTCTCTGTTTACCTATGTTCACACATTCAGAGGCCGCTTTCATTCCAGGAACTTCAGGAAATTTTCTCGTAACGAATTTGCTACGATTATTTCTTAGCCGTTTACCCATCCATGGCTGGATACCATTTTTTCAAAGATAAAGAAAGCTTGGAAGGTGACCATCCGGTCTGTGGGCTCTGCTACTTTTTCTTTTAATGAACTATTTTATAATGATCAACTCACCAATCCGAATATTGATACCGGTTTCACTTCTAGTACCCGATTGGCGAGATCACCTCTGAAAAGAGTGGAGTTTTCGAAGAAATATCGAAAAATTGATGGAATTTTGTTGAAAGAAACCGAATGGTAAGGTTTTCTTCCCCTATACCTCTAGGAGATCTACCCCTGACGTCCCTTCGTTTCCTCATTCAATTTCTCGATTGATACAAAATGATTTTTTCCATCTTCCTCAATTCTGACTTGTCCGCCTGTGAGTAACTACTCTGTTTACCCAAAGGCTTTTTGACTAGACATATATGATTGAGCTTATTCAGCATAATGGCACGTTTTCATTGTGGAAATATAATTGGCCAGGACCTACTACTCTATTTGTAAAAGTCAGTAATGACATAAGTAATTCAATCGAGTCAGACCAATCTAAATATTTCTTTGTTGTAAGAAGTTGCCTGGAGTCCCCAAAAAAGCACCAGTCTATATAAAATTTAATAACTCAAAAGTGTAGACTATCGGGCACCGTTCCATACTTCTTTCAAAAGAGTTCCTACCGAACTTGTTATTTTTATTTGTTATGATTATTTTTCGCATATTTTCAATTGATTGTTTGCAATGTGGAATTGGTCCGCTAAGTTCAGCCATGGGGACCCGGCTGGGAGGGTGTGGAGATTTATTTCCTTTCGAATCTGGATATAGACCAAAAAAGGGATAGATTAGGAATGCTAGCCAGCTGTGTGCTGACTAGAATCGCTGTCTCTGTCTAAACTTTGGGAGCAAACGCGTGGGTAGTCCAGAGTTGCTTGAATTGTGGTGCTGGGGAAATAAATCAAGCTCCATACAAGACGAACGTATTTTGGAAAACCGCAACAAAGCTTGAATGGGAACTGCGTTCAGGCGTTAAGTCGTGGAGTTTTTGCTGGGGGAAAGTAAAAACAGGAGGGCTTTTCTGCCCTATTTGTAAGCAAAGTCATGTACTACCGCCTGAGAGGTTTGAGTGGTAGTATATGCAGAGGAGATTATGTTAGCGATTGTCGCATCCTTTTTTTCTCATTTGCATTCCAGAGTATATCGGTTGACCTAAGCTCCTGTTTAAAATTCCATGAAAATTCAAATGTTTGCGTAGCAGAAACCACGCACATTTCCTAAAAGTTGCTGCTGTTCAGGCCTAAGGGGACCTCATCTATACATTTGGAATTCTAAGAAGTTAAAAACCTTTTTCGGAAGGTTTCTACCAACTGAGGGAGTATATTCATGGAAAAGTCGAACGATAGTAAAAAACGGATTGGAGATTTGCTGTCAGTAATATGTCTGACAGTAAAGGTCTTGCTCTCTAAATAACCCTCTTATCTAACACCCTTCCAATGACTGACGTACTAGCATTTTCTCAAACATAGGTAGGAAATGATATCACCTGCACAGCAGAATATTGATGACTTTTTCGATTGTTGACGGTGTATACGTATATTTTCTATCATCGTCATCATCTTCTACTGGACTTGCAAATGCTGGAACAGCTAGGACCTGGAAAGGTTTCATGAATCAGAGTTCAGCTTCCAAAACAAAGGAAATTTTCAAAGGGGAAGCACTGCGAATCGATCATAGAACGAGAATGTCTCGTTTCAGATAGCTCCTCCCACTTCGTACAACCCCTCCCATCAGATTTGAAATTCTTCATTCGGCGGAATAATCTCAGACTAAATTAGATTAGATACAACCGCGGCTCAACGTTTGGAGCCCTATTTTCTGTTCCTTCTTTTCCGTTTACATCACCGGGGGCTAGTTCCGTTTTCATTTTTCTTGGACTTATTAGCTCTGGCGGGCTTCTTCTGGCAATTTTATAAAGCTCCTTATTTACCGTGCTTTTTTTCGATGTTTCTGAAGACCGTTGTGGGTCAGCCGTTCCACGTTGAAGATAGAAATCTGGTTTCGGAGTCATCGTTTTATCAATGTAACACCATCACTTTTTTCGCTCTGAAAAAAATTGTGATCAAGAAAAAATGACAAAAATAATGCTGAGGACGTGAGTTACTGAATTGAATATCTTAATTTTCAATCCTGCACCCCCCCCCCCCCCCCCCCCTCCCCTTAAATCCAAAAAACATAATAAGTAGTAGTATAGTAGGGCGATGATTATTCAGTAAGAGACCCCTGTACTCGTGGCTGATTTTAGGTCAAATCCGATCAAATTTTAACGAAGCTTTGATTGACCAGGTCTCGTAGATTGGCTTCAGAGGAGTCGCAATCCAAGCGAAATACATGGATGAAATTAAGTTTTGTTTGTTTTCTAAGTATTTTTGATCAACTGGGTTGAAACTCCTATGATAGTATAGTGAGTTTTATCAAAATTTCTGAGATTGCTATTTTAGTATTTAATCTTTTCACAATTTCTCAGGATACTTCTTTCTATTTCTATTTTTCTCAGGATGCATGTAGATTGCTACATATGAATCACAGTCACACAAAAAATCTCTATTAAGACCGAAGGAAAATGGGCTCACTGGTGGGAATGGGTAGAGAAACGACACCCCGTTCTTACCTGGCGCAGTAAATCGTGAATTAGTTAGTAGATCGGCGTCTCGTTTTTCATCCTAATTCCTGGCACCGGATCTACTCCCCCTCATTCCGAGCATGCGCTTTAGTGATGATCTGGCAGTATTATCAAAGACTTCGTTATATGTACGGTCACGGGCATGAACAGGAGCTAATTCGGGCCAACACCTGCCTTTCCGCCTTACAGAAAGAGCCTGTATTAACTCCGGTTTGTACGAGACTTTCGTTGAGCTTCAAGAAGGTCAGTGTGATATTCGAGCTAGTACTAAACCTGTTGATAATTCCTTTTAGTGCTCGCATGCCCTCTGAGAGTTGGAAATCTAAATGAAGTACGTATGGCAAAAACTGGTACTACCACTTGTCCTCATTTTTCCATCCACAAAAGCAGGTTTTCTATGAAAAAGATATGAGGTGCAGGTGGCGGGGACTGTGGGTGCGTGTACGACCGGTGTTTACCATAAACTGAAAATTCACTGCAAGTGAAATTTTTCGTGTTCCTTATCCCCTCTTAAAATAGCCAATGATTTGTCAAGTCAAGGACGTTGCTTCAAAAGAACTCTGGGATAGAAATTTCAATATCATCTAAATTTTTCTTGGAATCGTTCAAAATACTTTGAGCAATTTTCAGCTCTTTTTCATGCTTTTATGCAAAAATAATTTTATCATTTATCAAATTGTAACTTTCAAATGGAGCTCATTTGACTACAAAGTACAACTAACAGAGGGTGTGAGTTATTTCAGTAAATCGTTAATTAAATTGTATGGGTGATAATGATACTTGTACTATGACTGCTGGGGCTATTAGGGAAGGTTTGTTTCGATTTGAGAAATTCTAGGAACGGAGAGCTGGTTCATTAAAGTAGTATCAGCGATGTACTATCTCGAAGTAGTACATAAATATCTTGAAGAACAACTTTCCAGAAATTTCAAGAACATAACCATCGAAAAAGCGAGTTGAGTATTTGAAATATTTAAAAAACCACTGAGTGTGTTCACAGACTGGTAGCGAGCGTTGTTTCACGGGGGAACTTCACGGTATTTAAGTAGTGTCGCCTGGAGAAACGGTAGCCCGTATTCAAATATTGTACGTGCAACGACCATGACATCACAGAGAGCTGGGCAACGGCGGTAAAAAAGTGGAGGGCGCAGAATGTCTGATTTGTGCTTGACTGAAAGAGTTCATAGACCGGTACTAGGGAACCGTTGAGTTCAAAACGCAACTTAGATTGAGCTCTGGGTATTTTTCGGCAGTGTTTTACCTCCTCAAGGCTTCCCAAATCACTTAAATCTTGCAAGACATATTAAGGGATCTAGGAACTATTGAAAATTCAAGTTGAGCGAGAAAGATTCCGAAAACTTTTTTTTCATTTGTAATTCCTAGAGCCTAAGGGGCCCTGCAAACAGCCTTATAAACAAGAGGCATAATAGAAATAAACAAACGATGAAATGGTCTTTTTTTTCAAAAATTCCCATTAATAGAACATCAAACATAGTAAAACACTGGAAGAATTATTTTCGAATAAAGGCAGATCAATGTGAAAAACTGCCAAAGTGCCTATCGGCCTGCTACTACATTTACTTTACCTATTCAATAGTGCACGTATACTTAATTATCATAATAAAGTGCTTATTGATTACAAAAAGGTGGCCATAACTGCGTTTCCTCGGTTCCCGGAAACGAAGTGCCGATCCATGTACAATATCTACTGCAATAAAAGTATTGAAGTGGGGACACATTCAATAGAGCGATTGCTAGGAAAAACGAGTGGTTCCTAAGTGCAAGTTGGAGCACAGTCATTCTTATGGTCGGGAGAGATCGAATCCCATACCGGTGCTCGCCCAAACTGACCGAACCCTTCCTCCCTCTAGGGCTGCTTTATTGCTCTGGGGTGGTTCTGGGAGGATTGGATCACTGACTTGCACATCGGCTGGCCTGCTCAAGTCATTGTATAGGCCGCATACACGCTAAAAGTACCACTGCGAATCAGAATGGTCCGAATGCGGGCGCATCCCAAAGATGGGTTAGATAGTTGCCAAAGGAATCAAATAAGGTATCCCATCGAATTGTGCTTACTACCAGTTCTCCAATGGTGAAACATTTCTCCTGGTCTGTGAAAAGTTTTTCTCACGGGCCACATCCCACTCAGAATAACTGAGTATGATGCGTGAGAACGAGCTTACTTATTCTTCGATGTACATACCCTATTCTTTGGAACCCCACGAGAATGTCTCTTCAGGTAGTTTTCGTAAAAGGCTCAAAAACTTCGAATGAACATGAGTTCGGGTCACTGTTGACTATCGGATGTGTATGGATCTCATTTTGATTTCATTTATTTTTCTCATCTGTAGGATTTTAAAGTTTAGTGGTCGAGAAAGCGATGTTAGGGAATGCGAGAAAGGATTCGAGTTCCCCTCATGGTTATGCCCACAACTTAGACTGCCCACTTGTGAAATTCAAATTTCATTATTCTGCATTACAGCGTATCATATGGGGTGAAGAGGAATAATAGCAACAGTGCTGTAAGATCGACATATCGGGGATCAATGAAATTCGTGAAGCATTACAATCCTGGATGAAAACGATAGGGTTACTCAACCCATGTAGGGCTGACAATCGCGTGTATTTTTTTCGGTTATGCCTTTTTTAAATCGTGCATCATATGACGTTCACTCAAAAGTTCTGAACTGAAGGGTTCTTGGTGTCTGACATAGTACTCTACGCTGATGGACGTATAATAAAATTGCCGCTGATTAGATGTCTGACCAACTAATGAATGCTCAGAAATCGAAAGTTGACTCAGAAGGCCACAAATTCATTTCGGGCTTAATTGTGATGTCCTTAGCATTCGTCAGTAAATAGGTGCCAAAACTCATAAGGTCTGGCAATTTCCCTCAGTCCAGCTGAAGGACGAAAATGGGCGTTGGTCCATTCAATTTTCGGGCACGCCCATGCGAATTACTCCCTACAGGACCATAGTGGTCTCCTGAATCCTTCAATGGACGGCCTAATTTGCAGAAGCCATTCACAAACTTTTTTAATCACTAGACGAGGTTGATAACAGCTGCATAAAAAGCCCTGAAAATGGAAAAGGGAGTAGGGGAGTTGTCCCAACTTTCTGATTTGGAATTTGATTCCCGGATAAAGCAGCCGGTAACCACCCTCTCGGTTCCTTTCCATCACAACACATCGATAAAAGAGCGATAAGTTTTGAGGAAAGAATAGATGGACAGTGGATGAATAGGGGAATGGCCGTCGTTATGGTTAAGCTGTTTTTCAATGTTGCCATACAATCTCAATTATAACCATAACAAATAGCTAACCATCGAGAGCTAAGGCTCACCTCCATCGAGATGTACAGTTTGGTTTGAAGACTGTAAGAATGATGTGATAAGGATGACTTGGAAGAAGTTTGCCTGAATTTGCCGTTGGATTTTCAGTGCTGAGCAGATGGAATAATTAAATTCTTTGATAAAAAAGGCTCTTATAAAGAAAAAGAATATAATGAAAACAGCAGGGATGAGAAATGGAGTAACGAGGTTGCTTTCACAACTCAATGGGATAGAAAACGCTTTCACGTTTTCCTGCCCCTAGTCGTAACCGCGGGTAGTACACTATGCTGATGTCATTACAACTTATTCATAGAATTCACTTACGAATTTTTGTCATTAAATTGTTTGCTAGTCCTAATTTTTATTCATTATTCACTGATTTATTTTTATTGATTCAAAATTTTAATCATTATAACAGCGCACCGGCTGTTATTCAGTACTGGCTTGTTATAAGTTTTGAAACTTGAGCGTTGGGGTTTTTTTCAAAATAAGTTGAATTTTCGAGGATTCCGAAGTTAGTTTGGTAGGTAACGTCATAGCGCCTCACCCAAAGTCTTGGGAGGGATTCTAGAAATCTTATATGGACTGAAAAACAGTCCTATCTTCCGCAGATGTAAAACAGGTGCAGTGATGATCAAACTCGTGGCGTATCCCAAGGAGAATTGACCTCGACCGAGTGCTATAACTTTTTCACGGTGTAGTACAACTATTGGAAAATACATAATTATGTTTAATTTAGATATTTAAATATAATTAAATATATTCATCATTTGTGATTCTTTAATTATATCATCTTCTTTTAAATTTTAATTTGCGATCTTAATTTCTGATCTCCAATCCTAATTATACGAATCATGGTCCGTTCTATTTGTAAAGCACCGTTGATATTGTCTAATGCCAAATATCCTTGTTCATATGGAAATCCTGAATAAATCATTCCGTGGTGGGAGCGCTCGTACATCAAATATTCACAGAGATCTGCTTGCCATACATTTTGCAGTCGTGCCTACGAAAAAACCATTGCAAATAGAGTTTTCCATGAAATCATTATTTTCAAAGTACACTCTGAATGCCTTAATTCTGTCGTCGTTTATTTTGTTTTTCGAACTCAAGTATTGACAACTGAAAGATTCACCTTTGATCCTTTCTGGATTACACTCTCACGAACGGGGCTGCGGATAGGGTTACCAGGCTTTTGAGAAGAAATCGAGCTGTTACGTATGTCACGCTTTATTTTTTTGTTACATTTTTGAAAACGTGTTTCCAAACGTGATTCATTTTTATCCTGAAATTCTTTTATTTTGATTATTTGTCCGTTCATTTTTGGCTCGAACTTTCACTATTCAATTATTTGATATGTACTTCACGCATTGATAAAGAATTAGGAAATTAGGAAGGATTATATTAGGTTGGCAAATAAGTCCTGCGACAAAAAATTCGAAGCGTTGAAAATTTGTATCAACAGTGTGAACACGGTAGCAAGGGTGATAGACTTGTAAGAAATTCCTCAGGCAACTAACACATAAGTAAATAAGGCCACGCGTGTGGGTTTTTAGAGTATTACGGTCAATGAATGGACAACACCCGATTGGTACCAACACCTTCTACTAAGCCCACCAAGGAAAAAACGCGTGTGAAGCGGCTCGAGATATCAGCAATCTATGCGATGCTAGCACTGCTAACCGATCGACGGTCAACAATCGGTTGGATCGCTTCTTTGCAGGAGATACCAGTCTTCGGGATAACGCAAGCATCGTCCCCTAATTTAATGGATGTTGAAGGAATTCATCCACTATGAGTTGCTAAACGCAGACTGGATGGACACAGCAATCGCTTGCCCCTATGATCCCCTTCATTCGGCCAACGTGGTAAGAGAAGGGCGATCAAACCGTAAATCAGGCCCCTACAGAGAGACAACGCACGTCGGAAATTGGCTTTAGCCCCATGTCAAAAGTTCACCGGACCCGATTGGTTCCAGATTACTGATCAGTTCTACTCTCGGAGTATTTCCCCTTTTAACTACAATGTGCTCCGCCTTTTTGAGCATCCCGCTGGGGAAAAGAAATTCGTAAATTAATGTGATCCAAAAACGGTAGTCAATCACTTCTTTGAGTCACAGCTTCCTCACTTCTGAAGAGATGGCATCAGTGATAGACTCAAAGAATGAAAGAAGGTTGTTGACTTCTTTAGTAAATACTTTTCCGAAAATTGATTGATATGAAAAAGTTTAGAAATGATTTAAAAAAGGTCTCCATTTTGTCGCAGGACTTATTTGCCAACCTAATAATAAAAAACCAACTACAAATGGGAAAATTAAAAAAAAATGATTCGATTTTACACGTTCCCTTCGAGCAGCCGCTGCAGTTTGATTATTAACAGTGAGCATTCATACTAGTTTCATCTTTTACTTTTTTTGTTTGTTATTTCTTTTGTCTATGTTTTTTTGGAATGACGGGTTATCATGACGGAAATGACATGGAAGTTGCGTTTGGACGTGATTTCAGATGTTGCAACTGCGCAGAAAGCTGACTACATCAATCCAGAACTGTACAGAACTGCCTTTTAGTGTCGTCATGAGTAGTGACAAAATGTTAAGACTTTCTACAGGGGTTCCCATGTGATCGATCCAGCCTCCACAATGCCGTGAAACTCGTCCGCGCATACACAAGGGACATTTTTTGAGCCTTTATTACACCCTATCTAGACCTCTTTTGACAGCGCCACATATGGTATGCAAGAGGCAGAATTTGTTCTAACGGGGGTCATTCCTCGTAAGCCATTATTGTGAACTGAGCCTTTAGGTTATTCCTATCATGAACTTTGTAATTATTAACGGTTTTCAAATGAGATTTCTTCGCTGCGCGACCCATGTTTGTGTAGAGTTTGTGCAATGTGTAGTGTGTGTTTGATCAAAAACCAAGCATCGCACTTTTCACGCATGTTTTGTTGACTTTCACAGTTGTATTGACAAGCTGTCGCGACACAGAATGATGTCGTCTACGCGCAAACTTTGAAAGATTACTTCAAATAACTTAGGTTCTTGTAACAATGTTACAACGAAGTGGAGGGGTTCAGCTGGGAGTACTACATAGTACGGTTAGCCGGGGCTCAGAACAAACTGCAGTATAGGTAAACTTTGAAGGTTTTCCTAGTAAGATAGGAAAAAGGGTTCATTTCAGTCCAGAACACTCAAGTGACATTGAAGTACTTGACAAACATTTTCTTTTATCTCAGTTGTTTGGCAAGATTGAAATCACCGTAATCCGCACAAACATAAAACCCCTCCATTACTACAAAAACGTCAAATCCTCCTCCTCAACCAGTTTCTGAAACCAAAGTCGTAGAAATCAACTTCCGTCTTTCTGTGATCTGGGATTTGGCCACTCGATCTACTTAATTGAGCTTCAGAAGAAATTGAAGCCCTCAGGGTAAGGCTAGTGCAGGGTTGAAATATCCCCCAGAGGAGGAATTGGGCACATAACGGGACAAAGCATAAAGCATGGAATTTCCGGACTCGCCTTATCACATTGGGGAATGCGCCATGCAGTCTGCAGCTATGCGGAATCCCAGTCCTGGAGGAACATAGTTGATCCAAAGACAAAGTTTTAGTTATAGTTGATGCGAAATTTGAAGTCAAACCAATCTCAAAGTTACCATCAATCGTGCTAAGCAGAGCTTTGTGTTAGCCTTCTCTGTTAGCATTTCTACAAGAACTAAGAGATTCAATCCCTTCAAAAGTAAATATTTGGGTAATACGTGACTGCAAAGGACTCAGATTTCAGTGGTCGCTGGGTTCTATGATCGTTATGATTCCGAGATTTGTTATGTTGTTATGTTGTTTCTGATTTGAAGGCTAGCCCCGCGTAGCGATTTTTGGCACCATCTAGCGAAGGGGTCATCAAAATCACAAAATTGAGCCGAGGCGTAGAGTGGGAGTGAGAATGAGTGGTACAGGAATCATTGGTTGGAAAAATTGAATGTCCATAACATGCAGCGACTTCTAGCTAGATGTCTAGGTCACTTCCTGTGTGTCATCCTTTCTTATTTTATTTAATTGTCTTGCATCTCGGTAGATTTGTCAAGGTATATGAGGTCTCCCGATTTTCCATGTATTGCCGTTTAAAGTGACTGTATGGCCAAATACGTACTCTAATATGACTCTGGATGGAAGCCGAGGGCGTGACGCATATCTTAGTGGATCAGCGCAAGGTGTTCAGGGCAGTCCGTGAGGTCAGGTCCAATTTCGGTCACCGTCATAAATATTTTCCATATCGTGAGTGGTCCCCGGAATTGATCATAAGTTCATCGCCATACATTTCGCCATGGAGTAGGCATTCATCCTTCTACTTCTAGACTTCTGTTCGTCGGTTGTTAGTGTTGAGTCAATTTTACCAGCAGTTGGCGTGACTCTGACCCTTTTGAACGAGGGGATTGAGCCGCCGACCAGCTCCGCGTCGTGCTACTATTTATGCAGATTTGCTCACGATGAGATGCAAGCTAGAATCTGCATATAAAATCAATCTTCCTAGCGGTCAGCTCTTCGAGTAAAGGCTAATTGTCGCTCTTTCGCTCGGTTTTTGCAAACTTTTTCTACCTCAAATGCACTAACCAACCGTTTTTGTTGAAAGGTTTGAGAGTGCAAAAGTGATCCTTCTCTGTGGTTAGGTTGCAGAAATGATCCTTCTTTGACACCTTCAAAGGAACTCAAAGGAACGGTTACCTAATCGGGGAAAATCAGAAGTCTAGCAGGTTGAAAGCTAAAGCAGGAGACGGCAGAAAGGAGTACCATCTCTTTGTTCATAGTCCTTTATGATAATATAGTTTTTCATACTGAATCCAGCCTTTAGTACTAACTTTCCGCTCTGTAGGTCCCACATATGCAGGTATGTAGTACTGGATCGTATCCTTCTCGTCCTAATTTTCACAGGAGATGGTATATTTGCCCTTGTTAGAGAGTCAACCAAATCAGGCTTTCATAAAAACCCTTCTATCTCTTGGGCTTAGAGGTTGGAGACTTCCCGTTTCTGAAGAATTGCCCTAAAATAACTCCCCCTGCTCCCTACCTATCCAATACTACAACTTTCGCCGCCCGAAGTTTTCAAAATCACCACTGCGAATAACTGGAGTAAGCAACTTCTGAGTCAGATAAGCTTCAGAACCATTGCAAGCGCGTATTTTACTTAATTATGGGTGAAATACCGTAGTACTAGATTCTACATATTAGAGGCTTCCCATAAGACTTGTGAGCAGGTAGCAATGCTCTTCAAGTTAGTCCTTTGAAAACTTGAAGTATATGCTTGACTCTCTGTACAAAGAACTCTCCAGTTCTTTCTTATCTTACCAATTCTAATCGTGACTAAGCCAACCAAACCCTTTTCTACTTCAAAGTGGATCTGTTGATTCAAGACTAGTCAGAGAGCATAAAACCAATCACTCGTACGTCAGCAGGTGACGGCTCAAGCCACCGCAGAAGTCGCTCGCTTTATCCTCTCTGAAATATCTTTTCTATCTTACTCTTTTTTTATGGGGGAATGAAGATTTGTATTTTATTCTTCAGTTATTTATTTTTGATTTTTCGTCTAACAAGTAACTTAGTTTTCTGAAAGCAAGTAAGTCGGAAGTTAGCTTGTTAGCTGATTGCCAATTAGATGCCCATTGATTACTCCTTATGAGTAATTGAAGCTGAGCATCAAGATAAGCATAATGAAGGCTCTCGTAAATAGTTACCTACTTACTACTACTGCACATCGCGTGGTTATGTTGTTCAGTATTGCTACGAGACATTTCTTCCTAAGCGGTTTGATATTCTAATTTCGATTTTATTGTCGTATATCCATACTAAAAAAGCGTTCCTTCACCGAGAGGCCAGAACAAACTCCTAATTCAAGTAGACATTGTCATGAGTCGGGAAACCCTGGCTCTGACTTCCAGCCTTACGACCTGATCCCGCCTTAAAACGCTAGCCCCATTTCAGGCCATACGACATTGTTCCCCGGCTCAAGAACATGCTTCCGTGTATGTGTAGTTGCCTCAGCTGTGAAGTTATAGGGCAAAAACAATCAATAATCAAGTATTTCACTGGTGAAAGTACCAATCAAATTTCTAAAGTTCCTGAAGGAAGGATCTTTGACGATATTTCATACTATATCGACCTGTACATTGAATGATCGTGGTGGAAGGCTAAACAGTTGCGCTGATCCTCCAGTCTGTGCGAGACTGATTGTATGGGCACTCTGTAACCGTCAAGAGTAAAGTTTGGTGCTCTGAACGCACCAAATTTTACTATCTGATCAGTTACACCTCCCATAATCCTCTCGCAAAACGAACCAGTCTTCTGGCCGAGTACTTCCTAGTTGGAATAAGCCTGTTCACCGTAGCTCACGAGGGGTCTCTATTTATCCAATCATTCATTTATTACTTCTCACTTGTCAGTTATTATTTTTTGCTAGAAAACTTCATAGAACGACCTTCTTTGGAGCTAACATTTCCTTGCTGAATAATTGAGAACTACATCTACTATTATCTTCGCACGTGCAATTAGAATCCAGTTATTCCGAGTTGCCCTATTGGGTTGGAAAGCGGAAGTGTCCTTGACGAAGAAAGCGAGAACTCTTGCAGAATTCATGAAGACTAAGCTTTCTCGGATAGAGGGTTGTACGAGATTACCAAGGCGGAAATGACACGGAAGGGGTCTCTGGGCGAGATTACAATCCTTGCACTTGCACGAAGAGCTCTCTGCATTGATCCAAAAATGGTTGAAATGACCTTCTACTTCACCATGGGTCACTGATTGTTCGAATTTCTTCGGGGTTGGCCCTTGCGTATGGTGCAGCCTCCGAGATGCCGTTAAAACTCGTCCGCATTCGATAGTGAACATTGACAAAGCCGGCTATTGTGTCTGACATTTTTGTTTTTTGTCATGAAGAGGGGATACACTAGCCAAGACTACTGAGTCATTCTTTTCTCATAGCAGCGATTAGTCTTTTCTGAATAGTCTGGTGATCTCTGATCATATTTCCGTGCCAAAAATGAATAAACACTCTAAATAAAATAAATCAGTAAATAAACGAGCAATAGAAGGGAAACATATGTGAATAAGTGTGTGAATAATTAATGCCCTGTTGTCAAAAATGTTCTAAATTATTCATACTCACTCCCAGAAACCTTAGAAAGGACAGAAGGGGTTGGAAGGTATGTGTTTCATTAGCGGAAATGAAATTAGGAGCCAGTCACTTTCAGCTGTAAGTGGGAATACACTTTGTCAGGCGAGGCGTGACTTTTTTCAATAATGGAAAAATCCTTTTCCTGAGGAGGGAGCGGAGGGGGGGGGGGGTGGTCCTGCCAGTTGCCTGCCTGCCTACACTATGATGCACCAGATCCGCATATTCGATTTGCTATCTAGCTGTCACTAACGAGTTTGAAGACAACACTGGGTGTTCCCCTGGGTCTGATTGAAGCGGAATTGGACAACTCGAGCCTTTAGCTAGTACCTACCTGACCCATCGTCGCCAACCTTCTATCTCCTCACTGGTTGAAGGGTTTTCAGGGCAGAAAAAGTCTATAATCTCAAACTCTCGCGTCGAGTATGTACTGGAAAATTGGCTCGAGTCAAAGTCTACGTGTATCTACGAGCTCCTATTACTTCCTTGTCGAAGACCTGAAGGGATGTGTAGGCGCTAATGACGCAAGCTTCAACTGATGTTGAGGGATCGCTTGTTTCCGTTGAATTAGCAGTTAACAATACTTATTTCCGCCTCATAATAGTCAGTCTAGTAGTGACGTTCCAGCGTGTACCACTCTAAGCGAAAAGCAATTGTGATCATTTTTTCCCGAGGGTAGTGAGTGTGGGAATTTCGTTCTTATTCGGTTATGCACTTACCCACACTTCTCAACTTTCAATTTCGTCTACCCAAACTTCACTAAGTGACTACATCCCAGACTTCACCACTTTTCGGTTTAGACTTAATTCTCACCGACGACTTTTCCGCAGGGAGATCCAAAACAGCTGCTTGAAATAGTGTGAAAACAATTACGAATTTAAATCCGGTGCAGGAGGAGAGTGGGACATATTTTGGATGTTCTCGAAAACCATTCCCATACTTCCGGCTTCTTTGATGTGGAGAAAAAGCGCATGTGAGGATGAATGGGTCCTAATTGATCTTATATTAAGGGATCGTCCGCCTCCTTGAGGTATAATGAAGGTCTTCGACGTTGATTAATCTCATTTTTAGATATGCCCCTTTTATCCTCTCGAATGGTAGTATTTGACCGACCATGGAGTGATGGGAACCTTGTTTTGTCTGGGGAGCATCCAGCCGGGATTCAATTCCCGGACCATGCGGTTGTACCATTGCGCCACTCACCACTACATCACCTTCTTCTAATATCATCATGTGTAGCCGCTGAATCCAGGCTACATATCCCACTTTATGCATTAGGAAGCTCTTGAGCCCCTTCCCTGGAAGCCCCTTCAATGCATATACAAGTATTACTGTAATGGTCCGACTTATTGGGTTCAAAATACTGGTGTCATAGGAGACTCTTCCATGTTTGGTCAAAATGAAGAGATGTCCTTGGAGGCTTTTTGGTCAATACTGTTCGGCCGTATCCCTTAACCTGAACGTAGTGAAAGCTTGTGGGAGTTCGTTGTGTTGACTACTACTCATTCAGTTTCCTACTCTTCTCCTCCACACACTGCTAATGACGGTGGGCTCCGTTTCTTCAAGCCATTATGTTTTTCTACTCTTCCTATCCCTTCTTCTTGTTTTTCCCTATTGAAAATGTTCTTCGGAGAGAAATGGAGCAGGTGGACAAGAGTTCTTATTTCTCCCAGGGTTTTTTTCGGGCATGTTTCCAGTGAAAGCTTTTCTCGAATTCCACTGAACGAAAAGGTGCAGGATGTATAAAGAGAAACCCTTCGACTTTGTGTTGATACGTTTTCTTCTCGAATAAATGAGTTCATTCTCTTTGTGTTTCGTAATGTCAAGTGCCCCTAATTTGTTTATTTCGTGACCGCAGGCCGTTTAAAGTTTGTTCTAGTTGCGAGCCGAAAGGAAATTTGTTTCAAATAAGGGCTCGTTAAGGTATTTCAACCGTATAATGGGAATGGTTGCTGCACCAATGAGCTGATGCTCCTCCAAAGTGTCCTTCTTGCCTTGCCAACAATCCCTTACCGTCCCACGGATCGAAATGATTTAGGGTTCATGAGTGAGATTCCGAATTTGTAAGAATCCCAGGCTCACCGCTTAGGGCTCTCCTCAGGAATCGATCTGATGACTTTCTTAGCGTGAGGTATGGAACGTCTACGTCAAAGTAGTTAAGTAATAAAGTAAGTGCAGCATCGTAGCGTGAGATCTGGAAAATAAAAGGTATAGAGAAGTGAAGTAAGAGAATTATAAGGTCAAAACTGTTACGTGACTAATGGCAAGGTCAAGGAAGTCCTAGGCGGTGACGCCCTACTACTTCTACTACTACGAAATGAGAGTGGAAGTCCCTATTTTCTCTCTCACAACGACGATTTCCTTATTTTATTTTTTATTGGAATTTCCTTCAAAAGGGAAGAATACTCTTCCTCTACCTTCTTAGGAAACTTGTGGACCAGTTTGTGGTTCAATATGGGATTGCATAATTTGATTCTAGCCCTGTAGTCGTGTCTCTGCGGTGGACAGGTTTCTTTGGTAGATATCTCACCCTTTCATGTGGTCATTGACAATAAGTATGAACGTATTTTGAATCATACAGCTTCTCCTCCATGTACATGGGACGAATAGTGGTGGCGGTACTTCTTCCTGAAGTCCCACCACAAACGAAAGTGGTCCCGTGGTGATTACCAGATCCTTCTTCTGAGAATTCAAACCTCTCCTTTCATAAGTGACGCGGTTTTGGGAAGAAGTACCCACACCCAGGTGATAAGCACGGGTCACTCGTGCAATTCGAAATACGGTCACACTGCCGCCCAATATGGCCAATGTCGCAAACGTGGCAGGTGCATTTTTTCTTCCGACTTCCAGCGTTTGGGAATAGATCCATGTGGGTCAACTACCCATTTTTCAGTTTCTTTTCCTGATGTTTTCTTGGATTTTCCCTTGACTAATCATGACTTCTTTCCGCCTGTGGTGTTGGAAGATGTTTGGTGTATTGATGGTAGTCGTAGTCCGCGTAATAAGATTTGGCACATCTTCTTCATCGTCTCAGTGGTCCCGTACTCTGAGTTGATAGTACTTTTCAAGTGTAATGTTGTTATTGTTGCAATTCGCCTGAGTGGTGTACTATATGTTTTCTTCGTTAAAATGGGAATGGCTTATGCTCTAAACGTCCGTCTACAGCAGCCGCTCAAACATCTGTCTCGTTCTTTCTGTCGAAATTCATTGCTACTAAAATTCCCTGGTAAAATTCCGAGTGATTGGGGTATGTATAAAGAATCCGAAGCATGCATGAGCTGAGCATTACTGCCAACTAACATATTTCTCGCCTGTCTAAGGAGTTCTCAGAGTTCATGTTCGACCCGCCCTCTTTTCTTCAAATTCAAGCGAAAACAGCCCTTTTGTTTTCGTTAAAATCAATGGCTCTTTTATTTTTAATTACTCTATCTTCTGATCCATGCCTCCCTTCCTTCAGGTACTTTAAAAATCGCCTCTTTTCGAGAGTTTTAGAGTTTACTCTATCAAAGGTTGACTATCCTCTAAAAGCTGATAGAAGGAGTGAATACTGAGCGAAGTCTTTGGCGGCGATCACTACCTTTTCGAGGTGCACTTCCGCGTTCAACTTTCATTCAGAATCGTGGTGACTGTTTGAAATCTACCTGTTCCTGTTTGTTTCCGGTTCAAATTTCTCTCCTATGTCGTTTAATAGCCTCCTATATGGGTAACATTAAAATCCCAAGGAATTTCATAATGCCCTTCCACCTCTCGCATGCCAATGATTGAGGTGGCATTGGATGAGCCTCCTCCATCTTGAAGATATTGGGAGTTTCCCTTCAGAAACCATGTATTTTGCAGGAAAACATTTTTATGTAACTAATTAATGTAATAATGGGTAAAGAGAATCTGATTAATTACCTCAACCTTAAAAGTTTCTGAATTTGGACGCCCATAATTTTGGGGCACCAGGTTGGGACGGGCGGAGGTGGTGTAGTGGCAAGTGGCGCATTATATCACACGCACGGTCAGGGGTCTGAATCCCGGATCGATGCCCGCCTAGGCTAACCAAGCCTTCCATCCCTTCAGGATCGGTGAATTGGTACCAGACTCGTCTGGGAGGATAAAAGCACTGACTTGTACATCGGCTGACCACCGCAAGTCATTGTATAGGCTACATACGCAATCATTACGCCACTACGATTCCGAATGGAAGTCGAGTGCGGGGGCGCATCCCTCAGACGGGTTTGATCAACGCCAGAAACTTTTAACTTTTCAATTTTGGGACACCTGTACAATGGCTTGCGGTGTCCAGGCGGTGTACAACTGAAAGGTTATATCCTCCCAGACAAGCCTTGTTCCATTTCACCGTTCCCGTAATTCAGAAGGCTTTTTTGGTTTGAACGGTCAGCTTTCTGACTCAGATATGGCAATAGATTTTGAACAATGCATTCAAAGAACAAGGTGACTTCACTTCTCTGACACATAATTAAGTCCATTAGTGCGGGTGCGAACTTCGTAGAGTATAGGCTTCTGTCCTCGTGACATTGGTACGATTCACTTAGTGAGGAAGAGGAAGGGCGAAGACATCAATTAGCTTCTTAAGCGGTCATTAGACCTTTTCACAGATGAAATCGTTTAAAGTGAAAACTTGACGTACTTCTAAGAGTGATTTTTTGTATTGCTCATATGATTGTTACTCGAACTCTTTGAACACGCTGCTAGAAAAAAAAAAACTTCTCCTGATTCCTTTAATTTCAGCCTAGCGGAGGTCTAATAGACGGGTGAATCCTGCCGTAGCAGTTAGACCTTCTCTCTGCACGTGGAACTTACGCTTTCTTTTATCTTTACTGGTGAGTTCGCCAATGATTTGAAAAGGGAGGGGGGCTTTCTAACCATTTTTACAATTGTATACATATTGTATTCAGAAAAGAAATTTTTTCCAAGCACTCCGTTCCATCACTATCACGTGTCTTCGAAGATGCATTGCTGTTGTAGCGGTAAGTGGCTATCCTACCCCGAATGCTTTTTTCGTTTACCTTTTTTGGATAAATTCAATTTGGGAACGAAGACGACATGTCGGTTATCGAGGAGGCTCGATTATATTCGTCATGAGCCTTGGCATTCATGCATGCACCGATTTCCCATCATTCTCTGTCTCTTTCTTAATTATTCATTCATTTGACGCAAGAATTTTGTGGTCTCCTACAGTATGACACCAAATAAAATACCAGAAAGTAGGCTGAAGTGATTTTTTTTAATTTAAGCTCTCCTGGGTAGCCATAACACTAACTATGGAGGTGGTTGCTGTCATGGGTTATGCCTTTTCTAGAATACATGGGTATAATGAAATTCGATATTTTAGGTTCTTAGGTCTTGAGTATTCCTTCCTTCCTGCCCAACGAATCCATTTCAGAGCCGCCCACCGGAATTTTCCCTGTCCCAAGCAATTTTCGTTTATATTATATTTCTGCATGTAGCGATTTCTCGGAAAAGTGCCGCCCGTTTTTCACATTCTCGCATTCATTTCTCACGTCTCGGCACTCGTTTCCAGTCGTTCTTCTGCTCACATGGAATAATGGTTGTTCGAGTCTAAACCCTTTCTGATAATGTATTTTCTCCAGCAGATCAGATTTCCTCGACTCTAAATGAGCGGTAGCCCCCACAGAAACCCGTCACTTCAGCTTATGAAGACATAGATTCTGGAGATGGTGGATAGCACTGACACCGATCCGAAAATTGGATAGGCGGATCAACCCCCCTGGCTGTAAGAAGGTCTAAGAAATAGAAAAACCAGAGGACTCAGGTGCAGTTTAGTGAACACAAGGGTGTGCAAGGCTTGCATTCGTGATGGCCTCATTATCTTAGCCACAGATTTGCGACACACCCTAAGGTACGTGCTGAGCGGTGCCGACATAAAAAATCGGTAATTTGATCATAGGATAACCGAGAAAGTGAAAAAATTGACGAACATATGGGCTGTCCAAGATTGCCTAAGGCGTAATAGAAATGAGAGTGGCTGCTGCTCCTAAAAGGACGTTTTTTCCAAAAGAGAACGCTCAAGTTAGCTATACCCTATCTTAGTTCAGGATTGACTCCTAGGCTAGAAGAATTTGAGATTTATAGATGGCGTCCAATGGGTTTTCATTGCATCTGCATCTTGATGTACTCCTAGTGGGAAGGGTATCATAAAGGGAGCGAAACATATCGGTATAATTGGACCTTGGCCAACACAAGCACAGTCGGGCAAGTAAGGGACAGAAAACATCAAGGATTCAACCGACTTCTTAAGTGGGTATTTCTTATAGTACAGACGTCTGACTGAATGTTACCGGCCATGCTGCTTACGGTCTTTTGAGTGTGTCAACTCGACGAGAGAATTTCTTTCGACGGAATCTGGCCGATGTCGTTTCTAGACACCTTAAATCGTCCAGAAATTACTGCTGAAAACTCAGCGACAGTCCAGATTTTCCTTGGAGGATCCGAGAGTTCCCTTGGAACTTATATAAGGGCATCCGGGTACTTAGCGGAAGTCCAGAGTTCTCGTGGTCCGGAAGTTTTCTGTCATATAAGGGCATTACTTAGCGAAAACCCAGATTTCCTGTGGAGGATCCGGAAGTTAGCTTGAAACTGTTATATGAGGAAAACCCTTCTACCTCATGCCAAAGTAAACCCTATTAGTTGAACTGTCTCAACATACTCGACATTTATTTCTCTACAAGTTTAAATCCAGTCTCTCCGCTTCTGGAGAACAAAACGAAACTTGCGTCTAGTACTTCGCTGTGTTGCCTCTTTTGAGCGGTTCTGTGCATGCTTACTGATTAGAGCCATAGCTTTAGAGCCAAAAACAGGAAGGCCGAGGATGAGTTTCGATTTGGTCAAGCAACTATATATATCGTCATCTTTTCGGATGTGGAATACGCTCAGAAGTGAACAATGTCCTTTGATTTCAATTTATGGAATATTACAGAACATTTCAGGAAATAATCTTGACTTTTGTGTAGTTATCTTCCCATACCTTTCAAGCATTCTAAAAGTTCAACCACCTTTTCGCATGAATAGCAATTTTTCGACTGTAAAAGAGCAATTTGGGTTCCATGACAATGCGCTTGGATGAACATTGACGTTTTTTGGGGAATAGGCGCTTAATTATTTAAGGAACAACAGAATATTCTATCTCTGAGGATCTCTTTCGCAATAATTATCTTCTTGTGAGCCCGTAGATGGAGCAGAGGGAGGGGTGACGATGGGTCGCGTCAAGCTTTCTTGCTTTTCGGATGTATGGAAGGAGTCAGGAGGAAGTACGTTCCCTCAGCGGCGTAAGCCGGATAGGATCAAGTACCACTGAGCACGGGCCTTTTTGGTTGTTCTGGATTCTTTTTTTTTTGAAGGAAAATTCGGTTATGGGGGTAGGAAACGCTTTCAGCATTGGGTGATATAAGGGATTAAAGAACTCCTGCCGAATTCCGTCATTCGTAGTTAGGCGATTTCTCTGAAATTTTGGTTGGCAAAAAAAAAAAACAAAAGTTTTGTAGTGTAGTCACACGATATAATTCTTATCGAAACAATACATAATCGAAACATTCCCAGAGAAAAGGTTTTGTCTGCAGGTTTAGCTGTATTCCGAGATTCTCCATTGTAGCCGTCTAGACGAGACTAAGCTTTCCAATTTTAGCGACTTCTCTCTAAGACGGTTTGTTTCTCTTTAATAAATTATTGACGTAGGTCCTCAGACTAAGGTCCAGGTTGCCCCGTAGTACTCACTCCTGTGCTAATACTTTTTGTTTTCATTCGGGTACCTCTCCCGATCCAGCTGATTGGGAACTATGCCAAAGATCTGCGATCTCTTGTTTTCTATTTATCCATCTTGTACTTGGCCGAATCGATCAGGCTTATCTTTCCCTATTTGGTCAAAAGCGGACATCCGATCGAGCCAAAATTAAGTGATTACAGCGGTAGAAGGAGATCTTTTGCAAAGCATAGGTCATTGATTGGCACCAATCGAAATTATCGGTTTTCACGTGGAGATCCTGGAACAACCATACACCACTCAACATTTCAAACCATACAATTTTAATTCCTACAGGTTATTAGATTTGTGGCTGGAATTATTCAGCACACGTTGTCATAGAGCATCAACGGCGAATGCTGTGTGGTATGTGTCGAATAATTCCATCCTGTAATCTGTTATTTGTGGCATAAACTTCATAAGCCTGGCTTCACACCGTTCTTGAAAAGCCGAAAATCACACAGGTTTTCCCTGCACTTCATCTACTTCAATGGAACGTCTTTTCGAGGTTTCGGTAAATCTGGGCTCCAGAGTCTGAAGAGATTCCTCTTTTCCATTAAAGTCACGTTTGTTGAGGTTTTTGCAACTTGGTACAAGCTTACGTCAACGGCTAGGTCGTTTGCGAAGTATCATATGTCAATGCCTTCCCTATGACGGATCACGACTGGCTGAGCGCACTGTTCGAGGTTCAGGAACTTGGTCTGCTTAGTTCGAGCCTCACGTGAGCTATACGCCCTCCGTACGCCTTGGCAGTGAACGCAAATATCAAATAGGAGCACAACAATGACGAGCTTTTGAAGCTGTTCTTTCAAAGTTGTTCCTTGGTGTGCTTTGACCGCCATGTTCACTTTTTTGTTAGGCCATACAAAACGTGAGGTTGCCTGAGCCTCACCGTGTCCGTTATAAAATTTAAGTGTAGTTCTGGTGTGCTCCTTGTCCGAGCATCTTCCAGAACTTCGTTTGAACCAGACATTTCGAAGCCTCCCACAGACGAGAAGGCAGATCGGCAGAGTCGGCACTGCTCTCAATACTTTCCCATCTCCTGCTGCAAAGATGACTCGTGTTGATTTTTCTTTCGTGGAGTCTAATCCTTCCTGCAAAGAAATTTCCTCACAAATTTGTCACTTTGGTTTCGAATCGATTTTGCACCTTCCTCATAACTTCCCTATACGCATAGTCAACTTGATCCCTCGATCACTTGATCTCCATACACGTCCGTCAGCAGTTAGACCCAGCAAACCACTTAATCCTGTGCTCTTCGAACGCTCTGCAAGTCTCATTTTGCCCCCAGCTTGAGAAGAAATGCACTTCTAATCTTCATTTTCTCATTTCTCGGCACACAATTGAACCAAATGTCGCCTCCATTTGGGAGGTCTTTGTCTTGATGAGAGGCCTACTGTAAAATGCCACCCACAACTTGATGCAGATCAGCTTTCTCAGAATGGTCTTTCTGGCGTTCATTGTAGTAGCTCGTGCTCTACCTCTGACCTAGAGGGCGTCTATTTATCGGCCTCTCAACCAGTGAACCTTTGTGCAAGATGTCCAATCCGATGTTCTCTGTCTTTATTACGGCTACCTTGACGAGCCTCTTGCATCTTTGGTAGACCAGTTAGATCGTTTCGAGGTCTCATTCTTCGTCAGCTCCGGTAAGACTCCTTTCTCCGCTGAATTATCGGTTCAACTTCCTCGTTCCGAGACCTCGCCGCTTGTCTCTCTCAGCCTCATCTTGCATCTCCCTTTCCGCATATTTTATGATAAACAGCAGCATTATTCAAGGTTACTTTACCTCTCCCTGGTCCCTGGGGATCTGGGAAAACACTTTCCAATACTTACTTCTGGGGTTGCTCTTTCTCCGCCTGCTGCCGCTCCCAGTACCGTATTCCCTGTTTCGTGCTTTTTCTTCAGGATAGGTCTCTGCCGATGCTTGGTGGAAGACTGCATTGCAAAATAAGTTCTTTCATTAGCAAAACCTTTTCGTCATTCAGTTCTTAGTGTATTCCCTTCTCACAGTCACGTCGAAATCCTTCTCTGAGCTCATCGGTGGTCATGTTGGGGAGGCTAGTAGAACAGCAACAATCTGAGAGAGTAAGATTGCCTTTACTTGGCAACAGTTTAACGAGACGTTCAGTCAACGAGTTTGTAGAGAGCATATGCTAATTCACTGTATGAGATTGCCTCAATAAATATTTGCAAGGGTCCCGAGAAAACGCCTGGGATATAATAGTAGTTCCGTACTAAATAGAAGACTCGTTCTACAAGTCCATTCCTGGTTAGTTGTCCCGTCTACGATTATGAGTGAAATGGGGCCTTTCTTGGGAAAGTTATCAAGGATAACTGTGCATGACGACCTCAGGCCAACACCAACCGATGTTCAAGCGTGTGTGGACTTCTGATACCGCTGTATATGACATGTATCTTTGTTCTTCTGACTTTTGTTCGGTCTAATTGCTTCCCAGCCTACAAAGTCTGATCAAGTCTGCAAGAAGCGATGCACTTTTCACAGTTTTTCGTCTTTCCCTTTGTCATTCTACTTAATTAAAGATGTGAGAATGGGAATGAGGGAAGCATAATGCTATGTGTACTGTTTCAAAAGAAGTGATTAACGCACTGGTGCGAAATAGCATTTTTTGTTACTAGTTCTCACGAGGAACTATGTTTAGTTCCCCCTCGTTTGAGTCACGAGTGGAAAGAACGAACATCCATTCCCTCACACCCCAAAGAACATTGTGGAGTACACAAAGCGTAATGAGTCGAGGAACCCAAATCTGAATGAGGTGAAAAAAAGTGAAAACTGGATCTCAACCAAACAAAGTCGATTTGTATGTGATCAAATAGCGAAATGTACTGGAGCTTCTGCTCAATCATTCCCACATGGGTGAGACATCGGTTTTGCTTTCATCCTTTCAGGGCCTCTGAATTTGAACTTCAATTTTTTCTTGCGTGTAGGGACCAAGGTACATCTGGAGCACTATTTTTTAACTCTTCCAAAATTCTGGTACTAAATTGCCTACCCTGATAAGATGAGAGGTTCGAATAGCTTGAATGAGCTTTCACTTTCTAATTTTTTATTTAGTCTCGGAACGGTGTTCCGTGAACTGACTGTAACTGTTGATATCCCGGAACCACTTATCCTAAGCTCGACTCCAAGCTTTACTGGTTACTTTCCATTGTCTTTGGATGGTTCACTATATTATTCTATCTTCTGACCACAGTAAGAACGTTGGGAATCTTTCAATGAGAATTTCTCAGCAATAAATCTCATGGTTGAAAATTCCTCAATTGAAAGCAGGTTTTTTCCTTCTGAAAATCTCATGCATACAATAACGAAAGGTTCTCTCGAGCGTAAAGAATTTCGTACCCTTCCACACGTTCTCATTTTTAAGCTTCATCGCATTCGATGCGGTTTTATAAGCATGAGTACGTCATAACGATTCGATTTTGTAGTTAGTCCGAGTGTTCTAGGGGATTCCCATTCAAAGGGTCCGGGAGAAATTGCTATTCGAGTTCCGATGAGCTCACATTCCGCCGAAGGATGGGTACTAAAGGCTTCAGCGTTGATCATCTCCATTCTGAGATGTACCCACACATTTGATATACAACCAGAGTCGTAGTGACATTTGAACTGGTAGTTCCCTAGACTTTTACTTGTAGAAGTCAAGGTTTCTCGGATCTTCCTGTGAAGCCTCGTATGAATGAAACGACCTAGGACCGGACGACGGACGAGTTGGCTGACTGGGACCTCATTAGTTCCTTTGGCTTTGATCTCTGGTTTATGCATATTCCATGTGCGTCACTCATCACTGCTCCTAGAGTCAGCGTTCCTAAAACTTCCCACTTGTCAAATCTGAGCCAATCACGTATGTATGTGGCCTGACACTTTTACTTCATTCCGTATCGAGTCCTCCGTAGGTGCCGTTATTTATTTGTTTATTTTTGCAAAATTTCAGCAGTATACTCCAGCAGACAAATGCGGCTGTAGGATTACTTTTAATTGAAGCCTGATGTAAACTGCAATTATGCGCTTAATTTCGCTTTAGGGTGTCATCAAACTAATCAAACCATCGTAACTCCAACGTTGAACAGGTCATTTGCCCATCATTTCCGCATTTTCCCTGCTGATATGTATGTGAGAGATGTCACCCAAACAGGTTCCTGAAGTGGTAATCTGGAATGGAAAGTTTTGATACAAAATGATATCCAAGATTCTGGGTCATTTAGGTAGCAAACAATTTCAAACCTTCCCTTTTAATCCACTTCCCACTACTATGCGTGCTCATGTGCAAAATGGTACAAGAGAATCCCATATATATGCTCGTTTCTGCCATTTCATCAATTCCCTGGACAGATTCTGTTTCTGTTATTCTGTTTGTATATTTGTATCAATTCGGAGGCATCCGCCGTCATTATTTGCTATTGTTTATTTATCACCTTCTCTGGATTGGCTCTCAACGGCTCAAAAATATCACGCTATTGCAGTGAAATTCAATCTTACACGTCCACCTCCCCTTTTTCTAAAATTCGTCCTTGTATATCTTTATCTTGTCTGAATGATTTTGCTAGTTGTGGTATGTAGGATACCTTGATTGGGCAGTATCCGCTGAGTCTGGGTATTGGCGCCTGGGTGCACCTCATTTCCATCTTTGTCAGTGAATACTTTTCGATCAAGTCATTCTTGCTATACTCCACAGGACCAGTGACTTAGGAGAACTTAAGTGTCTTGAGAATGGAACGGGGATGTCAGAGAAAAGGGTCCATAATTTTCGAAAAACTCCGCTGATTTTGGTTTTTCTACATTGAGCTCGTTGAGCATCTCTATCAATATCTAGAAGTTGATTTGATCCAGGCACCCTCCTATGAACCGATTTCTACGAACTCATCGGAAACGAAGTAAACTCCTTCCCCTTAACAGCCAACAGTCCAGGGCGCAGAGTTCAAAAGAATCAAAGTGCACAGGCTAACATTCAAGAAAACAAAGTTTCGCATATGATTAAGTAACACTTTTCGGTAGTCATTCGCAGAAGATGGTTTGAACATCAACAAAAACACCTAAAAGCCAGATTATCAGTTTGGAAGCAGTGCTTATTATGTGCAAATCGTAGAGATAACTACATATCATTTCGTTATTCTTGCGATCTGTTGTTTTTCCAATTTGAAATCGTTCCTTGTTGAATCGCTATACTTTCGAAATGCACGAATAATGGAAATTATCACGTATTTCTATGCTTTTGTCGTCCATATGGGAGCTTCAGCAGTCCGTCCCATAAAATTGAACCTAATGGACCCTGTGAACAGATCTTCCATCTATGATAAGGCAAATCTTTAGCTTAATGGCAATAAATGAGAAAATAGGCTAGTTGCAATGCTAAATGCGTGATGAGATATGAGAGTCTGAGGGGCAGGCTGTTTGTCAACTTTAATAGTTTTCTATCGCTTTTTGTCCCGTACCCCTCTGTCATCAGTAAGCCGGATAGCGAGTGACGCTTGAGCACAAAGTCGCCCGGCGAGACAACTATCTAGAAAACGTCACGCCCTTGACGCTCAATATCCACAATCCAACTTAAGAACCTTGAAGTAATTATTCGGTAACCCTCGAACTTCAGCCTGACGTTCACTCCTCAGTTTTGCAGATTCTTCTTGATGGGCACGACCTTACTTTTTTTTGGGTTCAACCAGCGCAGAGAGGAAGATGATTCACCATCTTTCTCTTTCCCGTCCCTTTTTCAATGAGGATGATTCCAATTCGAGATGATTCCTATCCAAATGTCATTCTAAGCTGACAAATGATGGATTATATGTCTGCAATAATCCGCAAAAATCGTGTTTTCCTTCTGTTTAGTGCTCAGTGCTCACCGAGTTTTCGAACAAACGCAATTAAATTAGTTTTGCATCGTCAGACAGCCCAAAAAAGCTCATCAGCTTACCGTCCACAAAATGTTGCTCTAGGAATAATAGCGTTGTCTAGACTGACTAGACGATACTATGGTTTTCGATGGCTAACGCACTTTTTACTAATTTTTAGGCAAAACATTTGAAAATTGAATTCCATGGCTGAACTCTGGAATTCCTCTTGCAAAACAAGAAAAGCATATTAGTCTGCCCACATAAAGAAAAAAAAGTATCAGAAAAGAGAAATCGCCCAGTCCCGTATCCGGGTGATCGTATCGATTACTGATTTGGGACGATTATTGGTGATCTATCTTTAAGCGGCTTCTAACGTTTTTGCCATCGGAAATATTCAAAACGCAAATGTTCATAAAAGCCAGAGATTATAGCAGAGCTGGGCAGTGGCATGTGGCGCACAATCACCCATGCGTGATTACGGGTTCGGATCCCTTAAAGATTTCGCTTAGGCCAACTAAGCCCTCCGTCCCTCCTGGATCGGTAAATTGGTATCAGACTCGTCTGGCAGGAGAAAAATCACTGTTTTGTACATCGATTGGCCACGGCAATCATCACGTTAGTACGATCCTGAATGGAAGTCGAATGCGGGGTGCATCCCACACACGGGATTGCATGGTACTTTATCCTCATGGTATCAGTAATAGTAGCCTGCACACTATCTCATACTTTTCCTCTAGCTCCTGCTGAAATGTAGATTTATCGCTCCGCTGTCGATGAATCCGCTGACAGCTGAACTTTGTAGTTTCCAGATATTTTCCTTCGAGCTACCCATTGAGCGTCGTAATTGCATCGCATCTGCTTCGATATCATTGATATCTTTGATAACACATTGAGAGGTGTGCTCAGTTTCCGATCCGCCCCCAGGGCGTGCGGATTCCTAGCTTGTTATCTCGCCATCTGTCATGCCGTTCGGGGCTCGCAACAGCTACATGTCGTCTCTAAGAAGAGTTTGTTGTCAAAGCACACAATCCCATGCCCACTCCGATGCGTAACCATTTGGATAGTTTTGTCAGCCATTTTTCCAAATGCGCAAGTAGGCTCACGTTCTCCTCCATCTTCACGCTGGTTCGAGTTTGCTCAAGACAACCGAAATAAGCATGAGCTCAGCGTTTTCATGCGAAAATTCGGTCTATGCGTAAGGATTCTCAAAGGGTTAGCTGTATAGTGGGTCCAGCCTCGAGGGCGAACTTTCAGGTCTGTCTGAGTTAGGCGAAAACTGGCCAGCGATGAGCGCCTAGGTTTGCCAGCCCCGCCTCCATTTTGTCACTCGTCCAGCGAGTCCAGGGCATTGAAGATGCTCTTGTTTGATTCTTATCCCGTCTGTATAGACCTACAGTACAATGATCTGCATTGTTGAATGAAGCGTTTAGCGTGGAAACGTATATAGAGAACTACAAAACTTGGTGTCAAAACAGACGAAAAATTTCGATTTCCAGCTCAAGGGCGTAGTGTTTCTCTGGCGATCCGACCACCCTACTTCGAAAGAAAGCTCTAAAGAGAGGGACGAGACACTTTCAAACGTCAAATATGAATCAGTTACAGAGAGTTTCTCTATATTCCGTCAATACTAATCCGCTTTTGTCTGACCTGACCACAACACTGTTTATTGCGTTCCGATGGTACTGCTAACGAGTCCCGGCAAAGTACTTCCTCCTTTCTGGACTTCTTACTCATGACTAACCATCCTTTTGCTCCCCTTCTTACCTTTACTTTCCTCCCAGACGCTTCGCATTGGAATTACTGTCATTTTTCGTCGGTACTCATTCTGTTCTTCCTCGTAGACAGACGAGGATGTCTCGACTTCTCACTTCTCACTGGTAATATCAATTTCACACAAATGGGTCCTATGCACGACATTTTCTTATTGAGAGTCATTAAATGAACGGCAAAGAAGCTGGAGCGCACTAAAATCGCAGCCGTTCATCACGCAATGGCTAAGTTCTAAAACAACCTGTAGAAACAACCGTCTGTCTGAGGGAACGCATCATCATCTGTAGGGCAGTCAAATGTTCAAAATTAGTTCAAAATTGTGTAAGGTAAGGTCCAACTGTTAGTTTAAAAGGAATTGATCTGCCTTATTCAGAAGATTCCCCATTCTCGCACGAGGCCTAGTTAGATGCATTCAAAAGCGTATGTACGGCGACCGTTTACTTCCCTTCAGAACTCTGAACCTTATCTATAAGCCTGAAGAAGCGACAATTTTGTGTTCAGTTGAAAATAACCGATTTGGTCATGTGCATCTCTAACTTTTCAATTTTATTACGATCATCTGCCAAAAGTTCAATGTACTTTAACAGTCGAATTTACACGGTTGAGAGAAAAACTTCAGCTCTTTTGAGAGTGCTTTCTGGCACACAATGAATAAGGGCTAATGGCTCCCGTGATGGGTTGCTTGGATCTCGACGGAGAGCAATTCCAATACTGGAATGCTTCACAGTCTCCTGAAATGTTGCGAATTTCTGTCGTAATTTTTACCCAAAGGTATCACCCAGGGAAGGCTGGTAGCATGTAAAGCTCGGGATGAGGTTTGGATTTAAGTTTAGTCATTATTCGAAGGAAAGGGTCGCGAATGGGGGATTTTATGTCTTTTATGATGTACCGTTATTTTGTGGAAGTTTCAGTGTTCAATAGATACAGCAGCACAGGGAGGAGGTGAAAGGGAGGGGATTGCGGGAAAGAGGTGCTGAATTTCAGGAACTCATCAGGCCTTCGTAGGCTGCATCATTTTGAACTCATTCTTCGCTATGATAACCGTGATTTCTATTCGATTATCTTCTTTCTCTTCTATATTGGGTAAAGTATACGATTTCTTCAAGATCGAGCTATCCGGAACCGATTCCATTGAAATATGGTCGACGCATGAGTAAAGGGCAATGTATTGGGTTGTAACATAAGTTCGTAGAGTTTTGTGTTAGGGTCATTTTACAACGATTCGCTTTGTTTTTTGGCGAAGTGTATATATTCATTCGAAAGAGCTCTTTCTCCTCTATAAAATGGTTTTACTCGTTTTCTTGAGTAATCTAGTTGTACGTCTTTTTTTCTGGCTCAGAATTGGAATATCCAGGAGGAGAAAATCAGCATTTTCGACATCTGCTTCTCATCGAAGTCAATAAGCAGCCGAAGCCGCTCGGGACATATGCAGTGTGTAAGAGGAAGGTGTCTTAGGTGTGCCTCTGGGTGGCCCCAGGAGAGACACCGAAGCCGAGAGTCAAGCAAGACCTTCACTCAAAATAGGTCATGATTTGCGTTTGGTGAGACTGGAAAGGCACGGTGCACTGGGAAATGCTACTGTCAACAAGGAGGTCTACATTGCCCAGCTAAACCGTGTTAGTGTGGCTATTCGGCTGAAAAGACCCGATAGACAAGGTGAAGTCATCTTGCTTCACGACAACGCCAGGCCCCATAATGCCCAAGTCGTCAAAACAGCACTCCAAAAGCTTGAATGAGAGGTTCTTCAGCATCCACCGTACTCTCCGGATCTTGCACCTACCGACTACCACCTTTCCGCTCTCTGCCAAACCAAATGAGGAGTGTTACCTTCGATGGCGAAGAGGTTCTTGAAAACTGGCTCAACAACTTCTTCGACACCAAACCGTCCGATTTTTGGCGAAACAGCATCAGCAAATTGGTCGAGAGATTGGAGGAGGTCGCAAACAGTAACAGGAAGATACATCATTGATTAAATTATTATTATAATTATTGTTTTTTGGTAAAATAAATCTCTGTGAAAAAACTCTACGAACTTATGTTACAACCCAATAGTTTGGTCAAAGTCGTCCCTTGAGCATTCCTCCTTCCGAACGTTTTTATTAGAGTTATCTTCTATTTTCAGCTGCCCTTAAGGTGCAACAACATTACATCAGAATAGTAGATTAGTTCAATTTTCTACTCATACAAACATTCTGACTTATTTATCACTATTGGAAAATGAACGTCGTATTTCAGTAAAATCAGAGTAATGTACCGCGCACTGTACTGCCAAAACGAATATCAAGCTATTGGCTGCTTTCATGGTCCGCCGGCCAGCTGCCGGCGCGCCGGTGGACTATGACTGACGTAAAACGAATCAATTCGTATGTAAGAAATCTAGGTCTGTTGCATCTTATTTCACGGTCTGATTTGTTCTGACTGTGAAATGGAAGGGACTTAGTTTCCTCACATACGAACTAAGTCGTTTTACGTGAGTCCGGCCGGCGGACTATGAAAGCAGCCATTGAAGCAAATCGGATCAAAGGAGACTTATCGGGTTCAGAGTTTATCACTAACATTGCACTACAGAAGAATGTCGGAACATGAATCTGTCGTTTCCGTTTCCGAACAGGCCCAGAGACGCCCAGAGAAGACGTCGAAGGTGGCACGCAGGTAGGAGCGTGGGGTCCGAGGCTTTCTGCGATGCCCTTCCGAGACGTTCCAAGTCCCTAACTGGTTCAGTGCGTCCTTTTTTCTCCAATAAAGACCATCATGAAAAATCTATGGGATTTAGGTTAGAGGTGCTCGCTGGGCAGGAAAGACTATGTATTCGGGACTTTCCTTCTGCAAATAGCCTGGACATTTTCTAACCTGAGGCCAGAGTCTTTGTTCTAGTGAAATGTACAGTCTGAGCGTCAGCGTCCTCTTGTCTTGTCCTCCTCGTCCTATCTTTCTTGTGTGATGGTGAGGTTCATTACCATCTTTCTTGACGTCTTTCTGGATGTAACAGTAGGCTTCCTAACCTACTCTAAGCTTTCCGACACGTCTAGTGATCGCACGTACCAGCTCATTGATACGTTGAGTTGTTTGGATATGTCGCGAGCCAGAAGTCCTTGGAGATGCAGAACAATGATAGGTTCACGGTATGATGCCTTTCATTATTCTTGAATTTGTCAAATTTAGTATTTCTGGAAGGAGATGATTTGGTCTACCTAGCTTAACACAAAAAACTGATTGAAATGGTATAACTCCAGAAATAAGGGATACGCGCAGTAGCATGCACTGTCGTCATTATTTGGTACACCCTATATATGTAGTACCAATGAGCATGCGATAAAATTCGCTTCCCCAAAGCTTTACTGGATAAGCCAACTCTTTCGCGTGTTCCCAAGTACTATATGTTCTTGTGGTCGATCCTATTCCTATTCCAGCCACGTATGTTTTTCGGCCATTCAGATCGACTTATAGGGTTTAAATCCGTCTCGGAGCAGAAACAAACCCAGCTTCATAGTAGTCGTACTCGATCTAGTTTACAGGCCGATTCTGGAAACTCAGGCACCCTATAAAAGCGACTCACATAAAGCTGCTCAGCTCAGTGGCTCTCCCTGAAAGTTGTCCCCTTTAAAAATCTGTCTTGGAGTTATGACCCGTTCCTATGTAGAACTCCAAAAAAAGTGGTACCACTCCGTGTCGAAACCAAACCACTTTCGGAACAATGTTGTTTCCCAGTTTTCTCCTCCGCTGGCCAACATCTACTGAATCTGATGTTTTTCCCGGAATTAATGTTTTCTTCGTATCCACTCAAGTGTATTGAAGCAAGATTGGCTGACAAGAATGGCATGTCCCATAATGGCCATTCGATTTAGAGAATCTCTCAGTTTCTTTCTGTGATCTTGTCACATCCTTAGGTCTGGGAACTTCCACCAGTGAGAAGAACTCGAAGTCCGTAAGTACATTTCTTTAAAGAAGAAATTCTCTCACCCAAGGCTTCTTCTTGATGACCAAACAACAGGCTTAAGGGTGGGAAGGTTCTCGGAGTTGTTTCTCTCGGCATTTGATCTCGTCTTTCCTTATGAGAATCTTTGTTATTTCATCGAAGACAATGTTCTTTCAAGAAACATCCTTCCTTCGATTCGAAGATTCCTTCGATTCGAAGATCCCTTTTTAGAAAGTCTCCCGTAGACATTTCTTCAGTAGATTAGAGCTGAAGTAATGTGGTGTCGATAGTGCATTGGCTAAGTGTAGTTTTTGATGAAAACAAGCAAGAGTTCGAGTCGCGTTCAAGTACTGGCTTTTTCTTTTCAATTCACTGCCTCAGTGTTAGTGAACCCCAACTAAAGACCCTTTCACTCTGTTCTTGTCGCCTTCCTGGGTTTCACGAGGTTCTTTGCCTTTCTTATGCCCGACTTCGAGATTTGCTTGACCAATGGGGCAAAATTCAATGAATTTGAAGGAGAGTTGCATCCAAAAGGTGTTCCTGTAAGTTCTCCAATAAGCAAGGAAGAGTAACCGGGTGTGCCATGCACGGGTAGGGCCTTTACCTAGGGAACCCATGGAGGTTTCCAAAAAGCCCCGGGAGGGATGTGGTGAAGTTCTCGGTGGATCCCTTCCGCACGTCCCAACAGTCGGAGGTGCTGCAACTGCAATTGGTACCACTTGTCGTTAGATAGTCGTTTACCGTATTCGACTATGAAAAAAACATTTAAGTAGTACATCGAACGAACTCGGAAAGTCATTGTAGGGCTAATTGCACTGTCGGTTACCGCGACTATCTCGCGAAACGGTATGCTTGACCTGCCTGCTTAGGTGGCTGTTTGCATGCTACCCTTTATCTTCATACTCTTCGCATCGTGCTGCTCTGACTGACCGACTACTTATGTAGTTGACAGTATCCTAACATTTCCTGAACCAGGAGGACATCGAGCTAATGGCGACTTATTGCATTCCTCGTATTGACCCCCCGGGATGCATTGTGTAGACCTTACCGTTGTGTTCTATGGGCCACAACGTTCGCATTTGGCTAACGAAATATACCTTTTAGACCTTTCTGGTAGTCAATTTTTTTGAAGTGACAAGCACTTCAATAAATTGCTCTGTTATGTCTCATGTATATACAACCCTGCCCTTATATCGAAATAAGTGCATGTTTTTGATTGCTCCCATTTGTTTACAGCTGTTTTTAATGCAATTCGCAGAAAATAGGTATTACTAGGTTGTTTTGACTTGATGTTTTGTTAACTGCTATTAATTCGCCGCAGTACGCGATCCGAAAGTCTCACAAAGTTGGCGATTTGTGGACACACTTCAAGTTTTGTCCACAAATCGCCAACCTTGTGAGATTACTAGGTTGCTTTCATTTAGAAATTGGCAAAAATTTCGACATTGAACGGAACACAGACCTGGACCATTTTTCGAATTTAAAAGAATCAAACTCAAGTATATATAAATGCCCACAACTTTATAGTGCTTATTACCAGTACTAGCTTAAGGATCATCACGTTGTACATATGAGTGCTGAAAGCCATTGAGTGTTAGTTAGAGTCCCTTGGATAGCTCTAGTGTAATGGACGATCGCTGTGTTCGTAGGGCGTAGGTTCAGGCTCGAAACCTGGACAAGTCAAGCGTTTTGCAACATCGTGACACCCTGATGCAGGGCAGTATGCAATGCTTTTGCTCTCTATCGAAATAAGGATTGACAAGAGCAGAAATATCCCTCTCGAAACCAAACGAAGTGCTATAAAATAAAAAATATATTAAAAACTGAAAAAAAATAAAATTTGAAAATTCGATTCAAAGGTGGTGGTTTTGAAGTACAGCGCATGTAAGCGTTCAAAAGCGTTCATGAAAGCTAGAGAAATAAATATCGACTTTAACCAAAGTCTCGTCCTGTTGAGTACCATATTCAACTTCGATTTCGCCTTTCCATGTTTTTTGGATGATTGTTTCACGGTCGCCTTGAACAAATTTGTTCCCAGTTTCTCGGTTTTGAAGCAAATTAAGCTCTAATTGGCTCAAACAAACTAGAACTGAACTCAGAATTTATCCGTGACTGGGCTCGTTGTAACGGCAGCAATATTATAACTGTACAGCAACTGAGTAAGGTTATTGCCCACTTGAAAAAGTTTCAGTTTTTTCTTTTCTCTTTGATGCTGCTTCGCTGTTTTAAGAGCGAGGCAGCATCAGAGAGAAATGAAAAAATTGAAACTTTGTCACGCTTTCCCTGAGCGGATTTGATGGCAAAGAATTTCCTTGGAAAAGTTCATATCTTCCCCTACATGGTATTAGCAAATGTAATCAATTCCCTGAGCGCAAGAATTGACATCATTGCTTTTTTACCCGATCATGATGTGTCTATAGGAGTGTGGCCCTGCCCAGACTGACGTTAAATTGGTCTTAAAGGAAGCCTGTCAAAGCGTTATTTGTAATGATATATTCACGGTGTCGTAAAAGTTTCATTCTGAAAGAGCGGGTAGTCAAAAATGTTCGACAACACCTACATGGCCTTTCAAATGAGAGTTCTTGTGGTAATAAAAATGAGTGCCCGTAAGCGGCTTTCACACAATTTGTCTCAAACGTTTGTAGGTTCGTGATTTTGGAGAGTTGTGCCCTATGGCACGGTTTTTCCGCGTGCGACGAAAGGCTTGGCTGAAAGGTAAACACTTTTAGCTACTCAATTTCCCGTGATTTCAGCTCCACCCCAAAAATGTTCTGATCTGTAAATCCTTCTATTTGAAGCCACAACACATTCTTACACTGCGCTACATCCCCTCCTCACGGACTATTTTATTGTTCCTCATTTCCTTTCCGATGGCCTCAAATAAATGTAATGTTGGGATTAAAATCCAACCGCTTCAAAAGGCAGCTCCCTTCACCGAATAGCGAGAATTACGTCAAGGGAGACGAATTTGGTCATTTCTTTCATAGGCAGACACCCGATCAGATCCGGTAACTCTACTTTGCTTCCATAGGAAGAGGGTGTTGATCAATTCCTTCTGCTGGTTTCACATGAAAATAATTCTCAGATTTTCGTGACGGAGAAACCCGTTCCCTGGACTCCTCCCCTACAAAATCGTGAAAATTAGCTTTGGGAAAAGGAGTAGGAGAAATCAGGCAGTACACGCAAATATAAAAGCCATTCTAGAATGCTCGTCAAGTAAGTGCATACATAATGCGGCCATAAAATGTCATAAAACCATTCAGGCTAGATTCCTACAGACCATTTCTGGTGCATAGGCGTTATTCGGGATAATTTCCCTTAACAAGATTATTCCGTCATCGGATAAAATGATTTTCTCATAGAGGTGGTTGATTAATGCCATTTAAAGGCAAACACGGAAGCTGTGTCCAGTGATTGTCAGGGAGGCAAATCCAGAAAACGTTCATGTTGATGCATCCCTCTTCGAAACGAATTCTATCAAAATAATTTTTTCCCTTGTTTGTTTCCCAGAAGTTCATTGGTGATGGGCAAGGTCGCGTACTTTGTGAGAAGTCATGCAGAAAAGAAAAACTTCTTCGTTATTCCGGGATGAGCCCACACATGTTTTGGGATAAGCCCACGCATTCGACCGCCATCTAAAGTCGTAACAGTGTCTGAGGGCGTTTTTTGTCTATGTAATCACCGTCGGCCCTAGCCAAATTACGGGTTTTTGTTTTTTGCTCTTGCAAGATTAGCCTGGAGACACTTAAGGTGCCAGCCAAGAAGCCCTAAAGGGATTAGGGTCCCGATTGGCGGTTGTCATGGCCGAGTTTCGATCCGGCTTTGAATATCAAACCGTCTTTTTGTGGCTGCAACAACTTCTACTCTCTCGATCTCACATATTACTATCAAAACTCTTAAAGTTGAGGTTGAGAAAACCTGTTCGTTGTAGTACGTAGACTTATTCCCGTCCCTTATTCAATGTTTATCTATTTATTTGTTTATCAAAATAATGATCGGGCAGTAGGTGAAGTATAACAAGCGCAGAATTTCAACAGGTCATGATATGGACATTCGAATATTCCACTATGTACAGGAATGAGGTGATTTTTACGAACGAACAAAATGACAACAATCCAGACCTGGCACTTTTGGCAGTATGGAATGATTCCTTGATGTAATTGTTAATCCTTATTCATTCATTAAAATTTCTATTTAACTTTTTACTTCTCCCTCATATTAGATAAGGATAAAGGATAAAGTTTTTGGCGTTAATCAATCCCGTCTGAGGGATGCGCCCCCGCACTCGACTTCCATTCAGAGTCGCAGTGGCGTAATGAGTGCGTATGTGGCCTATACAATGACTTGCGGTGGCCAGACGATGTACAAGTCAGTGCTTTTATCCTCCCAGACGAAGCTGGTAGCAATTCACCGACCCCGGAGGGATGGAAGGCTTCGTTGGCCTAGGCGGGCATCGATCCGGGATTCGAACCCCTGACCGTGCAAGTGATTTAGTGCGCCACTTGCCACTACACCACCTCCGCCCCTCTCTCTCATGTTAATGCACTAAAATGTGACTTGGGAGTAAGAAAAAAATAGTTACATATTTTTAGCAGAAATTAGCATGCGTGTTTCTGAGTCAGGCACTAATTATGCAGCGAAAATTACAGTAATATAAAAAATAGAAAAATAGAAGGTCTAGTTAAGAGCGGATAAAGAGCTACAGCAAAAAATGGGGCGGGGCCAGAAACTCAAATCACTCATAAGCAGGTTAAAATAAAAAAAGTATAGCGCTTAACCTATAGTCTGTACTGATTGATGTAAAAAGAGTATAATGCGTAGAGGTGTCATGTGTAGTAAAGCTTTCTGATTTGGTGACGTTTGTACTACTCTATTGTACTACGAAGTGAATGAGCTGAGACTAAATCAGTTTTGAACGTTTCTTGCACTCTACTGGAGAGCACTGGTCCTTATTAAGAGCCTAAGATTTTTCTCGTCTGAAGACTGATTTCCTTATAGAGGGCAAAAGTAGGAGGCATAGAATGATTTTCCTACTGGATTTACTCATTTATCCTTAATCATTGCTTGAGCTCTGTGGCCAAAGCACAGGCTGGAGCGACCTCGTAGACCAGGCCGGCAGGTTTTGTGCAGTACTCTTTGACCTCGTCTTCTTTTTCTTGGTGAAGGCTTCGGAAAGTTGACGAAAATATTTGTTGGCGGCGTGATTTCCTCTGAAATATTGAACGCCTCGAGTTTTCTAAGTATATTTCGGTTTTCTTTGGTACAGTCTACAAATATTTTTCGTAAAAGCTACGGTTGTGGCTATGGCCAGAACCACTCCAGAGCAGGGCCCATTTTTCAGAGAGAAGCTCCCCATACTCTTCATAAAGGGTCTCCTAGAGGGCAACAAAATTGAATGCTAGGTATCATATAAGGCCTGTTGCCTATGATGGCTTTTTTTCTGCTTCTTTTCATTTCCCCAAAATAAGTTGTAGACGTAGCTGTGCGTCCCCTAATGAATTTCCCAGACGAGGATATGTCATACGTGATCTATTAAACGTGTACAGCTATCACCATAGATAAGTATTTTGTTGGCTTCTTCTAAAAGAATGAAGAGAATCAGCAAATCAGACTAATTAGACTGCATCCCCTTTATGAGACACTTAATTCCTGTCTGATGCCACTGAGAAATCGTTTTTTGCTTATTTAAGGCAAGACGTTTCTTCGAATTATCCTTTCTCCGTAAATCTTATTATGACTATCCATCTGATGGAATTCACTTTGTTAACTTGGAATCAAACGTCATTCACGAGAAGGCGACATAAATCGTTTACCATCCCTTTCGGAAAAAGCCAAAAAGAGCTGAGAAAGTTCATGCACTTAGAGCCAGCGTCTAAAAAACACAACAAAAACATTCGGGAGGCTTTACATGTCATCAGAAACTTTTTTGAAGGAGGATGGCTTGTCCCCGCAAAAATGAACGAACTATCTATGATCTTTTCCTCATCGGTATACGCCATGCCTCCGATTTTCATTCAGAATCGTAATGGCAATTGTTTGCGGGGTCGATGTCTGTATATTGGAATCTGCCTTCCAATCGGCCAGGTTGGCTCGAACTCATATATCCTGATAAGATTGAAGGCTCAGTTGGTCTGGGTGGAAATCGATATAGGATATGATCATGCATATGGTCTTATTCCATATCATGAATCCATGCACACACATCTGCTTGCATCACAAACTTTTCTATTATCCATTTCTAACTTTTGGAGTCCCACCTAGTGATGTTTGGGTAACGAATATCCGTAGGCCCATGGGATTTCGTTCCCTCTCCAAGGCATTCACAGCGCAAAATCAACTTCTAGAAAAAATGCTCGCTTCACGGAGGTGAAATTCTTCTCGGAGCGAACCTATATAATGAGTGAAAATTCATTAGAAAAATGGTCTTCAGAAGTGGTGAAATCCATTTAATCCGAGGTTTTCATCACGAAAATTGCCCTCGATGCCTCCAAAAAAGGTTTACCGCAAAGGTCTTGTAATGAAGCAGTCTGCTGCTACTTTTCTATCCTACAGTAACCCTGATTAACCAGAAAGAAATCTCTGAATAGAATCGTTCTAGGTGGGATATTGAAACCGTCTTCTTTTACCTTTGGCAAGTACAACCAGCTTCTTGCCTGGGCCGAGTATAAACGTGATTAGAAAAGATTTTCTTATGGCAGCTGATGGGGGCGGAGCAGCAAGACGGCTCTTGACATTTCTCACCCTTTGATTCTCCTTCATCGCAGTATTGGATGACACTATAAGGAACCTGGAGGTTTTATCCTCTTCGTATTCTCCTGCAACTCAAAATGCCGCTCTTCTTTGGAAGTAAGTGATTTACAAAATTTGCTGTCAGTTTCTTTTGACCAAAGGAATTTAGCACACAAGATGTGCCTTATCGTTTTGGGATGTTCCCATGTCATGATATCCTAGATCAATACACTTTTTCTAGTCTAGACCATAAGCGAAGAAGGTTAGGTAGCCCTCAGTGGCACCGTTGACATGGTAGGTACATATCTGCAGTACTGGCTCGGAGCCCTTGCGGCACCTACCTAGGCCAACCAAGCCTTCCATCCACCCGGACTCGCTTGATCGGCACAGATCGGTGGTCTGGGAAGCAGCTTGCCTCGTACCTCACTGCACAGGCTGAATACCCATCCAAACAGTGCTACAATTATGGATGGAAATAAACTGCGTACCTCATAAGATAGCCAACTCCACTCTTAAAGAGAGACGGTTACTTCTACTGATTTCCACACGGAACTAACCCTAATATAAATTTGTTTTTGTCAGGATTCGGGAGGTCAATCAAGTTTCATCCCTGGCTTAGAGCGGAATTTCAGGATTTTCTTGTCGTAACTTATGGATAGCGGGAGCTTACAATTAGTGTCATCTCCTTCACCCTTAATCTCCTTGATGCAAGTAATCTTACGTAGAGTACAACTCGTTTACACTTTATCCTATCTGTACTCTTACTTCTGATATGCTTGCCCCTTATGAGAACCACCTACCACATTAAATTCCTATTTTACAAATTTAATTTCCTTTTTATTGATATCGAGTTAGAGTGCTTAGGTTCTAAATATGTACTTTTGTTGACGAGGATCACTTCACGGGTCGTAATTTCCAAGCTCTCTAGGAAATATCGTCACTCTAGAAAGTGTCACCACCCAGCACAACATGCTCTTTAACTTGGGTAGAGCAGTGAAGGAGTTGGGTAGAGAAGAGTAGAGGCAGCCTTATTCAGTGAAAAGGTACCCTACCACTATCGCTCACCTTGGGGCATGACTCCCACTGTTCAAACTCTCTCTCGGGAACTCATAAAGTGCCATCAAAGCATATCAAAATGGGTAAGCAGAAGGTGTAGAAGGTGCCGGCGTCGAAAGTTATGGCATCAAAATTCTCGGCACCCTCCTGGAACAGCCGCAATCGAAACGAAGCAGTTTTTCTGATAGTTCTATTGGTTCAAAGTGGAATTGGATTTCGTTAATTTTCTTGTTTCTGTTAACTTTATTTCGAAGTTTTTCTTATGATGTATCGGCCTTGAACTTGGGGAGCCCATAGAGAATGTGAGCAGAGTGCGTTTGCTGTAGGTGTAGCATCCTTTTGTTTTTGTTTACTTTGTTTACTTGGAATAGGACTGCGTTTCACTCACTCTTGCTTATTGTGCTTGCTTAATTACATTTTCATCCTTCCCATAGAGCAATTTTATGGCGCATTCAGCGGCTTCGTACTTGTCAATGTCAGGCCTGGCCTCTCGTCTTTACCCAGCGTTTTAATCTTCGGTCTAGTAAGGTGCGAATCTTTCCCGTGACGCTCTTGAAAGTCATGGCGTAAATCAGACTTCGGGGTTTTCCGTAAACAGCCCGGCTCTTTTTTGGTACCAAAAATCATAATGATTTATTAGAACAGGCCATGAACATGATTGCAACTTTCCCTTTGCAATTAACCGCAAAATTTGGAGCGAACGATTTCCGTCTAGTCATAGCTCCCTTTTGAAAGAAATGGCAAGAGTTGAATTGAATAATTTCATCTTTTTATCATTTTGCCCGAGTTACAGTAAACCATTCTGAACCTTCCTCCCATGGGAGAATAAGTACTGAAATGTGCCCAGAATGATTTTTACATTGACAAGATTATAGTCAAATGTCATGGCTATTGCGATGAATCCATTATGTGCATCATGCCTAGTCATATCGAAGACAACAACCGAGTTATTGATTGTTTATTTATACATTTCATACGGGTACATGTAGGTGCTGTTCCAGGCACCCAGTGGGATGCCCTGAGATTCAGAGGGGTGCGAAAGGATGAATGTTAGCGGAAGTAATCAATTAGTAGTGCATCCACGCATTTGACTTCTATATGGAATCGTTAAGGCTTTTGACTGATTACGTGCCCTACACAATGACTTATGGGGGCAGCCGATGTTTGACGTAGTCTTTATGTCCTCAAGGACGAGTCTTGTGTCACTCAAAGAGGGGTTGTCTACTTGGGATTAGATCTCCAGGACGTTCTTGTGCCAGCGCCCCACTTGACACTATCCCACCTCAGTCACCCACAACATGTGTGGAGTCCAAGGAGGAAGCCCGATTCAACATGGGAGCCGAGCTCTGAATTTGAGGAGACGAGTTCCTGGAGTTTTTTTCCTATTTCCCACTACATATAGGTAAAAATAAGTAGATAGCAGTATTTCTGCGTTGCTCTATAGGTGGATCGCAATTAAAGCTCGAAGTATTCCGCTCTCTGGGAGGTCAGATTCAACAGAAGTCTATCATCCTGAGAAGCCAATCGGTTGCTCGTAAAAGGACCTGCCACTGAAGTTTTTCCTTGAAATCCTCAGAGAACTATTGAGTACGGGCACATTTTCGTAAAGAACTAGAGGACCAGGGCTTATTCCCACTGGGACGTACATGAACGCCCATTAAAACCATAGTCGATAAAATCGTCGCTCTTGAATATGACTTTGCCCTTTTTGGGAGCCCGTTTTTCTAAGTGGGTACAACAAATAGGCGGTCCGAACCATCTCATTGAATGCTATCTTTAGTGTTTCTGCTGCTGCTGCTCGACTTCTTTTCATTTTCACCAGTAGATCGTTTCTCGGGCATCGTACGTATACACTTCAGAAGTCGTCATCGACGCTATCATAGTCGCCATCTTCATAGCCTCTTCTCTGGGAAGGCTTTACGGACCTCCATTGATGCAGCTTCCTAATTGTTCAACACTGTTTTTCACCTTGTTAATGGAGAAACCTGAGAGTTAAATCAATTATTTGCCGAAAAGTGGGAACATTACCTTTTTGACGAGCATGAAAAAGAGGAAATGCTTGGGAATGACAAATTATTCGGGGAGGTATGACGAGAGCTCTTTTGTTAACTCATTTTGGAGTATTAGAAACTATAGTCTGTTGTTGCCAGAGAACAGGAACTCGTGAGCATGGCGTATTCCAATAACGTCTGAAAAGTAACCATCATCATCACAATTCCTTCCATCATTCAGAGTAGTAAGTGGGGTAAGAAAAGTTCGGGTAGGGTAAAGTGTGACTAGACTATTTGCCAGAAATAGGCAATTTATCGGATGCCCACGTGGAAGGTCCTTAGCAGTGCCCGGACTTGCCCAATCACAGTTCATAGCCGCCCTCCTAATGCCATCCCATCTCGCAGCGGATGGGTGCTTAGCATCTTCGAACTGCCCATTTCTACCATCCTCCCAAATCCATTGCTATACCGTACGGATCATGGCTATTACATCTCTGTTTCGGAGCATCAGGGTGAAAAGGCCCAAGCGATATTTTTGCATCCAGTACATTTGAATGATCAGCAACAAATGTCTTACCTCAAGAGTATTCACAAAAAAACTTCCGATTTTTACCCCATCAGTGGTAATGTAACATTTGTAACATAGTAACTTTTTTTTACGACTTCCACTTTTAGCGTGCACCTCAAATGTCGAACCCACATATAGGCGTTGATTAAACAGATTAAACTCAATTCTTAAGAATCTAACCTTCCTCGTACGTTAATCTATTAAGCTATATACTTGTATAGTTATTATCTCATGCACTTCTATTACATTAATACTCTCTTGCCCTGTTGAGAATCAGAGGTGTGCCGATCCACTGTCATGACTATGCTTGCAAACTGGGCGTTTTTATCTTATGGATATGAAAAATTGAAATAAAAAAACTTCTCCAGATAAATATAGCAAAAACCCTCTAAATTGTATCCATCTTTTTTGAACTGCACTTTGTTTGGAGTTTTTCCTCTGTTTGCTTCTGCCTGGACCTCGAACTATGTAGTTGGCACTCTTTGAATTCAACAGATTTTTCAAATGTCTTTTGAATTTACCAGATTTTTTTTATTTATTTACCAGACCAAAATTCCAAAGAGATCCGGTAACTGAAGCTCAGCCTAATTTCTGCTCCCTCCTCCATCCCTCTCCCAAGCTTTGATCTGTGTCGGGACCCATGTACAAGAATTCTATACATACATCATCCATAACTAGTTCTGTATGTCAAGTAATCTCATTTTTCCCGAATCTGATTCCGTATATACTTGACATACGGGGATTTTTGTTTTGAATTTCTTCGCTGCTCCAAAATGAGTCAAAAGAATGGCGTGCCACATTGGGGACTCGTCATCAATAGACGCTTTGGTTTAATTTTCAACTCACATTTTCCTCTTTGCCCTTTTAGCGCTATTCATAAAACGTCGTTCGGAGTCAAATGAATACCATAGCAAGGAGTTTTTATGGGCTCGAGCTCTCTTTCTGGGATTTACGGTTGATTACTTTTTTTGTAAACATTCTATATTGGCAAGGAGTGATGTCGACGAAAGAAGCTGTCCAAGTGGAAATATTGAAGTATGGCCTATGAATCACTAAATGGTCTATGATATCTGAGCGCTCGTCTCCTTTTGAATTATTTCAAGTCTTCCCATGGACTACGTGAAAGTGTTCTTTGGTCATCCATTTTTTCCTCCTGAGCACCCATGACATGTTCGGGCGACTGAAGCACTTTACTCCTACGTATTACCTTCGGGTGCCCTGTCGCACAGAAAAAAATCTTCATCAAAAATTCATTGAGGACATTTTTCAAAGAAACCCACCTGCAAAACTGACTTGTAAACAGTAAATAATGCCTTGTGAAGATGTTATAGGCGATTTTCGACTGATGTTCTCCGGGAATCTTACGACTTCCATATGCCTGTTTTGAATAACATAACTTTGTTCCCAGGTTTGCAACTGCAAAAAGCCAATTAGCTGGGCTCAGGCAGTCAGTGTTGCTAAACACTTGAAGTCGAGTAAGTTCATTAGGATGCGCAGCGTATAATGCCATTCAACCGCTGCGACGTAATCGACTGCCACTGAGATCCGTATAGACTTCTAATGTCGACCCACGCACAGCTCTGGTTACTTAAGAGGTGGGGCGGGAGGGAGTCCTATGCATAAGTAGTTGTGCAGTGAAGCCGGTGTTGTTTTTCGGATAATTACCTCGTCAAGAAAATAAGCTCCAAAGTGGGATGGCTTAGGTCGTGTAGTTGGTGAACGCGAGCATTCAGTTTCCCAGTCATTCAATCGATCGAAATCTATACTTTTCACATCGGCTGCGATAAAAACGGTGGTAAATTTTCGGCTGAACCTTTTCCGAAGCCAAAAAAAAATTCAAACAGAACTAACAATTAGATGTCTGATTATATGATATTACATTATATTATACTGTATCACATTACATAGTGCTCTATACATCTACATAATCAATTGCAATTATGCAGAGGTCTCCTGAACAACTTTGGAGGAACCTTTCTTTTTTCCTTTCTTTTGTTTCTTTTGCTGAAGCTGGATTTGCTTTATAATATTTTGTGATTTTATTAAGTTGGACCATTATAATGTCGACTCTACTGGAACGCTTCAGATTCCTGAAGAACCTCATCGCTGATCGTATAAATGCTCAATAACTGTAGAACAATCAAGATTTCTCGAATTTTCAATGGCTACCCCGTTTCGACAGATCATAATAGTTCTGCTTCGGCAAATGCCTTCGAAAAAGGCAGTCCATTCCAGTAATTTAATAGAAATTAGTTCTTTGCAAACCTGAAACTCGAGACTCAATCGAAGCTATAGTTCTTTTTTCTTGAAATTGCTCGCTTTGTTCATCGTCTCATTCCAATGCGTTCTTCAGTTAGCCGCTACATACCAATTCTATGTGAATACTATTTTTGGTGACTGGTCGATTCTAAGGCTGTAGAAATATGCGCATTACGCACAGGACCCCGAAAACGAGGTTCAGTGGCCATCAGTTCAGTGGGGGAGGTTGAAACCATCAGTGGCCTGGTCCTTGCCGAGTGCACGGTTCTGCAACAGATACATTTCAAGCACTTTATATAAGATGTTCTCGTGATTCTCCTAATCTGTAGGCGACCCACTCCATCTCGGTTGTTTGTTTGGTACGGCTTCGCCTGGTTCAATAAAACCTCCGGTTTGTAGCGGTTTTTTTATGTATGTATAAGCCAAATACGTATCCATATAATGCCCTACGATATGGTCCACCAAAGGCAAGTCAAACACATGGCTCATCTTCGAATGAAAGATCTTAATAGGGAAGGCAATGCTCGACCGATAAAACCTTCCTTTCCCCGGGTTGGGTAAATGACGCCAGAATCTTTCGAAAGGATACAAGCACTGGTCGTACATTGGCTGGCCACCGTAAGTCATCGCATACGCATGTCTTCGCGATTCTAAATGGAAGTCAAGTTCATGTACCACTCGGAATCGATCAACACCAAAAGGTTTCATGCTTCATAATATTTTCACTAAATATCCCAGGGAAGGGAAATCACTTGCCTACCACTAAATGCTTTCACATTCCCTTGATTGTACCCAGACGATGTTGTTATTGTTACTAACACATATGTAAGTAGATATATTTGTTTACGTAAATTGAAACTCGTTAGAACTCATTAGCTTGAATGTTTACCGAGGCCCATAGCAAAGTACGTCCGCCCACTGATGTTTTAATACCATGTTCCGATGTTTATAGTGGTAACCAGTGGAAGGTTAAAAAGATTTCATAGTCGTTTGTTATCCTGGTTATTTCTCTAAGTAATTGACTGTTTTTGGCAAAAAATTTTTTTGGTACAACTCACATCTCGTAGAGCAGAAAACGGTCACTTTTATCGTTTTGTTCCACTATTTTTGAATTAATCGGTAGCTTTTTCATGTCTTTCTGAAAACCTGAGCATTACTAAGGTTCACAGTTATAATTACTTTAGCACCTCATTACCTTCGGTTTTTTGAAGTCAGAATGGGAATGAACTCCTGCCTTCAGAGCTGGAATGGAGAACCTGCTTCGCTAGTACTTGGGTAATAGTGATACATACGTATATCATGCTGTTCTAGAGTATTTCCGGTTGATAGGGATTTGCAAGTCGGTGAAATTTGCAGACTATTTTCTTGGGGCACCCAAATGTGCTGTGGGTATGGCATTTCTCCTTTGCAGACTTTTTTCCTGGAACTCGTTACCGTGTTAGCAAAACACTAAGGGCAATGAGGTTTTTCACAAGGTACACCTGAGCAAGGAGCAACTCAGCTAAGCATCTCAAAAACTCAGTCAACAATGCCCGGTCTTTCGGCGCTGTTTATTCTCTTGGCGCTTTTATTCAGCCATAGGACATTGTACATCAAGATAGCTCTACCCGATCAGTGCGCCAGTCATACTTCCTCCAGCTATGTAACGCCGCCTACCACGGGAACCCCGCCCATCTGGGAAAATTGACTGAGTATCCATTGGTTTTGTACATTTCATTGATGCTACTTCGTTTTTTTTTGAAATATTTCACCTAACCATCTAACTGACTCATTAAAAGATGCTAGCTGCACCTCACAATTGATTTATATCAATCGTTGAACTGATTTCTGATCCGACATCAAAAACCCAAAGTAGTGAAAATTGAGCCCAAGGAGTGAGCTCATGGGTATGGACCAAAGACTAAGTTTTCCTGAGCCTTTTTCATAGAGTAGCATAAAGTTACATCACTTTCTGCTCAAGTTGACATTCAACATGAAATGCTGCACTTTACTAATGAATTGAGTGAAATCCGACGACTTGTCTTTTCCGATCCCACCCTACAGTATTCTCTGACCCTTTTAATTCCTTTCCCAACTCAACAAAGAGTTCTATGTCTCATGGATGCCGCTCGAGGAAGATTTAGAGTTTTTCGTTGTTTGAAGTCTATCACGTCAATCATATTAACTTGCCAGTCAAGTTTAACTTTGAATGAAATTCCTTGCCGACAAGATTTTAGAATTATGAGAAAAATCCCGAGAAATCTGATTGTTATCGGATCGCAGGGATGGAGTTGAAACTGCGTTTTCTCTTCCCCGAAGGGTCCCTGGAATGTCAAAAAACCTGGAAAAAATGAGTCTTCTTTGTGAAGAGCGAGACTATACTTCTTTCCATGGATTTCAGATCGCGTCTGATAGAAAATACTTTATGAGTTGATTTTATGCCCGGCAATGGTTATCGTATCTTCAGGACTAATTTTTCAATTGCTACGAACATTCAACTTTGAAAGGAATTCCAGTTTTTAAAAAATACGATCCCCGTGAACATAATTATTTTACAAGGGATATTAGATAGAGCATCATCTTTTTCATTTTTTTTATTGATTCCTGCGTGGAATTACCGATGGGCTCTACTCGAAAAGACCAAGTTTTTGGTGGCGTCTATTCTTATTTTCCCTTCATACTTTGTGGAAAAAACAACCTAAATGCAATGTGGATATTTTGACTTTAATTTTTGCAGAAACTAGAACTCAAAGAATTACAATCCGCCTTATATCTTTTTCCTCGGCTTTAGGGGTAGGGGGGCACTTGTGATTCAATATTTCTTCTGCACTATATTTGGGTATTAATATTAGCTTCATTACACATAATGCCAACTTTATTAGGCATATATTTCCAGAAGAGCACTCCTCTAAATGAATGACGATGATGAGACCTAGAAAAAGCATAGAGATGCCCAGTGTACTTTTTTGCCAGCTTAGTTCATATATAGGAATTGAAACGGAGGTTTCCGACGAGATCTCTGATCCAGTCGACTTTCTTGCTTTTTCGAGGACCAATCCGTGGCCTCCACGGAAGTTTATCTGACGATCAGCTGATTGCATTCTTGACAAATGACGAGGGAGACCTCTCCTGGGGTTTCATAAGAGTAGATCCCTTATGTATGCCCAGATAATATTCTTCACCTTTTGTTTGCATATTCATTTTGTACTTTTTATCGGCATTCTCCTGATGGACTCTGCTTGTAATTCTTTCTTTCATCATCGACTGAGAGGAAAGTCTTAGTCTAAGGAGCAGTACCGCCTAAACGCTTCAACAATGTCATAGAAATCCACTCAGAAGTATATCTTTCGATGCTGGGATCCCGTTTGTGGTGTATCATTTGCGATGTATCGAAGAAGTAAATATGTAAATAAATAAACAACATTCCTTGTGAAGCCTTTATGGTGGGTCCCTGTACAATGGCTTCAATGGCTTAAGCAAAAGCGATAGCACTTCGTTCATGGAACAAACTGAACATTACTTAGAATTCCATTTACAAAACAGTTTTTTCTGTCTTTTTTTTATCAAAAATAAATGGGCTTCGAAAAAGGGCAACACTAATTCAAAGAAAATAGATGAAACGTAGATAATGAGGAGCTTGTCTTCTGCGTCAAGTAGGAACGGTGAGGTATTTCGCAGTTGATAATCCCGTTTAAAAGTAACCCAGCTGCTCCATTTGACGTCTGCCCACCTTCACTTCATCTATGTTGAAGGAACTATTTCTATTTGATTAGAGTCCAGCGTCTGATCCCGACCAATATTCACTTTGATTGGCAAAGTCTCGTTATCTTTGGTACCACTCATTTGGTTCCAATCTCAGTCGGTACAGAATACTTTGGGTGGTTCCCTGTCACCATCATCACTTCCTCTAATTTTTACAAAATCCACGTCTTACAATAAGTTCCGCTCAGCCACTCTACAAGCGATAAAAAGCAGCCAAGATTTAGGTGAGGACCGTTTCTTCGTTCCTAGAAGGAGACATGCCGACATGCCGGCAGACATGACGAGATCGCCGACTTCTTACTTCAGTGGGAAATTTCAAAAATAGAAATGAACGGTTCCAGTCACCAATATTCGAAAAACCGTGCTGTTGCCAGAAATTAGTCTGCATTCCCTATTTTTCTATGTACTAATTGTCTATCCAGGAGCAACTGTAGCGTAGAGAACATAATTTCATCACTATTTTGCTCCCTGCTTTAATAAGGGCAATTTTTGAGGTACTGAGTTATCTGTCTGCTCTTAATGTGCCAAAGTGCTCTCTTTGACACTTCAAATGTGCATATCCATACTGCTCAATGTTTATTTATTTACTTATCATCCAATCACTATTTACTTATAGGGGCATTATAGACAATACGATCAAGCTAATCAACAGCGATTCACTTAAAATTTTAAGCTCTCTTTTTTGAGACTCAAGTAACCAAATATAACTTTTGAATAATTCGTGAAGACTTTAGGTCTTTACAAGGGCTATCTTGACATTGATTGACTGTATTGATTTTCATTTATTTTTCCTTTAATATTCCTCATCCTTCCATCCTTCCTCCCTTTTAGCTCATTAGTTCTCCCACCACGTTCCTCCTCGTGATGGAATATAATTCCTAGCTGTGAATCCAGTTTGATATATCGTTCCATAGTTAAAAATCAACCCGAATGTTCCATTTCGGTAATATAAAGATTAGCCCTGTCGGTAATGTTACAATCAACGTCGAAGTGGATTATTTTGGGATTTTAGACCTACAGGTGGAAGGAGGGGACTGGCTACCTGTAGTATTCGAAACTGTGCGAGATGCAGCTTGGTACTCAGGATGGTGACTACCTGTAGGACCGCCTGAGGCTCTTTTATCCCATTAAATACGTAACAGAATACTCTGGATATTCCACTGAAGGGCAATATATGTACATCCTCGCCCAGCCATTTCTGCTATTATGAAATTCTCGCTGGCTCTCCAGATCATAGCATTCAATAAATTTGTTTCAGGAGTGATGAGCTTGTTCTCGACAATCCGTGGCAAGAAAGGAGTTCCGGGTATTGGTACGGTGGCTGTTGGTCCAATAGCAAGCAAAACCAAAAAGTTGGTAATACAGGAATGGCCAAAGTGAGTTTTATAACTTGACTATAGAATGGTAAAGATCTGGTTACTCCCCTTTGAAATGCGTGGCTTGAACTACCTATTGATAGTTTACTCTTGAACTTTCTCCTGCTTTATCCAGAATCGTCAAGGTGTATGAGTAAGTACTTACATATATGATACATTCTTGACCTGGAAAAAATGCAGTTTTTTATTGGAGCTTCATTTATTTCCTTTCTTGTCATCAAAACTTCAAAAGCATTCGAGTTGTTGTGGTTGTAAGATGGATTTTCTACTCATTACCGAATACAACATAGTTAAAGTACCTATGCTGATTGATACTTCTCCGGTTTTTTTAACTGAAAATGCTTTATATATATTTTTGATTTTGTTTTGAAGCAATTCTGATAGAGCATTGATGTTGAGTTTGCTACTGCATTTCAGAATGCTTGAACATCAACCAAATCTTTTCGGTATCGTTTGGAGCTCATCAGCATGTCGAAGTAATTCTATGAAGGTACGTGATTATTGAAAACAAAAACGTATACGATCCATGCTCAGGAGATTGAAAAGTTGGTCCGGCAAGACTCATTGGGCTCACCGTCAAAGAAACGATATCGATCATATCGGCGATGAATTGACGAGATGTCAAAAAGGCGAGGGCGGACACTTGTTTGCCTTAGTACCACCATAATCCGAAATTACTGGAAATTACTTGAGTATATGGATCTACATGGCAGCAACTCGCTATCTGCGGACCAAATTCCCTTCCTACTGCTATGACTGCATACTAGGCTTCGATCCCTTAGATCTTGATCATAGTTCCTTCCCACTCCTTCCACCCAACCGAATTCTCACTAACTCTTCGGGTCCTGGACCTAGAGTATTTGTGAAAGTAACTAGAGGCACAGATATTCTCTGCTCCGGCTAGTAGATGCAGTTAGGAACTGCTTACGACCTTGCGATTCCGTACACCTTCTATGAACAAAAGGTCGGAAAGCGTCAAGACTTTGCTCATACGTTCCCCCATTGCCGGATTCAATTTCCTTGGTTTCAGAGAGGTGTTGAGACAGCTGTTCATTGTCATATTTACGTTTTCCATCTGTGACAATCTCTAATATGTGAACATAGTAACTGCTGATACGATCGGTAGAGGTTTAGAAGCCAAGCTGCTCCTAACTTGAAATGCATGGCTCAAATTACTCATTACTTTCGAACTTTCTCCTTCTTGAACTTTCCTTTCAGAAGACCTTCGGTCTTGGCGACAATGAAAATCCAGCAGACAACGAAGCTTTCATGAAAATCTGGCCAACTGTCCAGGAATTCTTCCACAAATTGGTTAGTTAATAATAAGTTTTCGTATTTATAAATGCCTCTTTTGATTCTTCTAAAAGATTGCTCACACAACTAGTAACACCCTTATTTCCTATGAAACATGGAAGGAAATGCCCAACTTTTTTTCGTCCACCGCTATGATAAGCTATAATAATATTTCCTTGAAATGCTATGTAAGATAGTACCTCCTCTAAGTAAGGGAAAAGGTAACACAGAAGATGTATCTATGCAGTAGTACATAGTTTTTTCTATCTCTTGTTCCCTTTCTGATGACCTTCGCTCCTTATGAGGTCGGTCCAGCATCCCCCCCCTCTCCCCCTCCCCCTCCCCAAAAAAAAAAAGAAAAAGAAAAAAAAATCGAATTGGAGCGTGGCCTAAAAGCATTACCTTCGAGAAATTTGTACGACAACATCGCATTGGGGCTGGTTGAGTTCGTTAACTTTCATTTTCATCAGAGATTCTTCAGAGATCAGAGAATTTCATCAGGGGTTTATTGATTTAAATATTTATGTCATTCATTTTGAATTCCAGATAGTAACAATGCAACTAGACGACGATCTCGTAAGGAACGCTTGTGAAGAACTTGGCGCACGGCATGTCGATTTCATCGCTCGTGGTTTCAATTCAAATTTCTGGGATATATTTTTGGTTGGTAATAGCTCCGTTCTCGTAGATCAGTTCACTATCAAGGAAAGCGAGACTTCGACTGCGAAAAGTGTCATGGTCCCTAGAAATTCAAAAAAAAGAGAAAAAGTTGTCTGTCAGGGGTCGAAATCATTGACAACGCCTTTTTCGGGTTTTCCGGCTGACCGGACAATTTCTTTGAAAGAATTTGCTATGTTTTTGAAAATAAGGACGTCTCCTTTTTTCATTGCAACGAAAAAAGGACAAAACCGGGGGCAACGATTTTTTTTATCAAGAGAGCAGCTACGAAATGTTCTATCTAAATTCCAGGTATGTATGGCTGAAGTTGTAGATGAAACTCTGACTGGATACATTACGGACGAAGCGAAACGAGCAGAAATGATATTAGCATGGCAAAGGTACGGTTTCGATTTGTACTAGCATCGAGTAATAGTATGTTATTGGTTGTTGGGGTGGAGTTTTTTTCCCACGCATGTGGTGTATCGGTTTATAGTTTTCACGATTATGTTGAAGGCAGTATCTTCCAAAAACTCCATACTTCCTTATACACTTTTACGAAAAACCTCTGGAGTTCGGGGTAATGGCCGTTAAGAATAACCTCAAAAGGTTGTAGTGTTACTGATGGCACTTTACAGCATAGATAACTACAGGGTATCTTTTTGCCTTGGCACTTCAGATCAGTCAGTAAGGATCAGTATTGATTTATGGAACCGATTGAATAACCCCTCATCACAGATCAGTCAATAGGGATCAGTATTGATTTATAGAACCGATTGAATAACCCCTCATCACTAAGGTCCACCCTAATACTATAGCATAGAGCAACTAATTGTCAAGGGACACGAGTACTGGAGTAAGGGGACTGGAAACCCTTCGGCCCCACATATGTATCAGTCGGTACTGAAAATAACTGATGACCTTCTACTATTTATACGACACTGTGAAGTAGAAGCACAATTAAATGGCTATATATAGAATCATTAGTAGAAAGGGTTAGAGACGGTCTATTGCGCTTTCCTAATGAAGCTCATGGTAAACTGTTTGTTAAACAGTGCATGGGGGCGAGTTGCCTTTGTCGTGCCGGTGTTATTAGGCTGTGCGGGAAGTATTTACCGGAAATTTCGCAATAGTATAGATTTTCCAGGGATTTTGGGGTTTCTTGGAAGCTTCTATGAGGTTTCTACTTGGGGACTACGCTAGGACTTATTCACCGACGCGTATACGCGTACCACACCCGGTTACCTACATATTCCTTGCTTAATTAGCCAAATAATAATCCAGTTGTCGACCCCTCTTCAAGACCTCCTTCTTTATGAATTCGAAACCGGCTACTTCGCTGCTGAAGCCCATCGAAACTTGTGCCAGCAGCATTTGGCCTCAATGTCCCCTGAGCTGGTCTGCGTACACCTCGTTCCAACGCTTCACAGTCTGAAACGAAAAGGTCCAATATGAACCTCGGTCTGGTCAACCGATCGCGAATCTCCTGATTTCTTTTATAGAGTTTCTATGCAGGCTTCTGGCGATACCTGGCAGAAATTAGGGTCATTTAAGAGATTTGGGAGAAATACTTCCTGCACAACCTGACATACCGTGTCATCCGTTCTTTACCGTTTGGAATATATTGACAATAACGAAGAAGGCTGAAAAATAATGAAGAATTTTGAGGTTTTTCAACACGATCGTTCACCACATGCGAACAGGCTATGTCGAAAGGCGAAAGCAACAAATCAAAAACGGCACCAAGTGAGAGCATAAAAGGCTGTTGTGATATGTGTCATGTGCAGAGCGTAAGCTGTTTGTCTGTTTTCAGAGCACTTCGCAACGTTAATGGATGACCTTAAAACATTCGATTCATTGATTGTTTACTCTCTGATGTTTGTTTTATTCGCAATTCGTTTACAACTTCGCAAGAAGTTCTATCGAAACTCATCCTTGAAGAGTTTGACTCGTACTGGCTTAAAGACCGTGGGCACAATAGGGGAGCACAAATTGGGATGAGCGTTTTCACCCCAAAAATAGTCCCACTAGGATCACTTCCATGGGGCAAAGGTAGAATAGTTGAGAACCACTTCAGTTCAATGGCTGCTTTCATGGTCCGCGATTTGGCCCGGGAGCGCGCGAGCGAGCGAGTGAAGGGGACTACTCGTCCGGCGGTATCGAAAAAGGTTCAGTTGTAAACAAGGGGCAAGTGCCGCCCCCGTGCGATGGTCTGCGACCCGATCGGTACTCAAGTGGCCAAAGTTCCGCAACTCACGCATTCCCGGTCCCCGTGTTGTACTTTTGTACTATGGACTGCTAACGTCCTTCCCACGTCCTTTCTTGCCCACATCTATTGAATGTGCCCATTGCCTTCAAGCTTTGCCTACAAGGTGTTCTGATTAAAAATTTATTGATGTTTTTTTCTATGTTCCATTTTGTGATCGTAGGTATAGCCATGTGCTTATCTTCAAAAGAGCTATTTAAAGCCATTCTGGTCATGCTGTATATGATTAGATGATCATAAATGAAAAGATTTAGCAAATGAAATATTTGCGCCATCATCAGGGCACAGTGGTATCCGGGGGAGGGAGCTTGTGCCCTAGCCGGATACATCAGCAGAGTGGTATTTGGATAGGGGCAAGCCCCTCTCGGATACCACAGTTGATAATTACGGAGATCGTCACGCATAGCAATTACATTCATAAATGCACATCCGAAATGCAGCTCTCTCTTCATTGCCAAATTAGTATTATGGAATGTCACAGTTATTTAGGTTACACTTGAAGATTCCCGAGGTCTTTAAGAGGAGAGGTGTATAGGTTGGATAAACCTTTGCAAATATCACAACTTTACCTAAGTTTCATGAACTATGCAACACTCGCGATTAACCGTCGGCTTGCGACCGATTAATCCATTTGTGGCGGATTACACTTCGCCATGTCCTTCCCTAATGTACTACAATCAAGCTGAAAGTAAGGGCAGCGGGAAGGTCCGCTCGTAAAGAATCCAGGTAAATAAAAGTTTTTCGATTTTCTCGATTCTTTTGCCTTTATTTCCAGCACTAATGAATTTGAGTCTCTACACATCGTTCGAAATAGGAGGTCGAAAAAACAGAAACTGTTCGAATCGGTACCTCCCCAGTGTGCAGGACTTTCCATGGTATGTACACTTACTCATTCGATCGTCTTCATTCGATTCGTTCGATTTCTGACTGAAAAGACTGGTCGACGACAAGTTCTTCATGTATTTTATGGCTCATCAGATGATTTTTTGATGTCGGCCTGTAAAATAAATGTGAGTAATAACTTTTGTTCAGTGAGTATTGATTCCGAAGAGAGATTTACAGACAAACATTCTATAAACACAAGACAATTAGTATATTCAGCCACGTAAGCCGTAATGAGAAAAGCAAGAAAGCTGGCAGGCCGCAGAAGGACACAGTTTCACGCTGTTCATAGCATGTCTCTGTAAAAAATCAAATCGCCCCCATGCTAAGAAGAATAGAGAAAGCCCAGGCTGTCCGAGAACGTCGGTGAAATCGTTCATCCTGTGTGACTAGAAACCATAATGCATTTAGTAGAATTATAAGCAGTGACAGAAGCAAATTCATTTGAACGACTGAGCAATGCCTATGATCGCGTTGTGGGATGGTCGAATGCGAAACCCACAAACTGTTATGCGAGGGGGCGAGGGCTCAAGTCCGCTGTGCGACTAGTTTTTCCCAATCATTTTTATCACTTATCAGTCTGTCGTTTCTTCTATAGAGATTTTCTGCACCAAACCAGGTCGGGATACGTTTCACGCACGAGTGGGCTTACCGCTGATTTTGACCATAGCTGCGACTGTAGTGCTGTCTAGGTCTGGCGCTCTTGGAAACTGAACCGCTGAGTACTAATGGGATGGCGTTGCTGAGCAGAATGCAACCATCGACAGGCAGTTCTCGGAGTGGGAGCAGACGTTGCATGTTTGAGGGCCGCAGTGTAGTTGGCTTCTGAGCTGACTATCGGATCGGGTTTGCCAGGGTCCGATCAATTTTCGGTGGTGTTTATAGACACCACCGATCGTAGCCGGTTTTGGTCCGGTGGATCGCCGGAAGGCGATTGGTTTTTGCCTTCGATCGTTTTCCGACCGAGAACGGGTAATCGAACTTGCTGTCGATTTGTCAGTTGAACAAGCCGGTGGAATAAGTTTGCGTCCGGATGGTCTTTTCCTCGAACACGCAAAAAATCCATTTTGGCAAAAATTAAATCCTTGCTTATTCGCAAACATGGGACGCACGAGCACCAACAGCCCCACATCCCTTCGAGCCATTTGCTCCACAACGAGATTGGTTCTGAGTGGTGTGATGAACCTCACAGCGATAATTATAATGATAATCTCCTTCCTTTATACACCTCCACCAAACTGACACCTTTCCACACACTTCTCTTCAGATGGCCTAATGACCAGTATATTCCGATACCTCTGTTGTTCATCCATCCGATGAAAATTGAAGGTCCGTAGTTTCTCTTCAACCTATACTCCGTATATGACACTGAGTGGAATCAATGCTTTGCAGTGTCGTACGCAATGACTCTAACAGCGTCAGTTGTCACACCAACACTAGAAATAGTCCCGGTTCTGCTCCGATATGATAAGAGTACCCAATTCGAGGTTGCATTGCATTACATTGCAAACTTCCCAAACGCTTTTTCCCTTTGCTCTCTTGATGGATTCGTGATTACCATAAAGCGAACAGGACGAAATACCTTGTAACACCGGTAAGGCCACTACGGACTGTTGGAATCACCTAGCCGGATGTAAGATCTGGCCGAGTAATCTGAAAGAGCACCGGATTGCATGGGAAGCTACGAGTTGGGGAACATGCATAATGCTGTTGGCTAAACACAAATTAGTAAAAAAAAAACTAGCACCCGTTGAAAAAAACCAGGTTTGCGAAAAAGGGGTGAAGATCGGTAAAAAGCGTTTGGGAATGCAACTGTGACGATTGTCTATGCATTTTTTCACAGTTTTTCAACTCTTTGCTCTCCTTATGGATGAGTGGTTTCCACTAGTGGGCAGGGAAATCCGACACTGTTGTGGAGCTTCGTCAAAACCATCCCACATCGAATGCCTACGTTCGTATATCAATCGGACGACTGGGGTGGTGAAATGGGTGAGCGCGTTTTGCGGCTGGATTGGGGGAAAGAGGGCCAAAACTCAAAACTTTGGCAGAATGAAGGAGTTAGAAGGCTGGATTGCATGGGAATATGTAATTCGGAAGAGGATTGGAAATTAAGATAAAAAAGCAAGATTTTGTTGAAAAAAACCTAGCTTGGGGAAATGTAACAATGTTGACAGAGTGTAGGAGTTTGAAATTACATGGAAAGATGCAATTTGGAAAAGGATCGCAAATTAAGATAAAAGCGAGATTTTACTGAAAAAACCGAGCTTAGGGAAAAGCTACAATTCGTGAAAAGTTAAGGAGGGTTGAAGAAGCCCCGAATTAGAACGAAACCCTTCACAGACCAACAAACACAGAAAGAAAGTTGTTGGAAAAGCTGATCTTGATAAGAAAGTCAACCCTGATAGACTGAACAAATCTGTAAATGCAAATCCGCTCCCGATTTTTTCTTCTCTGCCCTCTCTTAATGGGTGGGAGAACTCTATGAGACGAATAGGGCGAAATACGATGCAAAGTGCTTTGGAATAACGGTATGACCGCCGCCCACCGAACGAAAGCGTCTGCTCTCGCTACTCAGATGAATAGTTGGGGTCCGTGTAATGGGAGATCTACATGGAGCAAATGCAGATCATTGCAGCGCAGAAGACGGCTTTTGGCAGTAAAGTACGTTGATGACAAAAGTTTTTGAAAAATATGACGAAATACTATGGAATGGAATATATGGAAAGAACTGGAAATTAGTGAAAAGTGTAGAAAGTGGCGAACAAGTGCCATGCGGGAACCAGGCCCGCCAACTGACTTTAAAATAAAAAAGGAGCTGAAATCGATGAAAAAGCCGATTTTAATAGGAAGAGATGTAGAAGCAAAATTCAGTCTATGTAAGAAACTGGAATCTCCCTCTCTTTACACCGTCGATTGATTCGATCCGCTCCATGACCAGCCGATCAAGCAGCACCACTCAATGTTCCCCACTGCCCACCCTTCTCACTCCTCAGCCTCAATTTCTTTGTACCCTCCCGTGTATAGAAATTAACAAGTAAAATAGTAAAAAGTACGATACATGAGGTAATAGAGGTTAGAGGAGGCCTTTGGTGGGTGGGTGAGATGGCACCGTTGCCCCGTACACACCCATCCGAACTGGGTTGGTGGTGGCGAGCACCCGCCGGCCAGCGGCCGGGCCGAGTGGTCCCCTCGGAACGCCTTCGGCGTCCCTCGGGACCACTCGGCTCGGCCGCTGGCCGGCGGGTGCTCGCCACCACCAACCCAGTTCGGACAAGCACCGGATGAAGCTGGAGCAGTGCACATTTTGGGGGAGATGCTGCGCGTTCACCCTCCGGCCAAGGGCGGGGTGAAGCTGAGCCCCGCGAGGCACTGCGTGAAGCAGGTATCTCACCTAATTTTGGGGAGGTGCTGCACACAGGAAAGAAATAAAAAATAACGAAAGAGAGGGAAACTGCCTAAAAAAGCTGGAAAAACGCGATCAGGGAACAGAAAACTAGGAGAATTTAAGCGAAAATTTGGTTTCAGTGGCGAGCATTGGTAATGGGAAAGCCAAAAAGTGTTCAGAAAAGTCGGCAGTGGGTGGTGGAACATATAAATTTGGTAGTCGCAAAAGAAGGCCCAAACCCCGGCTCGGAGCGGAGAGTACGTGCAAAGCGCTTTCTCGCTGATCCGTCTTTGAAGAAAAATTGTGTCAGGAAGTCACAATTTGTTTGAGCCTAAGTGGGGGTGGGGATGCGGAAAATCGAGTGGGATGGCCCTCACTGTTAGAGTGTGTTGACTCATCCAGAAAGGCTGTCAAGATTGTCTTGTATTGCTCCCACAGCCAATGGTGAACCAACATGAGACGAACACTCATGTAATACTCCCACACATTTGGTTTTCGAAGAAACTTGTTCTCCCAAAACACGTCATACGTATCAGTTTTCGATATGCTGTATGATGTTGTAGTTGTAGTTTCATGAGTGGGAGTTATTCCGAAACACCATGTGGGTGGCCTTATGGGAAATTTCGAGCAAGAAATCGGTCGTATCTCTGGCAACAGGCAAGATCAATTGCTCCTGTTGAAACTATAGAATTCACTTCATATGTATCATATATATATATATGTATCAAACAAATTTTGACTTTTTGACACAGTTATTCTCCAAAGACGACTCCGCCAGAAAACATTTTGAACGTACTCTCCGTTCCGAGCCGGGGTTTGGGCCTTCTTTGCGACTGCCGAATTTATACGTTCCCTAACCCACTGCCGACTTTTCTGAACATTTTTTGGATTCTCCATTATCGATGATTGTCACTGAAACTAAGTTTTCGCTTAAATTCCCCTCATTTTCTGTTTTCTGGTAGCGTATTTCCAGCTTTTTTAGCCGATATTTCACATTTTCGTTATTTTTTATTTCTTCCTTGAGCAATACCTTCCAAAAATTAATTGAGATACCTGCTTCACGCAGTGCTTCGCGGGGCTCAGCTTCACCCCGTCTTTGTCCTGAGGGTGAACGCGCAGCATCTCCCCCAAAATGTGCACTGCTCCAGCTTCACCCGGTGCTTGTCCGAACTGGATTGGTGGTGGCGAGCACCCGCCGGCCAGCGGCCGGGCCGAGTGGTCCCTTCGGAACGCCTTCGGCGTCCCTCGCGACCACTCGGCCCGGCCGCTGGCCGGCGGGTGCTCGCCACCACCAACCCACTCGGGTGGGTGTGTACTGGGCAACGGTGCTCTATTACCTCATGTATCGTACTTTTTACTGTTTTACTTGTTAATTTCTATACACGGGAGGGTACAAAGAAATTGAGGCTGAGGAGTGAGAGGGGTGGGCAGTGGGCAATATTGAGTGGTGTTGCTTGATGGGCTGGTCATGGAGCAGATCAGATCAATCGACGGTGTAAAGAGAAGGAGATTACAGTTCTTACATGGTCCGAGTTTGCTTCTACATCACCTCTCGTTCTATTAAAATTGACTTTTCCATCTATTTCAGCTCTTTTTTCTTCAAGAATCAGTTGACGGGCCTAGTTCCAGTTTGAGAATTCCCGCCATTTTCCAACCCTTTCCACCAAATTCAGTTCTTTCATGGAATAACTATTTTCATCCACGTCCGCTTTTTTCAATAATTCTTCTCATTCTTTCTCGTCAACTTAAGCTTCACCGCCAAAAGCCGTCTTCTACACTGAACTGCATCTGTATTTCCTCCTAGATCTCCCATTAGACGGAACCCTAGTGTTTATCTGGGTAACGAAGGCAGACAGTTTCGTTCAGCGAGCAGCGGTCATACCGATATTCCAATACCATTTTGCATCTTATTTGGCCCTTTTCGTCTCATAAAATTCGCCCACCCACTGAGAGAGGGCAGAGAAGAAAAAATTGTTGGCGGATTTGCGCTCACAGATTTGTTCAATCTATTAAAGTTGACTTTTAATCGAGATTAGCTTTTTCAATAACTTTCATTTTGTACTTGTTGGTCTGTGAAGGGTTTCATTCCAATTAAGGACCTCTCCAACACTTCTTGAGTTTCTCACGAATTGTGACATTTCCTCATGCCTTTTTTTTCAACAATCTCTTGCTTTTTTATCTTAATTTCCGAACCTTTCGCAAATTACAGCTTCCCATACAATCCAGTCCTCAAACTCCTAAATCTGCCAAAATCGAGTTTTCGCCTCAGCCGCAAAACGCGCTTCCCCTTTTCACCAACAAAGTCGTCCGATTCTTATACCAACGTATGCATTCGATGTGGGATGGTTTCGCCGATACTCCATAATAAGTCTGCGTCGAATTCTGCCCACATAGTGAAAATCGCCCACTCATCAGGAGAGCCCAGGTGGAAAAGATGCACCGATAGTCGTTGCAGTTGCATTTCCCAGCGCTTTTCACCGATGTTCGCCCTTTTCCGCAATATTGGTTTTTTCAACAAGTGCTTGTCTCCCTACTAAGTTTTGCTTTGCCAATAATATCGAGTAACTTCCCCGACTCGCAGCTTCCCATGCAAATCGGTGCTCTTTCAGCATACTTGGAATAATCTTACATTTGGCTGGGTGATTCCAACAGTGCGCTGTAGTCTTACCGATGTTTCATGGAATTTCTTCCTGTTCGACTTATAGAATCCCCAAATCCATTAAGAGAATAGAGAGAGGAAAAGCGTGTGGGAAGTGTGCAACGTGATGCAATGCAGCTTCGAACTGGGCACTCACATCGTATCAAAGCAGAAACGGGGACTATTTCTGGTGTTGGTGTAACAGCTGGTAGGATCATTGGGCATGACACTGCAAAGAATTAGTTCCGTTGCGGAGTATGGGTTGAAGAAGCACTACGGACCTTTGATTCCGATCGTATGAATGAACAAGAGAGGTGTTGGAATGTACCGCTCATTACGACATCCGAAGAGAAAAGGGTGTAAAGGTGCCAGTTTGGTCGAGGTGTATGCAAGGGAAGGAGATTATCATAGTGATTATCGCTGTAAGGTTTATCACATCACTCGAAACCAATTATGTTATGAAGTTATGAAGCAATTGGCTCAAATGGATGTGGGGCTATTGGTGCGCGTGCATCACAGGTTGCGGGTAGCATTTTCGCCAAAAATAGATGCCAAAAACAGCCTCAGTCCCCCTTCGAACTGTTCTGAGGACACCTCGCTCAAACGCGTCACAGCCGGAAGAAGTCCAAAAGAAGAGCAAAACACATCAGGAGATTCATAACATCTCGATCTGGTCAAGCGATCGCGATGTTTTGAATCTCTTGATGCGTTTGACAGATTTTATGGAAGCACAAACCCGGAAGAAATCAGGGCTACTTGAGAAATTTGCGAGAGATACTTCGTGTACAATCTGAAAACCGAACCATCTGCTCTCTACCGTTAAGAATAAGTTGACAATCATTTACAGGGCCGAGGAATAATGAAGAATTTTGAGGTTTTTCAACACGATCGTCCACCACATGCGAACCGGTTACGTCGAAAGGCGAAAGCAACAAATCAAAAATGGCACCAAGTGAGAGCATAAAAGGCTGTTGTGATATGTGTCATGTGCAGGGCGTAAGCTGCTTGTCTGTTTTCAGAGCACTTCTCAACGTTAATGGATGATCTTAAAACATTCGATTCATTGATTGTTTACTCTTTGATGATCGTTTTACTTGTAATTCGTTTACAACTTCGGAAGAAGTTCTATCGAAACTCATCCTTGAAGAGTTTGACTCGTACTGGCTTAAAGACCGTGGGCACAATAGGGGAGCACAAATTGGGATGAGCGCTTTCACCCCAAAAATAGTCCGACTAGAATCGCTTCGATGGGAAAAAGGTAGTTTCAGTCCTATGGCTGCTTTCATAGTCCGCGAATTGACCCGCGAGCGCGCGATCGAGCGAGCGAACAACGGGAGACTACTCGTCCGGCGGTATCGGACAAGATTCAGTTGTAAACATGGGGCAAGCGCCGCCCCCGTGGGATAGTCTGCAACCCGATCGGTACTCAACTGGCCAAACTTTCCGCAACTCACGCATTCCCCGTCCCCGTGTTGTACTTTTGTACTATAGACTGCTAGCGTCCTTCCCACGTCCTTTCTTGCCCACATCGATTTAACGTGCCCATTGCCTTCAAGCTTTGCCTACAAGGTGTTCTGATTAAGAATTTATTGTATTTCTCTATGTATCATTTTCAATCGCATGTATAACCTTGTGCTTATCTTCAAAAGAGCTGTTTAAAGCTATTCTGGTCATGCTGTATATGATTAGATGATCATAAATGAAAATTATTTAGCAAATGAAATATTTGTCCCAGCATCAGGGTACAGTGGTATCTGGGAGGGGCCCTACCCGGATACATCAGCAGCAGGGGTATCCGTGTAGGGCACAAGCCTCGCTCAGACAACACTGTTGATATTTACGGAGATCGTCACACATAGTAATTACATGCATAAATGCCTTCCAAAAATTGCTCCCTCTTCATTGCCATTCAAAAATTAGTATTGTTGAATGCCTCAGTTATTTAAGTTATTCGAACATTACCGAGGTCTTCAAGAGGAGAGGTAGATGGGTATGAATGCTAACAATTGTTCAATTTAGAGTAAACCTTTGCAAATATTACAACTTTACCTAAGTTCCATGAACTATACAGTACTGCTACAAATTCGTGATCAAGCGACAGTTTGCGATAGATTAAGAAGTGGCGAACCGTCACTTCGCCATCATTTTCCCTAATGTACTCCAATCAAGCTGAAAAAGAGGGCAGCGGATAGGACCGCTCGTGAAGAATCCAGGTAAATGAAATTTTCGACTTCCTCGATTTTTTTGCCTTCATACCAGCAGTAGTGAAAATTGAGTCTCTCAGCATCGCGAAATAGGAGGTCGAAAGGACAGACACTTTTCCAGATTGGTACCACATCCGATGTGCAGGCCGTTCCACAGTACGAACATTCACATTCGATCGTCTTCGTTGCATTTCTGAGTGGAAGGATTGGTCGACGACAAGTTCAACACGTATTTTATGACTCATCTGTCGACGATGTTATGTATACCTGTAAAATAAAATTGAATAAAAAGTTTTGTTCTATGAGTGTTGATTTCGAAGAGAGATTCGCAGCCAAATACTATAAATATTGGACAATTTGTATATTCGACCACGTAAGCCACAAGGAGACCAACGAAAAAGTTGACAGGCCACAGAAAACACAATTTCACGGTGTTGAAGACGTCTCTGTAAAAAAAATCGAATAGCCCATACGCTAAGAAGAATTGAGGAAACCCAGGCTGTCCGACAACTTCGAAGAAATAGTTCGAGTTCATGCCTGCACGACTAGCGACGGTACTTACAAAAACAAAAACAGTAACGGTCTCGTTTCAACGACTGATGGAGTGCCGAGAAGCGAAAAGTCGGATGGTCGAATGCCAAACCAACAAAATGTTAGGCGAGGGGACGAGGGTTGGAGGCCGGTGCGCAACCAGTTTTTGCCAATCACTTTTATCACTTATCAGTCCGTCATCTCTTCTTCAGAGATTTTCTGCATCAAACCAAGTCGGGATACGTTTCACACATGAGTGGGCCCACCGCTGATTCTCCCACGCAGCCAGCGTCCGGTTTGCGGTTCGGTTGTACCGCCCTTGAATGGAGTTCCAACAACCGGTAGGCATGCTGCCAGCTTTGTGTTGCTGAGCAGAATGGTGGGATACTACCATCGCAGTCAGATGTTGTAAGTTTAATTGCCCCGTGTGGTTGGCTTCTAGGCTGACTTTCGGATCGAGTGTGCGGGGTCCGCTGAATTTTCCGGTGGTGTTCCTAGACACCACCGCTCGGAGCCGGTTTCAAGCCGGCGGATCGCCTAAAGGCGATTCATTTTTGCCTTCGGTCGTTTTTTCGACTGATAACGGATGATCGAACTTGCTCTCAATTTGTCCGTTGGAAAAGCCACATGAATGAGCTTGCGTCCGGACAGACTTTTCGCCAAACAGGTAAAAACCCATTTTTGGCAAAAATGTGACGCATGTCCATCTGGGAACCTGGGACGTAGGAGCACCAACAGCCCCACATCACATTGAGCCATTTGCTCCACAGCTTGTTTGGTTTTAAGTGGTGTGATGAACTTTACAGCGATGATTACTATGATAATCTCCTTTCCTTGAATACACCTCGACCAAACTGACACGTTTCCACCTACTTCCTTTCTGATGGTCTAATGATCGGTACATTCCGATGTCTCTCTTGCTCAAGCATCCGATCGGAATCGAAGCGTTCTTTCAACCCATGCTCCGTGTCTGACACTGATTCTTTGCAGTGTCACGCCCAATGACCCTACCAACGGCAGTTGTTACACCAACATGGAAATAGTCCCGGTTCTGCCTCGATATGATGTGAGTACCCAGCTCGAGGCCGCATTGCATTACGTTGCACACTTCCCATACGCTTTTTTCTCTCTATTCTCTCAATGGATTCGGGGATTCTATAAGGCGAACAGGAAGAAATACCATGAAAATCACCCAACCAGATGTGAGACTTGGCTTAGTAAGCAAAAAGAGCACCGGATTGCATGAGAAACGCGAGTCGGGGAAGATGTACGATGTTATTGGCAAAGCAGAAATTAGTGAAAAAAAGAACGAAAGGAAGCAAATTTGCGGAAAGAGGCAAAGATCGATAAAAAGCACTGGGGAATGCAACTGCAACGACTGTCGATGCATCTTTCCACAGTTTCTGATCACTGTACTCTCCTGATGGTTGGGTGGTTTCCACAATGAGGGCAGGGAAAATTCGAGGCAGACTTGTTATGGAGCTTCGGCAAAACCATCCCTGTCGCGGATGCGACGGTGGCCGCCGGGCGCACCGCGCGCGCCCCGGCCCATCTTTGCTCGGCCGCCACAACGCGGCGCGTATGTGCGCGCGTTGTGCGCGTTCCTTCGCTTAGCCTAGGCAGTCGGCACTCGTCATGCACCGCGACCGGCTGGCTGTCGGCTGCTGGTCGGTATAGCCGGGCAACGCTGTGAAGGTGCCTACAAGGCACCGGAGCGCCAGCGTAAGCCCGACCGGTATCCGAGCACCCCTCTCTGAGGGCGTGCAGTCGTCACCTGTCGGATACCGAGGAGGAAGGAAGGCAAGAAGACCGCCGAGGCCAATGGGGGCCTGGATTGGACAGCTGAAGGAGCTTGCCTTGGAAGGAGCCTGAAGATCGAAGGAAGCGTGAGTGTCGTGTATTGCTTTGTATATATTTCATTTATCCTTCATGCTTATTTGTGCATCTTTACTCTAATTGCTATCCCTTGTGTTGCTCCCTGAAGTTCCTGTTTGTAGTGCGTAGTATATTGCCAATAAACTAATGGATCCTCTCTTCGTGCACAGCATAGGTAGTGAGTAAGGTGGGGCACCCTGGTCGCGACGGGTAAAGTAGGTTATGTCGCCGCGTTCACACAGCTGATCCCTGTGTCGGGGGCAGGGATCCCGTCGCGAGGTACTAGGCTGAGGTCGCTTGGCAAGGCAGAGGCCTTTCCAGCCGCCACCCCTTGGTCCTCGGGGGGTTGGTCCGCCCTCCTGTCTCGCGACGCAGGTAGGGCGTGGTGGTCCGGTGAGCGAGGAGGTTTGAGGTGCTCGTACCGCCGATGTCGATCGCGCTCTAAAGGGTGGCCAACCACTCGCGACAATCCCACATCTATCGCGTACGTTGGCATATGAGTGGGGCGACTGGGCTGGTGAAAAGGGGGAGCGCATTTTGCGGCTGGATTGGGGAGAAAGAAGGCGAGAACCCAAAACTTCGGCAGAATGAAGGAGTTTGAAGACTGGATTGCCTGGGAAGCTGCATTTTGGAAAAGGATCGGGGAATTAAGATGAAAAAGCGAGGTTCAGTTGAAAATAGGAAATGTTACAATTCGCGAGGAACCAACAAGTGTTGGAAAGGTCCCAAATTGGAATGAAGCTCTCCACAGAACAACAAAAACAGAAGAAAATTCGTTGGAAAAGCTGATCTCGATGCGAAGTCACCCGTAATATAATTGATTGAACAAATCTGTGAATGCAAATCCGCTCCTGGTTTTTTCTTCTCTGGCCTCTCTTACTGGGTGGGCGAACCTTACGAGAGGCAAAGGACGAAATACGATGCTAATTGTTTTGGAATATCGGTATGACCGCTGCTCGCTGAACGAAACTGTCTGCCTTCGTTGCCCAGATTAACAGTAGGGTTCCGTGTAATGGGAGATCTAGGAGCAAATACAGATGCATTAAGCGCAGAAGACGGCTTTGGCTGTGAAGCTTGAGTTGACGAGTGAGAATGAGAAAAATTATTGAAAAAAGCGGAAATGGATGAAAATAATCATTCCATGGAAAGAACTGAAAATTGGTGGAAAGGGTAGAAAGATACGCAGAGGTCTAAAACTAGAACTAAACTCGTTAACTGATTTTCGCAGAAGAAACAGCTGAAATCGATGGAAAAGCCGATTCCAATAGACTGAGAGGTGACGTAGAAGCAAAATTCAGTCCATGTAAAAAAACTGGAAACTACTTCTCTTTACACCGTCGATTGATCTGATCTGCGCTGCGCATTCACCCTCCGGACAAAGACGGGGTGAAGCTAAGCCCCGCGAGGCACTGCGTGAAGCAGGTATCTCGCCTAATTTTGGGGAGGTGCTGCACACAGAAAAGAAATAAAAAATAATGAAAATGTGAAATATTGGCTAAAAAAAGCTGGAAATACGCTACCAAAAAACAGAAAATGAGGGAAATTTAGGCGAAAACTTAATTTCAGTGGTAAGCATCGGTAATGGAAAAGCCAAAAAATGTTAAGAAAAGTCGGCAGTGGGTTGGGGAAAGTATAAATTCGATAGTCGCAAAGAAGGTCCAAACCCCTGCTCGGAACGGAGAGTACGTTCAAATCGTTTTCTGGCGGAGTCGTCTTTGGAGAATAACTGTGTCAAAAAGCCAAAATTTGTTTGAGCCTAAGAGGGTGGTGGGGATGCGGAAAATCGAGCGTTGCTGCTCCATGGGCTAGTATTGAATTCTGCAGATCAACTGCCGACATTTTTACTCAATGGTTTGTTTTCTGAAACCCCCATTCGGGAAACGTTAAGCGAAATTTTGCACAAAAAGTCACAGGCACGATCAAGTGCTCGGATTGGAACTATCCAATTCAGCTCGCGAGATGTTACATATGAAGTGAACTCTATAGTTTCAACAGGAGCAATTGATCTTGCCTGTTGCCAGAGATACGATCGATTTCTTGCTTGAAATTTCCCATAAGGCCACCCACATGGTGTTTCGGAATAACTTCCCACTCATGTAACTACAACTACAACATCATACAGCATATCGAAAACTGATACGTATGACGTGTTTTGGGAGCACAGGTTTTTTTGCTGTTCGTCTCATGTTGGTTCACCATTGGCTGTGAGAGCAATACAAGACAATCTTGACAGCCTTTCTGGATGAGTCAACACACTCTAACAATAAGGACATCGAGATCCATGGGATGAAAATGTCAACAGTTGATCTGCAGAATTCAATATCCAGCCCATCGAGCAGCAACGCTCGATTTTCCGCATCCCACCACCCACTTAGGCTCAAACAAATTGTGACTTTCTGACACAATTTTTCTCCAAAGACGGATCAGCCAGAAGCATTTTGCACGAACTCTCCGTTCCGAGCCGGGGTTTGGGCCTTCTTTTGCGACTACCGAATTGATACGTTCCACCACCCACTGCCGACTTTTTTAAGCATTTTCCGGCTCTTCCGTTACCGATGCTTGCCACTGAAATTGAGTTTTTGCTTGAATTCCCCTCATTTTCTGTTTTCTGGTAGCGTATTTCCAGCTTCTCTAGCCAATTTCTCACTCTTTCCTTATTTTTTATTTCTTTTCTGTGTGCAGCACCTCCACAAAATTAGGCGAGATACCTGCTTCACGCAGTGCCTCACGGGGCTTAGCTTCAACCCGTCTTTGTCCGGAGGGCGAACGCGCAGCATCTCCCCCAAAATGTGCACTGCTCCAGCCCAATCATGCTTCTACATCACGTCTCATGCTATTAAATGGATTTTTCATCGATTTCAGCCATTTTTTCTTCGAAAATCAGTTAACGGGCTTAGTTCCAGTTTGAGAATTCCCCGCCACTTTCTACCCTTCCCACTGAATTCAGTTCTTTTCATGGAATCATTATTCTCATCAATTCCCGCTTTTCTCAATAGTCTCTCTCATCAATTCAGGCTTTATCGCCGAAAACCGTTTTCTCCTCTAAAATGCATCTGTATTTGCTCCATATAGATCTCCCGTTGCACGGAGTCCAACTGTTCATCTGACCAGGGAAGGATCCCAACTCGAAGTGGCCATTTGAAATAAGACCTATACTGCTAGACGTGTTTTCGGGCGCTGAATTCAAATCCGCTTTCCAAATCTGCCAAGCGATTCTCCGAACGGAGTTATGAGGGTGGTTTTAGGTGACTTTACATGAGAAAACTTAAATCACATGGAAGCAGGTCAATTCTCAACGGCAGCTTGGTGTAGTGGTAAGCGTGACGCTTCATGGGTGAGAGGCTAGGGTTCGGGTTTTGTGGGGGACCGAGTTTTTGCATTATATAGAATTTTTCCCTCCTGGACTAGGAAATACTCTCATGGTGATTTTATCACATTTCATAACCTTTTAAGGCTTTTGCCGATATTTATCCACTTAAAGTAATACATCAGTTTACTCGCATGCCCATGCACTCTATATTCAAAGCAGGATTCACAGTAGGGTAACTTTTGCCACTTTATGAACAAATGTGATACTCTAGCAAGAAATGCTCGAAACAAAGAAACTTTTCACAATGGGAAAAACGGATGAAAAAGAACTCGTCACAGCTCATTGCTTTACACTCACTAACCCCAAATCAGAAGGAAAACAGAATTGTGTAAGCGCCCCAGAATCACCCGGGTGAGTGCTTAAGTAGCCGGCAGCATACCATGAATAAAAGAGAAATGTTCTAAATTCAACCGCCCCGGGCTGAAAATAGACAGGCGAATGTAAGCAAGAATGGGTCTCGTGTGTACAGGTAAAAGTTGAGATCATGAGCTATTACATATGAGGTGGTGGGTTTAATCATTTTTCTAGAAGGAAATAAAAAATGAGCTTCTATCGGCTGTATTAGCCGCGGGGTAGCCGCGAGCAGGGTGTCATTCTCTTCACCTGCTTTTGTGGAGGTGAGACACGCTGAATAGACACCACTCTAGCAACGCTGAACACCCACTCTAGCAACATCATAGCTCATCATATGTGTTTTACTCGCCCGGACCTCCAAATTTTGCGCAATTTCCCACCCGGTAACATAGGTAGGTAGGAGAAGGTATCAGCAAAGCATGAAAGGAGCATAAAACGTGATAAAATCACCATGAAAGTATTTACTAGACCTGAAGGGAAAGATTTTATAGAATGCAAAAACTCGGTCCGCCACAGTACCCGAACCCTAGCCTCTCGCCCACGAAGCGTCACGCTTACCACTACACCAAGCCGCCGTTGAAGGTTGACCTGCTTCCATGTGGTTTAAAGGCACCATTCACAAAAAGTTAGGGTACCCTTTTTTGACGGGAATTGATAGAACTACTCTAGAATGAAGCGATAACAACAAAAAAAGCGCAAAAAACGATGAACAAAAAGAATTACAAAGGGCCAAAAAAAAGAGCTGGAAAGGGGGTTGGACGAGTTTCACATTGAAAGAGCGTCGGTTAGAGACGATCGGTGTCACGTTAGACTAGTGTCGAGACGACACAGTGTCATGTAATCGCGTCAGGACCCACCCTGAATTGCAAATTGGCAAATTGCTAGAGACACAATGCAATAGCAGACAACACATTGCGTCTCTAGCAATTTGCCAATTTGCAATTCAGGGTGGGTCCTGACGCGATTACATGACACTGTGTCGTCTCGACACTCGTCTAAGGTGATCGGTCGAGGGGCGGAGATGCGAATTACGACAACAACGGGCCCGCCACTATGCCCTGGACGTCGAAATAGCGGGAGTGAGAAGGACCCTTCTACAACCCATGGGGGCCGCTGAGTATTAATAAGGTAAGAACTCAATAACTTTTTTTAGCGTGAACGGTGCCTTTAAGTTTTCTCATGTAAAGTCACCTAAAACCACCCTCATAACTCCGTTCAGAGAATCGCTTGGCAGATTTGGAAAGCGGATTTGAATTCAGCGCCCGAAAACACGTCTAGCAGTATAGGTCTTATTTCAAATGGCCACTTCGAGTTGGGATCCTTCCCTGGTGACTAATGAGGGCAGACGCTTTCGTTCGGTGGGCGGCGGTCATACCGATATTCCATAAAGATTTGCATCGTATTTTGCCCTATTCGTTTCAGAAATTTCGCCCACCCAGTAAGAGAGGGCAGAAAAAAATCGGGAGCGGATTCGCATTCACAGATTTGTTCAATCTGTTGTAGTTGACTTTCTCATCAAGATCAGCTTTTCCAATAACTTTCATTCTGTATTTGCCGGTCCGTGAGGGGTTTCATTCCAATTTGAGACCTTTCCAACACTTCTTGAGTTTCTCACGAATTGTTACATTTCCCCAAGCTAGGTTTTTTCAAAAAAATCTTGCTTTTTTTTATCTTAATTTGCAATCCTCTTCCGAATTACATATTCCCATGCAATCCAGCCTTCTAACTCCTTCATTATGCCAAAGTTTTGAGTTTTCGCCTTCTTTCCCCCCAATCAAGCCGCAAAACGCGCTCCCCCGTTTCAGCAGCCCAGTCGCCCTACTGATGACGACGTAGGCAATCGATGTGGGATGGTTTTGCCGAAGATCCATAACAGGTCTGCGTCGAATTTTCCCAGCCCACATAGTGGAAACCACCCACCCATCAGGGGAACCTAGAGATCAAGAACTGTGGAAAAGATTCACCGAAAGTCGTTGCAGTTGCATTCCCCAGCGCTTTTCACCGATGTTCGCCCTTTTCCACTAATTTGGTTTTTTCGAAAATGCTTGTTTCCCTACTAATTTCTGCTTTGCCAACAACATCATGCATCTTCCCCAACTCGCAGCTTTCCATACAAGTCGGTGCTATTTCAGTTACCTTGGCCAGATCTTTCAACTGATTCCAACAATACAGAGTGGCCTCACCGATTTCCACCGTATTTCGAACTGTTCGCCTTATAGACATCATAAATCTATCAAGAGAGCAGAAAGAAAAAAGCAATTTGAAAGTGTGAATGCAGCCTCGAACTGGTTACTCGCATCACACCGAAGTAGAACCGGGACTATTTCTAGTGTTCTAGTGGTGTAAAAGCTGACGTTGGTAGGGTGCGAAGAATTCTACTCAAGTCAGAAACGGAGTATGGGTTGAAGAAACACTACTGACCTTTGATTCCGGTCAGATGGATGAACAAGAGAGGTATCGGAATGTACTGGTAGTTAGACCATCCAAAGAGAAGTAGTTGGAATGTTCAGTGTGTCAGTGTGGTCGAGGTGTGTGCATGGAAAGGAGATCATCATAGTAATTATCGCTGTAAGGTTCGTCACACCACTTGAAACCAATGACGTTGTGGAGCAAATGGCTCAGAGTGATGTGGGGCTGTTCGTGCTTGTGCATCCCAGGTTCCCGGGTGGGCATGTGTCAGAGTCTTGCCAAATATGGATTTTTTTGTTTGTTTGGTGTAACGCCTGTATGAAAAAAAACTCATTCATCTGACTTGTTCAACGGATAAGTTGACATCATGTCCGATCACCCGTTATCGAACGGAAAAACGATTTGATGCAAAAATCAATCGCCTTCCGGCGATCTGCCGGCTCCGAGCGGTGGTATCTATGGACCCTACCGGAAAGTTTATGGACCCTTGCATGCCCAATTCGATAGTCAGCTCAGAAGCCACCTTCACGATGACAATTAGGCTTTCAACATCCGTTCGCTCTCCGAGCACTGGCTGTCGATGGTAGCATCCCACCAACCGGCTCAGCATCGCAAAGCCAGCAGGATGCCTACCAGTACCCGGCCGTTCGGACTCCATCCAAGGATGGCCCACCGGAAACGCCTGCGGACGCCTTGTGTGACCACGGATCAGCGGTGGGCCCACTCGTGCGTGAAACGTATCCCGAGTTGGTTTGATGCAGAAGGTCTCTGAAGAAGAGACGACGGACTGATAAGTGATAAATGTGATTGGCAAAAACTAGTCGCACAGCGAACTCGAACCCCCGCCCCCTCGCCTAATATTTTCTGGTTTTGGCATTCGACCACCTCACATTTCGTTCCTTTGACATCCATCAGTCGCTGAAATGAGACCTTTTCTGCTTTTGTTTCTGTCAGTACGGTTGCTATTCATGCAGGCGTGAACTTAAACGATTTCACCGAGGTTCTCGAACAGCCTGGGCTTTCTCAGTTCTTTTGAACATGTGGGCGATTTGATTTTTTTCTACAGAGAAGCGCTGTCAACAACACAGTGTTCTTCTATGGCCTGCCAACTTTTCCGTTGGTCTCCTTGCGGCTTACTTGGCCGAATACACTAATTGTCTGGTGTTTATAGTATGTATTTGGCTACAAATCCCTCTTCGAAATCAACACACAGTGAACAAAATTAATTGTTTAGTTTTATTCTACAGGAATACAAAACATTGTCAACATCAAAACATCGAGACAGCACATCATCAGAGGGTCATAAAATATTATATCGTTGACCAGTCCTTTCACCTAAAAATACAATGACGACGATCCTGTGCGTATGTGGACTATGGAACGGCCTGCACTTTGGAAGAGGTACCGATTTGAGGAACTTCCGTGATTTGGACTTCCCATTTCGCGAGCATCCAGAATGAACCTAAATAAGTAGCATAGAAGTAGGATGTACACGGTATTGACCATCTGTTAAATATATGATTTGGGTAATGACATGAACAAGGTTTATCTTATCTCCAGTATATGTTTAGATCTAGCTGTAGGGTAGCATCGTTTAATTGCTGGAATGGTCAAGGAATCAGGTGGTAGGTTGTTTCTATTTGGTATGAACGCTGTAAAGGCAGGCGCTAGCTTTCAATTTATGAAAGTGGTTTGGGAGGCTTCCTGAATAGAATATTTCCGATAGAAAAGTCCAGCGTGCGATGGGTTCAAGAATTAGCAGCCATTTGACTTCCCTCTTTGTTGCCTATCACCCTCTACATATATGAAGGTTCCAAACCAGTGGATCTAGGCAACAGCTTGAAGGGTCCTTTAACAGAATACGCCAACTTTTTGACTGCCCGCCCTGCTCTCATCGCTTTTTATCATTAACTATTATTGAACACAGTGAAACCGACCGAATGATGAACCCAATATAACCGTTGTTTAGTCAATCTCCTTCGCAGCTCCCCGAAGTGAATGAAAAGTTTCAAACTTGGATACTTGCCACTAAAGGAGGTTTTTGCTTGTTCCAGAAGATCCTACTCAGGGTGATGAAAGAAAAAAGAAGAAAAAACGACGACGCAGGAATAGAAGAACTCTTTCACGAGATACTACATCACGTAAGATTTCCATCTGCCATCTGTTTCTTTCAGAAAGCAGTGTGCACGATAAGTATGAGAGCAACGCGAAGGAAAATTCTGGAGCTTGATAAATATCTCGAATGCGCTGGTGGCTCTGCTTCTCTTTCAAACGGTTCGAAACCTAAGAAACGAGTTCTACCTGCGAGTGGGAAGACATTCCCTTTGCCCTTTTCCTCTATCATCACGGATCTCACTTTTTAAAAACTCTTCAGCCTATCTATCTTCCTTATTCTAACACCGAACTCCACTTACGTTTATCTTACAACGGTACTAGAGAGTACCGTAGAAGCTCCCACACGGGAGTCCCATGCCTCCAGGGGCGATGATAGCAGTGACGTCATTAATTCGATAGTCTCAAAGAACCATTACCCACTCATTTCACCTGATCAGTCATCAGCAAGTGTGCTTCTCATGGATTCTCAGAAAGAGTGGAGTGTGGTAATGATTTCCAGAGAAAGTGTAGCGCCGCCGATTCGATACCCCACATGGGAGTTGCTGTAAAGCGAGCATGAAGTTACAGTAAATCTGTTTGTAGATGCAAAAAGACATCTGTAAGATTACAAACCTTCAAGGACGAAAATCTTGCGAAAGCTGCTCTGAAGACTTTAGTCTTGCGTCAAATACCATATCACCTAGTTATCAGTATAACTTAAAGGATGTATTGGATCCCCTGAAGTGAACAAACCTTCAGCGAAACTGACTTACAAAAGAGCCGACTTGTGATAAGTACTTACAATGCTTTTCTTTAGAAGAAACTACCGAAGCCGATGAGAAAGAAAAGGCTACGAGATCCCGGTCTATCTCACGTGAGTCTCCTATTTTCATGTTGGACATTCGATTCTCGAGTTGCTTTCCGTTAGAAAGGACGACTTTGAAAAAAACACGATGAATCGAAGAAAACAATAAAACGTAACAAAGTAAACTACAAAAAACTTTCAAATCTTGCTTACGAGGGGCTCTAATGCGCAGGGTGATTATCATAGACTGAGCCTTTAGCAAGAACGGAGAGTAAAGAAAAGAGAGCAGAAGAATGTTCGGGAGATTCGTAGTAGAATGAAAGGTTAGTGCTCAACCTGGCAGATCCGAATGGTTTGAGACACTGCCGGAGAAACACAGTCTCCGGCAATTTATAGAAATCGAAACTTGAAATTCGGGATGGAGTGGCTGGGCGTTAGATCAACAATTTGGTTCCTCCTACCAAGACAGACAGGTACAGTAACACCAATTTGTTGACTGAAATAATTTTGTTCAGAGGAAACTACAGAAGCAGACGAAAAAGAAAAGAAATCTGGATCCGGTAGGCCAACTTTGTGTGTATAATATATTACAGTTCTCGTTAAGGATGTACGAGGCTACGAGTCAGCCCTTATGGGCTCCCACCTGAGCTGTTACCATATAGCAAACACCGATTTGCGCTCTAGGCACCTCAATGGCTGCTTATCTACAAACATGGGAGATACTCTCCAAAGGTCTGGTCCCCAGTCTAGTGTATAGCCCCAAATGCGCGAAAGGGCCCTTACCGTACTGAAAAGGAATATTCCTAGCCGCAGCGAGTTGATAAAGTTCTATTCCTGACGGAAAGGGAATTTCGTGGCCCCACCTTACTTCTATTGGATAGTTAACGTGAAAGCAGGTAATTTTTCTGAGTTTTAGTTCTCCTTCATTCCATCATCGATAACATTCGGCTGTGGTCGAAAATCTGTCTTTCTCGAACTTTCCGTTACAGAATCCCAGTTCTAACTGCTAGTTCCAAAGCAGTTTTCCTGACACATCCACCATTTCGTGACTATGTAGACCAGCAAACAACTGACTTACCCAGGTGCCCATATTAAGCAACAGTAGGGAGTGAGATCAACAAGGGACTCTACCATACTCCGAACCACGCCTTCTGGAACTGCTATCACTCGAACTTCCTTGTCCTCAGCTCTCATACCCTCAACAAGTCTAGGCTGAAATAAGCATGTGTGAGAGTTGTTTTCGGAAAGCATCATTCTACCTATAAGTGTCAAACATGCTAGGGTGGTGAAGCCGTCAGAAGGTAAGATCGGGAGACGGGCGTTAGGAACGATTTTGGGTAATCGATTTGCCGCACGCGGCGGTCGCGGACCACTCATTGGCTGCTTTCATAGTCCGCCGGCCGGCCGGCCGGCCCGCGCGCCGGCGTGCCGGCGTGCGTGCCGGCGGAGGCAGTGTTAGGGGGGAGGAGCGAGGTAGACAGTGTAAGACAAACAGTCCACGCCCCTTCGAAGGTTGTTTGTTTTCAACCCCTCGAAGGGGCGTGGACTGTTTGCCTATCTGTCTGCCACCCTCCTCCCCGCTAGCACTGCCTCCGCCGGCACGCACGCCGGCACGCCGGCGCGCGGGCCGGCCGGCCGGCCGGCGGACTATGAAAGCAGCCATTCGCCGTTATTACAGCTCTAGCGTTCTTCATACAGCTCAATCGATATGCGATCATTAGTTTACGCATAATACTACTATTAGGTCGTGAAGAAAGTTTTTGCGTTTTAGCGCCTCAAACATCAAATGCACATATCTCGGCTTGAACAAAACTTCATCAATCGAAATAACAACCTTTACTATCGGCACACTTTTGTGAAAGGAAAACAAGTTGGTTTATCCCGTTCTCATAGAAGTCCGGAGATCTAGGGGCGATGAAATCGTCGGATGCCGCGGCAGCATCATGTTGGGTTTTGAAGCATTTCTCCCTGAGAAAGCCGTCGAGATGTTTAAAGAAATGGTAGTCTGTGGCAACAAGGTCTGGGGAATATGGTGGATGCGGGAGAGTTTCATACCCTAGCTACATCAATTTTCTCAGGGTAAGTTGTGCGACGTGTGGCCGAGCGTTGTCGTGGAGTAGAATTGGCCCCTTCCTATTCATCAGTGCCGGGCTCATGAGCTGGAGCTTTCGATGAATTTCGTCAGTTTCTTCACAGTACTTTTCACGTTTCACCCAGATCCATGAAGCTGTGGTAGATCAGCCCGACTGCGGACCAACAAACAGCACCATGTCCTTCTTTCCATGCTGCTTCGGCTTGGGGAAATGTCGTGGAGCTTGATTCTTGTTCAGGTACTGGCCTGATCTCCGCCGGTTGTCGTACAGAATCCATTTCTCATCACACGTCACAATACGGTCTAAGAATGGATCGTTCCTGTTGCGCAGAAGCAAGGCGGAGGCGAGCTCGAAGCGGCGGTCTTTCTGGTGCTGAGTCAACTCATGCGGCACCCACTTATCAAGCTTCTTCGACTTCCCGATCTCCTGCATGCGGGTGCCAACCGTCCTGCTGGAAACATTCAATCTCGAGCCAATATCCTTCAGCGTTGTACGTCGATTCTCTTCCACTAACGTTCTCAATGATTCGTTGTCAATGAACGATGACCGCCCAATACGCTCATCATCTTCGAGGCTCTCATTGCCGGTACGAAATCTTTTAAAACACCACTGTGCACAACGTTGATCCGTCGTACCTAGAATAAGGGCATCATTGATATCCCGGGCTGTTTCGTCGCACTCCTGCTTAATTCGAACTGGAAAAGATAAATCGTGCGAATCGAATCTGTCGTTTGTCCATGCTGATTTCGACCTTCTGAAAAACCTTAGGAACCACTTCAGGACCAAACCAATTATATATTTGGATAGAGCAAGAAATGCGCTTTAGAATGGTGTAAAGCTTGCAAACAATCTCATAGCAAATAACACCGCGGCGAGCATTTGAATACTGGGCGTCAAAAAACGCAAGAACTTTCTTCACGACCTAATATTAGTACATTTGTTCTCGTGTTTCTTACCTACTGCTGCATCCTACTACGTTCCTTCGCGCGCGACGCCCCTCTCACCGCGACGCGACGTTTTCGTTCCTAACGCACCACACCCGGTAAGATCCCATCAAGGACGTGCAGCTTCCGCCCGCAGAAAACTACTGGTCATTCACCGGTGCCATACGGCCGATGTTCAAATCTGTACATTTGCCTATCCTTTCTTTCCACCTTTCACGTGAAAAGAATAAATCAGATTCTGAAAAATCAGCAGTTTTCGAAATGTACCTACAATTCAGCTGAAAACATTCAAGAACCACCTCGGAAAAAACTCAAGGCAAAGGTTTCTGCTTCACGTATGTCCTTTTTCTACCAAATCTTCGCTTTCGTTGCTGAACTGTGCTTGATTTAATTCAAAGGGACAATTCAGAAGGAGCTGATGCATCGGATAGTTCATAATTTGAAAAGTTGAGATTACTACTACCCTGAAAAATTTCAGAAATGTTTGAAAATCATACTATTTATCCTATTCGAACGTAGAAAATTAGTTTATTTTCTTCTATTCTCGAAGTATGGTGTGGGTCGCTTTTATAAGTTACACTTGCATCCACGCACAGACGAGATCGATGTAGATGTAGAAGCTTGGAGTTAACACTACGGTTTTCAGAAAAATCTGGGAATTTTTTGGAAATTTTGAGCTTCATTTTAGATAAGAACCGACCAGCACCTTCATTAGCTGTAGCATTTGCAGTAATTTCAAATTTATTTCCTTAGCGTTGTAACCCTTTCCGCAGGAGATTTCTGTGACATCCTCAGCATCTTTAGGAGAATCCGTCGAGTCGGATGAAAAAGACAAGAAATCACGTGCTTCACAGGAGTCCTTGTCGAGTGAGAGTAGGTTAAAATTGTTGATTTTGATGTCGATAAAACTACAACACTTTCCAGAGGAATCTGCTGAGGCAGATAATAAAGATACGAAACAACGAGGCTCCCGTGAATCTGCTGAGGTAGACAAAAAAGAAAAGAAATCGCCTGACTCGAAAGAATCTGCCGAGAAAATCAAAAAAGACAAGAAGCCGAGTCGTCCGAAGGATCCTGTCGAGACGGGCAAAAAAGAGAAGATGCCGCGACTTTTGCAGGCATTAGTACCAAGCAAGTGGATCGCTGCTCCTAAAAATCTATTGTATCCACTATTATGACTTGGATTTGTCACATGGGAAAAAGCATGGCGCATATCGCTTAGATCGACATTGGCCGCTTGGGTACCAATTCATGCAAATTGCAAGTTTCTTCTCCTACTTCATTCCTCAAGCACCCTTGCTTTTGGTTTTTCCTCCACCTCTTTCATCCAAAGGTACCTAGAAACTCTTTTAGGGACATCCAAGATCAGGTGAAGATCGAACTATTCACGCTCTAACCTCACGATTTTTAGAAAAGACTGTTGACAAAGACAAGAGAGATAAGAAGAGTCGTCCTTCGAAGATCTTCGGTCCCAGTGAGTGCCTCCTCAATGATTGCTGTTGTAATTTCGGAAAGAAATCATACCTAACCACAACTTTCCATTGGTTTATCGGACAAATTCCGGTGAAACTGTTTGGGGAGGGAGATAGGCAGTGGTACATCGCCCTTCTGAGTATGGGTACATACGTGCGTCCGAGGATGCGCGCGGCAAATTGCGTGGCGAAGTGCGCGGCGATTCGAACGACTCTGGCGCCTACAATTGGGGCCCAAATTTGAAGTACAGCAGTTTAGTAGGGTCAGCTGATACTATTAATCTACTCCACTTCAAATTTGGACCCCAATGATAAGCGCCAGGGTCGTTCGAATCGCCACGCACCTCTCCGCCCAATTTGCCGCGCGCATCCTCAGACGCACGTAAGTTCCGTCATGCTCTACCATTCCTCGCTTGAGAAGGAAGGAGAAGACTTGGTGAGCCTGCATTGGTGTTTTGGAACGTTTTACCGAGAAAATATAGCTTTGTTTAAGTAGGCCCAAGGAAATAAGGAACACCGGGTGTATCTCTCCCGCTCCTCCCATCCTGAGGCTTAGGTGAAAGCTATAATCCTCCTCTGAGCACAATCAAAGTGAGCTACCATTTTTTCCCCTGCTTTCTGGTGCTCGCTGCTGAGGGAGAGCGGTGATTGGGTCATTACTGAGTTATCATCATTCAAAGAGAATGAAGTTCGATTTATTCTCCATTATCAGATTCCAGATTTACTTTCAGCGTATCGACTGCGACGGTATCACCTGGCCCTTACCCTCTATCACTGAGTTCAGAACGCGCGGTGGTCAAGCGTATTCCGCTCCGATGACTCCATTCATCCAGTTCCTTTCAACCGGAGTGTCCTTATCATCTCTCGAAACAGCCAGCTAAAATGCAAAATGCTTTTTTAGAAGCGCTTGTAGTGACTGTAACGATTCGAACTGGTAACGCGGATAGGCTTCTTCTAGTTACACCTTACAACATGCCCACCATGTGCCACGGTCATGGTCAGGTCACATCTTCCCGTAATTCATAAACAGCTATATCGAAGGGCTTATTCGAGCTCAAACCAACTACTCTAAAACGCGACCTTCCAACCCCAGTGCACCGCTTCTGTCAGTGCCATCACGCAGTAGCAATATTTGAAAGTAACACGCTTCAGCGGTCAAGGGTAGCTCTAGAAGGTCCGAGGCGCAGTTTGTGTAGGATCCCCAGGATAGAGCTGATTCGCAAAACAAAACATTTTTTTCAGAAGAATCCGCCGAAACAGACAAAAAGGAGAAAAAATCGCGGGGCTCACGTGATTCGGCTGAAATAGTTGGAAAGGAGAAGAAACCACGTCGACTCAAAGATTCCGCTGAGACAGACAGGAAAGAGCGGAAACCATCGCTGTCGAAAAAATCTGCTAAAGTAGCTAAAAAGATGCAACCAGCAACTGTTTTGAGGGATTCCAGAGAATCTGCCAAAAGAGAAAAGAAAGAGAAGAGACCCTCACTTTCAAAGGAGTCTGCTGAGGCGGCCAAGAAGGAGCAATCAACATCTACATCAAAGGATTCCAGAGAGTCTGCCAAAAAGCAAAAGAAAGGAAAGAAAATGTCACTCTCAAAGGAATCTGCCAAGGCAGCCAAAAGGACGCAATCGGTAACTCCTTCTATCTCGAGGGATTCCAGGGAATCCGCCAAGAGAGAAAAGAAAAAGAAGGAACCGTCACTCTCTAAGGAATCTGCTGAGACAGCTAAAAAGGAGCAATCTGTAACTGCTTCAAAGGGATCCACCGAAACAGAAAAGGAGGGGAAACGACGACTGTCAAAAGAATCTGCTGAGGTGGACAAGAACGAGGCACAATCAATCCCTTCACGGGAGTCTGCTAAGATAGACAAGATGGAGATGAAACTGAGCCTGTCCCAGGAAATCGAACCAAGTAAGTGGTATTTTTACAAATTCACTACATGTTTTACATTCATTCGAAAGAAAGGCATGCCTCCCTGAATACTTTCCTCTTTCTACGGCAATGAAAGCATCCCTCTCTTGGCTTTTCATCAAAAAGTGGAGTAAGGACCCCTAAACTGGCAGTCACTCAATAAATCAATAATCTGGGCAGTCTTGATCGATTTTGGAATTTTTCCCAAAAATCGACAGAGTTCTGATATTTCTGGAAACCACACAGTTGGAGGAGCATCTCTCCTTGTCCAACGACCGAGGTGCTATGCCATAAGGTCCGATAGGAAGCGGATGGCCCTGTGAAGGCGTCAAATCCTGCCGTCTGGGGCTTACAACGCTGTCACGTAAGGACCAAGGAAGGCATCACATATCAACTCGTCTACCACCTAAGTCAATTACCAGTTGGTATCAGGCAGAGTGCATTTTCTCTCAAAATATGAGCGAGAAGAATAATTCCTACCGAAGTTGAAGGCGGTTCTTCACAAAATAGTGAGATTCTGCAGTCCATCGTTGGAACTCAGCTGTCCGATCCACACCGGATGAACTGAAATCTTATAAAATCCCAGTTCTGTGAAGAGCACATCCACTACGTCTGTACACACGGAAGCCGGGCTCAACCATCAGAACAGAATCTTTAGCCAATGCCTCGCTGCGATCATACTCGACCATTTTGTACCGGTTATTCAGGTACGATTGAGAGCAAAACAAAAATCGCGACAACACCGCTTCTGAAGAGCATCCCTTCGGGTAAGTCGCTTTTGCTCAGTTTTTCATCTCAGCTTTCACTCACTGGCCTCCTTACAACGGTAGCTTTTCTGGGATCACATCCAGTTACTCTTACTATGGGCCGTAATTCCAGCCTTTGATGGCATTCCCCTAATAAGCCACTACTCTGCAATAGCCATATTGCATTGTCCCCCTCCTCTTTCAGAAAGCAGTCCATCTCCCACACTATTATTTATCAACACCGTCTAGTATGATCTGTAACCCATGGTACCCAAGTTCATAAAACCCATCCGTTACTAAAAATTCAAGATGATCTCGTTTCCATACTAATTCTTTTCAATTTTATCTGCGAAACATAACTTCGATAGTGACGATTGGGACATGTAGAACGGACAATGTGTCCATTCTACATGTCCCAATCGTCACAGTCGAGCTCGATGACGCTTTCCATCTCACTCGACAGGCCCTACGTATAATAAATACCAACTAAGTAGTAAAAGAAAGATCCAAAGATCCCACAGTAAAAATAAAAAAGCACCCAAGAGATTCTGTAAGGTCTATGGCATCATGTAATCGTGAACAAGACATGGTTCAAAATATCATTGTCCATTATCACTCAGCGCTTTTTACATAAAGCGAGCGGTTGTTAGGAATATGTTCCGCACCGCTAAGAAGGTTTGCACTGAGGAGGATGAGCGAAAAGAGTCGATCAAAATGGCATGCGATATTGCTGAGATGAATGGCTACCGCAATTTTCCAACTACAAGAAGGGCACCTTCTGATGGCGTGATCCTCAGACATGGTAGTACTTCGATCGATGGGAAGATTCCTTTTGAACTACCATTCATCTCTGATGAGGTCAGTGCCACTATCAGGAAGTGTCTAAAGAGATCGGGCTTGGAAAATGCGGTTGCTATTGTTAACGTACCACCCCTCAATCTAAAGAAGCGCCTGGTTCGGAACAGGCTGTACGATCGCCTATGTACAACCTCAAACTGTGTGGTTTGTACAGCTGGAAGGGAAGGTGATTGCAACATGTCTGGAGTGGTGTACAAAATTACTTGCCGTAATTGTGGGGATGAGTATATTGGAGATACGGCAAGACCACTCCACGTGAGGGTTAAGGAGCACATAGATGGTATGAAGCGATTGAACGAGTCCACTGCCTTAGGGAGTCATCGAATACAAAAGCACAACGGAGGCGTTTTTGAAGTTACCATGGAGGTCGTGGCACAGGAATCGCAATTATGCGCGCGTAAAACCCTCGAGGCATTTTGGATACAAGTCACCGATCCAAAAATGAATCGTAGGGAAGAATGCCTCGCAATCACGCGGGAGCTGCGGCCTTATATAAAGTTAGCCTTCCCATAAAGACTCTGAATGAAGACCTACCCCAGCTGAGACTGGTCGATTATTATCATCGGTTGCTGGTTGGTTTCGAAGAATCCACCAAGCTACGGTGAGTGATTCTCCTTTAATCACCTGCGTGCCCTGGAGGTTCCGAACTTAGTGTGGGCAGTGGAGACGTTTGGTCGGATAGTCACGAATTGTTATGATCTTTCTAGGCTCTGAAGAAGGCGACTCCGCCGAAACATCAGCCTAATAAAGCTTGAATACCAACCTCGTGAAGAGTTAAAGAAAACAACTCAGTAACAAAAAATTTTGTGTTCAAAAAATCAGAGAAATTTCCGGAAAAATAAAAAGTAAGAAGTTAGAGGAAAAGGTGAATTCCCCAAGGGATTAGGTCCATTGATCATAATGATTGGGATTCTCAATTCTACAGCAGAAAAACTGAAACGAAGAGTCAGGCAAGGCCAGAGCAAGCTTTCGCAATCTGAATCTCTGCCTCTGTTTCATAAGAAGGGAGTAGGGGAAGGGCAGCATGCTGGGGAGCTTTCTTTCCTGAAAGTTCAGTACGATCGCTGTCGAGAAGACCAACTCTTACCTGCTGAAATGCATTGACCTGCTTCCCACATGCTCTCAGTGAGATTACATCCATATACGCATCCACTTTTGTTTTCTTCTGACACCGCACTTCTGAAGATCGAATAAGAAGCTTCCAGGAGCTTCTGCTCAGGGTTGTCCTGAAATACAGCGAATTTATAAAATTGTCGTACCGAATCTTACATTGCAACGAGTAGTTCTAAAAAGAAAAATAGAGTTTTCGTTATTTGTGTAATGCAATTTTTTCAGAACAAGACATTGTATTGAATTTGAAGAAGGTTGATTCTAGAATCCTGAGTGAGCTGCTCTCTTTCTTTTTAAAATGTTTTGAAGAACATACATAAAGCTTATGTGACTGTCTCGAATTATTCTTTACAACAGTTCTTTTATTTTACTTGCTATTCTCATTTTTATCCATATCCTGTGCATACATGCATTCTTTTTGGAAGACTGTCAGCAAAATATCATTCATCAGCCCTTATTGTTCAAAATAAGCTATCGGAGTAATGTATAGGATAGTGGAAAACGGCGCCATTACCGCACAATCTGTTTGAGGATTAAATCCAGACCCGGATCTTTTCACATATATGTGGACAAGTTTTTTTCAGTTCCGGCACCTGTAATACATAAGCTATGTGGTGTAGTATATCACGAAATAAAAATTCCACCACATCGTCGAAAAACGCCGTCAGGTCAGTCAGTTGTTTCTCCCATGTTTTTTTTTTACCAGAAAAAACCCATTTCCGAGAATGGTGAACGATGGGCAGAGCGGTTAGTTTTGGACAGGACTCGAATCTGTACATCATGTCGGAAAACATGAGCACAAGATCGAATCCCGTCCAACACTGAGGCTTTGAACCGTTATTCGCCATTTCTGTAAGATCTTAGTAATCTTGAGAATCTGCTGTGAAGAAGTGCGATAAAGTCAAATGACGCTGTACCGCATTTATGGTCAGGGGATCAGGCAGGGTCAGGGCAAGCTTTGGCAATCTGAATCTCCGCCTCCATTTCATAACAAGAGGTTAGGGGAAGTGCAGCATGCTGGGGAGCTTCTTCCGTGAAAGTTCGCGGGGAGGGAGGGAGGGAGGGGATGGGACAGAAAGATTAGGTGAACACAGCTTCCCATTTTCACCAAAGTTGTTGAAAAACTGGAAGAAGCTGAAGTATGGAAGCTTGACTGGTACATTTTCTGATGTACAAGTCAATGTTTCCGTCCTGCAACTCATTGCACAGACCAATTACGCATTCGAACACCACGACGTTTTTGAACAGAAGTTGAACAGATGAGCGCATTCCGTTAGCGGAATTGGTCATCTCAAGAACTTTTTTGGATTTTCCCCCTTTCTTCACTACTTTTGTGACATACCAATCATACATAGCCCACTATTTCAAGAAATAATAGGTCTTCACTTTGTAGAAGAATATTCCTCAAAGGAAGATTACAAAATCGCAAGGCCCAAGATAGAGGAGGATGAAAAAGTGAAACGTGAAAAGTCTGACGAATCTCTGAAGTGAGATCAAGATACGAATATCTTTTTTAGAATTAATACTATCTCGAACTAATTGATGTCAATTTCCGGCCACTTTTTGCGATGGTGTTAGGTGGTGGCTTAGTTATTGTGGCTCTGCATTTCTTTTTTATGAGCTTTTATGGGAGGATGCCTGCACCTGAGGTAATTTTAAGTTATTTGGATTAATAATCAGTTATGTGCTTTTTTGGAGAAGGGTTCGAACCTCCATGCTGGCCAAGAGCACCCTTCGACTCGGCGAGTCAAAGAGAAATGGCATTAGCTGGCCAAAAACCTGAACGTGTCGCTCGCTGCGTGCGGAAAAATCGCGCCTCTCCCGGCAATGGGAGAAGAATAACCTTATCAGTAGTAAACAATAAATTATGTTGATTCAGTCTTACTTTAATACAATCATGCCTAATGCCTTTATAAGCCCCTATGACTTTTTAAACCCCACATCTTATCAATAAAAATTAATTTACGTCTTATTTTTCAAGCAAACTATCTGGTTTTCTTACAGATCCTAAGAAATGTAACCCTATGTCGCGAGACACGCCGAACAAGATTGCAGGTGATGACAGAAAATATAGATTGTTCCTTGATGATCAAGTAAGTCAACGGTACTCAGCAAAATTTTCTTCTCGAGGCATTGGAAACAATCGCTTACACCACCCGCTCCCCCCATTTGGTACTGAACTGATTTTGCTCCAGAATACAATCGACATTTAGAGAGTGGCCGTGTCATGCCTTCCTTGTTATTACTGCACTATTCACAAGACAAGGCGAATAGTACGTCTGAATGAGAGACACCCAGACAGCCATCTTGTGCAACCTCCTTTTTTGCTCCTTTTTTGAATCCTTATGTTTTGAAAAAATCCAACTATTTCTGAACATCTTCGCCACCCTTGCACGATTCTGCACCAAGGCTTCCATTATTTCACTCAAAACAGGAGTATACCTCAAGATTGTCCTGCGGCTCGAGCGTATTGTAGAGTTGTGTCATCAGTAGAAAGGGGAGACTCACTGGAGCAAGTTGGAGACTGAATAATTGTTTATGTTGCTGTTCAAAAGGGGCGGTACAGATCAATGGTCTCTAGCCTTGGACTCCCACAATCACCTGCAGGGCTTTCTACGTGAAATGATCAAGCGCAGGACCGACACTAGAGATCCCACAAACCAACAAGTGAAGTGTATTCTTCGAAGAACGAGACTTATAAATGTCATGGCCCATTCAGAGAACTCAGCATGAGACGTTTACAAGACGAGCATCTGGTTCTATACGCCATTGCCTGTCTCTCAACGATGGCACCGTATTCCGTTGCGAAAACATCATCTGTATCAGCACTTTTCCATTATTATCAGCATCGGGAACAGCGGGTAAGATGGTATTTGACGATAAAAGGATGATGTGGTGAGTGGAAAATGCCTTCGGAAAGCAACTTTTTGGAAATTGACTCCTAATGCTTTGCCTAAAACTCTTTAGATTTTTGTTCAACCAAATTGCATTTATGGAGGTTTCCTCACCCCTTCCAACATCTACGAGGTTTCGGTAAGTACAGAAGTCAAAAAGAAAGGGTCAAATTTTCTAGGCAAGGAGCTATATTGATGGATTTCTCCGCAAGAAGTGTACGAAAAAAAGCTGTCCAAAGCAGTAAGTTTCCAGGCCGATACTATTAGGTTGATGCATAATTATTGCGGATTTTTCCGCGGTTTTTTCTCTCGATAGAATTTGAACTGAGTTCGGGTTTTTTTAGAAATAATCTACTTGATTTCCTCTTCAAGAATATACTCAAAAAGCATCCGTATATTCGCGAAATTAGGCTTTACTACTTCGAGAAAGTTTGGAAGGTGGCACAGTCATTCCGCGATCTCAGTAACTTTTCGGCGATAGTTCAGTAGGTGATCTAGTGCAAGCACACATGACTTCGTGGCGGTCAAAACACGATTACTTTGATATTTTTTATTTCCCTTGCATTTTACCTGCCTCTATATATTAGGTTTATGCATAATTATTGCGGATTTTTTTCCAGCAAATTTTACTTAAAAAATTTATGAAATACTAAGCAAAGACATATTCAAATAATTACTCCGGAACTTATTCACCATCTACGTCAAGCACTGCTTCTCATTGATTAGTTAGTCGGATCCCAAAAGCGAAGAAGTTTTGATTCTTACGGGCGATCCACGCCTTGACATCGGCCATCAAGCCATCCAAATCGACGAAACTTCTATTCTCTAGCCATTTTGTCGATGGACAGTTGACGAGATGATCCATAAAAGTTCCTGCTGGTGAATATGGCAGATTTGGGGCAGATCCCATTTCTTGGTTGGCTCTGGCTGATTGCTCGATCGCCGAAAAGTTACTGAGATCGCGGAATGACTGTGCCACCTTCCAACCTTTCTCGAAGTATTTAAGCCTAATTTCAAGGATATGCGGGTGGTTCTCTGAGCTTATTCTTGTAGAGGAAATCAAGCAGATCATTTCTAGAAGAAACCCGAACTCAATTTTCAAATTCTATCGGTAGAAAAAAGCCGCGAAAAAATCCTCAATAATTATGTATCAACCTAATAATTTGTCACGCCTGGTCACTTCTAAATTATCAGAGCCGGATGGAACGAAATGGGAAAAGGGTATAACTAAAAATTGAAAAAGGGTAACAGAGACGATCTTTTGAAAAGTATAGGCGTGTTATTGACAGTCATTAATCTCTTTTCTTGAATAAAGTATCTGGCAAATTTTCGCGAAAAGCCCAGACCTCTTACAACTCTCATCCAGGACTCGTTCCAGTGGTTCAGTAAACATTCCTTTCCAAAAAAATCTGAAAAACAGTTTCTGACTCGACAAATTTCGAGTCCAAACCGCAGTTTTCATTTGAAGTACATGGTCTAATATTACAATAGATAACCCGGCTTCAAGATAAACAAACAAACGTAGGACACTCTCGTGGGATGCTCACCTTTTATTTCAGAAATATGATTTCATACATGGATGGTATCATAGAATCGTCGTCAGGATCCATGTCAAACAAGATGAGGACATTTTTGAATGCTTCCCCAGTTGACATGAATGAATTCAGAAGACATTGGCTCAGGGTGGATCACTCTGGTCCAGCTTCATCTCATTCTCAGTCCGATGAGGTTTGAACTAGTAACACCGTATACTTGTCATAATAGTCATCTTGAACTTAGTAATAATTAACTTTCTGATGAAAAAAAACTCCATTTCGTAAGGAGACTATATACATAGCTGTAGAATAAAGAGCAAAGTTTAAAAATTGGCTAAATCTGCTGCATAAAAGGTTTTCTAAAACCTCTCCCAAATATGTGCCCTTCATTTCAGCGTGTATTTGAGATGCCAATTAAAATGAGAACTTTTCTGAAAAAACTACCGAAGGGCATGGAAGAAAGAGCAGAGAATATTGCCAAACAACGAGGCTTCGAGTGAATCCCTATATTTTTCAAATCACTATTCTCCTAATCTGACAACTTTTACTTTCAGTTCTCTTCATCAAATGTTGAACAGCACCAGAATAAAGCTAAGAAAATCAGATATTTCCGAAATATACAACAGTTTTTTCAAAGCCCAACGACCCCTCAGCAAAGGTACGTTTTCGAAATATTCTATTTTTTTTTCAAATGAAAGTTTGGAAAACAGCGCTATTAAGAGAAAACTCACGTTTTCTTACTGGAGCTGCAAAGTCGTTAGGACGCTTTTTCGATTGGTAAGAACGGCTCATCGGCTTCGGTACCTGTCTCGACTCATGAATGCGCTTCTTGGCCGCTTAAAATTAACACCTGTATCATTTAAATTTGAAAAATCCAAAATTATTACATTATTATTACAGTATTACAGTATTATCATTATTATTACAGTATTCCTGTTACTTACGCTACAGTATACTCTTGTGAAAAGGTACTCTTATCTTGAATTGGTGCCATCGTTTGCAACGGGTACTGTTGGAATGAGAGCTGGAGGCTGCTACTGGTTAAACGACCCTAGCGGTTTTTCGTCATTTAACCGAACTTTTGGGTTCCCTGACTCGCTTAGTTCTTACCCAAATTTTATTATGGAGATATGCAAAAAGTTTCCTCTCCAGGAATGGGAAAATGAACCGTCATAAAAGCCTGTCTTTCAGATGAGAATCCAATTTACTGATGAGCTCTCGGTAGTTTTCCATGAAGATTAAATTGACCTCACGAAATTTGGTAGAGTTTGAGAGCTCTGTCGCGTCATTAACCACTAACCGCCTCTACCTCTAAATCAATCTACTCTATCCATTTCAAGATTCAACGCCAATTCCTAGGCTTTCTATTTTCCAGCGAAATTGCAAATATCTCTTTCTCTGAATCATTTATTTTATTTTTATTTCATTTTTTATTTTATTTTTTGAAACTCTGTTATCGACTTTAGGTGGCGCTACCCAACACATGCTTGTGCTAGCTTTTCCCAAGATCAGAGGTGGTGAAGAGAAGCTAATCGTCTACATACCGTATCGTAAAAATCAGACAACGTCATCGATTTTTTCTGCATTCGTTGTTTACACTACTTACTGTAAGCGACACTCGTAGTATTCTTTTTATTAGCTAGACTCATTGCAAATGAAAATAAATAGCCCCAAAAAAGATTGAAAAATAGACTGAAAAACTAGTACACACTTTATTGGGGCAAGGTTAGTCAGTGAGCTCAAAGGTTCTGTCAATGATCGGAAAAGTACATCCTAGTCCTCGATGGGGAGCAAGCTCAGCAAGCAGAGAAATATCATCCATGGGAGATGCGAGAATTGCAATGGGGAGTGACGCGGTGATCGAAAAGCAGGTGCATGCTGGGGCCGTAAGGTATGCTCTCCTGTTCGGGGCTGGGACACTCCGATCCGGGTCTCTCTCTCCCTGCTCTCCCCGGAAGCATCTATCTCTCTGCTCTTCCCGCGAGCAGCATACCTTACCGGGAAGGAGACCCTCCCCTGTTCGGGGGAGCATACCTTTCAGCCCCTGAAGACAGGCACCTCCAAACCACCTAAATCATGTTGTGCCCATGATAATGACCTTTGAGATTTTTCCATCCAAGTACAAGAGATGTCAGAAGGGATGACAGTTGCAGTGATAAAATTTATAAACAGTGATCCACATAATCAAGTAATCCGTTCAAATTCAACTACATGATCGTTTCAGTGCATTTGGTTAAGAAGAAGTATTTTCAGGTGTAATGTACGAGTTAGATTCACGTAGTGAAAGTACTTTATACGACGTGATGCTAAGATCTCAACGTCTTGCCTATGCCCTATTCACCGAATCAAGAGAGTGGAATGGCAATACAAGTGTCAGTGGCTGTTTTATTATAGTGGTTTTCTAGATGAACAAGAAAATGTTTTGAAGAAAATGTGATGCAGACCTGCCCAGATAACCCACATGGCTTAGGATCAACTTCTTGATATTCTAAGAACGCTGAAAACAGCTTATTCCCCAACCCCTAGGCGAGGCAAAAAATTGAGGAACTGAGAAGGATCATACATAAACCCAAAGTAATGGTTACCGGCAAGGCCCTATCCCTCACATCTACCCAAATCGTCAGTCCCTTCGCCTTTGAAATCTGGATTTGCACAATCTAAATACTTTAAAAAGTAGAGGGATCCTCTCGGTTTTGATGGATCGGATAATGGACGAAAAATTGAAAATACGCTTTAGAATGAAAGCTGTATCGTCTTGGCTCACAACCCATACAACAAGTCAATAAAGCTTCAAATCTATAGAAGTGAGAGAGTAATGAAAAGAGAAAGGAATGTATTAGTAAGTGAATAATAACGAACGTACTGAAACATCAATAAGCAGCGACCTTCCATAATGCGGGCAGGGTCTGTGTGGTACAGACGGATGGTCTAATTGTTTCTGAATACTGGATACCTTCGGTAGAGGTCAACGAATTGCGAATTTACTTTTGTTGAAAGTTATAATTCATTATGACCGTTTTGAATTGTACAAACTATGCGCTACGCAGTTCGCAAAAACCATACAAATGAAATGAAAGCCAGAACAGGTACAAAGGCATCTTTCATAGTCCACGACCAGTCGCGCGACCAGTCGCGCGACCGATCGACTGGTCGCGGACCCATCTTGCGAGCGACTGGCGACCAGTCGCGCGGCTGGTCGCGCGACTGATTGCGCCACTGGTCGCTCGATTGGTCGAGGAGGCCGCGCTAGTTATGGGTGCCGCCGTGGACGGTCCCGAACAGATCGCGCGATCAGTCGAGCGACCAGTCGCGCGATCGGTCGTGGACTATGAAAGATGCCAAAGCCGACCAGCTCGGTGAAAATGTTATTCAAATTCACAATTTGTAATTGGTTTTTAAGCAATCATAGTACTCCACAGGCAATTTGATTTGCAGTTCGTTCTTGGCCGAATTTTCGAACTTTCAGAGAAACTCATTACTGAGTAGAACAACCTTGGAAAAGGCAGCACGGCTTCTCTATGACAAGGTTGAACATCAACTTTCATATCGCGCCAGACGGGTGAGTATAGAGATGAAAGAGTTCCATTATGACTTATTTAAAAACTGTTGTGAGAGAAAAAAAAACATTACGGTCAGTTTTGTGGGACTTTCCTATACATATATGCAGAGCTTCAAAAGGGTTCAATTGAAATTAACGGCATAAATCAAGTCATTGTCGCCTGTGCAGTCGTGGCGACCGGCCGCTTTTTTTTATTGATCTTCTTACCTACGGCTATCCAACCGTTTTGCTTGCCTTTTACGCTGCCAGTCGTTACTCCTTCACTCGGTTAACGACAGTTAATTATTCTCTGATACTGGTTCTGTCGACTCGGCCTATTATTCCTTGCTGCTTACTGATTCTGAGTCATTGGTCCGAAACCAACGCTTCTGCAGCCAAACGAGCATCGGTGTGGCACGGTGCGAATCCTACGGGATTTGTCGCCACTTGTAAAGGTGTACCTTTAAATTTTCTTTCAGTTTTCGTTTTTCTCCGTGTTTGGTACTTCTATCGTCGTTTCAAATTCGTTTCAATGGATACCCCCTTGTCTCGTTCTCGTGTTCAGGAAAGGCCGGTTAAGCGATCATGTATTGATCGCTCACCACCTATGCCATCTAGCAAATTTGATCAGGACGTGGCACTTCTTATGGAGTATCAATCTCTCCCGCAGCATTTACGTTCTGTATTGGGCATTCTTCTTGAGGATAGGAGATTTCTTCACTCTGTCCTCTGTCGCAATAGGGAGTTGGCGGAAGAGGTGTCAGCGCTAAAAGCGGAGAATGCTCAACTCAAAGCTGCCGCTTCTGGTGCTGCCACACCCAATCCTTTGACCTCGCAGCAAGTCACTAAGCCTTCTTCTCATGTTTCTAATGTTTTGCCTGTGTCGCCTGTAGAGGTTGAACGTAAACGCTCTATTGTTCTTATTGGAGTGCCTGAAAGCTATGCCCAACTGCCTAGTGAGCGCCTCGTCTCTGACATTAATGTTTTGAAAAAAATTTTTGATTATCTTGGAATCGAATGTTCACCATTGACTATTTATAGGATGGGGCGTGCTAATGCAGCAGTCCCCAGACTATTAAAAGTTGTTTTGCCGTCATCATTTTATGCAAGATAAGTGTTGCGCCGTGCACCTCGTCTCAGGTGTTTTTCCATACCCAAAATTTTTATAAGGCCATCCCTGACTAGGGAGGAGAGGAGCCGCGCTCGTACTGAGCGGCTTGCGCGGCGTAACACTTCGTCGTTCAAATCGGTAGAAAACCAAGATAAGTCGATTGGTTACCGTAGTTTTCCTGAGCTTGTTGATGTATGAGATGTCAGTGTTGATACCGGTGCTCCTGTCGCAAATCAAGTCGGTCCGTCAAACTTGTAAGTGCTCCTCGGAACCAGGGGCGCCGTTTGTTATGCTTGTATGCCAATGTACGTTCTATTCATAAAAATCGACGCGCACTTTTTTACCAAATCGAACATTTCGGCTTTGACATAGTTACCTTAACTGAAACATGGTTTATCGCGGGCGTTCAGTGGGCGTCTTCTCTCGGTAACCGCTGGCCACAGTATGACCTGATCAGGTGCGACCGTGTTGCAAAAAAAGGTGGAGGTGTTGCAATCTTGGTTAGGAAAGCCCTGTCTCCTGTTGTAGTTTTCCGCGAGAGCTGCTCCAAGGCGTATGAGATCCTATGTGTAGACAATGTATCGGGTAATTTGGACAGCGTCTCCTTGCGTCTTTTAATCGTACACAGGGCCCCTTCTGCCACAGCTGCGGCCACTAATCAGTTATTTCATGCAATCAGTGACCTCATCTCCTGTGACCATCGCTGCATCATAACCGGGGACTTCAATTTTTCTGATATCGATTGGTTGAACCATTGCAACGATAAATGTTCCGCGGTTTCCAAATCATTTGTCGACCTATGCAGAACTCATTTTCTCACGCAACATGTTAAACAGCCCACACTAGGAGTTAATATTCTAGACTTAGTGCTGACCAACACTGAAGGGTTGATTCGCGGTCTGACTGTTGCGCCCCCTCTGGGTAGTAGTGACCATAATAGCATTCTTTTCGACTTGAACCTTCTGGCGGTCAGTGAGCCACTCATCAAGAGGCGAAGTTTTAAAGATGCTGATTACAATGCAATCAGGACATATCTGGCTGGGATTGATTGGTATGCCTCTTTTGGCTTCACTCACTCAGTCGACGGTATGTATGAGCTTTTTCTAGCAATACTTCAACGTTGCATATCCTTGTATGTTCCTATAATCCATGCTCCCTTATCTCGATCATATTTGCCGTCATACCTTCGACGCCTCTATAACAAGAGGAGGCAGGCCTGGGTCGATTTTACTCTGAATGACACACCGGAAAGTCGGTCCGCCTTTCGCAGGTTAAATGCTGTGTTTGAGCGGAAGTCATTTAAGTACAACTGCTCCGTTGAGAGGAAAGTCATCGAGTCCAGTGACAAAAATGCATTTTATAAATATGTCAGATCAAGGCTCAACAGTAGACCCAAGCTTGGCTGCTTGAGAGGTTATGACGGCATGCCACTCCACAATGATAAAGATAAAGCTGAAATACTTGCTTCTACCTTTGAAAAGGCGTTTGCTCCGAGCGCGTCAGAGGATTTACCGATCTTTCCGGACTCGACATGTACCCGGTTATGCCCGACTCCGCGTGGGCTCAAGCTGATGACCTCCTTGCTATCTTGCTGCGCTGGCCTTCGTCCTGCTCGCTTACCCCTGATGAGATACCGACTCATTTCATAAAGAACGTTGCTCATGTCATTGTTGGACCGCTGCAATATATTTGCAATCTTAGTTTTATGAGGTCTGAAATTCCCTCTAGATGGAAAATGGCTTACGTCACTCCTATACCGAAAAAGGCACCTTATGATTGTCCGGATAATTATCGGCCTATCAGTATAACGTCAATTTTTGCTCGTGCTTTTGAAAAAATTTTGAAGAAGAAAATCGTAGCGCATATTATGGAGCACTCCATTCTTTCACCGTTTCAGCACGGTTTTCAAGAAGGGAAATCCACTGTTACTGCAGTACTGGAGTCGCTTAACAATTGGACCGCATCCTTGGATGAAGGAATTAGCGTGGATGTAGTATACTTAGATTTTTCTAAAGCTTTCGATCGAGTAGACCATCATAAGCTAATTACTAAGCTCTCCTTGATTGGTGTGCATTCTCGGATCATTTCCTGGATCCGTGCCTTTCTAACTGACCGTCAGTTCATGGTTCGAGTCAACGATACCTTCTCTTTTCCACGGAAGGCGCCTAGTGGGGTGCTCAGGGTGGCGTTCTTTCTCCTGTCCTCTTTAACATTTTTACGTTTGAATTGCCCTGTATCATTACTAGGTGTGGTGCTTCATGCACTGCGTTTGCTGATGACTTGAAGTTATATTGTCCGATGCGTTCGTTGGAAGACTGCTCGCGCCTTCAAATGGTCATTGATGCTGTTAGTAACTGGTCTAGAAAGTGGGGCCTGCCGCTGTCGAAAGAGAAAACTAGTGTTTTGCATCTTTCGTTGAAAAACCAACAATTTACATACAGCATAAAAGGAGCTCCGATCAAGAAGGTGGAGCAGCAGAGAGACTTGGGCTTTCTTATCACAAGGAATCTTTCCTTCGACGTTCATTGCGAGAATCTCGCACAAAAGGCTACCACAATGGTACATAACTTGTTCAGGGTCCTTACTACAAAAAATACGATGGTTCTATTACGTGCTTTCAAAACCTATGTCAGACCCATTTTGGAATACGGCACGCCGGTTTTTAACCCGTACAAAGCCAAATCGATCTTAGCTCTTGAACGAGTTCAGAACTCATTCACTCGAAAACTGATGATTAGGGCCCTCGGGTTTATATACGATGGTATACCTCCTAGTAAGGAAAGGAATAAAAATCTCCAGCTGCACACTCTTTCGCATAGACGAAGAAAATTTGATCTCATTCTATTTCACAAAATTCTCTATGGTCATTGCGGTCTCAATCCTGGTCAGTTTTGTATTGCACGGCCCACGGTTACCAGGGGTGCTCCCATCAAACGGTTTATCCCGCGAGCTAAGCACAACCTACGATTTCATTTCTTCACAGCAAGAGCTGGAAGGGACTATTTCAAACTTGCTAGAACTATAACCTTTCCGTTAAGTATACAAGCTTTCAAAAACTCAATTGATCGTCACTTGGTTCCGTAGAGTACCAGTTTTATGCTGGTCTTTTTTTTCAGTCCTATAGATAAGTTTTTTTCTGTTATCTTTGTTTACTTTTTGTTTCCCTGCACGTTAGCTTCGTTGATTGTTTTGTTTTCCTTGGCCTGTTGGTATCATGGTGCTAATTTGATCATCTTCACATGAGTTCAGCTCATGTAATAAATATATATAAATCAATCACGTTTCTATCTTGGGTCCCCACACTCGACTACATTCAAAATCGTAGTGACATTTTGAATGCCCATGTGGGTTATACATACAACGAGTTGCGGCAATGCTCTCCCCCTCCCAGACAAGTCTGCAATCAAGTAACAGACCCGTGGAGGGATGGAGTGCTGGGTTGGCTTAGTAAGGTACCGATCAGGGGCCCGATCTCCGACCATGCGTGTATAACAAGGCGCCACTCACCACTGCTCCACCTCCCCCGTATTTGAGGTATCAATTCAGGAATTGTAGGACTACGTTACCCCTGGCCAGAAGTAAACCTCCAGTAGAAATTTTGATTCAATATTGAATACACTGCTTTTGGACTTCTACCATTTGACGAACCTTAAAATGATTCGGATTTTTTGATAAAACGGATACACGATTCTACTCATACAGTCAGTATTCTTTTAGGAGAAACCGGATAGAGTCTCTTCAATCCTTTATTGGCATTTCGCTAACGGTAGTGATTTTTTCACGTTGTTGGATCTTGGTCTGGCTCAACAGTAAGTTATAACCGGCTCCAAGAAAACGACAGAAGTCATTTTCGTGTTTCTGCCGTGCGACTCAGGTTGTGAGGCCAAAATAATGGGTCATAAGGAGGGGTGTTGAAAATGAGGTTCCCTTATGACACTGAACCTTCCACACACTGAGGTGCCGACCTAAAAGTATGGGTACGCAATCGCTTTTCGATCTGATTGGCCTGGACTGGATTCGGCACAGTCTGATTGAAACATGGGCTCTCCAGCTGCACTATGTATGCTGCTTCCACCTATGAGGTGTCTTCCCACTTCCCACATGGGTTTCTAATGTAGTTCTAGTCGATTACAGGCAGGAACCTACTGAGAATTCATAACTAACTGGAAGGGAAGCTGAATTCAATGAGTGTGTTAGGTTTTGCTGACTTAGCTCAGTTTGAATTACCATTAGATTGATCAATAGCTACGTGATTATAGTGTGAAATATCGGAACACATCAGCCTATTATTCAGGTCTAATTCTGACCCGGATCATGATGCTATTTCGCCCTTTCATATAACATCAGGCACAGAACGAAGTAATCCGGTAACCTCTTCAGCCGGTCTGGTAATCATGCGCAAGAAATTCGACGGAGCTCCCTTACAGGTAATGGGATAGCAATCCTCAAAAGAAACGGAGGAACGAGAATTATCTTTGAACGCTGTCCACAGGCTACCTTGTAGAATTTAAATGATTTCCCATCCACTTTTTTCCATTTCTTTTGTTAACACTCTTGCCTAAATTCGGGAACAAGGTGTGCCCCCCAAAGAACGCCAGAATGGAACCGCTTCCCACAGAACCGCCGCATCTATGAGTTCAGAGTTATGCATGTAACCGTGTAGATGGGCTCAGAAAGTTATGATGGGGGAGGTCTAAGTAATACTCGTTACCGTAAGCGATTTGTTCATGTAAAGACACTATAACGACTAATTTCATAACAGAGACGAACCCGACGTTTTTCGTTAGAGTAGAACTGGTATTCTCGATTTCGGGGAGGAGTGTCTCTAGTATAATAGATAGACCTTTTTCTCTGTTCCTCCGAAAGACTGGTCCATTCCGATTTGGGCTGTTCATGAGTGTTCCAGCTAATTATGGCAGCGACAGCATCTGGTTCAGTGCGTACTGTAGAAGCAGTCTCCACAACGATTCTTCGTATGTTATGGCTCGATGAAGACCCTGGTGCAGCCATTTGTGCACCTTCTGTTTACCATGATTACCGCGATGGAAACTGCTACTGTGATAGAGGGTGTAAGGTGAGCAACGGATGCTTTGTTGATGCTTAGAACTATTTCGAATGCGATTCAACTCGAAGTAACTAAAGGAACGAGGTAGGAGAGTGCCAAATGTAGCACTACCAACAGTACTGATAGGGTATCAAATCGCGGACAAATACCCGGCTAAGCCATTCGAGCATTTCATCCCTCCGGGGTCGGTTAATCGGTACCGACTAGTCTGGGGGATAAAAGCACGGACTTGTACATCGGCTGGCCACAGTAAGTCATTCTACGGGCTACATACGCATTGAAGACGACACTACGACCATGAATGGAAGTCGAATGAGGGGCACATTCTGAAGATGGGACTTATCGGAACGAGAGACTTCAACATTTTAAATGGTTCATCTTAACGACGGTGAGCTAGCTACTGCTGCAGCTGTGCTGTAAGAGGTCGGTACCGGGAATAGATTGACACCCGCATGCCCTCCTTCTTGTCGTCCTCCTTTTACTATTCCCATGCTTGACAGCAAACAAAGGCGTTTTACAGGCAGTATATGAGAGTATTACTCTTTCAGATTACGAGCTGTAGGAGAGTGCCTACTGAAGATTTGAATGCTCGAGACCGTATCGTCATGGCTATCAGACGTCGTTCGATAAATGGCGTCCTGACTGCGGCCACAGATGATCGTGACCCTGATTTCAACTACGCTGTCGGCTACTAACATTATTTATTGTTCATTGTTGTTGTTGTTGTTGCTACTGTCGTGTATCCAATTAACAATCACCGTAAAATTTCTCAAAAATTTTAATAAAATTTCAACGTTCTTGAGCAATGACAGTTTTCGAAAGCAGAAACAGAGAGGATTGAAAAGAAGCGATAATCATTTGGTTATCGTTCTGGGGGAGGCCTAAATATGAGCGTTCACAGACTCGGTACCCAAGCCGAATCCCAGCTTGGTATTGCCGGAAGCCTTCTCCTTTATACGACCGACATACAACGTACTGCAAAGTTTTGAAGGAATGTTGTCACGACACTCCACCTTCTCCGCTAGACACCTTTTCTCAGGAGCATTGTATGGCAGGGGGAAAGGGACTTGCGACTGTTTCTGGATCTTATTATGCCCCATTCGGACCGCTTCCGACATAGCAAAGAACCATGTGACCTCCTAAGAGGTTGTAGAATCTTACCCATCCTCCAAATTTATTTTCTCGAGGACTGCATCCCAACAAAGGTGAGTTAACTCATGGCCGAGCTAGCCATTTATCTTATTCAGACATTGTAGTTCACTTGACTTGACAGTTAGGGCCAAGGTAGGGGCTGAGTGTGTATTCAAACGTGAAAATACTATCATTGTAAACTGTGCCATTAAGTCTTCGATTGAGGAGAATCCACACAATGCCTGAATGCTACTCACCCATGCACAAACTAGCGTTATTATGAGTTCGGTTTTGAAAAGCATAAGGAATCATGTGCGGAATAACAAAACCTTTTAGATCGGTGTTCTGTTCCACCGGAAGTCACTATTGTGGTCAAATACGTTCCAACAGGCAACACATCCCCTTTTTGCCCAGTCCCTGTACATACTCTACAACTTTTTAGTCCGACCGCCCTTATGCGTTCAATACGAGGAACTGATGGTAAACAGAGCGAGAAATATCATTATCATTATCTTACGGGAAGCTTATCGCTACCTTCAATGATACCTGCAGTTAGCAGCACTGGGGATGGTCGCACTCCTTACCTTTACGTTCTACAAGAAGGTGAGTCAACCTCCACTCATTATCACGGAGTAAAGGCGATCGCGATACCCTTCGAGTGATTCCATGGCTCCCGCCGTACCTGGAAGCAATAGGGGAAAACGTTTCATTCAGGATCAAGCTACACCGAGAGGCTTCAAAAAACTGCTCTAATTCCTATAGATTGGCGGAAATGTCTAGCAGGAGGAGTTCTTGGGTCTCTGCAAGGTCTTCCAGACAAACCAGCTCAGGTGAGCGCTACTGATTTTGGTAAATCGCTCCGGAACGAGCCAACAAGAAGTGACTCCTGTGAAGGTGACTGCCCCTGATTCGAAGATCTGGATCAGCAGACGTCATCGTATTGTAGGGTGTTACAGTAATGGGCCTAGAGTTACCACGTTCAGTTGCATCACAACCACCCGAGTGTAATGGGCTGCTTGGAATGAAATATGTGATACCGTGGCATTCTGACCTAATATTATCATTACTCATCACCCTTTTGATTACCTTAAGCGGTTATCATGTTTTATCATCATAGGCCTGCCATCGGGGCACCTTTGCTTATCCAAGTGGGTCAGCAAAGGCACCCGGATGGCAGGCGTAAGAACATATGCGAACAAACGCAGCATATCCAAGAAATTGTTGGAAAATTGGCTTCAAACGAAAGCAGGAGGTAAAGAAAATTTGGTGAAAATGTAATTGGGTGTGGGGCCACCTATCTCGATGTCGGTATATCAAGAAATAAACTCAATGAAACGCGTTATGCCGTGTAATATCACGGACGTGCCGTGTTATATCAAGGGCTTTCGTAGGGAAGGAGCACCGCAGTGGGCAAGTTTTCTTTCTTTTTTTGCTTTTTTTTTCGCAGGAGGTAATCATCCCAGCCACCCACGTGCTCCTACCCTACCTAGGTTTATTTGGAGAACTGAATTTCCTTAGCTGAAACCGCATAAAAGAGCTAAGGTGGTCGGTTCCCATCATCCTCTACGCATCCGATACAGTGCTGATATAACGAGGACTAACACGTTAGACTGAGTTTATTTCCTGATATACTGACCTTCGGATGGGTGCCCCCCCCCCCCCCCCCCCAACTACATTTTCACCGGTGCCCTAATCGCAGGTGTAAGGACATATGCGTGTAAACGCATATCCAAGAAACTGTTAGAAGAGTGTTTCCAACGAAAGCAAGGAATAAAAAAGGCCCATATGTCCATGTCTAAGGACTTTCTGGCCATTACTGTCGCACAGAGATCAGCCTCACAACTCGCCATTCAAGTCATGCCAGCATTCCTCCTCTCAACAGATGAGCAGGCTCCAACTACTCTTGAGGATGTCAAGAAAAGTTATTTTTCGCTCATGCTTACAGAATCTTAGAATTTAGTTGAACCGAGAGTCGAAAAGAAGAAAGTCGGTCAAATCTACCACAAGGAAGAATTAAAGAAGAGAAGAGGATCATGTAAGTGCAGAGAAATTTAAGTGAACTAGACCTAGCCATGTCCGAGTGGCTGCTTTCAGACTTCAGCGTCGTCCGTCGCGTGCGTGCTGCGACGGCGGTGCAGGACAGGTGTTGACAGCACTGGCACGTGATCCAGCGTTTTCAACATCCGTCCAGCGTCGCATGCGACCGCCGTTGCAGCACGCACGTGACAGAGGGACAGACTGAAGTCGAAGGCTGCTTTCATAGTCCACGATTTGACGAGCGACCGAGCGACAGGTCGAGGAGGCGGCGCTAGCCATGGACGCCGCCGAGCGATCGGTCGTTCGTCAAATCGTGGACCATAAAAGCAGCCGAAGTCTGGAAGCAGCAAATTACTCAATATGGCCGAACTGTAAAAATTTCATTCGTCAATTAAAAACTCAAACTTCTAATGAGCTCTGAGTCTAGCCTCTGTATGGGTGTTCCTTAAGAATCCCCGATGTAGGTCCAACTCAGGCCAACCTTGTCTAACATAAACCACACCACTGGATTCCATTTCCGTTATCATCATAGAGCGTACTTAGTCATTAAAGCAGCTAACTGGGCTACTTACGAACCAAACAGTGTAGATATCCTTCCGTATTGACCTTTAACGATTATCGTCGATCTTTTGACATGAAATAATATCATTTTTTGATCGTGAATAGGTCCCCGTAAAATGCACACTCTGTTGGCGAACCTTCACAAAGGCATGGTCTGAGAATCGAATCCGGATCGATATTTGCCTAGGTCGATCAGCCCAGGATCTGGCCATAGCGATCAGTTGTATGGATTCATAACTTCCACCTTTTTGAGTGGAAGTCGAGTATGGGGTCGTACCACAAAGAGGCCAAAGACTGATCCAAACAAAACACTTTAGCTTTTATCCTTTGTGATATTCACTATCACTTGCCACTGCCTCATATTCGTCCAATTTATAGACAGTCACGATGGCTATACGTCCTCATCCCATGGAACATACAAACCATATAGAAGATGTGAGTTCGTATTGATACTATTGTTTATTTTTTCGAATTGTTATCTTAAGGGATACACAGACTGATTAAGCACAGCTCCGACATAGGTGTAAAGGTTAGCTTCGAGTCGTGTGGGCTTCTGCTCAATTGGCTAACAGCACATGGCGATTCTTAGCTAGTTGTCTCGTCGCTCACGACTCTTAGCTAGTAGCCGCGCCGCGTGCCATGCTTCAGTTCAATGCTTCAGTTGGTTGTCTCGCTGTGCTGCATGGCTTTCAAGCATAACATCTGTTAAATACCGGTTACTGCTACTACTACCCGTGCATGAGTATCCTCCTCACCATCTTCCCTTTCAGCGAGATGAGGGAAGTACGGTCACAATGCAAAGGTATTCGCTTGGGGCGCTAGCAATTGATGCATTGGCACAAGGTAAATGTTGTCCGAGAACGAACGTACGCGAGGCGTAATCAGGGAAGCAATTGGCTAATAGTGGCTAGAAATCGAAACAACGGTTGATAAATTGCTAAAATTCTGAGAAGAGAGAGCGAATGAGAAGGAAAAAGAGCGGAAGTGAGGGAGGAGGAAATAGGGTAGAAAAAAACTCATGTAAATGGCTCACAGAATATTTCCAAGTCGAATCGCTTTGTGGGGGGCATTCTGGGGCATCGAATGGTTTTATTTACACCTCAATTACAAAGGCTACCTCCCGATCCTCAAGATTTGTGCCCGAGAAATGTTGAGTATTTATGATGTTGATCTATCAGGTAGCCCACCAAGATGCCACAGTTGGCATATTTTCAGCGCGATCGAGTGAATATGGAGCTTTGGAAAGTGAACCAAGCGAATTAGCATCGGCTCGATACTATTCGACCGATGAATACGCTGAAGGAAATCTGTGAGACACTTGAATTCTTTTAGGCTTGGAACGAGCTAGGAGTAGGACGACCCTCACCACCTTGAAATTCTAAAAGTTCAAACAAAGTTGCCAATTTGGGAGTGGACGGGGAGTGGAGGGAGGGTGGGAAGGTTGGGTTACGGTGCTCACCTCTACAAATGAACCTAATGACAACTCTTCTGTTATAATGTTCTGGACGCGACGCAAGCTCTACCCTGAACCTTCTAATTGGGGAAGAAATGAATTTTTTTACATTTCCGATATTATGAGGTGATAAATACGTGGGCGGATACCATATCACGCGTAGGGAGGGGGTGAAACCTTAGACGGCTGGTTTTTGTGTGAGAGATGCTACCAGTTTCACAAAAAAAAAGATGACATTAGATCATTCTGGATGGTTCCGACCAACCAAATCCCAACTGGATTTGGTATTACTTTACACTGAACTTGAAATCAGATTAATCGCTACATCAAGTTGTCACAGGTTGATTTGCAACTTTCTCGTCGTAGTTTTTGCTGTCGACTGTTTGCTATTCTACATTCTTTCGTTTACTTCACACAAGGAAGAAATTGGAGTAAGTTATTTCACATCTTTGGAATTTCGTTTACTCATTTAAACGCTTAAACAATCACAGAGCCACCTTCCTTCCGTTTCGGATACCTGAAAGGCACCTTGCAGTCAGAATAAAACCGTTGCAGCCGGCTCGCCCACCCTCTCATTTCCCGTAGAGTGATGTTATATAGCGACTAAGCAAAGGCTTTCAAAGAAAAAAGCAGTAGGACATTGGCTAAGAACAAGTGAGGGCGTTATCATACGCACGCTAAGGAGGTTCAACTCCCGAGCAAGTTTTGCCCAGTTCTTCCAAGCCTGCCAAATTTCCCTGATAGGGTAAAAGTGTCTAAAATAGATTCTACTGTCAACTTGCCACCCTGAGACCATTAATATACAGGGCTCTCTGGGCTTCTGGGTAACAGATAAATATCTGGGGCGTTTCGAAAAAGTATAAACCATGTTTAGCTTTGCCTACCTCACTCCCTCAAACACCTAAAAAAGGGTTGATTTCGTCCAAATCGAACAGGTAACAAGGCCATTTCAAATGACAAAGAAAACTGACAAAAATTTTGCATAAACTTTTTTTTAAATCAGAACGTTTTTTGGGAACGTTCTGTGAAACAAATTTTGGTCCGTACATACTTTGCAGTTTGAGCAACGTGTTACGCAGTCATACGAAACTTCAAGAGCTGTGATGCAGATTCTTTCTGATAACTTGGACTGCAGTCTGCTGATGAAGTGAGGTTCAGCTTGGAAAAATACGTTTGAAAGTGACTTTATGGATAAAAGGGCAGTTTTAATTGCAGGAGCTGATGAACTTTTTGTAACTATTCCTTACGTTCACCACACCTGTTAGATTCCACGGACGAAATTTCTCGGATCCCATCTGGGCTCACCATCAACTTTCCGGGTGTACCCTGCAGTGGAGTCGCCATTACTGCCCAAACTCTTTTTCTGTCCAGCTGATTATTCTCGATGACTCAATATGTTCAGTTTATCTATGTGATTGGAGAGGGGGGGGGGGGGAGGAGGGAACCATCAAATGATAATCTACACCACCTACTGCCTGAGGGGATCGATTTTCAGGGTCCGATACCAGCTCGTGCAAAGCGAGCTTTCTCTCTGCTCGGTTCATCGATAATAGTTTCGTCTGGGAAAATAAAAGTATTATTTCTACATTCGCTACCCCTTCCCGTGCCCAATTCCCGATTACTGCATGGACCAAATTGATGGACATCGTTATGAATATGAGTAGGAGTCGAATACATAGGCATATTCCGGATCGGAAATGAGCAGTTTTCGAATTCTTGTCCTCTTATCGCTTATAAGACTTTTCCAGGGAAGCTGGATTGAAATTTGGGATTGTATCGTATCAAATGTGGATTGGACTGCAATGTCTTCAGCACATTAACTTGCTTACCACAAATCCGGAACAAGTAAACAGCTCAGTGCCCATATCGTCCTTATTCCACTATGCTCAAGGACGAATTACGCTGGTGAGAAACTTCCAACGAATACTCCTAGGTGCGACTATAAAAGCCAAAATAAAAACCAACTTGAACAGTAGAATCGGCCATTACGGCACTCTCTCAATTTCTGGCTGCTTCTGGAAAACGTTTGAAGAGTAGGTGGGGCCTGTTTCCTTTGCTGCCGCTGGTAAGGAGGAAGGGAAGCTAGAAAAGTGGAGCTATCAGGGTAAGAATCGGCCCATTTCATGGTCAGGGAAGGATATAGATTGAATAATTTCGATAAAGCTTTGAAAGCACTTTTTTCTGATTCGACGACGTCTCAGCTTAGCATTAGCACGACGGTGCACAGTTCTTCGAGGAGCCTCCGAAACCCGTGGTGAAATAGGCGGAGGCAACTCGGAGATAGAACTCAAATCATTTGACCTCCCCCTTCCCCACCCTTTCTGAAGAGTGACGAAGTGTCCTGATAGCGGCGAAAACATAGACTTTATCGACATACAGCAAATATATACGGTGAAGATCCAGATAAAAAGTCGAACGCGTTTCTCAATGACATTGGTTGACAATGGGGACATCATCCTCTACTACTTGTAGGCTGAAAGCTACAGAATGAAGAAATTTGATAAGGTTCAAGAGAAAGAAGTTCCAATCTTTGATGAGGAATGCGTTTCAAGTCCGAACTTCAAGTGTGGATTACGGTGAGTGGGCTTGAAAAGAATTCAACACAAAACTATCACTTGAAGACGAGGTTAACCTGCACTTTTAGGAGTCAGTTCAGAATGATGCGAAGCTTAGCAAGGGTTAATGAATCTTTGGATCAATCGCCACTGTATTTAATATGGATGACCGATGAATTTAATGAAACTGCAGTCAGGAATTGGTTATTCAAATGGAATTTGAATGATACGTTGGAGTCTGGATGGAGTAAAGACAAAAGGGTTTCGGTTCGTTCAGCTTCTCGTTGAAGAATTCTAGAAAATTCAGAAGCAAGGAAGCTGCACTCTATGAACCTTCGGGTGGTTCCTGACTAGGCCGTAAGGAGAGAGCGAGACGTGGGTCGGCGTTCACCCCTTGTCCCCAGGGACGGATGAGTACATCGGAAGGCTATCAAGCTATACTTGGAACCATTTTCAAATTTCAGACAGCGGTCAGCTTGTCACCTTTGAAATCCATGAATGACTAGAAATGAGGCAAGAATTTGATCTCCTCCTGCATGTGCCCTTCACTTTCACCCCACCTTTCTCAACGACCATCAGGTGGAAAGGCTTTAGTAGTAGCTGAACTCACCTTTGGGAAATTCCTCTTCCGTGCCTAATCATTTTCTATTCTACACCTTTCTATAACTCGCTTTTTGAATTGCAGAGTTGGATAGAGAAGCTTAAAAACTTCACGTCCCAAAGAAAGGACTTCGTACGGCAGTTTCGACGACCAAAACTCTCTCTTGATATCATGCCTGCTTACACTAATTATTCCACTGAATCTAAATCGTGAGTTTTTCTCAAGGAGTTTGACTGACTAGCGACTCAATCTGTTAGAGAACGATGAAGAGCTAGTCTCAAGTCAACCCCATTTTAGAGTGGGTTGAGAATGATGACTTCGAGTCGTTGTCCAGCCCATTAGTACACATCCTCCCCTGTTATCGCACGGCTCTGCTCTGCTAACACCTTGTCGCCAGATGAATTCGACTTCGCGTCAGGTTATTGATGCATCAGACCTCGACTAAGAACTTTGTAAAAATTCCCTTGGGAATGGCGGAGGAGGAGCGAAACCAACTGGCCCGCTACCACATGCATGATCAGGGTTTCGGATCTCAGATCAATGCCATACTGAGCTAAACAAGATATTCCCATTAAGTCCCATCAGCTTCGAGAAAATACATTAAAATACGGTAATACAATGAGACGTATTGACCAAGACTTCTGGGCCCTCTTCGTGAAGGACTCCTCCATTCTAGCTGACCTATGACCCGAGAAAAGTGTCACAACACTAAGTCACCACTGGTTGCCTGTCATGCTCGCAATCCCCTCCCAAAGAACATTGATCACATTCTGTCTCCGAAATTGTAACATCTTTCTTTGAGGAAGAACATTAAACTGGATGGAACTACATGGAAGCCACCCTCGCTTTCATATAAACGGAGCTATAAACTAATAAGTAAGCTAAAATAATCCTGATTCTCGATAAAACTTCCATATTTATCCTATTCGCCGACAGATGATCAATTCAGGATAGATCATAGTCATAGGGCTCGAAAAGGAAGACTGGGCCAAAAATCCTCGACAAAATATTGATTTATTAAAAGCATTAGTGAGATTAAGTGGTAAAAGTCACAGTACCGAGTGTTCAAAGGCACAGTTCACAATAATTCTTGGGGTAATAGCTCTAGATGATTAATGGAAGAGATAACCCAGAACAGTGGCAAAGAAAACGCGAAAACCGGCGTATTCGGAGAAATATAAGGCTTCAGAAAAAAGGTTAAATCAGGGTTTGAACGAGAATGCAATTAAAGATGCATGAAAGGAATATTTGGACGAGTTGTCCAAATATGTATGCCATTGCACAGACCTGACCACAGTTAACGGTCCGCATGCAATGCGTGCGTCGCGGTGCAATTACTGAAAGTCCTGCAGTCTCTACAACGAAGAGCGAACCCGCGTCTTCTAGGTGTGAACGTTGGCTGGGTTCCTTTTGTATCCTACACAGACCGTTTTTCGACCAGACGCCATCCCTCGTGCTATTCTTGGGGGTCACTCCCGTTCTAGAGAACAATCTCAGAAACCATCTTTATCATGGACTGTGCTTTTGAGAAATGCCCACTAGGACTGGGAAGGCGAAGGCGGAAAATGAAGGCGGAATTCCAAAAAAAGTTAAGCGCATGGCACATAACACATAGTTATGATCGTCTTTGAAGTGTAATACGTAATAAATGGGAGGGCAAAATTTGTAGGGATTATGTAACTGTGAGCTCTCTTGCTGAGCAGTTTTCTTTTTTGTGCACGCTTAGCTTGTCTGGGCCCTTTCTTACCGCCATGGAGGGAAGGAAGACCCCTTCCCATGCCTGCATGACACCATGAATGCTCTAATTATAAGGTATCACACTATTGACTACAAAGTGAAGATGGAAGGTGAAGAAACTGACGAAGGGCGAATGGAATGTGAACCCGTTCACAGCTGCTCCGAGTGTTCCGAGTAGCTATTTGGGAATAGATCACTTGTAAAATTGGCTGCCCAGATGAAACGCTCACCGCATGCAACTTAACGCTTCTTGACTCAACCGCAAAGGGATGACGTTGACGTCTCAGAACAGTATAACACCTGATGCCGTATGGGAGTACAACCTGAGAAAAACTAAAGAGGGCCAACCTTATGTTCGGCTTTACGAGGTAAGGCTGATACCGGCTGTTCATCAATTTTATGTATTCATCGTTTTTGGTGAGTGTTCAAATAATAATTAAACGTTGATGATCCGTACTCTTCGATTTAGACTATGCTCCATCTTGTGCAATACCACTTAATAATACAAAATACGAGCTGCATTTCCCATGCTCTAGATTAAAAAACTCATCTAGATACATATCATCCTCTTCTGTTTCGGCCTTCATCGTTCGAGTAGTTCATCGTAAGTTTTTTTTAAATGCTGCATATTATTTTTTTCCTTCTACAAGAGGATAGACCAGCTCGGGAACCCTTCGCCTAATATACCTGCTGTGGTTTCTGATACGGCTATGAGTAGCTGGGCTTCTCGTCTCATAGCCTATTACAGAAGGAAAGCTCATGCTAAAAATGACGACGATTTCAAACATATGACACATGCATGGTGTATCCTAGATTTGATCTACAGCACTTGTGTAATGTAACAAAGAACCAATCCCTCCTTAACTCCCACAAACAATAGCAAGTATGGAATATGGTTAGTAGGGTTACAGTGCAATTGGTCCCAAGGCTCCCCTCCCCACCCCTCCCCCTCCCCCTACTTCTCAATGCTTGAACTTGGGAAGAAAAGAAAGGGAAAGAAAGCGGTCTAGAGGGTCACCCTCAAAAACACGACCTTTTCCTATAACCAAGTTGGGCGTAGGAAAATTGTTGAAGGGTTTCTCTCTTACAGGCTGACTCAGAAGCTATCTCCGATTTTTAGTATAAAGAACGAAGCTCTGACGTCTATCGATCCCCTCTTCGTGTTTGCGCCTCGCATTCGACTCTCTTCCGAGATATGTAGTGATGGCGTAATGAATGCGTATGTGGCCTATACTTGCGTCCAGCAGATGTGACTGCTTTGATCCTTCTAGACGAGTCTGGTTCCAGTTGGCCGTCCCCGGCATAGGGCATAGTGAAATGTATGATTAGCCTGGGCAGATATCGATTCGATATACGAGCCTCGACCTTTACGTGTATGATAGTGCGTCACTTGCCACCACACCACGTCCATTGTAGCTGCTAGTATAAACGAACTCGAACCTTTCTTATAATTGACGAGGTCATCAGCTGCTCTTCTTGAGATCATCAGAATCACTGGTATTCATTTTATGGTTATACACTAAATAACTGATTGATAACACATTTGAAGCTTTCAATTTCAGAAATTATGACGACAGAAGAAGTAGCCCGAGGTTACATGGATGCTGGTTTCCATGCTTTGCTACTACGGTCTCAGTCCTATGCAGAAAATATTTTTTTAGACAAGAGCTCCTTAGAATTTAAGCACAAAGTTAGCCTTTTCAGATCGAAAATTAGTTTACCTTAAAGTAGATGTCAGACATTTCAGTTGCCGTACTTCCTTGAGGAAGGGTATCTCTCCACGAGTATCAAATTTGTCAAATCGAATCAGGATATCAAAACATTCTACCAGAAAAGAGAGAGAAGGGTGAGTAACAGCTCTTCAATTTAATAGAGTCTTAAGGGGTTTAGGGTCCTACGAGTTTCTGTAGAGTGAATCGATATAGTACCAAGCAACCCACGTTCACACCAGTAGACCGGGATCTGAACCATTGGTCAACACTGACGCAGTCGGTTTGAGCATTTCATACCTCCGGGTCAGCTAGTTGGTACCAGAGTTGTCTGGGCGGAGAAAATCATTGACTTGTACAATGGGTGGCCATCGCAATTCATTCTGTAGGCCATGTACCCCACTACAATTCGATAAAAAGTAAAATAGTCTGACAGGTCTCAGAAATGGATTGATCAACTGCAATCAACTTGATTTTTTTCTAATTTTCATTTAATACCTTCTTCAGCGCCTTTACGATCGTGTCTGGACGGCGATTGTATGGCGAGTTAAGCAGGAAATAGACGAATATGCTATCATAACGAATTTTGGAACCGTTCTTAACCGGTAAGTTGTTGGAGGAATTAAAGGAACCGACATAATGCTATAGGCCTGTTCGAAAACCTTCCCTCCAGAAGCACAGAAGGGAACGAAATCTTTTCGGTATTCGCTGAGTCTTTGAAGTGGAGTTCAGCAGCTGATCTGATGGTGGTGGATAAAAGTAATGGTGGATCTGTGAGTTTGGTTTTATCGCGGCTCCAAAAATATTCATAACAACGACTTTAGAAGTCATAATTCAAGTAGAGACTACTTCCTCCAGGATAGGTGACCCGAGGCAGTGTAATTTGCAGGTGAGTCAGTCTGTAGGAGCACACGGTAGCTTACGGTATCGAGCGTCTCCGCAAAAAAGGAAGGAGAAGCACGGCTGCTACCTTATGGAGCGTTTCACCCACGCCTATCTCCGGACAGTTCCTCCTTGTCACAGAGAACTCGGATTGCCCCGTTTTCAAACTAAAACAACTGTTATTCGTAAATGAAAGCCCCGCCCCTGATTACTAGCTGAGCAGCAAGTTACATAAGGATGCCTCTGCTGAAGCAAAATTCTACATAATTGATAAATAGGTGAATTCATGGCTTCGAATGTTGGCTAACCCAGAACGATTTCGAGTTTTCGACAAAGAAGCACCATACAGCACCCACTCTTGCATTACAGCCCAATATGGATTGAGTTTAGTACCGAGGAGTGAAGGCCGAACGCGATAGTTATCCATAGAAGCTCGCTCTAAAGTCCGACTTATTATAATACCAGTCGGGCCGCCCGGCTAACGCCGGGCTTCCCTCCTTCTTGTAGTGTCGCCCGGCTTCGCCGGGCGCTTTTTTTTTTCTGTAAGAAATTTGATATGCGTAAATAACTTTCGGAATCTCCTTTTTCTTTGAAAGCCCTACACCCTCAGTATTTACTCCGAGTTAGGAGCAATTTTTCCTGTATTATAATTAATTATATACTAATTGGAAGTCTCGATTCATTGCTCTTCATCTCGAAATTATGTCACATTGATGGCTTAACTGATTGACAACCAATGTCTTGAATGGTACCCAGAAATGGATAATAACGCCCATCACAAATATCGTTATCAATGGAACATTTTCCCCATGGATTTCTCACTAATTGGGAATCCCAAATCATGAGCGGTCAGACGAGTTTAGCCACAAATGATATGTCACAAAACAAAAAGGAATCGTGGTACTTCATTGTGTCACAAAGCTTACTGCGTAACGGTCGTATTTAATAGCAAGAAATGAGCAAAATTCTCATCTCGTTATGGAGAAATGTCTTTGATCGATCGCTATTACAGCTTCTACAGCATTAAAGAGTCAGTGTTTGATCATAAATACCCTTTTGCTCTCTAAGGCCCCTTATCAGTTCTTATCAGTCGTTATCAGTTCCTGTCATAGGCTGCTTTCATAGTCCGCAGGCAGGCGCGCAGGCAGGCGCGCAGGCAGTGCTAGGGGGGAGGAGGGAGGCAGACAGTGTAAGGCAAACAGTCCACGCCCCTTCGAAGGTTGTTTGTTTTCAACCCCTCGAAGGGGCGTAGATGTTTGCCTCACACTGTCTGCCTCCCTCCTCCCCCCTAGCAGGCAGGGGCGCAGGCAGTGCTAGGGGGGAGGAGGGAGGCAGACAGTGTGAGGCAAACATCTACGCCCCTTCGAGGGGTTGAAAACAAACAACCTTCGAAGGGGCGTGGACTGTTTGCCTTACACTGTCTGCCTCCCTCCTCCCCCCTAGCACTGCCTGCGCGCCTGCCTGCGCGCCAGCGCGCCAGCGCGCCTGCCTGCGCGCCAGCGCGCCTGCGCGCCTGCCTGCGGACTATGAAAGCAGCCATAGAGTATCTACGACAACGTCACATACTACATTGCCGTCTTTGGAAAGATTCCACTGTTGACACGAAGGGGATTGCAACCCTTGCTCGCTTGTTATTATCTGTCCTTATCACAAATTAATTTCGGTCCTTTCACATCCTGCACTATCTACTGGAATGCTCAGTTGTTAATATGAAAAAAAACGTTGTAGACTTAATGGCTCTCGCCTCCTATCAGTTTCTATCAGTCTCTAACAGTTTTCCGAAGTGCCAAAGCTCTGCCGTTGACAGGAAGTAAGTAACGGTTCCTGTGGCTCTCGCCTTTCAAGGCTCCTTATCAACTCCTTTTGATTATTATCGCCATCAGTGTTCATATCCTGCTTCCTGTACTCCTAGTAATTTTGAACGCTTTGGGTCTACTGGAACAGGAGTTATGAATTTGCGACTTAAAACTTCCATCGCGCACGCCCCGCCCCTGTGAGCGAAGTCCGGTCCTGCTACCTACCATAAGTGTTCCCATGCCGCCCCCTGTACTCCTACCAATTTTGAACGCATGGGGTCGACTGGAACAGGATTTACGGATTTGCGATCTAAAATTTCTATCGCGCACGCCCCACCCCTGCGTTCGGAGTCCGGTACTGCTACCTGCCATAAGTGTTTCCATGCTGCCCCCTGTACTGCTACCAAATTTGAGCTTTCTAGGTCCACGGGAACAGGAGTTATGAATTTCCGGTCAAACACACACACCGACACACACACACACACATACACACACACCCACACACACACACACACACACACACACACACACACACACACACATACCGACACACACACACACACACACCGACACACCACACCGACACACCAACAGACACACTTAGCGAATTTACAAAGTAAAATATTTCCAGTTACATATCGTTGCTTCCGCGTCCGGTTCAATTCGTACAGTAGAAGCTGTAGCGTCGGTGGTGCTTCGAATGCTGCTATTTGATGAACGTCCAGGAGCTGCTATCAATGCCAATGCGTCCTTCTATGATTTCGAACAGAACAAATTCTATTGCGAGAACCAGGATAAGGTAAGTCTTGTTGACTGCCATCTGGTCCTGAGCCTTTTGATCATGCGACTCTGGTACCAAGGACGCCCACAATTTGACGAGTTGAACCATTAGGCATAAATGGAACGAGGTACATTCCTAGTTGGAGTAGTACAGAAGCGGCGTGTGATCAAAGGCTGCACCCACTGTCTGCTCCCTTGCGGCACATCACTCCAGCTTCAGAGCCATAAAGCGTAGCGATATGAGAGCCTTTGCAAACCCAACCTTTCGACCAAACTTTACAGAGGTAGGGCTGAGGTGGGGCAATTATCTTCTTTTTCCCAAAGGTGGCAAAGGTCGAGTTTCTGCCAGGCCGGCATACTTTCTGCTTCAACGGAATACGCTCAGGTGTAGTCATCGACGCTATCTAACAAAGGGAGTCACCGCTTGCAAAAAGTGGGTAGATCGTGCCGCAACTATTACATAATCCGATGGACAGTTTCGCTTTTTTCAGGATTTCCTCAAAGAACTCAAGTCTTACGGTATTGAAGAGTGTCTTCCAGTGGATCCGACAAACATACCCCACATAGACCGAATAGCGATGGCTGCACGACGTCGTCCACCAAATGGCCGCATTGTGGCAGCGGTTGATCGTCGATCATTCGATTTCAATTATGCGGCAGGATTTTAAGGAACAAAAATGCCCTCACTCTAGCAAAAAAACACTCACCAAAACTCACTTCTTTGTTAAAAATTTATTTATATCAATTTTGTTTTTATTTGTGTCTGATGTTATAGTGTTTTGGTGTAGTAAACATGTGAATCAAAACGTTTCTGAAGAAGTAAATTTTTCTTTCTTTGTATCTCTGGGTGCGCAGGAGAGAGAAAATCAGAGGAAATCACTCTAGACAAGCACTAACTATAACATTGGCTGGGTCGAATGAAGAATGTGTAAACCCGTTCCAATGCTCAAATTATTGGAGTTTAACGGCATGGCTTATTCTTTAAAACTTGACAAATACCCATTCCCGAACGGATTATCCTTTTTACAGTGAAATTAGATGAATAATTTGTTGCTCACATATCTCAGAGACTGCTGATCAATCGAGTTTATCGACCACTAGAACCCCGAATAAGTTTTTTCCATGAGTCAGGCAATCGGAAGTGGAGTGGTATCATGAGTATCAGGCACTTGAATCGGAATCTGAGTCGATAGTCACCCTAACCGGTGGTGCCTTCCGTCTCTCGGAGTCCATTGACTGGTATCATACTCGTCGAGAAGGGAAAAAGCATGGACTAGCAGACGGAGGGGCCTAGTAAGACATTGTGCAAGCCGAACACATAATCAAACACTCCTATGATTCTGAATGGAAGTCGAATACGTGGTGACATTTGAAAAAAAATTACCAGAAACCCGTCGTCAATTCTCCTATAACAATTTGAGGCTTTATCAGAGCAAGAAAGTCATTCATAGATTTTAATAGACATGGGTTTTTGAAAATTCCGCTCACCTACCCACTTCAAACTTCAGCTTTTACACAGTTTTATCGTCCACTACCACCTTATCTTTCACCGCAGTCCCCGCTGCTCACGAAATTGCCTTCATTATTGTACGAGACGATTATGGGGATAAATTTAATGGAACTTAAATGCATATCATCAAATTCGAAAAGAATAAACTCTGAGAGGACACATTTTTGAATGCTCAATCAATTACATTACATTATAATTATCAATTATAATCATGATCACAACAAATGAAAAATATATGAAGCTATGGAAAATCTCATCAGCAGAGCTGCCCGGTAATTCCTCGGAAGAGCTTGGCGTCAACGATTCAGCAACCGAGAAATGCACCTGAACGTAGTTGTTAATGACGCCCAAACGAGACAAATTGTCCCTTCCTGTCGCGCTACCGTTTTGGCCGTTTTTCATCGACTTTATCCCAGGAGGACAGAGAAAGATGGATCATACTCCGAAAGGGTTGTATGGAGAAAAGAGGGGGGCGTCATGCTTCCCCAAAAGCAGAAATGTGAAGGAAAAAAGCCCTGATCGCTGAACATCGCTCCCTCTCTTACTCCACTCGTATTAACCGGTGACATTTGGGCGTTAGCAGGTGACAAATCAGCGATTTTATCCATCAGATGGGCCAACTGACGATCACCTTTTGCTGAAGGTTATTCAAGCTCTTGACGTGAGGGGATTGAAAATTGATCGAATTTGAAAAATTCCTCGTGATGACGTCGGAATTATTGTCGTACTGATTTATGAAGAGCCGTATGCTGGCTGTCTGATGGTCAACAACGAATACTTGGCAAAAAGAAGTGATTTTAGACTTCTGTCAATACCTCCTCTATTTCAGTCTCATTTCCATTTATGAACATTCCATTGCAAGTATAATTTCCTGAATGTAGTGTGGCATCAAATGAACGAATAATCACATCATAGTCGTCAGAAAGAGATGAATTGTTGAGCTGAAAAGGATATGGCGGTATGACTTTAGATGTCCTGTCAAAGTACGTGTCAGTAGGTCCCTTTTCCATGGACATAACTGTGTTGTATATAAGACGTTCACTCCCAGAAGTCACCCATCGAAGCAGCCAGTATGGCCTTTTTCGTTGCCCAAATGTTCGTCCAAAATACCCACGTTGAAGTTCGTTTCCATCGATGTCTTATTACCATTGAAATTGCACCAAATACTAGATACGCTTCCATTGAACAACTTTAAGAGATAAGTTTGAGCCGTATGAGCATACAGCTGGTCATTAGGACCCAGTCGAATAACCGACGCAGTCTGGTTGACCGGTTCTGAATTTTGCATTATAAACTTGTAACTTGTAAGGTGTGAAGTAATAATAATAAGGAAAGGATATCAGGAAAGGAGGAAATAAACTAAAAAGCTTCAGCTGAAAGTTCTACGGGAATAGCCAGACCAGGTAATCGCACATGGCTTGGTCACTTTGATGTCCATCAGATTTTTTCAGTTAGCCACGGGTTACGAATCGAGTAAGACTTACTCTGGGGCTAACAGCTTAATCCAATCTATGTTTTTATTTGAAAAGTGAAAGTATAGATTGGGTAAAGTTCGTCAGTAGTGAAGAAAGCGAGAAATTTCGCCGATTCCGGGAAAAGTATGGCTCCTCAAAAGTAGAGAAAATAGAAGTTGGACGAGATTGCCATGACGGAAACAACATCTACGGGGTATTCGGACGAGATTTCATTCGTTCCAATTGCACAAAGAGCTGACTACATAAAGACAGAACTGTACGAACTGTCTTTCACTGTAGCTATGGGTCATGACAAGTTGTTTGAACTTCCTACATGGGTTCCCTTGTGATCGGTGTAGCCCCTACAATGGCGGTGAAACTCGTCCAAGGATGCACACGGGCCAATCTTTGAGCCCTTATAACTACCGAACTAGGCCGTTTTCAGACCTATTAATGCCAGATATGGTACTCGCTGGTGCCCCGAATTCATCCTGTGCGGGAATCTCTGAAACCATTTTTGTCGTGAATTGTGCCTTTAACCTAACTAACCTTATGATTGAATCTGAATAAAGTATTGCCCTGTACGACACGAACCATCAAAGTCGTACCTTCTGAAATGTTCGCAGAAGTATCAAGAACCTGTGTGAGATTATCAAGTGGATCGATCACGGTCAAGTTACGATCCGTGCAATAGTACTCCTTTTCGCCAATGTTTCTCACACAACATACATAATTGCCAGAATAAATCGGTAGAAGTGACGTAAACCTTAATAAAGTTTTGGTCCTTTTCCACGTGCACATTTTTCATCTAACTTAGGTGAAACCCACCGGATGCTTTGATTGTTCTCAGCAAATATGATGTGAGCTGTATTGAAATTCAGCTCATTGTCTTTTTTCCAGATTTTCTCCATCGCTGCAAACCCAGGCAGAGCCATCTCCCAGTCATTGGCGCAGTCAATTTGTAGGAGATTCTCGGTAGAGCCAATATAGCTTGCTGCAGATTAACTGGTTGTTGAACAGTGAGGAGAAACTCGCAATAGTAGCCAAGTCAATTGGGTGGCATCTACAGTGGTCCCCATCTGTGTAAAGGGGTTTAGTAGCTTACCATGTTCAATCTGAGGTAAGGACACATTTTTTAGAACCGCGCCTTGAGAAGAAACGAATATGGAAAAGAGTAGAAGTATCCAATACATGTAGATTCCGATTTTGGAATCGGCAGGAACTGAAGAAATATGGTAGGAAACTGATCAGTGGTCCTCGACGAAATAAAGGTCTCGTGATCCTGAGAGTTACCAGCTATACTGCATGTGAACAACAACAACCAACAATAAAACTAACCGGAGAGGATCGAAAGTCAATGAATTAGATAGTAGCTGCGACGAGAGCTAGTAGATGGGTAGTTGAAGAAACAAGTAGCTCCTTCTCACTGAAATGTTAATCCCAGCCTCTATCCCTCTTGTAGGATTACGCCCGATGGCGTGGAGAAGAACACAATGAGAGAGATCTTTGGGATTATACTTCAGGCACACACTCTTGACTGCCATTCTGGAGAAAAAGAGAACTTTCGTCTACGACAGAGGAGTTGACATCATGAATACGCTGTGAGCAGGCCTCCATTGACGAGCTCTAATAAAGTCCGAAATCCCAGTAGCCAGTTCCGAAGATAATGTTCAAGGAAGTTTTTGAGCTAGAATGCGCCCACGATGTGGAACACCGGCTAGGGAATAAGCTCCTACTTTCTGTTATGCTCCTTTCTATTGTATGTACTGGCTGAGGTTGAACTTCCTTGTCCACGGGTTGGTCCATTCGAAAAGAAGTTTTACCACGACCGATTACAGTATTAGGCAAGTATATGAGACGTGTTGGTGGGGTACGGTTAGTGCTTTGGCCAGTGACTAGAAAGAAATGCATGAAAACGCCTCGGCAACTACCGATGAGATCCGTAAGCATGGCTTACCTCACGTCATTCAGAGCGGGTGCCTTCACCTATAAAATTCCACCGATCTTCGAACCCCAGCCGATACCTATTCCCCTTTTCATTCTTTTGCACCTGCAAGGTACTACTGCAGTTGTAATTGGTTTTCAGCCAATAGATGGCTTCTGGTTGATATCCTTTACACTTCTCAACCCACAACATGCTGCACCTTTTAAGACTTCCCTTTAATTCTTTACTGTCCTCGTGTGCATCTAGATTGTGTCCGAAAATAGAGAATAAAGTTGAGAATTATTCAGTCCATTTAAAATTTAATTTCAAAGGCCTTCCAAATTTTGGCGACTGCTGAGAAAAGTCGATTGTATCAGGAAATCTGATCTGTGATCGGTGGGTCTACAACATCCTTCCCTTGAATCTTATTTTTGCAGCTTTTTGGATAAACCATGCAGCGGCATTTGAGATCGTACAAAGATGATCAAGGACCTAAAGAAACCAGACGACACTGAAGCCATAACCTTCAAATACCCACACAACCATGGGACTAGCTCGGCCTATACCAGGGAGGGCTTGCCCAACTAGATCTAATCTGCGATCTTCTGTGTGTGGCAGCGGTTCTCCCCAATACTGCTCTGATTCCACCCATTTCAGCTTATGAGTAGGAGCCAGATATCGTCAAGCATACTCGAAATATATGGTAAATACGCGACCATCTACTTTCAGGATGCTTCTGCTGATCAGAAACCTTACCAGTATCGATTCCCTTAACTATACTATACTGTCTTCGATAACTATACTGGAAGCGATTACACTATTCTTTGGACTATTCCTTCTTGGCATCACCGTCCATCTAGCTACAAAAGCACCGTTTCATTGGAATCTTCTACTTATAATTACCGTAGTACTTTCACAATACTATATAGCCATAATGGCACGTTTAGTGATGTTGGCTCTTCAAATTCATCTGGTCCCACTTGAAGGTGTCAGCTATTTTATATAAAATTTTAAATAAGAAATTCAAAAAAATGACAATTTTTAGGTGAATTCGAAAGCAGTACATTGGTGATTATCTGTTCGTTGTGCAGACTCTACTACTTTGCAACGAGCTGTATGGGGTAAGCTTTTGAGTCGAGGATTTTCCGATCGAATTTGATAGAATGCTTTCCACTATCAGTATATTCACCAATCACCAATTAAGATTCTAAGTTTTCAGGGAGAACATGCACTCCCATCAAAACATATTAGATTTGTTATTTCCAATTCCAAATCGATTTTTAGGTGGCGAAGTCCGTTCCTCCAAGGGGTGCCACTGGAAACTGCCCACTCTGTGGGTTGAGCTGACCAGGGACATTCGAATGCAGGCGACAGGCCCCTGTGACAGGCTGGCCTTCGAACACCCCAGTCACACCAAAAATGTTAATGTCACTTAAAGAAGTTCGATGTAATGCTACGGCGTTCGCGGGAGCCGACGCGCACTCACAAGGCCCGGTGAGTGTAAAATTTATGCGAGGGTCTCCGGTGCAAGGACGGCATCGGGGGGCAACTAACAAGGGAAGGATAATTGGTCGCAGTGGCCATTCAAGATGAGATGTATACCTCCGTAACAGGTTTCGAACGCTGATCTCAAATCTGCATTCCAAATCTGCGAAACGATTCTGGGAACAAAGTTACGGGACCGGGGCCTCCCTGTGTTATACCACTGCGCTGAACGGATCAGCGAGTCGAGCAAAACCCTTACCTGTGCAACGGTGGCCTAGGGGATAGTGTGGTGGACTGACAGGCATGACATCAAGGTTCGTTTCCTTGATGCATGGGCTCGTTTTGCTTTTTCATAAAATGCGTCCTAAACGCTAGCAAAACGTTTTGGGCTCAATGTTGGGCATCTACAGGGCTCTCTCACAATTGAGGAACACTGGAGAGGTATTACAGGGCAAGTTTTTTTTTGCCTCTCACAGGCCGAATAAGTGTGGAGCTCCATTCAAACAGAAGAGGAATTCTAAATATTTGCTTAAAATGAGCCTCAAAGGCTTCAAGGAGAAAGAATTCAAATGATTCGTCAGATTAAACGCTCTTCAACACGTTACCAGCGCTCTTCTGAACGAATGTGGGATCATCATATTTGGTGGAGGAATTTCTTTCTTGTAGCATGAAGTATACACCAACACTATCCAAGAGGCGGTAATGAAGTGGTTTCGAACCGTAGTATCGATACTATGAAAACAAGCCCGTTATCCTTTGCGAAGAAGTCGAATTCGTGAAAGACGATAACAATGATCCTCTCCGGTCGCCTGATGAGGACAGCGACAAAGGATCCGTAGCTTCGCAAATGAAACTTCCTAAGTTTGTCACGACAGTCATTTCCACTGTATACCGCTTCAAATCAACAATGAAGGCTCATAGGGGGAAATTCAGAACAATTCACAGGTGGATACAGGGTTTTGAAGACAGCCATGGTACCATGCCCCACCGCTCCACCACGCTCACCTCATGTAAGGGCCTCTTGAAAGTGCATTTACCTCAAGAATAGAATCAACAGATAATCATCTGTGCACACAAAGAGATAAACTATTGTTCTATGGTATTTTTTCAACAATGCCAGTTAACTTGTACCACCGCTTCGAGAGCGCGGGCACTATTCCTAGTATCTGTGGACCGTATCTCTCCCAGGTAGGGCTCTGGTCGGATGAGTTATTCGACTGCTGCCTACCAAAAGCACGGGGAGCCGCCGAAGATTTCAAAACACCATCTTGACTGATCAGGGTAGAGAGACGTATGTACATATTCGGCCAGTAGCACTAAGAAAAATTTTTATTGGATTACTATTCCCCAGAGTCCTAAATTGTGAGGGAACCCTGTAGACGCCCAACATTGAGCCCAAAAACGTTTTGCAAGCGGTTAGGACGCATTTTATGGAAAAGCAAAACGAGCTCGTGCATCGAGAAATCGTACCTCGATGTCATGCATACTAGTCCACCACGTTATCCCCTAGGCCACCGTTGCACAGGTAAGGGCTTTGCTCGGCTCGGTGATCCGTTCAGCGCAGTGGTATAACACAGGAAAGCCCCGGTCCCGTAACTTTGTTCCCAGAATCGTTTCGCAGATTTGGAATGCAGATTTGAGATCAGCATTCGGAACCACCTACGGGGGTATACATCTCATCTTGAATGGCCACTGCGACCAAATATCCTTCCCTTGTAAGCTAGTCCGAAAGCAACGCAGCGTATGGAAGACCCGCGTTGCGACCTTAAATGTTGGCACATTAACGGGACGCTTGTACCAGTTAGCAGAAACTCTAGAGCGTCGACGAATTGATTTCTGTGCTGTGCAGGAAACTAAGTGGTTCTGCTGCAATCCAGGGAAATTCGCCTCGGCTTCAAAGCCGTTCTTTGTGGTGGCCCAAAACCACCAACGGCGTCGGGATAATAGTCTCGGTTCCGTGACTCGATAGTAAGCGTGGAACGCTTCGATGACCGCCTAATGAAGATCGTGGTGGTCATCGAACGCCAAAAATACCATCCCTTCTCAGCTTATGCTCCGCAGACTGGATGCTCCGAGCAGACCAAGGACAAGTTCTGGAACCTGCTCGATGAAAAGACAGCTGAAGTACCGTTACAAGAAGCCATAGTTGTCGCAGGTGACCTAAACGGTCACGTGGGCGCTACGAAAGACGGTTATAGCTGCCACGGGGGTTACGGATAAGGGTCACGTAACACTGATGGCGAGCGAATTCTCGAATATGCAGACTCGCATAATCTCGTCATTATAAACACGAAATTTCGCAAACGTGACCCTCATCCCATCACCTTCTATAGCGGTGAGAACAGAACACAGATTGACTTGTCCTTGTCAGGCACCGCGATCAGGGGCTCGTAACAAACGCAAAGACAGTTTCCTATGAAGCGGTCGCAACACAACACCGACCACTGATTTGTACGTTGAAGATTGCTCCGCCGAAACCGAAATTAGCAGAAAGGTGCGGGTCTGCGAGAATCAAGTGGTGGCGACTTAAGGGGAAAGAAGACGCCGTCGTTTCCAGCATTCTGTTACCAGCGGTAACGACTGTCGACGAAACTTGGAAGGGAGCTGCGGAAGTGATAACCTGAGTTGCACGGTCGAAGCTCGGCGTGACCAAGCCTGGACGGCGAAGGCTCGATAAGCAAACATGGCTGTGGACGGACAATGTCATGGATAAAGTGCTCTGAGAAGAAAAAGCAGTACCACGCATTTCTTATCGAAAAGACGGCAACGCTATCAGATAGCGAAGAAAGAGGCGAAGAAGGCCGTTGCTTCTTAGAAAGCAGCTCATTATGCCGATCTTAACAAGAAACTTGAGTCTCGGGATGGTGAGCGGTACGTTTACCGACTCGCAAAGACCCGCAACCGCAAAACCGAGTATATAGAAAAGTTCTTCGGCATAAATGACGAGAACGGTAACCTCTTAGGCAAACACTGGGACGATGGCGAGAGTACTTCGCAAACATCTCAAAAGTCGAATTCGCTATTCCCGCTATCCCCTGCGCTCCGCCAATACACGGTCCTGTTCAGAAGATAACCGTGAATGAGGCCATTACGGCTTTGAAGAAGACGAAATCAGGCAAAGCAACTGGTCCTGACGACTTAGCGGCGGGCTTGTGGAAATGGAAAGGCTGGAATCCTGCAGGATGGTTGACGGAATTCTTCAAGCAGGTCGTTGCAGAGAAGAAGGTGCCTGAGAGCTGGCAAAAGAGCACGACGATTCCTATCTGGAAGAAGAAGGGCAGTCTTGGGGACTGCGCTTGCTCTCGCACAGCATGAAAATCTTCGAGCGGATTGTAGACAGTCGTATTCGGGATATCGTCGAGCTGATCACTAACCAGTGTGGTTTCGTAGCCGGTTGTTGCACCATCGACGCCATACACGCCACTTGCCTCCTTCTAGAAAAGCATCGCGAAAAACGTAGACCGGTACATCTTCCTTTCTGGACTTGGAGAAGGCTTTCGACCGCATTCCACGTGACGTTATATGGTATGCCTTACGAGAGCATGGCGTATCGGAAGAGCTCATTGAGTGGGTGCGCATCCTTTACACTAGCTCAAAGAGCCGAGTGCAAACGGCAGCGGGCACATCGGCGGAATTTCCCATCTCCGTCGCAGTACACCAAGGCTCTGCGTTATCCCCACTACTTTTTGTTGTCGTCATGGATACCATTACAAAAGACCTCCAGAAGCCGGCTCCGTGGACTCTTCTTTATGCCGATGACGTTAGGCTCCCTAGCGAAGACAAAAGCGAGTTTGATTCACAGGTGCAGACCTGGTCCGACCGTCTGACTATGATCGGGCTCAGGTTAAACGTCAAAAAGACTGAGTACTTGACCACTGATTCGAGCGAGCCAGGCTCTGTCAAGATCAATGGCACTGAGCTCACACGGACAACAACCTTCAAGTTCTTTGGATCGGCAATTGCGTCTGACGGCAGCCTGGGTCTTGAAATGAATTCTCGCGTGAACGCAGCGTGGTTGAAGTGGCGCTCAATGACTGGCGTACTCTGCGATAAGAACATCCCTGAGCGTCTCAAGTCTAAGATCTACAGAACGGTCATCCGGCCGATCGCGGTATACGGCGCTGAATGCTGGCCTACAAACAAAGAGGTTGAAGCCCGTCTCAGCGTGATGGAGAAGAAATGCTGCGCTGGAAAGCCGGAGTAACACGCTTAGACCGTATAAGTAATGACACCATCAGGGAGCGATTCGGCGTTGCGCCCATTGTCGATAAGATGCGCGAAGCTCGTCTACGATGGTATGGCCATACTCTTCGCGCAAAAAACGACAGTGTCCGTAAGATCGGTCTCAACCTTGAGGTGTCCGGAAAGCGGCCTAGAGGACGTCCAAAGCAGCGGTGGCTCGATACCTTGCACGAAGATCTTAAAGCGGTTAACATCCACCCCGATCAAGCGTTCAATCGAGAGAAGTTCAACATATCAAAAAAGCGGACCCCGCACAAAAATCAAAATAAAACTGACTAAATATTGTGGGATGATTATTGCGAGAATAACAGGTGTATTGATCATAGAAGAGGGATCAAAAGTTGAACCTCCGCCTCTAGGAAGTTGAGGGGAACTTCAACAACCCATCTTTATTTTTCATAAGAATTAACCCATTTTTCATGTATTTTCATTTGCTTGACTTTCTAAAACAATTTTCTACACCACAATATACCATAAAAATTTATATCGGATTGAAGGATAGAAAGGTAAAGTCTCCTGGCGTTATTCAATCCTTTCTAAGGGATGCACCCTCGCATTCGACTCCCATTCAGAATTGTAGTGGCAGAATGCGTGGTGGCTTATACAAAGACTTGCGATGGCCAGTCAGTGCTTTTATCCTCCCAGACGAGTCTGATACCAATTAACCGACCCCGAAGGGATGGAAGGCTCGGTTGGCCTAAGCGGGCATCTATCGGGATCTAAAACCCACGACCGTGCGTGTGATATAGAGCGCCGATTGCCACTACACCACCTCCGCTGTTTATATCTGATTATAATGTAATATAATGGAAGTTCTTAGAGTTTTAGTGTTACAACCGAACTGGATATTTTTCAGCATTATCATGGTATTTGTCGAGCGTTTTATTGCAAATATTCTAATTGTTGATTATGAAACAAAATTTCGGCGATATATCGGAATAATCCTGAGCATTAATATGGTGATATCGTCTATAGTAGCCTCATCGTTAGTCATTTTTGGTAAGTGAACAGTATCGGCCTCTTGTTGTTACCGTAATTAATAGTGTGTCTAAATTGTTAGTAGAGTAAAGATGGAGCTGCTTAAGTCATAAAAATTTTTTGCTGAATGTGCCATGTATTCGACTTCTATTGAAAATCGTCGTTTCTTCCCTTGCAACAAATTGCAAAGGCCAATAAGGGCAAATTCGACGAAAACGTTCCCTTACGCAGATGAATGGAATCTAGCTCATACTCAAGAAATGAAAGCATCAGTGAATGGGAGGAAAGGGATCGGAACTAATCCGATGCATTACGAGTACGGCAGCGACGCCCCTCGCCCTTACCTTATAGAGTGCTTTGGACGAGTTATGCTTAATCGAGACCCAACAAAGAACTTAACCGAATTTTTCAGAACACGCCCCATGGCTGATTATAGCGATATGTGTGGTGTTTACTGGTATGCTAACAACAACGGTGAGTTCAAATAGGATTAACGTGATCACTTGATCACTAGTTGACGAACCCGACGAGAAAGACTTTGGCTTGAAAATCAATTTTGGGACCTGGGCAAAACACTTGACTTGAAATCAGGGTGCTCATTTATGAAGAGGACATTTACAAAGAATACTGTTCATTTCAGTTGTTCATGCTGCTATTGCGGAAGAATCAGCGAAGTTACAATCGGCTTGTTGTCGAACCAACGAAAAACAATGATTCTACAATACGTTACACACTGAGTATTCGATTTCAACTTAACGAGAATATACGATCGATGAAGGTGAGAGTTTGCCTCATACAAGGAAGGTCTTTCAGGGCGTGGGACGCTTTTTAAAATGGTTTTTTGCATGGTGTAGGGGCATGAGCACTAAGTATATAGCTATGGTCCATTTCCGCTAAATGGCGTTCTGAATGCCAAAAAAGGAGTGAGAAAGATTTTGCCAGAAATTGACGTTTTAACCCACTAGGCGTCGTTCGTTTCAGTCATGGCGTCGACTGTCCGCACAGTAGAAGGGGCGGGCCAGTGGGGGCGACATTGGAAATAATGTGATCGGTAGCCAAAAAAGGAACCCACATGTTGAAAAGTGCGGGGAAGTTTCATATAGGCTTTCCACGGTAGAGCTGTCAGAGGCGACGGATGGTGTGCTGGATAGCGATTTGGACTTCGAGGACGGACGACTAGGATGGGTTGATGGTTCGGATTTCTGAGGCTTTTCGGTTTTTGAATTTTATGCTGCCACCTCCAGATTGGCTCCATATTGCACCATGGTCGTGACCAGGACCAGCCAGGCACATAACCTCTACAAGTCGTTAGAATTTGATGTGTGGAGCACTATCAATGGAGGAGCTTCCAGGCTTCACACTCCCAGGAGTCCCCTTCCCCTCCCCCCCCCCCCCCCCAACTTCCTCACGTAGTTTTTTCATCATTTTGGCCTACATCAAGAGTTCATTCAGTTGGTAAAATGTTGGCAAATTGGTATGATATCATTTTGGTAGTCGAAAAATTCGATATCATACCATCTGGTCTTTGGGCATTGTATGGACATTGCACAAACCCTACAATTCTTTGAATGATTTGGACAGTAATGATTTGATTGTGGTTTTATTTCTACCGAATTCCTTCAAAACTGATGAAAGGCTCATCTAATTCCGATGATTTCACCGTTTTCTACCCTAGCGTTGAACTCGCGCCGTTGAAGGGTTTTTGTCCATTGTTCTGGTTGGTCATCTCCGATTCCTTCTCTCCTCACGATCACTCACTCATCTTCTGCAGGCACCTCGACTTCAGCAATGTCCTTCTTGATCGTGTCCTGCCAGCCCTTCATAGCAGGACGTCGAGTTAGGGGATCGTAGGTTGGGAACGGGTATCGCCCAAACCCTTCATCTAGTCATTAATCCAGCAATCCGGCGCTAGAATGATTTCCTTCAGGGCTGACAGCTTTTTATATCACGCCTAATGCTCATGGATGCTTCAGCAAGAAGACGAGTTGAAAGTGAGTCTGATTCGTTTTCCACAGGAGTCCGCGTTGGACGCCTAGAGGAAGGTCGGAATCGAGAATCCTGTTGTCTTTGCGTTGAGGACAGCTTCCATCGAATAGGAACCATATTATAGGGCTTTGACCCCCATTACAACACTTATATAATGTGAAATTAAGAAGCATCCTCATACTCCTGGGAGTGTGAAGCCTGGAAGCTCCTCCATTGATAGTGCTCCACACATCAAATTCTAACGACTTGTAGAGGTTATGTGCCTGGCTGGTCCTGGTCACGACCATGACCGGTCAGACACTTGCTTTGGCCCTGGTGCAATATGGAGCCAATCTGGAGGTGGCAGCATAAAATTCAAAAACCGAAAAGCCTCAGAAATCCGAACCATCAACCCATCCTAGTCGTCCGTCCTCGAAGTCCAAATCGCTATCCAGCACACCATCCGTCGCCTCTGGCAGCTCTACCGTGAAAAGCCTATATGAAACTTCCCCGCACTTTTCAACATGTGGGTTCCTTTTTTGGCTACCGATCACATTATTTTCAATGTCGCCCCCACTGGCCCCTTCTACTGTGCGTACAGTCGACGCCATGACTGAAACGAACGACGCCTAGTGGGTTAAAACGGCAATTTCTGGCAAAATCTTTTTCACTCCTTTTTTGGCATTTAGAAGGCCATTTAGCGGAAATGGACCATAGTTATATACTCAGTACTCATGCCCCTATACCATGCAAAAAACCATTTTCAAAAAGCGTCCCACGCCCTGAAAGACCTTCCTTGTTAGAGATGTTATCCCCATTCTTAATTAGATACATATGTAATCTAACAGCCTTTATACACTTCTGTTGCGGAGCATGGCGGAAACTAACACGACACAATGATCTTCCCCCTCTAGCGGCAAAATTACACCGTTTACATGGATTGATTCAATGGTAGCGCCCGATGATTCATTGATAGTTGTCTCGCTACTCACCGATTGGTCGCTAGATGACTCGATAAGCGACTGACTGTTTACCGTTATCTCTCTACAATACCCTTTAGGGACTGCGAGTATCCTCATAAAAGTTAATATTTGAAAAAACTGATTGCAAACTCAATCCTTTTATAACGGAAATGACTTTTGCTTTCAGCCACCGCTTTCTTTTTGTCATTACTCACTTGTTATGTACCAGATTGACTATAACAGTCCTTTTGAGCGCAGTGAGCAACTTGACAATAAGATAAACTGACTGTTTGCTTGTGCTAGCTCTTGCTCTGTTCCTCTGCTGTTTGAGAGTGAAATTGCTTTCCCACGCCACTGGCTCACTACAGCAGGCGATTTGGCGTTTTTGGACTCTCGTAAAACAGTTCCTTTCAATGTGCATAGCCTGAAAAAAAGAGAGTTTGTTGTGGTTCAAAAGGATTCATTCACTCATGCTAGCAAGCGTTACAGCTCCTTAGCCACAACTCTTTCACCTTAATAGGTAGAAGTACCGTTTGATTATTCGGTACTAAGCGCTTCATTCTTTGGATAATTCTTCAATAAAACACTAAGGCAGTAATCTATCATGAATACTAGTCATTATATTTCCCTCTTTTCGCCATTACTATCCATTCAGTTACTGCGGAACTTGGTGATCTTCGGGACGATGTCGAACTCCATCTGCTTTGTACTCTTAGCTGGAGCTAATATCGACTGGATGCATTTCCATTCCGACCTCATCGGTCACTACTTCGATGCCGTCCTCAACCTTTACATTTCGCTGTGAGTTTTCTTATTTATAAACAATAATAATGATCAAAGTTTTCGGAAATTACAGCCTAATATAGCCCACCTTAGGATAACTTCCGCGAACTGATAAGGAATGAGTGTATAGAATTTTGTAGAGCAGAGGTAGTAAGTGGCAGTACAAACAAACACATGGACAGGGGATGGAATCTGGATCGATACTCGCCGAAGAAGACCTACATTTATCCCTTCAGGACCGTTATTAGTTCTAGTCCCGACTCGCCAGGGTGGGTCGAAGCCCTAACTTTCCCATCATCTGGCCACCGCAAATCGTTGTATAGGCATTACAAACATTCCAAATGTCAAAGCGAATCTGAGTGGGGGTCGATTGCGCGGGTGCATCCCAGAGACGAGACTGATTGACACTAAATACTCGCGACCACTCGCCTAAGTGAACTTCTAGCTCCATAAAGTCAATGTAAACAAGGAATCAAATAGGATATCTTGGAAATAAGTACAATTCGTCAGTTGATCATTGCAGATATGGATCTTCCATACCGATTGTTGGTTATTACAGTGATGACACCTACAAGGACCTTGTAAGAACGCTTCCAATTATCGGTAATTTTTTATTATAAAATCTATACGAGTTTCATCGGTAGTTCGCTTCATTCCACAAATCGTCCTGAGGGCGGAGCTTCCTCAATGAGTAGGTCAGAGCCTTCTAGTTGAGGAAGCTCCGCCCTCAGGACGAATTGCCTCGGTATCGAATATTAATTCGAACTTCAGGCAGGTTCTTCGGAAGATCAAACGTTCTACCCAGATGCAGAATCATCGAAGATGGCAACGTCTATTTCACCAATCTACAGATGCAATGGAATGGGGGCGATACAGCAAAACGGTTGAATAGAGTACAATTGAATCGAATTTTTTAGAATTGACTTTCAAGTGCTTACACATTTCATGTATTAGGACATTAGTTCCATTTGTTCACCGAATTACCGTTTTATTTTCATTAAATGAAATAGTTTTTCCTAAATGTCCGACATAAATAGATAATCCAAAGAGAAGGATTTGATATACATAAATTAATGTTTACCGGTATGTTAAATAACTTCGACTTCGAGCATTGAATTCTCATTGTACAAAAAACAAGTGTTTCGCACCTAACCCATAACCAGTTACGGAAGCTTAGCGGCATCTGGCTTGGCCACCTCCCATTCATTGCAATAGCCGATTTGGTAAGCTATACCATCGTCCCACGTGGTGAAGGGGTTAATCTAGATGAGGTGAGATAGTGACAGAAAGAACCCTTGTCACTCCTGTTTCCCAATACACAGCTGATCCTTCCATTTTCCATAGTCGCCTTACTGATAATTTGTCTGAGGAAAAAACTACATCATACACGTTCACATTCTTGACATATCTAAGAAAAACCTCTGAAGCGCTCTCTTTTTCTACTTCATCCGATCTTTCGCGTCTATCAGCTTACCTCTTCTACTCGTAGCCTTCCGCGTTAGAATACTCGAAACAGATGAGTACTCCTCGGTTGTTGAATGAACAAGGCTCTATTTATTGGAGAAATAGGCGCCGAAATAGCGAAAATTCTTTTCTGGAATCAGCCTCTCGAAGAATCAAAATGCTACAGAGGCAAATTTTGTGGACGACATGCTTCACCCTACGACGGAACGGACTTCACTACGCACGCTGGACACCGTCACATTACGACTTATCTGAAAGTTTCTGGACAAGCCCACGGGGTAGTTGGCTAAAGTCGTTATTCTGCTGTGTAGCGCAAATTCAGGTATTCCAGCCAAAACTCACTAGTCAGCCTCCTTGAAAATTGAGGATCCTAATTTTCGTTTGTTGCCTCAACGACCGTACCGTTTCATGGGAGCAGTCATGCTTCGCCTGTTCCTCTCTAAACCCCCATTGGAGCCATTCTTTTTTGCTACACCTCATTTCCTTTAAAGCTTTTTCCATGGCCCTTCAATATTTTCAACAATCTTTTTTCTCTCAACAGACTCGTCATCAGAAAATTTCCCTTAATTCCTTCGAGCGAGGTAAGAGATTATCAAACTTCCACCTCTGAGGTCTATTATTACTCATTAGATAATCCTTCGCACCTGCTCCATGAGCACATTGCTAAATTAACAATCCCCCATAGCCACGGTCGATTAACTTCAAGTTCTTCTGCGTCAAGCCAGTTCGCCTTCTTACCTCATTTTCCTTTACACGAACGTCAATGCCTAACATTTTGAGCATAGTAAACAAAAGGGCATAGACATCCTAGCGGGAGACACTAGGGAAAAGCCATTAGTGTATTTGTCAGCCGGATATTTGGCTAGAAAAAGAATACGGAAGGCATTTTCCTTCATTTAGACTTTTCAAAATGTTTCTGACAGGCACCTTTCAATCAGATTTATAGAACGAGTTTGACTAGACTCTGTTTGTAGTGAACTGCAGAAGACTGTGCGCATTTAGGAAGGTTCGTCAGCCTCCCCATAAAGGTAACTTATCGCCCAGACTTGGCTAGACCTTCTCTCCTACTATGAGTGCGATATTATAAACGTTCCACATACATGGGAACTTCTGAAAATCAAAGAGAATGGATAAGTACCAACTATTCAGGACGGCAAAAAAAGAAGTGGAGGGGTCAATTTTAAAAGAAAATTCATCTGCGCTCACCATAGCGCACTCTCTATTAGCTTGCCACCATTACAGTAACAGGTATTGAATGGTTACTTGGCTCGGAAAATTTTTCAAAATATTGTCAAAAAATGTTAAAAACTCTTTGAAAAGTCATTGTGAATCACTGCACTTGATAAAACCTCTTTAACAAAGAAAACAGTTGCGGAGCTTTCTTCCTCGGCGCTCTCACTCAAAACTGAAGGAACATTGAAGTCATATGGGTAATGTGTTCGAGAATTCTTTTTTTCGTTGTACCGTATATGGGGTGACACTTCTCTAACCGCCTGGTGTCTCTTCTATCTCACCATGGCAGAGGTTACTGTATCATGAAATCCGCTGACTGCGTATACTGGTCTTTTTGATGGTATTTTTTATTTTCAGGATGCTATTACTGGTCAGAAATTTGACAAACGTCGATCCACTGAACTATTCAATGCTATCCCTAATTACCATAATGGAAGTGATTATGTTATTCATAGGATGCTCTATCTTCATTTCCACTATTTATTTACTGGTACATGCGCCATTTCACTGGAATTTAAGATTAATTATTATGGTAATATTCTCGCAGTACTATATGTCTTCAACATCACGACTGCTGATTATGGCTGTTGAAGTGCAAATAATTCCAATTGAAGGTACACTCTCCCAGTGTTAATGAACTCCGTGAAGAAAGCCAATGATGTGCTTGATACTTCCGAACACTCTAGCTCCCGCCATGCGCCTTACTTCCCCTCATATTTTTAAGGCTTTTCTGGTGCTCACCTCATGTACAGTGCGTCGCAAAATGATAAAGCCACCTCTATTTTTCCCAAAAACTCACAGTATATGATGTTTCTGAAAAACTGCCAAAGCAAAAAATGTGTCAAATTTGAATTGCAATTCGCACATTATCACCAAATTATAGCTCGAAAACACAAACACTTTTTTGGTCACTTTTTCAATAAAGGGTGCTTTTCCAACGTCACAAAATGATAAAGCCACTTCGTGTCTTCGTGTCGTTTTTTTGTTCAACGCAGCGAAATTGCTTTGTTTATGAAATGTTCTTCATTTTCAGGCAATGGGAAGAGGAAGCTTGCTTTCGGATTTTGAGAAAGGTCAAATCCTCGCGAAAAAGGAGCAGGGATTGTCAAATCGCAGAATCGCGCGAGATTTGGGTCGATCTCCCACAGTTGTGGATAACTTCATCAAGAATCCTGAAGAATATGGAACCAGAAGAAGTGCTGGACGTCCTTCGCTCCTTTCCGACAGGGACAAGCGCCGTATTCTGAGGGAAGCGTCGAACTCCACCAAGTCCTGCATGGAAATCCGATCTTCACTGAACCTCAATGTCTCAAAGGACACTGTTTGGAGGGTCATCAGAAAGTCTCAGTTCATCGTCAAACATCGAGAGAATCGGGTCGCTTTCGCGAGAAGGTGCAGCCGAACCGAATGGAATAAGGTGTTCGTTGTAGTGTACGTTGCACCAGATTTATATAAGAGCTATACCAACTATTGCAGACCTATATCACGTATATATTAGGCCGATACCGACAATGTGCCACGCGGGTCTTTCTTTAACAGACTGAATCAGAGTAATACTAATAATTTATTGCTACAACAATAGCGAATAACGGTAACGAACTGAATCTGCGTCGCGTCCAATATTGCTGGGATCTGTCGTCCTTGATGGTCGTATAAGGGAGGGGGTCCTGTCTTGATGCTGACACTCAAACAGTAGCAGTCCGATAGCGGTTGAACCGAAGAGCGAAGAGCCGAAGCCCCGACTCCAGATTTGGTCCCCATTTATACGACTTCTGCAGCTGGACGACTGACTGGCACAGCAAGAAGCCTAAAGCAGGTGGCTATGGAATGTGCCATGTCCTGTAAAACCAAGAATTAGTCACTAGCTATGGACTCCGAAAGCAATATCAATCAGATGTAACTATAATATGATAAAACTCAATAAGTAAGTAAACCTCTCTATATACAAAGTAGCATTTGCTACACTCCCGGGCGCACTACTGATTACTGCCTTGGCGCTCAAGTCTCTCCAGCTGAGTACGCACATTCCAAATGGCGTGTCGAATTCGGTCTTTAGAGTTTGGTACGGAGCACAGTGCGCGGTGGTGTCCGTCGTCGTCCGGGATAATGAAGTCTAGCACGCTATTTCTCACAATCGAACAATACCAGCATTGTTCGTTGGCTTGTCGACATTCATCCGCCCTTTTGTTGCATTTCCTGAGGCAGTATTGACAGATTCCTTCTCTCATTATGATCTTGAACCGTTGATCCCCTTCGATGCACTTCGGGCAGGAATCAGAAAAGTGGTCATTCCGTACTTTGCAGAATGCACATACACCAGCGCCTCGAGATCGTTCCCCAATTCTTCTTTGAGGCAGTCGCCGGAGTCCTTCTCTGAGCGCGTAAAGGTCTCTCTCCAAGCGCTTCATCTCACGTGAAGGCGACTGCTCTCTTCGGCTGACCGTGGATTGATTGCTCCGATCGTACTGTCCTGTGTAATCTGGTGAAGGGCTGCTACGGTCGTACGGTCCTGTGCAATTCAGCTTAGGCCTCTCTTGCTTGCCTTGAGGTGACTGTTCCGCGTTGCTAGTCTTGGACTGATCCTTGTTTCTATCATCCTTTCTTGTGCATTTTTGCATAGCAATATCTTGCTGACATCGAGATTTTTCATCGCGTTCACCGGTTGCGAATTGGTGATCGTTCCAATCATCTTCTCGGATCAGTCTGTCCATATAGTCGTCATCCGAAAGGATTTGCACTTTCGGACTGTTTTCTTTTAGCTCTTCATCTGGCTTCCTCTTCATCTGTGGGGCAACATCCGCCGTATTGTTAGCGTTCATAGCAATTTTCTCTAGATGTTTTTCTATTCGTTGTAGCGTGGCATTGACAGAGTCGCTATCGTTGAAATTGTTGAAGCTGATGCCTTTCAACACTATCTTCTCCTTGCTTATTAGTTTCCTTGCTCGCTCCATGTCGTATTCGAGATCTTTAATGATCGTGTCCAGTATTGAAAGACGTTTCTCGACTATCGAAGTGACTGCCGTAGTGTTGGTATCGTGTTTGGTTTTCTGCCCTGTTTCCCACGTTAAGCGTTCGCGTTTTTTGAGTTGCCCATCATTAGTGAGAATGATGTAGATGGAATCAAAGAGGATGAATCTTTGCGTTAGGCTTTGCAGTTTGCCTTTCGTCACTATGGCGGTGGATAGCAGCCGATGCGCCATCACGGCAAGTTCTCCGCCTGTGTCGTCCGTGCACGTGTGTTGGAGAAGATGGTGCCTGTGGGATTCCTCGAGTATCTTCGAAATCTTGACTTGCGTATGAATCTCCTCCAATGTTGCCGCCATATTTCGTTCCAACTTCTGCTCTGAAATCGATTCTTTACGAATATCCGAGAGGGAGCGAATATCATGTCTTTCGAGAAACTTGTTTCCTCTGCCATTGTGTAGGGACCTGTAATAAGATACCTCGGGTCTAGGATTGAACAAAGATGGCATACTAGCAGAACAAATATTATCTAATCCTAACTACTCTAAACATATATCCATTTTGCGGACTAGTATTGTTTCTTGTGCCGCTTGTTGCGTTTAACAGGGAACAAGCAGCGTATTGCCGCTTTTGTTAGAGCCGCGATCACTCTTGGAGGTAGCAACAACATCCATATAGCGATCTTTGCTCCCCAGTTGGACAGTGTTAGGTATGTCAGTGCCAGTAAGAGCAGTAGTCCTGCTATGGCTATCAACAGGGTTTTATACCACTGTAGGAATACCGAAGCGATGTGAGAAAGATCCGGTATTGCGATCCCGCCTGAATCTGAAGGGTTCCCTCTCAACCATTGCTCTACAAACCCTGTTAATGAGCCGGTGAATTTCAGTACTCCTCCCATCTCGAATGTGGTTGATATTCTACCACATGTCACCGAACAGTTGAAGTGAATGCGAGCGTTTGATGAGCTGAATCTCAGAATGGAATCACTCCCTCCAGTATTGCAGGGTACCGTAAATGGCATTTGGTCGCACAAGATTTCGGCTTGAGTATTGTTATTCGTTGAGGTACATGTTACCGGTACTACAGCTCCTTCTGCACAATTGTAACATCCGGTTACTGTTCCCGCTTTCACCTTACAAAGGTCGTCATCTACCAAAATTTCGGGTACCCATGCATCTTGAAGACTCACAATAATTTCCGACATGATCATACTGAACAATCTTGCCGAAATATTGTTTTCCTCCTCCCGGAATGCCAACATTGATAAGGTTTTTGGTAGCTGGTTTTCCAAAGTATTGAACCATAACCCAATGGGGAAGTCTCTACACCTGCAATTTGCTCTGGTCTCTGCTGGCATGCATACGCAGTCCTCGAAGACAGGACACGTAAGATTCTGAGCATTGGTGTAATCAATGCATTGAAGTGCTGCTCTTGCAGAACTTTTCCATATAGCGGTACGTGCCGAATCGGTAATGAATTGAGTACTGAGAATTGGTAGCGGTGGGAGAACTACCGACGATAGCGTGAACGTGAGAGTGTCCCATTGCTGGGGTACATTGGGTTGGAGCCATAAGGTGGTGGTTGATGAATTTTTCCTTGTTCTATCTACATGTGTTACCTCCACTTCTGCCTTTTCAATCCACCTATTGCAATGAAAGACTTCATAGATTACGTCGTCTACTGGTTCCAGATATATGCGGTAAAATAGACATCCAGAGCTTAGGAAGAAACAGTCACATCCCGGGCCACCGCAAGATTCTACACAGGCTGTGTGGCCAGGAAATCGATTTCCCTCTTCGAGCTCGGGTATAAGGCTAGATGCGTTCACTGCGCCACATTTTTCTTCCACACATGACCCCATGTGGGGACAGCGTTTGCTGTCCACAACTCGGTACACGGTATCTCTTGTGAAGAAATCGGTTTCTTTCTCACAGTGGAGGGCTAGCCCTTTCCATCGTAAGCGTATCTCCTGTACTGGTGTGCTATTGTGAGAAAGACGAAGGCAGGCTTCTTGTTTGAAAGTGTTGATTTTGAAAAGCTCGGAGAGTTGTATAAGGCAGACTTCCTTAGTTGACCTAACGCAAATGGTGGAGTAGTGGTTGAACACGTCTACCATCTGACATGCCTGTAGACCTTGGCATACTGCCATCATTACAACTATGATCTCAGCGAGAGTTCTTCTGCGAATTCGCCGGGTATTACCTCTCCTGATAGTGCGAAAGCCACAACGTAGCAGGTACCATGCAACTTTTCCCAGTATTCTGATGGGTTTTCCTACCACCAGAGGCACGTAGAGGAATACGTAACATCCAGTTATAAGGAAATAGAGCAGGGTCATTATTCCGAGTATCGCACTGACGGGCCAACATTCTGGGTTGAAGAAGTTGACACTACGGAAAGTGCACTTTATTGCCTCGCAAAACGGTGCCCCTGGGCATCGAGTCTCAACCGTTGCAGTACCGTGATTTTGCAGGAATTTCCATTGGACTGCGTATTCATATAGAACTACTTCCGGTGGGAAGGTAACGTTTTCGACAGTCTTTGGGTTGTTGAACATCATACAGAACTGATTGCCGCATATTTCATACGGGGTATCCTCCTCTGATTCGAGCCTGACTCCTCCTTGGAAACATTTAACGCCCCGTTTGGGAATGGAAATATTTTCTTGGGCTCCTGTGGTAAATACACACAAAAGCAGAAGTATGATCATACTCAGTGAGAACATGGAGAGAGAGAAGAGATTCCCTACGTAGGAAGAGTGATCTTCGTTGTAGTTAATGTTCCTTCGGTGGCGCAAATTATACCGTGATCCGGGTATTCGCTCTTCCTCGCTTTGCTCTTCTTCTTCCTCAGTCTTGGATGTTGCAGGGCAATCCCGTTTTTCTTTCGAATCACCGTCCCTGTTCTTCATCTCCGTGTGGTGTTCTTGATTGGTGTCATCTTCAAGTTCCAAAGGTACAAGAAGGTTTATAGGTCGTCGGATCAGTCGCTGATAAGGCAGCCGTACGACTGCTTCCCGGATTGTTCCCTGCGCGTTACTCGTCAATGCCTGTATGATTCCCACTTTCCATGAGTGGCGTGGTACTGTTACCTCGCAGATGAGTACCAGGGCGCCTTCCTGCGGCTGTTGCGCGCAACCTTTCTTGCCTCCTACATTGAGCATATGTTTCTCCCGGAGGCTGGTCAAGTATTGTTGCTGCCAAACGTTCCAAAACTTTTCCGTTATTTTGCACGATGCCTCCACTGCAGCCGTCGCTTGACTTTTTGTCTGTATTGCCCACTTTTGTTCAGCTGGTATATAATCATCATCTCCTTGCTCCCTTACCGTTGGTACCATGGGATAGGTTAGGCAGAGATCCTTCTGTAGGAAGTCAATTGGGCGTATAATTTGATTTCTTTCCAAGTCCGTGGTTTCATACGTAAGCGGGCGCGTATTGAGGATCGATTCAATTTCCGTTACCACCGTAGATAGCTCCTCGAACGATAATGTTGACCTACCAACGGTTTTATGGAACGAATACTTGATGGACTTAATCATTCTTTCATAGAATCCTCCTTGCCAAGGAGCGTAAGGGGTGATATGTTTCCAGTCAATTCCCTTATTGCTGATCTCTCTACTGATCGATGGATCGTCCTGCGCCGCTTGGAGACTTTCCTTTAGTATTTGTTCCCCTAACAGAAAGGTAGGAGCGTTGTCGCTGACAACTGTCTGAGGAACCCCTCTGCGCGAAAAGAATCGCCGCAGCATGTGCAGGAACGCGATAGTGGATAAGTCTGATACCACGTCAAGGTGAAGAAGCCTGGTGACCATGCATGTAATTATGACTCCATAACATTTGCCTTGACTTCCATCCTCTCGTTTCATTGACAGAGGACCGAAATAGTCTAGACCGACATGTTGGAAAGGTCTTGATCGTACTACCCGCTCCTTTGGTAGATCTCCTTGAGAGGGGTAATTATAGGGAAGGTTGTTGAATTTCTGACACTTCACACACTTACGAATCAACTTCTGAACTTGTGAGCGAAGTTGCGGAATCCAGTATTGTTGCCTGACCGGTATGGTTAATGCCAGTGTGTCCCTTTTGATGAACATCACGAATGATGATGTCAGCCAGAACCGTTTTCTGCAGTACAAAGACGGGATATTTTGCTTCGTAGTCGAGCTGTGCTCGGCCTAAGCGTCCGTAGCAGCGTAATATGCCTTCGTTGTCCCTTCGTATATTCAGATCTACAAGGGTTCTCACAATATTGCTGGTGACATGCAACTTTTGGTGTGCTCTTATAATCACTTTACCCGCAAATTCCAGCTCAGTTCCACATAGCGACAATGGGTCTACCCCAAGGGGAATTTCCGGTAGTGTGATCCGAATCTTGGTTATTTTCCTTTCATTGAGTTTTGCCACAGTGTTTCGCACAAATCGAAGAGCGTACGCTATAAAGCGTTTTGCTTGAGTGAATGTCCGCACATGGCTTGATTGCAGAAGTTCAGGTTCATATGCCATTACACCTGTTGCAGCCACTACATTAGTGGTATCCCCTGGGTCTTCTCCTTTGTCGTAGGTGTCGCATCCGAAGATTGTGTGTCTTGTAGGCCAAGAGGTCGTCTCTTCTTGGAGCCAGGTTGGCCCTTTCCACCAGTAATGTTTGCTAAACTCGGTGCTCGTCACTCCCCGTGTCCCACAATCCGCAGGATTTTGTTCGGAAGGCACGTGTCCGAATTGCACGGGACAAACTTCTTGTGTCAAGTGGGTCACGATTCTCCTTATTTCCGATAACCGATTATAAACAAAGACTCCTACTTCTCGATTCGGGGGACTTCTGACCCAGCATAGTGCAATTTCGGAATCCGAGAAAATGTAAATCTCTTCAATATGAAGAGTCGTCTTCAGCTGGGTTGCAATTGCATTCGCTAAGCGGGCAGCCAGTGTAATAGCGTTCATCTCGAGTTTGGGTATAGTGGAAGCTCCGTGGAGCTGAGGCAATTTAGATTTTGCCATTAGAAGGTTGACTTCTCCTGAATGTACGAGATATGCACATGCGCTCATTCCTGTAGTGCTCGCATCCCCAAAAACCGCTATTTTGACTGCGGACTTCTTTGGAGCCAGAAACCTAGGGATTGACTTGTGAAATCCTTTCAAATCACTGCTTATTTTGGTCCACTCCTCTGCTTTCTCCTTCGTCAAAGAGGCATCCCACTCGTAATGATCTTTCCACAGGCTCTGCAAGAAAATTTTTGCCTGGTGGAGAAGTGGGATATACCAGCCCAAGGGATCGTATATGGAGGCTATTGCGCTGGTGATAGTCCGCTTATTGATGATTGGACTCTCCTTTATTGCGCAGCGCACTTCCAGCGAGTCGTTCCGCGAGTTCCACTCAATTCCAAGTACCTTTGGACAACGACTTTTTGCTCTGTCTACCTGTGGTATCGAGTTCATGACTTCTCCTTTATTGGAGGTGAACTCTCGTAAATTCATTCTGAGCTCTCCGAATATTGCCTTGGATCTGATATAAAATTGTCGCGCTTCCTCGCATGTATCACAGGTAAAGAGGAGGTTGTCCACATAAAGATTGGTCTTAATTTCCTGCACCAGGTCCTTGTCTTCATGTCTGTCCAAGTGATAGTAGGTTGTTCCCGCCAAAAGGAACGGAGAGGGCTTTAATCCGAAAGTGACCCGCGTAAAACGAAATATCTGTACGTTGTCCATGGATGGGGGTTTCTTGTGATCTCTGAGCCATAAGAAGCGAGTCACATCCCGATCAGTTTCATGAAGACGGACTTGAAGGAATGCTTTTTCAACGTCAGATATCAAGGCTATATGACCTATCCGCATCCGAAGCAGGAGGCCATATAGTGCTGGTAGAATTACGGGACCTCTGTGCAAGACGTCGTTAAGAGAAGGACTGCCTTTGTAATGAGCGGAAGCGTCAAAGACGATGCGGAGCTTCGTAGTCTCCTTCTGCGGAGTCAGGACAGGTTGATGCGGGATATAATGTACCTGAATTCCTTCTCTTGGATCTTTATCGCCTACCAGTTCCACAATGCCTTGCTTGAGCTGATCTCGAAAAACTTCATTGTACTGATTCAACAATTGTTCGTTGTTCTTCAGCGAGGTCCAAACATTGAGTAAACGTTTGAAGGCCAGTGCTCGGTTGTCTGGCAAAGGTGGATGGTGCACCTTCCATGGTAAATGCACGTAATAACCATCTTCTCGGCGCTCGATAGACCTATTGAATTGCTCCCAGACTTGTTCATCCAGCTTGGTTTGAGCTTCCTTTTCCGGTCCCTGGAATTCTTCTGTCCCGGCTGAGTCCATTGACCAGTACTGCTCCCACTGGTCTCTTTCTTCCTGCGATATCTCGTCATCGCTCTCACTCATTGTATACACCCTGACGGAACTCATTGACCAATATTGATCCCATTGGTCCGCTTCGTTTTCCTGATATTGTGAAACATGGAGGATTCCCCCATTGCTCTCTCTGGGCTTTCCGCAGATCAGGTAACCTAGTTTCGTAGGTAAAATATGCAATCCCGATGGAAGTGCTAGTGGGGGTGTATCATGCCGTACGAAGGACCAAAGCAAATCGCATCCTAAGAGGATAGATGGCTGAATGACTCGCTTCCCTTGTCTGAGATTTACTGGCAAATTGAGAGTACGAAGGAATTCTTGATCTTGATTTGAAAGTGGCGGCGGGGCGTACGAGTGGGTCAAAATATCGTATGTTAGCAATTCAAGGACGTGAGGGGTCCCTTCCTGGTCCCATACGTCTACACGCACCTTCTGACATTTTCGTTTGGCTACCTCAGTTGTACCAAAAGTGTTCAACTTAATGTGTCGCTCTTCCAGCACCGGTAGGTGAAGCTTCCCCGCTAGGGTGCTATCTATAAATGACACCTCGGCTCCAGTATCGAATAAAACGTCCACTTTAATAAGACTCCCTGTCTTCGGATCCAATAGTGTGAATTCTCCCGTGGGCAACGAAGGGTGAGGAGTATTTTGTGCACTCAAGACATTGTGAATGGGGGGAATTGATGCCTCTCCAGGATCGTTCCCTTTCTCGTCCTGGGTAATCACTGTATTCGAATGAACCGTGCGTGGGGATCCTTTATTGGTATTCCCTTTTGTCTTTTCCTTCCCTTTGGACTTCTCGAAAAACCCACTTTTGTTTTTCACAGGGCCTCTGTCCTGCGTGGACGACAACGGCTTCGGCTGTTTGGGTTTGAAACAGCACGATGTGTGATGCGGGCCATTGCAATTGAAGCAAGGGCGACCCTTACATCGATCCGAGGCATGAGAAGGTGATGCACATATGAGGCAAAGCTTATTGCGTCTTAGGTGTGCCGACCTATCTTGGGGCGTGGTATATGTAGTGCAGTGCATGGCTGAATGACCCTTCTTACAGAACATGCACGTAGCCGTCATTGCTTGGTAAGGTCGTCTCTTCGCATAGAAGTTACGCCCTTTCGCGGTTTGTGGACTGCTATCGGTATACAATTGGAACATCTCTTCTGCCGATAGAATCTCATCTATGAACTTGAAGAGATTGGTCATTGTAAATGGAGTACCAGAAAGACCTTGTCTTTTAGTGATGACCTTCCTTTTTGTGGAATCGGGGAATTTAGCCAAGACTTTCTTGATGAGCCAAGAACTATTGACGTCTTCCCCTTTGTCTTCCAACTGGGCGGTGATGGCTTGAAGTTGTTCTAAAAGGGAACGCTGGTCCTTTATTGAAGGGGTATGCAGCGTGCAGGCTTCCAGTCGTTCGACTAGTTGGTTCACTAGCTTTTCACCGTCACTATATTTGTTACGGAGACACATTACCGCCTTTGCATAGTTTTCTTTTGTCACCCTAAACTTCATGATACACTCTCGAGCCTCCCCTCTTGAGGCGTCCAGTAAATAGTTGTATTTGACCATTTCGGGTATATCCCTTGAATGGATATTATTGTTGAATATTTCCCAAAAGTTGTCCCATTCCCATATGTTCCCCGCAAACACTGGGATTGGGAGAGGGGGTAACTCCAACTGTCTTGTCTGCACGTGAGTCATCGCGGCTGGCGATGTTTGTGCCGACCCCTGTACTGTACCAACTGGCAGAGATCGATCGCTGTGCGCAGTGGTCATTGATGACAAGGCTTGCAGCCGGGCTCGGAGAAGTGTGAGGTGATCGAAAGCCATAGAAAGCGCCGTCTCTCCCTTTTCCATGTAACTATCGAGGACGTCTGTTTCTTCTCCCTCGCTATGTTCCAGACCCTCAGCAGCTGTTGCTAGTTCCAAAAGGACTTTTTCCACTTTGTCCGATATTGACTGTATCGCGCTGATGCCTTCCTGCAAGCGAAAGATGGTATCAATTTGTTCTTCCTGGGTAGTACTAGACTCAAACGAAGATTCCTCAAGTTTTTCTATTTTAATTTGTTCTACTATATGCTCTAACTTCTTGGTGAACATTGTGACTAAGCGTTTACGAGTTGCGAGCTGAGAGGCCATGGTTTCGAAGTGGAAATGCTCCGACTATTGCAAAGATTGAGAGAGAAAATCGAGTTGAATTGAGAGAGAAAAATTCGAATTGAAACCGAACGAAAAAACCGTTATTGGCAAAATGGTTGAGTGCGGAAATAAAATCCAACCTTGAGGAAGAAATAAAGCCGCACTTGAATTTTGACTACGTAAAATAGAAGACTTAACCGACCTGATCCTTTTGACCGATGCACCAATTTGTAGTGTACGTTGCACCAGATTTATATAAGAGCTATACCAACTATTGCAGACCTATATCACGTATATATTAGGCCGATACCGACAATGTGCCACGCGGGTCTTTCTTTAACAGACTGAATCAGAGTAATACTAATAATTTATTGCTACAACTATAGCGAATAACGGTAACGAACTGAATCTGCGTCGCGTCCAATATTGCTGGGATCTGTCGTCCTTGATGGTCGTATAAGGGAGGGGGTCCTGTCTTGATGCTGACACTCAAACAGTAGCAGTCCGATAGCGGTTGAACCGAAGAGCGAAGAGCCGAAGCCCCGACTCCAGATTTGGTCCCCATTTATACGACTTCTGCAGCTGGACGACTGACTGGCACAGCAAGAAGCCTAAAGCAGGTGGCTATGGAATGTGCCATGTCCTCTCTATATACAAAGTAGCATTTGCTACATTCGTCATGTGCTGACATTTGACCTTCCTTCTCTTGATGGTTTTTGTTCTTCAGGTCGTTTTTTCCGATGAGAAGAAGTTCAACGGTGATGGTCCAGACGGAAACCGATTTTATTGGCACGACATGAGGAAGGAAAAACTTCACTTTTCCAGACGAAACTTCAAGGGAGGGGGAGGAGGAGTCATGGTTTGGGCCGCGATCTCGTCGAGTAGGCTTACCCGTTTATGATTTGTATCAGAGGAGATGAGCTCATCCTTTTGTCGAACTGTTATGCGCCGTGCACTTCTCCCTTCTTGGCGTTAGAATCTGCACTAAAATCTTGCTTTTATGCAAGATAACGCTCCAATTTACGTCAGCAGGAGCACCCAAGCTTGGTTCTCTTGGCACTTCTGCCCTGACCGGCGAACAGCTCCGGTTTGAATTCGATGGACAATGTATGGGGCTTCATGGTGCGGAAGATTTACGCCCAAAACAAGCAACCAGAGGCGTCAAGGAGTTGAAAAAAGCGATAATCGAAGCATGGCACCAAGTTGCCCAGGAGCTGACCGATAATTTTTTATTCGAGCCTAGACCACCGTACTTTCCAAGTAATTTGGAAGAATGGTGGACCAACTGATTGTTGACTTTGCAAATTTCTCTCCTTGTTGTATGTTTGTTGTTAAATAAATTGATTTCGTTAGTGGCTTATCATTTTGCGACGTTGGAAAAGCACCCTTTGTTGAAAAATTGACCAAAAAAATGTTTGTGTTTTCGAGCTGAAATTTGGTGATAATGTGCGAATTGCAATTCAAATTTGACACATTTTTTACTCTGGCAGTTTTTCAGAAACATCATATACTGTGAGTTTTTGGGAAAATTAGAGGTGGCTTTATCATTTTGCGACGCACTGTTGTATATACTGGGCGAATGAGAAATACGGCGAATGTATCTTCCAGAATTCATCAAAAACATCATATAGGATTCGAATAAAAATGGAAAAGCTGAAAAGGCAACTAACAAATTCTGAAGTAGGGGGCCAATTGGTAGGACGGGATTCCAGTCTAAAAAAAACGTTCTATCGACAAGACGAAGCAGCAAGTTATACCCAATACCCTTGCTTACACACAAAAGCCATTTGCCATATTGCCCGCTGATCTACTATCAATTTCTTATGACTAAAGCCCTTGGAAAAGGTCATTCTGATGCCTACCTAGAAATGGTGCTGCTTGGCCATTTCATGACACTGTTACCATTTTTTAGGAGCTTACGAATCCAGTACGTTCGTAATTTCCTGTTCACTATGTCGAATCTACTACTTCGCGGTGTGTTGTGGAGGGTATGTTTTTCAGAACATCTCTTTCACAGTTTGAGTCCAGATTTTACTCCGTTCCTTCACTCATCTGATATATGTATGTGTCAGATATGCATAGTATTGCAAACTCCAAATAGGGCACCTCTTTGTGAAAAAAGGAAAACTAAATGAAAACTAGCAAGACAATAAAATCGAATCCCTCCATTTCGAAGTTTCTCCAGAAAGACGAGAAAATCAAGCCAGTGGGACTGAGTGTAGTGCTGTTTCTAGTTGAGATTAAGCTCGATACACCTTTTCTCATCGTTCAAGACTGCAGAAGTCTAATCCTTCCAATTAGTCAAGGATTTCTCTTCCTTTATAGAAACTAGGGCGGAAGACGGAGACTCTCACAAAGGGTGGGTGCTCTTCTACTAGGCACTAAGCGCCGCCCGCTCTCAAAAAACTTCAGCTTTCAAAGTTTGGACCGCTAGTTCAGAATGGTTTAGGCATCGCGGGAAACCAATTTCCCCTTCCGCTCAGCGTTTTCCCTCTTAAACTAATGAAAGGGGAAGAGATCGTGTAGCCAAAAGGCTGGGATCCGGAGCACTCCACGTTTCGATTCGAAATTGTGGTGGATGTGGTGGAACATGAAAAAAATTAATGGAATGGCCTTACCTGCCATGCTTACTTTCAAACCAGTGCTTTCGAATTATGGGGAAATTTTACATGGAAAAGCAGCACTTTCTCAGATTTTTAGATAATAGGGAATAGTTATGTATCAATAAGTTTCCGATTCCAGCATTATCCTGATATTTCTCGAACGAGTCATTGCTAGTATTCTAGTCGCTGACTATGAGACAAAATCGAGACGGTATATTGGGACAGGCCTATGTCTTTGGACGATGATTGCATCTATTGCCACTTCTTTTCTGATTACGTACGGTGAGTATCAAGCTGTTCAGATATTCTCAAACTTTAGGTCACTAGAACGATGACATATACCGTAAGATCGTTTGAATGTTTTCGTAGGAATTTTTGAAAAACTTTACCCGACATCCGGGTGAAAGTGTAGTTGGGGAAGGCCACCTCTATCCCCTAGTTGTGTGTCTATAAATTTTCAAACTAAGCCTCAGAAAGGGAGGAGCACCGGGGTGGGTGGGATGTTACCAGGTGCAAAAAACCGGGATGAAGCAAAAATTGAACACTTCTTACCACTATTTCATTTCACTTCAAAAGTGAAAGTAGCATGCTCCCCTAAGACTCACCATTTCTGTTTTCTTACATAAATAAACTGTGACAGGTGCTGCAGCACTGCAGGAGGATTCTGATCTATGCGTGGGGGACAGCTCCGTGCAGGTACTGAGCTCATAAAAGAGCCAGGTTGTCTGAAAAAAGAAAAAAATTCCCAGAATAATGAAGAGAAATATGGTCCACTCTTTTGAAGAACCCTCTGATAGTGGCAAATTTTACTCAAACTGAAATAGAATGAAACCAGTCCCTTTCTCATTGTTTGCACACAATAGCCCCGCTGTAGAATTGCAGCCCTCATCCATCCTTACCGGGGTTGGGAATTAGAGTAACGAGACAACAAGCTATTAATGGTCAAGTACAATTAGCGTATCGGAACTATCGCTTCTTGGAAACTTGACTTATAGATAGGTTTAAGAGATTGAGCGGAAATAGCTAAAGCCTATTTGAGGGGCTCCATGGGATCCCACAATTACCTATGAGGGCCGGTCCTTCAGCGGATAGAATACGTATAGTTTAAGTCGATCGCAATGGAGAAAAATGCATTCACCAGGAGGTGTACCGTTCACGTATTGAATCTTTTCGTAAACCTCCTACACACTTTTATTTTTTTCTGCTGAAATCCGACAGAATCAGCTATCTGGATTGATTGATTTCATATCATTTTATTGTTTTGTATTTGCTTTAATTATAAAAATTTCAGAGTATATTCCATGGACGACTATCGGTCTTTCTGTTATTTCAGCTGGACTTATGACAACAGTGGTAATTGATATGATCTCTGCTTAGCAATTCACTTCTATTTACGAATTTCGTGACTTCCGCTTGCGTAACGAGCATACTCAAGACGAACTGCATCGTTGAGAAGACGAACTGCATCGTTGAGAAACTTCCGGAAATTGGGTGTACTCAAATAAATGTTATCTTGTCCCTGACAAAGGCCGTTTCTGAAGTTAAAGTTCGAAGTCCAACTAGTGGAGCTTAGAAATATGTGTTTCTGACTAAGGGCCATTTTCAAAAATGTTTTCTACCGATTTATCATAGAAGCATCCTATTTTAGATGTTCCTGGCACTGCTTTGGAAAAATCAGCGACGTTACAATCGACTACTTGTAGAACGAACGGTTGACATCGAGACAACCATGGAATACACATTAAGCCTTCGCTTTCAACTTAATGAAAACATTCGATCGATGAAGGTATGCAGTACGAAATTGTAAGCAAATATCTGTGCCTTCTAGTTTACGCCATGCACTCAGCCTCCAATCCAAATCGCGCAGCCCTATCAATTCACTATCCAACAGCGTAGAGATAGGTCAAAGATCGCCAAAAACCTAGGAATTTCTGCAAGATGAACTGAGTTCAACAGGCTGACCAATCCTATTTCGCCCACGAGTCCGACTGCCGTCAAGAATTGCAGCGGCGATCAAATGTTCATGTGTTCCAGTCACCGACTTGAAGGAAGAGCTCATGATTCTGCGATGGACCCATGACTATATATCCAAGGAATCTGACTTATCCATCAAAAATCCGCATAAGCTTGCTAGGAGGGTCTAGAAATCATTACTGGTTTCCGAACCAGAAGTAGATCGTACTGGTGCTGCCGCACTTTCTGCCTCACAAGATCTCGAACTTGAATGAATAGACTAAACCAATGAAATGCTGACGTTTCCTCTACTGCTTCTACTGATTTACTCGAATTATTCAGCTACTACGGAATCTACTGATACTCTGCCCTGTGATGCACACAATCTGCTTCGCATTCCTGAGTGGAGCACGAATTGACTGGATGCATCGTCATTCAGAGACCGTTGCTCACTATTACGATGCTGCCTTCAATCTAACGATTTCTATGTGAGCTTTTCAGAGTTGCGATTCCTTTCAACTCTGTACAGTATCCCGTTTCATTTGTAAAAACCATTTCTGGAAGCGCCAAAAAAAAGCAGGTGTTAGGAATTATGAGATTATTCTCATGGTATTTCTCAGACTTGTGGGAGGTACCATAATCTCGGGTCAAATAAGAAGTAGAGGTGTAAACTGTCGTTGCTTACCAGAGATTGCATTTGCAGTGAAATTTCAAGATCGAATATTGGGTACTCTAAACTTCATTCACTGCTTCACTTCAACTTCAAATCCTGACAATCTCGAAAAAATTAGGAAAGATGAACATGATTTCTCGATTACCGATTGATTTCCAATGCTTATTCAGATATGCGATTTTGATTCCTATGGTTGCATACCACAGTGATGACGTCTACAAAAACCTTACAAGAGCCATCCCAGGCATCGGTGAACCCTTTCGTTATTTGTTGATTGTTTTGAGTTATCTATACAATGTTCCGCCCATTTAGCATCCAGCTCTTAAGCATCTCAAATAATTCAGCGAAAATTCCAGGTCGCCTGTTTCGAAAATCGAAGGTGGCATCAGCACGTGAAACTGTCGAGGAAGGCAACGTTTACTTCGACAATCTGAACAAACAGTGGAACTAGCTGAAGCCCTTAGAAAACTGATAATGAAAGAATCTGAAAGAATTGATTGCACGATATCCCTTTTTGAGTCAGTCGTCACATTTCGTTGTATAAAGTCTGTTTTCTACGAGTACACATCATCGCCAGCCAAGATAGCGCAGCAGTTAGAGTCACAGTTCAAATGATCACTTACAGGTTCAAATTCTCCTCATGCCTACCCTCCAATCTCTTCCTGTTCGGATATCCTGTGTTTATGGTGCTTGGAGGATAAAGAACCAACCTTCCCCGAAGTCCGTTTCCAGTTTCTGCCATTTATAGCATCAGTTGAAAAATAACGGCCCCGCAATTTCGACTGGAGAACGAGTACATGGCGCGATCGACGATTGAAATCATGACTTCGATCATGCAACTTATTTTTTGAAAAATATCGGTACCGCTGCCAGAATCATTTCGCCACACTCAGTATCGCGCAACATTCCCGGAGTAATGCCCCTCCCACAAGAATTTTTTACGCTATCCAACTAACTAGTTTGGGAGCAGTCATTCCTACTATTATAGTTCATTGACTGGTATCGTACCGTTTTGCAGCCCTACTCTTGCTTTTTCTATTTTACAACTTCGCAATAGTCATCTGTATTTGGCAGCTTTTCGAAACTTCCGGAACAAGCCCTGTCGGATTTGAACCCACGATACAGTTCCCAAGCTGAACTTGCCACAGAAAACACTGATACTTGACCAGAACTTGAGCGCCTGGATCCTTGATCGAGCATTTGCTTTTCTTTCTGTAAAGTGACTTGTAGAAGCACCCTACCATTCCCAGTGACCACTCTGGAATAGGGGAAACTCAGTTGTTGAGGGCAGATTCACCCCATTCATTGATGAGCCACTGAGTTTACCCCCTACTCTCTACTCCCCTTTACTTGAGTCATTACCGGTGCTACCACATTTTCAGGGTAGGGCTGTTGAACTCCAACATGACTGCAAGACAGGCATAAATATCGGTAAGGCTGGTTTCACGCGGAACATCCCCGGACATGTTTTTCGTTTTTTTATGCTGACGAAAACGGCTTAGCGGATGGATAACCGACATTTGTGGTCGAGTAACTCATCTGTCAATACTCATGCCCCACCTCATTTGTGAAATTGTTTGTTCAGCTTAGAAAAGATCCAATGAAATTTCAAAAGTTCTCCGCCTTTTGGTCAACCGTCCGTCCTTTGTGTGATACTTCACCGAACATACGAGTTTAGAAGGTGACAGGCAAAATGAAGTACAACAGTTCCGAAACAGCCGCTGGGTCTCTCCTTCTGACTGCCTTCAATCTTCCCAGGACCTATTCATCAAACCCTCTGATCAGTTATAGTGGCGGTGATAGCTCAGTGATAAAAAGGGTCTTACTGCATTACAGCAGCACGACGAATCGGATCTATCGCAAAAAAAACCTGAGTTTCTATTTTCACTGAGTTAACTTGTTCGAATGAATCAAATGAACAGGCAACATCCTCAGCACAACCACTTACGATATTCCAACGAGGCCCCAGTCAACTGATTAAACGAGTTCAATTAGGTGTCAAGTGCATGGCGTAGTCTTAAAACTGGTTGACTACGATCCCCTCATAATTTTTTCATTTCTTTCCGTTTCCACGAAGCCCTGTTTCGAAGCTTCTCGACTTTCTTCAGAGAAAGGCAACTATTTGTTCCCATCGTGTCTCCATGCAGCGAATCTTTCAAAATTCGAAAAATAAGTGCTCCTCAGAGTAATCAATTTGTAATGGATTAAAAATCGATCAATCGATCAATAAAACGCCTGGCCGGTATAATGCTAATCTCTATCAAAGAAATAATAAGAAAAGCAGTAAGTACCCAATTATTTGTTCGTTTTCAGAACACTTGAAGCGTCTACACTTCGCTGAGATGAAGGATTTGGCGGTATTACAAACATTATACGGACTAGCATTCCTAAGGTGACTATCATAATGTTTACCGTATCCTACAGCACCACCATATCCGCTCCCTCAAAGTCCGACCTATATTTAGTATGACGACAGCACAATTCCTCGGCAGTTCACTATACAGTGCGTTGGCTGGCTATGGTGAATCGGACATGTGCCGTTATATTTCATGCCCATTCGGGCAGTTTTGTTGGAATGGGAACTGTATCAGTACTGGAGGAATCGCCGGAGCACGGTGTGTGGGGTTTCGCTCTATTTATTTATTCATGCCTGAATATTTGTATGATTTGTTAAAGTTTATTTATTTATAGAAGAGACATAATTTTTCAGTGGTCTTGGAGGAATTGGAGGCTTGAGTGCTCTGACGTCTGCTGCAGCATTGTATGGCGGTGTAGGAGGTGTCAGAGGCAATTCTTTTATTTTATTTTATATCTATGCTACTTAACACCTTTACATTCCCACTCTCATAACAGGCTATTCCTATTAAACGGTCTCGATCGCCCTTCTATAGAAAGCCATAGTGAGGCCCTCTTACGATCGAATTAATTTTGCCTCTTTGGAGGCTTCCTCACACAGAATAGCCGCAAAGAGGCTTCAAGCTATTAGGCCTTTCGAAAAGCATCGGCCAAAACTTACTAGTTAGCCCAAATTTTTTTTCTGGAACAGACTGGAAGTTTCTATGGACTTGCCCTACCCAGTTCCATGCGTACAGCATATCCGGCGCTCTCGCCCTTGCTTATTTGATCGTATGGTGGTCTAACGGTCTATTGGCATCAGCCTTTCCTCCATAGGTTCGAAACTAATCACTCCTCCGCTGAAGTCGACCGGACCTTGGGCCAGTGTACGCTCTGAAGGTTCCTGTTGAGCCTCCTGCACATTCCTTCCAATCTTTTAAAGCTGGAAACCGAAGCTTCGGTCTGGTCACTCGATGGCAATATCAGCGCAAGTGAGCAGTGTCCTTTGAGTGGTAAATCTACTCTGAGGAGAATTTCGGGAGATACTTTCCGAACACCGCAAATACCAGTCGATCGTATTGATCGGCACCCAAGGGAATCGATTTTCCAGAGCCTGGAAGGATCAGTAGAATTCTCAAAACATTGTTGTTTAGTCCTTGGATCATATACCGTGCCACTCCGTGCCGTCTATCGATTATCGGTCGGGATTCAACGAGTAGCGTCGAGTAATTGTATCGAGTACCAGCCTCCGCTACCGGTCCTCTCGTACTGCGCAATACCGAACTTCGATCGACAATTATTCTGCCGACAGCGACGAACAAACAACAGAAAAAATACGAACAGTTCCATTCTGCCAATCATAAATGGAGCCAAACTAGCCATCGGTAATCTGGTTCCAACCTTGAAGGACTGAGGACTAACCTCAACCATGACTATTTCTTCAACCGAATGAGCCACGCACCTGAATTCCAACTGGGATTGCAATGGAATCTGAACGGTCAATTTATCCACACATTGCCACTTGTACGCTAGCAGCGTAGGTATTTGCGGATCTCATCCTAGTCGACATCCCTTACCCGCAACGAAGGGATGGGTGGCCCTAGGATTCGATCTAAGAATTCACAGACAAACAAATCATGCGATGGGGCGCCTCTCGCCACTAGTTCATCATTCAAGCTTACTTCAATGTCAATGAAGTGTTGTGAAGAGAACCTATGGCTCAGGCTGGATTCGGACCTGTGAGGATTGGAATGCTCTAGATGGAATTCGATCCAAGGATACACAGATAAACCATTCATGCGACGCAGGCGCCTCTCGCCACTGGTTCATCCTGATTGTGAACGGAAACTATCGCTCAGGCTGGACCACTAACACATAGTTCCCTGATCAGTAGTGAACCAAGTCATTGAAGATATCTTGACGTCAAATTCACGAAATGCTTAAAGGAGCCTGATCCATGATTTCCTTCAAGTGTTCAAGAGTGTTTACAAAGATAAACAGTACACACTGTAGTTTATAAGTTCTAGTCGTTGTTGCCTATGCATAGCCGTGAAATGCACCCAATCAGGGATGCCAGTCTGGCCATCCAGTTGTGATAATTGCGCTTGACTGCCGTATTGCGTAACATGTATGAAAATGAAGCCTCGCGTAAACGCTCATGGGTAGTACGGGAAATACTCCACGGGACTGAAGACTTACTACGGGTATGCAGAGCTTTGATAGCACCCCTCCACCTCCAGTCCGTGGGGTGGACCCAGGAGTATGGGAGGAAAGTTGGTTCAACGACACGTTCCATTAACCGAGCCCTAAACCCTGAGCAGAGTTTAGCTGTCTAACTGAGCCATCTAGCCTTCCCAGTTAGTGATGTTTTCACTTGGATTGATAAAAAAGCAGTAATATCCCAGCAACTTCCACATTTGTGAGGATGCTGCTTGAGACTGCCTAAATTTTGCCTCAAAATATTTGAATATTCATTTTTTCTAGCATTATCGATTGATGCGTAGGTTCGAAATGAATTAATTTCAAATATGTTTTCAGGGTTATATGGTGGCGTAGGTGCGGGTGTCGTTCCGCCGCCACTTGGTGTTGGAGCCTACGGGCCACTGGGATCTGCTGGAATAGTGGGTGGTGAGTGATCAACCGTTGAGTTTTCTGCTTCCCAAACTCTGCCTGATATTGGCGCTGCTAATAAGGGACCATGCTGGAAATCATGCCGTTCTGGAGAGGGGAAAAGATAAGGGGGGGGGTTGGTGAGTATGACTGCTATGCTTTACACTCCACACAAAGAGCCTGATGAGTATCTCCCTTCACATCGGCTGTTTTCTTTTTGAACTGATTTCTTTCTGTTCTTACAATGCCGCCCAATCGGTGTATCTTTTGTATTTCTCCCAAATACGTCTGCGATTTGATTTGCATTGCGTTTGCACAGAAATGGGATATGGGGAGCATGTGGAAAGGATGTAAGAAAGGGAGAAAATCCCAGGAAGAAATATCTATTTTCATGCACTTCCAATTTCTTTTCCTGGCAGGTAACGAATCCGAGACCCAAGGTACCTTCTAGGTAACACAGATCGAGTGGACGAAACCAAAAATCAACGTAATGGGAGTTGATTATGTAGAATACCTGATACAATAGTCGGTATCCGTTCAGGAACACAACCATGCAGCCTGATGCAACAATGTTTCAACGGCCAGATTTGTGTGAACGGATTCTGCAGTCGAAGTAATGTCGCCTACAAGGGTAGCCAGACGGTACCCGCTGAAACAAGTAAGTGAGCATTCCGCACTTCCAAACATTTCGGATTTAATGACATGATTTTCAGCCTGCCTTACCGGTGCCATCTGTCCAATCGGTCAATATTGTATAGGCGGTGTATGCGTTCAGAATGCCATGTCAACGACTTTTGGTAAGTAGTTCCACACTATGGACGAGTTTTCCAAACTACAAAAACTGAATCACGACCTGCATAAACTGAGCATATCTTACGCGAATGAAACTTTGATTGACTGATTGTTTATGCTTGTCCCTGATGAATCCCAACCAAGCTGACTTGCTAGAAGGGTCACATGGTGGGAGTCCGGGCTCTTTCACCTACACTACCATTCGGGCCAACTTGGTCTCTCCGTGGATCGATAATCTGCTACCAACAGTGTGGGAAAGGAATAGGTCGATTCGTGCAAAAGTTGGTGGCTTCAAGTCAAGGGTAGGAAAGGGACGTTCTTAGGGGCTACTCCACCTCTGATCAGAACCTCAAGCTCAAAACATCCAAAACATCCCATCCATTTTAAAGTATATAGAGGAGAACTGGTAGCAAAACTTTTTTTTTTTCGTATTTTTCACCTTCTATCAAAACTTTTTGGCCTATTCTCTGAAAATTTCTTTTTTCAGCTTGTCAGAACGGCATCGCTTGTCCACCGGGAATGAACTGCTATCTGGGACGATGTATAGCTAATGGACTACCGATGGGTCCAATGCCACCCGCTTTGCCTCCCGTAGGAAAATAGTATTTGTTTACTAACCTAACTTGCTCCTGTTGCATTCGTATTTGTACTTTTTATGTATCTATTTTATGTATATATCTGGAAACTGAAAAAATGACGAAAAAATAAAAAGACTGGCTGAGGTTCTGGTTATTCAGGTAAGTAAAGACATTGTTGCCCATATTGCTTACTGGTGAAGGCATCACTACTCTCCCACAATTTCTAGGCTTCACGTTGATCATTTTAAACCTTTCTTCATTATTAGACTACCCTTCACGAATATGCGAAATGAGATGAACTAAAGTAATGGGAAGAGGAAAGCGAACCACTGACCTGACGCTCGACCGCTATCCCGAATTAGTTGTGGGTACCGAATACCAGAAAGCCAGTCGCAGAGTGCATGAGTGGCAACATGAGTACAATATTGCACTGACGTGAATGCCTCCCGTTTTGCGTTTGATCAATCAATAATGATCCACCTTGGTGATGATCAAGAACAGCTCGAGTCCTGTTATTTGACTACTTGATCAGGCCGGTGGTGACACATGCAGTTGGACCTGTACTTCAGCTTTCAAGCCGACGTCAGCGGTAGCAGCCACCTCGGACCCAAAGACGGAGCTGGAAGTGCCGCATTGGGGATCACCGCTGGTGAAAATGGCGCCAAGGAAGTACAGATCATCCACCTCCTGGCCGATAATTGCAAAAATTCAGTTGGAAATGGCACTCTCCATTTCCATGAACAGATGAGTCCCAATGATAACATGGACAGGCTACGGATTCACTTATTTTCTGCTCATTTGAATTCCATATTCACCTGAAGGGAAAGAGGAGTGAGCTGTTCCCTTCTGTGAGAGTGAGACTTCTAATCACCACCAAAAACCACCCAAAATTTCCTATCCTTTCGAATTTCTTTCAAACCATTTAATTATTAGATGAGGAAATGTGATATACCGGGTGTGTGGCCAACCTCGAACTGAGAGTATGAACGCAAAAATATCTTTCGTGGATTGGTGGGATTTGATTTCAGACCCTAACCCCTAAATGCTCATATTTTTTCGTCGATTCTTCTTGATAAGTATAGGACCAGATTGAGTAGAGTAGACGTTTGATATTACCGCTCTGAAGGTCCTCCTCTCTGCCATCTTCCCAGTGAAAGTACGATTTTATGAGATATTCAGAAGTTTGCCTCATTCTGAGTTTGTTAAGCACCATAATATAGGATCCTGTACTCTCCCATACCATGAAACCTTTCACAGTAGACAGGAAATACAGAAGTGCCAAACTGGACTCGTTTCGCTAGTCAGTGTAAGAGCCATGTCCGCATTCAAAACACTTCTACGATTTCAAGTCGTAGCCGAACGTTGGTGGCATCCCAAAAGGTGATATTGACTCCAAAAAAGCTTTCCTTTTTGTCTTTTTCAACGAATGTATAATGTTTAGTGCTATTCTGAATAGTTAATGAAGTTATTGGTTACCCACTGGGTAAACAATACGTGTGACCCTGACGGAGTCGAACCGAAAGTCAAAAAGAACGAGGCAGAAGCTCTAGCCACTTTTCCAGTTCAGGAAATATGAATAGGCAGGACATGAATGGATATTCAGGGAAATTCAATTCCATGAAAGACTTCAACGATCGACCAGGAGGCATTCACAAAGCTTTCACCGAGTACCAATGTTTTGCTTTTTCGATGGCGTCACGTCGAAATGGCTGTGGCGCGCCAAGTAATCGAAAGGCGAAGCCGTCCAGTGTGGCTTCCATGACGCCCCCCATCCATGCGCTCGATATGTGCGGTCCATTGCCGTCGTCGTCACCATCGTTGTAGTTGTTGCTCGTTTAACAAGTTCGTCGTCCTCGCCGTCGTCATAGCCCATTTGGCATTCATCCCGTTCTCATCCGAATCCCCTCATCGTGGTGCTCGACGATCCTACAACGGCAATGCTTTTACTGTTGTTACCTACTACATTATCCCTTCTACTTCTACGATCAACATTGGGTCATTTGGGCCATGAAAGAAATACCCATTCAACTACCAAGAAAGCTTCAGTACCGACAGACCAGTCCCCCACCCCATCAAATGCTCAAGAAAACCGTTCAGTTTATATTTCTGATAGCGATGTCTCTACGGGTCCAAGTGCCAATGCAAGCGATTTGCTTAAAGAGCGTACTTCTAATGATCAACTAGTATATTCTCTACTGTCTAATCAGTCACAAGTCTCTCCTCGACCAAATGGTCGAAAAAGATCGACAACTACATCACTGACAACTCAAAACACTCGCTTATCTAGGTGAACTCGTCCTATCCTTTGTTGGACTTGGGACGTCGGACGAAATTGGATAATTGCAGATTTGGAACCGAATTTTCTAGTGGTGGTCTGCCACCCGAGATACATCAGGAAGTCCATTTGAACGAACGTCGACTCTACCATGCTCTCCAAACGAGTGAATTTGAGATTTTACTTCCAACTTTTATTTTTGAATATTTGTTGTGTTTTTGAGGCTGATTTGCTCATTACGGGTTAGGGAAAAGGAAAATCACGTCTGAAAAACGTTTATGATGATTTGTGAACTTCACTTTTGCTGGGATTAGGCTAGGGTCAGAATAAGGAGCTCTAAAGAGCTCCTCAGAAGAAGGAGCGAATGGAATTAAACTACCTCCAGAAACTTTTGGGTGGCTAATTAAAAACGAGCCATAATGTGATACTTGAAATGCTTAAGTAGGCTGACGTTTTGCTCATTTTGCCTTCGTTATGACCCAGGTACCCAGAAATACCCGGAGATAGACGTAATCCCGGCTCTCGGATTCTTTTTATTCCTTCAAACCTAATCGAAATGTAGTCGAACAATTCATTTGAATTGACCAAAGTAAGCAGAAATTCATTCCGCATTACCCCTAATGACTAAGAATTGCAAAAAAAGCTCATCAGGAATACAATTAGTGTCTGTTCTCAGAAGCCATCGTGTCGGCACTTCAAAGATGTTGCTCTTTTGTTTCTTGGAATTGGGCTACCCACTGAAAACAAAGGGGATGTTGGGTAAAATAAGTATGACCAGTTAGCTTCTACTTTATATTGTTAACTGTTGTTCAATAGGTTTCAATTATGAACTCCAAGACTTCTTGGTTTCCTGCTGACCTACTTGCGACCTATGGGATCTCTTGGGTGACGACATTTGGAACAATCAGATCAGAAAAACCTTATTTCCAAGTCCTATCCCGGGCCATATTCACCATACATATAATACTTATGAGACCAAAATGTTGCTGATTAGGTACTTAAATTTCAACTTAATTTCAAAATAGAGCCAACGCTGGTGACTAGGGTGCTGGCCTCCTACATCCGTAGCAGTTATAGTACTTGAATGAATCCTTCTTATATATAAAGCAGTAACTTGGTTTGTCGGTTTGTCGGTATGTCGGTTTGTCGGTCTGTCCGTCCGGGTTGCTTTGTGATTATGATAAACATAGTGATATGGAGAACTTATCCTACTTTATATAATTCGCGAAGTGTACCTGTTGGTGTGTCGGTGTGATTGTGTGCGTGTGTTTGTTTGTGTGTGGGTCGGTGTGTGTGCCTGACCGGAAATTCATAACTCCTGTCCCCGTGGACCTAGAGCGTTCAAATTTTGTAGGAGTAAAGGGGCAGGATGGGAACACCTTTGGTAAGTGGCAGGACCGGACTCCGTTCACAGGGAGCGAGGCGTGCACGATAAAAATTTTAGGACGCAAATTCATAACTCCTGTTCCCGTGGACCTGGAGCGTTCAAACTTGGTAGGAGCACAGGCGGCAGGATAGAAATATTTATCGTGAGTGGGAGGACCGGACCCCGCTCATAGAAGGCGGGCAAAAATTTTCAGTTTGGCTCTAGGGCGTTCAAACTTGAAAGTGGTGTGATTATAAGGAGATGAATTTGGTTCACTTCTTGCTATCAGATTACGACCGCTACCCATCAGAGTTTGCGGTCAAGTGAAAGATCACGGTTCCTCTTTGCTTTGATATTATTCTTAGCAAAATTTATCCGACCGCTAATAATGCTGGATTCACAGTTAATGATGTATCCGTGGAAAAGGAGGTACGTCTTTTAAGGCATTTGATAGACTATACTCTCGCTCAGCGAAACAGCGAAATAACCTAGGAAAAAGGGGAAGTATTTCATTAGCTCGATGTTTTTCGGACGAAGTCCCCTTGCCCCAAGAAGAAGGAGAGCCTTTGATGATGGCATTGAGGGACATTGATGGTAGCTAACATTGTGGCCTCAGCCGCGGTGAAGTCTCTGAATACTATGTATTTTTCTCTGAATAATCGCCTTTGTGATATTATACGATTTTCTATTCGGACACAGCCAAGATGGCTACAGGAAAAATCGCTTCCAACTCGGAGCTAATTTTCAGGGTGTAGAGCTTTCTAAGAAAAAGGAGCCGAATTATTATTTACGCATAGCAAATTTTTCACAGGAAGGAGGAGCGCCCGGCGTAGCCGGGCGAACCCGGGCGAACCCGTAAGAAGGAGGAGAGCCTGGCGTTAGCCGGGCGATCTGACTGGTAAACCAATAAATAAATAGGCAGATAAGTACTCCACTCCATGTACTTTCAGATTTTAGCGTACATTTTGTAGTCAGAAAAGCGGTCCCGTTTTTAAATGAACTGATAGACTGCAGATTTCTTTTCTGGATTTTGAATTTCCCATTATGTACATTTCTATTCAGAAGGGTTTACTGGAATTTCCTCAAGCTCCAGGGACCAGAGTTCTTTTCAGAACATTTTGCGGACGGTACCGAAGAACGTCTGTACCGGACATTGTTGTCAGAAGAACGTTACGAGAAGGACGTACGACCCACCGGTCATCATTCTCAGCCTACCAACGTCACCTTCGGATTTCTACTGAATCAGATCGTAGAAATGGTAGGTTTTATGTACTGGCATATTTTTCCCTAAGGACTTGTATGAATGGCATCATATATTTCCGGAAAATGAAAAACATCAGGGTCTTCAGGTACAGTGCCGAGTAAAATGGCTTGATGAGTCGAATGACTTTTTCAATAAAAGATCCCCTCATCATCACCCTCGACGGAGAGGGTAGCAGAGAAATTGTGCCTTTATATAAATAAATATACCGGCACAATTTCTTTGCTATAATATATAAATATATAAAAATAAATATGAATATATAATATGAATAATCATCCTTACTATATATAAAGCGCTCGCGTCTGTCTGTCTGTCTGTTTGTTTGTTTGTTTGCACGGAAATTCATAACTCCTGTCCCCGTGGACATAGAATGTTCAAATTTGGTAGGAGCACAGGCGGCAGGATGGGAACACATATGGGGGGTGGCAGTATCGGACTCCGCCCCACAGGGGGGGGGGGTTTGTGCGCAATAAATGCTTCAGCAGAAAATCATAACTCCTGTCTCCGTGGACCTAGAGCGCTCAAATTTAGCAGGATTATTTGAGGCAGAATGAAAACATTTATGACGGGTAGCAGTACCGGACCGTGTCTAGAGGGGGCGGGATTTGCGCCAAAATTATTAGTTTGGCCCTAGAGCGTTCAAACTTGGCTGGAGTATAAGCGGCAGGATGGGGACACTTATGGTAGCTGGGCGGACCGGACCCCGCCCATAGGAGGTGGGGTGTGCGCGAAATAAATGTTCGAGCGAAAATCCATAATGCCTGATCCCGCGGACTTGGAGAGCAAAGTCAATAGGAGTAGAGGAGGCAGGTTGGGAACATTGAAGTTAGATGAGGCCTTAGAGGATAAGATCCAATCACCAACTGAATCCTAGCGCCTTTGTTATTTACGATTTAGCTTTGATTCTTTGATATGTTTCATTCGACAAGAAGGGTAAGTGCACTGATAGGGACCGATTATGAAATTTGATTCATTTCTTGCTCACGACCGCTACCCAGCGAAGTTCGCAATTCAATGAAGGAAGGATCACGGTTTCTCCATGCTTTGATATAATTCATGGCAAAACTTATCCGACCGCTAATAATCTTGGATTCTCATTTAATGATGTATCTGTAGAGAAAAGGAGCTAAATTCACAAAGACATTTGATAATAGTATTATTATGACTCGACAACATTTGTGAGCACCATTCAAGGCTTTGGATGCCTATTTGATGATATTTTTGAGGTGAACAGCGACAGATCGAAAAGGCATAGACATCGGCACATTTTGAATATCATTTGCATGCCCTTTTACTCATCTATAAAATTTCGGGTTCCGAAAAGTATCATTTGTTTCAACGAAAGAGGGAAGTGGTAAGCGCAGTGGCAAGGCTCGCTTAAAGCTCCTTTACTATGAAGAGATGAAAGTTTAATTCATTTTTTGTTGTTAAAAGTCGTAGGTAAGCGGTAGTGGGCATGTGGTGCACGCATTGGCGTGCGTAGCCCAACCGGTAATATATAAAATGAATAAATAAATAAATAAATATACAGGCGCTCCGAAAATCAATCTCCGGAATCCATCAACTAGCCACCTAGTGACATTTTTTACTCTATTTCTATGAAACGATATTAACCACTCATGTAAGCTGAACAACTCTCTGTCGAGTTCGACAGTTTCGCCATACTACAAGCTTACCCCTCGTTGTAAATCATCTACCCCACCAAAACTATTGCATAGGCCAACTGCGCATCTAACATTCCCGATTGAGGCAAATGCATGGTGCATCCGAAGCGTTTTGATCAATGCTAACCTTTTTTCTTCCAACTTCAAGAGAATTGGCACATAGTAAAAGCTCTTCAAGTAAGAACTCTTCTGTCAAAGTACATCCTCATTTCGAGATTCTCAATTGGCTCTCACGGTCCTAATGACTCAATTGTTCTACAGCGCTACATTTAGTTGAAAACATTTTCGAAAAATGCAAAGGCAATGGTAAAAATAGTGGTTTTCCGGGCAAAAATTCACCAACACGGAGAGCTGAAAGCCAGACTCAAAGATCTCAATGGTTTAAAGATTTTCCAGAGGTGGAAATTTCAAATCGCCTTTAAATTCACCCTTGACTTCATTTCGTCTTAATTTTTGACTTGAAAAATGTCATCGTAAAGCTGAGGGCAAGTGGGACATTGGTGTTGAAAGGGGTAAAGAACTCAAAGCTCGGAGAAACAGTGTGATGGCTCCCGTCCGTGGACGAGCCCATAGTTCAACGGTGCAAAATTATGTAACTTGAGAAGCTTATGAACGATTTCTGAAGCAGTATGAGCTTGATCCCCATGGTCCATTTGAATGACATTTGAAGCTTCCAGCTTCATGTGTCATTTAAAAGACCATGGGATCGAGCCCAGACTAGGTCAAAAAAAGTTTGCGTCAGATTTGCAAACGCAAATCATATTTCAGAGCTCAACGGAAAGTACAAAATCTAAGTAGAATGTGTCACGCAATGGCTCCCAGTAGGATTGAGCAGGAGAGCGCAGTTGCGGTCTCTCGCAAATCATCTACCCCCTCTACCCCCTCCCCCCCCTTTCTTCTACTGACCCTTTAAAAACTTTTTTCGTAGCGAGTTATTCGGGCATAACAAAAGGGAGAGAGGAGGGAGGGCAAGAATATTCCATAATGAAATTTGCGCACTGATTGTTGTGCATTAAATCCATCCTTTTTTCCTTGAAAAAAAAAACCTGAGTTCCCACGTGCCTCGGGTTTCAGCACTGAGCTTACGCTTCACCCTACCGAACTATGCCGGGAAACTTACTAAGGGGGTGGGGAAAGAGGGGCCTCCTTATCCGCTTAGTAGCTTTGTTTGACTGTGGAAACAAAACAGGGACTTGGGAGAGCTGATTTTTTGGTTTTGCTCCCCTTTGACTTTTGACAAGCCCACTAGCCCTCTAGGGAAAACTCTATGATATAACCCAACGGTTGACCGCGTTTGTTTAGGATGAACGAAATCAAGTGTTGACGACGAGAAGTTGGCTGAACATCAATTGGATGGACAAGCGTCTGACTTGGAATTATACTGAATGGGGAGGCATCAAAACAATCTACATTCCCTATCGACGGCTATGGAAGCCTGACATAATTCTGGTGAACAAGTGAGTTACTTCAGGTAACAGTCGGAATGGTCCGTACCGGCCAGTCTCCTTTCGAGGTGAGCCACGCACTTGAATTGCACGCTGTGAAATGGCGACATTTGATAACGTGTCCCTTAGGGATGGGAGGGGAAGATCATCGAGCGGGTTAATTTAGAGGAATTCAGTTTGGAGGGAACGTCATCTTCCCAAAATTCTCAGCCAACCCTTTTTGACTAGCTTCTTATTAGCCAAATCCAGTAGTTTCACTTGAAAACGTTCTCTCGTTTCATTTTCACGCTTTTGCGTTTTAAATTTTACCTCGTTTTTCTCGAACTCCTACTTTCTGTTTGACTTTACCCGAAATTTGGGCTTGTCGTATTACCTTATCCTGCGAAGGTGCTACCAGGATCCTTTCCCTTGGGTTCCTAACAATGACTACTTGGCTTCTGCATCGATTTATGCAAACACCCTGCCAAACATGGACCTCGATCGTTGATTAGTCCTGGGTGCATCTTGAATTTATGCCCGAATATTGAATTACTCATGGTGGCTGAGATGACCAATTGATTAAATTTCTCCTGGAAAAAACCTCTTGTCAAACAAGGAACTAGACAACGAGAAGAATAGGGGAACGATAGTAAAAAACGTCGCCATCATCTCCACAGTTCGCGATTGGAACTATGTTCAGACCTAAAAATCACTAACGTCTCGCTAGCCCCCTAAATTTGGCGTGAATTTCGAAAACCACTGGATGAGCTGGTTGAGCTATAAGTCCAGCAATTATTAATTTAAGCTAGAATCACCCTGCAAAAGGTTCCCCAGAACGTTAGGGGACGGTTCATGACTTGTTTGAACGATTTTGGACAGGCAGGTCTATCAGGTCTACCCAGATCGTTCGGTCTTCAATATCAAGACCTCCCAGACCTTCTAGAGAATGAAGCATTCCATCACGTGTTTGCGTGTGTGGGTTCGGTGTGTCTGCATGAGCCGAAATTATTCATGACCACTTGCGATCATAGCATCAACAAGCAGGAACACAAATAACAAGTAATGAGGGTAATGCTGACAGCTTAGGGGAAATTGTGGGGGATAAGGCAGATTTAGGAGGGCAAGTTCCAAAGCGGGTAGCCCAAGAGAAAGAATGACGAAACCTCCAAAAAGCATAGGCCCGAAGCACTGATCCGACGAATCTAGAACTAGGTGATGCTAGACTAAAACCAGTAACAGACTTCATAATTTTTCGACCCTCAGTATTTCCTATGACATTGTGGAACAACCGAGAGAAAATCTAACAAAATCGAGAGGCCCGAGTGGGACTCAATAGGAGACCAATAAGGGTCCAACGTGACTTTTCTGCCACTGTACATGGATGGCAACTCATTTGAGTTTGTTCAATGAAACTTTTGATTGATACGTCTCTAATTAGTAACTGCCACTGAATTTCCAGTGCCATCCGAGAATATCACGCTTCGCTGGTTTCGACAGATATCATGGTGACGTCTAATGGCAACGTTACATGGCTGTTTTCAGCTCTTTTCCGTAGCTCCTGTCCGATTCGTGTTCGCTACTATCCATTCGATGATCAAGTGAGTTCTTACGCCTCTTCTTTCCTCAGCTCAAAATTATTTCTCGTTTTCTTGGCTTCTCTAGTTGAAAATTTCAAGCAATCAGCTTGGATGGCTTCATATATTCGCATGAAGGGAGCCAAAGATGTTCTCAGACATACCTCACCGGTAAAGTAGGCCTCTGAGTCTTCCCTATTGAAGATTTCTGAAACTTCTTGGCTCGTATATTACGCCTTAGGAATTACTTACAATACTTTGAAGGCCTTTTGACCCGTAGTTTAAATACACTGGTGTGCAAAACTTAGGGACGAGATAGATAATGTAATATAAAACATTGAGGACTGGGTGTAAATGAATGAAAGTGTGGGGTTGTATTGCCAGACCGATGACGTTTGTGAACAGTAAGTTGGAAATCCGTTCGTGGAGGAATAGTGGCTACCTGCACAAATCGAGGCAGCTGATAGGTACGAAAAATTTTTTCTTGTAAATCAGCCAGTGGCTACCAAGTACTGTGGTGTTGTCCTTCTATCCATCATATCCCGCAGACATCGTCTGGATGACCTGGCACGAGAAGGATCATCGAGAAACTCGAAAAAGGTCGAACCATGAATTGTGAAAACCGCTAAATTGTGCAGCAGGCAAGAAGAGATACACGTCAGTCAGCTTCTTTGATTGCAATGACATTTAACAGGATTTCAAAGCAAGCCATCCCACCTACTACAATGGCACGACGACTACACGGTTGCGGTCTCTTCGCCCGACGACCACTACGTAGTGTTTCTTTGACCCTCGCGAATTGGCGAGACCGTTTAGGGTGGGCAAGGAGCATAGCGAATGGACCGATGAGGCATGGGGCCGTTTGCTTTTTCCGGATGGGATTTGATTCAGTCTGAGTGGTGATTTTGGACGCACCCTCATGGCCAGAGGTGGGGACACGCACGTCTCTCAAAAACTTTGTGGAATTGATCGTTTTGGTGGCCGAGGTGTTATGGTATGGGGAGGCATCATGCTTCGTAATCGTACTGACCTCCAGATTTTCAAACGTTTACTCCTTAACAATCGGCGTTACTGTGGAAAGAAACGCCTATCTGATGTGTCTCTTTTCAAGGCTGCAGTGAGCCCTAAATTCATTCTCATGGATAACAATGCGCGACCGCAACGAACAACTCAGGTGGAAGAGCTCTTGACACGAGGGATTATCCAGCGAATGCAGTGGCCTGCCCGTTCCCCCGACCTGAATCCCAGCGAGCACGTGTAGGATGCACTTGGTAGAGGCATTGTAACACGTCCAAATGCACCACTGACTGTCCAGCAGTTGTCAATTGCACTGATAGAGGAGTGGAATGCCCTACCACAATAACTCATTTCCAACCTCGGAAAAGTATGGGATCGCGTTCCTGAGCATTTAGTGCTGTCCGTGGAGGTCACGCACCCTGTTAGAAACCGCGTCGCTTTTTTTGAAATACTAAGATAATCTGTGTGGAACTATGTGTAATCGGTACCTTTCAATAAAAATGTCTTATTTGCTGGTCCTATTTCGATTTTCTGCCAGTTGCTTCCTGCGCAACACCGTAATGATCCTATATTGGTACGGTATAAATTTCATCGAGCTCTGTCGTCTGGCAGAGGTACAGTAATCGAAAGTTGCTTTCGTTCCTAAGTTTTGTACACCAGTGTAGTTCAAACCAAGTTTCGAGCTCGGCTTCATGCGCATAGCGGAGGCCCAAAGGCCGATGTGCGCCTTAAAAACTTTCAAGTACAAACATAATGGAGATACTGCTGATTACAGGAGTGCGACTTGAAATTCGCCTCGTGGTCCCATGATGCTTCAGAAATCGATCTCGGGCTCAATACTGACAAAGGCGACTTGAGCAGCTATATGAACAACAGTGAATTCGATCTTCTGGACATGATTGCTATCAAGGAGGTACAAAAACAATCAATTTTCACAATGTAAAAGAACCAATACTAAAAATGTGATTTTCAGGTTGTGAGCTTTCCATCTAATCCATTATCAAAATGGCCTACGATTGTTGTACGGATAAAAATGCATCGAAGGCCACTCTTCTACATATTCAACCATGTAAGTTTTGATAAACACTATTTCGACTTTATTTTATTCATTTCAGCACTCCATTTGGAAGAGGAGGTACATATGTATATTTCCAACATACCTGATTCAAGACCCATGGGTTTCTCTATTCGTGGTTGAGGGATTCGGACTGGGCATCAGAATCAAAGAGTGATCACCGATAGCCTTCGAAGAGACGTAAAAGTACACATTCCGAGGCTATTGTAATTAGTACTGAAAACAAGTGCGTGGCGCACACCACAAAATGACTTTCCATGTACAGAGCCTTCACCCCTTTATTTTTAAGAGAAACCCAGCATGAATCATAATAATAATGGCATTTCAACAGTCAGGAACAGATTATCGGGCTTGTGTCCGGTCTCTAGTAAAACTTTTACTTCCGCTGGGAGTCGATCTGTTTCGCTGGCAATTTCCAAGAGGTATTAAGACCACTACTCCTGGGTTTCTTCTTGTGTAAATCAGTGCTTTGTGATATCAGGCGAGTTTATTTCCTGTCAGACACTCAAGGAGGATGTTACTAATTAATCTGATCTGTAAGAGTTTGCATTCTTGCTCGAAAGGGGAAGCAGATAACCCTCTCAGCCTCAACTGTCAACCATTAACTTATCCCCACCGAAAGAGCCCCCAAATCGCCTCTCCATTTCTCCGAATGGGTCTTTTTTACATGGCATTATTCTTCTGATAAGGAGTCTTTTTTATATGTCACTTTCACTATCGAAAAACGTTGTTCCTATAATAAATGGTCACATCGTGATTACTCTCAAAAAACCAGAAACGGGAAGCCAACAAAAAGCTTTTACTATCTTCCAGCCTATCGAATAATTTATGAAGCCCATATTCTGAGCAAACCCGTTGTCGTTAGGAGCCAGTAAACTTTGCTCATGACTCAATAGACGGGAGAAAAACAAGTTCCGAAGACCGGTAACGAAGTTATGTCTGATTGGCTTGGGAGGGGGGGGGGCAGGGGAAAACAGACCCAAAAATTACTTCTATGAGGCCCAGAGTAGGTAAACTTGGACAATGGGTAGGTGACGGACCTCCCTAAAAGGATAGGAGGCAGAAAAGAGGGTATCCATCGAAACTACCAATAGAGCAACCGCATCGTAGCACCTTTATGGCAGGGACCCCAGTTCAACACCCATCAGTGCCAATTCTATGTAATTCCAAGTGTATTTCAGATAATTCCATGTGTTCTAATCTCATCGATGGCCGTTCTGGGATTCCTGATGCCACCAGAAACTGGCGAAAAAATCAATATGATAATCACAACACTACTCAGTATGGGTGTATATCTGCAATCGATTACGGAATCAATTCCTCCTACATCAGAAGCTGTGCCACTAATTGGTGAGGACGTATGGACTAGGGATGTTTCCAGGGATGCTGCTCTATTGTTTTTTCGCTATTTAGGGATGTACTACGTATCGTCTTTGTTTATGGTCTGCTTAGCTACTTGTGTAAATGTAATTACTCTGAATATGCATCGAAATGGAGCCGCTAATCAGGGAAGGTGAGCCCGTATTTTCTTAAAAATGCTTCTTCTCCTGCTTTCCTTCGCCACATCAGGTCACAAACACTTTTTTTACTCTTGCACTAATCAGTTTTTCGAATTTCTGTTTTAATCACCAATGTTTATACAGCCTTCACCAACTGAAAGGTTTGTGGTAGGAATCTACCGAAATAATGGATTGGGTGGGATATCTGACCTAACGAAATCTACAGTTGGCTGATTCTCTCGATACAATCCTTCGATGAGAAGTTGGGTGATACCATGTGGGGAGTGGGGGTTCTACTTTGCCCAGGAATCAAAGCCCAGAATGACACCAACCTAGAAAACCGAACATACCATTTTCCGGAACTGGTAATTTGGTATCAAAAGTTAAATTCACAATTCACGCATGACCTTTTTTCAAAAAGTGCGTAGTGGGAACTGCCGTATCGACTTTTTGCGCTACAAATTTGTATCCTTATACCTATAGATTGTCATCAGTCCTATCCTTTATCCATTACATATTATAATTTTTTGCTACCAGCTACAAATGTCGGCGCCCCCTCACCCTATATTCCTTCCAGTTCTGAGCATTTCATTATGCCATTTAAGGGGTTACAAGTTTACATTCGAATGACTAAAAATGAAATTTTTTCTCCTAATTTAGGTAAGCCCTTTGGGATAAAATTTTCGGAGTAAGTAGGTAGGTGTTGCCTCTATGAGCTCATACTTTTACGAATCTCATTTGGATTTGGAATAAAGGGAAAACAAGAAAGCCCAATGCAACGACTAACCCCCAGAAATTATTCTATACATTTACCACTCGAGCATAAATGTCTTTGGAACTCCAAAAAATTTGTTCGCTCAGGCTTTTTTGTCGGAAACGGGGTTGATCAACACCCAACAGCTTACTCATTCGATGAACTATAGCTTTACCTCATCTCCATCGAATATGCTACTTGCAGATATTGCATTGATCATTTTAAAAAATAGTTTATGACATTCTGCATGGCTTATCCAAAACAAGCTATAGCGCTAAAAAACTCATTTTTTTTAGTCTGCTTGCTATGACAGTAACACTTAAACTCTACCGTCCAATAATATGTTCGATTCGACAAATTTAGCCCTACCGAGGTCTTATCCGGAAACGCTCATTCTTTGAACATGTACTCCTAGCTTTACAGTCCTACCGGTTGTTACTAGGATATAAGGACCTATTGCAGGCATGTACCATGTTGGATGGAAAAATGGGTACTTGGCTATTTGGCTTCGCTAATGCGGATGTCTATACGTGAACCGGACAGTATATCATTGCTGAAAATAGCACAGGTTTGCAACTTTCACAACTTCATCGATCGATTTCTTCAATACGAATTTTTCAACGTATCGATCTGAAAGAGGGCCAAATTTGTTTGAGCTTAATTACCTGGACAGAAACAAAAAGGGCAAAAAATCGACAACGATATGACCTCCCCAATTCAGCTATTTAGAGAATCTAGTCAAGAGAGCTATCTCTCAAATTTAGCCATTAATCATCAACTTACAAGCTATGCCACTCTGAACCTGAGACCTCCGAATTTTGAAGGAGTAAGCAGTGGGTGAGGAGAAGGGTGTGGGTACTCGCGGTTGGTAGCAAAAAGTGATAATGACCGATAAAGCCTGGTTTTGATAGGATCAAAGGTAATGTATAAGTTAACGATACAAACTTGTAGAGCAAAAAGTCGACGATACGGCGGAGTTCGATCATGCGAGATTTGAAACGAATCAAAAACCATGATCACAAACGAGGAGGACTGCAGCAGTCAACCGAATGCGACTGCATCACCCAAGACAATGTAAGTGGTTCTAAAAAGCCTTATAGAGCAGATTTTTCTCTGTTTTGCTGCACTAAAGAAACGTGAAGGGCAGCATGTGTCATCTTGGGTGAGTTTCACTCATTCAAACTTTCTGAAGGATCCAAAGAAGATCCTTGAAGAACAAAACCAACGGGTTTCAAATTTGGGCATAGTGGTGTAATGGCACTATCACAGACGTATGGCCCCACGATCGAATCTAGCACCGACTCACCCAGGCCAACCTAGCATTCCATCTCCTGAAGTCACTAATTGGTAGCAGATCGTTTTAGAGGATAAAATGCACTAATTTCTCAAGCGACTAGCCCCTGCAAGGCTATATGCGCTTTCAAAACACTGCCAAGAATCTGAAAAAGCCGGATGTAGGGACATGAGGAAAATTAATGACAGAAAACTTCATCCCTTAATCCTTCATTCCTCATTCACAAGAAGCAGTTGGTTGAGACAGATTGTGGATTTACCTAGTGAAGGATAATTGACAATTGAGAAAGGAACAGGAGGCATTGTGAACCTTCCTCAGAATCTTGCCTTGGGATGAACTATTAATTTTTTTTTTCATTTACGGATCCACTAAGCATCCCACTCCTTCCCCAAACCGCTGGGTTATTCAAATGCGTATTCCGTCAGCAGCAATGTATGCCAGCTAATGTAAAAGCCAGTATCCCTACCTCCCAGGGCACTTCAGTGCAAAGGTGAATGGCTATGAAAGTTTCGATTTCGTAGCTTATGAGCGCAGGATCACGTCCCTTTCCGCCATTTTACCCCTTCAAAATTAATTTGGAACAATTTTTTGTGCATTGAACTAATTTATTAATAAAATCTTCTATTAAGCATCTGAGTTACGTGGAAGCGATCCCGCAACTCAGCAGTAACGGTACCAATGGTGGTTCACATTCGTACAAGCAGTTTCAATCAGAAAGCGCTTTCCTTGGAAGGATCGTTGGAGAACAGGTTCACCGTATTCCTGCATAGTATTACGGTAACACCCACTATCGTTTTTAATCACAGATTCTTCCACGAATCAGTGTAACCCGTTCGGTGATGCTGTCAGAATTCGATCATCGCTTCAGACGGATATTGAAACGAATTTACAGAAGTCTACAACAGCATGAAATACGGGAAGAGGTACGTTTCCTATACCCGGAAAGCAACTATACAGGTCAAGTGGTAGCGATACAGTAATCAGTAAGAGGCTATTGCTCTGTGCCAGGTATTTGAGCAATATCCATAATTTCTGGAAAAGTGAGCAATTCAAACCTCTGGCCATACACATCTGTCAATGAATCTAACCGATGAATCCAAATAGCCGGGCACTTGCAGAAGTTTTGAAGGCTGATTCATTCGCTCGGACTCCAAAGCCCTCCCTTATCAGCCGTTATCATTTGCTATCATTTTACAATACCATCCGCAGAGGGTTGCATTTTGGAGATTGCAGCCTTTTCGTAGCTGGACGCATCAAACTTCCAATTTATAGCAAAATAAACCGCTCCTCTGGTTGAACATTCACACTACTCGGCCGATCCACCAAGTTTTATAATGAGAAGCTAAATTTGTAGGGGGCAGGGACTAGAAAAAGCTTTTGCGATTTCACTCGCCCGATAAATGGGTAGGAAATAACCAGTAAGTCGCTTTTATGCGACATCCTGCGTCTTGATGAAATTTTGGTGGAAAAAGGTGTGAAAGGTGAAGACGCGCTCTCATAGACTAGTCTAAACCCAATGGCGATACCGGTTTGTTTTTCGGAACATTTTGTTAAATTACATCTTAAAAAACGGAAAAACTCTACCTTAACATTGCTCTGAACGCTAGGAACCATTTCAGCTTCCTGCTTCAAATAATTTGTAGAAGGTGTCGAACGCATGGCACATCTTGGAGTACTGGTCCTTTAATCAGTGCCAACTTAAAAGCCCCACTACATTCACGAATATATAAAACAAGCTAATGATGTCATCAGAATAAGCGGCAGAACTTTCCAGATAATTGACGAACGTCAACGAATCCAATGGCAATGGCAGCAATTGGCTTCGGTCGTCGATAGGCTTTTACTTGTATTATTTTCATTAGCGACTTTATTTACGATATTTTTCTTTTTATTGTTGCCTGTTGGATTACGAGACGAAGATGAACATTTGAGAACTTATAATTGAGTGCACTTCAAGATTTTGTTTTATTAAAATATACGAGTAGGTATCATTACATAGTTACTGTATACTTGTATATACTAATAAATTTACTCATGTTATACGAATTTAGACAGAAAAAACACCATCATCACCGTGATCGAGTAGGAGATGGTGCTGAGCAAAGACAGTAGTACTTGGTGATATTAAACAATGATACTGGGATATCACAAGAGATTTTGGTGAAGTGGTACAATGCCTCAAACTACCGTAAGGCCCTATAGCGTGGGTACTCATAACAACATGAACTCCAGAACACACTATTCCCAGGAGGTATTGGAGATCAGATTGTTCAGCATGCACGAGGCTGATAGGGCATTTACGAGATTCGAACAAGATCAAAGGCACAGTTCACGATAATTTTGAGGTACCCTTTTTAAGTTGAAGAGCGGAAGTGTCGACATAGAGGAGTACATCGGTGGCGAAAAAAGCGAGAAAACCGCCTACTACAAGCTTTTTAAAAATAGTGGAATTGGAGGTTGTACGAGATCACCGCGACAGGAATGACATGGAAGAGGTTTTTGGACGAGATTTACCTTGCTCCCATCGCTCAAAGAGATGACTACACCATACCATAACTGCCTGAAACTGTTTTTCACTGTCGCCATGGGTCTTGACAAATTGTTTGAAATTCCTGCATTGGTTCTCTCATGAATGAAGCTACCTCAACAGAGCCGCTGAAACTCGTCCACTAGAGGTGTGGCATTCACACGATACAATCTCTGGTCCTTTATTATGCCCAATCCAAAACGTTTTTGGCCCTTATAACGACAGGTATTTTATAAGGGACAGCTCCGTATTCTAACTCTGGGTAAATCCGAGCAAATGTTTTCGTCGTGAACTGTGCTTTTAAGACATTTAGGCTAGAAAAAGACCTTGAAAGGTAGGCAAAAATCATATGTTGACCGAATGCTATGCTGTGCATAGCTATGATTCTTCTAGAAAATAAGGTTGGATAATACTGTAGAAAAAATCAGAAAAATATTCAACAAGACCCTGATAAATTTGTGCTCGTAGGGGTAATCCGTACATAAAATGAATGGTTCGGAAAGACATTTAGAGCAAAAAGAAAATGGCCCCCATCCTGGTACCGAAGACTTGGAAGAACCTAGAAGCCCTTCTCAAGGAGAAATTCAAGAGTTTCACTTCAGCAATGTATAAGGATAAGACTCGCCTACAAACAGAATTTCTCAGAGGCTGTATCTTCCAGTATTTAGAAGGCACAGGCTGAAGGCAGAAAAATATGAAAAAGGAATAGGTAAATGAAAGGCAGCACTGTCAGTCGTCCCCTGTCCGAAAAGAGAACCATCCCACGTCAGCCAATAAATCAATGTGACCTGGGTGCAGTAACTTATTTGGGTGGTCAATCAAGTGAATCCTTTGAGAGGAAAAAGTCCCTATCTGCTGAAATTGAATGGACTTCGGTGATGTGTAAGCAGGGGGTAGTTGAAAATGTAGCTTTTATTCGAACAACAAGTAACAGCCACAATTACGAAAGTTGTGGCAAAACCCTATAAGGATTACCAGCTCAGAGAAAGGCCTAGCCTCGGGTGGTTATGGTTGTGCTTGAACCTTCACTGTAACGATTACTTAGACTCTTTTTCAAATTTTGGGAACCGCTGGCCATTGAGATATCCATAGACCAAAAGACGGTGGCTTAAAGAACCAATGGATTTTGACGTTACCTCTACCATCCGAGAATGGTTCGACTGCCTTCAACTTGTTAGGGCTTCTATCTACAGTCATCGAAGACTTCATTCATTCCAAGCTTCCATACTTGAATTCCAGCTTTTAATCAACTACAAATTATTTTGATCTTTCGCATTTTTGTATATTTTTTCATTGGGGTTAGGTAACGTAAAGATGAAATATTGTACTGAATGCTTCCTCACTGTTAGGAAAGTCTAGAGTCAGGAGCCGAGAGCTTTCCCGAAGGGCAATAATTTCGGAGGAAATCTCAACGTATAAACCTCTTTGGGAACCCTAGTACCGCCGAAAAATAAGTAAATAGGAACCCAATCTGAAAAATTCCATGGAAAATCCCTAGACGAATTGATGTAAAATGAGATGCTGTCAAAATGATAACTGGGCTCTTTTTTGTCAATTTTGAATTGCTCATTTTTAATATTCAGAAAGAGAAGACCCTTCCAAAAGGATGATTAGACATTCTTCTTGGCATTAATGAATTGCTACTGTTCAGATGATATTTATATGATATTTCCGACGCTATATGCATATATTGAAATGATTCATAGGGCTTCCTTTAAAAGAACCGAGGTCATCTGTGAGAGAACTTTCTTGTTTTCGAGAGAATTTTCTGTCTTGCACAACGTATCTATTTCCCTGCTCTTTGTTGAAAAACTTCAGATTCTCACATGAAAGATGTGAAGGGATCACTGCTTCAATGTGAGCCTTGAAAATTCTCAAATTCTCCAGGCCTTTGTTCAGATGTTTTGGCTTTGGATAGCTTTCTTTTCGGTCGTGTCATCCAGAAGGATAACACAAGAAGAAAACAGGTTCATCGCAAAAATATGTGGAAACCCATATTTGAGTGAGTTTTGATAAAAGTCGAAAATAAAATGATTCACAGAAATTATCACTGATTTCTTCTAACTGACAATTTTCTCAGGCATATAAAGAGGTATGACTGACCGTCATAAAATTCAGAAAACCATAAAAAGTTTTAATCTATGGAATAAATATGTAAAAGCCATTGAGAAGGCGATAGCGAGGGTGGGGTATCGGTAGTTTACCGGCTAGGGATAAAGACGCCAGGCAAGCTCAAGTAGGGCTTAGCCGGTAGCTCAATCTAGTCGAAAACTGAAGTTTTCCTATAACTCGCAGCTCTTGTTCCAAAATATCGGCAAATTTTTTTTATATTAGAGAATATTTTCTTATAATACTGCCATGTTACTGTCATACCTCAACATATAGTTTCAGATCCCCGTTTACGTGCTTACGAATGGAAGAACTTCAAACAGAACCGATTCCCATGGGCAGCTTCTATACAAGTTGGAGGTTGTAAAATCAAAAATACTTCTATTCGGTAATGTTTAAAAAACTGTTTTCTCACCTGCAGATGAGGTGTGTGTACCGTATATTCGAAATGGCACCCAGACAACTTCAGCCTGAAACCCTGACTTCCATTAACCCCTTGCTCTTGGTTTATGAATGAACTAGCATGTTCATTACTACTTAGAATTGTAGGGCGAAAGTTTATTCAACCTGTACATTAACCCACCAAATCAGTCAATCTTCATAAGATTGAGATTGCTCTTTGACCCCAAGACGGATTTGGTAGTAATCAAGCCTCCTCGAGGAGAGATGGGTAGGGGAGGGGAGTTGAGGGGCTAAAGTTTTGGAGAGCCTGTAGAAGTGCAGCTCATTCTCGGTATCGATCCAGAAGACAAACTTTTGACTTGCCTGAAATCGGGACCCCTTCGAACATGTATACCCCACCAGCGCGAGTAATGTTCTGGGATCGAATTCTGGCCCATACTCGTCCAGTCAACTGAAACCATACGGGATCGATGAAACGACACCAGACCAGACACTTGTATGTAGTGTTCAGAGGCAGCCATGATACCGAATGGAAGTCGAATGAAGGGCGCATCTTTCATTGTCCCCTAAGTATCCGTAGGAGTTCTTAAAGGCACCGTTTACGATAAATTTAGGGTACCCTTTCTTGACGGGAATTGATAGAACTACTCTAGAATAAAGCGATAACAACGAAAAAAGCGCAAAAAACGATGAACAAAAAGAAATAGAAAGGGTCAAAAAAGAGCTGGAAAGGGGGGTTGGACGAGTTTCACATTGGAAGAACGGCGGTTAAGGGAGTGTTCGGGCGAGTGAACGAAGGCGACACAATGTCTGCAATAGCAGACAACACACCCAAACAGCTGATTAAGACTACAGTCTTGAACCTGGCAATTTGCCAACCAGCTTATCGATTTTTCACCAACTTCGCTCCATTGCGGAAGTGGTGAACGGCAATTAGATTTCGTAGTCAGCCTAGCGAGGGGCGGAGGGCGACCGTGGCTCACTCTCCGGCCCCTTATTGTGCCCTATCCAGACCGTTTTCCGACCTCATTCCTGCACAAATGGTATCAGAGGAGACGAGGAATTCAAACCATGTGCATATCTCCGGAACCATTTTTTTGTGAACCGCGCCTTCAATGATTATACTGGATTCAGCGATTCAACATCATATTGCAGATAAGAACTGTAGTGGAACACTCATCTCTCATAGCCACGTTCTTACCGCAGCTAGTTGCATATACAGGACAAAAGACGTACAGAATATAGAAGAATGCTTCAGGCTGGATTACAAGTAAGACTCCACAACTCGTCCTGTAAAGATTCCTTACAACTCGTCTTGATTCGGGCATTGCTCATAGACTTTTGAGACAAATATTCAGCAATAAACGTCGGTACGAATCCGTCAGTTGGAACATCACCATCGGTAGTGACTGCCCGGGCTGCAATCGGCACACAGTATCAGCCTCAAAAGTATGTGTGTCGTCTGAGATCTTACTCGATTTCCAGGTTCTACATCACCTTGCTGACCCTTTTTACACTTTCAGGTCCTGGTTCCCGAAGATTTCAATGAATGCACCAAAGAAAATGACATTGCCATATTTGAATTGAGAGAAAAACTTTTGGGCACCTGGGCACAGCCTATCTGTCTGCCTGAAAGAAATGAACCAATCTCATACAGTCTTCAGGTGGCAGCTGGAAATCCAGGTTCAATGCTTGTTATATTCGCTTGCTCGGTTTCTACAAGCCCTACGCCCTACAGGCCTGGAGCTCCTCAGCTTGCAATCCTACAGGAATCGGACCAGCACATCAGAAGAAGGGAAGAGGGTAGGGGGATAGACAGACAGGAATCCTAGAAGTGACAGGTTTTTTTACCAACTCGTGACCATTTCCTGAGGCCCAGGGCTTCCCTATGCACCGCTCTCTTTTGTGACTCCTGTTCCTAGAATTCATAGCAAAACATTAATTGTTCTTGATTTCTTGTAAAAAGATCAAGTCAAGCAAGGACAATTTAGGGTCTCACTTTCTTTCGAGTCTGAAAACGGAATGGTTGGCAGAAAGCAGTACATTGTTTGTGAAGGAAGGTAAATCCTCTGACTTTGCGAAAAATAAGTCTCATGAAAAATAGTGGAAACAGGGGTAGTACGAGATCACCAAGACGGAAATGTCATGGGCGAGATATTCGGACGAGACTTCAGTTGCTGCAGTTTTATAAATATTTGGCAAAATTAAGCCAAAAACATTCAAAACTGCCTTCCACTTTCACCATGGATCTCACTACTAACTGTTAGAAATACCAACATGTGTGTCTTTCGCGTATATTGCAGCTTTCTCAACGCCGTAAATACTCGTAAGTTTTCGGATGTGACATACAGCCGATACAATCTTCAGCCCTTATAACGCCGTAGCTAAGCCGTTTTCCGATGCGATATAACCTACGACCCATTCCAATACAAAAAGTCTGTAAATTTTGCCGACTCGAGAAATTTCTAGGAGAGAATCCGAACGGAAAATACAAATTGGAGGGTGTCACTTTTGTCAGATCATATGATGACCGTATCGAAGTAGAAGTTCCAAAAGGAAAAGAGCTCGGTTCGGTGAGTGGATTTTAACATAGAATACTGTACATAAGAAAACCATATGTTGCCTTCGATTGATATGATTTCGTCAAGTTCGACAGCTTCAAAAAATAACAATGTATGCAACTCGATTTCTCGAATGAAATCGGCGCTCCACTCCAGAACTTGACACAGTTGGTCGAAAAGGTAAAAACACGTTGACAAATAAGTCCGTGTACATCAACAGTCCTCCCTCTCTCCAGCTGGGATAAAGAGAGCCATTCTATTGTGGGGAGGGGGAGAGGGCAGGTTCTGTTGCCTCTCTGTGCCATGCATGGCCCTAATCAGAAGTCGATAGCGAAGTGAGCCCAAGTCGTTTAGATTTCCGGTGCTAGAAAAGGTGTGGAACTCGCCATAGTGGAGTTTACATTGGCACAGCCTCTGGGAAAATTTGCACTTTTTTGACTGACTTTATGGAATAGATTAGGAAGCTTATGGTAAAGTGAGAAAATTCTTTTGGACGAAAAGCGGAGAAGTCGATGGAGGCTGTCGAACTGCTGTTCGTTTCGGAATTTGATACTAAGAAAATTTAGAATATTCCAGCTTTGGAGTTCTATTATTTTGAAGAAACTTCAGGGCTACGGAGGCGGTCCACTGTTCCAGCTTAATGATAATAACAAATTCGTGCAAGTTGGAATAGCGTCCGAACTGGGCGTTCATGGTGAGCTTCAGATACAAATACCCAATGCAAGCATCTTCAAACCTTCTCATCCATGTAGTGGATGCATACAATCTATCAACCATTTCTACGATATTCCTTGTTGTCACATACTTTGGGTTTTCTTAGTTGGGCACTATTGCAGGGATACGCCTGATTTTTGATTCTAATTTCTTTATTGCGATCAATTTGTTGAATATTACCGTGAAATCCACTAGCAGCGGCTCAGTTACCCCATCTTGAAGATAGCATGTATTATAGCTCTCTGGGGATCTTGAAGATAGCATGTACGATAGCTCTTTGGAGATCCTCCAAAGAACCAACAGGACCAACAGATTCCGTTTGCTCCCCTAGCACACCGTTCAGACTTCAAATAATCCGATTACCATCCCTTTCTACCTACCGAAAAGTGATGCGAGGGTGAGAATTAGTAACTTGTAGGGGCCTGAAAATGGCAGTCATTGACGATTCAGAGGACGATAGGATTCGGGCATTTGCGACAACTGGGACAGTTCTAGGAATAGATCCAAAAAACCTCATTATCGAATTTTTTGCTTGCTGACTTAATAAGTAAATCAATTAATAAAATCGATAGAAAGAATCTTGTCCACGTGAAAGAAAGTATTGATTTCCAGGGGAAGAAGTAGCGAAAAGAAGACGAAAATTAAGTTAAAATCCGTTTCTAGGTAAAAACAAAGAGCAGTTAGTTGTACCATTCTACGATATCGAGGATGACTCGACAGATGTTTTCACTGACCTGCGTAAGCATTTGAATTGGATTTGCTGTAAGATAGGTGAGTTGGAATACCCTGTGATTATTTTTCAGTAAAAAAAGTTAGATTTCACCTGAGCAAACCTTTTGTAGGACTTTGCTATCGGGAAAATATTTTTAAAACGGCTCCCACTTTCCTGGAAACGACTACAACCATTCCGTATGATCCAAGTGGATGGTTTAGAACAACGGAACCATCTCGGTGAAACCATTATCTGAAATAAATGTGTTTCAAGTCAGATGCTCACAATATACCCGTACAATTGATATGCAGAAGTTTGCACTGACAAGACTTTCTGATCCAAAAACAGCGTCATCAACTAGTTTTGTAGATGACCTACTGAAAAATTACCATGACAGCAGAGGCTTCTTACGAAGTAAGCCATTATCGCAAAAAAGATCCGAAGTTGCAGACGTACTAATTGTTTTTGACAAATGAGGTAGGAAACAACACCTCCACAGGAAGGACCGCCCCTGTGGCAATCGCAACTGCTAACAATGAGATATGAAAAACCTAAAACTGTAGGATTCAAATCACAGTTAGATCACTCAAAGTTGTGTTCAGGACTGAACAATAAGTACTGTTTATAGCCTTCATTATGTTTGTACATATATGAGCTTTAACAGGCTGGCCTTTCAGCGGATTCGCCCTCTTCGAACGATGTTTCGGCGGAGTTGCCCTCTCTAGAGCCTACAGGCAAGAAGGCCTTTAGTCCGGGAAGGCAGCCTATCGTAGCTTATATGCAGACCTAGTGAAGAGTTCAAGAAAACAGTTCAATAATAAGCAATCACGCCGGCATGCATAGGGAGCCCAACATGGAGAGTACTGTTCACATGCCATGCCAGATGTAAGCTGGAGGTATTTCTACTAAATATGCTTGAAGAAAATGAAAAGAGAACCTATATAATGTAAAAATAACCATGTAATGAACTTCTAATAAATATATCTTACATTTATGTATATGATGGGAGTTCGAAGACTGGGGGAGTAATCGAATTGCATGGTACAGGCTAAAAACTTCACTGCCACCAAGGTACGCAAAAGCTTCACTCTCATCTGGAAAACTAACACTGTTGCCGGATGTGGTGCGTTAGGAACGAAGTTGTCGCGTCGCGGTGAGAGGGGCGTCGCGCGCGAAGGAATGTAGCAAGATGCAGCAGTAGGTAAGAAGTACAAGAACAAAAGTACTAATAGTAGAATTATGCATAAAATAATGATCGCATATCGATTGGCCTGTGTGAAGAACGCTAGAGCTGTAATAACGGCGAATGAGTGGTCCGCGACAGCCGCGTGCGGCGAATCGATTACCCTAGATCGTTCCTAACGCCCGTCTCCCACTGTTGCCCATTTTGGAGCAATTATGTAGGAGGAATTTTTGGAATAATTTTACAGAGTGTATTTGTTCAATGGAAATCGAGTGCGGGGGTGCATCCCTCAGACGGGATCGATTAAAGCCAAAAACTTTTTTATCCTTTATTTGCTCAAAAGATAGCTGCACTGATCGCGCCCCCAACCCGTTGTGATTCAGAATTTCCGACAATCTGCTGAATTGTAGTTGATTCCGTTCCATTTCAGGCTTTTGAAATCCTGCGGGTTCCTTCCTCGTCAATCAGAATAGTCATTTGCAGAAAACACTGCTAACAGAAATGCTTACAGAAAAGATCAACTTAGCAAAAGGAGATAAAACCAAGTTAATGACAGCGATAGCTCGAAGCGGAGATGATAACGACTGATCTCTCCCATTTATAAAGCAGAAACTTGGTGTGTCGGTTTGTCAGTTTGTGTGTTTGTCGGTATTTCTGTATGTTGGCATGTCGGTGTGTCCGTCCGCAAACCTTTATGATTACGATAAAGGTAGTGATATGGAGAACCCATTCTCTCAATGAAACTCTCACATTTCACTTTTTACATATAAAGCAGTAAATATTAGGGTGTCCCAAAAGTTTTGAGAAAATTTTGGTAATGTATTTCGCAACCATGCTGCGCAAGAAAGCGCCGAGGCAGAGCCACGGAGAAAAGGTCAGTAAGAGGTCACGCTTAGCAGATCATCATAACAAGAGAACAATATTGCACTTTATCTTTGGAAGTGAGTTATCAACATTTGAATTATTTTCGACTGACACGACTACAGGCGCCTTCTGCTTCATTACTACCGATCTAATCAATGCGCCACTCAAGAGCGGAATGAATTGCAGTCATCGATGGGCAGTACTGCACCATCCCTCGCCACCTGCTATAGGTGGTACGGCCGCTTCTCTAGAGAGAGTTTCACTTCGACGAAGTGCCACGGAGCGGACGTCCACGTTCCACCAAGACCGAAATTGTCTTAGCCTCCGTCCAAAGCAATCCTTCTCAAAGCTTGAGAGGAATGGAGAGGGCGACTTCTGCTCCCCGTTCCACCACCCACGACATCCTACGCAGACGTCGCTTTCGCGCAGCAGTTCTTGCAATCATCCCCCACACCTTGACTGAGAGCGAACGTCAGGTGCGGGTCGATGTGTGTCGGAAGCTACTCGACCGCAAGCGAACGGTGGATTGGACGAGCTTCATCATCGCTCAGGATGAGAAGTGGGTTCCTTATGATAATCCATACAGGAAGTTGCAGTGGCTACCAATCGTCATAAGGCCAGAAGCCGTTGCCAAGCGAAGGGAACACGTCGAAAAGAATACGATCTCGTTCTTCTTATGCTCCGCCGGCTTTTTCTACTATGAGATCCTACCTGAGGGTACTGCTGTGACTGTAAGGGTATTCTGCGAGCAGCTGCGGGAGATGGTGTCTGAAGCCCCGGTTTCACACCGAATACAGGGAAAGTTTTTGATTTTGATGAGTCACACTCGACCACATCATGCTAGGGCGACGGCTGAGGAGCTGGAAAGGCTTGGGATTAGATGGCTGCCCCACCCCCCATATTCACCTGGTCTTAGTCCTTGTGACTACCATGCTTTCAGAAGCCTGGAGGCCTACACGAAAGGGAAAAAATTCAACAATCGTCAGGAGGTCAAACACGCAGTGGATGAATGGATCGCTTCACGCCCTTCTTCTTTCTGGATGAATGGCATCAGTGCTCTGCCCAGTCGATGGAGGGACGTCGTGGCTAAAGAGGGCCACTATCTCGATTACTGATCTCACCTTTTTGTTGTAGTATTTTTGTGTTGAACAAACCAAATAAATTTTCTCAAAACTTTTGGGACACCCTAATAGATGGGTAGGTTATAAAGCAGTAAATGGATGGGTAGGTTAATGGAGTGGAGTGAGTTCTGCGGAATGTAGTGAGTATATAGCGAAACCAGCCAGTAATGCGACCCTGGGACTTCTTACTGACAGTGTACAAGGCTACCCCATTCATTTTTTCATTTTTTGTTGCTTCATTCAGCGCCCTTCTCATTTCAGTATTTCAGTCTAATAACCCGCAGTAATAATTCCCCTCACTCCTAAAGCGATCGACTGACCCGCCATTTTCTTTTTAATTTATTTATCGCAGCGTAGGCGACACAACATATTGAGCTCCATTACGTACTGCCCTTTCCCCCTCCAGCATTTCCGTAAAGAGAATTATCATCAACTAAGGATCTCAGGATCTTAACACCCTCTTGCACCATTGGTTGATGGTTGCCCTCTTTTCTTTGTTAGCTCGACAGCGCTTTCTCTATGAACAAACCGGAAACAAATTTCGGATGGTTTTTATAATTGTTCTCGACTGTTGACATCACCTCTAACAAGAGGCCATGACCCATCCTGCTGATTTTCATATCTTGGTGGTTGATTTAGTTTTGTTGGAGCTGACAGCTGCATGAAAAGAAAACGCGATACCATTCATGAATGCAATCTCTTAGCAGGGAACAGATCATTGGTAAATCTGGCAATTGAGTTCTAACGAAAATTTTGGAACGGTATGTACATCAAATATACGCTTTCGGAACATCCCCAGATAAATGCCAATTGAAAATGGTGGCTTATACAGAACTTATTGTGTATACTGTAAAAGCTCGCAGAAAGAGCATTTGAGTAGAGTGGTTGAAAGGATAATCAGTTCTTCAGTTGATCCGAAATTTCCAAGAGGTATGCTTTACGTGAGCATCCCGAACGACCTTCAACGCACAACTCGCCAGAGGAGATCAGATTCTTACAGAACTGAAGGCATCCCTGGCTTTGGCTAATCTATGTGGTGTGGTGAGGTGAGAAACTGACGCTCTCCGCAGAATTGAAACTTTGAAGAGGCTGCATCGGTAAATTTGGCAGTTGAGTTCGAGTGAAAATTTCGGAACGGTATGCACATCAAACATACGATTTTCGGAACACCCCATGTAAATGCCCATTGAAAATGGTGGCTTATACAGAACTTATTGTGTATACTGTAAAAGCTCGCAGAAAGAGCATTTGAGTAGAGTGATTGAAAGGACAATCAGTTCTTCAGTTGATCCGAAATTTTCAAGAGGTATGCCTCACGTTGAATATCCCTACCTACCATCAATGAATAATATCCGGTTATATCCGTGAATATCCGGTTCATACTGACTTATAAACGGAGGTGAAACGGAGGTTTCAAAGAAATACGCTTCACATGATTATTATGGACCTGATGCCATTATACTTCTGTAAGGGATTCAAGGCTGTAAGGCTATTCTCGTAGGCAAGGTAAAGTAAAGAAATTTATCTCTTCGCGGATGTGAAGCAATTTCGACCCCCTCACCCCCCCTGAAGTCTCACTAAGTCTGACTCTTCTGAGTGGGTCAAAATTTTTGTAACGTATGAACTCCGGTCGCAAAGGTTCTCAGTCATAAAAAGTGTTATGTCAGGGCGGGACAGAGAGAAGCGTACCGTAGAGGTCCCGCCAAAGAGGAAATGCCCGTAAGATCAAATACCGAGGAGTCGAGGGTGGTCAAGAGTACTGTAGGTGATCAGTAGTGATCAGGAGGTAGGAGGCTAGAAGTAGTAAACATGCCTGGGGAAAGAAAAGGCGCGGGAAAGGCCGTATAAAAGGGAAACCTCGAGAGGGAGAGGACGTCTTTTGTTTTCCTCCTGCACCCGCCGCCGGTACCCCCACGGAGTTTTGACTCCGTGCCCTTGGACCTCAGTGACTGCCCTTAGGTGAACCTTTGTGGTTCGCGAGGGGGACTTCAGGAAGGCCTTAGTGGCCGATTTTCTCTTTCGTGGGACCCCCCTGCATTCTCTCTGCCCTGACCCTCGGGGGGATTTTCTGGGTTGTATTGTATTCATGATATCGTTTTTTTCGTATTAGTATTGAATTTTGTGTTCGGAGTTTCGGTCGTTTTGTTAATAAACTATTCTTTTCTCGTGTTGTGCCCCACTCAAAGCAAATCACCCGGTCAGTGTAGTCCCTAGTAGGGACCCTTACATGGGGGCCGAACCAGTGCACTGAATCTGGTGTGGTTTGCTGACGAGTGTCGAGGCGTACACTCGAGGAGCTTTTCCGGGCCCAAGCAAGAAAGCCCGCTGTACTTTGTGTAGAGTATCCAGGCGTTCGCGTCTAGGATCGTTTTCGGGCCGAAGCAAGAAAGCCCGTTGTGCTGAGTGCAAGTGCACCGTAAAGTAAAGGTGCTCTATTACAGTGAAAGATGCAGAAATCAGCTGACACCATGGATCACGATGGTTGTGAAGCAGCTGCAAACGAGAACTGCCCACCCCAAGAGGTAAGCAATCTATGGGATTGTGAAATGGGGAAGGGGCTCGGAAGAGAGTGGGAGGAAGTGGCGAAAGTCCTATGTGAGAGTCATAAGAAGCTGATGGCTATAGTGGGGGAAACGAAGGCGTCGAAACAGGCCAAAGCTTGCATAGAATTAGAATGGAGTAGGCTGGCCGAGGAATTGGGCAAGTTACACAGAGGCCGTGGAAAGAACACACCGGAGACCCTAGTAACTTCCATAAGTGCCACTATGGCGGAGAGAGGAATAGAAAGTGAGGAAGACTGGAAGGATTATGTTGCAACAATGGAGAGAGATGGAGAGATAGTGTCGGATCTCAGCGAGATGTTAAACGTGAACACCTTGCAGATCAAGGATCGCGTCGCGGACCTACTGAGGCAAGACGCGGACAGGAAGATGGCAGGTATGCTTGAATCCAAGGCACAAGAGTCTCTCAGTTATAATCATGCAAGGCAAGATAACAGGCCTTTGCAGGAGAGCCTCTATTTGACTGGTCCGACATTTGCGGAGAGCTGGAGGAGGCGATCAGCGGAGGAAGAGGCGCCGAAGCAGGAATGCCCAGGTACGGATGTTAACCTTCAGTTAGTTAACTACCTGCGGGCAATGACGTGCGCTGACCCAGGGATCTTTAGAGAGGCTAAAAATGAAAGTTTTACACAGTTTGTGAGAAAATTCAAGAGGAAGTATCAGGGAGTGATCACGTGTGAAGCCACCTTAGTTGACATTCTGGCAGACGATCACTTAGCAGGGAGAGCTAAGAATGTGTTTCTGTCCCTATCAGGTAGAGTCAAAGAACAGGGTCTTGACGCTGTTGTAGCAGAAATGACAAAATTGTTGGCCTGTGACTCAACCGCATCAAGACTGAGAGCCCTGACGGAGCTGAAACACTTGAGAATGCGACCTAATCAGGATGTTGCCGAGTTTTGCGTGGTGTTGGAAGACCTGAGTAGGCAGGCGAATCCTCAAGGCGCATTAGAAGAACGGTCCTTGGAGTTAACACAGATCCTCCTAGATAACTTGAGTAGTTGGCCCGAGCATTTCCAACTAGTCGGTGCTCTCCATAATGTGGAGCCAAGTAGGGCATACGAGGAGGTTAAAAGACTGGCTCTCAGTATAGAGCAGTCTAAGCTGATCCTGGCGGAGCGTAGAGAATACTCTTTGCCTTCGTGGAAGACAAGAGCTGTGCAGTATAATTGCAACAGGGAGCCAGGATTCGGTGATAAGGAAGCCCATTATAGAGGGAGCGTACGTGAGACAAGTGGGGCAAGTGGGTCTCCAAAAAGTGGGCCACAGCAGTCTAATAGCAGACCTTCTATGGGAAGTAGAAAATGCTACGCTTGCTCTAAGTATGGGCATGTGGCACGAGACTGTCCAGGCCGAGTAGCAAAAGTGAATCAGATAGCACCCAAGGAAAAGGAGCCCAGCCGTGACGGAAGATCACTGTCGTCAATCATCAACGAAGCCCGATGCATGGGGATGAAGATAAGCGAAAAAGGATCAGAAGAAAGCGACCTCATCGGAGAGCGATTGACGATATCACTCAAGGTGCTGGGCGAGCAATGCCAAGCGTTGGTAGATACAGGATCGATGATTAGCATCGTTCCGGTGGAGTTGCTGGCAAAGGCACAGGATAAAGGCGTAGACTTGGATTCGCTGAGTATGATACCCAAAGCCAAGCTCAAGCCAGTCTGTGACGCATCAGACAGGAGGATGGACTTCCTCGCGGCCGTTTACCTAGAGGTCCAGTTGAATGATGGATGTACCCAGGAAGTAGCATTCCATATCAGCCCGAGGAAAGAATGCGAAGTGATCGTGGGAATGAATGCCCTAAGTATCGCTCGGTATCAACATGATCATTGGAAAAGACCCAAGAGAAGAAAACGGGAAAGGAGACAGGTTAGCAAGGAAAAATAAGGTGATGGTAGCAGAAAGACGCTATATACCACCCAGAGAGACAGCTCTAGTGAATGTGGTGTGTGAAGGAGAAAAAGATGCCGTAACCGAAAGAGTAATATGATCATGTAAACAGGGTGTGGAGGCAGGATTGTACTCCATCAAAGACCAGAAAACAGTACTTCCTGTATTCAATAAAAGCGACCAACCCATGGTTCTGAAAATGGGTGAGGAGGTTGGATACTGGAATACGGACAAGTGGCATGAAAGATGGGAAGATTTCAACCAGCTCATGTCGTCTGAAGAAGGAAACAAGATGACCCAGCCTGAAAGGAGGCGTTTGCTTGAAGAATTAATAACCAAAAATATGGAAACAAGTAGTATAGATAACGATGTTCGGAAACTGCTGAACGGTTATGAAGAGGTATTTGCAGTCTCGGACGAAGAACTTTGTCAGACCAACCTAGTGCATATGTCTATCGATACTGGGGATAGCCCGCCGATAAGAATGAAAGCGCGGCCAGTGCTATGGGAGTGGGGCCGAAGCTTAGAGAATTGTTGCTGGACTTGGTAAGAAGGAAGGTGATAGAGCCAAGCAAATCTGATTGGGCTTTTCCAATTGTTCTTGTCGAGAAGAAGGACGGTTCCATTCGCTTGTGTGTCGACTACAGGGAACTAAACAAGAAAATCAAGCTAGATGCATACCCACTGCCAAACATTGAGGCCGTCTTGCAGAGTCTTGCAGGAAAGCAGTTTTTCTCCACGTTAGATTTGTGTAGCGGATATTGGCAAATTCCTCTCGCAGACGATGCGAAGGAAAAGTCTGCTTTTGCGACACCGGAAGGGCTATATCAGTTCAGAGTGACGCCGTTTGGATTGAGTACGAGCCCGCTAGTGTTTCAGAGATTGATGGATTCTGTCTTAGGAAATCTTCTAGGAACAGAAGTTTTCTGCTATATAGACGACATAATGATATGCACGGCAACGAAGGAGCGACATCTAGAGCTCTTGGGGGAAGTGTTCTCGAGAATGAAAGAGGCAGGTCTCCGGCTGAAGGCTCAGAAGTGTCATCTCATGAAAACAAAGGTTTCATTTCTCGGACACATCGTGGATGGAGAAGGGGTTCATATGGATCCAGACAAAGTTTCGGCTATTCGAGAGTATGCTACACCAAAGAATGCAAAGGAACTACGGACTTTCCTTGGTATGGCATCCTTTAACAGAAAGTTCTGCATGGGATTCTCGAAGCATGCAGGATGTCTGTTCAGTCTAACGTCGTCCAAGGTCAAATGGACGTGGCAGAAAGAGCACGAAGAGGCTTTTCAAAAGATGAAGGACCTCATAACTAGATCCCCTGTGCTAAAACAACCAGATGTTGAAGCAGCACGTGCGGGAGGCAAACCATTCATCATTTGTACGCATACGTCAGCATACGGACTAGGTGTGGTTTTGTCCAGGAAGGAGAGGATAAGCAAGTGCACCCTCTTTTCTTTGCCTCCAAGGGCCTCAGTAAAGCGGAACGAAGGTATCACATCACAGACTTGGAAGCTCTCGCAGTGGTTTTCGCGGTCAGAAAATTTCATATGTTCATTTATGGGCTTCCTACAATAGTGATGACGGATCATCAGTCCCTTACAGCTTTACTCAAGCGTAGCAATGTATCAGCAAGGGTACTGAGATTGTCCCTCGAGTTACAGAGGTATAACCTAGAGATACAGTATGTGAAGGGAAAAGCAAATGCGGTCGCGGATGCTCTCAGCAGGGGAGTACCAACAGCCGTAGCAACTGACTCTCTAGGTGGGTTGGATGAAGCAGTAGTAAATGCAGTATATGCCAAAGAGGACTCGAAATGGTTCGCGGCATTGAGAAGTGACGCCCAACTAGGAGAAGTGGTTCGATTGGTCGAGGAAGGAAAGGTCGAGGAAGTAGTGCGCATAGCGGGTGAGAACCGACCCATGAGAGAGCTGATTTTGAGAGAGAGCTGAATAATAGAAGAAGGAGAACTAAAATTGTACCGAGAAGATGGTAGAGCGGTTTTCGTGGTTCCGAGACCGTACAGGTATGAAATATTTCATGAAGCGCACAGTGGGTTGTTCGCTGGCCACTTTAGTGCGAAGAAACTGGTGGGCAGGTTGTCCAAAGAAGTATACTAGCCAGGAATGATTCAGGATATTCATAGGTGGACGGAAGAGTGCCAAAAATGCTTTGTGCACAACCCTAACCAGACATTGGTCCCACCATTGAAGCCTATTGTTACATCGAGACCATACGAGATAGTAGGCATTGATGTGTTAGAACTAGGACCAACGAGTAAAGGAAATAAGTATGCGGTCACTGTAGTAGATCATTTTTCGAAGTATGCAGCCGCATATCCGGTACCAGACAAATCAGCTGAAACTATCGCTAGAACATTTTTCATGAGATGGATAGCTGACGGGTGTCGTTGGCCAAAAACGATTCTCTCGGATAAGGGCGGAGAATTCGTTAACCATGTTATGGAGGAAATCACAAAGATTACAAAGTTTAGACATGTGACGACCAAAGGGTACAACCCGAGAGAAAACCGGCTAACGTAAAGGCTAAATGGGACTATAGTTGCCATGTTGAGAAAGTCTACAGTAATACCTGCGGAGTGGGATACCAGGTTACCATTTTGCATGATGGCATACAATATGGTGCCACACCGGGCGACGGGAGAAAGCCCATATTTTCTACTTCACGGTATAGACCCAATTTTTCCGTCAGATGTCATACCGAATGCAGGTGTAAGTAGGTACTCCATAGATAAGTCGTGGGGAGACTACAAAGCAGAAATCTTGCAAGCAGTGGCAGAAACCCATGAAGGAATAAAGGAATACAACGGTCATGTGAGAGAGCAAATGAAGAATTACTACGACTCTAGGAAAAAGGTCGAGGGGAAAGTATTTCCAAAATTAGGAGACCGGGTGTATGTTTTTTCGCCTGGAGAAAAAGCGCGACAGACACACCCGAAGTTAGTAAACGAATGGGCAGGACCATTTCGTGTAATTGAAGTCAGTGAAAATTCAGCACTGGTGACTAGGATAGGTGAAAATAGTGAACCAGTGCGGATTCAGTTTGACATGTTGAGAATAGTTCCTAAAGAGATCTCAGACGAACGGGTTGACACAGCTCACGTCAGAGATCGTAAAGGTAGAAAACCAAAAGCAAAAGTTTGTAAAATATGTACAAGTGATTTCAGAGGAGCAGTGCTGGCGAGCTCCAAGGGCAAGGGGCACATTCAGTACCAGTGCCAGGACAACTGCTTTGCGAAGGCAACGTTGGCTGACATTGAGGGAAACCACTTTCCAGGTGCATACGGAAAGAAACCGTTTGAGAACATATGGAGTGCCTGGAAGGCGGCTTCAATATTCATCAGGAAGGAGATGTCCATTCCGCAGAAGATCGCGTTCTTCAAGCAGGGGGTCGTTTCGTTGGACGAGGAGGCACTGAGGAGAATTTTGAAGCTCGCGTACTCTCTCTGTCTGGACTGGACAGAGTTTATATGCACGACGCCGTCTGTAGCGAAACACGAGGTGATTGAAGGAAACTGCATAAGTGATTTCTACAGGAAGCGTTCGAGAGGCTCAAGATGGATTTGGCAGATGAATCCGGAGCCACCAGGAAGTTGAAGAACGGTCCCGCAGGATTTGCGGCGCCAGAGTCAGCTCTGCTGCTGGAAACGGACGGCCCTAAGGGGGGACTGACCACCAAAGTGGTCACGTCGTATAACGGCCTGAGGGAAGCACTCGCCAGCTGGAGCACTTTTGGCACTTGGATAATCGTGTTCCCAATAGAGGACAAAGGCCGAAAGGAGGTTCTGAGGGAGATTGTAGATTTGGTGAAGAGCCACGTGGAAGAAGGAGGGCGGGTGGTGACAGCGTGGACGCCGGTGACATCAGAAAACTTCCAGAAATGGAAGGCCATGGGGAAGTTGTGGAGAACCCTAGATATGGCGTTTCTGAAACTCGGCGGCAATGGACAAGTCATCACCACGGCCAGCACCGAATGGATAAATGGGAAACTTTTCCTGGAAGCAGGTGCCCCGGAAGCGGCGATGCAGTTTTACAACGCCTACCTAGGAGTGGCAGCCGCAAAATACCTGTATACCGTTATTTCCAGGAGAGCAGAAAAATTCCACCTCCCGGAGCTAGGTCAGTCGTCGAGGACGACGACTAAACGGAGGGGGGGCATGTCAGGGCGGGACAGAGAGAAGCGTACCGTAGGGGTCCCGCCAAAGAGGAAATGCCCGTAAGATCAAATACCGAGGAGTCGAGGGTGGTCAAGAGTACTGTAGGTGATCAGTAGTGATCAGGAGGTAGGAGGCTCAAAGTAGTAAACATGCCTGGGGAAAGAAAAGGCGCGGGAAAGGCCGTATAAAAGGGAAACCTCGAGAGGGAGAGGACGTCTTTTGTTTTCCTCCTGCACCCGCCGCCGGTACCCCCACGGAGTTTTGACTCCGTGCCCTTGGACCTCAGTGACTGCCCTTAGGTGAACCTTTGTGGTTCGCGAGGGGGACTTCAGGAAGGCCTTAGTGGCCGATTTTCTCTTTCGTGGGACCCCCCTGCATCCTCTCTGCCCTGACCCTCGGGGGGATTTTCTGGGTTGTATTGTATTCTTGATATCGTTTTTTTCGTATTAGTATTGAATTTTGTAATCGGAGTTTCTGTCGTTTTGTTAATAAACTATTCTTTTCTCGTGTTGTGCCCCACTCAAAGCAAATCACCCGGTCAGTATAGTCCCTAGTAGGGACCCTTACAGTTAGTCATTATTAGACTGAAATAGTTTCATTTTACATTGGTCTATGTCTCTATTACATAAAAAGGTTGATGCCCGGCGTAGCCGGGCATTACAAAAGAAGGAGGAGAGCCCGGGGTTAGCTCGGCGATCCGACTGGTTGGTTTATATACTACTTAGTGTGGGTTGAGACAAACTTGTTTTCACCCCTTACTCATGATCCCCCATGATACAGATGATACCATGGTGATAACAACCACAGTACCACAAACCAATCCTGGTAGGATTCATTCCATTCGCAACGATGCCAGTGATCACCATCAATGAATGTCCGTCTGAGAGGTATCGTTACATTGGTTCACAAACGTTATCTCTGCCCTTGCCTCGGACTGAACAGCAGCTTTCAGAAGTGCTCCAAGCAATGGAGAAGCGCAATAGGTTGTTCAGCCAAACGATGAAAACCTCAAACGTGCATCGGCTGGAGGCCCAGGAGGTCTAAACTGCAACGAAATGTTCCTCGTTACGCTAGCCGTCATTGTGGTTGTGTTTGGCCTCATCTTCGACTACAAACACGTAACCATCGCCAAAACTATCTTTTCAATGGCTCTCGCCGTTTCGACAATTGTCGCAGTTATCACCAAATCTTCAATACTCATGTTAATCGTCCTGAATGGGCAATGGGGATCAGTGAGACTCGATCAGTGATGCTGTCAGAATTCGATCATCGCTTCAGACGGATATTGAAACGGATTTACAGAAGCCTACAACAACATGAAATACGGGAAGAGGTACGTGTTCCTATACCCGGAAAGCAGTTATACAGGTCAAGTGGTAGCGATACAGTAACCAGTAAGAAGCCATTGCTCTATGCCAGGTATTTGAGCAATATCCATAATTTCTGGAAAAGTGAGCTTCACTCTTGCGAAAGGTAAGGAACAAGAACGACGGGATCATAAAGGTGGACAGGAATCGATCTTGTGGCTTCTCTAATCTTAACGTCAATTCAAACCTCTGGCCATACACATCTGTCAATGAATCTAACCGATGAATCCAAATAGCCGGGCACTTGCAGAAGTTTTGAAGGCTGATTCATTCGCTCGGTCTCCAAAGCCCTCCCTTATCAGCCGTTATCATTTGCTATCATTTTCTAATATCAACCGCAAAGGGTTGCATTTTGGAGATTGCAGCCTTTCCATAGCTGGACGCATCAAACTTCCAATTTATAGCAAAATAAACCGCTCCTCTGGTTGAACATTCACACTACTCGGCCGATCCACCAAGTTTTATAATGAGAAGCTAAATTTGTAGGGGGCAGGGACTAGAAAAAGCTTTTGCGATTTCACTCGCCCGATAAATGGGTAGGAAATAACCAGTAAGTCGCTTTTTTGCGACATCCTGCGTCTTGATGAAATTTTGGTGGAAAAAGATGTGAAAGGTGAAGACGCGCTCTCATAGACTAGTCTAAACCCAATGGCGATACCGGTTTGTTTTTCGGAACATTTTGTTAAATTACATCTTAAAAAACGGAAAAACTCTACCTCAACATTCCTCTGAACTCTAGGAACCATTTCAGCTTCCTGCTTCAAATAGTTTGTGGAAGAAGTCGAATGCATGGCACATCTTGAAGTAATAGTCCTTTCAATCAGTGCCACCTAAAAAGCCCCACTACATTCACGAATATATAAAACAGGCTAATGATGTCATCAGAATAAGCGGCAGAACTTTCCAGATAATTGACGAACGTCAACGAATCCAATGGCAATGGCAGCAATTGGCTTCGGTCGTCGATAGGCTTTTACTTGTATTATTTTCATTAGCGACTTTATTTACGATATTTTTCTTTTTATTGTTGCCTGTTGGATTACGAGACGAAGATGAACATTTGAGAACTTATAACTGAGTGCACTTCAAGATTTTGTTTTATTAAATCATACGAGTAGGTATCATTACATAGTTACTGTATATTTGTATATACTAATAAATTTACAATACTATGTGAGTTTTACAGAAAAACCATCACCATTACAGTTATCAAATAGGCGATAGTGCTATGCAAAGACAGTAGTAGTGGGTGTACCAAAAGATGATACTGTGATGTATAAGAGATCTTGATGAAGTGGTAGAACGCCTCAAACTGCCCTATAGGGCCTTATAGTGTGGGTATTTGGGCCAGTACGGACTGCAGAACACACTATTTCCAGAAAGTATTGGATTGTCAATTGAGGAAGATAGGGCGTTCACAAGATTCGTACAAGATTAAGACACATAGGATAGAAAAAGAACCTTGACAGGTCGGCAAAAATCATACGTTGACCGATTGCTGAACACAGCTATGACCCCTCTAGAAATTGAGGTTGGATAATGTTGCAGAAGAAATTCAAAATTAGGAAAAAAGTTTAACGAGATCCTGATAAACTTGCATTCGCAAATGTGATCCGTATAGAAAGTGAACAGCACAAAAGTGACCTTAAGTACAAAAAGAATTTGGGTCCCTACCCGATCTCGAAAACGTGGGGAAATCTAGAAGCCCTTCACGAGAAGAAATTCAAGAGATTCAATGTGCGGAGGCTGTACCTACCAGTATTTAGGAGGCACAGGCAGAAGGCGATCAAGTATGAAAAGAGAAGAGGTAAATGAGGTGCAGCACTGTGTGTCGTCCCCTGTTCGAGAACCATCCGACGACAACCAATGAATCAATGTGACCTGGGTGCAGTGGCTTACGTGGTTGGTCAATTAAGTGAATCCTAGGGAGGGGTGGTGAAAGGAAAAAGTCCCTAACTGCCTGAAATTGAATGGACTTCGGTCGGTGATGTGGAAGAAGGGAGTAGCTGAAAATGTAGCTCTTATTCGAACAACAAGTAACAGCGGTTATTATGAAAGTTGTAGAAAAGCCTCTCAAGTATCACCAGCTCAGAGCAAACGCTTAGCTTTGGGTCGCTATGGTTGAGCTTATTGTGATCAGTCTCCTCTGTTGAGATTAATCAGGCTAACTTATATCAAATTCTTAAAATTTTCAAATATTGGGAATCGTTGGCGATTGAGATATCCGTAGACCAAAAGACGGTGGCCCGAGAAACAGAAGGATTTCGATTACACCCCTACCAACCGAGGATGGTTTGACTGCCTTCAACTTGTAAGGGCTTCTATCTATAGTTATAGAAAAATTCAATCATTTCAAGCTTCCATACTTTGATTCCAGTTTTTAATCAACTACAAATCATTTTAGTCATTTGCATTTTTGTATATTTTTTCATAGGGGTTAGATAACAAAAAGATGAAGTATTGCGCTGAATGTTTTTCCACTGTTGAGAGCGTCACGAGGCGGGAATCGAGACCTTTCCCGAAGGGCAATGGTTTTAAAGGAAATCCCGAGGTATCAACTTTTTTCGAAACCCCAGATCCGCCAAAAAATAGGGGAAAAAGGAACCCCATTCAAAAAAATTCCATAAAAGACCCCTCGTTGAGTTTGATGTGAAATGGGAGACTGTCTCTCAGAATAATAACTGGGCTCTTTTTTGGCAATTTTGAATTGCTCATTTTTAATATTCAGAAAGAGAAGACCCTTCCAAAAAGATGATTAGACATTCTTCTTGGCATTAATGAATTGCTACTGTTCAGATGATATTTATATGATATTTCCGACGTTATATGCATATATTGAAATGATTCACAGGGCTTCCTTTAAAAGAACCGAGGTCATCTGTGAGAAAACTTTCTTGTTTTCGAGAGAATTTTCTGTCTCGCACAAAGACGTATCTATTTCTCTGCTCTTTGTTGAAAGACTTCAGATTCTCACATGAAAGATGTGAAGGTATCACTACCTCAAGATGAGCCACGAAAATTCCCAAATTCATCATGCTTCTGTTCAGATGTTGTGGCTTTGGATAGTTTTCTTTTCCGTCGTGTCATCCAGAAGGGTAACACAAGAAGAAAACAGATTCATCGCAAAAATATGTGGAAACCCATATTTGAGTGAGTTTTGATAAAAGTCGAAAATAAAATGATTCACAGAAATTATCACTGATTTCTTCTGACTGACAATTTTCTCAGGCATATAGAGGTATGACTGTCCGTCATAAAATTCAGAAAACCATAAAAAGATTTAATCTATGGAATAAATATGTAAAAGCCATTGAGAAGGCGATAGCGAGGGTGGGGTATCGGTAGTTTACCGGCTAAGGATCAAGACGCCAGGCAAGCTCAAGAAGGGCTTAGCCAGTAGCTCACTCTAGTCGAAAACTGAACTTTTGCTAATAATTCGTACCTCTTGTACCAAAATATCGGCAAATTCTTTATATTAGGGGATATTTTCTTATAATATTGCCATGTTACTGTCATACTTCAACATATAGTTTCAGATCCCCGCTTACGTACATACGAATGGAAGAACTTCAAACAGAATCGATTCCCATGGGCAGCTTCTATACAAGTTGGAGGTGGTAAAATCTATAATGTTTTTGTTGGTAATGTTTCAAAAAACTGGTTTCTCACTTGCAGATGAGGTGAGTGTACCATATCTTCGAAATGACACCCACACAATTTCAGCCTGAAACCCTGACTTCCACGGATTCACCCCTTGTTTGAACTAGCATGTTCATTACCACTTAGAATTAAAGGGCGAAAACCAAATCAGTCAATCTTCATAAGATTGAGATTGCTCTTTGATCTCCAGACGGATTTGGTAGTAATTAATCCTCCTCGAGGAGAGATGGGTGGGAGGGGGTTGAGGGGCTAAAGTTTTAGAGAGCCAGTAGAAGTGTAGTTTAATCAGAATCGATCTAGAGTTAGATCCGTGAACCCTATCGTCGGTAGAGTAGTCACATGGCACAACCCGACCATCCCGATCACTTTGTGAGGAGAAGTAATGGGGCAAACTTGTGATTTGTCGCATATCGAAACTGCTTCGAATATGTATACCTGGCTACCGCGAATAAGGTTCTGGGATCGAATCTTGGCTCATACTCGTCCACTCAACTGAGACCATACGGAATCGATGAAACAGTATAAGACCAGACACTTGTATGTAGTATTTAAATGCCACCATGATGTTGAATAAAAGTCGGATGCAGGGCGCATCTTTCGAGTTCTTAACGATTATCTTGGTTTCAGCGAATTAACGTCGTCTTGCAGATAAGAACTGTAGTGGAACACTCATCTCTCATAGCCACGTTCTTACCGCGGCTAGTTGCATATACAGGACAAAAGAAGTACAGAATGTAGAAGAATGCTTCAGATGGGTTTACGAGTAAGATTTCCTACAATTCGTGCTTATCCGGGCAATGCTCATAAATTTCTGAGACAAACTGAAGAAAATGTTCAGAAATAAACGCCGGTACGAATCCGTCAGCTGGAATATCACCATCGGTAGTGACTGCCCGGGTTGCACTCGGCACATAGTATCAGCCTCAAAAGTATGTGTACCGTCGGAAATCATACTCGATTTCCAGGTTCTACACCATCTTACTGACACTTTTTACTTTTTCAGGTCCTGGTTCCCGAAGATTTCAATGAATGCACCAAAGAAAACGACATTGCCATATTTCAATTGAGAGAAAAACTTCTGGGCACCTGGGCACAGCCTATCTGCCTGCCTGAAAGAAATGAACCAATCTCATACAGACTTCAAGTGGCAGCTGGAAATTCAGGTTCAGTGCTTTTTATATTCGCTTACACGGTTGCTACAAGCCCTACAAGCCTACTTCTCTGACTGCGAACATCAGTCGAGGAAAAAGGAGATAGGGGTACAGAAATGATCAAACCCTTCCGCCCCGTTGGCTAGTTTTTCCTCTGAACCTTTCAATTTACATTTTCTGCCCTAGTACATCGCAAAACATCGACATCTGTCGAATTTTTCGTTGAAGGCACATAAAGGCATAAGCTCGACAATATTAAATACCCTTTTCTGTGTTGGCGGGAAATGGATCATCGAAAGAAGGGAGAGAATCCGCTGACTTCGGAAGGGGCACTCAGAAGGAGGTTTCTTTTACAGCTTTTGTTCCGGAGGCGATCGAATCAAGTCACAACGATTTTCCACTGCAGCCACATTGGACAACGACTACTCGTCCGAATTTTCAACGTGGGTATCCCTTGTAAAGTTGCATCTCTACAACACCGTGAAAACTCGTCCGTCTTTGGATATGGCGTAAAGCTGATACAATCTTCTAACTTTGATAATACTTTTTCTGAGCCATTTTCCGATGTATACGGGAGCCCACAGAATTATCCTATGGGCGGCAAACAGAAGTCATTTTTATCGTGAGCTATGCGTTGGACTGTAGACTCAGTGATCTTCACCTACGACTCATCCCAACACGAAAAGTCTGCCAATTTAGCTGATTTATGTAATTTTCAGAGAGAGAAAATGCTAATGGAAAGTGTAAAGTGGAGAGTGTCACTTTCGTCAGATCATACAATGATCGTATCGAAGTCGAAGTTCCAAAAGGAGAGGAGCTTTGTTCGGTGAGTGAATTTTAACATTGAGTTCGGTACATTACAGAACCATATGATTTCTTCGATTGCTATGATTTCGTCAAGTTCGACAGCTTTGAAAAATAACGTGTGCAACTTGATTTCTCGAATAAAGTCGGCCACTTCACTCCACAACTTGATACAGTTGTGGGAAAGGTAATAATACATGGACAGATAAGTCCATATACATCAACAGTCCTCTCTCTCTTTGGCAGAGGTAAAGAGTGCCAGTCCATAGAGGGGGGAAGGGGAGGGCAGACTTTGCTGCCTCTCTGATGGCCCTGATCAGAAGTCGATAGCAAAGTGTCCCCTAGTCGTTTATATCTCCGGTGCTCGAAAAGGTGTGGGAACTCGCAATAGAGGAGATGGCATGGACACAGCCAGTGGTCTGGGAAAATTTGCCATTTTTTGATTAACTTCATGGAAGAGAAGAAGAAGCTCATGTTAGGGTGAAGAAGCTCTTTTGGATGAAAACTGAAAAAGGCGATGAAAGGCTGTTATTCGTATGGGAAAAAGTATCAGACTTCTTGATACCAAGAAAATTTCGAGTATTCCAGCTTCGGAGTTTTATTACTTTTAAAAGTACTGCAGGGCTATGGAGGCGGTCCACTGTTCCAGCTTAATGATAACAACAAATTTGTGCAAGTTGGAATAGCGTCCGAATTGGGTGTTCATGGTAAGCTTCAGATACAAATTCCCAATTCAAGCATCTTTAAACCTCACCCATGTAGCACATGCCCACAATCTACCATTTCTACGATATTCCTCGTTGTAGTATTTCAAGGACATACCTTGGGTTTACTTAGTTGGGCATAGACTGCAGAGTTACGCCTGATTTTTGATTCTAATTTCTTTATTGCGATCAATATGTTGAATATTACCATGAAATCCACTAGCAGCCGCTCAGTTACCCCATCCTGAAGAGAGCACGTACCGTACGCTAGCTCTTTGGGATCCTCGAAAGAACAAGCAGGGCCGACTGATTCCAGTTGCTCACCTAGCACATTGTTCAGACTTCAAACCATCCGATTACTCCTATCTCTTTCTACCAATCAAAGACTAGTTGCGTGGGGGATAACTAGTAACTCGTAGGGGCCTGAAAATGGCAGTCATTGACGATTCAGAGGACGATAGAATTCGGGTATTTGCGACAACTGAGAGAATTCTAGAAATAGATTCAATAAACCACATTATCGAAGAATTTTTGCTTGCTGACCTAATAGGTAAATCAATCATTGAAACGATAAGAAGCATCTTCTCCACGTGAAAGGGAGCACAGATACCTCCTAGGGGAAGTAGTAAAGATGCAGAGGAGATGAATTTGGAATGAAAAGAAGATGAAAATTAAGTTAAAGTTTGTTTTTAGGTAAGAACAAAGAGCAGTTATATGCACCGTTCTACGATTTCGAGGATGACTCGACAGATGTTTTCACTGACCTGCGTAAGCATTTGAATTGGATTTGCTATAAGATAGGTGAGTTGAAATATTTCGTGATTATTTGTCAGTTTAAAGTTTAATTCCCAACCTGAAAAAACTTTTGTAGGACTTTGCTATCGGGAAAACATTTTTACAACGGCTCCCACTTTCCTGGGAATGACTACAACCATTCCGTATGATCCATCTGAAAGTTTTAGATCAATGGAACCAGCTCGGTGAAGCCATTACCTGAAATAAATGTGTTTCAAGTCAGATGCTTACAATATACCCTTACAATTAATATGCAGAAGTGTGCACTGACAAGGCTTTCTGATCCAAAAACAGCGTCATCAACTAGTTTCGTAGATAACCCACTGAGAAAGTATCATGTCAGCAAGAAACTCCATCGATATAAGCCAATATCGCAAAAAAATCAGGCGTGCAAGCGTATTAATTGCTTTGGACGGGTAAGGAAACGACGTCTTCACAAGAAGGACCGTCCCTATTGCAATCGCAACTGCCAACAATGAGATATGAAAAACCAAAAACTGTAGGATTTGAACAAATTATAGTGGGATCACTCAACGTTGTGTTCAGGACTGAACAATAAGTACTGTTTACCGAGTTGTTTCTGGAAGACTTCACGACCTTTGTAAATAAGCTTAATCAGACTGGCTGAACTTTTAGCAGAGAATTCCTCCGAAGAATGTTTCGGCCGAGTTGCCCTCTCTGGAGCCTACAGGCGAGAAGGCATTCATTCTGGGACGTCAACCTATCGAAGTTTATATGCAGACTTAGTAAAGACTTCATAATACAGCAGTTATGCCGACATTCATAGGAAGCCCAACATGAAGAGTACTGTTTACAGCCATGTCAGAGATGAGCTGAAAATAATTCTACCAAATATGCTGAAAAAATGAAAAGAGAACCGAAATAGCATCCAAATAACCATGTAATAAACTTTTAATAAATATATTTTACAAATATGTATATGATGGCAGTTCAAAAATGGGGGATTAATCGAATTGCATGATACAGGCTAAAGACTTCACTGTCACCTACATAAAGGATAAAAGGATAAAGTTTTTGGCGTTAATCAATTCCGTCTGAGGGATGCGCCCCCGCATTCGATCCATTCAGAATCGTAGTGGCGAATTGAATGCGTATGTGGCCTATACAATGACTTGCGGTGGCCAGCCGATGTACAAGTCAGTGCTTTTATCCTCCGAGACGAGTCTGGTACCAATTCACTGACCCCGGAGGGATGGAAGGCTTGGTTGGCCTGGGCGGGCATCGATCCGGGATTCGAACCCCTGACCGTGCGTGTGATATAGTGCGCCACTTACCACTACACCACCTCCGCCCCTGTCACCTACATAAATACACAAAAGCTTCACTATCATTCGGAAAACTAACACTGTTGCTTATTTGGAAGCAATTAAGTAGGAGGAACTTTGAAATGATTTTACAGAATGTATTTGTTCAATGGAAGTCGAGTCGGGGGCGCATCCCTCAGACGGGATTGATTAATGCCAAAAATTTTATTTTTATCCTTTATTTGTTCAATAGGTAGCAGCACTGATCGCGCTCCCAATCTTTCGTGAGCCAGCATTTCCCACAGTCTACTGAATCGACAGCTAATTCCGTTCCAACTCAGGCGTTTGAGATCCTGCGGGTTCCTTCTTTGTCAGTCAGAATAGTCACTTGCAGAAAACACCGCTAACAGAAAGGCTTACAGAAAAGATGGACTTAGTATTAGGTTGAGTCATAAGTCCTCGGACAAAATGATAGTGATGACTTCTAGCGATCATAACTCTTGAAAGGGGTGACGAAAATGAACGTGCAAGGCACTGTTAGATAGAGTATGGAAAGCTCTTCCAAACGCATACTGTAGAAGGCATCTAACGGTTTCCTTTCCAGCAACCATGCACCATGATTTCAAGCCGTCGCAACTCCACATCCGCAACACCATCATATTTATTTTTTTATCTGGCCATGAACCCGCGGCAACCGATAGAGATGTGGAGGACGTTCACAAGCAGGAGGTGTACAATTTACAAGTGGCACCAGAAGTTCGCATCGGGCGACTGTTCCGTCGGAAATGGAGACCGTCCGGGACGCTCAATGAAGTTGGATTTGAAGGTGCTGCGGAGCCAGGTGGAAGCCGATCCGTATCAAACTACTCGTGAACTGACAGTCACCCTTGGGGAGTCAGTCCACAGTTCTTCGTGAATTGAAGTCAATCGACAAGGTGCGAAAACTCGGTCCATAGATGCCTCATGCTTTGAAGCAGTATGACATAGACCGCCGCGACGACGTGGCACTTTCTCTCCTCACGCTCAAGGGCACCACACGTGGCTCGAGTACCTAGTCACCAGGGGTGCGAAGTCGATCCTCTACTGTAACGTACACCGGCGTGCTCAACGGATTGACAAAAGTGCGGATGCAGAAGACTCCCACAAACCCAACGTACACGCCAAGTAGGTTATGCTCTGATTCTGATGGAGCGCTCTCCGTGTCGAATAATGGGAGCTGCTAGACGAAGGATGCACAGTGACCGCACACGTCTACATTACGCAACTGAGGACTTTGAAGGCGAATCCCGAAGCTACACGTCCACAGCAGCACAAAGTTCACTTCCAGCACGACAACGCTCGCCCTCACATTGCAAGAGCGACCAAAACTGAACTGACGAATTTCGGCAGGACAAGTTTACCACACCAACCATGCTCCTCAGACTTGGATCCCTCGGATTACCACCTTCTTCCCCATCTTCAACGTCATCTGGATGGTCAGGACTTTCAAACCCGCGACGACATCAAAATGGCACTGGTGCAGTTCTCCAAGGGCCAGCTCCCAGCGTTCTGAAGCAAGGGCATCTACGATTTGCCCAAGTATTGGCAGAAGACCATCGATGCCAATGGGGCATATTTCAAATGATTCGCTATTGTCGTTTAAAAATTGTAAGATAAATATTATCATTGCCAATTTGTCCGAGGACTTATGACTCAACCTAATAAAAGGAGATAAAACCAAGTCAATGATAGCGATAGCTCGAAGCAGAGATGATAACGACCTTTCCTACTTTATATAATTCGCTAAGTGTGTCTGTTGGTGTGTCGGTGTGTTTGTGTGTGTGTGTGTGTTTGTGTGTGTGTCGGTGTGTGTGTTTGACCGGATATTCATAACTCCTGTCTCAGTGGACCTAGAGCGTTCAAAATTGGTAGGAGTAAGGGGGACAGGATGGGAACACCTTTGGTAAATGGCAGGACCGGACTCCGTTCACAGGGAGCGCGGCGCGCGCGTTAGAAACTTTGGACCGCAAATTCATAACTCATGTCCCCGTGGACCTAGAGCGTTCATATTTGGTAGGAGTAAGGGGGGCAGGATGGGAACACCTTTGGTAAGTGGCAGGACCGGAATCCGTGCACAGGGGGTGGGATTTTGCGCCGCGCAATAGTCAATTTGGCCCTAGGGCATTCAAACTTGGCAGGAGTACAGGCGGTAGGATGGGAACATTTATCGTAGGTGGGAGGACCGGACCCCGCTTATAGAAGGCGAAGTTTGCGCCAAAACTTTCAGTTTGCCTCTAGGGCGTTCGAACTTGGTAGAGTGGTGAGTAGTAGCGCCGGAACACGCCCCCAAGGAACAGGATTTCACGAAATAAATGAGTGGAAATCCATAACTCCTGATCCCGTGGGCTTGGAGAGCATTCAATAGGAGGGGGCAGAATAGAAATACTGACAATAGAAGAGGCCTTAGAGAAGAAGATCCACACACCAATTACCTCCTAGCGCCTTTGTTATTTACGATCTGGCTTTGAATTTTTGGTATGTTTCATTCGACAAGAAGGTCAAGTTGTGTGATTATAAGAAGATGAATTTGGTTCACTTCTTGCTATTAGATTACGACCGCTACCCAGCAGAATTGCGGTTGAGTAAAAGATCACGGTTTCTCCTCGCTTTGATATCATTCTTAGCAAAATTCATCCGACCGGTAACAATGTTGGATTCACATTTAATGATGTGTTCGTAGAAAAAAAGAGGTACATCTTTGAAGGCATTTGATAGTTTATACTCTCGCTCAGCGAAAAAGCGAAATAACATATTAAAAAGGAGGAATTTCATAATTCGATATTTTTCGAGCAAAGTCCCTTTGCCCCTAGAAGGAGGAGAGCCCCTGATGACGGCATTGAGGAACATTGATGGTAGCTAACATAGTAGCCTCAGCCGCGATGAAGTCTCTGAATACTATGTATTTTTCTCTGAATAATCGCCTTTGTGATATTAAACGATGTTCTTTCGGATTCAGCGAGGTTGGCTTACAGAAAAAATCGCTCCCACTTCGGAGCTAATACTGAGGGTGTAGAGCTTTCAAAGCAAAAGGAGAATCCGAAGTGTTATTTACGCATAGCAAATTTCTCACAGGAAGAAGGAACGCCCGGCGTAGCCGGGCGAACCCATAAAAAGGAGGGAAGCCTGGCGTTAGCCGGGCGGCCCGACTGGTAAGTGTATAATTACATATTAGTGTGGGTTGAGACAAACTTGTTTTCACCCCTTACTCATGATCCCACATGATACAAATGATACCATGGTGATAACAACCGCAGTACCAGAAACCAACCCTGGTAGGATTCATTCCATTTGCAACGATGCCAGTGATCGCCATCAATGAATGTCCCTCTGAGAGGTATGGTTACATTGGTTCACAGACGTCATCTCTACCCTTGCCTCGGACTGAACAGCAACTTTCAGAAAGGTTCCAAGCGATGGAGAAGCGCAAGAGATTGTTCAGCCAAACGATGAAAACCTAAAACGTGCATCGGCTGGAGGTCCGGGAGGTCTAAACTGCAATGAAATGTTCCTCGTTACGCTAGCCGTCATTGTGGTTGTGTTTGGCGCTCTAGACCTCATCTTCGACTACAAACACGTAGCCCTCGCCAAAACTATCTTTTCAATGGTTCTCGCCGTTTTGACGATTGTCGCAGTTATCACCAAATCTTCAATACTCATGTTAATCGTCCTGATTTTTCTGAGTATCTTGGTTGTCTTGTTAACTGCTGGACTGGTAATCCTTGTGATCACGTTTTTCACTGACGGAAAAGAGCTGCAAACCGGTCAAATAACAGAGATTATTCTTACTGCCTTATCATACCTATGCATTGTTTTTGCCTGTATTTCGGCTTGTATACTTCGAGGGCAGTATTAGTTTTGATAAATCTAAGGAGAAGTTTTTTGTCGACATGTTTAAAGCCGTTGAATAAACGATGTCGATCTCCAAGAACTCACAACACTCCGAAGTTTGTCTTTGCTATTCCTCGTTGGAATCATGTGGTAAACTGAATGTACTTGAATTGCCGACAAATCCTGTGTAGCTATGTAAGATTTCCAGTTTTGCCGACAATATCAGGTGAGCTGGACACATTGCGCGATATCATGGTAACCGCGTGGGACCAGGGCGGTTACTGACTGGGTCCCTCGAGACGTCAAAAGAACACCAAGGAGGTCGCCAATGAGATATTTGGACCTAGACTTTTAACGAATACTCTGAACGAAGGGAGTGCTGTGTTCCGTGTCCTTCGATCGGAGGCGACCAAATGAACAACTGTGGCTTGCGGGAAAACGTCCGTTGCGCGTGTCCGTCGAATGTGGGTCACCCCGCCCACTTCGCGCGCGGCGCATCATACTGAGGTCTCGAGATGACATTACAGTACCACCAAGTGTCGTTGGAGCAAATTATTTGCATTTGTTTGTGTTATCTTCTTCTTGAACTGACTGCCATGGACCAAACGCAAAGCGTGTGCCCCAGTGACAATTGCGACGTCTGTAAAATATCGCGAGCCGACTCGCCGCGTCGACGGCTGCGGCGTGACCTTGTTTCGACGGACACGCGCAACGAAGCGCATCCCTGAATCTTTGATATTCTTGACTAATTTGACGACTTGACAGAGATTCTATGTTTCTTGAAAGGGGGCAGTCTGCCTTGACGAGTCCGCCGGTCTCAACCTATTTCCATACACAGGCAAGTCCGGTCTAGGGTACTGTAGCGGCGGTTAGACGATGCCGCCAGCTGACTCAGCGGCTTCGCTGGCCGCCAGACTGTCGCGGTGATCGACTAAGCAACGAGATCGTCCTCCTCCTCGCTGAACGCCCTACGGCGCTCAAATGCCTGGCGCAGGAGGCGGGAGCAAGGGGATGACATCATGAACATTGAGTTCATGACACCGCCTGTGGCAAAAGTGAATTTTGTTCGCTTTTTGGTGGAGCCAGGTGAGTATCTCATGAAGTGGGTAGTTCTCCGATGAATTTCAGAACGCTGTTGATATTGTAAACCATCTTGAATTAGATCTAGGCTCCTGGAGACTGCGCTTCCGTCGGAAAGCCAGGCCATTGAATCTATAAAGTGTTCCAACCTTGAACGACAGAAGAATTTCAGCATTGCAAACGAGAATGTCGAGGTTAAAGAAGAGAGAAGTTGGAAACAAAATGCATGGCTTAATGAGATACAGCAACGGTCCTCCCACTCTTGGCATGTACAAAACTTTGTTGCGGGCTTTCAAGGGTTAGCTGGACGTCAAAAAACCCCCTCTAGAATTGATAAGCTTCATAGTTCGACTAGAAGAGGGCCTGTAGTTCTAGAGAAGCCCATCTAGATCCATTGTTTTTTGAATGAGAAGACTGATGATAATGGGGAACTCTCATGGACCCCAATGGAATGACACTCTTGACAATTAGTAAATCGATCAAATAACTTTGGAAGCGTTCTTAGTTTCAAAATACAAACTCAAATGAGTCATGACTGTCAATATCCAAATGAACACCACTTTATGCCCTGACCAATAAGTTAGTTAGTAATATTGCCTATCTGTGTAAAAAAGCGATTACAAGGAACGAGATTTTCATCGAGAAAGAGAAGTGGAAGGAGCGTCAACAGCTTTTTCGCAGCTACACGCATGAGAAGCAGCACCAGACTTCTCAAACGCAAGAAAAACTACTTTTTACCTTTTTATTTTTTATTCACCGCATATAAGCCATTAAGAAGGCGAGGGCAAGCGGGGTCTCGGTAGTGTAAGGGATAGAGCACGGTGCCCGGGAAACAGAAGTACGGGTTCGAATCCCGTCCGAGACTGAAGTTTCGTCCATAAATCGCCAACCTTGTGAGATTTTAGCAACGTGTACTGCGGCGATAAAACAGCAGTTAACAAAACATCAGGTCAGAACAAAACCACATTTTTCTTCATTTTTCCGTTGTTTTGTTTATTTTTACTTTTTTAGACTTTTTCTTTGTTTTAGTTACTATTTAGTTATTTCACACGTGGATTATTACACTGGTTGGCTTAAAAGGTCGTGTACATACTTTTGCCAAGAAAAGTACAAATAAACAAAAGAGAGTAAATAAAATATGTCTTCCAAACGCATATCTATATAATGTATAGAAATTTCTTGATACACCCTAGATTAGTCTATGACAAACGGAACAGAATCCATAGGTTTGATTCATGGGCAAGGACAACATCTTTTGCACCGTACCCTGATACTAATGGGGAATTTGACTATGTTCTCATCGACTCAGGTAAGCATTTGAGCTGAACTTGTGAAAAGATCGGTAAGTCGAAAGATCCACTTCACATTTTGTGGTATGAAGCTTCATTTCCTTCGTTTACACCTTGGTTCGCAGGATTTCATCATCGGAAAACACTCCTGCACAAAGCTTCTTGCTCTACAATGATGCCCCCGGCACATTTGGGAGCAAAGTTTATTATAAAGGAAACTATTTTGATGAACGCTGAGTAAAAGTAGCCATTGAAAACAAATGCATTCCAAAACCAAGTACCCATTATACATATATGGGAGTAGCTCTATGAAATGGGCTATCCAACGACAAGATTTCTGACTTAGAGGCACACCGTTCCCCTCCCCCATCTGCATGGGTTGTAGATGACTGAGACTACTGAGGAAGTTCTTTGACAACATCCTTTGGTATATGGCATCATTGCAGTAGAAAGCCTTGTGAATGAAGTATGAATTGCTGCTGAAAATGAAGAAGGAAATGACGCCTCCAAGGGTTGCCAATCCCACGTGGACGAGTTTATGCGGCCTCGAAGGCGGGTACAGAACTGGTAACGATGGTGTGTGAAAAAAGTTGAAACTGCAACTTAATTAAAACGATTATAATAAAATTGCCTTCCAATGTGAAATGGAAGAAGTAATACATATTTTCCAAAGGGTAAGAGGAGATTCGAAGTGACATACTTTCGAAAATGGAAAAAAACAGCACGTTAATGACATTGTGTTGAACTGCCCGTCATTCGAAGAAGGTAAAAGATGACAACCCCACCAACAGGGAAATGTCCATATAGCAAAAAAAAATTTTATCACCGGAATGTAAGCTGGATGACTTAGCCTTTCAGGTAAATCATTTTTTTCGTTTTCCATTCATCATTGGGTACTTCTCCCAGAGAATCGCATTGCGTTTAAAGCCGGGGAAGCCAGCCTAACATCGACATAACCTAGGTCTCAGCAAAGATCTTAATGTCCGGAAAGGAAACTACTCATGAGTATACCAAGCGGATCGCCCAGCTGACGCCGGGCTCTCCTCCTTCTCGGGGCAAAGGTACTTCGCCCAAAAAACATCGAATTAATGGAATTCTGTCCCCTTTTTCGTAGGTTCTTTCGCTGTTTCGCTGAGCGATAGTACAGATTATCAAATGTCTGTAAAGATGTATCTCCTTTTCTCTGCGGACACATCATCAAATGTGAATCCAACATTACTAGCGGTTGGATAAGTTTTGCCAAGAATGATATCAAAGCAGAGAGAAACTGTGATCTTTTATCGAAAACTTCCCTGAGTAGCGGTCGTAGTCTAACAGCAAGGAGTGAACCAAATCATCTTCTTATAATCACACCACTTACCCTTCTTGACGAATGAAACATATCAAAAAGACAAAGCTAGATCGTAAATATTAAAGGCGGTGGATTCAAATGATGAGTGGATCTTCTACTCTGAGGCCTCTTTTTTTGTCAGTTCTCACATCCTCCCTCCTCCTATTGATTTTGCTCTCCAAGTCCACTTGATCAGGAAGAGGATTTCCATTCAGACATTAATTTCGCGGAAACCCCGTCTTTTGGGGGTGGAGTCGGCCCTACTACGCACCATAAGTGTTCCCATACTGCCGCCTGCCTCCTACCAAGTTTGAACGCCCTAGAGCCAAACGGAAAATTTTGGCGCAAATCTCGCCTTCAATGAGCGGGGTCCGGTCCTCCAACCTACGATAAGTGTTCCCATCCTGAAGCCTGTACTCGTGCCAAGTTTATGTGCCCTAGAGCCAAATTGACATTTCGGCGCAAATCCCCGCCCCTTGTGGGTAACAGTTGAATATTCCGGTCCTGCCACCCACTAAAGTGTTCCCATCTTGCCTCCCCCCCCCCCCCTCCCCGTATTCCCACCGAGTTTGAACGCTCAGGTCCACGGGAGCAGGAGTTATGAATTTGCGGTCAGACACACACACCGACACACACACACACACACACACACACACACACACACACACACACACACACACACACACACACACACACACACACACACACACACACACACACACACACACACACACACACACACACACACACACACACACACACACACACACACACACACACACACACACACACACACACACACACACACACACACACACACACACACACACACACACACACACACACACACACACACACACACACACACACACACACACACACACACACACACACACACACACACACACACACACACACACACACACACACACACACACACACACACACACACACACACACACACACACACACACACACACACACACAAACACACCGACAAACCAATAGACACACTTAGCGAATTATATATAGTAGGATTCTATGTCGGGAGGGTTAAAACGAACTTGTTTTCAACTGTTACCCATGATCTCCCATGATACAGATGATACCATGGTGATAACAACAATAGTACCACAAACCAACGCTGGTAGGATTCATTCCATTTGCAACGATGCCAGTGATCGCCATTAATGAATGTCCGTCTGAGAGGTATGGTTACATTGGTTCACTGACGGTATTTCTACCCTTGTCTCGGACTATACAGCAGCTTTCAGAAGTGCTCCAAGCAATGGAGAAGCGCAAGAGATTGTTCAGCAAAACGAAAAGAGCCCAAAACGAGCATCTGCTGGGGGCCCGGCAGGTCTATCCTGCTATGAAACTGTCCTCGTCTCGTTAGCCCTCTGCATGCTTGCGACTGGCGTTATAGAACTCATCTTCAACTATCAACACATGAGCCTCGCCAAAGTTGTCATTACATTGACTCTCGCCATTTTGACTATTGTCGCAGTTATCACGAAATCTTCAATGCTCATGATAATCATCATGCTTGTTCTAACTGTTGTTGTTCTCTTGTCAACGGCTATACTGGTACTGGATGTGATCGGTTTGATCAATGGGGGAGAGCTCACAACCGGTATTGTGATAGGAATGGCTATTGCAGTCTTACTGTACCTGTGCATTGTTTTTGCCTGCATTTCGGCTTGCATACTTCGTGCACAGTATTAGTTCCAATTAATCAAAGGAGAAAATTTTTGTCGACAAGTTTAAAGCCGTTGAATAAACGATGTCGATCTTCAAAAACTCACAAAACTTCAAAGTTTGATCCTAGATCTTCCTTCTTGGAAGGATCTTGTGAAACTGAGTGTAATCAGTCTATCTATGAACCAGTCGGGCTCATGCCGGGCCTCATTCCTTACTTTAACAAAGTTGTTAGAAGCTGTAGGGGGGGGGGCGACGCTTTATCCAACGCTGAGAGCACAAGGAGGGGGTAGCCGACCCTACTTGCGCTTAGAAACGGTTTTAGGTAAAAGGAATATAGTTTCAACTTGTGTTCAATCTGAGCATCACGAGGGGATGATTAGTTGGGTGGGGGAGAGATGATAACCTTGTGCATCGCCTACATAGTACGGGCATGAGTTGGACATTTAACTGACTCACCCAATCGGTGCTACTTCCCTCCTGACAGCCTAGCTCAAAATCTGTATATTCTCGGCTAAGAAACGTTCCTAAGCATACCTATGGGTTAACCTTCTTATCGCTCTAGCGCTAAACGCCGAAAAAAGGGGAGATCTCTCAACAACTACTTCAGATTTCTTTATGGACGTACAGAGGACGATGCCAGTACAGACCGAAATCACAGTTTTGAAGTACTTACTTAACTCCACCTTACTCACTTTACTCCGCAGTATTCACTCTACTCCACCACACCTACCCCACCAAGTTACTGGGTACAATAGAGCTAGGTTTCACATATCGATACCCTTGTCGTATTCATGTTTCACGGGCGGACAGACAGGACAAACCGACAAACCGGTACACCGACAAACACACAAACAGACAAACCGACAGGCATACAAGTCGACACTCCAAGTTACTACTCTATAAATAAGCGAGGTCCTATGCGAAGTTCCAAGCTCCGACAGCGACCGAAGAAAGGGAAGTCTTCGCTTCTGCCAAGAAACTGAAGATAAGGTGGGATGAGCACGTTGTGTGATATGTGGTAACCGTGCGACCAAGGCGGTTACTGAATGGATCCCTCAGACGTCAAAAGCACACTAGGGAAACCGCCAGAGCGATAGTTAGACACTTTTAAAGAATCCCTCAGACGGAGGGAATGCTGTGCTCCCGTCCCCTGAGTGAATACGTTGCACAGGACAATTCCGGCTCGCTACAAGGACGATTGGAGACGCGAGACTGTGTCGTAGTGGCAAGACTCAGAAAGATATGCATTGTCCGCAGAGTTCAAGATTTCAGGGACAGAGGCATTCCTTTGCTTACACCCAAGGTTCGGCATCAATGCATACTTTATTTTGAATGGGAAATTCCCATAGTTAGGTGTGTAAAATTTGAACTTGGATAGTAAACAGTAACGTAAACGTAAAGTTTGTACGAATGGGGTAAACATTTGCCTGATGCCTAAAATTCTGTGGCTTCTTGAAACTTTTGCAAGCAACCATCATCTACTCTTCGACCCGAAAATTTATTAGCCCAACGTTGTGCAACATACTTAGCCCACCGAACAGACCCAGAACTCTGAATGATACCCACTAATGTTACCGTCAAATGAAAACAACTTCCTCAACGACAGGATAGCCGGTGCTGCTAGCTCTTCCTCTCTTCATAGGTACATTCACGTCCTCAGAGGTTGAAGGCCGGATAAGTCTTTTGCGGCAAGTGATACCGGAACAAACGACCTACATGAGCCCTCACCTAGAAGACCGTTTATGTCAGCCTTTGCCCAACTATGTCAGTTTCACATCACTCGAGCTCAAATGTAAGGACTAACGGTAAGAATGAAGATTGTAATCGTTACCGACCTCGCCTTTACCACCTCTTACTCCTTGCTATCTTGTTGACGCTACCGCCGTACGACCCCGTCCTGCCGCGCATCACCCACTAGAAAACCGAGGCTCCACTATCAACACGGAAACCGTAAACGATCTAGGCGTTTTTATCACACACATACACACACAAGTAAACAGGAGTTTTGAGGAGTTATGACGACATCCTCATCACCTTTTCGGTGATATTATCCACAACCTTTTCCCGGGAGTATTGCCCAATGATGTTTATAGTAGGATTATATAATTACGACTGGAAAGTTGAAATGTCTACAGTCACACCAGTCTACTTTGACTTGTTTCTTTACTCCATCTGTGGAAGGGTGTGTTAAGCCAAAGTCGTTTTCATCTCCTACCCATGATCCCCAATGATACAGATGATACCATGGTGATAACAACAATAGTACCACAAACCAACCCTGGTAGGATTCATTCCATTTGCAACGATGCCAGCAATCGCCATCAATGAATGTCCCTCTGAGAGGTATGGTTACATTGGTTCTTAGATGACATCTCTACCCTTGTCCCACACTGTACAGCAGCTTTCAGAAGTGCTCCAAGCAATGGAGAAGCGCAAGAGATTGTTCAGCCAAACGATGAAAACCTGAAACGTGCTTCTGCTGGAGGTATTGGAGGTCTATCCGGCAATGAACTATTCCTCGTTGTGCTAGCCATCTGCGTCACTGCGTTTTGCGTTGTGAACCTCATCTTCAACTATCAACACATGGGCGTCATTTCAACTATCGCTGCCTTGGTTGTCGCCATTTTGGCTATTGTCGCGGTTATCATCAAATCTTCAATACTCATGTTAATCGTTCTGATTGTCTTGAGTATTGTGGTCGGCACGCTAACTATTTTAATGATAATCAATGTGATCATCATGATCGTGAATGGATTTGATTCTTCAAAAGCATATATAGTATCACTCGTTCTTGTTATCCTAGTATACATAAGCTCTATTTTAGCCTGTATTTCGGCTTGCGTACTTCACAAGCAGTATTAGTTCTAATGAATCTATGGAGAAATTTTTTGTCGACATGTTTAAAGCCCATGAATAAACGATGTCGATCTCCATGAACTCACAAACACAAAAACAAAACAGAACAATGTCTGATCTTGCTGCTCCTTCTTGTTATAATCGGCTATTAAACGAAGGTGCTAGATTTATCTAGAAATCCTATGCAAAGTTCCGAGCTCTCCGACAGCGACGAAAGATCAGGGAAGCCGTTGCTGGAAACGTTGCGCGATATCGTGGTGACCGTGGAATCGAAGGAATAACGGACTGTATCCCTCAAGACGTCAAACGAACACTAAAAAAGCTGCCGGGGTGATAGAAAGACATCTTTAACGATTGCTCCGAAGACACCTTCAGCGGATGCTTCGAACGAAGGGAAAGATGTGCTTCGTCTCTTCCGAACTCTCTGCGGAGAGTTCAGAATGGGCACAAAGCACAAAGAGGATTGATGATACAATAAGTTCGGTACAAGTTGGGCAGACCACCTGGTATTCTGTGCCTGATGCCCATGATCCTGTTATCTGCTTCAGATCGGTAATGTCACTCTCGGTCACGAACTTGTCAGCTTCACATCATTCAAGCTAAAATGTCAAGACATATCGTAAAAATGAAAAGTGTAACCGTAACCAATCTCGTCTTGTGAGGTCCTTCATCGACCCCTACAACTTGCTATCTCTTCTTAACGCTATCCCCGTACCATCTCGTCCTGCTCACATTACACCCTGAAGTAGCAAGGCTCAATACGAAGACCGTAAGCGATTAAGGCGTTTTCATCTTCCAAAAAGCGTCATTAGCTCGCACGACTTTGTAGCACTTCCCATCATTAGTCAACTACGTTTCCATCACATCCCATGGGGCATGCTTGGCACCAACAACCATCACACACACACATATATATACAGGACTTTCTGATGTTACATCATTACGTTGGCACCTTCTCAGTGATCTTATCTACAATCCTTTTCTTGAACAACTTAACCCCACCTCCTTCTAATGAAGTCATTAGACCGGTGTTTTGCTCCGCTTAAGGGTCCGTCTGTTTAAAATGTCCCACGATAAATTGAAATGTCTACAATCAACAACTCGGAATCACACCAGTCTACTTTGACTTGCTCCTCTACTCCCTCTATGGAAGGGTACGGTATCCGTCGCGGAACCACTAAAGCCTGCCATGGGAAGTACCGCCACCCTGGAAAACCCACAGCTGACATGAAGACCTACAGAAAAATAAAGCCATGAAAGGGCAGGGAATCTAAGTTAACATCAACGTGACAGGTCTGAAGTAAAAGATAAAGTTTTCTGGCGTTAATCAATCCCTTCTGGGGGTGCGCCCCCGCACTCGACTTCCATTCAGAATCTTAGTGGTGTAATGAGTGCGTATGTGGCCTATACAATGACTTGCGGTGGCCACCCGATGTTCAAGTCAGTGCTTTTATCCTCCCAAACGAGTCTGGTACCAATCAGCGACCGCGGACGGAAGGTTTGGTTGGCCTAGGCGGATACCGATCCGGAATCCCAACCCCCTGCCCATGAGTGTGAGATAGTGCGCCACTTGCTACTACACCACCTCCGCCCCTTGGTATCAAACATAGGTATCAGCAAAAATGATAACGTTCGGTCAGTAAACGAGTAAAGTGTAATTCTATGTGGGAAGGGTTAAGACAAAGTTGGTTCACCTCCTACCCATGATACCCCAGGATATAGATGATACCATTGTGATAACAACAACAGTACCACAAACCAACCCTGGTAGGATTCATTCCATTTGCAACGATGCCAGTGATCGCCATCAACGAATGCCCGTCTGAGAGGTGTGGTTACATTGGTTCACAGGCGTCATCTCTACCCTTGTCTCGGACTGTACAGCAACTTTCAGAAGTGCTCCAAGCAATGGAGAAGCGCAAGAGATTGTTCAGCCAAACGATGAAAACCTGAAACGTGCATCTGCTGGTGGTATTGGAGGTCTATCCGGCAATGAGCTATTCCTCGTTGTGGTAGCCATCTGCGTGGTTGTGTTTAACGCCATAAGACTCATCTTCGCCTACGAACACGTGAACCTCATTGTAACCATCGCTGCCTTGGCTGTTGCCGTTTTGGCTATTGTAGCAGTTCTCACAAAATCTTCAATACTCATGTTAATCGTTCTGATTGCTCTAATTATTGTGGCTGTCTTGATAACCATCGCACTGGTATTCACTGTGATCGCTTGGCTCGCAGGTGAATATAAGCTAACAACCGGTAATATAGTAACAATCGTTGTTACTATCCTAGTATACATATGTGTTATTTTTGCCTGTATTTCGGCTTGCGTCCTTCGCAGGCAGTATTAGTTCTAATGAATCTAAGGAGAAATTTTTGTCGACATGCTTAAAGCCTTTGAATAAACGATGTCGATCTCCAAAAACTCACAATACAAAAACAACAAAACAGAACAAAGTTTGGTCTTGCTTCTCCTTATTAGAATCGGTTATTAAAGAGAATAAGCTTGCTTTAGCTAAGAACCCTATGCGAAGTTTCGAGCTCCGACAGTGACGGAAAATAAGGGAAGCCGGTGTCTTGCCATGAATAGAAGATTATGTGGGCTGGACACGTTGCGCGATATCGTGGTAACCAGAGGGGTTACTGAAAGGATCTCTCGAAATGTCAAAAGAACACCAGGAAGGCCGCCAGGGCGATAGTTCGAAACCTTCAACGAATGCTCCGATCAAAGAAGCGCTATGCTTCGTGTCATTCGAACGAAGGTGACCAACTGGGCAACCCTTGGCTTGCGACAGGGACGAATGAAGAGGTTACTGGCGAGAAAGACCTAGTCGTAGTTGCGAAACTTCTCAGGATATAAGGCTTTCTGCGGAGAGTTTGGAAGGGATACAAAGTACAATGAGGATGAATGTAATTGCAGGGTTGGGGGGGGGACAGCGCCTTAAATCACTGACGGCTAGAGCGCAGAGAAGGGAAGGTACCCGAATTCACTTGTTGATAGTGAAGCTTTATAGCCAAAAAATGTTGTTTCCACCTATTTCTAAGAAGAGGAGAGGCTCCGGGTGACATGGTTATCTCGTGCAAAAAGCTGAGATGAGATAAAAATTTAGGGTCAAATTGGCTCACCAACCCCGGAGCTCCTCCCTCTCCTAAATCTAGGTAAAAATACATAATTATAACATAAAAAGCTATGAAACGTTCTTAAGCACCATTGCGGGCTCGGCTACTCTTCCTTCTGTGCGCTCTGGCCGTCAGTGATTCATAAGCTCGCTGCCCCCCCCCCACACTACATTTTCACCCATGCGCCTCATAAATTCAAATTTTGTTGCCTGACAAATGAAACCAGCCGACGTGTTGTGCTCCTCAGATGAGACATGAATTACTCTTTCTGTCCGAGCACTTTTTCCGAGATTGTGTGAGTCTTTGGGATTCTTCAAGATACTTTCTCTAGAATGGGTAAAACTGCTTTTCGAATGGTTTTACTTAACGATTTCAAGCTTGGTCGAACTGCGAAGGAGGCAGCCACAAACATCAATTGTATGGGGAGAAGTCAGTGCATCGAACGATTCGCCACTGGTTTTAGATGTTTAGAAATGAAGACGAGTAGCTGAAAGGCAAAGAGCGAGTCGGTCGGCCATCGTGAGTTGATCACGCTTTAATAGGAGCAGTGGAAGAAGATTGACGTCAACCTTTAAGGAGATTACAAAGCATATGGGCGCTTCCCACACAGTCGTCGCTGACCACCTCGAGCAGTTTGGAATGGTGAAAAAACTTGACAAGTGGGTGCCACACAAACCCACGGAGCATCAGCAATGAGGCGCTTAGAATCTTCAAGTTCCTCGGAGAGCGAATGATATTGAGCCAGTCCATCATCGTACGTAAGATTAAAATGGATCGTATGCGACAACACAAATCGTTATGCTCGGTAGAGATGAGCAGGTAGGCAATGATCGCAGTTTGGTGGTCTAAATGGATTAATCCACTACTTGTTACTTCGTCTGATCAAACTATTACCGCATAGTCCTACTGTAGTCGAATTCACGATATGTACTCGCAGCTAAAGCGAATGAAGCCAGCACTAGTGAATCGCCTGCTTTTGCACGACAGTGGTCAACCGCATGTAACACAAATAGTCTTCCATAAGTTGGACGAGCTGCGGATCGAGGCTCTCCTCCATCCGCCCTACTCGTCAGACCTGTCACCACCTGACTTTCATTTATTTAAACATCTGAACAACTTCTTGACGGATTGAGAATCTGAAAATCGAGGCGATGTGGAAGCTGCCTTTCTCGTAATCGTGGAATCCGGGTCACCGTGCTTGATGGCGAAGATGTGAAGAATCGAGTGAAACTTATATTGAATAAAAATGTTCACTTTAAGTTAAGTTATATTTTGAAAATTGGCTGTCGAAACAGCAAGAATTTTCCTTACCACCTACAAGAATCGACTCGAAGCATATGTAGTGGGTACTCATCCTTCTCTGCACTCAAGTCCCCCGTGTTGAAAGAAGCGAAAAAGCGTTTTCCTGTACCACAGCGTCTAAAGTATGATGAGACATAGACGACGGACCAACTTAAAAGTGAAGGAGGAGGCGCTAGCCGATCCGACTGGTTGTTCATGAAGGAGAAACCTGTTCTCATTTTCTCTGGATATTACAGTATCCTTACCATATATAAAGCGCTCGCGTCTGTCTGTCTGTCTGTTTGTTTATTTGTTTGCACGGAAATTCATAACTTCTTTCCCCGTGGACCTAAAACGTTCAAATTTGGTAGAAGCACAGGCGGCAGGATGGGAACACTTATGGTGGGTGACTGGACCGGACTCCCTTCACAGGGAGCGGGATTTGCGCGAATTAAATGTTGGAGCGGGAAAATCATAACCCCCTGTCTCTGTGGACCTAGAGCGTTCAAGTTTGGTAAGAATACAGGAGGTAAGATGGGAACATTTATGGCAGGTGGCAGGACCGGAACGCGTTCACAGGAGGCGGGGTGTACGCATATATTTTCAATTTGGCTCTAGGGCGTTAAAACTCGGTAGGAGAAGAGGCGTCAGTACGCGAACACTTATATTGGGCAGTAGGTAAGAGTACAGGAGGAAGGATGGGAAACTGACGATAGAAGAGGTCTTATAGAACAAGATCCAATCACAAATTATATCGAAGCGCCTTTACTATTTAAGATCTAACTTTGATTCTTTGATATGTTCCATTCGACAAGAAGGGTGAGTGCATTGATAGGGACCGATTATGAATTTTGGCTCAATTCTTGCTTACGACCGCTACCCAGCGAAGTTTGCGATTCAATGAAGGGTCACGGTTCCTCTCTGCTTTGATATCATTCGTGGCAGAAGTTATGCGACCGCTAATAATCTGGGAGCCTCTATTAATGATATATCCTCAGAGAAAAAGCTCCATTGATACAGCCATCTATCCTTGAGGTATGAAGAGGCACTAGGCCCTTTTCAGTCGACTTTGGTAAAAGATGGTGAGCACATCGAAGTGTTAGCGGCGTTAGAATGAACTCCTTTTACCTTCCTACGGAGTAAAGTTTTGTGAGCCAATCATTAAAGTAACTTCTATGTCGAATGCTGCTTTTGACTACACAATCGCTGCACTGCGTATCCAGATGAGCTGATCGATTGATTAATGTGACGTGCGCGTAAGCGTGCATAGCCCAACTGGTTGAAAATGAAGGGATGGGAACTTCTGTTATCACAACAAAAAGCTAACAAAAATAGACGCTCGGCCAACAGAAAGTGGGGAGGGCTCACTAAAAGGCAGCGTGGGAAATGCTGTGCCATACTCGTTCTATTTCTGTTGAGCCCAGAAACTACAGAAGTATAATTACATGATACAAGTTCGGTCTACACTGAAAATCAAATTTCACTTAGAACGGCTATTCCATCCTACATGATGGTCGTCCAGGACGTCTGACGAAATCTAGTCTTACTGCGGAAGGTTTGAGTTCTAGAGGAAGGATAGGGCAGCAGCCGCGCGACCACTGCCGCTTGCCGTGGAATTTCGGGGAGAAGTTACGTCGACCCAGATTCATTTCGATAAGCATCTTCGACTCGTACGTATGAATGATCACAGCACCGTAATAGCTAATTCTCTTTTCACGCCCAATCGCACAAACCCGTGGACACAGTTCACGATAATTTTGGGAAGACTTCTTTTCTTAGTCGAAAAGCGAAAGTATCTTTCGAGAGTAGACATCGGTGAAGAAGGCAGCCGGAATATCGCCGCTTCTGTGAAAAATAAGGCTTCTCGAAAGTAATGAAAGTAGAGGTCGTACGAGACTATCATGACGAAAATGTCATGGAAGGTGTACTTGGACGAGATTTCAGTTGCAAAAAGCTGACTACATCAAGCCAAAACTCCACAATTGCCTTTCACTGTCGCCATGGGTCGTGACTTACTACGAGTAGCTTGAGACAGCGCAGCCTCTACGATGCAGCTGAAACTCGTTCGCACGTACACACCGAACAATCGTTGAGCCTTTATAACGTCCTACTAAGACCGATTTCCGACCTGACAGTGCCCCATATGGTTTACGAGGTTGCCGCAGATTTATCCTGGCGCGATATCTCATGAGCCTTTATTTTTCGATCCCTTGGTTACAGGGGATTAGAAATGTATTGTCTACTGTGAGGTTCATTGGCGTGCACGAAGGTTCACATCAAGGTGCGGATGCGGAACACGTCCTCAGACTCAACGTGCACGCCAGAAAGTTTGTGCTCCACACGTTTAACAGAGCGTAGAGGCGTCAAATACTGAAGCTGCCTGTCGAAGAAGCTAAGAGAGTTCTATGTTGAGCAGTTTGGTAATTCGATGGTGATCTTTAAAAATACACAACAGCAAAAGCACCACGACTTGTACGACATTGGTCGGCCGCATGTAAAACGAACGACCAAGACCGAGACAGCTCTATACGGCACACTTACTTTAGCACACCAACAGTGTTCGTCGAACCTGGGGTTTCATCCTTCGTGTACCACATTTCTCCAGTTCCTCTTGAATGTTTGAAGCTCCCAAACTAGCAACAACAACGGAAAAGCACTCGAGCAGTTCTTCAACAGTTTTTACCAGCGTTCTGGTGTAATAATGATGGGCATCAATGATATGTTTAGACGTTGTCCGAACAGCATCGATGGCAGTGGGGCATAAAGATGATAGAGGATGTTATGACTCTTCGGCTCTGATTGATCCCATTTTGTGATGCACTCCCGTATTTGGCCTCTATCACAGGCACAGTATACGACAATTACAAAGTGTCTAGTTTCGGACGAATAATGGAAGTAACAGTCCAGAACAGTAAAAAAGTGGAGAAGAAAATGCAAAACTTGGTATATTTTGAAAATTATAGGGCTTCGAAAACTAGTAAAATCAGGGGTTGAACTAGAATGTAACGAAAAAGGTACATGAAAGGGGTATCCGGACGAGCTGTCCGATTGTGTGTGCCATTGCGCACAGCTGACCACACCGGGGGACGTGCACTACGTTCGTCCGAGGATGCGCCCGGCAACTTGTGCGGCAAAGTTATTGACGATTTGTACGACACTGGCGCCAATTTTCGTGGCACAAGCCCGAAGTGGGGTAGTTTAGTAGGGTCAGATGATCCTTCCAATCTGCTCTTCTTCACATTTGAGCCCAAATAATAGGAGCTAGAGTCGTTCCAATCTTTACGAACTCCGCCGCGCAATTTGCCGCGCGCATCCTCGAACGCCCATTTCTATTACTGTGTATTACTGTGATAGTGCTACGAAAGCAGAGAGTCTACAAGTAGCCAAGAGACGACTCTCTTCGGAGACTCTCGAGCTGATACGCCAGCGTGGAATCGCGCGAGCTGCAGGCAATTATCAACGAACGTCCGAACTTGCGAAGCTATGCAGAGAAGCGATAAAGGAAGATTTGAAAGAGAGAAGAGCAGCAGTCATGGACGAAGCCGCCGAGGCCGGAAAGAGCATTCGCAAAGCCCGACGGAGCTTCTTCAATTACAAGACCAAGATGACCTCCCTTCGTCGTCCGGACGGAACCGTTACTGCATCTCGGAGGGCAATGGAGAAGGTCATCTACGACTTCTACTCGGATCTCTTCGACAGCCACGTCTACCTGCCTACTCACCATCTTAGGCAAGACGAATATATCGCTCCTTCGGTTCTCCCTTCCGAAATACGACATGCCATCACGTCGATGAAGAACTGTACAGCGCCCGGTCCCGATAGGATCAAACCAGAACATCTGAAGAGTATACCACCAGTCATCATCAAAACTCTGGCTAGGCTCTTCACACGGTACCTGTCGGAATGCAAAGTGCCCACGTCGTGGAAAACTAGCAAGACTGTGTTGCTGTACAAAAAGGGAGATCCAGACGATATTGGCAATTATCGCCCAATCTGCCTGCTGTCCGTAATCTACAAGCTTTTCACTCGTGTCATCCTAAACAGGATTGGCAGAATATTAGATGAAGGACAGCCATGCGAGCAAGCAGGGTTTCGGAGAGGGTTCAGTACAATCGATCATATCCACACCCTAGCAAGGCTCATTGAAGTATCGCGAGAGTACAAAATGCCGCTATGTCTTACGTTTATCGACTTGAAGAGAGCCTTTGACACCGTTGAGACAGAAGCGGTAATTGAAGTTCTGGGCAACCAGGGTGTTCCTACGCAATATAAAAGGATGCTTCGTGAGCTCTACGACAGCTTCACGACCAGGATTTCACCATTCTATAAGGAAGTCATTGTGAACGTGAAGAGAGGTGTCCGGCAAGGCGATACTATTTCGCCCAAACTTTTCAGTGCCGCCCTCGAGAATATCATGCGTCATTTGGAATGGGAAGACTTGGGAGTGAAGGTCGACGGCCGCTTCCTCCATCACCTCCGCTTTGCAGACGACATCGTTCTCATAACACCGAACATCGAGCAGGCGGAACGAATGCTGGCCGAGTTTGACAATGCTTGTGGAAAGATCGGATTGAGACTGAACTTAACGAAGACGATGTTCATGAAAAACGGTTCGGTACCTGATGCTCCCTTCACGCTAAACGGAAAGAATATCTCCGAATGCTCTAGCTATGTGTATCTAGGTCGAGAAGTCAATATGATGAACGACCTAGCTCCGGAGCTGTGCAGAAGGAAACGCGCTGCGTGGGGAGCATTTAAGAATATCGAGGGAGTAGTGAAGAAGACAAAGAACATCCGGCTCCGCGCTCACCTTTTCGACACTGCTGTTCTTCCTGCTTTGACGTACGCCTCAGAGGCTTGGACTCTACGAAAGCAGGATGAGCATGCTGTCAGCGTTGCTCAACGCGCTTTGGAAAGGACGATGCTCGGAATTTCCCTGTACACGCAAGTGCAAAAGGGAATCCGGAGTTCCGAGCTCCGTCAACGAACGAAGATCAGGGATGCCGTTGACCACGCCAAGAAATCGAAGATCAGGTGGGCCGGACACGTTATGCGATATAGTGATGACCGTTGGACCAGGGCGGTTACTGACTGGATCCCTCGGGACATCAAACCAACTCCAGGAAGGCCGCCAACGAGATGGTCAGACTTCTTCACGAAAGCTCTGAATGAAAGGAATGTTGATCCTCGTGTCCCTGGAGCGATTCATTGGACCACTCTGGCTCGTAACAGGGACGAATGGAGACGTTACTGGCGCCCGCTCGAGGAAGTCGATGATCAACGGGACGACAGGTGATACAGGTGATCCTCGAACGCACGTTCGTCCACATACCCGACCACACTTAGCAGTCTGCGCACAATGTATGCGTCCCAGTACGAAAATTTGAGCAACTTCTACAGCACCTACAACGTCGTGAGAACTCGACCGCTTCAAAATGTGTACGTCGGCTGAGCCGCTTTTGGAGCCCTCATTACTCTTGCGACCGGGCAGCGTCCTATATCCCACCTTCGGAAGTCTTGCACAATACAACGATATGAATGCCCAGCCTTTTCAAGTGAGTGTTCATGCTCCCAAACCATTCCCGTACTGAATGGCTGCTTTCATAGTCCGCAGGCAGGCGCGCTGGCGCGCTGGCGCGCGCGCAGGCAGGCGCGCAGGCAGTGCTAGGGGGGAGGAGGGAGGCAGACAGTGTAAGGCAAACAGTCCACGCCCCTTCGAAGGTTGTTTGTTTTCAACCCCTCGAAGGGGCGTGGACTGTTTGCCTTACACTGTCTGCCTCCCTCCTCCCCCCTAGCACTGCCTGCGCGCCTGCCTGCGCGCCAGCGCGCCAGCGCGCCTGCCTGCGGACTATGAAAGCAGCCAATGAGCGACTCGGAGGGATGGAAGGCTTCATCGGGCTATGTAGTAAAGAGGGAATTCAGGTTGTATTAACAACATAGCATAGCTTTCAGCAAAGACGATACCGTCTAGAAGAAAACGACTCATGTGTGCAGTTCTACGGGGGTAGGATTGAAACAAACTTGTTTTCACCTTTTACCCATGATCTTCCATGATACAGATGATATCATGGTGATATCAATGAAAGTACCACTACACATCCCTGGTAAGACTCATTCACACTCCAGCTCCACTGGGACATCGTTCATCGCCATGAGTGACAGGTGTGGTTGAATTGGTTCACAAAAGACATATTCCTTCCATGTCAAATCTTACCAGCATTTCAGAAGTGCTCCAGATGACGGCTCAGATCGAGAACGTGCAAAAGGCCAAGAAGGCCTTTCCGGTTATGAACTGTTCCTCGTGATACTGGGCATCTTCCTGCTTGTGGAAAGTGGTGTACGACTATACTTCGATTTCCATTTTGCGACCATTGCCCGTTGCGCCCTGCTCTTCATTCTTGCCGCTTTATTCATCGTCGGAGTTTGCAAGAAGTCTTCAGTGTGCATGTGTATCGCAATGATTATTTTGACTATCTCACTCATTCCGCTAACTATTGCCGTAGTGATGCTTGCTATTGATCTCATTGGAAACAAGAAAGAACTAACCACGGGTACGATTATATCCGTTGTGTTGTCTATAGTAGCCTACGTGTGCACTTTTCTGGCCTGTATCTCGACCTTTGTGCTACGCAAACAGTATTAGTTCACGAAACAACCAAACAAACCGTTTTGTCGACAAATTCAAAGCCAGATAATAAACATTTGTGCAATCTTGTGCACCGAATAACACTTTGAATACCCTCAACAGAAGGCTTCACGAAGGCAGACATGGTAGGAGGTATCGTTCCTCACTCAAGCAAGGATCAGCACTCGATCCTCAGAACAGAACAGTGTCTCAAAAATGTTGATATGGACGGTTATCTCCCTCAAACTCCATCCTTATGCTCTTCTACCCCTTTCCTTACCCACCGCTTTCCATTTGGGTGAAAATGTATCATAGGCACCTATCACAATGTCAGTATATCAGGAAATGAATTCAATGTTACATGATATTCCCTATTACAATTGGGACATGCAACTTATTATAGAAGTCTTAAGAGGGAAGGAGCACCGGATGGACGAGTTTTCAGCCTTTCCCACGAGGCAATAGCCTTACCCATCCCAGTACTCATATCCACCTGTGGCTGAACTAAAAGGACTATGTTCCTTCGGCCAATACCGTGCAAAAACGCACAGATTGCCAGAGAATTAATTCTACTAACATGGTGAGGTGTGCCACTCTCCCAACTACATCTTCACCCACTTTTGGTTTCCCATTTGTCGTTTCACCCTCCCTATCGCTCTAACGTAGTTGCCACTGTCGCAAATCTGAAAGATTCGAAGAGTGAAGCAGAAAAATGAAAAAGAAGGTGGTCGGGAGTAAGGGGAGGTGGAAGATTGGAGATTTTTTTGAGATTCGATTTATCAGCTTTCTATGATTAAAGTGCATATCATTTAGAGTTCCACTGATGAGTAGATTTCTTCGCACCTATGCACGAACCTCGATGCCTGGGTTTCATCCGCTTTGGGATCATCCCTGGTCTCTCCCCACTTCTTCAAACTTTTCCATTTATAGCAATGATAGCATTAGAAGTTGTACCTGTCTTATAGGACATCTGGGGGAAGTACCCCCTTCACCCTTTTTTTTGCTCTAGCCAAATTTTGAGGATGCCGATTATACTCGATGCTCACGACCTTGCTTTGGTATAATATAGCGGAGGTAGCGCAGTAGCAAGGAAAAATTCACTCTCCTCTATCCGACCCTTCAAACCCGATATATGTAGGTACCAAAACCCGCTCAGCCAATCAGGGTCCCTAGAATTATGGGGCCATAAGAGGCTCCTCTCATGATGAATTGACGGTCATTAGGTCTGGGGATTGAGCTGTCTCCATTGTTGGTGCTGTCCATTTCTTTAGGCACGTCATACACGGCCGTCACCACATAACACATAGCGTTCAACACGCTACGACCGACCAACCAGCACTGCGTTGGCCAGATCGACTGCCACTTCTATTTTTTGTTGATAGGGCCACCCCTGAGCTCCTCAGGTACCCATCAATCAGGCCAGGTGGAAACACATAATACCTTGCAAAGGCGACTCAAATAAAAACTGCGACTCAGATAAAACCCGATTGACAATGGAGGTAGTTTTGGAAGATAGTGACTAATCCATTTTCACACCTCTCTAGACAAGGGTTCGTTTAGAACCTACTATTCTGAATTACACGTTTGTACAAAAGGATACTAGAAAACTTACATAATTGTAACATTTATCGTTAAGATCGCCAAACAAAATTATGCACTTCCATGAAGTGATATGTGAATCCGGACGACAGTCCATCTAATTTGCCACATCGCCACAGCACAGATCGATAATATTAGGTTGAGTCATAAGTCCTCGGACAAAGTGATAGTGATGACTTCTAGAGATCATAACTCGGGAAAGAAGTGACGAAAATGAGCGCGCGAGGCACTATTAGATAGAGTATGAAAAGCTCTTCCAAATACATGCTAACGAATACACCTGACCATCTCCTGCGCTTGAGCGTGAGGAGAGAATGTGCTATGTCGGCGCAAAAATCCATGTCATACTGCTTCAAAGCATGAGGCACCATCGACCGAGCTCTGGCATCTTACCGATTGACTTCAGTCCACGAATAATTGTGGACTGACTCCCCAAGGGTGGCTGCCAGTTCACGAGTAGTTCGATACGGATCGGCTTCCACCTGGCTCCGCAGCACCTCCAAATCCAACTCCATTGAGCGTCCCGGACGGTCTTCATTTTCGATGGAATTGTCGTCCGACGTGAACTTCGTGTACCACTTGTGAACTATACATCTAGCAGGAGCACCCTTCTTGTAAACCTCCTGAACACGTCTATCGATCTCCGCGAGTTCTTGGCCAGATAAAAAAAGAAATAGGATGTTGTTGCGGAGGTGGAGTGCGCCGGCTTGAAATCATGGGTCATGGTTGCAGGAAAGGGAACGGTTAGTTGTGTTCGATAGTATTTATTTGGTAGAGCTTCGAGTACTCTATCTAACGATGCCACGCTCGTCTATTTTCGTCACCTATTTCCCGAGTTATGATCTCTAGAAGTCATCACTATCATTTTGTCCGAGGACTTATGACTCAACCTAATAGTTTGATAAACTCTGAAACAATTGATCTATCGAAAAGAAGCTATCCATAAAAAATTAGGATAGTTGGGGACTCTAGGATGCGCTGATGTAGATGTTTACTACAGAAACGGTACCACTCACGGATCCTAAAAGTAAATTCCCCATGCTTACATGTACAGTAAATGATCCTGAAGAATGGATTTGCATTGGGATAGATGCTCTTACAAATGCAATCAGCAAAGTGCTCAAGAGATAAAACTATACTATGCTCCTTTGATGCAGCTTTCTACCGTGCCACTCAGCGGTTCTTCAGGTGGAAGATACCTTCAAGGGGGCACGTGACGAGTAAGGAGTAACCGACAAAGCCTTTCCCTCACATGGAAATCGATGAAATTTAATTTCACTTGATTGGTGATTGGTAGTGCTGAAAATAGCCTATTTAGAGACACAGTTCACGACAGTTTCAAGAAGCCAAGTTGTAGGCGGCTAGTGGAAGTGATAGTCCAGAATAGTGCAAGAGTGTCGAAGAAAACGCGGATATTGGCGTATTTAGAGAATTACAAGGCTCAAAAAAGTAGTTAAATTAGGGATTAGACGAGAATGTGAAGAAAAAGTCACATGAAAGGAGTATTTGGACGAGCTGTTCGAATGCGTGCGCCCCTGAGTACAGCTGACAGTTAGCAGTCTGCACGGAACGTGGTCGTTCCGTTGCGAATGGTTCCGCTCCGTTCTCTACGATACAACGCTGTGAGAACTCGATCGTATTTGGATGTGTACGTCTCCTTAGACGGTTTTGGAGCTCTTATTCCAATTTTTTTCGACCCATGTTCTATCTTTGGGAGTCTTCCACGATACGTCGTTTCGCAGTGCCCCTACCTGTTCAAGTGAGTGCTTTTATACTTCCAGACCATTCCTGTACCAAATGACCGAACTCGGAGGGATGGAAAATTTCATTGACCTAAATAGGGAATCCAGGCGATTGATAGCCGTACCAAAAACATCACATAGCTCTCAGCAAAGGTGGTACCGTTCAAAAAAGAAGACTTTTGGGTGCAATTCTACATGGATAGGATTGAGACAAACTTGTTTTCACCTCCACCCATGATCTTCCATGATACAGATGATATCATGGTGTTATCAAGGACATTACCAGAACACATCCCTGGTAAGATTCATTCGTACTCCAGCTCCACTGGCATATCGTTCATCGCCATGAGTGAAAGGTGTGGTTGTATCGGTTTACGAAAGGCATAGTCTCTTCATGGCGAATCTTCACTGCATTTCAGAAGTGCTCCTGATGACGGCTCAGATCGAGAGCCTGCAAAAGGCGGCAGAGGTGGCATTTCCGGTCATGAATTGTTCCTCGTGATAGCGGTCGTCTTCCTGCTTGCGTTGAGTGGTGCATCACTCTATTTCGAACTCGATTACTCGGGCTTAGGCAATATCATCGGGTTCGCCATCCTTGGCGTTTTAATAATCATCGGAATTTGTACGAAATCTTCAGTGTGCATGTTAATCGTAATGATCTGTTTGATCCTTTCAGTCGTTATAGGAGTAGCTGCCTCAGTGTATTTTACGATCGACTTTATTAGACGCGGGGAAGAACTAACTTTAAAGAGGATTATATCGTCAGCGATTATTATTATATACTACGTAGTTTACATTTTAGCCAGTATCTCAACCTGTGTGCTACGCAAACAGTATTTAATTTTGAAGAGAACCGAGTAAACCGTTTTGTCGACGAATTCAAAGCAACAAATGCAATTCTCTACAACGTATAACACTTGGGAACCTTCAACAGAAGGTAGCCCGCTTGCCTTCCGAACGGTGACAGGCTAAGAGCTATCGATTTTCACTTGAGCAGGGATCAGCACTCAGAGCAGGATACAGTCTGAGAAATGTCGATAAGGACGATGTTTCCCCTTCAACAACATCCCACCCCTTTCCTTACCCACTGCTTTCCTTTTTGGGTGAAAATGTATTATAGGCACCCATTGGAATGTCAGTATATCAAGAAATGAAGCTTTCCGCACGAGGCAGTCATCTCACCACTCCGGTACTCCTACCCTCCTATGGCTTATTTAAGAGGACTAGGTCCCCTGACTAAGACCGCTTAAAAGCGCACAGATTGCCAGTGCCCATCGTCCTCATCGTCTCCGATACAGTAATACAACAAGAATTAACTCTGATAATGACCCTCTTTTAGTCTTCCAGATGTCGTTTCACCTTCCCTACCACTATAACGTCGTTAAGATTGTTGCAAGTTTGAAGGAACCGAAAAGTGAAGCAGAAAAATGAAATTGGAGGTAGCTGGGAGTTAGGAAAGGTGGAGGAAGCGAGCATCATGTTGGAGTACGAATTATCAGCCCTCCATGATTGAATCACTTATCATCCAGGGTTTCACTGATGAGTGGATTTCTTGGTACCCATGCACGAACCTTGATCCCTGGGTTTCATCCGCTTTGGGGCAATCCCTAGTCTGTTCCCACTCCTTCAAGGTTTTCCGTTTGTCGCAGTGATAGCAATAGGTGCTGCAACTGCCTTACTGGAGAGAGTGCTCCCTTCGCCCAGGTTTTTTTAGTTTTAACCAAGTTCTGAGAATACCGACTCAAACTAGATGGGTAAACTTTTACAAAAAAAAAATTCTGTTTTGTAAATTACTCGAGAAACAGTTGGGTCAGCAATGAATGTTCATCAAAGTATCAATTTCGTATATGTCGAATGAGCAGCAAATATCTGATTGAAACGAACTGATGAAAACTACTCATCAAAGAGTTTCCGTGGTGGATTAACGATCCTATAATCAGGACGATCAAAGAGGACGAGTTGGTTCATTTCCGTCTTTTCTACAGCTTCCAGTCCAGAGCTCTAGCTTTTGGCCGTCTTCGATTCTAACCTTCAGTAATCATGAGTTTGTTGCACGACGTATGACTCCAATCCATCTTAGTTGTGACTCCAACTCCATGAATAAAGACCTCGATTTCACAAAATACATGAACATAAAAGGATTAAATTTCTTTTCAAGAGTGACGTCGATTGCGCAATATCGACAACACAACGAGAAAAACTAAACTGTAATAGTAACAGAAGATCGATTTTAGCAGTTAGCGCGAAACGTGTGCGTACCGCTGCGATTGGGGTAACCTCTACAGCTTTTACAACGCTATGGCTGCTTTCATAGTCCGCCGGCCGGCCAGCGGGCCGGCGTGCCGGCGGAGGCAGTGCTAGGGGGAGGAGGAAGGCAGACAGTGTTAGGCAAACAGTCCACGCCCCTTCGAAGGGTGTTTGTTTACAGCCCTTCGGAGGGACGTGGACTGTTTGCCTATCTGTCTGCCTCCCTCCACCCCACCAGCACTGTCTCCGCCGGCACGCCGGCCGGCGGACTATGAAAGCAGCCTATGAGAACTCGATCACTTTTGGATCACGTCGGCGGAGCCGGTTTTAGAGCCCTTAGCACGTGCAATCTTTTTCGACCCAACAGCGTCCCATGTCCCATCTTTGGGAGCCTTGCTCAATTCATACAAATTTCTGACTTACAGTGCCCAGCCTACTCAAGTAAGTGCTTTCATGCTCTCTTACTATTCCTGTACCAAATGACCGACCTCGAGGAATGGAAGATTTCGTTGGCCTAGATAGGGAATCCAGGCCATCGATAGCCGTAACAATAACATCACATAGTTTTAAGGAAAGATGTTATCGTCCGAGGAAATCACTCCCGCAGTTCTACATACATGGGTGGGATTGAGACAAACTTGTTTTCACCTCTTACCCATGATCTCCCATGATATCGTGAGAGATCACGGGTAAGATATGAAAACATGGTTATATCAATGACATTACCGCAACACATCCCTGGTAAGATTCATTCGTATTCCAGCTCCACTGGGATATCGTTCATCGCCATGAGTGAAAGGTGTGGTTGTATCGGTCTACGAAAGACATATTCCCTTCATGTCAAATCTTCATAGCATTTCAGAAGTGCATCAGATGGCAGCTCAGATCGAGAGCCTGCAAAGGAGGCAAAGGTGGCCTCTCCTGTCATGAATTGTTCCTCGTGACAGTGGCCGTCATCCTGCTTGCGTACAGTGGTGCACAACTCTACTTCAATTTTGATTATGCAGGCCTTGCTCATACCATCGCGCTCGCCATCCTTGCCGCTTTAATCATCATCGGAGTTTGTACGAAATCTTCAATGTGCATGTTGATAGCAATGATCTTTTTGATTCTCTCACTCGTTTTACAAACAGCAGCCTTAGTGTATTTTACGATCGAATTTATTGGACTCGATAAAGAACTAACTATGAAGACGATTATATCCACAGTGTTTGTTATTATATGCTACGTAGTTTACATTTTAGCCTGTATCTCAACCGTTGTGCTACGCAAACAGTATTATATTTGAAGATAACCAAATAAACCGTTTTGTCGACAACTTCAAAGCCACAAATGCAATCCTCTTCAACGTATAACACTTTGAAAACCTTCAACAGAAGGTGCTGCTGCTTGCCTTCTGATCGGTGACAGGCTAAGAGCTATGGTTCCTTACTCGGGCAGGGACCAGCGCTCAATACTCAGAGCAGAATACTGTCTGAGAAATGTCGACAAGGACGATGATCCCCCTCCAACTCCATCCCCATGCACTTCCATCCATTTTCTTACCCACCGATTTTCCTTTTGGGTGAAAATGTATCATAGGCCCCTATCAGAATGTCAGTATATCAAGAAATGATCTCAGTTAATTAAGCCTTGGTCGGAATAGAGCACCGGCTGGAAGAGTTCTAAGCTTTTTGCACGAGGCAATTATTTTACCCAATCGGATACTCCTACCCTCCTATGACTATTCAAAAGGAGTAGGTCCTCTGGATAAAACCGCCTAAAATCGTTCGGATCATTCATTCACGAGTGAAAATCTCTGTGAGCATGTCGTCTTCAATTGAAAAATACCCATACACTTCGATTGAGTGTCAGCACATTCGGCAATCAGAAATGAAGAGAAATAGACTGCGGAGTCACTGATCTACAACTTTTCGACCATGACGGGAAATCCCATTGGATCCAAATCACTCGTATTCACCATATCACGGAAAGTCTCCAAAGAAATGAGCTCACACATGAAGACAGAAATTATATAGCAGAGAACACTATCAAACCATCAGTTAGCTAACATTTTCAAGAAGTGAGTCCTGAAGTATTGCTGAGATGTAGTAGCGCATTTTCTCTGATCGATAGAAAAGATCAAGCATCAGATGTACTTCCATCAAGACTTCGACTGATACCCTCTCGGCTAGGATACCTCATTACGGGACCAGTCGACAACTACGTTTCGAACACAGCGATAAAGACTACTACATCTTCTGCGATACAAGAGAGTAATCAGAAATGGGATGTGTTCCTTGCCACAAGAGCTGGAGATGGAAAACGATAAAGTATGGAAAAATTTCAAAGCAATAGTAGAGCACCACAAGAACAGAGACTATGTCCAACTACGTTAGAAAGAGGAAGCAGTCTTCCTACCGATAATAAGCTTATAGCTTACAAAAGGCTTTGCCTCAACCCATCGAAAGTTCAGGCCAAACCAGATATACTCCGACAGAACCATCAAACGTTTGAAGAATAACTCAACTAAGGAATCATTGAGAAGGTGAATGCCTGTCAACCACCCACCGCAAAAATAGCCCACTGTCTCAGTCATTAAACAGTGTTCAGAATGGCACAAGAATTCACGAAGCGGGAGTAGTGCTCGATGCATCTTCTCATTTCAAGGGCCACCCATCTTAAAACGGTTCTCCACAAGGACCAGTAATCGTACCACTTATGCGAGACATGCTTCTCCGCTTCAGGATGGGAGATCTTGCCATGAGAACGGATGTGGAGAAGGCTTTTCTGCAGATACGTCTCGAGACACCAGATCGGGATGCCTCTCGGTGTCTATGGGTCAAGGATCCAACGAAGCCACCTACTGAAACGAATCCCCTCGATTACCGTTTAACTTTCATATCGAATTGCTCACCATTTCTGTTGGCAGGGACAATCAAATATCACCTACAGGAAAGCACCCCTCACAAGGAGTTGGCAGAAGAAGTCCACAGAAATGTCTACGTGGACAATGATATACTCACGGCATCCAATGAGGAAGAAGCGATGGAAAAATACAGCAAATCGGGAGGGATTTTGCCGAAATGAATGTGAACCTTCAGAATACCTCACTAACAACCAGAAGCTCAACAGAGTTATTTCTTCGGACGACAAAAGTATGCACAGCGCCACGAAAGTTCTCGAAGTTTGTTGGTATTCAGTAAATAATCACCTTATTCTCAATAGCCAGTTGGCAAGCCATACTACAATCACCAAACGGACTATCTCGGAGCACATCGCGTCCATTTACGATCCCATGGGGTGGTCAACTCCATTCATATTGAGAGGCAAACTGTCTCCGCAACTCCTGTAGTCACTCGGTTACGACTGGGATACGGAACTTGCCGGAGAACACAATATACAGGAAGCAAAACAGTCACCAAATGAAGTCTTTCAAACTGACTCTTCTACAATGAGTTTGACCTCTTCAGTCAAGCGTCAAACTTGCAGTTTTGCCGACGCAAGTAAACAAGCTATGGCAGCCTGTACATATATTGTAGCAGTTAATAAATCACACCTTGTATTTGCACGATCCAAATTAGCCAATGCGAAAGCACATTCTACAGTTCCGAAGATGGAGATGTACGCAACCACTATGGCTGTGAAATTGGCACAAACAACATACAACGCATTAGCCGCTCAATTTAGAACCTCATCTGTCGCTATTTTCACGGATTCTGAAATCTCTCTCAATTGGCTCGCAACTTACCCCATCAAAAGAGATGTCGGCTGTTTTGTGACGAATCGAATAAGAGAAATTCGAGCAATAGTGAACAGTATAGATTGTCTCACACGGTTTCGGCATGTTACTACGAACGGGAGTCCCGCAGACAGCGGTACAAGAGAATCGTCGGCGAGGGAGATGGAGACCAAATTGTGGTGGAAAGAAGCTGATCACCTGAAGCAGCCGGAGGAAGATTGGCCCGAAAAATGTCAACTGACTGCCCTGCTCGAAGAGACACACACAGAAAATATAGAAGCTGTTCAACAAACGACTGTGAACACCGAAACATCCCCAAGCATGAGAAACTTCAGCGATTTGGAACTTTTGGACTGGAGCAGGCAACGGTTTTTGAGAGAATTGTGCGGCCGTGTTCGAGAAGGAATCGCGTCAAGAGTAAGAACGCAAGCTCCAGAACTTAGGATACGTTGGGACGGCAAATGCACCACGGTGGCTGAAAGAAAGCTGCATTACAAGTCATTATACGTGCACACCAGTGCACCCATGTTTCTAAACAGCTCAAACGCTCTTTGAAAAACCTCAATCTTCAACCGGATCAGTACGGCATCCTACGCTGCCGAGGAAGAATTGACAATGCGAGTATTCTTGAGTTCGCAAAACAGCACATGTTGTGACCCCAAAAACCCCACTCGCATTTTGCATCACCAAAGATGCTCATCTGCCACTCCATCTTGGCATTTCTCATACGATGGGTACGGTCGGAACAATGTTTTGGATCTCAAAGCTTCCACAACAGGTTCAACGTTTAACAACCAGATGTGTTCCATGCCAAAGGATGAACGCATTACCATTCCCATATCCATCAATGGTAACACTGCCGAAAGACGCGTTTTAAGAACCAAGCCCTTTGAAAACGTTGTTGATCGACTTTTTCGGACAGTGAGCCTTCATTTGTGTGGGAGATCAAATTATCAAACATGCTATATACCGCATCACAAATGACGACGTATGACGACGGATCAATTCAAACCATAATGGCTCTAAAGGGATTGAATGGACAACCATCACGCCATATGATCGAACGTTTCATGAAAGATTGATCAAATCGATAGAACATTCCTTTCACAAAACCGTTGGAAACGTATTTTGAATGGGGACGGACTGGCGACATTACTAACTGAGATTGAAGGTACACTGAATACACGATTACTGACATATCAAGGACAGATTACGAGCCCTTGAAACCTTTGCGCCCTATCGATTTTATCGCAAATGATATCGAAATTACATATCCCTTCGAGCCTTTTGAATCGGATGGAGGCGACCCAGATTATCTGCGCTCGGAGAGACTATTCCATCGCTAAACCAGAAGACAAGCACAAGAAGCTCTTGCATCCACGCCTAGGGCCGCGTAATACTTCTGGAAGATATGGCATAAAATCTACCTCCGTAGCTTGCTGACGACAATTTGCCACGCAGTACCTGGAAAATGGGAAGAATATCGGCATTGAGGCCTGGAAAAGATAGAGCTGTAAAAGAAGAAGAACTGCATATACCAAACGGAAACATTCTCAGGCGTCTTACCAATCTACTCATCCCTCAGGAACAGAAGGACGATACAGAATTTCCGAGAGAAAATCAACACCCCGAGCTCGAACTCATTCAGCGTTCAGAACAGCAAATTCCACCGAGACGGTATAATCCGAGCAATCGCATCACAACACATGCAACCAGAACGTCAACATCATTGAAGAGCCGAAAGTATGGTTAAGAGGAAAGCAAGCCAGAATGCAGACCGCATTTTTGACACCAAACGATCTGTGTTTATAATTTTGCCGTATATTAGAGAATGAACGAGTAGTACCTTCCCTTTTTCGTCCTACACAACCACTCCAGAAGACGGCGTTCATCCAGATAGAGGTTAGGGAAATCTTGTGTTCCGTTCTGTAGCAAGACTTACACACTGAGCCAAGCCTATACGTGCCATCCAGCGGCACCACGGTGGAAAATACCTCCCAGCGCACAGAAGGGGACGAATGAGGAGTAACTGATCAGGCATTTTCCTCATACGGAAATCAGTGAAATTTCATTGTATTAGGTTGGAAGGAAAGTCCTGCGACAAAAAATTTGAAGCGTCAACAATTTGTATCAACAGTGTGAACACGGTAGCAAGAGTGATAAACTTGTAGGACATTCCTCAGGTAATCAATACATGAGTAAATGAGGGCACGCGTGTGGGCTTTAGGAGCATTGCGGTCAATAAATGGATAACACCCGATTCGTACCAGCACCTTCTTCTAAGCACGCCAAGGGCAAAACGCGGATGTATTAGGTTGAGTCATAAGTCTTCGGACAAATTGGCGATGATAATATTTATCTTACAATTTTTAAACGACAATAGCGAATCATTCGAAATATGCCCCGTTGGCATCGATGGTCTTCTGCCAATGCTTGGGCGAATCGCAGATGCCCGTGCTTTAGAACGCTGGGAGCTGGCCCTTGGAGAACTGCACCAGTGCCATTTTGATGTCATCGCGGGTTCGAAAGTCCTGGCCATCCAGATGACGTTGAAGATGGGGAAAAAGGTGATAATCAGAGGGATCCAAGTCTGAGGAACATGGTTAGTGTGGTAAACTTGTCCTGCCAAAATTCGTCAGTTCAGTTTTGGTCGTTCTTGCAATGTGAGGGCGAGCGTTGTCGTGCTGGAAGTGAACTTTGTGCTGCTGTGGATGTGTAGCTTCGGGATTCGCCTTCAAATTCCTCAATTGCGTAATGTAGACATGTGCAGTCACTGTGCATCCTTCGTCTAGCAGCTCCCATTATTCGACACGGAGAGCGCTCCACCAGAATCAGAGCATAACCTCCTTGGCGGGTACGTTGGGTTTGGGGGAGTCTTCTGCATGCGCACCTTTGTCAATCCATTGAGCACGCCGGTGAACGTTAGAGTAGAGGTTCGACTTCGCACCCCTGGTGACTAGGTACTCGAGCCACGTGTGGTGCCCTTGAGCGTGAGGAGAGAAAGTGCCACGTCGTCGCGGCGGTCTATGTCATACTGCTTCAAAGCATGAGGCATCTATGGACCGAGCTTTCGCACCTTGTTGATTGACTTCAATTCACGAAGAACTGTGGACTGACTCCCCAAGGGTGGCTGCCAGTTTACGAGTAGTTTGATACGGATCGGCTTCCACCTGGCTCCGCAACACCTTCAAATCCAACTTCACTGAGCGTCCCGGACGTTCTTCATTTTCGACGGAATAGTCCCCCGATGTGAACTTCTGGTGCCACTTGTAAATTGTACACCTCCTGCTTGTGCACGTCCTTCATACCTTAACCGATTGCCGCGGGTTCATGGCCCGATAAAAAAATAAATATGATGGTGTTGCGGATGTGGAGTTGCGACGGCTTTAAATCATGAGGCATAGTTGCTAGAAAGGGAACAGTTAGGTGCCTTCTCCAGTATGCTTTTGGAAGAGCTTTCTATACTCTATCTAACAATTCCTCGCACGTTCATTTTCGTCACCTCTTTCAAGAGTTATGATCGCTAGAAGTCATCGCTATCATTTTGTCCGAGGACTTATGACTCAACCTAATAGCAGCTCAAATTATCAGCAACCTAATCAGTGCTGGCACTGCTCACCGATCAACGGTCAACAATCGGTTGGATCGCTTCGCTGGAGGAGATACTAGTTTTTGAAGTCACACAAGCATTGTCCCTTATTTTGATGGAGGTTGGAGGGATCCATCCACTATGAGTTGCTAAACGCGGACTAGATGGACACGGCTATCGGATTACCTCTATGAACCCCGAAATTTGGCCAGCGGGGTTAGAGAAGGACGATCAAAACCGTAAAACAGGTCCCTACATGGGGTCACCGCACGTCGAAATTTCGCTTCAAACACGCGTCAAAAGTTCTACGATTTCAATTGGTTCCAGGTTGTTCATCAGTCGTACTCCCTAAGTGTTGCCCGTTTTACCTACCATGCGCTCCGCCTTCTTGAGCATCCCGTTCTGGAAAAAAATCGTAACTTAATGTGATCTGAAAACGGCAGTCAATTACTTCTTTGAGTCACAGCTTCCTCACTCCTGGATAAAAGACATCAGTGATTTACCCAAAGGATAATAGAAGGTTGTTGACCTCTTTGGTAAATGTATTTCCGAAAATTGATTGGTCTGGAAAATTTCAGAAATGATTTGAGGAAGACCTCCATTGTGTCGCAGGACTTTCCTTCCAACCTAATACATGACTGGCAGTACAGGAAATAGCCTATCCAAAGGCACAGTTCACGGTAGTTTCAAGAAATCGAGTTTCATACGGCTAATGGAAGTCACAGTCCGGAATAGCGCAAAAGTGGTGAAGAAAATGCTGAAATCGGCGTATTTAGGGAATTACAAGACTTGATAAAAGTAGTGAATTAAGGGTAGGACGAGAACGTGGGAATGTGAGAAAGTTGCATAAAGGGGGTATTCGGAAGAGCTGCCCCAATGCGTGTACCATTGCCTCCAGCTGACGGCAGTTAGCAGTTAGGGCGAGACGTATGTAAGCGTCCCGCTGCGGTTGGGGTAACCTCTACAGCTCCTACAACGCTATGAGAACTCGATCACTTTGGATGTGAACGTCGGCGGAGCCGGTTTCGGAGCCCTTGACACGTGCAATCCTTTTCGACCCAACAGCATCCCATGTCTTATCCTTGAGGTCTTACACAAAACATACAATTTTTTTCGACTGACAGTGTCCAGCCTGTTCAAGTAAGTGCTTTCATGCTCCCAGACCTTTCCTGTACCAAATGGCCGACCTCAAAGAATGGAAGATTTCGTTTTCCTCGTTAGGGAATCCAGGCCATCGAGAGCTGTAACAATAATATCACATAGTTTTAAGCAAAGATGATATCGTCCGAGGAAACGACTCCCGCAATTCTACATGTGTGGGATTGAGACAAACTTGTTTTTACCTCCTACCCGTCTCCTATGATACAGATGATATCATGGTGATATCAATGACATTACCGCAACACATCCCTGGTAAGATTCATTCGTACTCCAGCTCCACTGGGACATCGTTCATCGCCATGAGTGACAGGTGTGGTTGAATCGGTTTACGAAAGACATAGGCCCTTCATGTCAAATCTTCATAGCATTTCAGAAGTGCATCAGATGACGGCTCAGATCGAGAGCCTGCAAAAGGCGGCAAAGGTGGCCTGTCCTGTCATGAATTGTTCCTCGTGATAGTTGGCATCCTCCTGCTTGCTTTCGGTGGTGTACGACTCTTCTTCAACTTCGATTATGCAACTGTTGCCCATACCGTTGGGCTCGCCATTCTTGCCTTTCTACTCATCTTCGGAGTTTGTACGAAATCTTCAATGTGCATGTTGATCGCAATGATCTTTTTGATTATCTCACTGATTCTGCAAACAGTTTTCTTAGCGTATTTTGCGATCGAATTCATTGGACTCAAGAAAGAACTAACTACGAGGACGATTGCATCCTTAGTGTTCGATATTATATGCTACGTATTTTACATTTTGGTCTGTATCTCAACCGTTGTGCTACGCAAACAGTATTAATTTTGAAGATAACCGAGTTAAATAAATAAATAAATAAACCATTGTGTCGACAAATTCAAAGCCTCGAAATAAACAGTTGTGCAATCCTCTGCAACGTAAACAGAGAGAACCTTGAACGCAAGGCCGTACGAAGGGTGGTGTAGGAGGTATCGTTCCTTACTCGTGCAGGGACCAGCTCTAATACTCATAACAGAACAATGTCTGAAAAACGTTCCCTCTTCAACTTCATCCCTATTTTCTCTCGCCCCTTTCCTTACCCACCGCTTTCCCTATCGGGTGAAAATGTATCATAGGCACCTATTACAATGTCAATATATCAGGAAATGAACTCAGTGTTACATGTTGTACCGGGTTCCATCAGGGACGTGCAAGTTATTAACTCAGCCTTCGTAGAGGGAGAGCACCGCGTGAAGGAAATCTCAGCTTTTAGCAAGAGGTAGTTATCTCACCCACTCCGATACTCCTACCCTCCTATGGCTTATTTAAGAGGACTAGGTCGCCTGACTAAGACCGCCTAAAAGCGCACAGATAACCAGTGCCCATCCTCCTCATCATCTTCAATACAATCCTACTTTATATAATTGGCTAAGTGTGTCTGTTGGTGTGTCGGTGTGTTTGTGTGTGTGTTTGTTTGTTTGTGTGTGTGTCGGTGTGTGTGTCTGACCGGAAATTCACAACTCCTGTCCCCGTGGACCTAGTGCGTTCAAATTTGGTAGGAGTAAAGGGGGCAGGATGGGAACACATGTGGTAAGTGGCGGGACCGGACCCCGCTCACAGGGAGCGCGGCGTGCGCGTTAGAAATTTTGGGCCGCAAATTGAGAACTCCTGTCCCGGTGGACCTGGAGCGTTCAAACTTGGTAGGAGCACAGGCGACAGGACGTGAACACTTATGGTGGGTGGCAGGACCAGAATCCGTGCACAGGGGCGGGGTTTTAAGCCGAAATAGTCAATTTGGCCTTAGGGCGTTCATACTTGACAGGAGTACAGGAGGCAGGATGGGAACATCCATCGTAGGTGGGAGGACCGGACCCCGCTCCTAGAAGGCGAGGTCACGCCAAAACTTTCAGTTTGCCTCTAGGGCGTTCAAACTTGATAGGATGCAGGCGGCAGTATGGGAGCACATATGATGAGTAGTAGGGCCGGACTCCGCCCCCGGGTTTCCGTAAATGAGAAAAAAATGAATGAATGAAAAAAGATGAATGAAAAAATGAAATGAGAAATCCGTTTCCGTAAATGAGTGAAAATCCATCACTCCTGATCCCGTGGACTTGGAGAGCAAAATCAGTAGGAGGAGGCAGGATGGAAACACTGACAATAGAAGAGGCCTTAGAGAGGATGATCCACACACCAATCACCTCCTAGCGCCTTTGTTATTCACGATCTAGCTTTGACTTTTTGGTATGTTTCATTCGACAAGAAGGGTATGTTGTGTGATTATAAGGAGATGGATTTGGTTCACTTCTTGCTATCAGATCACGACCGCTACCCAGCAGAGTTTGCGATTAAGTGAAAGATCATGCGTTCTCTTTGCTTCGATATCATTCTTTGCAAAATTTATCCGACCGCTAATAATGTTGGATTCACGTTAAATGATGTATCCGTAGAGGAAAGGAGGTGTATCATTGAAGGCATTCGATAGTCTATACTCTCGCTCAGCGAAATAGCGAAATAACCTAGAAAAAAGGGGGAAGAATCTAATTAGTTTGATGATTCTCGGGCGAACCCTTTGCCCCAAGAAGGAGGAGAGCCTTGATGATGGCACTGAGGAACATTGATGGTAGCTAACATAGTAGCCTCAGCCGCGATGAAATCTCTGAATACTATTTTTCTTTAAATAATCGCCTTTGCGATAGCGAAGATGACTTACAGATTCCCCCAATTCGGAGCTGATACTGAGAGTGCAGAGCTTTCAAAGAAGAAGGAGAACTCGAAGAGTTATTTACGCATAGCACATTTCTCACAGGAAGGAGGTGCGCCCGGCGTAGCCGGGCGAACCCCTAAGAAGGTGGGAAGCCTGGCGTTAGCCGGGCGGCCCGACTGGTACTAATATAACAAGAATCAATTCTACTAACATTAGCAGGGGATGTCCCCTCCCTCCCCTTGCTACGGGCTGTGAAACACTCGAAGAGTGAAGCAGAAAAATGTAATCGGAGGTAGCAGGGAGTGAGGGAAGGTGAAGGATTCGAGATCTTGGCTGGGATGCGGTCTACCAGTCTTCTATGATTGAAGTACTTATCATCCAGGGTTTTACTGGTGAGTGGATTTCTTCATATCGATGCAAGAACCTGGATGCGTGGGTTTCATCCGCCTTGGGGCCATCCCTAATCTGTTCCCACTCCTCAAAGCCTTTCCGTTTGTCGCAGTGATAGCGATAGGTGCTGCAACTGTCTTACAGGGCATAAACTGGAGAGAGTACTAACTTCGCCCAGGTTTATTTAGTTCGAACCGAATTCTGAGGACATCGGCTTATACTCGATGGGTGAAAACCTTTGGCAAAAAACTTTGTTTTGCAACATACTCGAGAAACATTTGGGTCAGCAATGAATGTTCATCAAAGTATCAATTTCGTATATGTCGAATGAACAGCAAATATCTGATTGGAACGAACTGATGGAAACTAGTCATCAAAAAGTTTTCGTTGTGGATTACCGATCCTATACTTAGGACGATCAAAGAGGACGAGTTGGTTAATTTCCGTCTCCTCTACAGCTTCCAGTCCAGAACTTCAGCCTTTGGCCGTCTTTGATTCTAACCTACAATAATCATGAGTTCGCCGCACGACGTATTAATATACTCCATCCTAGTTGTGACTCCAACTCGATGGGTGAAAACCTCGATTTTACAAAATACATCAATACAAAGTGGTTAAATATTTTTTTATCAACGGTAACGTCAATTGTGCAATATCGACAAAACAATGAGAAGAAGTATACTGTAATAGGAACAGAAGATCGATTTTCCCGATTGCGTACTGCCTTCAGGAGCAGGACTCGTCGGTGAAGTGACAGGATTGTTCGGCAGAGACGTGCTTGTCCATGAAGGGATACTCGAAGATGGATTGACCACAGTAGAACTACTGGAATACGCTGGAGAACTGGATGACAACGATGGAGTACTCGTCGGTGATGCTGTTGTTCCATTAGCAATTGAAGGCGTGATGGGAGTAGCCGGAGTACTCGTAGTTGATGAAGTTGTTGTTTGTACATAAGGAGTACTGTAGTCCAACCTCTGGACCCAATTGTAGATCATTTGAAGAGCTTGAGCTGGTCGATCTAGTGGCACAAAGTGTCCAGAGCCCTATAAAGGTTTAAATTTGATTAGAAATCGGTAAGAAGGATAGAGTTTTCAAGCGCTAGTCGTTCCGTTTTGGGATGCGCCTACACAATCGACATCCAGTCGAAGTCGTAATGATGTTTGTATGCTTATTCGACCTCTACAAAGTTTATCGATGGATAGCCAGTGAAAATACAAAATGGCATTCGTTATTCTCCTGAATGAGCCGGAAGGATGGAAGTCCTCGTTGGCCCTAGCCGATAGGGAGCTGGATCCGGTTTCCATCTCAGGTTTAAAAAATTGTAACCGGTTTTTCCACCTCAAAGACAAACTCTCCATTATAGAAATCCAGTTGTTAACATGTAGTGCTTTGTTCGGGATCTAGGAGCCAATTGAAAGGTTTGATTCTTATAAGAAAATAAATCCAATCCTTTATAGCGGCACAACCCTACAGGGAGTACTACGAGCGTCTCATTTGCTAGGATAAGATTCTGAATGTTCTGTAAGCGACACTTCTCATTGTTCAACGGTGCCGCAGCCTGACTTAACATCACACATTCATTACTGACCCAAAATTTCTAATGTGTATATAGGAGTCACCTACCTTGACTGTAAGCACGTCAATGTTCTTGGGATACTTCCTTACATAGCCTCCTAGAGTGGTCAAATATTTCGGCCCAGACTGGTAGTACCACGGTTGCCGTTGTTGAAGCTAAAAATAAAACCTTTTCGAGAGAGCTTCCATACGTGCTCCTCTATCCACATAGCTACTATAGAGCAGGAAAGTGTAATCAGAAGTGCGTTGTGAACGTCGCAGCGCAACCGCGCGCGTCTTCGAGCTGAGATATACATCTGGTACGTTTTATACCAGATTTAATCTAGCCTCCACTAACGGTTAGCCTAACAGTGAGTGTAGATTTCAAAGCCATTTCAGTGGGACTACGATGAGCCACTCACATCTCTCACACAATGAGATCATGAATACAAGTAGTGGCGGATGACCACGCCCACCGCTTACACTAATTCTAAAGAATCTAATAATCAAAGAAAAAAACCTACGCCAAGGTTTAAAGTACTGCCAAAGTACTGTGTGGTGAACCATTCTGCACCCATCCAGTTGCACATGGTATCCACATCACCACTATAGAGCAGAATGGCGAAATTGCTGGTCGCATAGTATTGACTGCAACGAAAACTAATAAACCAATATCGGCAATCTTTGGCATGAGAGCGGTGGAAAAAAAGGTTGACGGGTCGCTCGGGCTACACAGGAAGAGTACCGAACAAAGAAAGAGGGGTAGCAGTGTCATAAAAAACTCTCAATGGCTAGCCATTACCTCTTTCTAGTGTTCTCGACATTTTTTTGAAACCAGAGATTTCAATCATAAGTTTCATGTATTGCCTCTATCGAGGGTAACTTCTTTATAAGCTCAAATTCCAGGTACTTTTATAAAAAAGATTTTCGTACTCGAAATTCCTTTAATGGGCCATGCTGTTGCTACACAGAACGTAGGTGAAGTTGAAAATCTCCTATTGACTTATCTGAGTGAGTTTTTGAAAAAGAGTGGGCAACCTAGCAGCATAGCACACTTTACATTAATCCATATCAAATAATTACAGTTAACTTCAGAGAGTACTGTACCTGTTAATGATGTAGTCGAAGGAAGGCTGAGATGTAGGATTCGTCTGATTGTAGACAGAGATGATATTACTGAAAATTATATCTTTAAAATAGGACGTAATTTGGTTATAGGCATGAGCTAACATGCTACCACGGACTATCCAAGCGGGATCCTCCTTGCTCTTGATGACTCAATCAAGTCAAACAAATACTCGAAGGTAGACAAATGTCTGATGGTCGACCCTCTATTATATATTCTCAAAAAACTCATTTTCAAATGAATGACTTCAGTGGCTTAGGCCCTACTCCGTGTGTAATATAGATAATACACTTATTTTTCCATGATTTTCTCATTTCATTAGAAGAACTTCATTAGGTTTGAGTTTTTGATTTATCCCGTTTCTTTCGAATTTTTACATCAGTTATATAACTACATATAGAATCTCAACCTTTATCTGGATTGCACTTCAAATCAATAATTGATTCATCACTTACCTATCAGCTTGCCATGTAGGGGTTGTTGCTGGAATGTGTAGAGCTTTCTTTACTGAGTCCTGATTCATATATTTCGTTAGGGCATCATTCATGTAGCAATAGTATCCCATATAGGGATCCGATGAATCGTAATTATTCCCGGTCTGGAACATTCTTCTCAGAAACTCACCCCTGACAACCCCCCTACTAATCAATAAAAATGAATAGTTTTGACAAAAAAAAAACTAAAAATCCACTATGAAGGCTATCGAGATTCGGTCACTTCATGGAACTCACCCATGTATCGCCGACTGGGGAAGTACCGCTACCAACTTTGAGGGTATAGCATTGTTGGTAGAGGTTGTAAGGATCAAACGCGTTGAGCAATATGTTCATACCTTGTTGAACAATCTGAAAATCAATAAACTACTTGTAAAAATAACTAATAACAAGTAATATGATTGGTAATACAATCTTGCTTTTTATAATTCAGCGGAAGTAGCCTCTTTAGACCAGGGAAAAGATTGTTCAGTGACCATTCAAAACCTGATATTCTGAAACGCGAGCTTATTCAAAAGGATGCTAAATAAACTCACATAACTGTAACATTTATCGTTAGGATCGCCTCCCAAAATCATGCCATTCCATGAAGTGATATGTGAATCCAGACGACAGTCCATCTCATTTGCCACATCGCCACAGCACAGATCGATAATAGTTTGATAAACTCTGAAACAATTGATCTATCGAAAAGAAGCTTTCCATAAAACATTAGGTTAACTGGGGACTCTAGGATGGGCTGATGTAGATGTTACTACGGGAACGGTATCACTCAAAAATCCTAAAAGCAAATTTTCCATGCTTACATGTTTAATAAACGATCCTCAAGTGTGAAGTTGCATTGGGATAGATCCTCGTACAAATGCAATCAACAGAATGCTCAAGAGATGAATCTTTACCTCGTTCTTTCGATGCAGCTTTCCACCGCGCCACCCAGCGGTTCTACGGGTGGAAGATACCTCCGAGGGGACACAAACAAGGAGTAACTGATCAGGCCTTTTCCTCATATGGAAATCAGTGAAATTTCGTTGTTAATGACTGGCACTACCGGAAACCGCCTATCTAGAGGCACAGTTCACAACAGTTTCAATATATCCAATTTTAGGCACTTATGGAAGTGATAGTTCAAAATAGTGCAAAAGTGTCGAAAACGCGGACATTGGCGTATTTAGACACTTAAAAGGCTCCATAGAAGTAGTAAATCAGGGGTTGGACGAGAATGTGATGAAAAAGTTGCATGAAAGGGGCATGCGGACGAGCTGACAGAATGCGTGTGTTATTGTGTACAGCTGACGGCAGTTAGCAGTCTGTGTGAGACTTGTTCGTCTCGCTGCGAATAGTGCAGCCTCTACAGCCTCTACAAGGTTCTGAGAATTCGATCGTTTTCGGATATGTACTTCGGCTGGCTGGTTTTAGAGCCTTTATTCCATTTTTTTCAACCCATGTGCTGTTTGGGCAAAGCGATTGGGCTACAAAAACCGCACTCCACCTTGATACAAGGTGAATTCATGTGAATTATTTACTATGTATCGCATCTCCAGAACGAACACACACGCATCTCCAGATCTTACATAACCATTTCCTGCACTAATAACAGCTCGAAGACCCCTCGTCTACTCATCGATGGAGGCACGCAGAATTCTAGAGAAACTCCAGCTCGGGTTTCCTTCAATGAATTCCTGGGAGCAGTAACAACGGTGCGTTTCGAAGCGCAGGCTTCCTTCTTCACTATGGACTATATCTAGCGACCCATCACTTTGTGGTCCAGGATACTCGTAGGAAAATGGGGAGCTGAAATAAATTCGCAAACATTTCCTCAGCACCAGACTTGATCTTTTCCCATTTACGAGCAAGTGCGCGGTAATTCTGAAATCTTAACCCCAACCTTCGGCTGCATCCTTTTAAGAAAACACTTCTCAAAAAAGCTCAGTTTTAATTTTGCATTTTTCTCGATCAAAATTGGCGACATCACTCCGATGGTAGAGTTTCTAGCCCAAAACATCGTGAAAAATGGAAAACGGCGACGAGGGCGATCTGACTCTTCTCAGCAGCATGAGCACCCATAGTGTGAAATTCACGTATACTCTGGTATCTCAACATTTCGTCCATGCTGAATACCCCTTTAGTCAGAAAAAGGTGCGTCGAAGCACGAGCCGCGCGCAAGTACATAGTGCACGGCATACGTTTTTTCTACTCATTTTCGTCAAGAAGCTTGAAAGCTTCCGAATACTATCTGGAGACAATGACATTTACACGGGGTAGACTCTTCTCTTCGGAGTAGAACATACAAACGATTCAGCAGTCATTCTCGTGTTTCGGAAGGTTCCGCAGCGAACCCCTTCTCAAGCAACTGTATTCGGAAAAACGGTCGTGTGTGAGACAAGACGACTTTATTGAGCTTTGTCGTTGATCTGCCTACGCATCATGATCAAAGAAACTGTCATGTGGGAAATGACGAAACGAGGAGCGATCTCGGATAAGGACTCACCAAATGCGCCCAAAGACGGAACGGTCGGTAGATGTCTGCGAGGCCCCACCGTTTTTCAAAATCTAATCAATTAAGAGCACCAAAGTATTTTGGTATGTGGGCTGGGGTTCATAAGCATAAGGGAAGGTGCAGATTTGGAGGAACTCCTCAAACAAGGAAATTGCGAACGCCCGAAAAGTTGTTACCATATTTATGGCGCACCCTGTACATTGATTTGCAGTGCCCAGCCCGTTCAAGTAGGTGATTTTATGCTTGCAGGGCATTCCTGTACCGAATGACCGAATTCGGAGGGATGGAAGATTTCATTGCCTCAAATAGGAATTCCAGGCCATTGTGAGCCGTAACAAAAACATCACATAACTCTCAGCAAAGACGATACCGTCGGAAAAGGAAACGACTCATGCAGTTCTAAATGGGTAGGATCGGGACAAATTTGTTTTCACCTTTTACCCATCTTCCATGATACAGTTTTTCACCTTTTACCCATCTTCCATGATACAGATGATATCATGGTGATATCAATGACTGTACCACAACAGATCCCCGGTAAGATTCATTCGCATTCCAGCTCCACCGGGATATGGTTCATCGCCATGAGTGACAGGTGTGGTTGAATCGGTTTGCGAAGACATGGTCCCTTTATGTCAAATCTTCACAGCTTTTCAGGAGTGCTCCAGATGACGGCTCGGATCGAGAGCGTGCAAAAGGCCAAGGAGGCCTTACCGGTCATGAACTGTTCCTCGTGATACTGGGCATCCTCCTGCTTGCGTTCAGTGGTGTACAAGTCTACTACAATTATCATTATTCGGGCCTTGCCCACACCGTCATGATCGCCATTCTTGCCATTTTATTCATCCTCGGAGTTTGTACGAGATCTCCAATGTGCCTATTAATCGCAATGATCTTTTTGATTCTCTCGCTCATTGTGCAAACAGGTGGCTTAGTGTATTTTGCGATTGAGCATATTAGTGGCAATAAAGAACTAGGAACGCCGTCGATAATATTCTTAGTGTTCGCTATTATATGCTACGTATTTTACAGTTTGGCCTGTATCTCGACCTTTGTGCTACGTAGACAGTATTAATTTTGAAGATAACCGAGTAAACCGTTTTGTCGACAAATTTAAAGCCAGAAAATAAACATTTCTGCAATCTTCTGTAACTGTATAACACCTTGAATACCCTCAACACAAGACCCTCCGACCGGTGACATAAAGACTATCTTTCCTTTCTCGAGCAGGGATCAGCTCTCAAAACTTAGAGGAGAATAGTGTCTTAGAAATGTCCATAATAACGATGTCTCCTTCAACTCTATTCCTATGCTCTCCCACCCCTTTCCTTACCTACCGAACGGTCCAACCCCTGCAGTTTTTACAACGCTTAACAACTCTTCCGCATTGGCTGTGCACATCGGCTAAACCTGTTATAGGATCCCTATTACGCCCACTAAAACGAAAATTCAGTCCGGCACTCGGCTCTTACAGTAACCCCCTGGCTTACCCCACCACCCACCCCCGTGTCCTTGCCCAAAGCCTTTTTTCGACGCGTCGTATATGTGACGGGTAAAAATTCACGTGTTAACACGTGCCGGATTACTGTAAGAGCCGAGTGCCGGACTGAATTTTCGTGCTTGTATTACGCCCTACCATGACCATTTTCCGACTCGACAGCGTCCCTTAGGGTATCCTTGGACACCACAGAGCAGGAAAAGATCTCGAGAACTATTTTTAGCGTGAACTATGTATATAGATGTTCTCCCACTACAGTATCCATAAGGGGGAATACGAGCTGGACGTTGAAACCTTCAGGGAGGTCCCGCACTGGCTAACTGCCGATTCTATCACCTCTACTAATCTGACACAGTCATGTTCAAGGCGCATTCTGGAGCGCTAATGGAAATGAAGCGTCAGTAATTATATACTGCCTGAATAAAAAGTATGAATTCTGCTTACTGATGAGTCATTTGTCCATGGTAATAAGATAAATGGAAGAGTGAGTTCATATCTGTGGGTTTGTTCAAAACTCCGTTTCCGATGGCGAGTCCCTGAAATGAATCAATAGATAAAATAATTGACAACTACTTTCTCCTCCCCTACTACAAAGCTCCGCCCAGCTCACACTTCAACCTCTTACTGTACATAAGGAAATTGGTAGATACCTTATAGTTGATGTTCAACGTCCCATTCTGTATTCCTTGTATAAGCAAGGCTGAAAGTGTGGGAATGTAGACACCAGCGTATGATTCTCCAGTGGTATAAAAGGGGCGAGTCTGATATTCAGGATAGAGACTGAAGAAGTCTACGAGAGCTGCGTAGTTCTCGGCCGCTGTCTGAAACATTGATCGGTAAACGATTTTCACCGGTGGAGGAAGATTATTTCTGGGGTAGGAGCGATGAAGACTTTATTAATGTGTTCTAGTCTCTTTGGGTAGAAAATCTTCAAACGCTCGGCTCCGGCCGAACAATCAGCCGTGAAGAAAAATGTGGCCTTATACGCGAGAAGTCACGATGCAGCATCGAACTGGTAAATCGACTTAAAGGCGATGTCTTTTTCGTTATACCTACCCTTCGTTGGAGCGGTCTTAACGCAGAAATAGCCTCTTCTGACAGCCATTCCTGCAGAAACAATTCAGCTCCCAGAGACAATGCCTACTACATGGGTGGAAAAGCTCCGATCATTACTTACTTCGTATCCAGGAGCCTCCTGTCAATTCAACAAGCAAAGCTCATAACATAGTTGTTTTGCTCGTGTAATCTGCCCTTCCCTCCAAAAATCAATCCTATTCTGCCAATGTACAATTGCCAATGTATATTTCAAATTGAATAAAGTAATAGAGTATGAGACTTACCACATCATCAGAATATTGTGGTAATTGGCCATCCGTAGAATATGAATATCCAACTCCTACAGGAGATTCCAAGTAGAGAACATTTGCAAACTGTAAAATACGATTTTAAAAATAAATTGAATACAAAAGAAAATTCTCATATCTTCTCAAAAACCGCAGATTCAAAGCTGTTCTGACAGGACATCCTACCGGACTGGCTTTCTACAGGTGTCGGACAACTCGTCCACCTCACTTTTTTAGTCAGATTGATATCATTACCACACTAAGTTTGCCCAACAACTTTCACGAAAGCGTTTTATACCACAGCATTCCTTTCCTCCTCCACCTAAACAAGCCTTAGCCCACCGCTTGTCTTTTGTATGTGGTCGAGTAGGTAGTTCTGTGATAAAAGCCATTTATGAGATTGAATCCCTCCATTCATTAGACACCACTGCTTTCAGGAGCTTAGACGCTAAAGTTGCTACGATAGACCACTCCGCTGAATGGAACCTCTAACTAATTTCAACACATCTCTCTCCGTGGTTTATCCGAAGCATATTATGCTAGTAAACACAAACTGATGAAAAAGTTGGAAAATGTTTCATCCAGGGAAACCTTCTCACATTTTGTAATTTCAAATATTCAGGGGACGAGAAGAAAGACTGACCTGATTCCAGGCGTACGGATTCCTCGTCACTGTTTGACCATCTTTACCTATCCTGAATGGTCCGTTTTCGAAAAACAGTCCTTCCAGTGAACTAGATCCTGGACCGCCGTTCAACCACAGGAGCAATGGAGCTTGAGTAGGATCGACCATTTCCGATTCAACTAGCCTAAATTGAATATTCAAGTTCACCTATGAAGTAAAGCCCTACCCATTACAAGCCATGATCTAAAAAGTTACCAGTAATGTAGCATGTGAGTGGCAGATCCTCGTAGGAATCCGGAATACTGCTTGAATCCCAAAGGAGCATTTAGTCCGGGCATCGAAAGGATTCTATCTGATTCCTGTAACGAAAATTAGGTTGATTACATGAATTTCCCTCGATTATGGGTGTAATGAGCATTGTATGTCAGCGGCGATGTCACGAATACATGCCTAATCGATGCGTACGAACTCGGCCTCCGCTTTATCAATGATTCAAATGGGAATAGTGGGAATGAATTAGCATTTCACCTTCCGTGTGCAGGTTTGTGGAGCTACAGGAGCGCTAAGTAGAGGTTTTGGAGTTATGTCGACCTAAAAGCGATAGCGATAACCAGAAAACTTTCCTCAGTCAGCACATAAACGAAAAGGCGGTCGTACATTGAATATTGGTGTACTGTAATTTGCTTGATTTGTGATGAAATTGACAAGCATTTGAAGCGCTTGAGCCGGTCGATCCATGGGCACGAAATGCCCTGACCCCTCAAGATGAACAATTAAAGTTACTATTCAAGGACTCACCAAAAGAGGGAGCTAATGGGTTGTGGCATTCCCTACAAAATCGTCCAGCTGATTACCTTTACAGTCAATTGTACGAGGTTCTGACTCCATGCTTTTGCAAAGCCGGCGATTGTCGGGTTGTATCCAGGTGCCAGTTGATAGGTCCATTGTTGTCGATTGTACAAGACCTAAAAATATCAAACTGTTCAATAGGCAGATCATCTCTGATTTTCAAGTAACCCCATAAACATTACCTCCCCATGCTGTTGACCAAGAAGCATTCACAACATACACTCCTAGGCTAACACATGGGAAGGGTTCACGGATCGGGTAATATTGAAAAAGGTGGACCTTCCACCATACAGTATCGCGCTGATCGGAAACAGTTTCACATGGTGGCAGAACTGCCCTGCACCAGCCATTGTGCAGGTCAGGCACCTATCCCACGTACGCACCTTTAGAGTCTCAGCTGGTTACGGACGCGTGACGCATCGCTAAGACGGGACGGGTACCGTTGCCTTGATCGATGGATTTCCTCATTCGGAGAACCATTGATGGCAGTACTAGGACCAGCTAAGTGTAGAAGGAAAACAGGTGATGCTCTCGGAATAGGGAAGCAGCCAAGCATACAACGTTTCCCAGCAGAGGAACCGCCTGCTGCGGAACCTCCCTTTTCACATCCTAAGCCTAAATTTCAGGTGAGAAAGAGTCGGGTACGAGACATTCTTCAGCACCTGAAATCCTCTCCTTCCCTCATTACGAGATAGACTCATCCAAGTCAACCCTAAAGCAACCTCTCCCACTTGGACGTTAATGCTTAGAATCTCGTTAGGGTAAGCTACGGAAACTGCAACTTACCGTGAGATTACGCTCTTTGACCAGATTCTCAATGAACCATTGGTCGCCAAGGAATTGACAGACAGTATCCACATCACCATTGTAGAACATCAGACGCATGTTACCGCTCGAATAGGTCTTCGAATTCATGATCGAATGGATCGTTGCTGACATATCGTAGTACTTTACTTGTTCGTGATAGGCCAAGTCACTGGAACGAAATTCATCAAATACCTTGTTATAAACTTTCACGTCAGTAGTGCCTACACTTAGAAGCAGCAATCAGGCCGCTTTCTGGGTGGGATTGTCTGAATCCTCACATCTCTAATGCATTCGGGTGACGGCTCGTAGGCGAAAATGCTTGGCGTTGCTTACACACCCTTTAGTCAACCGGGCAGGTTGTATCAAAGCAGTAGTGAAGTGGAGGGGGAAAGGGAGTGAAGTATTTTTTTCACTCAATTCTGCCTGAATATTTGATTCAAAAATTTTCTAGTAAAAAAGAAATTTTAACTATACATTGTACTCAAATTAGAAAATTATCAATGTTCAAGCTCACCCAACACAGATGAAAACTTCCAAAAACTATCATGAATTGGTCTATCGTCATATCTCTCTTTACAAGTTGGTTTTTAGGATAAACAAGATGAGCAGAGTCCGACATACTGCCTGTACTCCCGCAAATAAGTAGGTAGTGGTTTTGCCTGCTCGGGAAGAGGTAGTAAGAAGAGGGATTCCCAGTCCCAGTTCACTTTCCCGCATTCAGAATAGTACCACCCGTGCAGTGTAATGGCAACTGTGTCGTATTTAGGGTTGACAGGGTACTTGGAGAATTATTTTTAAAAGTCACCTGCAATCTGTCCATTGCTTTCGGTTGACCAATTTTGCATGAATCGCCGTCATTACATCAGGGCGATTTAGATATTTTTGCATATTGTCGTCATTGAAACATGGGAAACCATGGAACGCATCAGTTGATCCATACCATGACTTTGCCTAAAAAAAATTCGAAAAATAAATAGGAATAGTAGCTAGAGGGTCAAGTAAAAAAAGAAGTTTTGAGTGTTGGAGTTTTCCGTTTCTCCCCAACAACTCCATATGCTCTATGCTACCAACAACTCTTTACTAAACGAACCCCCTGCATCTGCACCAGCTCTATTTAGCCGCTTGCTTGGCACCAAATGACTAGGGGTTGGCACTTTTTCGGTAACATTCTGCTTTTTGGCTGTAATTTTGAATGCACCTATACAACCTCCCTCCAAAAATGTGCACTTTGTTTGTGTTGGAACTACTGCATAGCTACTATTTTTCATGTTTCCACTTTGAGCGTACATTTTCGCGGAAAGATGTGAATAAGTAAATAAATTAAACAAGTAAACACAGACTAGGGAACGGGGAAGGGTCCCAAGCCACCTATCCTTTTCGTTATTCATATAACACTCCCACGACAAAGTGTTCTAGATGAACATCAGGACCTAGCGGGTGGCAGCCCAAACTTCGACTCGGAGCTTACATTGCAGATGACAGAAGGTTCCCAGCGATTACTATATGCCAGATCTCCCGCATCATGGTGAGCGACTTCGCTTGATGCGACAAAACCGGCAAAACATTCTGGTGGAAGATACCAAACCCAAGCGCAGCAGTGCAACCAGGCAATGGACCAGCGCATTTTCGGAACCGCGTGGCAAATCTGCTTTCTGAACCAGCAGTGCAACTCCTCCCTCGAAAACCTCTGGGGTATTTCATAGAGCGATTCGAAGTTTCCCGGGGACGAGTTCATTTTGCTCCAAGACACACGCACTTATATGATTTGCGAACTTACACCATAATCACTAAAGAGAGGTTGTGTTTGGACTGCATCGGTGTTTTGAGTGAAAGCCGTTCGTCGTCGTTTCATTACAGCCTTTCGTCCACTCGCCAATTTCTGTGACTTTCCATTACCTGGTTGATATGGCCATAAGTAGCAGTCCTGATAGACGTTGTAGGGATCGGGTCTGAAAAGCTTATCTTCAACATGGACACACCCTTGCAGATGTTCCATCGATGGAGCCAATACGACTATTTTCATTACCTTCACGACGATTAGAAAAAGTTGGAGGTAGAGTTTAAGCCTTGAAAGGAAACTCACATAACTCTGTCAAAAACATCAGTAATACGATTGGCAGTAAAGGAACACGTCGAATTCCACGGCGAATTATAGTAATCATAATAAATAGGGTTACTTTGTCCACCAGTACATTCTTTTGATAGAGTATTCCAGTCGCTAAAAAAAACAAAACTCCAAATTTGCTTGAACGGACCATTATTAAGTTACAATTTGTATCAAAAAAGCCTGAGTTATTTAAAATTACGGCTCAATTGACAATTTTGTTGGAACGATTATGCTTTTGCTAAGCATTGAGTTAAGCTTACATGGAAGGTGATCGGATTAAGGGTGGGTTTGTTTTTTTAAATCCACATGGGATTTAAACTTTTCCGCCAATTTTTAATCACATGATTGCGAAACTAGCTACTTATCAGCACAGATTCCAACGTAGTAAACAATCAAATAAATAAGTAGCCAAGTGAACTGACTCGACTCCATTGAATCCATGCCCATATTGTAAAGCTAGTTCTGAGTTGTATTGTAGATATTCGCTCAGATAGCCATTACCTATTGCCATGCCCTGTAAAAAAGGATGTCTGGGGTGAAGAATTTCGCACCATATTTGGGTGGATAATAATTATATAACGAAACGTAAATTCAAGCCAGAAGCCCATTTTGGACCGTTGCTACTGAAGCAACTCCTTATCCTCTACACTGTCGGTTTCATAAAGCAAAGACCTCGTTAGGTGCGGGGTAGGAATGGTTCCCCTTTCTCTCCAGCAGCACGGAACCTTTTCTTCCTACGTGCGCAAACTTCAACTGAAACTTCGAGCTTTTGGCCACATCTTTCACCCATCACGCAGCAATGCCCATACCCTCAACTTCAGGAAATTGTAGATCGGAGGAGCCCAAATTTTCTGTTCGCATGACTGAAAGATTTGGAGCAGCAAAGCTCTTTTTATCGTGTTGCAATGAAAAAGCCCCAAAAAAAGCTTAATCACTGTTAGTAGGGTAGTGGTAGTTGTTTTTGGAACATAGTAGACATGGACAATGTCCCAAAATTTTTTTATGCAAAAAGGTAGGAAGGTGGAACGACTGAGAGGAAAATAGGCAGTATGCTTGCTTTAAATACACACCACCAAGGAAGTGCTCTTTGCGTTAATTCCTTGCTATAGCCCCAAAGGCTCGTTCCATGCGGTAACCTCCGTTCTGTACTAGTTCAAGTTTAGAGTACCTTAAAGTTCAGATTAAGTTGACCAGAATCAATCATTTGCACTAGACGGAGCGACAAAGTTGGCCCATAAACGCCTCCGTAACTCTCTCCAGTGACAAAGAATCCATTGTTTCTGTAGTTGGGGAAAACCACATCGAAAAAGTATTTAATTGCTTGGGCGTTGTTGTCAGCGGTCTAAAATAATACATTCACAAAAGAAACATATTTATGACATAGCAACTACAGTATTTGGAAAACTCGAATGTTTCTGTCCAAGTTCCAAATGACTAGTTTACAACTGAAATGCCGCATCGCCTAGTTAACAAAGAGACTCACAGGCGTACGACGCGTGCGGTCGCTGCGCGGTCCGTATTGAAATCAACGAATTACCAATCTTACCGTATCATCGGACCAATAGTAGGAGGCGGGATCGTCCGTATATGAGAAACCAACACCTACAGGTGCCTCGAGGAATAGCACATTAGCCATCTGTAAAAGATGAACACCGTTGAACCTAGGGCGTTATCCAGTCGGATTAATCAGTAACTCGATAAAAGCAAAGTCAACTCACTTTATTCCAAGAGTACACATTTTCAAATAAAGTAGTACCATTATCGTTGCTATTATGGAACGGACCAAGCTCTTCCAAAAGACCTCCTAGAAAAGGAACCTTTTTTCTTCAGCCAGGAGAAATCAATAAAGAAGTTATGTTGAGAAGAGCGCTCACCTAACGAACTACAACCAGGTCCACCGTTCAACCACAGCACAACGGGGTCGTTTACAGGGTCGTTTTGTGATTCCATAAACCTGAATCATTGATTGTCCTACTCAGATCACTATCGATCGATTTCTACAGTATGCCGGCAGAAAATAGGAGCACATGAAGAAAGCAAAAAGCAGGTAAAAATAGGCAGTCGTTCAAAGTGAAGGAAATTTGTTCAGAATCAGCGAGCTAAGGAAAGAGAGGAGAAAAGACCAATTTGTAAGCGGAGGTGCTGAAAAAAGTGGCATGATTAGGGGCTGAGTGAACGACTGTAGCGATGAATTTTCATACCAACAATGACCTTTCTAGCTGACCCCACTCAAGATCTATATATTACTTACTGTACGGTGGAGGAATGGGGAAGGTTGAAAAAGGAGGGAGAAGGTAATACTGACGAAATCAAGAGATTTTTTCTATGAAGAACCAGAAAAAAAGAAAAAACTGAGCAAACTCGAAGGATCTCAAACGAAGAATTTTTCAAATTCGATCGACTTACCAGTAGAATAAATGATTACTGGGATAGACAGTCGACGTGAGATAACCAGAGAACTGACGGAACGTCACATTAAATGTGAGACCTGGCAAATCGGTGATCATATCAGCCAAAGCCTTATCAGTTAGATTCGATGGATCCGTGTTCAGCAACATCTCCGTCTGCAAAGAATCCATTAGGCTGTAAATTCCACTCAATGATGTATATTATCCGGCATTTGAATAAAAAAAACAGACTCCCCATTACCCTCTGGTAAATACGATCAGTATTGGGGAGTATGCATTGCGGCGCCATCACTGAGCTAGAAGTACCCGCGCCCTTGGAATGTAGAGGCGGACATTCCTTGTCCTTACACTCCCAATTGGTGCGCTAGCATACGCTGCCCAATCGGGATTGGTGACCCGTGGTTGCGCTAGTCCCGCCCCCGTACCCATCAGTTCATGAATGTTCACCTTCCCTCAACCTTAATTAATAAAAAATTTCTGAGGAATATCGACACAGAAAAAAGTCTAGACGCGCAGTCTTGCGACATCCGACCCTGCGCAACGCAACCGCGTGCGCAAATGTTGAACGAGTTGCAAACCCGAAAAATGTTGCCAAAAAAACTACAAGGAAGACTCACATTCTTCATGGTACTTTCATCCTCTTCGTCGAAATCAATCATACCAGGAATGGTTGCAGCTGGAATAGTTGGCATTGCTGAAGGGGCAGGATAAGCGGTTTCCGAACAGGTGCCCAATCCAGAGTACTCCGGTTTCAATGGCGTAGGTTCGGTCATGAGGTATGGAAGACTGATACTGAGCGGATTGTTCTGTAATCACCACTTTCTGTATCCAAATCGCTCAATCCAATTTCATTTAGAACGAAATCATTCGTGCTGACCTTGACAAAGTTATAGATCATTTGGAGTGAAGGGCCTGGACGATCCATAGGGACCAAATGTCCCGATCCTTTGACAGTGACCAAATGCAAATTTCTGGTAAAGATCTGTAAAGGAGAAGAAATGGCATTGTAATGGTTTTGGAACAATAGTTCCTTTTTCCCTTAAGAGCACGACAAAATAGCGTGTTGCTGGGCGAGCCGCACCGCAACCGCGCGCATGAGTCACGACAATTACGGACTCGTGTTTAATTGATGTGAGCTATGAGGTATTCCCTCATAACTTTCACCGACTGACCTTTTCGTAGCCAGCTAGTTGGCGTTCGTTACGAGAGCTCAGTTGGTAGTACCAAGGCTCGCGTTTAGAAGCTGTCTGAAAGTCCATATTGAGCAGGAAAAAAGGGAACAATCCAGATGGCTTTCTTGAAAACAAAATGTAAACAAACAAAATTAAATACAAGTAGATTATGATTACCGCTAAGGAGAGATTAGCGGCCACTTGTTCTATCAACCATTGATCACCGAGATGGTTACAGACCTGATCCGTGTCACCGTTATAGATCAACATTCGCATGCCCTTCGCCTGAATGCTCTCACTTTCATGATAACACGAGATGCCTAATGATCTTGAAGGTTAACGCGAAATGCTGATTCGGGCCAGATGGCTCAAATGTAAGCGGATTCAGCAGGTTCTTATAAGGATTATTACAACAGAGTAGTTCACAGATGAGTATCGAAGAGGTGCTAATTACTGTATATTACCAGTTGGTTCTTTAGATGGAAATGTAGTGGGGGACGAGGGGTAACGGAACTTCTCACCGATTGCGGCATTCTCCCTTGCGGTATGCGGCAAATGTCACTGCAACTACCGTACTCCCCCCGCCTCCCCGCCAATCGATAGGACGCGAAATTTTTCGTTGATTGCCTTTCTTTTTTATTAAATTTGGTCGTTTTTTTTCGATTTCTTTTTCATTTTTATGTTTATTAGACTCGATTAATCAGAATGACTTCTCCGATGTAAGCGACGATCAAGACTGCATTGGAATTGAAGAGAGCGGTCAGCCAAATCAAATAATTGAAGGACTCCCTACCTCACAAATTGCGCGCTCCAATTTTCCATTGCAATCCTGCGATAGGCGGCGGGTGCGGCGTGTGCGACGCCGTGTTAGGGGAGAAGTTCCCGGACCCGGGGGACGAGCAACCCGGAGTATCTAATACAAAGCGCTTGAGCGCTAAGAAGGAGGAGTGGCTGACTTCGTGATCCCGTAATTATGCTCAAGATCGTTCCAGTTTTTTAGTTTTATAGTTTTTCACCTGATCCTTACCCCATCCCAGCTTCTTCCACGAAGTGATCATCTCAACCAACACACTACTCCTTCTTACTATAGCTTAGGTTTCTTGTACTCATGAAAAACATGTACCTTTGAATAGACATTTTTTTTCTATAAACTCGAACTTCACCTGGTAGAGGTAGTTGCTCAGAATAAACTGCAGTTCACCATCCATTTCGAAATAACTGCGATTGTAGTATAACGTGTTCAGTGGTTCGCTGCAATCAGTACAATGTGACTTGATTTCTATGAATTATTCTGAATAAGCATTGTAAGATGATTTTCCGTTTTGCAGAGAGTTTCCGAGATATAAGGCACAATGCGAAAGAAAGTGTTAAAATACAGCACAAAGCGAAGAAAGTGTTAAAATACAGGACAGATATGAGCAGATGCTACCGATTGCTGCAATCTGTAGGAGTTTATTGAGTGAACGATTTTGTGGATAGGCGGAACAGGTTGCTTTGAACAGACGCGAGCGGTCATGGCGCAACACTATCAAAACAACCTATGTATGTTTGGCCATTTTGCATTAGGGCGACTGTCTCCTGTGTAATAATTATGAGAGAAAAGTTTGAAATGCACTTTGTTGTGAATGTCCAGCGGGTTAAGAGATCTTTCCCAAATGGGCGTGCTCCAAGATGGGCGAAAGCTATCTCTTAAGATTCATCGATTTGCATTAATTATGGGGTCCGAAAAAAGAGACACGGAAAAACAAAAAAATAAAAAGGAATAAAGTAGTGTCGTAGAACTGGAACGAGGGAAGACCACGATTACTACGCTGATGTGCAAAACTTAAGGACGAAAGCAACTTTTGCTCACTGTACCTCTGCCAGACAGCAGAACTCGATGAAATTCATGCAATATCAAGAGAGGACCACAACGGTATTGCACAGAAAGCAACTGACAGAAAATCGAAATAAGACGAAAAGATATGACATTTTTATCCAAAGGCACTGATTTCACATAAGTCTTCACAATTCATACTGGTCGTTCAAGAAAAGCGACGCGGTTCCTAATAGGGTGTATGTTCACCACGGACAGCAGTACATGCTCTGCAACGCGATCCCATACTTTCCACGAGATTGGTAATGAGTTCCTGTGGTACAGCATTCCACTCCTCTCACAGCGCAATTGACAACTGCTGGATGGCACTGGTGCATCTGGACGTGCTGCAATGCGTCTACCTAGTGCATCCCACACGTGCTCGATGGGATTTAGGTCGGGGGAACGAGCAGGCCACTCCATTCGCCGGACATCCTCTTGTGCCAGGAGTTCCTCCACCTGTGCTGTTCGGTGCGGTCGCGCATTGTCGTCCATGAAAGTGAATTCAGGGCCCACTGCAGCCCTGAAAAGACCCATGTGAGGAAGGAGTACCTCGTCGCAGTAACGCTGACTTGTCAGGGTTCCGCGCTACGGTCAGTACGGCTATGCATCATGATGCCTCCCCACACCATAACACCTCGACCACCATAACGGTCCCGCTCGACAATATTTCTGGTAGTGTTGCGTATTCCCATCTCTCGCCTCATAAGGGTGCTTCTAAAACGTCACTTCTAAAACTGAATCTGCTCTCATCCGAAAAAAGCACACGACTCCATTCTTCGTCGGTCCATTCGCTATGCTCCTGGCACCACGCTAAACGGTCTCGCCGATGCGCAAGGGTCAAAGGAACACATCGTAGCGGTCGTCTGGCGAACAGACCGCCACAGTGCAGTCGTCGTGCCACTGTGATTTCTCGCCTTGAGGTCCTGTTAATCATCATTGCGATCACCGAAGCTGGTTGACGTGGGTCTCTTCTTGCCTGCTGCACAATGAAGTGGTCATCTCTTGGTGTAGTTCATATTGGTCGACCACCTCCTCTCTTCGGGCAGCAGTACCAGTGGTTGGGAATGCTCTCCATGCACGTGAAACAACGCTGTGAGCGATACCGAGCTCCTGAGCCACACTGGTCATGGTTTGACCTTCTTCCAGTTTCCCAATGATCCTTCCTAGTGTGAAATCATCCAGATGACGTCTGTGGGACATGATGTATGGAAAGACACCAGAACAGTATTTTGTAGCTACTCGCTGATTTCGAAATTTTGTTTTCTTCCACCTATCAACTGCCTCGATTTGCACAATTCGCGGCAGCCACAATTCGCGCCTTATTTGAACTATCCCTCCACGAAGGGAAGTTCAGCTCTCTGTGTATACCCGTTATAGGTCTAGCAATATACTCCCGCACTTTCATTCATTTCCACCTCGTCGTTGATGCTTTATGTTACATTATCCATTTCGTCCCTAAGTTTTGCACACCAGTGAACAATTACTATTACAGATAATTTTTCTCTTGAAAAGGAATGTGGGTAATTTTACTTGTTTTAAAAGTAAACGACAGAGATATTTGAATAGCTTCGCAATTCCTTGTCATAAAACCACTTACTTCGAATTTACCCATGGCTGTACGAAGTCCGGAATATGAAGAGCAGCTCGGACTTCAGGCTGATTCATATAGACGGCAGCCATATCATCACACCAACATGGAAAACCGTCCAGAGAATCGGACGAGATTGCGTTGGTGTACTGGAAATTTGAGTTCGATCCCGAAAAACCAAGTCAGAAAAAAATACCAAATAAAAAAAATCCACAAATCAGCCTCCCGTTTACTACACCTTCATTTGATTATTCTTTGAGCCACCAATTCCTGGCTGTAACAGATTTTTTCATGAACCCCTTCTCTCGCACTAGCTCCGCCTTTTGCAGAAAGCTCCGCCTTCTTCATATGGACTTTGCAAGATCACATTCTGAAAGTTCTCGGCAATGCCCTAGCATAACCAGAACAGTTACAAACCTTATATTGGACCCAGATAAAAAACTGGTAAACCGGTATGTGTTTATCTAGCCCAAATATTCATCAATCTAAATCACTGGAAGGGAATTGCACGGATGATGTGACATTAGGTTCAGTTCCCAACTTTCTGCAGAACTTATATAAGCATAGAAAACCAATAACTGCTCATAAATCTCGTTCCGTAAATCCGAATTTCCTTAACATCGGTACCTGACTTGTAGATGATGGTGGTGTAGTGTTTGTAGTATTGTCCACTGGTGTTTGATAACAATCCTGATAGATATTGTATGGATCGTTCAGGGAATTCCATACTTGGTCCATGACAATTCCAAGAATCTGAAAGAACCCTTCTCATTTTTTCAATTAAATTTATTGCAAATGCTTTTTTTGGTCATTTATTTTATTTTATGTTTTATTTCGTCATTTATTTACTCCTTTTATACCATATTTTCGCCTTTGTGTAGCATTTCACCCACAATCGTCGGAAAGCTTTACGCTTTGCTTGCTCGACTAGGGGAAAGGTGGGGCAGCAAAGTTGTTGCCCTTCAGGTCACGCCATGCACCTGAGCGTCATTCAGAATGGCTGCAGCATTGGCATTTCTGTTCAATCTACATTCGTACGAGCGCATATCGAGGCTCCCACTATCCTCTGGAAATTCGAACCAATCGAAGGGATGGAAATGCCGAACGGGGATGAGCTGGATTGACCGAGAGTGAATGACACACTCGTGCTTCAAATGAAGTGCCCCACATCCACGAAATGAGAACGATCTTTCTAAGATGAGTAAGAACTGGAGCATGAAGCTCAACTCTCATAAGTTGGAAATTTTTCAGAAAAATGTAAATTACCTGCTGAGCACACCATGGATCAGCTCCATCTCTGGGATAATAATTGCCCAGATAGTCGAAATAGATGTAAGGTGTATAGAAATCGCATTGGGTCGTATCAACTACACCTGGACAACATCGACTTGTCAGTGCATCATATTCCCTGAAATGTATCATATTTTCTTGGTCGCGGATCAATTAAAACGACCTGAACAGGTCTGAATCCCTGAGCACTCATCTTATTGCCATGTAAAATTCGAAAAAATGCTAAAATTCCATTTGGTAGCGCTAAAACCTCTGCTAACACAACTATGAGTCTCTTATAGGAGGTTAAAGAATTACACAGGCTCTTTTAAGAAAATACTTAGGTTTTCTCATAAAATATAAAATTTATGTTTCTCATAAAAGAAAACCCCCCGAAGTAATTCATAACATGCAGCAAAACTTACGTTTGACCTACGATTCCGTAGGTATACAGCTGCAATATTACAGAATTCACCTGGTGCTTCGTAGTGAGTTCACCGTTGCCGATAGCGATTCCCTAGAAAACAGCTTGAATCAGAAAAACGCCTTCTCCATCACGTAAAATGAGGAAAATTCTGTTAATAATAAAAAGACCTTTGTTAGTTTAAACTTTTTACTATTGTAAAACTTCATGCAGAATTAATGCTTTGTCGAATCAGTCGTACTCTTTTGGTACACTATGGAATCGGCACAGTCTTAGTGCCTGTAAAGGAGCAAGTTAAGAAAAACGCTGCTTTACAAGTACGAAAACAAGAGGACGCCTCAGAATGGGCGTCTTACCAAATGGGAATCTTACCGAAACCAAATCGAAAATCTGGCCTGCAAACCGCTAAACCATCCCCTATGCTCAATTAATCTGTCGCCAAAAGAGCTCATCCTTCAACCGCTGAAGCTACATATTCCAGAGGAAGATGCTCAACGGCGATAATGAACGTGGTACCGTATGTACCGAGAGATGACAGAAAGTTGTCGCAACGCCTGATTATGATTTGTCTTTTGATTTTTATTTTGTGTATATTGATTTTGCACCAGATAGTCTCAGTTGCTCCAGCTCGATTAGTTTTAATCATATGAGAGAACCAGTTCGTCACACAGCAGAAATAGTTAGCAAACAACAGAGGCAGAAGCTTTTAGGGTAGGAGGCACTCAAAAACTTATTGAGAAATTACCTTGAAGTTTATGTTCAGATCCTGTGTATAGATGCCGTTCAAGATTCGTCGGGAAAGAGTCGGAATGTAGACACCACCATATGATTCACCAGTAACGAAGAAATCCCTTGCTGCATATTCGGGGAACATTGAAAAGAAGTCTTTCAGTGCATTGTAATTCTCGTCAGCCGTCTGAAACAGCAACTCAATCTCATGCTCCAGTGCAGCAGGGTCCCAATACGAAAACGAATGCGGTGAGCTACTTTGTGGGTGGTAACAGTCGTAAAAATCACCTGATCATCAGTATAAGCGTTGTCGTTCGGTTCCGTGGAATAGGAGTAACCAACGTTATGTGGTGCTTCCAGATACAGGACATGAGCGAACTAAAACGATCATTTTCGAGTGTTTCAATTGATAAGCAAACCAATTTCTTGACAACGTTGACGTCCCAAAATCGGATTTGGGAGTGTTTTTCACCCCTCAAACAATCACTTGGCTCTCCGAGTAGGATCATAAGAGACAGGGTAAAGGCTTTCCACATTTTTTTTGAATAGCGCTTGAAGGATAAACTACATATCCCCTTCCCACAAGCTTTTGCGATTGGCTGCTACAAACGATCCACCAATCACCGATCAAACTACAGGACCTTTGGATATACTCTAATTTTAGCACGCTGTAGTTTGACCATTGACACATCTAACCAAAAATAGAAAACTTCATAAAAAACCAAATCATGTGATGCAGACCAGATCAGGCTTACCCTATTCCATGAATAGACGTTTTCAAAGAGTGTTTTTCCATCACGATTTGGTCGGAATGGTCCATTTTCTGTCAGCATTCCCCAGACAGAGCTGCTTCCAGGACCACCATTAAGCCAAAGCAAGACTGGAACATCTGGACCATCCGTAGGACAAGTGACAAACCTAAATCTCGAGAGCTTTTTCTGTTCGAGAGTTTTCGAGAAGAAGTTGATTACCAGTAATGTAGACGGTGTTTGTCCGAAACACGTAGATATCCAGAGTACTGTTGGAAATTTGGTTCAAACGTTAGCCCTGGTAGCTCAATGATCTGAAAAGTTCCTCAATAATCATACGCATTCCATAGCCTGTGGAATATTTTTAAAGTTTTAGATCACGGGGTGGGCAGTGAATAGATAAGCAAATGACCTCGGAAATCGGAAACTCGCCATTATGCAAATTGTTCGTATTAAGTGAGAATTCATTCACAGTCACGCGTGCGGAACGATTTATCGTTGACTTCAATGTTTAGCTTTCACTGTTTCTAGTTCTTTGATTTTTTGCAAATCATAAATAATGGAGGCAAATGCCAGTATGGCCTAAAGTGTTCCGATTTCCAAACATCACAAGTCATCACGATACCTCATCGATTCACGAATGAAGCGGAAAGTTCAATGATTTTTGCATGAAATAGGGATTTATAAAGGACCACTCACTCTGTCAGCAGCCCTTCTCGAAACAGGCGGATTCAGGTAGCTGTAGTTGGCTAGAAGCGGTGCGGCTGCAAGGTTCACAAACTGCAGACAGTTATCGTAGCTGAAGCCATTCACGAAGTTACGAACCACTTGCAAGGCTTGAGCCGGACGAGATTTCGGCACGAAATGACCCGCACCCTCAAATGTTATGGTCAGAAAGCAACTATTTGGAGCAGAATGCTATAGACATATTTATAAATTACATCAATTACAAATGGTTCCATGAATTAAATAACATCACCGAGCTTCATATGTGTAAATGACGACTTTGAAAGTGCTTTCACATAAGTAACTCGAAACTCAAAACTAAATTCGAAATGGCTGTTGCTCAAAATTTGCTGTGAGTAATCTCAAAAATTTTCAAAACTCTTAAAATAAGCCATAGTTTGGTTTGTACCTCAAGGATAAAGAATAAATAGCGTAAATAGTTAAAAAATACAATTCTTTCTTTGAGACCGCACGTCTCCATAATTTTCGAATTTTACGGTTTTTTTTGTGAATGATCTACATGAATAACAACTCGGGTGATTTTTTAAATGCTCGAGCTTTTGGAAAAAGTTTTTGCTCCCAAAAACTCTGACATCAAAAGGAAAGCCCCTTCCAATGTGGTTCCCCTTCTCGTAGCATAACTGACAAACTTAAACACAAAAAAAAACAAAAAAATAAGGGGCAAGGTATGAAGTGAATAATCGCTGTACCTATTTGCTATAAAGTCGTTTAGCAACAAGGTCGTATCTGATAATGCGTTGAATTAAATTGGTTTCCAAATGACTATATGACTGGGAACTGCCCCAACTCTATATATCGAGATATGACAGAAATCCGGCCAAAACTAAATTCAACTAATCGAATTGATTTGGCTCGATTTTACAACATACTCTGATCGAGATAACGTCAATGTTCCCTGAATAAGTGGTCCGCAATCCACCTTCCATATCCATGTAGACACTTCGATTATAGTTTGCTCTCCATGTGTTTTCCCTTGTTACCTTAAAATTAATGATATAAATTTCTTTGCAATCACCATCTACTGAAGAGCGTCACTGGGTGATAGGGCATTATACGTGCGTAAAATCAATTCGCGTCAAAATTTGCGTGCATACTGGGCCGAATGCATATGGGGTGATCTGCCCTGGCTGATCGCCTGTTATAGCGGAACGACGTTCTTCGAATTTTGAAAAAAAACAAGTAATTTTAGTTGAGAACAGACTTACGGCCAGTCCTTGAATACTGCTGAACTTTCGTAGAAAATTCTGTGCGCTCAGGAAGTTATTCACTGTATCCAAGTCTCCATTGTAGAAAACAACCTACAAAAATCACTTTTTTATAGGAAACGGCAAAAGTGGGAAATAAAAAACCAGTGTCGAAGTCGTCTGCAACTACAAATTGGCTGGTTCTCTCTGAACTCACAGTATGACCTAGTCTTCTGAAGACGGGGGAATACGCCTAACATCAGAATTTGTTTCTATACAAGCAGGCTCACCATGAGCTTCTTCGATCGGACCTTCTGTTATGCTCCCTAATCGAATAATGCTGGTAACTGGTCGGGTTGGCTAGCATTTCAGGTAGGTCTGTCACGGTTTGTTCTAACCGCCACGAAGCCATCACTACTCCAATCTTTCCCATCACACCCTTGCTCTTACAAGGCTTTCACCTTTTTTTTTGAATTTCCGCTCTGCTTTTTTCTTTCTTCCACTGTTTTTGGGAGAGACAAAGAGGGAATGATTAAAAGCACGATTACAGGTAGCTTAGAGTATTCGATCAGTGGATCGATCAAAAAAAAGTTATAAAAATTTTGGGCAAAGAAACTGCCACATCTCAAGTCACTTCCCCGACATGTAGCCATCACAGCAGTCATGACCAATGACTAGGCTCCCCACCATGGAGCTGAGTGACCTGAATAAGGCCCCCTATAATGAGAACAAATGGACATACCGACATATTACGACTTTTGTACAGATTGTGATTGATGATGTTCGATAGATCCACGGTCAGATCTGTTGTCGTTGTTCCGTAGGGAATATTCCTAAACCATGTAGATGGACAAAGCAATCGAGGGTGGAGTTTTACTTATCACAAAAGCCGAGAGTAAGTTTTGTTTGCAGTGATTTATTCATTCAGAACGCGAATCAAATGTAAAGTACATATAGAACCAACTTTTTTTATTTTTTGGTTTTTTGGCTTTTTTACCAGAAAGATACAAAACGGAACTCACGCGCAGGTCACATACAACTGCATGTTGGTGTGAAGAGCAGCTTGGGTGGCATAATGACTCAGATACGACTGAGTACTGCTATCTGCCATACATGGATAGCCATTCCATGGATCCGTTGAGCCATAATTGTTTGTGACAGCCATCTGGAAAATCTCTTTTAGAAGAAAAATTTGTATAGCGAACGATTACGTCGCCTTTCCACCCACAACTCAGGTATGGGGCCCGAAAGATGTGCCAAATGATCTGTTGGAGGTAAGGCCCCGAAGGCATGAATCAACCAATATATCTAGTTAATTTGTTTCGGATTTTCAGATTTTTCACCAGTATCTTTCTCATTAGTATTCTACACATTTGACCACCCCTACATCCGTCTACTGGTGACTGTGACTATGAACCGCCCATGCTAACCCAGTCCGAGGTGTATCAAGAGGTGGTTATTTAGCTTCTCCCAGCTCGAATACTGGTTGAAAATACCAGCACAACACAAGCTTTATGAGAATCTAAGGCTTACATCGAATCCCATTGCATTCGTCATCCTTCTGAGATTATTCGTGTTGCGATAGCAGTCTTGGTACATGTTGTATGAGTAGACCCTAAAAAAGTTTTCTTTAGGAAAAAAATTGCTCATGCTTAATTGGCAACGGACGTTTGATCGATCCATCCCATAAATGCAGTTCTGGATTTGTTTTGACAAATAGGATCGGGACTGTTGTAGAAATCGCAGGCCATGGTCGACTGATTCTGACAGCAGGAAGAACGCAAATCGTCCCATTGGCTGAAAAATCGATAATTCGGTGAGAATAAAAACGAAACTCATAGGTACCAAATAGGCGCCTTTACTTGGTATGCACCTCCCTTTATACCTCACTTTAGGAGTCAGGAGTAAAACGCAAGATCAGTAGCGTGCGGTCGCGCTGCGGTCTTTTCTCGAAGATTGTAACAGAAAATTTTAATCAACAATGCTTTCAAATTGAGGAACATCTTATTGAATAAGAAAGTCTGAACATCATCGAATCCTGACGCGCCGCTACGCGACCGCACGCTTCAATGTTGCGCATATTAGCTTTATTACGACCAGCTCTGAGCAAAAGACCAGGTCTTAGGTGAAATAGTCCTACCCATATTGGAGCTGAGTTCACTCACTCTTTTCCTGCAAAGGCGTGTGTGTAGGCAATAGGAAGTATGGTATTGAACTCCGTCGCAACACTTAGTACTCCATTTTCAATTATGAGACCCTGAAATATTTTCATAAACCAATAGCAGTACAGCTTTCAACCAGCAGAACTCGTCCATTGAAGCTCTACTATGCTTACCTGTAGATTTACATTTGATTTACCGATACTCATTTTCTGCAAGAGCGAGTAAGCAATACGAGTAACGTAGACCGATCCATAACCTTCCCCGGCTATGTATAATCGATTTGCTAGCTTTTCTGGGAAAACCGTAAAGAAATCGTCTAAGGCACCTTCCAGCGTCGACTTCACCTGAAAAAGGATGTCACATTCAAAATAACCGTGATGAACTTCCAAAGTGTTCTGCTTACGAGGTCGTCGTCGTTCTTTCTGCCCCAACTAGGTTGTGGTGAAAATCCCACGTTCGGAGGATCAATGATGAGCAGGTTAGCCACCTAAAAGTAATTCGAGAAAAATTAGAAACACAGGGGTCCTGGTTCAACCTCGGCTTATGACCAATCATCTCAACTCAATGAGCATCGTTTTGACCTTAACCCAAAGATCAACCGGTAACTCGTACCTTATTCCATGAGAAGACGTTTTCAGCCAGGGTGGTTGTGTCCGCATTCACACGAAATGGACCGATTTCCTCCATCATACCGGCTACCGAACTGCATGATGGTCCACCGTTGATGAACAGTATCAATGGATCTGTACTCGGATCGTTCTGCGACTCAATGTGCCTAAAAAGTAATGAAGAAGTATAGGAGTTATAGAAGCTGTTCCACTGAGAAGACCTGCCCGGAAAGGTGCTTGAGACAGAATTAACTACTCTGACAGCAAAGAGAAATAGGATGTACCCAAATATTAAAGCACTTTCTTCATAAGAAAAAAAAATACGAAGCCAATTCATCAGATTCTGAGGAACTTTCGTAGAGATCAAGTAGAAGCCAGTGAAGCTGTCACAATAACCATAGCGATAGGATCTAATTGATCTGAATTTAGTTGGAAGCAGAATTTCTATCACACCGATGAGGAACATGGCTAGTGGCCGCTCTCAGATTCCGATGAATCGGACAAATCCAGCTCAGAATGAAGTGAATTTAAATCTAGATTGTAGTTGAACAAGTAAAGTGCTATAAGAAAATTTTTTGAGGAAAAAGGAAGTTGCCTGAAGCTAACCTACCCGGATAGTTACAAGAGCAAGAATGAAGCAAGTGTGCGTCCGTTGGCACCCCAACAGTACCCTTCGATCAATCGGAGCTAGTGACTAACCTTGCCGATATTGGCAGATGTCAGATGTGGATATGACAGGATGGGAGAGGTTGATTATGTTTATGTATCTCGTTTGATAAGCAAATCAACATCAGCATCGATGTCTTTGTTTTAAGCTCATCAGAGGAGTCAGAAGTGATGCACCATCGTAGGTCATCGTAGGCCACCCTGGCACAGTCGACATCGATAAAATACTTATATGGTGACAAGAAATCTGTCCAAATTTTTTATCTATTTTTCAATTTCGTAGAGTATCTACCGTTGAAGAATCAAAGCAAATAATAATGTAGGCCTGACAGTCCATGATTTGCTATGTCTCGGGACCAACGAAAGTTGGTAGAGAAGCCTTTTTGGGAGGAGGGAATTGAACAACGCTGAACATTACTTAGGCCGAGTGTAATACTCCGCTCATTTTTGCTCATTTCTGACGTCCTAGGAAGCCGATATGAAGACAGTTCCACAATGAATTAATGGTTTCGAAAACTCTATCATGGTGATCATTGCAGAAGTGACTTTCGAAAAAAGTGGCTCATGTACTTGTAATTTTCAAGAAAGACAATTGAGATGGCGTTCCTAAGGAAGCAGAAACTCGGGCAGAATACTCTGATATTCTAGCTTCTTTTCCGAAAGAACTAGGTAAGGGTCCGTTTGTCGCTGGCTATAAAACCGCCGGCCGCTTGTGATAGGTTAATTGGAACTTTCAGCTGTACCAGAATCGAACAGAGCAGGGTAGAGAGGATGGTTGAAAGACGGAAAACAGTTTAAAAAATCACTAACCAATAGAAAACTGAAGCGTCATCGACGTTGGCATTAGCGGTGACATTCAGATAGCCGGCGTACTGCTGGAAATTCGTGACAAATGTCACACCAGGAAGATTGGTGACGAGGTCGTGAGTAGCACGAGCGGTTCTGTCCCCAACGCTTTCACCAGGGAAAAGGGCTAGCGTTAGCGTAAACGCTAACGTTGCTAACCGCATTGTTCAGAGTGGCGCCAGGCCCTATCTGCTACAGTTTGGCTCGTAAAATGTCCGAATCGTAAAATTATTGCTTTCATTCGATGAGCCAACAAGCCTTCGAAACAAATTCGGAAGCTACTGATCTCTGAATGTTTGGAGGCCGAACCGTCTTCGGAGGAGATTTTCAGAAGTTACACGAAACTCCGTGGAAAATGACGAGTCTCAGACAAAACTTCAGCCTCGGACATGATTCAAACTCGGACGTGTGCTTGAACACCTAGCACAAAAGAGTTTCATAACAATACTGCTTCTTTGTTCTACAACTCCTATGCGGAAAAAATAATGGGAAATTCGGTATATCTATGTTGTCAAGAAAAACATCATAGCCCTTCGGGGCGGAGCTTCGACATATGAGTGGAGTTATGTATGTAGGGCCCAGCATAGCAATAATCATAACTGTTTCTTTCTGTTGAACAACGTTTCATGAAGCTTTCTTCAGCGAGCTAGAATCAGTTTCATCCCATCGAGGATATCTGGAGGAATGCTTAGCTCCCAAGTCGTCTGACTAGATAAAAGCCATTTCGAATGCTAGCCCAGGTTGTGGAGGCTAGTTACCCTCAAAGCCAGTGAGTTGATTCCCTTGGACAAGACTTACTTTCATAATTTTTCGTACACTCTGATTGATTGAGGGGACATGACCGGCTTAAATACAGTAGTACTACTGAAACATGGCGCTGACGCTCTCAGAATCACGCACGAAGGAAGAACGAGCCTGCCCACTCTTCAGGTCATTATAAAAAGGCCTTTATACAAATTATTAAGTAGCTAATTTTGCCTTGCTGATTATTTTTTCCTCCAGAAGCTTACTACTCAGAATGACGGCATGCTTTTTGCCTATAAATGCCCTGCCATAAAATTAGCGAAATCGATGCGATAAGAACTGTTTTATCATCATTCTACTTGTATCTTGCTGGCTACGGAAGACGTGGTCCTAGAAGTCAGAGTGCTGATAAGATTTGCCGTCACTATGCACTTGCCGGCAACTTCTTAAAAGTAATCGAAGTCTGGTAGTGAGTATTTGATGTGACAAATTATTCCAGCAGAATAATTTCGGAGAATACGGTATAGATAGGATGAAATGGGGACAATTTTCCGCTAGGTTGAATTCTATGTAGTGATGAGGTGCCGTAAATACACAATACATGCTTTAGTAACCGTCCAAAGTATCAAACGGAGGTGATTACCGCCGAGGGTAGGCCCTTGTCTAGGCGTAACACATCAGTAGACTGCAGCTCCCATATCTCAAATCTGTATGACCAATGCATTATGTCAATAACGGCTATATGACACCATAGGGTCTACCCCCATCACAAAGAGAAGAAATGTCTGAATTCAGGGCTTACTCAGGGTTATTGCACTAGAATTATGTTTAAACCCCTAAGGCGTATCCTATGGCATCAATATTATTCATGAATTGGACATCTTTTGACAGCCGGTTTGCTTTTTTCATACTTGCCTACAAATATAGACACAAAAAATGTCAACTAACCTCTATCAGCTTATGCATGGACTCTGCAGGCTTTCGAGTACATACTTCTACAATACTAGATTTTGTATAATGAATGGTGCACTAAAAAGGTTTCGACCGTGTTCATCATTTGAGTTTTTGTGCTTCAATATTTTTATAACAGACAACAACTGGACAGGACCAAATCACATCGGAAAAAATATATTTATCCAATTAAATACATATTAAAAACACATTTTTAAGGTGCAATCATATCCCGTGTGATTTTTGATTACTTAAGTAATTATACGTAATCATGCAGAACGCATTCAGAGCACCTCTTTTCGATAAAGACAATGACATGGAATAGTATGCAATATATAGATATCGATTGCTGCCAAGGACACTACTTCAGCTCTTCTTGCACAAAATATGAATTGAAAATAAAAATAGGAAATTAATCGAAGTAGATATATTAGGCAGGCAGACAAAAACAAAGCAGTACGGTAGCGCAAATGTGGGCGTGGCGTCTGTGCTTGTGATCTGAACGGTCAACTCCGAGGCTGGGAGTGATCCCGGAGAACTCTGCCCACTCTTTCGGGACGGCTTCTAGGCCTCCGGACAAGCACATTCAAGTAAGTAACAGTGACACGGCTAATACCTCGTTTTAATGAGCTTTCTGCATATTATTATTATGTTAAGAATGATCCCTCGATCAGCTAAGTCCTATCCTCCAGGAGAGTTCTGTGCCCACTGATAATGTGGGTGGGAAGAAATGGTACTGATGTGGGTCAAAACCGTACCACCACCACATCTTGCGAACGACGTTCGTGTTCGCTAGCACCCAATGGGAACTTCTTTCGTTTCACGGGTGCGTGCTTCTCAACTGGATCGCCATGAACGTCCATAGGAGAGGCACTGAAACAAAATCAATTCCTATTTTTTCCACAGACCTGAGGTGTACTATAGGATTACCGTGGATCCGATGAACCGCTTATGTGATCATCAGGCGTCGATGCCATATCGCTCGAGATCCTTGGTGATGAAAGAGGACTGGTCTCTCCTTCCATTGGCAGGTGTCGTAACCATTCGTTTGTCTTTGCTAGAAACTATGTAATAGTTATCAATCCAAAATGCCAGTATATTTCTATTTCGACCGGGATTGCGCCATACATTCAACCTTCCTACAGAATTGTGCAGGAAGTTGAAAGAGTATTGGGCAAATGGATTGATCTGTGGAGCCAACCAAACAGGAACTGGCGATTCATCAAGTTCGCTACAGAAGATTCACTTTGGAGGGGTGGATGGCTCAGTTCTTTGAGGTGAGGTTGGTCAGAGGATGATAATATAAGAGCCGGAAGATGGCAGAGGTAGCTCTGACCAGTTAGCCACAATTCCATGCACGCTTTCCTCAGAAACTGAAGCCTTCGAGTCACTACATTCGATTGGAGGGCCTAAAACAAGGCGGGAAACATAATGAGGACGTTTTGGATTAATACGTGGCCTAGTTGTTGGTAAAATAATAGAGTTCGCAAGTGATTTCCGTTCATTTTCCCTTTTCAGCCTTGGATTTGTGATCTTCTGTGATATCACAGAGCTAATATACTGGAATACTTACTGGTAGGAGTGAGTTGCTTCTCTTTGTCATCCGTGCTTGCAGTGTTAGGGCTGCTCCCACTTTGAGAGTTTGCCTTCATCATGTTCATAATCCGCTGACGGCTACTTATGTATTCCCTGGAGAACTATTATATTGCTCTGAATTCAACGAGTAAGCTACCATATTGAAAGCCTTGAGACTTCCTGAAGGAATAAAATCACCGAATTTACGAACCTGCTGTTGTCGGCGCTAGATTTATCAGGAAGGCAGCATACACCGCTTCGTAACCAACGAACCACCGTCAAGCGCACTTTGGAGTTCATTAGAACATGCAGAACGAAGATGAATACTCCCTGAAATCCCCTATGAAGATGTCGTTGAAAAAGTGGAACTGGTATGGAAGTAAGTGGCGCCATCGAGCAGTTTACAACAACGGAGCCTTCGTTTCCCAAAAAGTCGGGAATTCTGTTTACCAAATCATTTTCTGATCAATTTCTTAACTGCTATCTACCTACTGTTAAACAAATGTTATTATTTAATTATCCCGGTAGGGTCTCTCTACTATAAATACAGAAAAACATACCTGAGAACAGTTCAATATGGTAAAGATCCAGGAAAAGACCACCCCACCGGTACCACGGACGGCTGTGAGGAATCCGAAAACCCATGTGACTCCAAGTAAACACAGCAATGTTGCGGAACCCTGAAAAACTTTTGGATCACCAGCAAATACAAAATGTGTCTGCCGAAATGTGTTCGTAATGATTCTGAGCTTTTTAGGGCTGCGCCACGAATTCGCCTATGGTTCTAAAAAGATCAAAACTCTTTTTTCCATGTGTATAGCTAGTGGTATGGCAAAAGATGATGGATCATATGCTTAGGTCCTCCCACTCCTCCACTAGGGACCTCCCACTAATCGTGAAGTCCCTAGTGGAGGAATCACAGAAATGATCAACTTTTACTAAGAGTTTGGAGCTTACCTTGATCCATCCCAAAAACCTTTCACGATCGTTGCGATCCCGACTCTTTACCGATAACACCACCTTCAATGCAATGCCGAGGAAAATGACATTTGCCTGAAATTTGTTGCAATCAATCGATATGGGGATTAATTCGATTGATCAGAAAGTACGAAAACCACCGACCAGAATGACGCCAATGATAGGCCCGATGAAAGCCCATAGGGTCGATGATGAAGTATCAATCCAGCAGCTGAAAGATGGAGCTCTGTGTTGGAGATACATCCAAAGGATGACGAAAGCACTTACTATTCATCGGTTCCGTAGTTATGCCAAGTGACACCAGCTGATATAGCAACGACCGCAGCTGGAAATCCATACGAGAACTTGTAGTAGAGGAACAGTCGGGTCTTGTCTGACTCGAACACCTGTTACAGAGGAGTTATATGGAGAAAGAGTATCAGAGCAGTTTGTTTCAAGAGACTTTCAGCTTATATTTCAGTTTGATAGATTTATTTCGTGAAGTTGAGCGCCAGCACCGAAGTAAGGGTAGAGATTGACCCTATCACGGGGTAAGGTGGGGTAACTTCACTGATCTGTGGCTAAAGCATGGGCAGTCTGCACCCAAAGTAGGCAATATGCCTATGCCTGTATTCTGGATGTCTTTCAGTTGACTAGATTTCTGAGGAGGGAAGGAGGAGACGTGTATTTGGAACGGTCACTAACTGACAAGATCCCTTGATTGAGTAGTTAAACGCATTAGTTCGATACCCAGGATCCACACCGAAGCTGTCCATCCGTTTCCTAGTGTAGCCAAAATTTTTAATTATACAAACGGGGTCTACGTACCTGAATCAGCATCAGATATAACTGGTACCCTTCGAGAAGCATCCAGCAGAATGCGGCCAAAAAGAAATAGTGCAGCAAAACAGCCACGACTGCACAGCCAACCTGATTTTCGGTACGATCAATTCCTGAAAAACTAAGTTGTACATTCATATGGAACCCATGAAGAACCTATGCAGTAACGGAAGAAAATAAAGTAGTGGTAAAATGCAGTGCAATCACTAATGACTAGCAACTCCCTTATGGTTAGATGTCACTACCTCTTACGGTTGTACCCTGATTCTAGCACAGAGAAGCTGGTATACCGGCAACTTATGCGGGGTCAAACTTTCTAAAAAAACCAAGTTGTCAGGGTGAACTTGACCAATTACAGCTACCATATGATGGTGTACAGGACCAAGAAGGGCTATGAAAAGCCTCTTCAGCTATTCTGCTAGTTACTATACGCCCATTCAGAATTCTGAATGGAAGTCGGGTGCGTGGCGCATCCCTCAGACGGGATTGATTAACGTCAAAAACTTTATCCATTACTATACGCCCTCCTGTATTTAGAACACGACCGTTCTCCTTCTATTTATTTTATCTAGCTGAATTCAGGAGTAGTGAACTATGCGAAGAGGGCCTAGACCATATTTTCATTGCAGTGTTGCCCACAATGTGATCTTCAATAGAAGTTCAGTGCGTAGCGCATACCAGCGATAATGCGTTCCTTAATCTACTAATCTATTGGCTACATTTTCAGTAATTAGAACTATCAACTTTCAAATAGTGACATACCTATCATGAAAACCAACTCAGCGATCAATAAGCTCAGGCAAAGGTTCCTATGTATTGTGTTCCGAACATTATATAGCGATCTGAAATTTGACAGTTTACTGTAATCGCAGAGATGGAAGACGGATGGGAGTCAGACCTGAACCAGCGCTTGAGGGAAAAGCGATGGATCGTCCAACTCCCGATCAAAGAAGTCACCTGAAGAATGTGAAGACGAATAGAGAAAGCGCTAGGCACACAACGGAAAGGGCACAGCCGATAATCGACACCACATCGAGTGCAGCAGACATCGTGCCAGCATATCTTGACACTTGCCCAGACACGTCCATAAGTATTGCAAAACTGAAAATAGCTCCATTCTGTCCCTCGATTCAAATTCACATCGTTAGCTGGATGGAGTCGTAGCTCAAGAGCTCTAACGATTGGCTGTACGGTTTGATATAACACGTAGGCGAGCGGTCGCGATGCGCTGACACGTCGAACATTTTTTTATTGGAGAAAGCTCGCTCACTCAATCATAAGTTCTGACTTCTGACACGGCCAGAAGCAACTTTGTCTTGAGATTCATATCTCTCCGTGCTTCTTCTACATCTCCGGGCCTTTTGTCAAAATAGAATATTTAGTACCCCAGTTTCTTCTCTTATTTCTTGAGCAGATCAAGTTCATCTGGGGAGGTCATTGCAAAAAAAAGTTACATGCCAAATAATTTTTCTGGAAATTTCATGGAACCTTCAATAAATTCCTTATGGTTCAATATGCCACATACGCGAGCGTCTGCGGTGCGCCTAATGCCGATCTTTTACGCAAACCCCGTCGGGAAAACTCACCTTGTCAGATGATTACAAGCACATTGTGTTGCATCATCATTCGTTGAGATCAGACGACAACCATCCGTGCTCCATGTCCTAAAAATTCAAAGTTCTTTCATGCATCCTCTAAAAAGTACTTGAAATTTGGGAGAACTCTGGGTTGGTATCTCTCCTATCCACTCCGGGTGGATTAGGTGAGGGAGAAGGATGAGCAAGGTAAGATAGGAATGGCAGGAGGAGAAGATGGAGCAGAAGGGGCGTAAGGGGAGAGGAAATCGCTACTTTTTGAGCCAACACCAAATCACCTTCGGCTCTCTTTCCCCGTGGTTAATACCAACTGCGGACTCTACAGATGTACAAGGATAATCCGGTCGGACTTTAAACTCCGATAGGGCGACCCAACTGAGATTCGAACATGTAGGTCCTTAATTAAACAAGCTTGAAGAACTCACTTGTTATTCAAGTTCCAATAAACACATCGTGGATTGCTGACACCATTCTTTATCAAATGATAAAAAGTAAACGTGGCAGGTTCATCTTCTGGAAGCCTGAATAGTGAGATCATTAGTCTCTTTTTTTCTTCTCATGAAAAGGCATCTGAGAAGCTCTTACCAGGAAGGGTAGTCTACTTATCTTGGAACTTTGAATTGAGACCCAGATAAATCGATAGAGTTCTGGATGCTGTTTACGAAAATGGAAATTGAAATTGCAAAATGATTCTCCTTAAAAAGTTATGGGGGCCCGAATTTTGCTCGACAGTAGTATCAATTGTCTAAGGAAATGTCAGAAAACGTTTAGAGAGCCTCTGATAAAATGAAAAAACACTTTGCAAAAGTGCGGATAATGGTGGGGATGGACCCCTCACTTCATGCCCACGAAGCGAAACCACTACCACTAGGTCACATGGGCGTTTGATATGGAAGCGACGAGTTCGCATTTCCAATTGATACTACTGTCGAGCAAAATTCGGGTCCCCATAACTTTTTAATGAGAACCATTTTGCAGTTTTGATTTCCTTTTTCGTAAACAGCATTCAGAACTCTATCGATTTATCTGGGTCTGAATTCAAAGAGCCAAGATAAGTAGACTACCCCTCCCTGGTTAGTGATAAATTGCTGCCACTACTAGGAAATTACTTTGGAATATGCCTCATTTCCGTTCCCCACTCAGATTAGAAATTTCGTTTGATGGCATTCGACTCTACACAAAGGGCATTGGAGACCACCTGATATAGAGCTCAGCATTTTTGCTTCTTGCTGCTCCTGATATCCACTGGTCAAGGTAACTTTTGAGAAAACTATCAAGGATACCGGATACCTGTGAAGCAGAAATGGAAACTGAACCACTTCATCCACGAGATTAGATGGTAGGGGTTCGCAAATGTTATAGTGGTACTCAATCCCGCGTTGCTACATATACCGCTTATCTTGGCCTGCTTTATTCTATGCTCGATACCGGGTTTCAGTTCGATAGGCTTTCCACTCAACTAGTGCCTTTCTTTGGTTCTGCCTACTCCAACATCAACCCAATAACTGAATGTAGGTATGCAAATGGTGCCCGTTCCGAGGTCTGTGAGCTTCCACAGTGACCATGGAATCTACTGAAAGTGACTAACGTCAAGCTCCTTGTGGCGTCGTCTACAGATGCTCCAATCACATGGCTGTTCACAATGACGTCTGGTGTCTGGCCAAGCAGTTGACCGAAGGTAGTGAAGACATAGTAACCAAGGCGTAAACGAGAACGATCGAGTGATGGTTGGGATACCTTCTGAAGTTCGAAAGCAATCAGTGAAGCTTCAGCATAATTTAGCTACAACATTTTTACGCAGCAAAAGTAATGGATTCCAACTCAAATTAGAAGAGTTGATTTTCTCTTAGTTGATTTTCTCTCCCCCCCCCCCCCCCCCACCTTGCCCAAGAGGAACGTCCGTTGTGCGCGTCCGTCGAAACTAGGTCACCGCGCCCACTTCGCGCGCGGCGCACGCTGAGGACTCGAGTTGACATACAGTGTGCCAGTGGAGCAAATATAATAATTTGCATCTGTCCGTGTTATCTTCTCTTCGAGCTGACTACCCTAAATCAAGCGCAATTCGAATACCTCACTGACAACTGCGACGTCCGTCAAGTATCGCGAGCTGATCAACCGCATGCGGCGGCTGCGACGTGACCTAGTTTCGACGAACGCGCGCTTCGAAGCGCACTCCCTTGCCCCTGTTCCCTCGCCCCTCACCTCACCACATCTTCCTGAAAGCAAAGATCTTCCCTATTAATATAGCCGAGGCACCTCAGCGTATGCCTCAGAGTTATGCCTGAAATCATTTTCGGGCGCCACTAACAGAACATAGCGTTTAACGGTATGATATCAGGAGGTAAGCCACAAGTCAATACTTTACCAATTTAAAAAAAAAGTAAAAATTAAAATGAGGGAACACATGTGATAAATGAAGATTAGAATCTTACTACTCACCACACCAGGATGGAAGAACGCTCCGAGTTTTGGCACACCTATTTGTGGATTGGTCGCAGCTATTGAAGATGACCCTGTAGAGTTTCATAAGGTGAAAGTAGTTCATTCATGGTAATTGTTGATAAAATAATAAGATTTGTTGTTGGTATTTTTTCAAATTGATTGACTGAATTACACATCATCACAGACTTTTACAATCATTATGGTAAACGGACTAGTTGACTTACTGAGAACATCCAGTGGTGGTAAAGTGATGATCGGTGACTGACTGAATCCACTGAATTGTATCGTTGTGGGAGGAGCTGCAGCTGGAGCGGCTGCGCCAGGACTAAAAGTTTACAGGGAAGTCTAATCCGGGACTACACAAAAAAAGTTTCCTTTAATATTACCTATCCAATGAATTGACCCTACCATACTATTAATAATAATATAATACACATATACCAAAATATGTGGCGAAAAAATTTCGCATAAGGGATCTCGGATCATTTGTAGTCTACTCAAAATCCACGCCTTAGTTCGCTATTTTTGTGCCAAAGGAGAGCCAGACAGGAGCAGGCGCGCGCTGATGCGTTGCGGCCCAACCCTTTTGGCCTTTTGCAAAATGGGATTTTTAAACAACATGCTATGTCCTATTGGCACAAGCTTTAAAACGCAACCGCGCTAGGCAATACAGTAAAGAATGCCCACAAGATAAACGAAAATGGCGCTACTCGGTGTGTTCGACTATAACAAAAGCAACTGAGATGGATAGAACAATTAGAAGGCTGTAATTGTAACCGGAGGTTTACGGGTTGCTACGCAGTCCACAAGCAATTCAGCGCAGCTGAGCGGGTTGGTTCCTGGGGACGCCGTAGGATTCACGGAGTACAAACGCAGGAACGAGAACAAAAGAATGAATGTATGATCTAGGTACATTCAGTAAACAACCATATTCATAATAAATAAAACATTACCAAAATTAACGGAATATAGATGATAGTAAATCGATAATCGATGAATGGATATCATATTGGAAGGACTGAATCAAGAATATCACTAGGGTTACCTACATGTTACCAATAAACCGGGTGTTATCGTCCATCGGGATTGGCGAATCATGAGAATCGTCATCTGAATTGAGTGCTTCATTCGTTCGGCTCACATATGCTTCTGGACGATGAACGTCAATCTCCATTGCTGAAAAAGATTGCCCATCTTTCCGAATTCTACCCAACTCACCTTCCCAAGCTCTGATCCTAAAACAACCTCATGCCGGAATTTTCAGGAAAAAAAGTTGGAATTAATATTCTACTTCCTGACTTTTCGAATTTTTCTATGCCTAGATTGACTACTCACCCCAGTAATCATACTGTAACCTTTTATGTTGATCAACTGTATAATCGGCGAGGAGTAGTGCACTTTGCTCCAAAGCGCCCATAAGTGTGGAGGCGTGGTCTATACGAACAGGTGTAGCCAACTCCTCCCATACGGGCACTGCCTTTGGGGACAGCAGATGATCACCGGACGAACCAAATGACTGAAATATAAATCAGCAAAAAATCAAAAAACTGAAAAATCAGAATTGACCAATGACTACCTCCGTAAAGTTCGTGGCCCTTATTTGACGTTGATTTCGATCATCAAGAGCGCCGAACTGACTTCGTGCCAATGCCAGAACATCGGTGCTTAGCGAGACACTACCAGTGATATCACCACCATAAAGTTGTCTCGATAGGGTTGATCTGAGAGATTGGGATCACAATCCGATAATTAATCCATTGCAATCAATACAAATCGATATTCAGATATAATGTATCTTCTTTAATTTTCCTTTATTTGATGTGACTAAGTATAAAATGAGAAAATAACAAGGATTAAAGATAGTTATTTCTTACTCGAGATCGGCGGCCATACGATAGCTGATTTGCTCTGCCGGATCTCCTCGTTCGATGGCAGACCGCATTTCAGCTACCCATCTATGTGTACAGTTTGTTGTGTCCGGAGTTTCCCACTTTGCAGTTTGACAGTTACAGTATCGCACAACTTCTCCTGAAATCATTACAGAACTCTAATGTAGACAATGTCGATGCCTCAGTGATAGATTGAAAGTCAAACGAAGGGCATATTCAGAAGTGGCCTTGCGTAGGCTTGGGCTTGAGCCTTCAGTACCAAAAACATACAAAAGAGGACTTTTCTGAATGAGATTCAAGTGCGCCGCGTACTCCACGGGCCAATGAAGACGGTTTGGACCAGTGATGCTTTGAATGTAGTAAAAAAAAAGTTGGGGGCAGTGAATAAGGAGTTCAAGGATGGTTTCATTCTTGTCGTTTGAGTATTTACAGCCACTACCAACAAAATCAAGCCCATCTCTCCCAATCTCCCTCTTATTCTACAATTTCTGGCTGTATTCAATACATTTTTTGGGACGAGACAATTCTGCGTCACTGCTTTGGAATTTTAGGATCATTTCGACCTTTTCGCCTTGCACCATTATTCTTCAGATGTCAATGGCCTCGCAATCTTCTGTCGACCTTCAATCGGAACCGGTTTTTCGAAATTGAAAAGAATTTTTTGCAAGAACTTTTATGACTCAGCCCATATGTATCTGTGAGACTGGAATGACGACGTATTGAGATCCGAGAGGGTTAGAAAACAGTGACTGAGCCTGAACGAACCATTTCCTATGCTTGCACGAGGTTTTGCACTGGGGAAGCCCAACAGTGACTCCCAGCGATTAACTAGACCGGTTGTCAAAGTAAAGCGCCGCATTGTCGTCAAAGTAGATTAGAAAAGGCAGCTTTAGACGTGGCCAACTCCACAATAGCCACGATTTGGCTGAATTCTACTTGAATTCCTCCCCGACGTCACTTTGCCGACCCTTTCCTACACCTTTCTAGGGGTACTCGTTGTAAATTCCCCATTAAAAGTACTTCTCAAAAAGTCGGCTCGTAACCTTTGATAAAAAAAAACCCTTTCAAAAGTAAGCCGAACCTGTAATGGTTTCCGGATCCGGGCATGCTACCCGAGCTTCCGTGCATGCCCTCGTCTTCGGATACTGTATTCCTTTCCGTTTTTCAGCATCACAGTATTTGGCCGGTGCAAAGATTTCGCCAACTGCTGGAGCACTGAAAAAAAGATTTAGTCAAAGGATTTCAGTGAAAAATAGGAACTACTAGATTTTTTTTAAGGCCCGAAAATGTGGAAGGTCATTTTCGTCGCATAGGTAGCAATAGATTCGGGTGATGAAAATAAACGGCAGAGTTAACAGCCAATTTGTCAAGCTATGACACTTGTCCTTGACCAAAAGTGTTCATTACGTGACTCTGACAAAGACGAATTTATTTTGGTGACAACTTTCGACATAAGTTAGGAACACGAAGAGTCAATCTCCGAAGAAAGCAGTCACGATAGAGATCTCAAAGAGTAATTCTGTAGAAATCCGCTCCTAAATATGATACCTATCTCTTCATGAAACTGCCGAAATGTGGAAAAGTCATTTTCCGTAGCTTCCCAGAAAGCCTTCTAGATCCCTGAATACACACAGGAATTCTAACAAGGTTGGCGATTTGAGGGCAAAACCCCAGTCTCGGACGGGACTCGAACCCGTACTTGTCCTTTACGAGAACACAGGAATATTTCTGAATCTATCGCCACTGTATAGTAAAGATTATACCACAGTTGCCACTGTTACCATTCGATGGGCGTGGTTTGGGAGTGGGTAGGGTACGGAAGATCCGAGAATGAGGTGGTTGCAATACACATTCCAAAGGCCGGTTTGTTCTAGTGATGGTCCCAACACAGATCGACTACAAAGGAGGACAACTTCCAATTTTTCAGTCAGCATGCGTCGGTGTTGGTGTGGACCACCCCTTTAATAAACAAATCCAGATGGACGGGTTTCATACACGCACTAGGCGATAGGGAGAATCACTGTAAAGATGAAGAAATGATGAGTTTTTCCCCTTCGCGAATGACAGATGGCTCTCCTACAACGAAGTCTAAAAGAAGAGGTGTTGGCTCCTCTTGAAAACAAATTCGTTGAACCCCTGATTGGTTTACACATCTTTGAAAAAGGAAAGTCGTCTCTGGGAGGGCATCAAAATCGTGGTTGTCCAAACTGTGATTTCCGAAAAGCGTTCGTATATTCAGCTACTTTTCGTTGCTGTTCATGCAAACCGCCAAACCGCTTGATGTTTGGCGAACGAACGGCGGTGTCCGCAATCCATCGACACATTCCAATTGTGCACCATGTCCGGCTAGTTTCGTATTTGTTCATCAGATTCAACAGGTCATAGGCATACAAAGTCAATAAATATGAAAATAAATAACACCCCAAATCGAAAAATCTTTAAAAATCAACAGATAGTAGAATTCTTTGCCTAAAAAAACCTGGGGTGAGCTATGCATCCGAATTGAAACGATCAAATGAAAACGTGTAGATAACCAGAACCCCAACCGAGGCGTCAATGTCCTTGTCCCGAAAAGAAAGCTCGATGGTTTGAGATACGATCTTCTAGATTGAGAATGTTCGAGTCTGACACGAATGAGAGCGAAAGCAAGCAGTTTATGAAATCCTTGGTTTTCTTGTCAGAGGTGAGACTGTTTCATGTGATCACAGGCAAGCGAAATCAAATTAAAATCTTGGTCAAAGCGGTGGTAAAGTAGTAACGAAAGAGATAGTTGTCAAACAAACAGTTAGCTCCTACATCATGTTTTAGATTCCACCTCATCCAGACGAATTTTATTTTCTATATTTCTAAGGTCTACGGACTGTTGACGGTCAACGGTTAGAAGGATCAACTGTTCGTGGTTGTTCCCAGTCCGATATTCACTGCATATACCTATCAAATACAATTACGATTTCCGGTGGAACTCGAATTCATGGCGCATTCCCGAAGCAATAGACAAATGCTGAGCAATCTCCATCGCAAACGAAACCTGAGCAAAGATCGTTTCCGCCATCGCATCAAGAGCCTCGCTAAGGTCATTGTTTTTTCGGAGAACGGAGGTTTTGTGGGCAGCCGACCTCAAACGCCTTCGCGCACCATAACGTCATGTTTGCCGAGAGGCAACTGGGAAGGTCTAGGGTAAATAACTTGAGCTGAAACTAGCGATGCGATTCGTTTTGAAAACAACTTATTTCCCTGGCTGAATCTAAGTAGAGGTCCGACTGCTGTTACATACATAAGTTCATATTCTGAACGGTAGTATGAAAGCGATGAATGAGTAGACAATTCTTAATGGATACGCCACGATAAACTTTCACTAAAACAATTGAGCATGCGTTATGTCAACCCATACCATCCGAATCAAATTAAATACATTTAGGTTGTGCTGTATTTTTAATATTTAACATTATATCATATTATCAGCGAACATGAACGTGACCAACGAAAAACATGGCAGAGGAAGGTTCTATTCAAGGTCCAGCGATCGAAGAATGGCCTAGGGTCGAAGAGTAGCGCATACAGGGTGCACTCAAAGAAGGAAGTGGGATGGAAGAAAAAAAAGAAAAAGAAGAGGAAAGAGTTCAAGCCTAGACAGAATGAGGTACAAAGGATCGGTTGAGCGAACCAAACATACGGATCCGCCCCAATAGGGCGGAGTGTGCAACTTAGAAAAAACCGCAGTGATTGGTTTCTCGGACCACTCCAACACTCAATCATTGGAAAAGAGACTGAATTAAGAGCGAATCCACCAGACATAAAAAAACTATAAGGAAGAAGTCTGCAGTGAGAAAGTAGAGTTATATAAGCAGGTTGTGAGTTTTGCAGAATGCGCCATGCATTTCAATTCCACAAAAGCTAGATCGACGAAAACTTTGGGGAAGAGCAAAGAAAAAAAACCGAAGTCTCTCGATGACGAGCTTTCAGTAGGTAATCTATGAAAGATGGAGAAAGAGGAAAACGAAAAAAATAAAAAATATCTCATGCTAGCAATAGACTTTCCAAGACCTTTAACACGGTAATTGAAAAGGATGCAATTACGTCGCAGAACACTACCGTATCTATCAATCCCTGAAGGGCTTTTCCTTATTTTCTACTATACTATAATTGTAAACTAAGACGAAGAAAAAGAGCTCTGAGTCAGTTTGAAAGGGGTCGTACGGTATTCGAAATACAGTCAACTCGGTGACCTATTCAAACCCACCGTAACCAGTGAAATCAAAAACGTCAGTGTCAATGATTTACCTCGTATTGCTTTCGCGTTTAGGATGTGGCTCATGCCACTCAGCCAGACTTCCGGAAACAATAGCTAGTATCAAGAGTACTAGAAACATTCCAGATACTTCAGCCAGCTAATCGATTATCGATTACTCCGGAATGTTGACTTGGAAGTTCTCGGAAAGGCCGAAAGACAGTTTCCCGTATGTATGTATGCGAAATCGCTTCAACGCTTTTGCCGCTCGTGGCGTTAGGCGGAGCCAGAGGGGCCGAATGTGTAGACGATGGAAACCGGTCGTTGAGTCATGCGATAGGTGGCGACCTCGAACAGCACAGCTAATCTCAGCGCGTAAGATCGAGATATGGGCGACTTTTGGAGATTGAAGGAACTGGTACACCAGACGATGAGGCGAAAAACAACGGAGCCTTGCAAACGCAGAAAGGAAGCCAGTTTCGTCAGAAAATTCCCTTTAAGTGCGGCTCCGCTTACCTTGCGCTTGAGTGAGGAGGAGCATACGGTAACAGACCCAACAGAAAAAGCAACTAAGAGATTTTCCCAAGAGAGAGGTAGAAATTCCATGTGGTCGGAGGTACAGGGATCTTTCAGGAGAACCTCGTGTTCACTGTTATCGAGACAAGTAGAATGTGATCACTCTCCGCTTTAACTAGCGCCTAAGAGAGTTAGATACCACCTCGACCGAGTAATATCCACATCGGACCACAGTCTCGAGAATTCCGGAACATCCCGAGAGAGGTCTGCCGCGAAAATTAGCGATAACTTATTCAATTAGCAAAACCTCCACTGGTGACCAATTTTTTCAATCGCTCTTGAAAGGAAAAGGAAAACCTGCTTGCCATCAGTAGTCGTCGATTTAACGTGAATGCAAGGGGCAGGATTGGGACAGGAGGACGGGAAAAGGATCATCTGAGAGTACTGGAGATGCAAGTTCTCTTCCCTTTAATCAATATTTTACCTTTACCTTCCTACTCATATACATCTGGGAATAGAAGCTGACTGCGTGGCGTACACGTCCATGATTGGTCGATAAAAACGTCCAGGTTTATTTTCCCAGTCGGTAGATTGAAACGTGCTGCACGAAATAAATGTTCGGGAGGAGACACTTAAACCACCGGCCTTTCTTTTTATGTTACATAGACACATTCTTAATTGAAGACCGCCTCAAAAAGGATCTGTTTCGAGACAATTGACAATCCTCGTGCTCGGTACCACCACTCACTTGGGGTAGGTAGCACCGAGAGGCGAGCGATAAAAGAGAACTCGACTGAGTGACGGAGTGGAGGATTCGGATGGAATCAGAATAGGGAATCGGTGAACTCCAGTACGAACTGAATTTTCATTCCTTGCCCTTTGCCTCTTCTCTTCCTCTTTTCCCTACTCATGTAGCTATGCCAGTTCGGGTATTCGACATTCCTTTCTTGCAGAAAAAACGGGTGGGTAGCGCAGTGGCTTGAAGCGCATTATGAGTGTAAAAACGCTACAGTTCAAGTTCTCCCATGACTGCCATCTCCACATCATCAGGTCTGATTCAACAGGAACAAACCAAATGGAAGTTGGCTTTTTTGTGACCTTCTGTACAAATTGAATACCCATTCAGTGTGAGCGTGAAAAGCTGCCAAACATTGATGACGTAACGGAAAGAGACCACCGTGACAACTGCAGCCTGACGACGCCTACGAACCGGTTCCATAGACAGCTGATCCTGAAGGTATTCCCCACTGCGCAACTTTTCTTAGAATGTTGAAGCTATTTCCTCAGAAAAAACCTCTGGCAGCAAAACAAAAAGCTAAGAAACTGGTATTTCACAGCTGACGTCGAAACTGAGCTCTGAAGAAGCTGCTCTGAAGAAGAAGAAGAAGCCCAATAAAGCTTAGAGACTGCTTGAAAACGAGTTTGGTTAGGTGAGCCTTCAAGGTCTGAATAAGTCTGGCATATATTTGCTATCATATAAGGAGGTAGAGCACGACCACCTCCAAAAATACCAAAATCAGGATTCGACGGATGACGCAAATGAGAGTCACTACAGTGACCACTATCTCTTCACAGAACCTGCTATGTCAATATGGGGTTGACGGTGACGGATAGGCAAGATCACCGCGGGAGCAAATCCCATGATAGCACTGGTACACAAGCGACGAAGGCTTCCGAATCGGCTGCAGCGGGAAAGGAATGAGGGAAATGAGACTGCTGACACTGGGCATTTCCTTCAGTATTTGGTACGTGCTTGAATTCTTATTAGGATTGTAGAGGTGTTTCAATTTAGATCTAGCCTTCAGTATGAAATACTAGGAAAAACGGAAACGCATGTGGCATTCATTGCTATGCATGAGTTGGGGTCACCCAAGTGGGCAACAATTGCCCGTATCTTCACTCTAAGATTCCATTATTTGGAGAGTTCCTGCTCCGAAATCATCGAATTCGTAGAACGAAATTCATGAGTCCTATGGACGTTCACATTCCCTACAGTTCTGCAGTCAATCACGATAGATTGATCGCCTTCCTGAAACAACTGCTAGACCTGAAGTTCCCCCGTGGCCCAATATTGGAATCAAATCAAAAACAATTGCATCCCTTGGAACACCAAAACTGCTGCGACATAATCACATAACTCATTTAGCGAGATCAATCAATGTACAAAATACGTGACAGTGACGCAGGCGGTCGCGCTGCGACTCTTTCGCCTTAACGATTGGTAGCGCAGACCATGCACTTTGACACACTTTCTTTCATTCCGTGTGACTTTATTATCGCTCTAGCATTCAACCAAAACCACATTGCCACCGTGCAGGTGGCTAACAAGTCAGGTCCGAGCTAATACGGAATTATTTTCTGCAAAACTCACGGTTTTGTCCCCTCGAAAACGACTTTTGGTTCTTCTTTTGGCGGCGGCGCATCCTCTCGTTTTCTTGCTGGTTCTGAATTAGTGATAAGGTCTTGAGCCGACAGAAAAAACAAAACTACTTTAAAATTGAAGATGTAAATAAAAATATGAATATAACAGAAACGAATGAATTTCACAGCTATCAACCGAAGATTTCACGAAATCCGTTGATCATTTTGATGAGAAATAATCAAAAACTTACCTTGTGGAGGGAAAGCGCAAAGATAGTTGGCTGGAATATCGCACGGTAATGAATTCCAGTGTGCCATACCTCCAGATACAACATAGGCTACACATGAGTTTGGTCTTGACAATGATGAGCCAGGGGGTCTGAAAATAGAGTCAAGCAGTATATCATTACCACATACACACTTGAGTTCCACAAAACTATGGAAAAGCAGAGTAAGTATGTGAAGGTAACTATAAGCTGGTACACGACGAAAACCAACTCGAAAGAAAGGGTCTCATTCGCTTCTCCACGTAAGCTACTTTCATTTTTCCTTTTTTCGAATTCGAAATCAGATATAACCAATTTTCAATGTGTATTCCCGAAATTTTGGCAAGCCAGTTTCGCAGTGTTCCGCAGTACGGTATGGTTTGCTAGCGGAGAGCCAATCTATACCATTTGATCATGCCATTCAGGAGTGGAAGGTTCGGTTATGCCCGAACAACCTGTCGGCAACTTCACCTACCCTCTGCTTACATTAGTTGCTGTAAGTTCCAAGACATATTTGGTAAGTGCTGTTTTATCGCCGCTGTACGTGATCGTGTACTGCGGCGATAAAACAGCAGTTGACAAAACATCAAGTCCCTCCCAAGTCATAGTTGACGAGTAGGAAAGGGACCGAATCTTTGAAAAGTATGTGACAGTAAAATCGAAGAGGGTTGAAGAGAGTTGAAGTCGTTCGGATCATTGGCCCTATTCGACAAATCAGGAATTATCGTAAAAATTAGCTCGGTATTGCCTGGCTTTCAAAAGCATTCCGACTGAAACGAAACAGACAGAGAAACTGAAAATAGCCGTTTGTTACGGACGCTCATCCGTTGGAGTTTTTGTGAAGGATTCGCTTATGGATAGAGCATCGCGCTTCGCATAACACCCTGTACGATGTTATCCGACTCGAATCATACATATACGGTTGAGCCACGTATTCGAACTGCATCTCGAATTGTAATGACCTCAGAGAGGGTAACTGCTCGACAAAGCGATCTGATACCGCGTCACTTATATTCTTAACCGGAAGGGGAGAAGAGCTTTAATAACCGTGGAAACCCCAAAGTGAACGATAGTGATTCGATTCTGCTTGGTAGAAGAAGCTTAGCTAGTTAGCTGATCGAAAGTTTGTTCAGCTCCTATTGGCCTTATTGCATTTCAGACACTTCGTAACGGTCAGGTTTGAGCTAGAATTGCTCTGATTAGAGCTGGCAACGCTGGAGCGTGGCGATACCTCATTCTTCTCCATAATTTCAAGATAATTGAATACGAATGAGACTTCCCAAACAATAAAGAAAATTAGCATCTTCCAATTTTTTAATATAATACTTTTGGACGCTGGAAGAGGTTGATTCCCATGTATGCCTCTCAAGAAGTAATGGGAATGTTGGGAATTCTCAATCCATCAGGACTAAACAATCTTCAATACCATATGCGCGACCATGAAAGAATGGGAAGGCAGTTTGGTCAGACTCAGATCCGAACTGTTGGCTACCTAAAAAGTGAACGGGGGTTAAGCGATGAAGGTCTACTGTTTTTTTATTACTTTCATATTAAAAAAGACTGCATATACTCCCTAGTCGGTATCTCAAATTCGAGGGCTCCATTATATATTTTTCTTCAGGGCGCACACAACAAAATAAAACAGCAACAAGTAAACTGAACAAAATACAAGACTCATTACATAGGAGATGAGTATAATAGAGTAATGAGGAAGATCAGAGCGATGGATCGAGATCGCTATTTAATGTTGGGTGGGTGTTTGGGTATCCAATGTTGCTCTACGTGTAGAAAATCAGTAATGGCTTACGAAGTATCACTTTAATCATGTTTACCGTATAATTTCTATTTATGTTTATCCATGGTGTCAGTGTTTGCTACTAAAAAGTAATTACATCATGGTATCAGCGCTTGCCACCAGACCCATCGAAAGCAAATAAAAAGAGATCATCGCTAATGCCGTAGTGATCGTAAAGAAAACTGATTTTTTTTATTTCTAATGGAAGAGGCAGCAGAAAAGATTTGGGGTTTATTTTTCTCACCGTTAAGGGGGCGCTTACAAATTCGTTATTGATAACCTTCATTTCTTAGGATAAAGAAGAATTGGTAGAAAAATAGTCTCAAACGAGGTTACTGAAGTTTGCTTGGCATCAAAAATTATGAAGAGAATGTTATCCACACGTACAGCATGCCAGACAGTCATTGTGTAGGCCACACACGCGGTCAAACGCTTCTACGATCCAAGGGGATGTTGAGTGCTGCGCGCATCCCAGAAACAGAACTGATCAACGCTAAATACTTTTTACTTTGGTCTTTATGCGCAATACATAGTGAATTAGTATTGGATATAATAGCACATGCAGAATACAAAATACAAGTGGGAAACACCAGAGATATCTCCTCAACAGAACTCTCAACTTGTGCCTTCGAAATCGTCTCAATTCAGAGCAATCATAGAAAATAAAGAACTACTTTTCCAACACTCGAAAAAGGATCTAACTTTCGATCTGGTAATGATGCTGAGGAGGAATCGCTGAATATTCCGAATCGCTGCTTTTCTTTTAACTGAGAAGGCAGTTTTTCGGTCCTTTCGAGGAGATTCTGAGCCATATCATAGACCAAGCTCCAGTTGTTTGGTAGAAAATCCCTTCCGAGAATGAGTATTTTCCGTAAAGGATGGAGTCCTTGACGTTCACCAAGCCCTTTTCTAGGATGCGCCTTACCACCCTTCCATTAGGCAGAGAATGCTTACTTATTACTCTGGAAATACTCAACCTAGTAAACAACACTTGAGAGGCTACTGTTTGGATCCTCTAATAGGGAATCCAGTCCATGAGCCATTTGAGCCCTGCCGGGGCACTTTACCAGTATGGCAAGAAGTAGTATCCATTGAAAATCAAAAATCTCGCCTATCCGCTCCACCGTTTGTTCAATTTGGTACATAAGCAAAGTCCAGGCATGATATGTGTATCCCAGATGTTGTTTGATGCTAAAAGCGAAAGCGCCTACAGCGTTCATTGCGACCGCAGAAATCGAAAATACCGATCCAGGGGTGAATGCTAATTGCAAAAACCTGTCCTCACGACAGCTTACTCCATCATACCTAGGCAACCACCATATAAGAGCAAGCATTCAGTCCATTAAAGGTATCACTTACAGCTATCGTCTGATGTTAGCCAAAAAGCTCTCAGTGTTCGCATCAATCGCTTCTGGTTCATGCATACTCTTAGCGATTATTGCCGTTGGCTATCTATTCAACGACATTAACAACTTCTACGATGATGCTATGGGAGAGCTGGACGAGTTTAAGGTTAGTTGAATCCAATAAGCCTGTGATGGACCTCGAAGTCTCGAGATTACGTGATTTGACTTCAGGTCACCGCTAATGCTGCATGGCGAGATATGACGGAAACCATTCGTGCAGAGTCCGTTCATGAAGTACAAAGCGTATTCACCCGTTCGAAGAGACAGGCAACCGGTGGTTCGTGCAATTGCGCTGCAGGACCGAACAACTGTCCACCAGGACCTCCGGGACCACCAGGAGAAAGCGGAACTCCGGGAGAAGATGGTGCTCCTGGAGAGCCCGGAAAAGATGGTAACAGCGGCAGTGGCACAGGAACAGGAGGCAACGGCGGATGCATCCAGTGCCCCGCAGGACCACCTGGACCGCCAGGACCCGATGGCGCAGCAGGACCTGCAGGACCCGACGGACAACCTGGTCAGCCTGGTGGATCTGGGTCTGGCAGTGGTCAACCTGGACCGCCTGGAGAACCTGGAGATGCAGGACAGCCTGGTCAGCCTGGTGCTCCTGGACAACCTGGAGCTCCTGGTCAAAATGGACAAAGAGGAACTGGAAATCCAGGAATAGCAGGACCACCAGGACCACCTGGCCCGCCTGGATTACCTGGAGGAGATGGGCAGCCTGCTCAGCCAGGACAGCCAGGGTTGCCAGGACCACCAGGACCAAATGGTAACGACGGACAGCCTGGCCCCGCTGGTATTCCTGGCGCTCCAGGCCAAGACGGTGACATTGGAGGAGATGCTGACTACTGTCCATGCCCTCCACGTAATAGTAATCCAGTAAATAGCCGTCAGGGCCAAGATTCATACGACGGTGGAAGTGACGGTGGAAGTGAGCCTGTTATCGGAGGACCCGGAGGCCCAGGCATAGTGCCACCTGGCAGCAACGTCCCCGATGGATACGAGATTGTGGAGGTTGAGGCGACCGATGACACCGATCACGACGCATCAATGGATGTGAAAGGTGACGACGGCCCTGCTGGATACAGTAGACGTCGTGTCAAAGCTAAACGCTTCAAGAAAATCCGCATCTCTAAGGCAGCCTAATTTCATCAGCCCATAGCTTGTCTGTATATTCACTGTGGTAACAACGATAAATATGAAAAAGCTCCTCTCTTCCTAATTTCCGCTTCCACTTCCCCAGAATTCAAGTATTGGTGGCTTCATACTATAACGCGACTATCCGTCAAACGGAATTGTCCAAGGCCCAATTAGTGTCACTTGGATGGTACTTCTAGACTCTAGCTTTTATTGTATCGATTCGGCTTTATAAATCAATTAAAACCTGGTGTGTTCGTCTGCTTAGCCACCTACCCCTCGGAACCAAGCTATTGGTATTAGAAGGCCAAGACATTGCGTAGTACAACGGCTGACCCTCGCAGGTCTTTGTATAGGTAAAATACCTAATCAAACGGTACTGTTTTAGGATGAAATCGAACGATTTCCCAAATGGAGGAGTCGAAAAACTCGATGTTTTTGACTGCAAGAGGTAAATATAGATCTGAGTTGATATCGTTCCCAAGCTGCGCCCCACATTCGACACCTTCGCGAAACTGCTCGCCTTTGAGACTATCACCCATTTTCGAGCCTGAGCGATGGACTAATGAGGTATCGAACTGCGAAGCTACGCTCCGTGGTCAAGCCACAACTAACCAAACGGAAGTCCCACAACAAATCCCGGCAGACAATGGGAACGGCATGGGTAGCTCTTCCTCCGTCGCTCTCCATTCGAAGGGGGGGGGGGGTACGTTTTAGGGGTAGCTCCGTCCGGAAGCAGTACGTTAAGCATTCAGAAGCGGTATGACCGGATTACATAGCTATTCAAGCTCTGGTCGAAAGTTTCCGCCCAGGTCCAGTTACAACTGAGCAGGCTGGAACTACGACTATCAAGAGAAACTGGAATGTCAGTCACTTTGGAGGCTTTAGCCAGAATAGACAAATGGGAATTGCAAAACCAGCGGTAGGCTTCTACTACCAGAGTAACCCAATTAAATTGTTTTTGGTGAACTAACCTGTATGATACTGGGCTTCCATCAGCCCAGGTGGCTTGTCCATTTGTATCGACATGCAAATCTATCCAGTACGTGCCTTCATCTTTACTTTTTCTAACCACGTGCCGTGAAAGTTCTGCATCCATAGGTTCGTCGATATCACTCGCCAAATAACCGCCCTGAACCGTATGCACATAAAGTAAATTCATGAACTTCTACTTTTCTATGAAGCAATATTCAGGACTTCAAAACTATGCAGAAAATAATGCTATTGAAAGGATATCTTATCTAATGGATAGTAGAGTAATTCGAGACCCCAGAAACCGAAAGATTCCTAGGTTTCTTTGAGAATCAAATGTCTCAATTACATTTGCGTCTAGTGAAATTATTTGCGCAAAAAAAATCCTATAAGGTCCTTCCAGGTTTCCCACTATAAATTTCAGAACACATTCGTAAACTATAGGTACCTGTCGACGACAATCCTCCTTTGCAGCGTTGAATGATAGAAGCTTTTGCTTGTCGTTCAACGAAAGACATCGGCCGGTAATATAGAAGAAACCAGATGGGCACTTTGTCTGTATATCTGAACCAATGTTGAAAAAAATCTCCAATATGACCAGTTCCCTCCGGAATGCACAGCACCACTGATTTTTACTAGAGAATGAAATGTTCTTCAAATGCCTACAATGTCTAGGCAATGAATTTTGGGAACCGAAGAGCGAGATGATTGTGTAGACAGATGAATCTGTTGCATCCTTTCATGAAAAGCATCGCAGCGGACTGAATTCGATGTGGGACTTCACCCGAGATCACCAATAAGATTTGCTTTACACTGCTGAAGAGGATTGTATCGGTATGGAATCAATCACATTTTAGTTCTTCTTCCCAGTTTTACTAGTTTTGACTTCGTAGGGATTTCGCTCCCACAAATCATCCCTTCGTTTCTTCAAGAACAAAACTGAAAGCACGGTCCCATTGTATATAGGCAATTTACCAATCCTAAATGGGAGGGGAATTCGCGGCGCACTCAAAGAAGAAATTGATTGCTCAAGTTGCGTGACCCTTCACCCCTCTACAGCGCAATGAAGCTTCAGAATTTCTTCTTTGAAGTGATTGAAGACCATGGAGAGCCCTACCTTCAGAACATGAAAAACGATACTGTAGAAACAACTCGTCCAAAACTGGGCATGGGGTTTCTGGAAACAACTCCGTCAGATTCCGAATAGTGCAGTAAGATAGTCCTGAGCATCTAAATTTGAAAAATTTGTTTTTAAGATTGATTCGCCACAGTCAAGGGCGGTTCTCGGGTTTACCTGTTGTTTATGGTTTTGAAGGAGTTTGGATTGCTGCACGTTTGTGTCAATGGAGGCATGTCATCAGAGCAAACGTAGCCCTCCTAAAATACGCACTTGAAATGCCTAAAAAGCTCTAGAAGTTCTCAAAATAAAAAAGAGAAGGGAAAATAATCAAAAATTTGTGGTCAAGTTTCGTCCCGTCATTAAACAGTGAGCCACTGCTGTGATCGACATAGCTATCCACTGCTCGATGGAGCTTATCTAACTACCAACTGCTACAGCGATTCTGATTGGAGTTCAGTGTGGGGGCCTTCCCAAGACGAAGACAATTAATACCAAAGGCGTGAAGATAAAGCACATTGGGATGTACTACAATAGCATCCAAGTACTGTTGAAAATTTGCACGTCTCCTCACCAGGGATAACGCAGAACGCATCTGAGCAGATCTTCGAGCTTCAACCTGTACGAACAACTTGGGATCGCAGAGCCATCCTCTATCCCTTCCAGTAGTGAATTATACTCGAAAAACAAGTTTAGGTCAGGGCCGTGTGAATAGTCAAAAGTACTGTGGAAATTTCCAATTTCCAGCTCTCTGAGAACGCCCACTGCCACGAAAATGAAGAAGCAGATGGTAAAAACTTACGAATGCACCATAGGAGGCATATTCCACTTGTATAGAACCCCCATTCATGCAGGCAAATTCGAATCGTTTGGAAGCGCATGAGACGTTCTGAGATGGTGAAACTGAAACGTCATATTGAAGATTTTCTATTGATTATTGCGACCACTGAAGTTTATTGTAAAAGATTGACAAATGGAAGCAGAATGTGACAAGGTGGCGCGCGGTCGCGCAGCTGCTTCAGAAAGATTAAGCTATCGTGCAACCGTGCGCCTAGCTATCACATCCTGCAGACACACCCCGGTTTCTGTAGCTAATAACGACGCTTAACTTACCTCCAGTATATTTTTCACAGCGAATCCCACCATATTCCGGCTGACAAAGGCATTGAGTCAAACGGTATTGTGAAGAGGCTGTAAAACCGAGAAATTGTTTATATGCAGAGGAATTTTTGGCCAATAACAGGAATCCTTCTTCACTATCGATACAAATCTTTGTGAAAATTGCTTCTAAACCTTTTCTACCGGAGAGTTTCTCGGTATAGCTGAGCACTCACCTTTATCAACCGCTTTATGTTTACATATAGCGTAGTTCAGGGCATCACATGATTCTGACATCCAATTTCGATACATCGATTCTCGTTGAAGTGACACACAAACGTCTGAAAAAGCAGGTTTTCTGCAGTCATACAAACCATTCTCTGGGTACGTGATCAAAGACCGATTATCGATTTTACGCTCACAACAGCCTGCTCCATAATTCAGGCTATAATGGAGAGGATTGAACAATAAAAACGTGTATAGAATTGAATACTTACTTTCGTAATTTGGATAGATATTCGGCTCGCCATATTGCCAGTACTGCTTATTGAGGACGTAGGAACCTGGGAATGAGACCCATGCGGGCTCCGAGCCATTAAGCACAGATCGTACAGATGTCCATACGCCTGTCACTCGTGGGTCTGAATAAAGAGGCGCAGTCATCTCGCAGGACAGGGCAAAAGGCAGGCTCTTTAAGGTTCTATGTAGGCTCCAGGGGTGTGGGACGTTAGTCTCGAATGACATTACTTCGCGCCGAGGTGCGAAGTGTCCTCAATCGTGACTAACCTCTACTTACTTATGAGAGTGATTGTAATGATGAAAATAGTGAGAAAATGAAATTTCAAGAAAAGTACTTTTTTAACCTAAAACTTCCATGGTCTTCGGTTTTAAAAGTTTCGTTACCATGCAAGATGGAAAAAATTTCAACAAAAAATTCCAATAGAATCTTAAGAAGCCTAATTTTTCTAATAAGAAGTATCTTAAAAATAATAATTAAATAGCAGCTCAGATGGTCTTGCTCGTTACGAATTTTGACATCTTTATGCAAAACCCTTCAATTTGGATGCAATTAGCTCCTCTCTGATGAACTTCGTCGAACCTGAGGGAACGTTGACGAGTTACATCCTGTAGAAACAAGAGTAAGATCTCTTAAAAATATCACCTTTCCATTTCTTCGTATATTAAGTTTTTCTGGGCGGAGGTGGAGTAGTGGCAAGTGGCGCCCTATATCACACGCACGGTCAGGGGTTCAACCCGCCTACGCCAACCAAGCCTTCCATCCCTCCGGGGTCGGCGAATTGGACCAGACTCGTCTGGGAGGATAAAAGCATTGACTTGTACATTTGCTGGCCACCGCAAGTCATTGTAAAGGCCACATACGCACTCATTACATTCATTACGCCACTACGATTCTGAATGGAAGTAAAGTGCGGGGGCGCATCACCCAGACGGAATTGATCAACGCCAAAAACTTTATCCTTTCTTATTAGCTCTTTCCGCTGTTGATGATTCCTCTTCTACACATTCTATTATGCAAATTCCGTTTGCTCACTATTCTAATCATTGCCATCACTCTCATAAGTAAGTTGAGGTTAGTCACGATCAAGAGGAGGTCCGTAATTAAGATGAGGTTAGTCATTAATGAGGTCACTTCGCACCTCGGCGCGAAGTAATGTCATTCGAGACTAACGTCGCACACCCAGGCTCCAGGGCGGTAACATTGCATTTCAGCACTAAGAGTAGGCCAAGCACGCGATGAAGAGTTCTCAAAGATAGTGAAGAACGTGACAGGGGCCCCTATCCTTAGTATCTCTTATTTGCTCAACATTTGCTTACCAACAGAGTTGGTGAATTTGCAAACTATTAGGTTGAGTCATAAGTCCTCGGACAATGTGAGAGTAGTGACTTCTAGCGATCATAACTCGGGAAAGAGGTGACGAAAATGAACGTGCTAGACAATGTTAGATAGAGTATGGAAAGTGCTTTCAAACGCACACTGGAGATGGCACCTAACTGTTTTCTTTCCAGCAACTGTGCCTCATGATTTCAAGCCGTCGCAACTCCACATCCGCAACACCATCATATTTATTTTTTTATCTGGCCATGAACCCGCGGCAATTGATAGAGGTATGAAGGACGTTTACAAGCAGGAGGTGTACAATTTACAAGTGGCACCAGAAGTTCGCATCGGGCGACTATTCCGTCGAAAATGAAGACCGTCCGGGACGCTCAATGAAGTTGGATTTGAAGGTGCTGCGGAGCTAGGTGGAAGCCGATCCGTATCAAATTACTCGTGAAGTGGCAGCCACCCTTGGGGAGTCGGTCCACAGTTCTTCGTGAATTGAAGTCAATAGACAAGGTGCGAAAGCTCGGTCCATAGACGCCTCATGCTTTGAAGCAGTATGACATGGACCGCCGCGACGACGTGGCACTTTCTCTCCTCACGCTCAAGGGCACCACACGTGGCTCGAGTACCTAGTCACCAGGGTTGCGAAGTCGAACCTCTACCCTAACGTTCACCGGTGTGCTCAATGGATTGACAAAGGTGCGCAAGCAGAAGACTCCCCCAAACCCAACGTACACGCGAAGGAGGTTATGCACTGGTTCTGGCGGAGCGTTCTCCGTGTCGAATAATGGGAGCTGCTAGACGAAGGATGCACAGCGACCGTACACGTCTACATTACGCAACTGAGGAATTTGAAAGCGAATACCGAAGCTACACGTCCACAGCAGCACAAAGTTTATTTCCAACACGACAACGCTCGCCCTCACATTGCAAGAGCGACCAAAACTGAACTGACGAATTTCGGCAGGACAAGTTTATCACACCAACCATGCTCCTCAGACTTAGATCCCTCGGATTACCACTTTTTTCCCCATCTTCAACGTCATCTGGATGGTCAGGACTTTCAAACCCGCGACGACATCAAAGTGGCACTGGTGCAGTTCTCCAAGGGCCAGCTCCCAGCGTTCTAAAGCAAGGACATCTACGATTTGCCCAAGCATTGGCAGAGGGCCATCGATGTCAATTGGGCATATTTCAAATGATTCGCTATTGTCGTTTAAAAATTGTAAGATTAATATTATCATTGCCAATTTGTCCGAGGACTTATGACTCAACCTAATAGAAAAATTGAGGCGGCTGATTACTACTCTTCGGGAATGTACTCCAAGAGAATTCTTCACCGTGTTGCTTGACCCACCCACAGCTGAGAAGCGTTTCAAGACGGTTACTGTAGGTCATCTTTCATATGGACAAATATTCACTTTGTGGTTGAACAGAAGATAAAACGCCCTGGATATAACCGGCGTAAAAGGTTTGGTCATCGTCGGATTCAGTTAACGCCAACGTTTTGTCATGATCGTTACAGTACCGAGCAGCCTAAATCAATTATCGATTAGACCACTCACGTATTTCACTTTTCATTATGATATTGACTACAGCTGACTGAACTTACTATTTGATTCGATAGTTACTGCAATTACTCGTATACGCCACTATATGTATAATAAGTAATGGACGCTTATGGAAGGAAAATAAATTTCTGAACAAAAAATGCTATTCTGATATTTATTTGTCTATTTATTATCTATTCTATGTCTATCTATTAACATTATTTATCATCGATACTTTTTCTTACAGCCTACAATCAGTAATTACAAGCAAAAACTGAACTGAAACTGAAACTAAACATATAACAATAAATATTATTTTTTCTACAGTAAAAGCCTCTCTTCCCTGTTGAGGTCCCGGAGAGGGACGTCGAAGCACTGGCTCAGAACCTTGAGAACGGATAATCCCCTCAAAAAAAAGAAAACAAGGAAAACAGCAAGACGACTTTCCGATGGAGCCAGTTTGAAGTTTACTTTTAGCGTAGCCGTTTCAGTCAACACTAAAAACGAATGAAAGCGATGATGGGCGAAAATCTATGAAAAAATCTTCAATAATAATAGAACTATTAAGAACAGCAATAAAAATATGAGGATTTATAAGAATATAAAAGAAATCACAAAAAGAAGTGAACAAATTAGTTCAGAGACGTCGGATCCCAGTAGACCGCTGAGGAAGTCGCTCTCATCCTGTTCCCGTGGGCAGGAGTAGCGTTTCTAACCCCTCAAACATGAGAGTTTACAATAGTTCCAGCAAACAAGAACTTACGATGCGGGGGAGGTCATGATTCATGGGAGCTTGCAAATTTTCAGAACAAAAATAGGTAAAAAAAAGACGATGAATAAGCTCACGATGTCCCTCGAATTCATTGGTCCGCGCCGTGTTTTCGAATTTTTATATGAGCCCGAGTCAAAGATTGATAAAATGATTACTTGTAACAATAATAAAAGTAATGGTAGTTCTTGAGAAGACAAGATTGATATGATAATAAATGATAATAAGGATAATAGTATAAGTTTTGATCAGACTAATTGTAAGTAATATTTCATGATAGTTCACAATAACGATAATAAAGAGATTCGATCAGGCTAAAATAATAACGATAATATACATAGTTATAAATGTGATTACAGAAGCGACCATGACAGCAATGATAATAGTGATAACTTGTGATAATTGATAATAATAATGTTATTTAACAATAATAATCAGCAATAATAATAAAAATTCTTATCAAGGCCAAAGCAATGATTGACATTCCGATATGAATAAAGAGAAATTTTGTTTGAACAAAACGATCATGACGGGGACGACAATTATGATAATTGATAACAGTAATGGTAGTTATTTATAGTAGTTATTAGTTAGTAGTTAGTAGTTATTTGTACTTATAATGAGGCAGGAATGATCCCAATAACGACAGACTGATAAGATACAAAACCTGCAGCCGTTCGACGTTTCCTTTCCTTCCAAGGTTAAGATGATTGCAAAAAGTGGAAACGGGAATTAGCAGACAACAAGAAAGGAAAGAAAAACGACAGAGCCATACAAACATCCCTCAAAATAATTCGTTACCATTGTGAAAGAAGGGTACGATAGAGACGGTCGAGCTGATAACTCACTGCACCAAGTATACTGTACCTTTCTACAGATTGAACCGAGGAAATTCAAAACAACTTACATCATTCCATTTCATCGGCTTAGAATTGAACGAGTAACAGTAGCCCATGTGATAAACTTCGTCATCAGCGCAAACTTTGCCGGCGGATAGCTCTGAAAGTTGATTTTCATTTGGGGTTGGATATGCAGTGAATATCACCATTGGTCTGAGAAACAGGAACACCGATATACAAATATTATTATCAATACCTTAACAAGAGACAAAAGATGAAGTCTTCGGCGTTGGCCAATCCTATTTTAGGTGCGCCACGCATTCGACTTCTATTCGGAGTCGTAATAACGTTTGAATGTAACTATGGTCTACAGTGATTTATAGTGGCTAGCCGTGGTGCGAGGGTCACACGTTAGTGTCTTTATCTTCCCAGACGAGCTTATCATGAGTTGACCGCTCCCCGGAAGATGGATGGCCCTGTTTTCCTGGGCAAGTATGGTTGGCATGGTCGCCGCAAGAATTCGAACCGGGACCCTGTTGTAGTGCGCTACTTGCCACTACATCACCTCTGCCCATACCTAAATACCAATTATTCATATACTCACCCGAATTTCCAGAAAAAATCATAGGAGGCCCCATTATGGAAAAAGATCCGAATCATAGCATACTGTAACAGTGTGAGTGGGATATCAAAGCTTATGCCTTCCTTCCCTCCTCTTGCTGGTGGGTCCTCACCTTACAGCAAGTGCATAAGCGAAGAGATTTATCTCGAGATTGGGTGACTTCAATTCTTGATTTTCTTGATGAGCCTATTCAATCTAATCCCCACAGCCAGCTCACTCGCTCCTAGGTCGGCTTGCAAGGTTTCGGGGATAAGCTTGAAAATGAGCTTTTTCGATCAGCTAAAAGTTTTTTCGTACGGATTTCCGACTTTTGTAGTAGGAAATAGGAAAGGGTAAGAAGTTCACTCGTCGATATTCTCGAAACATTCTTTGAAAAATACGTCTGGCGCACTTTTTATTTATTTTATCCCATTTGCAATATTTGCGAAAGTCAGACGGCATACTTATCGGAGTTTTTATGTTCTCTAACTGAACGTAACTGGTTATCAGACCTTGCGAGAATAGAATGCTTGCTTTGGTAAAACCAGGCGAAGTTCTATTCACACTTCATCGGGTGGTTTAGTTTGCCCTTGCTTGGGCTGTTGCCTTTTTTTCAAAAAAAAAATAATTGGAATAATGTAGACTCTACATATTAATTTTTGGGTGTGCGCCACGCATTTGAGTTTAGTACGGATTCGTGGAAACACTACAATGGTTACTTGCTTACGTACATATAGTAAGGTGTTTTATTCGCTCAAATAGGCTTTCCAGACTGTGACAATGACTAGAATTGAGAAAAAATGAGATTGAAAAGCCATCTGAAAGACACTGAAACCCTCGGAGACAGTTCCTAATTTTCTACCCATTATTCATTCAAAGTGAGATCTACATGGACAGCGGGGTTCCTGAACGTCTCACAGTCATTTTTCCTATTAATGCATCAGCTGACTGTAAAAATGTTTCTGCCACTTCTGCCACTACGGCTACTTCTAAGTTGCAGCTCATGTTCCTCCCCTGCTTCCCGTTCTACTTGCTCGGCAAGTCAGTTCCTGAGTCTTATCGGCTCTCCCCTAGGAGCCGGTCCTTATTTACTTTTGGTTATCTACAACACTGCAAAATGATAGTATTCACGAAGTTTGTGCAGCCCTCAAAAAATCCTCTTACACGAGTTTCCTCTGCATATCCCTTCGGTACACCGATTCCTTGAGTTTTTTTCTTCGTAACCCCCTGAAACAACTTTCCTTCCCATGGGAGAGCTGGTTTTCCTGACCGATCCTAGTTCGATTTACTCTCGAAGATGCTCAGGACAGAGTTTTTTTTTTGTTTTCTGTCCCTCCCTTATCCAATGGGTAGTTAGTTATCAGTGTGTCACCATGGGCACTCGAAAATGCACTCGAGAATTTCCCGAACGGTGTTTGATCAGGGAAAACGCGTAGCTACGTGCCATGGGTACTGGTCGAAGTGATGGCTTTGATGCAATCAATAAGAACAAAAGTCAAGAAATACTAAATCGATGGAGAATAGTGTGAGAGTTAGTACAGTAATCGTACTGATCCCTTATCAATCCATATGGGAGGGAAAAACCATGCCATTGCTCTCAAAATAGCTAATCTAAGAAATCCGTTGATCGTGAAAATTGAAATCAACTAGCTTTTCACAAGACTTATAACTGGACAGTAATGCCGAGAAGTGTATGAGTTTAGATTAACCATATTTCAGATAGAAAGAGATCGAAGGAAAACGGCCTTCCGTGCCAAGTATGCCTTACCAAGCCCTAGCAAATGTCAAGTGCATGGCGCAACTCAAATTGGATCCTCTTTTCCAATCTATTTTTTATTCAACTCCGCTTCCTTGTTAGGAATTCCGAGAACAGCTCCACAGGCCTCTGAGGATCCTCACACACAATGAGCGGTAAACACTCCTCGTTCCAAATAAGGGTTATGGTCAGAGACGCAGAGCAGGTTCTGCTCCTCTTCCCTCTAGCCCGTATACCACATGAAAAGATATCCTATTAAGGAAGAATAAGAAAATAGAAAGAATAAAAAAGAAGAATAAGAAAATGAGCTGAATGGATGAAATTAACATTGCATCAGGGCGCATTGGGAGGTCAGCTTTGCAAATTTATGAAATATTCCGAGAAATACATATATCAAGGAAGATAGGCAAAAAAAGTATAAAGAAAAGGTAAAAGGGCCTTACCGCTAGTCAAAACGCAGGTTCCTCCATTTTCACAATATCCTCCATCGCGGCATTCCTCGATACCGGCGCTTCGGCCAGCTGAATCGCACTTTTTACTTTCAAACAGTTACTCAATAAGAACTTCACAGAGACAATCAAGGTGACTTTATAAAATCGCCTCAGAGAAAAAAAACATGGGAAAGGTTGAAAATATGGCCTTATGATGACGAAGTTCCCTAGGAGAGCTGAACTCTAGACTGAAACGGAGGAGCCGAAGGAGCTGTCTGGGATTCAGTTTGTTGAAAATAGGGCCTAAATATTTTTGATGGGCAGATTGAATCTTTCTTGATTTGGGTCCTTCAAATGAGCATTTGGAAAAAAAAGCTCCCTGGCTTCCAAGGGGTGATCCTAGACAGAGTGTTAAGAAGCCCTGCTAAAGTGATTTTCGGATGACTTCAGTCGATTGTACAGTAAAACTCACGTTGAGTTAAAGTAAATAGCAGCAAATAGAACAGAGCAGACATCCAACACGACGGACTGGCACTCCCGTACTATTACCACCGAGGACTTGAGGCGTGGCCTTGGATTGTCGTCGCGCCGATGCGATCATCTCAGGAGAAACAGAGTCGGCTTATCTGTGATCTCAACAGTTATAGAGAGGACAACACGATCAAGTCCCCGGCACTGTTGGAACTCAATTCCGAGTGCGCCATGTCTTTGACTTTCTTCCACTGAATACGGTCCCAGAACTATGTATATGTGAGCGGATCAGGCCCACACAATGACTAGCCGAACCAGATATCAGTGATTTCTCTCCCCAGACAGATCCGGTACCAGCTATCGATTCGGGACCTGGGTGCGTCTCTCAATGACACGATCCTTGGACCGTGAATATGTCAAAACAGCCAGCTACTGAAGTTTCACCTAGGTTCCAACAGTTGTAGAAGCCTTAAATGCGGTCCAATAAGGTCTTTCGAGTTCCTGTGGACCTTAAGGAATCCAGCAATCCCTCCAGAACCCTTTGTCATCTCCTAATGGACCCTGTGAGGGATTAGCTCTGAAATTCCAGTCTCAAAATAGCAGTTCACCGACTTAGGGAAGGACTGCGACATTCTCGTCTCGCCCAGTAGGATAGGCCACCCACAGCCCAGCCCGAAGGGTTGCGGGCCAGCGTTAGGCCCTGTCGATTTTCCACTGCTCAGAATGCAGCGTTAACCCTACCACCACACTACTTGGAAAGTTGGATAAGTTTAAAAAAGTCAAGAACACCCTTGAAAGTGACGTCAACCACGATCCAGCTTTGATTTTTTTTCACTTGAGCATGGAGCGGAGTTCGATAGGAGCGATTCGAGTACTAGGTAGATTTTAGTGAATTGTAGATCCAATACAGACCATAAAAGGCCAAATTGCACAGAAAATAAACGAGTAAATAGGAAAAAGTAATGACCATCAAGGACTTGTGGAGCTCTAGAGCAGCGGAACGGGCAGAACAGCGATGAATCATTTGCTCGGCTATATTGCTGCGAACTACATGGTACACTGGTACTAGTTAGCAATTCAAAAAAACAACGGTCACAAAAAAAAATAGCCCAACTCCCAACTGCCGTCCTGTCCTGGTTACGGTGCCGCAGTGACTGTTTCTGCATTCGCAGAATACATCAATTTTATGCGTTAGTTTTGATTACCCAACAGCCGATATAAATATTCTTGATTTTTTTGATTTCTTGTTGTGTATATAGACACAGGAGAAATTTTTTTCAAGACGATTGAGAATCGCTTGAGTGAGACCTATGGCATGGCGAGACCCAACTTTCTTCTGACGGATTGGTGTTTATTTATTTACTCATTTCCATTGCTGGAGATAGATTGATTTGTTTAGCTTAATATAAATTATTTCTTGACCAGCAAAAGTGTTTTGTTCTAGAAAATTCATCATCGCGCTTGGTGTTTTCCTACTTTCCTGGTTTAGTTAGGGCTTCTATTGATCAAAAGATTCCCGTCTCAGCTGTACTCCTTCAGGTTTGTAGGAAGCGTGCTAACAACGTGATGCACGAAACAGATATGTGGAATAGAGCTTCATTTTTGACTCGACTCGTTGCATCTTCGGTGAGGATCTCTGAAGCCGCCGGCGCCACTATAAAGGTTCGATTTTTTTTTTGTTTTTCTACCGCTTGGTTGATAATCTTACGTTTTGCATTACTTCTGAACTCCCTTGCATTAGTGAGCAGTAGGAGAGAGAGTAGGTAAACGCGAGTTTTGCTCATCGGGTAATTCAAGCATGATTTCTCATGCTGCCCCTTATATGCATATTTCAGAATGTGATGACCGGTGGTGACTTGAAAATAATCGACAAGAGCCTTGAAGGTGAACCAGCAGATCTGCAGACTGAAGCAGATAGACGTGCACAATACTTAATCGTGAAATCGCTCACAGAGCGCTTTGGAAACATAAATATAATTGGAGAAGAGGTCAGCTTCATCATTAATCTATTAATTTTATTTTAAATTGAATTTTCTAGAAGTGGCTCAAGCAGATTCTTATGCTGATTAATTTAGGACGTCACGTCTGAGTGCAGCGGTATAGAGAAGAATTTCGCGGTAGATGTTCTTCTTTTGGAGGATGAATTAAGTTCAGACTTGAAGTCGGTCAAGCCTGAAGATGTAAGGTATTCTAGTACATTACACTATTTCCACAGTTCAAGGATAATCATTTAGGTTGTAGTTTGGGTTGATCCATTAGATGGAACGTCAGAAGTAGCCATGGCCATCAAGAACAAGAATGCTGGTAGGTCTCATTGTTTTAAACGTGGCTTAAACGCGTGTTCATAGGATCTTATTTCCTGCTTTCAGCCCTCCTTGAACAAGTTACAGTACTAATTGGTATTGCTTGCCATGGTAGACCAATCGCTGGCATTATACACCAGCCTTACCATAAGAATACAGGTAGAACAATATGGGCAATTAAAGGATGCGGTATACACGGCATTTCCCCAGCTCCAGGTATACCTATACGCCACAGGTTTACTAGTTTTTACTAATAGCACAAACTTTATTGCTATATTTTTATAGCTCAATCCCAGCGAGTGGTTGTAACGACAAGAAGCCATCTCAGTAAGTCAGTGATTGAAGCTCTGAATGCTCTAAAGGAAAAAGGATTGGTTGATGTAATCGAGAAATTTGGAGGAGCAGGTTATAAAGTAAGTTTTTCAGCTTTTCCCTTCATTCCTTCCTTCTTACTCGCTAGCAACAGAGCGGATCCAGACTGCCCCTTCGTCCCTTTTTCGTTTTTTCACGTTGAAACATCACGTCTATGCCAATTCGCTTAATCTTCCGAAGGCCTTTTTGAGCATTTATCCTCCGTTTTGGGTGATTTCAATTTGTAGGCAAGATTTCAGGTGATAAAGGTGCTCGAAGGAAGTGCTGCATATGTTTTTGCTAGTTCGGGTTGCAAGAAATGGGATACTTGCGCCGTTGAAGCGGTATTAAATGCTGCTGGTGAGCGTTTCACACCATTCTTCTAGTATTTTTATTTGGTTTCTATTTTTCTTTTTAATTTTTTGTGATGTTCGTTTTTTGTACTTGTGTATTACTACTCTTGTCTATTTATGTTTCTGGCAGGTTACCTTGTTTCAAGTTGAAATCCCACTCATTTCCCTTCCCATGTTTTCGTTTCGTATCGCTTTTACCGTAGTGATAACGTGGTGTTTTTGTTGATCTCTCCTTGTCTAAGAAGAAAGCATTTTCAGAAACCACTTCGATGGACTTTTTTCATTTCTTCTCGTTCAGGAGGTCAATTGACAGACATATCTGGTAGAGCCTTGCGCTACGAATCTACGGTTCAACGGAACAATACAGGCGGAGTCCTAGCATCGGCTCCATGGGTAAACCACCAGGTCTGTTGTGATGCATTCAAGATAGCACACACACCTTAGGATGTTGAGAAAGCATAAGTTCGATTTACGTTTCTAGTAGTAACTCTACCAGTTGTCTTCCATCACTTTCCCTTCATTATACTACTTATGGTTGGTCTGACTGTCAATTTTTGATATTGCAGGATTACGTGGGCTCCATACCGAAAGCCCTCAAGGATCAACTACCGGAAGTTGCCGCTAAGTGCTAATATTGTAGTTTTTACTGTAGAATAGTGCGATTTCGTGCAGTGATACCATGGTTGATTTCGTTTTTGTAATACTACCAATGGTTTTAGGTGTGAATTAACATCTTTCCATAACTTAACACTTCCTACTTCCTCTTGATATTCCAGTATTCTTAACATGGGGCATTGACGGGACGTTTCTCTGTATATGCTGCACTGATAATTTTGAATCTTTAACCTGTTGTAGATCTGCGGATTTTGAATCCTTTATTGACCATCATGGATGAGGTAATAATTTGCAACTCTGATTTACTTGTTGTGTTTGTGCGCACCACTGTGATAAACTGTTCTTGCGATTTTAGTGGAAGTGACTCCTCGTGTACTAGCAAACCTACTTACTGAAACAGAATTTTAAGCCTCAGCACGAAGTAAGGTTTACCAGACTGTTTGGGCTTTCCACCTAATCCTCGTCATCAATAGCCCTAACAAAATTGTCAACATTCGATGAAGTTCATCTTATTTCAACCGATAAACAACGCTCTATATGTATACGTCCAACAAAAACAACAATAACAACTTTCACCATCTCGATAACCACTATAAGGGGCCTGAACTCTTCTTCACCATCGCTTTCTTAACCATTGGTACAAATTCCACGTCCTCATCTTTAATACCTTCAGCTCGCCGTCGATTGAACTCCTTCCGTGACTCAGCTGCTCTGATTGCGGCATGCTCACGACCAGCACTAAAAATGAGCACAATACAGAAACAGTTTTGAGTTGATTGTACAAAAGCTCAATGAGGAGCACTGGTCATTGTATGGTGGCTAAAAAGGAAATTTTATGAATACTTACTGAAGGATACTCTTCGGGACATTCCTATGCCGTGCTATTCGTCGTATCTCAGGGTGTTCCTTGAATTGTTCGCGCAGCTTCTCGCTATATGCGAAAGCTGCTTTCTCACGGGGTGCTAGCTGGAATTACAAGAAATAGCAGGCCAATTCTTGAAATCGTTGCGTTGAGTTTACTTAAAAATGAAAAACAAAAACAATTTTTAAATGTTGGAGCAAGTAAACTATACAGGTTACGATAACAATTGAAAACTTCTCTTCCATTTAGTGATTTGAAATATAGGCAGAGATCCATAACCTTTGAGTTCCAACACGAAGACCAAGTGGTTAAAACAATTTTGTGAGTGAGAGATTCCAAAAGGATTGCATGGTTTTAGAGCTGTAGCCACAAAGAATGGTTAGGATTCTCAACAAATGCATGCCTACAGGATCAGAGAACTAAATTAAATTTGCAATCCATATGTTGAATCTACTTACCGGACCAAGTTTCTCAGCTGCTTTTGCCTTCCATACCCTCACATTCATTTCATTACTACCGGATAGTACAAATTTATTATCCATGCTCCAGAGAACAGATAACACATTCGACATACGTTTTGTGTGGTAGACATCCCTAAAAATCATCGCAGGAATACTCACAAGAAAGCATGAAAAACTAATTCTGCTGAAACCACAATTACCTGCTCCTACTTTCATTAGCACGAAATATTCGTACAGATCGATCAAAGGATCCTGACACGATTTCTTGCCCAGTTGGGGAGAAATCCAAGTCGACTACAGCTGCAGTATGGCCAGAATGTAAAAGCTTGGGATGATCGAGGTATCGCAAGTCGAAGGAGTACAAACTGTAAAGCAGTTTCTTAGGAAATATACGGAAAGAAGTAATTTGAATAAAAGAGTGGTGGTTGCACCACACATCTCAATTGGTAGATGGACATTTATCTACGGGCCGCCTTGGATCGATTTAATAAGACAGCAGGAAGTGCTGTATGAAACTAAGGCGTCAATGAACTTTGTCGCTTAGACGACTTATAGCCAAGTTAGAATTTGCAGGCCGGCAAAAGAAAAACCACTGCACCTCATGAGATTCTCAAGGTAAAACATAGAGTAATCGAATACAAACAAAAATTAGAAACTTATGACTTACTTGTAATCATCACTTGCCACAGCAAACGTGTACGCTTCTATAGGGTTCCAAGCAACCATATTGGGGCGTAATTTCATTGTTGACTGCAAAAGAGCAAATTTATATGGTAATTGGATGAGGATTATTGATCACGCACCTTCGTCAAAGGAACTGCTTGCCGGGTATCGATAACGAATATTGAGCGATCGCTTGCTACCCCAACAAGGACCTCTTCTTCTATAGGATTAGCACGAACACAGTGGACAGTATCATGACCAACATCGTACTCCCGTATTCTCTTATTGCTGAATTCACATTTACAAAATTAACTTCGAAAGCTGTTATATCAGCAAGATGAAACTATAAGTAATTTTGTTGCAAAAAATAATGAATGCAGATTATACGGGCAATCTCCTAACGAAGCCATGATGAAGAATTAAAATTTGGAAATAATAAAAAATACATTCATACTTACCCTTGGGCATCCCAAACAGTTACGCCATCGCCGCATGTTACGAAATTCGAAGATTTTGCGAGATGTGATACGGCATGGGGAACACCTGAAGTACCAACCATAGAATGCAGCGATTATCAATTAACGAAATTGAAAGATTAAAATGCAATCATAAGAAGTAGAAGAAAAAGATAAAAACTGTTGTATCAGATATTTTCGACACAACATTCTCAACTGACCATCTAAGCTGATTGAATCCACTTGATCACAAATAATACCGCCAATTGCGTTTGAAGTATGAGGTAATCTCCATCGATTGATTGTACAATCCTGTCCTACTGTGATAAAGCTGTTGCCGGCAGCTACGTCAACAGAAATACCTGAAGAAAACTGAATATAGAAGAGTTTGACAAGCCATACCCAAATAACTGGTCATAGATTACCAAAAATTAGTAATCAGGTCACGGATGATGGGCAAAAAGAAGGGGTCACAGAAAGAAAAGTAGATGGAAATGTAAAAAAGAAATGCTAGGTAAAGATCCATCAACAGGTCCATTGTGAGTATGGGTAAAGAGAGCCATTTAAAATAACCGCTTACTACTTGACCGCATAATACATTAAACAAATAAAGATGATGGTACCATTAACAGGTCCATTGTGAGTTTGAAAGGTAGCAAGTCGATGTCGCCTAGCAAGTGCCCATACAATGACTTGACCGTCACGAGCTCCAGATAAAACAATAGAAGGACGATCTGCAAAAAGGAAATCAGCCTCGAACAACAGAAAGAAGATTGGCCCTAAAATCAGTGCAATATTGGTACCATTGCAGTGAACTTTTTATCCCTCCCCTCAAATTCCTGTTCTGAATCCAGGAACCCAGGCAGAACCAAGATAATATCAGCTCTAACCAGAAAACAAATCTCCGCAACCCCTCTCCCACTTGCCCTCGAGATTCGTCATTTTCTCTTGAAGAAACAAAAAGGAACTTACTTGGATGCTTGGCAAGAATATGAACGCCCTCAACATGGCCGTCAAGACTGGCAACAAAAGGCTTTGCGAAGACCCTCTCTAGTTTCGTTGCATTCAATGCACGAGTGTATTCTGTCTGAGCTCGGAAAGGATCCGGAGGAGCGTTCCAGTTACGTACTACTGAAATCACAACCGTCAGCAAAAAAAAAGGCTCAAAATTTTCTAAAAAAACCCTTATAGCTGTTAAGGCCACTACACATCAACTTCTTGTTAATACTACTTGAACTAGAAGACCTCACCTTTATAAATATCTTTGTTTGTCTCTCTCTGATAATCGTCCGGATTACGTGATATCATTTTAACCTTCATGTTGAGGGTCTGATATGAAGCCCAGGATCAGAATAGTAGGATCAGAATAAAACCAGCAGGAATTAGTCGTCAATACTGTTTACTCAGAACAGTAATCAGAACTAAACAAAGAGTAAAATAACACAAGTGCTGTCAAGATGAACTAGAAGGGCTAAATGAACCATGCCAGACAACAAGCGGCTGCGTGGCGGTCGCTGCGCTGGGGCGCGCTAACTTCTATAAAACCCAGTGAACTGTAGTCAACAAAGAAATCAGCAGAAGCTAAACTTTCAAGAGCAGCTCTAGAGTTAGCAGAATACACCTCATTTTACCGCAGCAAGTTTACATTTAGCGATATGCTATCTTTTATTTGGTTGTAGTTTTACGCTTTTTACTGTGCACCGTCCATCGGAGTTATTTTATCCTGTTTGGATGTATTACAAGGTCACTCACAAGAGTTCGAGGTGCAGCTCATCACTTTCAATGCTTGTGTGTGCTCGCATGAAGCCAAACCTAGAAACGATTAGTCAAATTCCAGACAGCCGAAACCAGCTGCCTTCATTCCTTTTGAATAATGCCGAGCCGATATTCAGAACTTTTCTGAATTTTAATTGTTTACCTTTGTACACCCAGAGTAGATTGTAAACCCTATCGAAGAATCTGTGCTTTAGTCTCTAAGATCTATACTCTTACTACTATTCTCTGCTGCTAACTCTAGAGTCATAACCAGTATCAACTTTACGCTTTGCCTCTCCTCAATTACTTCATTTTTCAACTGCTGCGTTTTGTAGATTCAAAACAGACCAATATGATGACTAAGGGATGAGTGTCTCTGTGAAGGGTCCTAGCCGGCATGTCAAGATTGAGGCAACTAGCTATGAATAGTAGCTGTGGCTTCTGAGGGATCGAAATTTCTACTTACTCAACAGTAGGATGAGTGTAGGTGAGATATTCCCATCAACAGCAGGAGTTGTCTGTATCTCCATCCATGGGCTACTCTTTTCCTGAGACAATTGTCTTCTAACGAGCAGAAATATTTCCCTAAAGAACGACAGGACCTCTGTTCATACGCTCATCGTGTCAGCTGTGTTTCTGCATTTTCAGCAAATTATTTCTTTAACACAACAATAGAGGTACAAAAAATATTTTTATTCCATGGCTTTCACTGCATGTTCACATTGATAAAAGATGGAGTATATACTGATAGCCATGGTGCGGATATTGGTCATATGTGTGGGCATATACTGTGATTAACTTTTTTTCTTTTTGTTAGAGAAGAAATCATCACTGAGAGCAGAGACCATCGAAACACTGCCCTGGGCACTGCGAGCATGGAGCTCCCACGTTGTAGATAGGTTTATCGACGTCATTACCTCTGAAATTGTCATGTTTAGAAATAAAATTTCTACAAAGTGGACGGGAATGGAACGTACCCTGGGCTGTACATACAGACGACAAGCTGGAAGCCATCACATTGGTTTATCGCACAGCCAACTTGAAGATTATTCCACCAGGCCATCTGAAATGTTTGTTATGAGAACTCTGGCTGGGGAGGTGAGCTGGGCGAGACTGCAATTGCAAACTACAAGGCTTGAATAGGGTACCTTTGACCATTTGGTTATTGCATTGCTTACTGGTCGGTTACGAAGTTGTTGTGTGAATTGCATATTCGAAGGCACTCCGTAGTTTGCCAGTTGACTCCACCAATTGTTCATAGCCTTAACGGTTCGATTCTGTCTGGTTAGTAGTTGTTTGTTAGAAAATTTATAAAAAATGCTCTTACGGCTTCAGCAGCATCTGCTGGTCCTCCTCCTCCTTCGAATCTGTAGACGTTCTCCTTATGACTGAGACGATCTTCTGGCGGTATTACTTGGTCGTTGCAAGAATTCACATGCGTCTGAGCAAATGACTCAGCTTGGCAAGTGTATCTCTGTAATATTACATTTGTGAAGACGTCAAATAGCAAAATTAGCATTTAAACTTGCTTGTCGGGATAAATAGGGAATTGGGGGAGCCTTAAATTGGATATAGACTGCCCTTTCAGGATTCTTATCATACAGAATCCTTCGTAGAGAGGGAGGCTCGTGAAATTGGCCCAACTCCGACGCATGAATGCAACCAAACGTCGTTTTTCAGAACTTCTCAGCTTTTTAAAGGTTGTTGACTTCAATTTTTCGAAAAACTTCATCAGTACCCGAAATTTTCTTTTTAATTCTGAAAAGTAAAATTTTGTTACCATTCGGTACATGTTAGCCGCTGGTGGTGCGAGACCGCCTGCTCCATTTCTTTCACCTTGACCTCTAGCCAAGCTACCTCTGAAAAACGAATCAGATACCTTCACATCAGCTGTCTAAGGTCCAAACTACTACGGCTTTACCTGAGCTCGTTGTGTCTATCGAGGAATCTCTGTCTTATTGTAGACGACAGTTGTGTACTGTCACAATTTGCTGCTGAAATGCATTTCAGATGAAAAAATTTCGTCAGAAACTTTTCCAAGTAAATTTTTCTCTACAGTAATCAGTAAAGCATTACGTTCAGAGCCATTGATTGTGGAGGTGGTTGTAGTAATCGTGGTGGTAGTAACAGGTGCAGCAGTGGTGCTATTTGCTGTACCATTTCCTGCAGCTGTACCGTTTGTTGACGATGTTCCATTGGCTGCACCGCCTCCTGCTGCGGTAGTTGTAGTACTTCCTGCGGCAGTAGTTGTGGTACTTCCTGCGGCGGTAGTAGTAGTTTCTGAAGTAGAATGAGTAAAGCTCAGTAGAGTTGAGTAGAGTGCCAGAGTTTTCAGCTGCAACCGAATTAATCCACTACATTCCGCTAGAGTTTTCAGCTTCAACCGAATTAAGCCACTACATTCCCATCCCGTACTACCAAATTCGGTTGTGGACGAGGCCATGACATGTGACGCTGCCACAAAACATATGATTCGGGAACAAATCCTGGCAAGACTATCGAGTCTTCTATACATATCAAGACAGTTACGTTTGGGCAGATTATCCTAGGAGGATAAAAGAAAGACATGGACCTGGCATGTGTCCACCTAGGACAAAGGAATGAATACTCAGGAGCGAGCTTACGTCGAGTTTGTGGCGTATCCACGGAGAAATTCTCACCAAGAACAATCTATTGCAACAAACCACTGATGAAATTTTGTTTTTATATTTAGTTGAGGAAAAAGTAACAAAATAGCTAACCTTGGCCACCAGTGGCTCCGAAGAACGAGAAGAGGAACTGAAAAATTGAACTTTAGATTTTTCTCGCTGAAAAACTGTTAGAATGCCCTTTCAAAAAGGTGATATTTCTTGAGGACTATGCCAGAATACAAATCAGAGAATCCTATTTCAGATCACTACATAGTATCAAAAAAGGTGATGTGTTATTTTCAACAAAGACTTACAAACAGGAGGACAATCCCGGAGGGAGCCATGACGTCTGATGTTCTGCACCATATGCCCTCCTTTTATAGCAACTGTTTTGTTTTGATGTAAAAGCGGTATTACCATATATATAATATATGTGTAACCTGCCAAATATGCTGATCTGATTTGCATGTTGCTGCCAGAAAAATAACCGAGTTATGCTACAAATATTCCCAGATGACATCATCCTAGTAAAAAGGGGTTGATTCGGGTTGAAGGAATGCAAGTCAAAACCATTTAATATTGCGGATGCGATGGTGGATCCTCTATTAAACTCGATCTCTCTAAATTACATACAATCCAGTCATAGATCCTTGTTGTGGGCATGTGAGGGTAAGGTACCAAATAGACTTGAGTGGTTCGAGATTTTTATCGTTCAATGGCGTCGTTATAAAGAATTTCACAAGTTTTTTCAGCTTAGCATTTCTAAAGCTTCTTTATGAACCTCGCTTTCTTCAACAAAACCATAACTCAAGATCGTCAAAGTTTTTTGTCGATATGGTCAAGATCGCGTTTTCCCACAGAACGACCATAAGTGAATACCACATCCTTTCCCTTTTCATCTTTCTAGATTAAACCAGCTTTCAGCTTGATAATTTATGTCATCAGTTTTGGAATTGAGTTAAATTAAGGAAATGCCAAAACGAGCTTATATCACATATTGTGCTTATAAATTAAATTTTGTGCCGAAACCATTGTGGGCCAATTGAAATGACTGTCACTTCATGTTGGGGTTGATTACTCTTGATTTTTCCTGGAGTGATTGAAGGTGACCATTCCCGATAAAATGGTTCCTACACATCACTGTATGGGCCAAAACCATATCTAAACGTACCACTGCTGTAGGTGAAAATAGAATACTCGAGCGCGTTTCAGCCTTGGAGTGACTCGGTAAAATTTCCTCACTTATTTTAATACTTTTATGCCTTTGAGCAGTAGTGACACATGGCGCCAGCATAGTTCTAATACCATCAGATGCTCTATTCATATAGGGGAACACAACAATGATATGATTTATTAGGTCGTGAAGAAAGTTCTTGCGGTTTTGCGCCTCAAGCTTCAAATGCATATATCTCGGCTTGAACGAAACTTCATCAATCGAAATAACAACCATTACTATCGACACACTTTTGTGAACGAAAAACAAGTTCGAGTATCCCATTCGCATAGAAGTCCGGAAATCTAGAGGCGATGAGATCGTCGAATGCCGCGGCAGCATCATGTTGGGTTTTGAAGCATTTCTCCCTGAGAAAGCGTCGAGATCTTTAAAGAAATGGTAGTCTATGGGAGCAAGGTCTGGGGAATATGGTGGATGCGGGAGAGCTTCATAGCCTAGCTCCATCAATTTTTTCAGGGTAAGTTGTGCGACGGGAGGCCGAGTGTTGTCGTGGAGTAGAATTGGCCCCCTCCTATTCACCAGTGCCGGGCTCAATTTCTTGGCAGAGCTTTTCGGCTGTTACGGTTTCGCCCGGATCCATGAAGCTGTGGTGGATCAGCCCGACTGCAGACCACCAAACAGCATCATGACCTTCTTTTCATGCTGCTTCGGCTTGGGAAAATGTCATGGGGCTTGATCCTTGTACAGCCATTGGCCTGATCGTCGCCGGTTGTCGTACAGAATCCTTTTCTCATTACACGTCACAATACGGTCTAGGAATGGATTGTTCCTGTTGCGCAGAAGCAAGGCGGAGGCGAGCTCGTAGCGGCGGTCTTTCTGGTGCTGAGTCAACTCATGCGGCACCCACTTATCGAGCTTCTTCTACTTCCCGATCTCCTGCATGTAGCTGTCACCGTCCTGCTGGAAACACTCAATCTTGAGCCAATATCCTTCAGCGTTGTACGTGGATTCTCTTCCACTAACGTTATCAATTGTTCGTTGTCAACGGCCGATGGCCGCCCACTGCGCTCATCATCTTCCAGGCTCTCATCACCGGTACGAAATTTTTCAAACCACCACTGTGCTGTGCGTTGATTCATCGTACCTAGATCTAAGTCATCGTTGATATCCCGCTCCGTTTTCGTCGCACTCCTGCCCAATTTGGATTGAAAAGAAAAATCATGCGGATCTGTCGTTCATCCATGATGATTTCGACCTTCTAAAAAACCCCAGGAATCACTCCAGCCGAACCGATTATACATTTGGATAGAGCAAACAATGCGCTTCAGAATGGCATGAAACTTGCAATAAATCTAATAGCAAATAACATCGCGGCGAGTATTTGAATACTGGGCGTCAAAAAACGCAAGAACTTTCTTCACGACCTAATATAAGTGCGGATTGGTGTGGTGGTGGGTAGCGCACTATCACGCACTTTTGGTACAAAGATCAAATTCCGAATAACACTCGCGCAAGCTAGCCAAGCCTTCCATCCTCCCTAGCTCATTCACTTGGTACTGTACAAGCATGGGAAATTAAAATCGCTGCCTTGTTTATTTGATGCCAACCTCGAGTCACTGTGTAGGCTACATACGCATTCAATACTCCATACGATTCTGAATGGAAGTCGAATGATAAAGGTTGATGGGATATTCCAAAAAAGGATTGATCAACGTTTTCCCTACCATCGTTTTTATGATTTTAGCCATATTTGAACTCTTTTTTCATAAGAATTCGTAGCGTTTTGGAAGCCTCTATACAATTTCAGAGAACCGTTTGCAAACCATAACCAAACTGGCTTTACCACTTCTAACTAACGCATTATGGTAATACTTCAGTTATGCGCTTACTGCTGTGGTACTTACTGCTATCATGACAACAAACGGTCTCATATAAGAGCCTCACCGATTGGAACCCGTTATTAACAACTATGTCTACTTATGGGATGATACTGCTTGTAAGTCCTCTTTTCTGACAGAAAACCGTCCCTGGACCGTCTCTGTATAATTTAGGTTATCTCCACATTTTTTGGTTACATCAAAGGACAAGGCAAGTTGTTTTATTGCCATTTCTGCGAATCGAATAGAAGATTTATGTATAGATTGATTAAAAATCTACAATATTACATTTATTTTCTATGATCAGTTTAAATAATATGAAAAAATGATCGCAGTAAATAATGGATGATAAATAATTGTAGTAATTGATAATAAAAATAACATTAGTGATAACAATGACAAAGGCTCTCAGGGACTGTGATAGAAAGTTGGCGTTGCGTAATCTTTACCGATCATAGGACCATCATTTTGGATTGATTTCAGTAGCGAACTGTGATAGTAGGCAATTGGATCAATCAGTACGACAGAGATTGTTTCAGAAGCATAATTTACTCAGGTGGGAGCTTTGCTACAAACCGTGTGAATTTCGAAAAGGTGGGTGATGAGGAATAGTTCGAATCATTTCGAGTTGCAGGGGAAGTCTAGCGAGAGGACAGACGGAGGCTAACGGGAATTATGGCATTGCACCACCTGCGGCCAACATGTATCGCATGGTAAGAAATCATTTCTCATCATCATTTTCAGCACCAACCATTTTAGTCAGGTAAAAAGATGAACAAAAAGTTCTTATATTGTAACCTCGATGTAGAAGTTTCAGCGGAACATAAAAATAAAATCAAGAACGAATGTGAGCACTTCGACTAGCCACGCTAGATAAGACATTTCCCTAGCTAAACACCCACTTCAGCAAATGTGCCCGATAATGGGGATGTTTGGGGTTGTTGAGGGGTTTTTGGCTCGTTCTTTGGGCACAGAGTCATGGATTCTCTCAGTCTTTTCTTCCCTACTTTCCTCTCCTCAAAGATGCTCTAGTAAACCTTTTTATGACCTTGAATTATTTATTTATTTATTTAGTAACATGTAGAGTCAGTACATGAACACCGCTTGCTACAAAAACAAATAAAAAAAACGAAAAACAATGATTGCAGAGATATAGCTGTGATGCTGAATCGTATGCCCAACAGCATGCCAATACTTGTAACGAGAATATACTTCCACAAGATGCGCGTCCAGGATACAACGAGAACATCTACAGTTTTAGAGGAAGCGGAGGTCAGGCGGATGCTGCCGAAGCTGTGAGTTTGACTACTAGTCCCTACCCATATTCGAACAAAAGTTTTCAGAGGAATCAAAAAAATCGCGGTTCGTATCCTGCTCATGTACTTATTTGTCTCAAATCTCCACAAAATGTTTATTCTTGCAGAAATAAGCTTTCTCGAATAATGGTGGGCAGAAAGAAGAGATATAAAATTATTCTTCCCCAAGCAGTAACCAATTCCAGGGTGGACACAAAACTTATTCCTAGGCTCTTCAAAGATGACAATTTCGTCCTTCTGTACTTCCCTGCTCTGCCATGCATTTATGCCTTCACTGAGAGAATAACATTTCTAGAAGATTCATACATCTACATCTTGTTACGACCTGCGCAACGCACATCTGAGGGGATACTGCCCAATTACTCCAGATATTCAGAGGGTATTACTCTCAAAGGGCAAAGATGTTGTAGCGTCAAGTGGCGCACTATCATACGCATGGTCGCCGGTTCAAATCCCGGATCGATACTCGCCAAAACCGAGCAACCTTTCTTACCTTCGTAGTCAGTTACTTGATCAGAGAGAGGATGAGAGCACCGACCTGTTCAGAATACCACTACCACTCTGTGCAAAAGTCGAATGCGGGGGCGATAATCGAAGATAATACTGGAAAGCAAAAAAGCTGAGCTCAAAAGAGCTTTGGTACCGGCTCTTTCTGAGCCGCTGAAGTGACAAAGTTGTCTTCCCGAAATGTAATAAATATCAGATGACCAGCGATTTATCAGACGAATAATTGAGGCCACAAATGCATGGTGGAGCCAGCTTGCAAGGAATGGCATGAGAACGGATATGTCGTTCACGAACGATGTTCGATCTGATCAAACAGAAATAGTGGGACAATGGGCAAAGGTAAGTCATGAAGAGCAGAACTGAAGTGATCCGCTCCAGTAGAACCAAAGCAAAAGCTGATTTGTGAAAGATCCTGGCAACTAACAAGCTACATTTTCAGATGGCATGGTGGAACAACCAACTAGTCGGTTGTGCCATACGTCAATGTAGTGGATTTCAGTTCGTAGTGTGCATGTATCGTCCAGGGTAAGTCTCTTCGATTCACAAACTTTGGCTGACCGTTGAAAATGAATTTTACAGAGGCCACAATATTGGAGAACGAGTGTACAACGTAGGAGCGGTGTGTTCACAATGCTCAGGTCAATGCGTTGAAGGGCTCTGCCTCTGATGATGATCTATTTTTTCAAAGATAGTTCAATAAAGCTTTCAAACGACTGTGACTTATCTCCAAGCCATTCGAGAGCAACACCTTGCGTTGTAATATCATTAAAGTCTGAAAGAGAATGGGCTTCCTTTAAAGACCGAAAAACTATGAGTATTCAATCACCTTTCGGTCATAAATCATGGGGGAGTAAGTTAACGGTAACTAGTACAACCTATGCCTGCAGAATGAAGTTATCATACAGCATTCGGAGTTTCTCAACCTAAAATCAAGAAAGGCAGCTCACTTATATAATAACTTCAGTTATTTAATATAATTGCAGTAACTTCAATAGCAGCTTAGACGAGGTATTTCCAGGTATTTAACGTCAATCGATCCCTCTTTTGGAATGCGCCCTCTCATCCGACTTCTTTCCTGATTGAAGCGGCGTGTTGAATGCGTGTTTTACCGATACGATAACGTGCGCTGGCCAGCTGATGTTCAAGCCAGTGCTTTTATCCTCCCGGACGAGTTGATAGGGAGCCTTTAAGGGCAAAAGCCGCAGGGTCCGCTATAACGGTGTTACCCTGGCACTTAAGTAGGGCTTTGTGTTAAGAAGGCACGGCAAATATTTGACCACAGGGACTAATAAGAATTAATAGGAACTGATAATTAGCTACAGAAAGGAGAGTCGCTTGGTTTGTAATGCGCTTCGTATTGACAGTGGAGGTTCGACAACCACTGTCAATACGAAGCGCAGGGGATGTTAGCTGGTGCGGGATGTTAAGAGGCCTTAAGTGATGGTAGCAAGAACTGAGAATAAGCGAAATGAACTGGTCAAGAACCAAGGAAGGCTAGTGCCACCAGGTCTATGGGCCCTTCGCGCTTACAGGGGGACCTTGGCATTTCAATTGATGATGTAGGATGTGACGTGTTCCTAGGTACTTTGGTTTGTGAGCAATAGTTCCTCTTTCAGACAAATTCCTAATTCGGAAAAAACCTGATTGGTGTGACGTCCTATGTCTTAATTTTTGTGTGGGGCTGCTCCGCCAACCACTAAGTCGGCCTTGCTCAATGTGAGGTGAAAATATAATAAACACTTTGTCCAACCATCGAATATCCACCCTGTGGGTTTCAGTGAGGATCGAACGATACTTACTGCTATCTTCAGTCTTTTAAAGCTCTGGGGCGAAGATGGTATAGTGAGAAGTATTGTTGTTCGTATGAAAATTCAGTTGGGGATTGAATATTGGCTTAATTGCCCAAATCTTCCACCCTTTTCGGTTACACCACTTTCAGTGAAAAATTTAGAGCTTTGACTTTGGAACTGAGCTCAATTCAGGAAAGGTAAAATAAAGGACAAGGTAAAATTGCTGGCTTGTATAAAGGACGGTCAGCGTAAGTCATTGTATTATTGGGTTGTAACATAAGTTCGTAGAGTTTTGCGTTAGAGTTATTTTGCAACGATTTGTTTTGTTTTTCAGCAAAGTGTATACATTCATTCGAAAGAGCTTTTTCTCCTCTACAAAACTGTTTTATCTGTTTTTTTGGAGTGTTTAATTGTTCGCCTTTTTTCTGGCTCAGAAATGGAATATCTAGGAGGAAAAAATCAGCATTTTCGACATTCGCTTTTCTTGCCGAAACAGCTCGGGAGGTATGCAGTGTGTACAGGGAAGGTGTCTTACATAGGTAAGTCTACTGCACAAAAATGGCTCGCAAAGCTTGAAATATGCGACTTTGAACTTGAAGACACGCCTCGAAGCGGACGACCTGCAGAATTCGACCAAGAGCGTCTGAAGGCACTATTGAAGGAGGATGGTCGCCAAACAATTCGTGTATTGGCTGATTATTATAATAACTTATTTAATAATTTATTATTGCAATTATTGCTTTTTGTTCAGAGAAATCTTTGTGAAAAACTCTACGAACTTATGTTACAACCTAATATATATGTAGGCCACCAACGCATACAAAAAGTCCCAACGATTCTGAATGGAAGTCAAATCTAAGGCGCACTCCAAAACGGGACCAATGTCAAGAACATTACCCTATCATCACTTCTATGCTTTTGGCCACACTCTTCCCTTCTGTTAGGAAAATTCGCTGCATTTTGGAAGCCTCTATACAATTTCGGACAACCGTATGCAAACATAACCAAACTAACTATAGCACTTCCCATTCACGAATTATGGTAATACTTCAGTTATGCGCTTACTGCTATGGTACTCACATCATAATAACAAAACGTTTGTTATAAAAGTTCTACCGATCGCAACCAATCACCCATAGTTATGTCAACCTCGTGGACGATACTACTTGTAAGTTCTGTTGTCCCAACAAAACCTATCACTGAATTATTATTCTATTATTTAGGTTCTCTCCTCTCTTTTTGTCAACATCAATTGTCAAGGTTAGAGATTTTACAACAATTTCTATATCGGGTTAAAGGTTTATGTATATTCAGATGAGTGTGAAGATCTAGTACATTCTTCCAGGGATCGGGGATAATGGTATAAAGAAGTGATAACAGTGAATAATGAATGATAAACGATTTTAGCAGACAGTATAAATTCCAGTAATAGCAGCGATTATAATGAAGGTTCTTGATGAGGCTTTGATACCGTATAGTACATATTGTGGTATCAAGGGATTAATATGCAGCGGGAACCACCAGGAGTTCCTACCACAAACCCCAGAGATAATAAATTAACATTTAGTGATCTCCAGCAATCATGGGACTATCATTTCGAATAAATTTCAGAAGCGTACTGTGATAGTAGACAATTGGATCAGTCAGTACGGCAAAGATTGTTTGAGAAGCATAATTTACTCAGGTGGGAGCTTTGTTCCAAACCAAACTAATTCCGAAAAAGGTGGGCGATGTGGAATAGCTCCTAATCGGTTCAAGGTTGCAGGGGAAGTCTAGCGAGAGGACAGACAGAAGCTAATGGGAATTATGGCATTGCACCACCTGCGGCCAACATGTATCGCATGGTGAAAACATAATTTCTGATCCATTTTTTATATTTTTACACAATTTCACTACAACTGGGGTAACACCATAACATGGAGAAGTTTAGAGAATATTCCCTTCCAAAGGTGATTCCCCAGGTTAGGCAGTATGCATCACTCTCGTTACAAAAAAAAATACTCGATCAGTGATGAGATGCTTACAGGGGTGGGGGTTTAGCTTGGACCTTTGTGCACAGAATCATAGATTCATTCAATTTCCCCTCCCCTTATCCCCTCCATTAAATTTCTACCAGTAGACGTTCGTGTAACCACGAATTATTGTAGAGATATAGCTGTGATGCTGAATCGTACGCCCAACAGCATGCCAATACTTGTAATGAGGTCGTACTTCCACCAGATGCACGTCCCGGTTACAAGGAAAACATCTACAGTTTCAGGGGAAGCGGAGGTCAGGCGGATGCTGCCGAAGCTGTGAGTTTAATCTCCGATCCAAATATTTACACATATGTGAGCGGCAGACTTTAGAAGCGTCAAGGTTCTCTTTGCCTCAATTCTTCCGGAAAAAGAGCAAAGGTTCTGTCCTAATAGAGATCCTTCTTCAAAATAAGAAAATCAAGCAGCCAGTTGAGTTGAAAGACTAGTTTTCTCGAAGCAGTAATGAGTCCAGATAAAAAGAATACAAACCTTTTTCGAAGCCAGCTCGCGGAAGTGGTCGCTCCTCATTGTACAACTTTCTGTTCTGCCATGTACCATCTAACCATCGAATAACTTCTTCAAAGGATTGATCCATCTGGCTGAGTACGACCCAGCGACTTCTAGAAAGTATTGTTCAATCACTCGAGATATCTAACAACTATCACTACAAAAGGAAAATACGTGAAGCCCATATTTTTGTAGCTTAATCAGTACCTTTGCCTGTAGTTAGTGTGGGGCCCGACGTATTTTGGAAAATCCGCGATAGTGGTCATTTTTGGGGTTAGTGCGGAACTGGGAAGCTGAGCGTGAGAGCTTTTTTTTTGCAGTTTTTTACCGTTGGGCTTACATAGTCATTCTGAATGAAATCATATGAAATAAATACAAATTACACAGAAATTAAGGCCACAAATGACTGGTGGAGCCAGCTTGCGAGACATGGCATGAGGACGGATATGTTGTTCACGAGCGATGTTCGACATCGACAAACCGAAATAGTGACAAAGTGGGCAAAGGTAAGCTACGAAAAGCAAAATTGAAGTAATCTGCTATAGATGAAAACTGGTTGGTAAAAGATCCTGATCACTAATAACCCAGAACCTTTTTAGATGGCATGGTGGAACAATCTTCTAGTTGGTTGCGCCATAAATCAATGTAATGGATTTATGTTCGTAGTTTGCATGTATCGTCCAGGGTAAGTACCTCCGATCCAAAAAATTTAACCAGAAATACCAAAAATAAATCTTACAGAGGCAACAACATAGGAGAACGAGTTTACAACGTAGGAGCGGTGTGTTCACAATGCTCAGGTCAATGCGTTGATGGGCTCTGCCTATAATGTTGATTGATTTTTCTTAAGAGTAGATCAATAAAGTTTTCAAATGATCGTGAAGTACTGCTGTCTCTTCCATTGCCAACAATTTCCATTGTAACATCGAGGAGTTTAGAGCATTCTTTAAATTTATCGAAAAACTAGTGGAGTGAGTACTGCAGAGTGAAATGAATAATGTTAAGTAAGGTGGGTACTTCAGGGTTGTCATCTAGATCTGTACTGGCATCGTGCTATATATGTTCATACAGAAATCGAAGATGATAGTTGGAAGATCTCCGCTTTTGTTTCAACATTAAGCGCCAGAGCGCAGGTAATGAGGTTAGCCCATGATTGGGCTCAGAGACGTTTTTTGGCCGAGAACATATAGTTTTTTGACTTCAGTTTTAGGAGAAGCACCGAGGTGGATGAGCCAATTAAATAGACAACTCGCACCCCATTCTGACTTTTGGCACGAGGTAATCATGTCACCTCCACCGAAGGCTCTCACCTCATGAGGCTTAATGCTGGGCGTAAACCGGGCCAACAAGTAATACAGTAAAAAGTGGAGTGGAAAGCTATGGTGAAGGCTCAGACGAAAACTTCTAATACGTCTTGTCAACGTTGCACATATAATCAAGTTATTAGTAAAACGCCTAGACAATTCAAATGCGGTTCCAATCTTGGCGTAACTGCGTGAATTCACACATAGCTCGGCACACTTGAGCAGGGTCTAGCACCCCTTTCTTTGGCAAAGTTTATTGAGCAGATACTCGATAATTTATTGATTAAACGTATTAACACACTTATTACAATAGATCATCGTTGAACGGTGGAAATAAACAAACTGACAAAAACAGGGTAGGAGGATTAGCGGGAGGATGATTTGACGGTACTTCAGAAGGGGCGCTCAGCCTTGGGACAAGTATCGTTTGGCAAAATAACACAATGGAACACTTCAACTCACATGGAATGATTTGCACTTTGAGAAAACAAATAAAATCGAAATAAATGCTTATTAAATTTGCAAACGTAGACATCTGCCCTAATTGCATAGCCCCTCATAACACGTGGTCGGACATTCAGCGCACACAGGTCCTATATTGTAGACTTTACGGCCGACATCGTTGCCTCTGAAAAGTCGAAATCGTTACAAAAAATTCTGCTTGATACTCTTTGCTATCGAATTTCGTTATTTCTGAAAATTAGATGTTGAGTGATTTACCCTGGACGATACATGCAGACTACGAGATAGTACTTTCCACAATGTTTTAATCCACATCCGACGAGGTTGTTGTTCCACCAAGCCATCTGAAAGTTTGATTTGACTATAACCAGTTCGTCAGTTTTGTTGAATAGCTAAAACACGAGATCTAATAGAGTCACCATGGGATCGGACATCCTACGATACCTTCGGTGGATCCAACCCCCCATAGGTCCATTGCTTGTAAAGAGGCCTGGGAATAGGAACATGAAATAGAATGAGGCCCTCCACCCGTGGTTCCCAAGAATTCCTTCATTTGTCCAAGTTCAGCAGCTTTTTCTACAAACACTCCGGACTGGTGAAGTGCCCATTCGAGGTAGGCATTGCTCAGTCCGCTAGGGAGACACAGTGAAGACTCTGAGCGGAATCGGAGGTTTAGGGAGGCTCAAAAGCCCCCTCATATCCTGCGATTGCTTCTTATGATGTTGTATCAAAAAACACTCAAAAAAAGATTGGCCCACCTTCGCCCACTTCGTTACTCTCCGAGTTTCTCGAGTGCGAACCCCTTGTGTGAACAGCATATCCGTTCTCATACCATATGTCGCTAATTCACTCCACCAATCTGCCATTGCCTTAAAGTTCAAGAGTCCTGACTGAGTTTGAAATTCTTAGGCATTTATGAGCAAAATCTCAGAGGCGTGTCTTGAAAATTCGTGCTATGACAGTGGAGTAGCGCCCGTCCTATAATCTACACTGTAGGATCAAATTTTATTGCCTATTGTTGAATAGGCACCTTCGAAAAAAATACCAAAGCTTACCAAAGCGAGAAGATCGAGAAGATCGAGAATGTAGAAACTAATCTTTAGAAAACTTATCAGATTTCCGACCTCTGATTGTAAGTGAAGTAGATTACTCTAATACTAAATTACAGGTAGGTAACTTACGGCCAGTCCAGCTGCTGCAGGAGTTGCACGTGGATTTCTGTAGACAAAAGTGTTCTCCTTGTATCCTGGACGTGCATATGGAGGCTGTACGGTCCTATTGCAACTATTGGCATGTTGTTGTGCATAAGTTTCAGCATCGCAGCTGTATCTCTGTAAGACTTCACGTAACAAGTGAAAATTACAAAGTAACAGGAAAGGGCATGTAGCTCGTCTGAATGCCAACTGCTGGACGTCCCGGGTGACCAATTGGAAGCAAAAAGACCGCGAGGAAGGCCCCCTGCCAGGTGGAGTGATCCTTTCAGGGTGGCAACAAGTGGCAAGAAACCGAAATGAATGGCATAGATGCGTCCTGCAAGGTTGGCGAAATCACCCTTGAAGAGCGGACATCAAAGTTCTCAAGGTATTCAGAGATAAGGGGATTTGATTCACCGAAATGAAGCATTCTCCAAAATAAAGGCGAATAAAGGTTGATCGGTCTGCACAAGCACTGAGTTTGCGTAAAGATTTTCAGAGAAGTGAAATTCATCTCTTAATCTCCGTAAGAAGATGAATCTCACCTCCAAGATATAGGAAACAAGAAACAACATAAAAATAAAAACAAATAAAAACTTCATTGATAAGATTAAAATTGAAATTTTCACTGGATTGAAGATCCTTGTTGCCTAAGACGTGTCGGCGGAAACACCTAAAATCTGGTAACCACGCCTACCCTCCACTCTCGACATTTTTCCATGGCGGACATTTCCCTTGTTTGGACAAAGCAAATCAAGACGTTTTCACTAGTCGCTGTCTTCGGAATGCATAGATGCACGCCCAAGCCCATAGATATTTGATCAAATTCTATTTCAAAAGTAGAAATCGACTACCATGCGATACATATTAGTCGCTGGAGGTGCAATGCTGTGATAATTGCCGGCTCTTGGATGCTGCCGGATGTTCTGTATGAGAGTACGATTTCCATTCGATTCGGTCTCTCCTCTAGCTAAGCTGCTTCTGAAACTTAAAATCTACTCCATGACACTTTTGAAATGCTAGGTGTAGGGTAACCTTCGTTGATTGTGCCCATCGAGGAACTGTTCCCTCATTCGATTATCAAGCTGCGGATTTTCACAGTTCGGTCCTCAAATGTAAACAAAAAGTGTACTCGAAGATTTGAAATAGGCCTAATGAAAAACAAAATTATAAGAAACAAAACCTCACTTTCGAAGACTGGTGTATTTGAGGGAGTGACTGAAAAAAGAATATTTAGTCGAGAACTAAGAGTGCGCCTAGCTATCCACAGAATGATCTCGGGCTGACAATGAGTCCTCTAGGTTTATCTGCACTCTCTATTGGGGAATTCCTAGTCTTTTAGGGGAAAGCGAGACCAGGGAGGTGTGTTGGAAAGCGTAATGTTCTCGGGTAGCTTTGATCACACCCTCGTTCTTTCAACTGCCTTTCACATCGTTGAAAAGAAAGGAGAAGTTTTTGTGGAAAGATATTACAGGCGAATTTCATTTCGAAAATATTGATTCATAAGGAATAATGTTGATCTGACCAATATTGGGACCATAGGATATTTCCGTGAGACAGTCACGGGTATTGATCGTCAGCACGAGCGATAGAATCGCGCACCCACTTAAACGCGCGCACTTCGCAGAATCAGATGCTTCTCAGAGGGTAGGGTAAGGTGAAAACAATCGATTCAATATTTGTAGCCATCAAATATCGAGAGAACAGATCGAGCGGCTAAGTGGTTTTGGAGCTTATAATGAAAGAAGAAAAGCTTATCTAAATGGAACTTGATTACTGAATGAATTTCAACGGCCAGTCCTGCACGTAGATCGTCCCGTTCAAGTACCTTACAGATCTAGGTGCGATAGGGCTTTCTAAGACCATGCCAATCAGCTGTAAGCTATACAGAGTTCCTGAGGAACTGAAAAAGTTGCTGACTCACTTTGACTTCCAACGGCATCGAAAAATGTGAAAATGACCTGAAATTAAGAGTAATGTAGATAACAAAACAAGGTGCAAAATAAGTGCATATCGGTGACAGAGCTGGAGAGACTCAAAAGTGTTTCATGGTAGAGGCTACTCTCAATAATAGAAAAGGGCTACGATAGAAAAACTCACAACTACAGTCAAAGTCAAGTTAGCCATCACATCCGGTTTTCGACTTCTTCTTTTGTACGGGGAATTCCGACCCGGTACGGACGGTGTACTGCTATACTCCTTTTTCGATTTGGTTTCCATGTTTTCTAGGAAGTTCCGTCGAATCTTGGTCATAGGTCCTTTTTAAATAAACAAAATCTCCACGCTCACCTCAACTAGCCGCCTAAGTTTGACAAACAATCTGGCTACACCTACGAGCCTCTCTTCAGAATGTCGACTGATTCGTATTCGGACTCCTCGCCGAAAAGGCTTTGGGACAGTGAATTCCTTGAAAGCAAATTGTATGAAGGAGTTCTCGCCCAAATAATATGTATACCGGTAAAACATTTATATTATTCATATACTATGGATGTCGATGCGCAGCAGGCATGCATGTTCAAAAGTTGGTAAAAGACTCTTTCGGGAGGGTACAAACTGGACAGGATCATTATGTAGACCGCATACGCATTCGAAACCTCACTACGATATTGGCTGAAGCTGGGTGCAGGGCCTGTCTCAAAAATGGGGCTGAACAACTTCAAAAGCAAAATATTTTATTCTTTATTTATTAATTGTTTTTATTCTTTATTCGTCTTCATAAATATTAATGAATAAAAGTTTTAGGAAAAGCAAGTACAACCTTTCTCACTCAATAAATTCCAAGAAAGTAATAGTGCAGCTAGAATAACGGTTAACAATTGGTATGCGAATACCGTGGTAGAACGGTAGCGATGATCTTTGGAGTGAAAGGAAAAGAAAAGTCGCCAAATACCTGTTAATCGAGTACTCGTCGTCTAAGCCTTCGGTGAAATGATACGATATGATTAATTGCCGATTTACTAAGTGAAAAGTCGGTTAATCAGTTACCATTAGTAGCGATGACATCAATACCAGCGAAATCCAGGTCAGGTCATATCGTAGTCGGGAACATAGAAAAGCATTCTTCGAAGTAAGTTATCGCACTTAAGGCAATAAGAGACTTCAGCACTCACCGGTCCTTTGTCTTCTTCCTGAATTCAGCGTAGGGCTTGTGGGGGTTTTTGATTTACATAAAGCTGAAAAGCTATACTACTGCACAAAGAGGAATGCGCCCCGAATTCTACTTCTATTCCGAATCGTAGCAACAGTCTAATGGCCTGTGACCTATACAATGACTTGCAGTAGCCAGGTGACGCCAGTGCTTTTATCCTCCCAAACCAGTCTGGCACCAATCGACCGAGCCTGGAAGAATGGAGGGCTTGGTGGGTCTGTACGGGTGTCGAACATATTTATTCAAGCAGCACTGCACATATTTGTTACTTCACAATTGATTCATGTATTATAGTTTAAGCACATCCGTAACTATGCACATAGTGAAGAGTATCATAAGCTCATAAAAATGCAGAGTATCCCATTAACTTACGAGTAGTTTCTGAAAACGGATGATTCAATGCGAATATAAATACTACAATCACAGGGCTATTTCAAAGCGAAAGAAGCCCCTCTTGCTTATTTGGTTGGACATTTCCTCAAGCTGAGATTGTCGAATGCACGGGTGATAGAGCTGAACTCCATACGGAATCGTTGAAGGGCCGGTTCAAAATCGGCAAAATCGCGAATCACCTTCAAGAACGATACATAATTGATAGAAAGGTAATTTTTCGGTTAGTAGAATTGATGCTGAACTAGTTAAACTGAAAACAATAAAGAAAACCTTCCCATATTTTGTCATTTCCAGTACCTCATGTGACATGTTCAACAATTCTACTAATAGGAGTTCAACCGACTGACTTTTAGAACCGGTTAGGAGCACAGCTTATAGCAAATATATATTCATAAACACATAAATAAATAAAAGAAGTGAAATAAAAGTCAGAAATGCAGGCAGTAAGTGCCACTGCTCTCTGGGATCGATCCCAGAGTCCACCAATCTATCAGACGCAATCCGGATGAACCTTCTGCTTTTTGCAGCCAATCACCTCTACCATCATGGTTCAAGAGAGCGCGTCTACTTGTACTACCCTCCGTAAATCACTATAAAACCGAGTACGCACTGTTCGTGCCACTGAGCGTTTTGTTTTCGAACTACACAGCAAAACTCGACTGCTGCAGAAGTACAGTTGCATTCTGAGCACATGCATGGTCTTGTGACAGAGCACAAATAAATAAGCCCACTAACCAGATACGGTAGCCCAGTCCTGGTTTGCATAATCGGCTAAGTCTGTTTGTCTTTGTATTTGTCTGATCTCCGATTCCCAGTTTTACATTGTTTTTCTGTTTTGGTGAGTAGGACTATGTTGTTTTCTAGAGACAAGCCCCATCGAACATTGCGAAATTATCGGTAGCTTCCGTGAAAGGTGAAAAAACGGTTCTAATGCCCTTTATAACCAAGATAGGTATTGGAGTTTTTACGCCTTTCCGTTGTATGCTGCCGAACACTGATGCCATTATATCGACTGGTAAAATAGTCGTAATTTTGTTAGTGGTGATAAGAAGTAAATAAAAAGAAGTGAATCCAGTGGAGGAAAGAAAAGTTAGCATTGTAACTGTCGGAATTCTCCAATCTGCTTCCTCCTGGAGCTACAGAGTGAATAAACTCTAAAACATATACCTCAACGCTCCTCGTGAAGGGATCATAGGCGACTGTGAATGGACGTTCGAAGGAGCGTGCGTATTCCCTGGAATACAACATCATTTGTATTTGCCTGACAAAAAAAACCTAGGAAAACTATTTTTAATTGCAATTGGGAGGATCATGCTTTACAGTCAGCACCAGCGCATATGCACCCATGATGGTCCCTCAGAACTAATACTTTGACCTCCCCTGCAAAGGTCGGCTCTTTCAGTGCTTTAGCTTCGGTTCATATGTAGATTGGGCGTTTGGTGCATCGCATCAACGTAACGGGTCATTTGATGTTATCTGAAACGAACTGTCGGTACCTCAACTTCGACAGCGCATCCTGAATACTCTGAGCCACAAAATAAAGTGGTTGATAGTCGCTGTCTTCGTATTTTTGCACGGCTGTAGTAGCTGGATCAAATTCACGATGTTCAGGTTTGTCTGAGCAGGCATGCTGAAATCGTGGGTGAAAGATAGCAAGAAGCTGAAAGTCCCCTGAGTTAGAGGCAGATTGAATTCCGGGAGAAAATTCGAGATATGTAAGGTTTCCTGGGTCACGGCGCACAAGTCATTAGTATGAATCCGTTCATACCATCAACTCTCCATAAGCAGAAAGCAATCCAGCGCCAATTGCTTTGTATTTTCCATCTTCTACACACAGTCCGAACTCGATTATAAACCAGTACACCTGGAACACTTCCAGCTCTTCAAAGAAAATGCGAAGAGCGCTGCCAGTAACACTCACGTTTGCCAGCTTTTCTATTTGCTCATCAGTAGCACCCAAACTCATCAGACCGATGTCCTGGAAGATATCAGCGGATATCTAGGCTCAACCGTCTCAAAACAGAACGTACCTGACTCATCTGTGCTATCATAGGGTCAGCAAACATTGGCACATGTCCAACTAGCTCATGGATCAGATCTGGTTCAGGCGAATGATGTGGCTTACTGCCGTGCCGTAAGTAAGTGGTTGTCTGAAAGCGAAGAATCGAGCCAGAGCAGTGCTCATTTGGATAAGTACGCCTGTACTCAGGCTATCAGACTGTTCGGAACATTCCTCCCCGTCCCAAATATGGTAGACATGGTAGACTGGATTGGCCCAATAGAAGTAATAATTAGACTACGGAAATATTCGGGTTGAATGTGATATCACTCCGGTGCACTTGAAAAACACTAACCTGGAACACACGGAATGCTAGGCTTGCCAAAAAATCTCTTGCGGTCAGAAGGCCACTGCATGGGCGAAGGATGAAACCAGTTTTCTCTAGAAATTCGTGAGATGGTCCAAAATGATCTCGTATCAAAAGGATCATGCTTACTCTGAAGGTATTTATTGACGTCTCTGATTTGCGGGATTTGATCTGGGGATAAAACGCCTTCGTCTTCTAAGAGCTTGAGATTTTTCCTGAAAAAGCGAATTCCTAGTCCTAATGACTTTCCATCGCTCAGTTGCCACCCGAGCTATGTGATGATGCCAAGAGGGAACCCCAGCTCCATCATCACTTAGGCGTGCACTCAGCACATCCGAGCATATCAGAAAGGAACTATGCTCACCTGTAAGTGGCACAGGTATGTGATTCATGGAGCTCGCGAAGTTTTTCATAGACAGTTCTCCATGTCTCGTGTTCCTCTTTCGTGTATTCTACATATGGAATTGGTTCACCGCTGAAATATTCAAAAATTTTCGACGTTAGACTATTAAGCTGGAAAAATTCCGAGGTTCTTCACTATCTGAAAATGCCTGACTAGTAGCAGCGGCTGACAGCTGTACAGCAATGAATGGTGGAACGGAACGGAAACATTCAGGATGTTGCCCGATCAAAGAAACAACGTTGAAATGAGGCTTAACGCTTCACAATCGTCGTGTACAACCTACATACCCAATCTCAACCTATTGGTTGGCCAGAAGAAGACGTCACATCTTCAAAAACAATCCAAGCATTGTTTCTTGAATTCATCAACACTTCTGAATCATTCATAACTAGAACAAAGAAATCAAAATGCTTACTGTCTGTATTCCAATGCTTGATCGTTGAGGAACTTTCGCCTTGCAATGTAGGCGGGATCACCGTGACCCTGAATGAGAGGCTCCAAATGATTACACTGTAGTGTGTAATTTCGAAATGTATCGGTCGCGAAACAGGGAAAATTTTTCGTTTTTTGTTTTTGTTTTCCTGCTATAACGTTCTTATGTTGGCAATTGTGGGTAATATGCTTTGGTAGGAAAGCAGAAGAGTGTGGTTATTGAACATCTTCACTAGAAGGCCAACTGGTCGCCAATGAAGAAGAATGGAAACACGATTTGAATGAAATCGGAAAGGTAGCAAAGTTTGAATTGAAGGTTATCGGATGTTTGATTTTTTGATTCGTTCGGTATGTGGAAGAAGGGTGGCGCTCGACCACAGTGGGTGGAGTTACCCACTGAAGATTGTGGGATCAGCTTGATCGAGGAAGACTCTTTAAGTGCCATGGGCTCATTTTCATTCTGGGAGATATCGACCTTCGAGTGGAGATAATAATCAAACGAACGATGTTCTTCTTATTTCAACGCCCCATGTATTTCCCGTTCAATTCTTCAAAATTTATTTTTTCGCAGCTGACGCAAAGACCTCAGTTCAATCTCAACCAGCGACTTGTTGTGAGGACTCGCTTGTTCTGCTTCGCACTTGTATTTTCTTCAGAATTGTACCGATCAACTCAAGCAATGTTTTAGCCGTCATAGCTACTACATAATTATGAGAATTTCCATAGCAAGGTATATTCTAACTCACGTGGGAAATTACTACTCACACCTCACAGGAGAACAAGTACTCTTTTGAGTTTTCGACCCTCGAAACTTCCAATGAAAACAAATGAAACAGTTCACAGACCTCGAAAGGGAGTATGTCAGCCACAGACACTCTATGCTTTTGCGAAGATGCCAGATGATCATTGTAGTTCTCGTCGCAATTGTCCTTCAATTATGATTTAGATGCTGCTTTTTATTTCAGGGGAATTTTTGGAACCAGTTTGCTTTTGTGAGCACTTTTGGAGGGTCAACCTCGGTTTGTGACCGTCTATTCAGAAGAGACATCACCCGCTGCAACCTATTCGACACGTACTTTTCATTCGCTGTGCAGAACAGGCGAGGAAAAGGAGGTGGAGAATCGGATGAATCGGAAAATGACTAAAATGAGCGAGACTAGTACGAGACCGACGAAATTGCTATGAAAATGTCGAAAGAAACTTAGAGAAATCTCTTTTTTCAGCTAGTTACTAAAAAAATCCTACCGGATGGCGTGAATCGGTAGTAGGATCGTACTTCGTAATACAATGCGAGCAATTGTCCAAGTCCGCAATGTGCCGTGGGAACCATGGAACTGTATAGAAAAATCGTAGTTCTAAACGTTATGCAACGACAAACCATGATTTCTTACCATCTGCAACCTCATCCTTCCGATAGAGAGCGATTCCAGTGAGACTGTCGAGGTTCTGGACGAGATCTGTAGCAGCTGCGATCAGCTGCTCCTTGGTGGCATCGCAGTCGGCCAATAAGTCCCAGCCTGAATAGGTGGAATTAGTCTTCGGAAACTTGTTTTGAGAAAAAAAATTAGTTATCGAGCATGTATACGTTCGGTTCTACGCTCGATTTTCCTGTGGTGACGTTCGAACCCCGCTCCGGGAAGGCAGCTCCGCCTACCAGGAAGCTGGAAGTTTCACTGAAGCCGATTGTTCTGCTTAGATCGCTCTGTATTCGAGAGTTGGTCACTACCAGGCCCCGCCCCTCGTAGGGTCGTTTTTGAAGCATTACGGTAGCAATGAGCACTTATAATCACGTTATTCTCTCTGAAAACTGACCTTGTCCTGACTTTTCTGCCCTCGTCTCCAAATGGCTTATGTGAATTCCTCTTGAGCCAAAGGAATTCACTGTCGCTCCAATAAACAAAGCTAGTTCTCCTAAACAAATATTAGGAAGTTTATTAAGCATATGACGGATAAGAAATCGAAAGCTGCAAACTAGTGAATAAAAAGTTATGCTGTTGATAAATGTTTACTTCTTCAGCGATGAGAGAATTGCTCTGAACAAGTTCTGAGCGATTGCATTGTGTAATCATCTTACCACTCCGATAAGATCTCATGGTGAGGATTATTTAACTCTTAGTTCGCCCCTGTTTTGCTCATGAACCGTTCCCTTACCTGAACTACTGAGAACGGCTGTAAACGAGATTCGTCCTTTGTCAGCTGCCCAGATCAACTCGACACCTTCATCGTTAAGGCGTTGTAGAATATGAAATGAGAGTTGTTCAGGTTTACGGTACTTAAAAGTTTGCATTCTAGTTTAGTGAAATTCCGTACTGAAGATGTACAGGAAAATAACGGCTGCCGGTTATTGAGGGCAATCACCGCAGGCCACGATGGTTATGATTTTTAGACTTATATGAAATCCCTCATAGTCTAAGTCTGTTGTAATGACGAGTTCAGGTATCCCAACCGGAATGTACGAAACTACATATGTTCCGGATAGTCCCAGGAATTACCTCCTTGATGAACTTCAAAGATCCAATGTGTAATTTGTGAGAGTACTACCCTCTACAATCTAGTTAACAATCATTTCATAAAAAGTACTTCCCATGAGTAACACCATTCGGCTGAAGTGTAGACTCAAACAGACTATGACCATATGTATTAACAGTATAATTATGCTAGCCAAGACTCCACCTACCTTCTCTCCCTTGGTAGTCTTCTTCAGTTGTTCGCGATGTTTCAAAGTAGTCTGTCGCTTCACATCAGCATGCAGTAATGTTTCGCAACTGGCCTGATGGGCGAGGGAGAATCGTCGAGGATGATTGGTCTCTCCGTCACCCTTCAACTAAACAAAGAAAATGGATTTTCTACCTTACATTCACTTACATGAACTCTGAAGTTAGTGGAGAGTATTTTCAAATCCAGGTCACTGCATATTGACGGGCCTGATGAATTGTTAATGAAAGGTGAGCTGGTGCTCGCCCTCAACTGCCAGCCGGAAGCAGGTCGGCCTCACCCACTGTCTGCGAATTCTCATTTTTTAAAGTTCCAATTATCTGGTATTCCAGGTTATTCAAGCTCTGGCTCGAAACTGTTGGACAGTTCTTTTGACCTTCAACTTTCCGTTTCCCCTATATTAAGTGAGAATAAGAGTCTGAAACTTATACACTCACCGTTTTCGTGGCCATTTCTGCTTCTTATTCGGAAGATTCCTTAGAAGACACTGAAAAATATTCATAGAAGTATTCTCTACAGATTGCATTGACGAATTTGTTGATACTCCTACTACAACATCACACGACTAATCTACTCATCTACCGTGACAGACTGACAACGGAACTCAAGATTGAACTTGACAGCCACTGAACTCATCAGCGCCCCCTAAGAGCATGAGGTCATCATAGAGGGGTAAAAGAAGTACAGTGGCCACTAAGATGGCATGCACGAAACAGTCAGACCGTAGGACTTCTGAACGATTGGAGTTCGAAACTTTGGCGGAATCGACGTTGTGAATAACGGGGTAAGCCTCCCTTTTAAATAAGACTAACTGAATTTTGGACTCAGAATCAATATCATCCTCATAAAAAGCTTCCAACCACAACTCATTGAACTGGGTTTTCGGGAACCAGGAGCTGTTGAAAAAACTATGAAATTCATCGTTAATATTGAACAGCAATCATTATCTGAGACCCCAGTTTAAAATGGTTCGAGAACGTGGGCAATATGTGATGTTTCCACTGAACCGTGTGACTGAAGACCGGAGCAAGTACACCCAAGCAACTCTATTAACAGAATCGTTGGAAGAAAGACCGCTCCAGAACAAGTTCTACAGATGATGGCGGAGCCTGATGATAGTATGAACAAATAGAAGAAGCTAGAAGAGCCCTTTACTCAAAGTTACTTTCAAAGAAGATTTGCGAAGGTTGCGCCATTCTGCCGACTTTTGGTTGAACAGGCTTCTTGGAGATAAGAAGGGCAGCCCTACTTAGACTGACACGTTAGCGCCATTCTCTTTCAGGAAGATGATCTCAGAGAACGAAATAGATGATAAATTACGCCCATGACTTCTCCCAGGCAACTCTTTGGGGACACAGCAACAGCAGCAGCAGCAGAGAAATGTTAGGCAAACTTGGTCCGTGAGCTACAAGGTATGCCGTCTTTAATGACTTCCGACGGCCAGTATCATAGTCGAGATAATTGCCTCCGGTCTTTCGCAGACATACATGTTGTTAGATGATGACAACATGTCGACGATCAGGTCTTCTACATTACAAAGTGCATGGACATATAAGAAATAGCTTAACGGCTAAATCGGTCCATTTCTTGACAAACATTTGATGAACCATAATGGTCGAGAATGACATGATAAATAAGCCAATCGACAAGCATGAACAAATAGTTCCCAAACGTCATCGCTTCCGTTACCGTATCCCCCCTATTCATGGATAAAAGCTTTCTCAGGGTCACCCGAAATAGCACCATAGTTTCACACTTTAGGAGTTTCTTCCCGAATTCGACCCTCTTCCACTCATCACTTGCCCCACAACTATTACCTGTGTTCATTGAAAGGGCCGATTAGAAAGAAGGGGGGGAATAGAGAGAGTGTCTAACTTCCTTGCATTCCTGGATTCATCAATGTCCCCATTCGAAGCACAGTTACCTCCTTCCTGCTATCATAAATCTATTGAAAAATTATTCGAAGAAATATGATCAAATATAGTAGCAGGGGTACTCATAGCATTACTTCAAACCCTCTAGAAACATCTTCCAACCTCAACACCGATATTTCTCACCCAGGTGCCCTTTCATCCTTATTACCATACCATGACTGGACATGGACAAAGTTCAAGTTTAACGGTACTTTAGGTAATCTCTTGCTTCCTTCCAGGACCAACAGCGATTACGAAATTTCACTGAGTTTAACCTATTTCTGTTATTTCCACCTGAATGCTTGTACCTAAAAAAGTACGGAATACGATGATAATGGCGATACAAGGGATGAAAAATGACTGCTAGATGGCGGTTTAGGTTGCTACTGGCTCACCCTACAGTTTCTACGAAAATTGCCAGTATCCTGCAGTAAGTAGTAACAAAACAAAGGCAACCATGTTGTTATGCTCTTTGTTGTCGGAATGATCCACATTTTGAGGCTTTTCGAACTCATTTTGGCTGTTTACTGGGCAATACCCTCCTTAAGCTTGATATTGATAACGAGCGATAATATTAGCATTATAAAAGCCTCTGTTTCTAGTGTTTCTATGGCAAACTTCACTTACCGCACCCACTCACGATATCATGCAGGCCGTTCTTGAAGCAGTGGAAACATATCGCCACGATTTGGAGGAAGCAGCTCAGGCACTTCGCCATCGTGGTCAATCACTAGCCGAGGATGCACCCAAGATGATAGAGGACACAAAAAGTCAGATTGAGCCACACACTCAGGAGCTGGTTAACACTGTGCAGGATACGGTAGGTGTTTTAAGAAGAAATTCATGAGCTATTGTTTATTGTTGATCCGCTAGATGAAGGAAATTCGTGGAACCATGAACACGTACTATGTAATAATAAGTAAACGGATTTGCTGAATGTGGTTAATCTCTACAGCAAAATTCAAGACCAACCTATACTGCTTTCGAACCAGCAGTTGTCGTGCTATCGGCTAAGGTGCATTGCTTTGGAATCGCATGAAGTGCAAACCGTGCCGCGTGACTGTGCAACGCGGCCGTGGTATTTCGAATGAATTGTGGTTCCTCCCTCCGCGTCACCCTTCTTCTTTACTCTAGCAACACTGATGCACCACAGATCAGGAAAATCTGCTACGAAACACGGTTTCTGAGCTTTCCAGTTTCCATAATTCCACGACATTCCTGCAGGCTGAACAATGCCAGCCAGAACAGCTGTACAGGGGTGTGGGTACACCTTCCCGATAGTCGCGTGCGCAGTTGCGCGTTGTGAAGGGAAGGGGTGTGGGGCAGTAGAAACGAAATTGTCGTGTCGCGGCGAGAGAGACGCCGCGCGTGAAGGAATTTGCAGAATGCAGCAGCAAGTAAGAAATTCAGGAACAAAAGAACTAACAGTAGAATCACGCCATAAGCAATAGCAATTGAGCTGTATGAAGAACGCTAGGACTATTATAATAGTCCGCGACAACCGCGTGCGGTGGATCGATTAAACGTAACCGTTCTTACTGCCCGTCCTCCCAAGGGAAGAGTACTGGATTCCTGATGGAAGGATACGGTAGCGGCCGCGGAACCTATGCCGCTCGACGTGGTTATTCGGGGTGAAGTACCGCCACCCCTGTACAGTAGAAAAATTTATTTGTTGTGACCATACGAAACATTTCAGAGTCAAGTCTCACCCGCAGAAAAACCGATAGTCAAAGTTTTTGGCTGGTCGACAGTGATGGTATTTTTCGCTAACCTGAGCATAATTCTCGGCATATACTTCGTCGGACCAGTTCTTTCTCTGATTTTTGGGAAATTTGGTGCATTCTGTCTGGCAGCCGTAGTGATACCCAGTTACGGTCATTATGCAGTGAAGGTGCGATATGTTTGTATGCTCATCACAAACTTTTTAAAAACCCCATTTGTGCTTACAATGTCCATGCGCACTAATCACAACATGATCGCTGTGCGCACAAAAATACGGATATGGTCATATGCTGTCATATGTCATTGTGCCGTATGCGTTTCTCCTGGACGATATGGTTGCGTGTGCCAATGGGTCGTTAACCGTCGTCGAGTGTCGACGGTTCCTTCCAAGGTAGGGCTGAGCGATTTCGACAATCCTTTTTCAGTTTTGACCCGTGAGTCCATAGCGATTTTCGTGCCATCAACCTTAACAGCTCGCAGGCAATAATTATCAAGAGGGTGTCGGGTTTTTCTCCAGTCGAATCATAGTGTCATGGGTGCTGTGGTTTGGGCTTGGGCCGTTTAACGCAATAAAAAATTGTTGGAAAGGAGAATAGCCGAGTCTTTACCGAATAGATGTACGTTTACATATCTAGTCAGTCGGCCAAACTCATGATGCCAATGTGGTTAGAGCTGTAACAGTCTGAATGAACGCAGTGTTGATGCAGGGGGAAGCGCCCACTGATAGCCTATGTTTCAAACTGCTTAAACAGATGAACGGTGTGCTATAAGAACAAGCGGTAACCGCACTTAAAAGTCGTAAAAAGTTTTTTGGCGTGCTGAGATGGGACAGACGCCAGCGAAATGCAAGCAAACTAGATGGGCTCAATAACAGTGTATAAAGGTTGGTTGTGCAGAGCTATGGAGGTGCGTTACGAGGTGCCTTCTGTTGTTCGCATCGGTGTTCCCGCGCCTCGGCCATACCAGAACGTGAGAAATTGGGTGCCCACACACCGCTAGGGGGACGTGTCCCGCCTGTGTTGAAGGTTTTATCGTTTACGTTCGTGTAGCAATTTGGCCCACGAATGGCCTTAACAATATGGCATAACGGCCCATGGAGGCCCAACACAACACTCCGTACATAATTACTGTGTAATGATAACAGATATAGCATATTACACTGTCGGCATATCATTACTACCGGTATGAGATGCAATTCGGCCAGTTCCGAACACTCATATGAGAATAATAACGTTCTGAACATATCGAATAACAATGGTTATAATGCCCAAAGCTGTGCATCGGGCATTCTAAATTATGTACATAGATCGGATATGTGAAGAAACAAATTCTTGACTTCCAAAATATACCATCCTGAGGCCGCATGGCCAAGATGGGCAATAAACTATCGTGATACCCAACAAGAACCGAACAATACGAGAACTCCTGCGAGATAGTGAAGCTTTTTACTAATAGGAACCTAGATAGGCTCGGAGCCGAACTCCAATCATGAAATTAACGAAGTACAGTGATACTGGAAACGAATAACATCATGAGGGTCTGAACCGACCTTAAAGTTAATAACGGTGTGAAGGCCATACATGCGATAGCCGATGACAACTGCTCCGGTCTTATATATGACCCTTTGCCCATATTGCAGAATCATTGCCATGACTTCTTGTTGCTTCCATCTCCTTGTTTGTCCGAACTGTAATATACGGTTCTAAAACGTAGCCCCAGATTGTTTGTTCTCCATTGAAGGGAGGAAGTGCGATGGCGACGTAAACAAAACGGGAATGAGGCGGGTTAATGCCGCCTAGCCAAGCCGTTTGGCCGCGACGCAAACGCGTCGCTATCCCGTTCTGAACGGGACCCGCCAAATATCGGTGCTTGCGGGAAGACAGAACACCATTTCCCCCGCACGCCAAACCAAACGCCCGACTACGAAATATACACACCAGGCTGGACAACTACATCGAATGGCTAACTGAAGCCGAGACGTAGTGAGATGACAAGCTTGTAACCACTTTCCCCAAGCTTCTGGCAATTCCCGCCTTTCGCGGTAGGACCGACTGCAAGAGGAGTTGGGGCGCGATTTCCTACCGGCGCATGCTCCAAACCCGAAAGAAGTTCGTGCGCGAGTCACGACAGTAAGTGGAGAAGCGGGTACAGCAAAAGTGATGGTACCGAATAATGGGAATTGAGGGAAGGAACGGGTACGGTATCTGAAGTAAATAAAGTGAAGTCAAGGTGACAGCAAACACGCGTTGGAAATGGAATACTAGCTACGGGTATTAAGAGATGTGGGCTTGTGACGTACCGCCAAATAGAACTAGTGAAATGACATCACAATGTCCATGACCTCAACTGACTAGAGCGCAGTTTCCAATCTTTGCAATGCTTGAATGCAAATTTTGGTAGCTGGATATATTATATGGAGAGGGCTAGCTGATTCAGCTACAGAAGCCTTTTGTAGTTCAGCGAATGTCCGAAGAGAGTACTAGCCAATTCTAAAGCTGGAATGTGATCAGAAGCCAAGAAATAATGCATCCACCTGAGTGTGTGCCATTAGATCTCAGCGCAGCGAAGCGCTTTCGCAGGCCGACCTCTTAGCAGAATCGATTTGAGCACTTCGTTAAACTTCATAGCGTACCAACAGCTCTATTACTCGCTTCATGTTTTCAGCGAGCGGAATCTGGCGATGATAGTATGATCCGAATGCAGTTACTATCATATGCCATTATACAAGGAATGCTTATGGGTTATGTTATCGATAGTATTTATTTGAGTTATATACCATACGCAGTAATCACTCCAGCAATAGTTACTGTCTCATTCGCGGTAAGCTCGTGAAAATGATGCATTCTTCCCAACACATGAATTTGTTCAATATCGTTAGAGTGACTACTAATATCCATCGGAAAACGCTCACTTATCGATTCCCAGAGTTTTTTACACACACTCATCAGGCACTGAGCGGTTTCAGAATGAAGAGTCAAGCGTTGAACGTTTAATGTTTGATCATCCTGTGTCAACGGATGGCGCTAGCGGTGAGGGATTGAGCCTGGTGTACAACATTTCCCAGCCTCGTTGAGGAACTTGGGAACTGAGCGACATAACGGCACAGTTAACGATAATTTTGAGCTACCCTTTTAGGTAGAAAAGTGGAAGTGTTGATGTAGAGGAGTACATTGGTGGCGAAGAATGCGAGAAAATCCGCCTACTCCAAGACTTTTTAAAGTAGTGGAAGTGAAGGTTGTACGAGATCACCGTGGTCATGTAAGGGGCGTTTGGGCGAGATTTAACTTGCTCCCATTGCTCAAAGAGATGACTACATCAAGCCGAACTTGTCCGAAACTGCCTTTCACTGTCGCCATTGCTTATGACGAGTTGTTTGAACTTCCTTCATGGGAGCATCTTGAGATAGTGAGGTCCGGGAACTTCTCCCCTAACACGGCGTCGCACACGCCGCACCCGCCGCCTATCGCAGGATTGCGATGGAAGATTGGAAGAATTTGTGAGGTAGGGAGTCATTTGATTATTTGAATTGGCTGGCCGCTCTTTTCAATTCCATTGCGGTTTTGATCGTCGTTTATATAGGAGGAGTCATTTTAATTAATCAAGTCTAATAATCATGAAAACTAAAAAGAAATAGAAGAAAAAATGATGAAATCCAATGAAAAAGCCAGCCAATCAACGAAAAATATCGCGTCCTATCGATTGGCGGTAGGCGGGGTGAGTACGGTAATTGCAGTAACGTTTGCCGCATGCCGCAAGGGAGAATACCGCAATCGGGGAAAAGTTCCGTTACCCTGAGATAGTGCAGCCTCTACAAAGTCGTTGAAACTCGTCCACGATGGGTGTGGCACTCACCCGATACGGTATCTGGTCCCTTATTGTGCCCTATCCATGACGTTTTTCGACCATATAACGGCAGGTACAGAATAAGGGGGGCCTCGAATTCCTACTACAGTCGTGAACTGTGCTTTTAAGGTGCCCCCACTTTGGACAAATGGAATGAAGCACTAATGGGTGGAAGTATCCTCTGTCTCTGAATCCCAGCGTAGTGAATAGGAATACCGATTACTGGGGTAACGGAACTTCTCCCCGATTGCGGCATTCTCCCTTGCGGCATGCGGCAAATGTCACTGCAATTACCGTACTCACCCCGCCTCCCGCCAATCGATGGGGCGCGATATTTTCCCTCGACTGGCTTGCTTTTTCATTGGATTTTATCGTTTTTTCTTCTGTTTCTTTTTAGTTTTCATGTTTATTAGACTTGATTAATTAAAATGACTGCTCCTATGTAAACGACGATCAATACCGCATTGGAATTGTAAAGAGCGGCCAGCCAATTCAAATAATTCAAGGACTCCCTACCTCACAAATTGCGCGCTCCAATCTTCCATCGCAATCCTGCGATAGGCGGCAGGTGCGGCGTGTGCGACGCCGTGTCAGGGGAGAAGTTCCCGGACCCCCGATTACTGACACCATGCTAGACTACCATTTTAAAGTACGACTAACGTGAGCTCAGTGCTAATATGCTAGTAGAGGCTGGCTAAGAAGTGCTGTTTGAGCCGATGGCTCCTAAAGCAAATCGCTGATTTATACTTACTATTACAACGGAATCATTTTTATTTTGGAGGTGACAAGGGATTTTGCAAAACTGGACCATTACAGACAGTTGCAAAGCAATCCAATGGAGAACGTAAAATGCTGCTCGGTGGTACAATTGGTACGGCGATCTCAGTCAATTTCATTTTGGGAATGATAACGGGAAGCTTGTCGTTCGTCTACTTCCTGCTAACGCTCACATATGCTGGAATAGCTGCCGTCATCATGCAACTGTGTCTGAGAAATCTCAAAGGGACTGTAAGTTAAAAAACGATTTATGTTGAATTGAGTTTCTTCAGATTGTTAATTTGAAGTAATCCGTTTTCTCGAATACTGAATACGAAGAAAACTTCCCTAGCATTCTATAAAAGCTTTCTTTCAGGAGGACGACAGTGAACATTTCTATCAAAACGCCCTCAGCTGTAGCTATGTTATTGCCAAAGTGATGTTCTATCTGATGTTTGGCTCATACCACTCAGATGTACAAGCACAGAAGCAAGATTAGCAGGAACAGATAACGATCGCAAAAAGAGCTTGGTTGTAGAAGTTTAATAAAAAACTTCGAGTCACACTTGTTCATTTCAAGACAGTCGCGAATATGCCGTTTGTCACCCAAGGAAGCTCTCCCACCAATCTATTCCCTTTTTGATGTGTTCTCAGCCCCACAAGAAACGACTAGTTAGTGTAGGGTTGGAGATAAGAAGATTGGAGAAAAGGCTCAAAGCGAGAATCTGCTTATCATTATCGTAGAAGTGCCTCGGTAGGGTCATGTTACCTAGTGTTACCAGTGAAATCTGGTTTCTTGCATAAATGTAGATTATTTCTTCTGAGCTTGATATCTGTAGAGGATAAAGAATCGCTCTTGGAGAATCGATCTTGGGACGTTAATCGGTCCCGTCTGAAGGATGCGCCACGCATCCGGCTTCCATTTGAAATCGTGGCGGCGTATCGAATGCATATTTGGCCTATACAATGACTTGCAGTGGCCAGCCAATGTACAAGTCAGTGCTTTTCTCCCCCTGTCGAGCCTGGTACCAAATCCAGAAGAGATGGAAGGTTTGGTTGGCCTGGGCGGATAGCGGTCCGGGATTCGAACCGTGCGTGTGTGAAGTGCATCACTGCGACTACACCATCTCTGCCCTTTGATATCGATAGCAAGTGATAATGACACCAATATAAAAACCACAAATTCAGGGTTTTTCTATTGCACATTTCACTTACCACACTCTCAAGCTGTAATGCAGTCCGTTCTCGAAGCAGTGGAACAATATCGTCATGACTTGGAAAAAGCAGCACAAGTTCTTCGACACCGCGGTAAAGCACTCGCTGAGGATGCACCAAAGATGATCGAGGACACGAAAAGTCGAATTGAACCAAAGACTCAAGAGTTAGTGAACACTGTACAGGATACGGTAAGTGTTTTGAAAGCAGTTACGAGGCATTGTCCATCTCGTTCACTGCGAAGAAGCTTCGTGGAGTCACGGATAGGACTGTGTGGTGTCTGCTAGCGAACTTCGAAGCATGTGGTTTAGAACTGCAAAAAATAGGATGAGTCAACTATTTTTATCCTGCAAGCGTACTGAGCGCCACATTTTTGCTAATTCGGGGTGACACCGTCTCAGGTGACGCGCCCAAACGTGGAACTGTGTCTGCTTTCATAGTCCGCGATTCGCTAGGCGAGTGCGCGAGCGAGCAACCGGAGGCGGCGCCTGCTCCTCGTTTACAAGTATCTTGGTCGATACCGCCAGACGAGTAGTCCCCCAACCGGCTCGCGCTTTTGCTCGCGGACCATGAAAGCAGCCTGTGGAATGTAGAATCTGCAAAATGAACCGCGCCATCAAGCGACCCGCTCCATGATGGCAAACAGCGCAGAATCATCTTAGCTCTTATCTTCATCATGGCTCACACACTTCTAACCAAATTATCAACCATTGGCGTGCTAGTGGTATCACTTTATGGTCTTCGATTAACCGATTTCGAGGTTCGCCTATTGAAGGTGCTTTGAATCTCTCTAGTAGGACTAACACAGGTAGTTTCTGTGACTCTGCGAATAAGCACGCTCTGAGCAACAGTTTAAGGGTTGTACAGCAGAAGTGATTGGCTGCTTTCAGACCTCAACAACTCATCCGTCCATCCGTCCGTCCTTCCGACGCGTGCGTGCCGCGACGGCGGCGCCTGGCCGTTGTTGACAACACAAGATCACGTGCGAGCGCTGTCAACGGTACTCTAGCGACCGCCGTCGCGGGACGCACGCGTCGGACGGAGGGCCGTCGAAGTCTGAAAGCGGCCATTGAGCATCGTGTACACATGGAAATTTTCAGAGCAATGTCTCACCTGCAGAAAAGCCGATTGTCAATGTTTTTGGTTGGTCGACAGTATTGGTATTTTTCGCTAACCTGAGCATGCTACTCGGCATATATTTCGTTGGACCGGTTCTATCCTTAGTTTTTGGAAAATTTGGTGCATTCTTGATGGGAGCCATATGGATACCTCTTGGCGCCCATTTTGATATTAAGGTGCGATATGTTTGTGTGTTAATCTCGAATTGGCTAAACACCCCAATCGTGTTACGGCTTCATATACCATCAGCCTTCCGCAAACAATCATTGGAAGGTGGAAACATTCTTCTTCTGCTGAACTCATTGTGTCCAATGAGATACATCTGCATCAACCGCAAATCATTGAAAGACTAGGGTGCTCAGGAGTGAGCAGGCTGTGGACGCCTGCATAAAATAACCTAGATGAAATAGGAAAGGGCCTAGTTGACCTCCTGTCCAAAACTCTCAGGGACAATATTTTTAGGGAGGGCAATATTCCACGGCATCAATTGCCGTAAGCATGAGTTAGAAAAGACAGCTTGCCTGGTCAAAAGAGATGAGAATGCGATGGGACTTGAGTGATGAGAATGTGATGTCAAGGTGGTAAGGCAAACAGCTCTTCTTCAAATCTGCCAAGGTAGCTTTGAAAAAGGCATGGAAACGTGGTAGCACGGTCACAAGGCCACTCAACACAAGATCACTGAGTTCCAAGTCTTGAAAAGAGATTCCAAAGAAGAGTTGGATGGAACCGAGTTATCAGGAACCTCAGCAAACCCAAGGTGTTAGAAGAGGTGAGGTTGTCTTGGATAGACGAAAGTGCCGAGTTCAAGGATCGAAGTCACTAAAAGAACGATTTACGAGAGGCTTTATCCATGCAGGGATAGAAAATTTTATACTGAGAAATTGCGGAGGTGGAATCGATCAGCTGGTTGTACCATTCTCGTTGCATTACGTTTCCCTGCAAAATTTACGCAGCATTCTATGTTTACACAAATATCACCATTTTCAGTCTCAGACAACCGCCAGTGATCGAATTATTCGTATGAGGGTACTATCAGGTGCCCTACTGCAAGGAATGGTCATGGGCTATGTCATCGACCGCCTTTATTTGAGTTATATACCATATGCAGTAATCACTCCAGCTGTAATTGCCATCACATTCGCGGTAAGCTTCGAAAAATAAGGACGGCAACAAATCAGCTTGTAGTGCCATATAACCCCCAAAAGAGAGCTCAAGTCTGCAGCGTGAAGTTTAAAGTTCGAAGGACGAAATTTTTCGAAGACGCTGATCAATTCCGTCTAAGGGATGCGTCCCGCACTCGACTTCCATTCAGAATCGTAGTGGCGTAATGAGTGCGTATGTGGCCTGTACAATGACTTGCGGTAGCCAATACAGTGCTTTTATCCTCCCAGACGAGCCTGGTGCCAATTAATTGACCCTGGAGGGATTGAAGGCTTGGTTGGCCTAGACGGACATCGACCTGAGATTCGAACCCCTGACAGCGCGTGTGAGATAGTGCGTCTCTTGCCACTACACCATCCCCGCCCTATAAACTCAGCATTGTTCCGTAAAATGTGTCTCACAATCAGTCAAAAAAGAATAATCAATTCTGCCCAAATGTGTATCACTCCCATGGTCAGAGGTTGCGAGGAGGAGCGGTAAAGTTGATTTGGCCCGTAGTAACCCAAAGCAGTGGCCTTACTGGAGGTATAAAATGGAGGGTAGCCTCTCCGGCATGTGCATGTGATGAACACGCCACCTCCATATTCACCACTGACCACGGAGTTTGTTTTGGGGATTTGACAAGTGATCCTCGCAATGCTGGACCATTACAGCAAGCTGCTAAATTCGCTGATGGAGATCGAAAAAAGCTGCTTGGCGGTACAATTGGTACAGCGATTACAGTCAATTTCATCTGGGGAATGATTTCTGGAAGCTTGTCATTCGTTTACTTGCTGCTAATGCTCACCTATGCTGGAATTGCTGCAGTCATCATGCAGCTCTGTTTAAATAAACTCAAAGGAACAGTAAGTGAATTGGAAATCGATTTAAATTGAGAATTTTGGTACAACCGAGGTCAAGAGATATAAACTTATTTGTTTCTGCAGGTTCCTCAGAAATTCCCTTTCCAGGAGGACGAGAGAGAACACCTCTATCAGAACGCCCTCAGCTGTAGCTTCGTTATTGCAAAAGTGATGTTCTTCCTAATGTTCGGCTCATACCACTCGGATGTAGAAGCACAGAAGCACGATTAGCAGAAATTGAGAATGATCGTACAAAGAGCATAGTTGTAGAAGTTTTAATAAAAACTTCGAGTCAAACCTGTTGTTTTCTCTGACAAAGGTGAAGTTGTCGAAAATGAGATTGATACGGTTCAAAGGAAGTGTTCACTTTGAAATTCGAACGAATGAGTACATGCAAACGAGCTTGACAGGAGTGGTATCAGAGGGGAGGAAGGTCAATTAAACCAAATCCAGAAGGGAATCATATTTGAAAAAGGTCTGCATCTGCATGTGGACATCTGTGGCTATGAAAGTGATCAAAAACGATTTCATCCAGTAACAACTCAAATTTCAGCTTTGGGTAAAGAACCCAGAGGCGAGAGGGTTGGCAAAGCTCTTCAGGTTTTCAAAAAACATTTTAGGACCTTTGAGACGAGAGGATCAGCAAAGCTCTTCAGGTTTTCAAAAAACATTTCAGGACCTTTTTGTTAGGATATGATCGAGCTTTCCAGACGGTAGGGTTCGGTGGCGCATTACGCCACACCATCATGCAGTTGCGGTTGCCGATCGAGCTTCTGAAGGTTCCGGCTAGTGATTCTGTAATTTAGTCGTAACTTTCTTCTCTGCCATTCGTCCTTTTCACTTACTATCGTCTGTAACAAAATCTTCATTTCCTTTTTTGCATACAACGAGCCAGATGAGCCTCATCTCGGCAAAATCCCTAAGCAATAACTTGAAAGAAGGTGGACAAAGTTGTAGTCGCTCTTCGCTTCGAAGACTTTCGACCGTACGCACAAGGATGCGAAAAAAAGAGTCCGGAATCCTGTGTGTTGCATCTGATGGAAGGTATAGTGCCTTAATAGACGCAACGCCGCAAGTTGGTTCCGACGATGCCGATGCCGATATTATTAGGTTGCGCAAAAGCTGTCCCGCATAAGTTTCGCAATGGCCCAGATTTCTTCCGGGGTTTTTGGAGGCTTCCACACAGTGTTTTTATGTAAGGGCACTACACGCGGGTGTACAAATAACAGATTTGGTTGCCCTTTCCTTGCTTGTTTACTCACATCATGACCGAATTGTCCGCCAATATTCTTCACGTAATTCTTTGCCACTTCTCCATCGCCGAAAATCACTGAACTTTGTGCCATGCTTTCACCTGGAGCCGCTTTCTGGGCGCTCTGTGCACACCTCGTTCCTACTCTTCATAGTCTGAAACAAAAAGGTCCAGGAAGGATCTCAAGTGGGCCATTCTATTACGATATCGTGCAATCCAATGATACATATGTTACGTGTATATAAGTTAGTTAGGTGCTCGTATTATTGCTATTTACGCTTCCAACGAACCCCTGGAGAAGCCTAGACCGTTGTGAAATTTTTGACCGATACTTCGTGCATAGTGGATCGTAAGCTTCAACTTCAGGCTGTATTGGCATGACCAACAATACTAGCAGGAAGATCAGGATATTTATCCCAAGCATTTTTCTTGGAAAAGCATCTCTTCCTGCTTAGTAACTGGATCTGATGCTTCTTCTGGTTATCCTTTTCTTCCTTTTGAGTACGATAGCGAAAAACAACAGCTTGCCAAGGGAAGTAAAGGGAAAGGGTTCGAAGGCTCAGTCTAAGGTGAAAATGTAGCCTGGAAAAGAGGCGAAAGAGGGGGGGGGGGGGGGGGGGGAGGGGGGAAGGGGGAAAGCACGCATAAAGTGTTAGTATGTTAGTTTAACAGAAAATTAACGCGGTTCTACTAGTCTGTATTATACAATACTAGCATTGTATCAGAGCCGAAGAGGGGATGAGCACCTGTCTCCTAGACTTTCTTCTGCGGTTCTCAGCCCAGGAAGATGTAGTTTCTAACTAATAATAAATCTCAGGAACATAGGAGCACCGGAGCGTGTGGGAAGATTATCTCATGCAAAAAGTTGAAAGTTCGCCCAATCCGCAGCTCCTTCCCTCCTATGGCTCAGTTGCAAAATTGCATGTCCCTATTGTAACACGAAGTCACACGTAACACCGTGTGTAATATATGTGCCACACCCGATCTCGGCCTCGAGATCGACGCATCGAGTACCGAGGGATACGTGGTATCCCGAGGTGCAGTAGCCTGCGGACCACTACATCCTGACCTGACCTCAGTACGAGTATATATAGCTGGCTCTCACCTAGGTGCGATCATCTCACTCAAGTTAAGATTCGTTCTTACTACACTGTTTGCTATTGCCCTTTACTCTTTGTTTTTTTTTGTAATTCTCTCATCGTTCCGTTTTGTTCGATAAAGATATCGTATTCGATTTCGTTATATCAGACATCATATTACGCAACTAATAGGTTTTAATCGGAAGATATCGTATTCGATTTCGTTTTTTAACAGACATTATATTACGCAACCTAATAATTTTTAATCGGGCTCGATTAAAAACGAAACTATCCACTAGACATCTTGAAGTTACATGGGGGCCAAGCCGGTGAGCTCGAATAAATGAATTCAGTTGCAGAAATGTCTGTTATGAGCGGATTAACGCATAACTCTGTGGAGAACACAGTAGAGGATATGATTGTTGGAGAAGACAACAGAAGCGGTACAGAGGTGAGTGAAATGAACTCCCAGCTAGCTAGTGCTTTTGATAATATTATCCGCCGCTTAGGGGATACTTTGGATGACCAGATTCGCAATCTATCTGCACAGAAAAAGCAAAATATTTTGGAATTGGTCCAAGGCACAGTAGAAATAGCTAGAGAAAAAGCTAGGCTGTTAATTGGTCAAGCTAGGCATTCAATTTTCGAGGAAATTGGAATAACTCCGGGAGAATTGCGCAAAGTTTTGCCAATTGCGAGTTATAATAGCAGCTTGATGCAAACTTTGACAGCAGAATTCGGCTGCGAAACCAATGAGGTTTTGGCCAAAGTGAGGGCCATGACTGAAGAGCTAATTAGTCTCAGAAGTCTAAAAAGCCAATTGCAGAGTCAAGTGGACGAATTGACGACGAAGCTGGCCACCTCGTTCGGAGAAGCTCGCACAGCCACGGAAGCCCAAGGTGAGGACAACACTGGCGTAGATTGGGCTGCTGTGAGCAAGCAGCTCTTGTCATTGAATAATGGCAATAAACCCAATGTTCAGAGCCGCCAGTCCGCGTGCCACGAAACGAAAGATGGGCGACTGAAGCACCCGAGGTCAATCTACAGCGGACGGTCGAGTCCATCTTGTCCGCTGTCTACCAGCGTGTCGACAGTCGGTGAGTCGACTTCTATTTTGCAAAACTCCATAGGGGAGGGAAAGTCAGACACCCATATATCCCATGCAATGAACGGAATGTTCAGCGTTTTTAAAGAGGTTTTTAAAGCGCAAAGCGTGGCCGAGGTGCCCAAATATGACGGGAAGACCTCACTAAGTGATTTTTTACGGGCAGTAGAAATGAAATATCCCTCAACAGTCTGGTCGGATAGCGACAGACGGGATATGCTGGTAAATAACCTGGTAGGATTGGGTCGATCCGTTTATAAGGGGTTACCAGAGTGTGTAAAGAAGGGTAGTTTTGCTGGAATTGTGAAAGCCCTCAAGGAAGCCCGGCGTAACCCTTGCGAAAGGTTAAGGATCATCGATGAGTGGGACAAACTCAAGAAGAGGAATAGTGAATCGGTAGCAGATTTTTGCTGCCGGATGGAGGATATCTCCAGGAAAATTCACCCAAGTAACGAATGGGATTTCCATTTGGCCTCTAAGTTGTACTTTTGCCTACAGCATTGGAAGGACTCGTACCATATGCTAGCCGCTCTAGAAGGACACAACGGGGAGACTTACGAAGCCGTCAAAAGGGTTGCATTGAGACTTGAAAAGACCCAAACGGCGAAGTCCTATAGGGAAGAAAATTTTGGAAAGTTGGACAACACTAGGGGAAAGATTAGCGCCCAAAAGGCCACAACCTCCAGCTATGATGATAAGGGCACCCGAAAGTGCTATAACTGCGGGGATAAAGGTCATTATAGTGCCTCCTGTCCGAATAAATCCCCTTCTAAAGGTCCCATACCTGGTAAAAAAGGTCATGGATCAATGAGGAAGGATAAGGATGGACATGCTTCTAAGAAATCACTCTCTACATTTGTGGAGGAATGGTGTGGGATGGTCCGTACCTGTAAGTCAGCTTTAGATTCAACCACAATAGCGGTGGGGAAACCGACGTTGTACGATGCAGAGATCTTTGGGCTCACGACTAAAGCATTGATAGATACTGGGTCAGTAATATCCATACTACCAGCTGGTCTGCTCAAACAAGCCAAGGTGCAAGGCTTTGACATTGACAAAGAAGTTGAAATGGTAGGTCATGGAAGCGAGCACAAAGTTTTTGATGCTTCGGGGAACCAAATGAGCTTTCTTGCAATTGTAAACGCAAAAGTAAGCGTTCAAGGCGCGGATAGCGTTCAAGTTACCATGCATGTCCAGAAAAGCAAGGAAAATACACTGCTTTTAGGAACTAATGCCTTTAATGCTTTAGGAATTCAATTACGATTTGAACCTAGCATAGAGCCGTTGCGGAAGGCAACAACCTTTTTAGAACATGCGAAGGCGTCCAAAAGGGTAGTTATACCACCGGGAGCCGCCGCAAAAATTGAGTTAGAGAGCTCGAAGAAGTTTGGAGAACAGTTTTTCTGGTCCAATGATTCCCGTATTTGTTCAGGGGTATGTCGTCTTGAGAAAGGTAGCACGGAAGTCTCCGTTGCGAACCGCGACTCCCAGACCTGGGTAGTTAATAAGGGTCAGCCACTCGGAGAATGGTCAGACTCTTGTTCTATCAGGTCTCCCGAGGCTATAGACATGTCAGGCGGTATGCTTGACATGGAAAAACATGTTGTCCTGCCAAAGTCAAAACGGGTGAAAGTTTTGATCGATTTGATACAACAAAATCATGGTCCAGAAAAACTGCCGAAAGAGTTGGTGGAGATTCTCAAAAAGTTTAATGAAACTTTCGCAATAAGCGATTCTGAACTTGAGCAAACCAGCTTGGTAGAACATGATATTGATGTACAGGGACACCTACCCATCCGTCAAAAGACGAGACCCGTACCATACGGTGTGAGGAAGCAAGTGGGTCCGGGAACTTCTCCCCTAACACGGCGTCGCACACGCCGCACCCGCCGCCTATCGCAGGATTGCGATGGAAGATTGGAGCGCGCAATTTGTGAGGTAGGGAGTCCTTTAATTATTTGAATTGGCTGGCCGCTCTATTCAATTCCAATGCAGTCTTGATCGTCGTTTATATAGGAGGAGTCATTTTAATTAATCAAGTCTAATAAACATGAAAACTAAAAAGAAACAGAAGAAAAAACGATAAAATCCAATGAAAAAGCAAACCAGTGAAGGAAAAATATCGTGTCCTATCGATTGGCGGGAGTACGGTAATTGCAGTGACATTTGCCGCATGCCGCAAGGGAGAATGCCGCGATAGGGGAGAAGTTCCGTTACCCGGAAGCAAGTAGATGGTATGCTTTTAGATCTGAAGAATCGGAGAATCATTGAGGAAAGCCAATCACCCTGGGCCTCTCCAATAGTGCTGGTAGCAAAGAAAGATGGTAGTACACGGTTGTGTATTGACTATAGAGAGGTGAACAAAGTAACTAAGAAAGATTGTTACCCTTTACCACCAATCGATATAACCCTTCAAAACCTGCAAGGAATGAGATGGTTTTCATCTCTCGATCTGGCCAGTGGTTACTGGCAGGTACCGCTCACAGAAAGAGCAAAGGAAATAAGCGCTTTTACAACAACTTGCGGGTTGTTCCATTTTAACGTACTGCCGTTTGGCCTTACGAATGCGCCAGCAGCGTTTCAGCGATTAATGGATCAGGTGCTTGGTGACCTAAAAGGAACAGAAGTCTCTGTTTACTTGGACGATATCCTTATCGCAACTAAAACCGAAGAGCGCCATTTAGAGGTGCTAGAACGAACGCTTGAGGCGTTTCGAAAGGCCAACCTGAAGGTGAAACCTCAGAAATGTCGGCTGATGCAATGTAGTCTGGACTTTTTAGGCCATGTTGTAGACAGGGATGGCATAAAAACAAACCCTGACAAGGTGTCTAATATTCGGAACTATCCAGTACCACGTAATATTGCTCAGTTGAGGACATTTCTGGGAATGGCGGGATATTATCGCAAGTTTATCTTGAGGTACGCCGAAATTGCTAAGCCGTTATACGAACTTACTAGTCCCAAGACCAAATTCAAGAGGTCAGATGAACAGGACAAAGCATTTGAGAAATTAAAGGACGCATTATCAAGCGCTCCTGTATTAGGGCAACCTAACATTGAAAAGGCATTGGACAAAAGCCGACCTTTTATTATATATACTGATGCCAGCAGGATTGGCGTTGGAGCGGTACTAGCTCAGGAAGGAGATGACGGATTCTTACATCCACTTTTCTTCGCTTCTAAGTCACTTTCTTCTGCGGAGCGCAATTATCACGTGACAGATCAGGAAGCTTTAGCACTAGTTTATAGTCTTAAGAAGTTTCACTATTTCATATTTGGTATTCATACAATAGTGAGAACTGATCATGCCGCACTAACGTCGCTGTTTAAGCGAGTCCATGTTTCCCCCCGTGTTTTGCGTTGGGCGCTGGAAATACAGCGATATGACCTGAAAATTGAGCATGTAAAAGGAGCAGCAAACAGCGTCGCTGATGCCCTTTCGCGAGGCCCCGTAGATGCTCGGGAGGAAAACGGACCCGTCTGGGTAGCAGACGAAAAAGTGGTGTGTTCGGTACAAGAGCACGAATGGCTCAGAGAGTTGCGGGAAGACCCCGATTTTGGGCTAGTCATTGACGCAGTGGAAAGCGAGAGAGAGGAAGAAGTGAGACTTCAGAGGTTCAACAGGAAGCTAAGTTCACTCGATTTCGCGATTGATGGCGGGCAACTCAAACTGATGAATGAGGACGGTTCATTGGTCCCGGTAATACCACGTAGTAAGCGACATGCGTTGTTTGAGGAAGCTCATCATGGCTCTCTAGGTGGTCATTTTCACGCTCGTAAAATGCTTAATCAGCTGAAGAAAGTTGCATTTTGGCCAGGGATGCATCAAGACTTGGTAAAGTGGTGCAAAGAATGCCAAGCGTGTTTTCTGACTAACAACAAAAAGGGAAACGTCCCTCCTCTGAAGCCTATAGTTTCACTAAAGCCATTCGAAATTGTCGGGATCGACTTACTCGAAATGGGCTTAACTACTCGTGGGAATCGCTACATTTTAACAGTTGTGGACCATTTCACAAAGTACTTGGGAGCGTATCCTATTCCAGATAAAAAGGCTGAAACAGTTGCTGAAGCACTCTTTAGTAACTGGATTTGCGGCTGCGGTAGGTGGCCAAAAGTCTTGCTTTCAGACCGTGGAAGTGAATTTGAGAATTCCATCATGGAGGCCCTATGCTCGGTTATGAACATTCAACAAAAATTTACTAAGGGTTATTGCCCGAGGGAAAATGGTATAACGGAAAGAGCCAATGGAACCATCGTTAGGATGCTTAGGAAAAAAACAGTTGTACCAGCGGAATGGGATAGGATTCTACCCACGATCGTGTATGCTTACAATGCAGCACCACATGAAGCCACTGGGGAGAGCCCCCATTTTCTGCTCTACGGTCACGATCCTGTTTATCCCTCGGCTGTTATACCATCAAAGGTTTTATCACCATACATGGTAGATTACGATAATTATAAAACTGAATTTCTGAATGGTTTAAAACTGGCTCGTAATTATATTACGGAAAACGCCAATGAATATCGTAATAGGATGAAAAGGAACTACGATAGAGAGTGGAACACTCAAAAATGCACGAAATTTAACGTTGGGGATAGAGTTTATGTGAAAATCCCGGCGGAAAAAGGGAAATCGCGTCACCCCAAACTGGTCACCCCATGGGAAGGTCCATTTCGTGTGGTTACTGCGTCAGAGAACTCTGCATTAGTAACATTGATCGGAGAAAATAAGCCTCCAAAAGAGCTCCCATTCGATCAGTTAGTGAAAATTCCATCAGAAATAAGCGATAATCCAGTCAAGGGTTTGACTACGCGCTACGGAAAACGTGGCAGACCTAGAAAAGTAGAAATGAAAGTCAACAAAATGGTAAGCAAAACGTGTTTCAGAATTCACGTTCCTATTTTCAGCACCATCTTTTCATCAACGACGGATGTCCGACACGTGGACTGGCGTTGCCCCGGAAAGCTGATGTGTCAAGGAGTAGAAGTAGAATGTTTGACTGACGTTATCCTGCACGACGTCATCCCGAATGCTCCCTTTGGAGCTTTGAAATTTTCGTCACCATATGAATTAGCTCGTCTGTTATCGGTTTTGACCCAATCTCATGTACCCGAAGCTTGGCGAACCGCCAGACTTCTCGATCGGTCGTACGATCTCGTAGCTCCATCCGGATTAGGCATGGCTTTATCGTTCTACCAGCAGCACTGTATTCATGCAACACTAAGTTCGGTTGCCGAGGCTGGAAACGTTGCCCTTGCACACCCACCGCGAAGCCGATGGGATCCAACGAACATGGCGGTCGTAACGGATATGGCAAGAAGTTATGCTTCAAGTTATCCTTGGACGGACTCGTCTTGGAAAAATCTGAAGTTGAGAAAAAACCTCATTATTTTACCAGCTGGCTTCGAAAATGTACTAGATTGCTTCAAGTCAGAGCTTCAAAGGGCGGTCATCATGAAGAAGCCCGAGGACATGGAGCCAGATTGGTTCACCGATGACTATTCATCTGTCCTGCTATTCAGCCCTGCGGAATTCGCTGGAACATCAAGATGGCGTGGAGCGTGGACTCTGTTGATGCAACTTGTCGCCAAAGGCACTGAAGTGATCGCGCTCGCTGGACCGCAGAATGATAATCAGTGGAAAAGGTCCGTGGATATGGTACGGGACTTATTCGAGGAGACCCTGGATCAGCGGCCTTCCTTGAAAAATCGTCTTCGCTGTCTACTGCCTCTAAGATCCCAACAGGAGACCGTGGGAGCAGGATTTTCGACGGTCACGTACGAAGATGGGAAAATATTTACTCAAAGTGCAGCCAAACGTTTTTGGATGACCACAATGGCACAATATGCGAGTTTGTTGAAGTTTACACCGTTCAAAAGAATGGATGAACGTCGCACGGGTGGTGCCCCAAATATTCAGGGGTATCAGCAGAAAGTTACACCCTGGAAAGGACAGCAACGAAGGGGTGGACACCATCCCAAAACAGGAGGACGGACTCCTCAAGAGACTATGCCACTTCAACGCATTGGAAATAAAATGTTCAAATTAGTTCCCGTTCAGGAGCATCGATATGCAGGTCAGCCAGGACCCAGAGGTCGAGGGAGGCGAGGCTCAAACCCTCATCGCCGATTTTAAATAGTTTTGGCGTAGTGGAATCGCCATATTTTTAGAGGCCCCCCATGTAATATATGTGCCACACCCGATCTCGGCCTCGAGATCGACGCATCGAGTACCGAGGGATACGTGGTATCCCGAGGTGCAGTAGCCTGCGGACCACTACATCCTGACCTGACCTCAGTACGAGTATATATAGCTGGCTCTCACCTAGGTGCGAGGATCTCACTCAAGTTAAGATTCGTTCTTACTACGCTGTTTTCTATTGCCCTTTACTCTTTGTTTTTTTCTGTAATTCTCTCATCGTTTCGTTTTATTCGATAAAGATATCGTATTCGATTTCGTTTTTTAACAGACATTATATTACGCAACCTAATAATTTTTAATCGGGCTCGATTAAAAACGAAACTATCCACTAGACATCTTGAAGTTACACGTGTCAATTCCTTGATATACCAACATTGTGACAGCTGCCCTCCCCCCTCCCGACGATTCACCCAGTCTACCCCTCTACCACTGTTAACGAGTTAGAGCCAATATGACGTCCCGTAACGACCATAAAATTCTCCCCATCCAGGCTAGGCTTACCTTTAGTCGCTGGAACAACATGAGTTTGATTGATTCAGATCGTGATTTCCACTGCATGTGACCGGTTGTGGGAGCGATAGGTGGGAGGTGAATATTTCGCATTGAACTACCGTTATGATTTCTCACGGGATGTTGTATGAACTCAAGCAAATCCTATACGCTTGGATGAAAGCTGATTGGAAAGATTCTACTGGACTCCTGGACCCCCGGTGAATTGTAATCTGGTTGCAAAATAGTCTACGCAGATGACCAGTATGGTTCCGTTGTAGCGCAAGACTCCACGGTTCCCCCAGTAAAGACAACTTAATCCCGTAGACTCTATCCTCTCCGGCAACTGTCTGGACATTGCAAACACCTGCACAAATGCTCCTTATTTGCGTGCTTCGTTCATTGCGCTAACATCGAGTTCAGGTTTAGTGGTCCTCGCACCACACCAACCTATACCAGGTGAACTACACTTCACTGCTTAGATATTTATCAGCGACTATCTTTATATCAGTGTCAATCACAACATCGATCAATAAAGTCTAATGAGAAATTTTGGAAGGGGTTTTCCGAGTGCTTCTGACACTCTTCTTCGAGTTTGTCTGTTTAGCAGCTCCCTCCTTCTCAGTAGCTTTACTGGTAGCTGCCTTTGCCTTTGAGAGCGTTCCATTTCTTGGCTTTTTCTCCTTGGGTGCCACGGCTCCCTCCCTTTTCTCTTTGGGCGCAGCAGGCGTCTTCTTGAATGTGACACGTTTTTCCTTTTTCTCTTGTGGTGCAGCTTTCTCCTTTTTGGCTGGTGCAGGAGTCGGATCTCTTTTGATGGCTTTTCTGGCCACAGGCTGAAAGTGAAATGATTTCGTTCACATTTGGTCTATGGAGGGAATGACCAACCTTCCTCACTCTCGGTGCAGCAGCCTTCTTCACACCGAGTGTGAAGCTTCCAACGGCTCCAGTGCCGGTGACTTGTTTGAGTTCTCCCTTTTCAACACCTTTCTTAAGTGCTCTACGAATATTGGTGTTAATCTGAAACCAATCAATGAGTGGGAACCTGTAGTGAATTTCAGAAGCAGCTCTGTCCCTCGTACAGGCCGTTCTGCTTGCATTTAAAAAATGGATATCGATCGTTCCATCCCCATGATGAAAAGATTATGAAGCGGTGGTTCTATCAGGTATCTGTTGCCGAGGCATTCACGGATGAACACACACACTGCTGCAATGTACCGTCTACTGCACCCTTCATCCCAACCTTTCGGAATGGCAGAAGAAACGCGTTGGCAGCGAACCACGTGTATACTTCCCGATTAGGCAAAATGTCCTTAACCTGAACTTGAATCATTTGGACCCGAACGTCAGCAAATCCCCTGTTTCGCTTCGCTAACTGTCAACTGTAATACTACTGACTGCCCCACCATCTGCAATCAGGGAAGACAGAACGTACCTTGCTAACGTTGTCCCCGAGTTGGTAGTTTTGGATGAGATATCGTACGATGGCGCTTTTGGACGATCCGGACTTCTCATTCAAATCGGCGATTGCCTTCTGCACCATTTTCGTATAGGGCGGGTGCGCCCGAGGCTGTCGTCGTGAAACGTTTGGACGAGTTGCTATGTCAGTGGGAGTGTCAGTAGGCATGACAGCGAGGGCGGTAGACATGTCGGTGGCAGAGTAGAACTGAGTCGTACCTCCTTACATCTTGTCTTTTATAACATGCAAAGTCCTCACGCTGCGACCCCGTGATAGATTTAATCAGTCCTTGAGATATTCAATATATTATCACTATCGAAAACATTGGTCGTACACAAGTATGATGAACCGGTTGTTCTGCCTGCTTCCGGTAGTCCGGAGCTTCAACCTCTGTGTTTTCCCTTTCCCCAGCGCGTTGGATGGCAATGACTACATAAAGGTGACGGAAACTAGCTCGAACTGTCAGCACATTTTCCCGAGACAAGCCAAGGCGGGAAGGACAGATGAGGCTGGAAAGCCTCGAGCTTTGATGTTGTTTGTCTTCTCCACTACTTTTGTTATGTTCCGACCACCCGTGCCGCTCACTTCCTTCTGTGCAGCTCATCATGCTAACTTTTCGAGAGAGGCACACTCAGCTAGAGCTTTAACTAGGAAGTGTTTGTGCCGTTGAGCGTTGTTTGAAGCTCCCCCATTTCAGAAGGGAGTTTGGGCCTACGAGCCCCATTGGCGAAAGAAGATTTGGGAGTCGTCTCATATGCCAAGGAATAGGATCACATGAGCCATACACGCCAAGCGGTTTGGTGGTGATCAAGGGCCATCGCGATTACTAATTGGTCGAAACAGCAAATGCACTGAAATATAGGGAACCTCCAGGACGGGTGCTCTTCTACCCATCGCACTGAAACATTCTGTTTTCAGAGGTAGTTTCATTTTCATCCAGGTTTAGGAAGTTTAGTTTGCTTTCGATTCCTCACTCAGTAACGTCCGCAGCCACCTCCAGATGACTTTGAACCATAGTGAGGTGTGAGGTACTGGATGGATCATGATAAAGATGGTATCAATCAATGCGAGATTTGCTTCTGACAGATCGCCCCTTGGTGTTTCGTATGTTCTGCTTTGAAAACGCTCCGACTTGTGGAAATGTTAAAGCTTCGACTTGCTCACTTCAGAACCTGCAATGCGTCACAAATTCAGGAAAACTGCACGAAGGAAATATCTCGTAACCTACAAGGATAAACCATCCCTCCAGAAAACTTATGCTTATTAGGTTGATGCATAATTACTGCAGATTTTTTCGCGGCTTTTTTTCTCTGAATAGAATTTGAACATAAAGGTCGGCTTTTTTCTAGAAATGATCTACTTGATTTCCTCTACAAGAATATACCCAAAAAACCATAAGCATATTCGCAAAATTAGGCTTTACTACTTCGAGAAAGATTGAAAGGTGGCACAGTCTTTCCGCGATCTCAGAAACTTTTCGGCGATCGTTCATTAGGTGATCTAGTGAAAGTACACATTGCTTCCTCGAGGTCAAAACACGATTATTTTGATATTTTCTATTTTCCCTGCATTTTACCTCCCTCTATATATTAGGTTGATGCATAATTGTTGCGGATTTATTGCAGATTTTTTCCAGCAAATTTTACTTAAAGAAACTATAGAAACACTAAGCAAAGATATATTCAAACAATTACGCCGGAACCTATTCACCATCTACGTCAAGCACTGCTTCCCATTGGTTAGTAAGTCGGATCCCAAAAGCGAAGAAGTTTTGATCCTTACGGGCGATCCACGCCTTGACATCGGCCATCAAGTCATCCAAATCGACGTAACTTCTATTCTCTAGCCATTTTTTCGATGAACGGTTGATGAGATAATCCATAAAAGTTTCTGCTGGTGAATATGGCAGATTTAGGGGCAGATCCCATTTCTTGGTTGGCTCTGGCTGATTGTTCGATCGCCGAGAAGTTACTGAGATCGCGGAATGACTGTGCCACCTTCCAATCTTTCTCGAAGTAGTAAAGTCTAATTTTGCGAATATTCGTATGGTTTTTTGAGTATGTTCTTGTAGAGGAAATCAAGTAGATCATTTCTAGAAAAAACTCAAACGCAATATTCAAATTCTATGAAGAGAAAAAAAGCCGCGAAAAAATCCGCAATAATTATGCATCAACCTAATATTTAAACGCTCCCATTCCCATGGTTGACGGTGGAGGCTTTCCTACTAGAAAAAGTGCAGGTGCGTATTTCAAAAATGGAAGTGTAGGAGCTGAAGGATAAAAGTAAAAAAAAAGCAGAAAGAATCCTCGAGAGCCGAGTACAGGCACCCTCTGGGAAGCTTGGTTTCCTCCTGTCATTAGCATATGGATCGATCCCATATAATTTTTATTGAGCACGGAATTGAAAGGAATATAAAATTTTGATTTCACTGAAGCCCTCGGACACATAGTGCTGTAGTCGCATTGCAAAATGTTCCAAAAGGGCAAGTTGAACACACAGCAGCCACATTGTATTAGGTTGGCAAATAAGTCGTGCGACAAAAAATTTGAAGAGTTGAAAATTTGTATCAACAGTGTGAACACGGTAGCAAGGGTGACTGACCTGTAGGAAATTCCTCAGGCAATTAACACATGAGTGAATAAGGGCACGCGTGTGGGCTTTCACAGTATTACGGTCAATGAATGGACAACACCCGATTCGAATCATCACCTTCTACCAAGCACGCTAAGGAAAAAACGCGGGTGTAGCGGCTCGAAATATCAGCAATCTATTCGTTGCTAGTACTGCTCACCGATCGACGGTCAACAATCGGTTGGATCGCTTCCTGCAGGAGATACTAGCCTTCGGGGTAACGCAAGCATTGTCCCTTTATTCAATGGAGGTTGAAGGGATCCATCCACTATGAGTTGCTAAACGCAGACTGGATGGACACAGCTATCGCTTGCCCCTATGATCCCCTTAATTTGGCCAACGGGGTTAGAGAAGGACGATCAAACTGTAAATCAGGCCCCTACAGAGGGACAACGCGCGTCGAAAATTCGCTTTAGACCCACGTCAAAAGTTCACCGATCCCGATTGGTTCCAGATTACTCATCAGTCCTACTCCCGGAGTGTTCCCCCTTTTACCTACCATGTGCTCTCCCTTTTTGAGCATCCCGTTGTGGAAAAGAAATTCGTAACTTAATGTGATCCAAAAACGGTAGTCAATTACTTCTTTGAGTCAGAGCTCCCTCACTCCTGAAGAGATGGCATCAGTGATCGGCTCAAAGGACAATAGAAGGTTGTTGACTTCTTTAGTAAATATTTTTCCAAAAATTGATTGATATGAAAAAATTTAAAAAAGATTTAAGAAAGGTCTCCATTTTGTCGCAGGACTTATTTGCCAACCTAATAGATGTAGTCGCCAACGACATTCCCTCTGAAAGCAGTATTTTACCGGTAGGCTCACAGAATAGAGAGGTCAGGATATATACTCACCCAGGCCCCTACTGACAAACTGCAAAACAACTTGGTCATATCCTTGAAGAGAGACAATAAAAAACGTTCCCATATGAGAAACTGTTCTTTTGTATGCTATTGCCATTGTATGTTCTGTCTTCGGTGTATCGAGGAGTAGTTCCACTGGGATGTATGGGCAATGATTCGGCATCGTCATCTTCTATGGAAGAACCTTAAAAAGTACAGTAGAAATTCTTTTCATGCCGCAGAATTATGATTCTGTGTGCTACTGCTATTGTATTGGGTTGTAACATAAGTTCGTAGAGTTTTTTTCACAAAGATTCATTTTAACAAAAAACAATAATTATAATATTAAATTAATCAATGATGTATCCTCCTGTTACTGTTTGCGACCTCCTCCAATCTCTCGACCGAATTGTTGATGCCGTTTCGCCAAAAATTGGCCGGTCTGGTGTCGAAGAAGTTGTTGAGCCAGTTTTCAAGAACTTCTTCGCCATCGAAGGTAACATTCCTCATTTGGTTTGACAGAGAACGGAAAGGTGGTAGTCGATAGGTGCAAGATCCGGAGAGTACGGTGGATACTAAAGAGCCTCTCATTCAAGCTTTTGGAGTGGGATGTATGGGCAATGATTCGGCATCGTCATCTTCTAGAAAGCAAAGTAGAAAGATTCGAACACTGAATGGCACAACCCAAACGTACGTTGTCGTGCAGGGCCATCTTTAAAAAAATCCACGCTCATACTGTATCTATAATTTCTTTGTGAAATAGAAGCAGGCAAAGACCAACTACGGAGTATACTCATTCTGAAAAGAGCAAGGCGTTCTTAGTAGATGACTGATTTTCTAACCTAGCGGAAACCAAGAAGAAAATTCATCCATTGTCTTTAGTTACAACCACCACGCATCAAACTCAATGAAGAATCGCGTTCTACTCTACTTCAACTGTTGCCGCAAATCTTATATGATCACTAGTAGTCCAGGAACCTTGACTAATACATTTCTCCTTGGAGGCACGGTTCACGATCAAAATAGTTACTGAGTTCTTCCTTCAGGAATACTCAGTGGCCCCCAAGGGTAATAGAAAGGACCCTCTCTCGCCCAAAAACTCGACGGTTAGGGCATGGTGGAAGCCCTGTTACCGGTTCGCCCCTCAATCGATGTCACGTCAGACGAGTATCGAGGCGATACAGATTGCAACTATTCGTTTTAGGACCCACACACAATCAGCTGGTCGCCGAGGGATGAGACGTTGTTTTTCTACCACTCATTTCCCTCTGTAATTTTTTTTGCTGCCTTTATCCTTTATTTCATTTTCTACCCCAAGGAGCTTAGAAAGATTTGCTATTTCCGCTGTAGCTAAGCTTTTTTGTATAATTATGCTCATAAGTGAATGGATTTTTGCTTGCTTAGTGAATTATTTGCACCAGGACCCGCACGTACGCAATGATGCACAGTGTATAGCTCGTCCAACCGCTCCACTCTTCTTCATTCTTCCTGTCTCATTCTCGTCCAGCTCCCTTTATATTATCGTGAACTGTACCTTTACTATAAGGAGGACCATGGAGGGAGGGGAGGGAGAACTATTTCCCCTCGGACAATAGTAAGTCAGGTTCTCGTAGCAACTAAAATGAAAATCCGGCACTCCACCCCTGGCTTACCCCTCCACCCACCCCCGTTTTCTTGCCCAAAGCCCCTTTTCGACGCGTCGTATATGTGACGGGTAAAAATTTGCGTATTAACACGTGCCGGATTACTGTAAGAACCGAGTGCCGGACTGAATTTTCGTTTCTGTCTCGTAGTATTTCTCTGTATGCACGCTCCCAACGAGTCTCCGGAGAAGCCTAAATTGTTGTGAATTTTTGGCCGACACTTCGTGCACAGTAGATTATTTGCAAGCTTTAGTTTCAGGCTGTATTGGCATGACCTTCTTCAATGCTGCCTAGAGATCTGACAATCATCCTAAGCACCTTTCTCGGAAAAGCATCTCTTCCTGCTAAGTATCTGGATCTGGTGCTTCTTCTGATTAGCCTTTCCTCCTTTTGAGTACGATAGCAAAAATCAACAGCATGCCAAGGGAAGTAAAGGGAAAGGGTACGGAGGCTCAGCCTACAGTGAAGATCTAACTGGGGATGAAAGAGTAGCCTGAAGAAAGGGGGGGGGACGGGGGAAACGCGCACAAGGTGTTAGAATAACAGAAAATTAACGCGGGAGACGAAGAGGGGGATGAGCACCGGCCTCCTGTGCGTTATTTTGCGGTTCTCAGCCAGGAAAATGAATTTCTTAGCTGAATATGGTAAGGATAATAACTAATTTTAGGAACGTAGGAGCACCGGAGCATGTGGGAAGATTACCTCGTGCGAAAAGCTCAATTCGCCCGCTCCGAAGCTCCTTCCCTCTTGAAGCTTAGATGAAAAATTGAATGTTCCTGTTGTAACACGTAACAGCGTGTCAATTACCATCATTGTGATAGCTGCCCTTCCTTCCCCCCAGAGGTGTTGCATGAAATCGAGCAAACCCCACATTCCTGGATGAAAGTGGATTGGTAAGATCCTACTGGACTCCTGGAGCCCCGGTGAATTGTAATCTGATTGTAGAATAGTCTGCGCAGATGACCAGTATGGCTCCATTGTGGCACGAAGTTGCCTGGTTTGCATAGTAAAGACAAATTACTCCTAGAACACACTCATTCCGGTCACTGTCCAGACATTGCAAGGACCTGCCCACACGCCCCTTTTCTTACGTAATCCGGAACATTCCGGTAGCGGCGTAGTGGCTCTCTCGCCATACCAACCTATACTAGTTGAACTAGACTTCATTGCTTAGATATTTATCAGCGACTGTCTTTATATCAGTGTCAATCACAACATCGATCAATAAAGTCTAATGAGAAATTTTGGAAGGGGTTTTCCGAGTGCTTCTGACACTTTTCTTCGAGTTTGTCTGTTTGGCAGTTCCCTCCTTCTCAGTAGCTTTACTGGTAGCTGCCTTTGCCTTTGAGAGCGTTCCATTTCTTGGCTTTCTCGCTTTGGGTGCCACGGCTCCCTCCTTTTTCTCTTTGGGCGCAGCAGGCGTCTTCTTGAATGTGACACGTTTTTCCTTTTTCTCTTGTGGTGCAGCTTTCTCCTTTTTGGCTGGTGCAGGAGTCGGATCTCTTTTGATGGCTTTTTTGGCCACAGGCTGAAAGTGAAATGATTTCGTTCACATTTGGTCTATGGAGGGAATGACCAACCTTCCTCACTCTCGGTGCAGCAGCCTTCTTCACACCGAGTGTGAAGCTTCCAACGGCTCCAGTGCCGGTAACCTGTTTGAGTTCTCCCTTTTCAACACCTTTCTTAAGTGCTCTACGAATATTGGTGTTAATCTGAAACCAATCAATGAGTGGGAACGTGTACTGAATTTCAGAAGCAGCTCTATCCCTCGTACGGGCCTCTCTGCCTGCATTTAAAAAACAGATATCGATCGTCCCATTCCCATGATAAAAAGATTATGAAGCGGTGGTTCTATCAGGTATCTGTTGCCGAGGCATTCACGGATGAACACACACACTGCTGCAATGTACCGTCTACTGCACCCTTCATCCCAACCTTTCGGAATGGCAGAAGAAACGCGTTGGCAGCGAACCACGTGTATAATTCGCGATTAGGCAAAATGTCCTTAACCTGAACTTGAATCATTTGGACCCGAACGTCAGTAAATCCCCTGCTTCCCTTCGCCAACTGTCAACTGTAATACTACTAACTGCCCCACCATCTGCAATCAGGGAAGACAGAACGTACCTTGCTAACGTTGTCCCCGAGTTGGTAGTTTTGGATGAGATATCGCACGATGGCGCTTTTGGACGATCCGGACTTCTCATTCAGTTCGGCGATTGCCTTCTGCACCATTTTCGTATAGGGCGGGTGCGCCCGAGGCTGTCGTCGTGAATCCTTTGGACGAGTTGCTAAGTCAGTGGGAGTGTCAGTAGGCATGACAGCGAGGTCGGTAGACATGTCGGTGGCAGAGTAGAACTGAGTCCTACCTCCTGACATCTTGTCTTTTATAACATGCAAAGTCCTCACGCTGGGACCCCATGATAGAGGTAATCATTTCTTGGGATATTCTTGAGAGCTATCACTATCGAAGCATTGGGTGTATACAAGTAGGATGAACCGGCTGTTCTGCCTGCTTCCGGTAGTCCGGAGCTTCAACCTCTGGGTTTTCCCTTTCCCCAGCGCGTTGGATGGCAATGGCTACAAAAAGGTGACGGAATCTATGCTCGAGTTGCCAGTACATTTCTACGATACAAGCCGAGGCACGAGGGACATTTGAGACTGGACAGCCTGGAACCCTGATGTTCTTTGTCTTCTCCACTACTTTTGTTATGTTCCGACTACCCGTACCGTTCGCTTCCTTCAGTGCAGCTCTGGAGCTATGCAGTTCATCATGCTAACTTCTCGACAGAGGTACACTTAGCTAGAGCTTTACTAAGAAATGTTTGTGCCGTTGAGCGCTGTTCGAGCTCCTCCCCATTGCAGAAGGGAATTCGGGCCTACGAGCTCCATTGGCGAAAGATTATCTGGAGGCCGTCTCATATGCCAAGGAATAGGATCGCATGAGCCATACACGCCGAGCGGTTTGGTGGTAAGGGCCATCGCGATTACTAATTGGATACCTCGATACACATACCCTAGATCAGCAGTCAGCTGATGGCTAGACTTCTTCATGTAGGCTCCAAAAAGGTCAAGGGATCGATTTTTTGATTTTTTTTTTACTGTCGGTGAGAGTCCTGCGGGCGACTAAAGCTCGTGATGGGCGCAAATGAAGTCTTACTGCGGTCTTACTGGCACCAAAGTGCGGTCAATGGCACATGGTGGTGGAAGGATCTTCTCCTTCAACAACAGTCGAACCATCCAAGGGCACTGAAATAAAGGGGACCACCAGGATTTCGGATCGGTGTGCTCTTCTACATATCGCACTGAAACATTCTGTTTCTAGGATAGTTTCATTTTCATCCAGATTTAGGCTGTTCAGTTTGCTTTCGGTTCCTCGACCAGTAACAGTAGCGGCCAGCTCCAGATGGCTTTGAACCATATTGAGGTATTGAATGGATCATGATAAAAATGGTATCATCGGTGGTATAAAAAATCCACAATTCATCTGGGGTTAGTTTCATTCACGTTGCAACGATGCCTTCGATAGCCATCGATGAAGACCCGTCTGAGAAGCATGTTGGGTTCGTCTACAAAGGCCGTCTCCCCCCTTATTTCGAATCATCAGGTGATTTCAGAATTACGTCGAACAAGCAGGAACCGAAGGAAGTCATCGAGCAGTCTGAAGAATGTCCAAAACGAGCGTATGCCGGAAGTGACAATGGCTGTTGCGATAATGAAAAATTCCTCATCTCCATGGCCATAGCCCTGCTCGTGATGGCTGTTTTCACTCTCATCGACTACTACCATATGGCTCTTCTTCCACTTGTTTGCACCATAGCCGTAGCTGTCCTTCTGATCGTCGGAGTCTGCACAAAAAGCTCAATATGCATGCTTATCTCTGTGATTCTTCTGATCATTTTAGCTGTTATTCGTATTGCAAGCTTGGTCATAGTAGTGATTGAATTCATAAAAGGCGAAAAGCAGTTGGATGCACGTGCGATCATTAGCATTATCCTGAATGTTCTAGTGTGCATATGCATCATTTTCGCCATAATCTCAGCTTGCAAGCTTCGCAGCGAATATTAGTTCCATACATACGATATGAACATTCAGTATTTGTCGACAATTACAAAGCCACCAAATAAACATTGTCGAACTCCTGCGATTGATAACACTTCGTAGTAACACTGCGGTTCACCTTGGTAAAATGCTCGACGTTATTATCGAGCATAGAATACGCTGCACCCTTTGAATTGCCTCCCTCCTAAGGTCAGCTATCCCTCCTACTATGTGCTCAGATTTGGAAAAGAATGGTGTCCAGCCCCTCCCTCTCCCCACCCATCCACATTTTTCTCTTTGAATGTGTATGCAGCTCAAACTACGACTTGGGGACAGCTGATTAACGGCTCATAGGTTTCAACCTTCCAGAACAGTATAATACCAATTCATGATCTCGAAGAATTGACTCAGTCGCCTGGGCAAGTACCAGTCCGAGATTTGCTTCTGACTGATCGCCCCTTGGTGTTTCGTATGTTCTGCTTTGAAAACGCTCCAACTTGTAGAAATGTTAAAGCTCCGACCTGCACACTTCAAAACCTGCAATGCGTTACAAATTCAGGAAAACTGCGCGAAGGAAATATCCCGCAACCTACAAGGATAAACCATCCCTCCACAAACCTTAAACTTAAGTAAACGCTCCCATTCCCATGGTTGACGGTGGACGGTGGCTTTCCTACTAGACAATAGTGCAGGTATGTGCTTCAAAAATTTAAGTGTAGGAGATGAATGATAAAAGTAAAAAAAAAAGCAGAAAGAATCCCCGAGAACAGATTAGAGGCACCACTGGAAGCTTGGTTTCCTCCTGTCATTAGCATATGGATCGATCTCATATAATTTTTATTGAGAACGGAATTGAAAGGAATATAAAATTTTGATTTCACTGAAGCCGTCGGACACATAGTGCTGTAGTCGCATTGCAAAACGTTCCAAAAGGGCAAGTTGAACACACAGCGGCCACATTGTAGATGTAGTCGCCAACGACATTCCCTCTGAAAGCAGTACTTCACCGGTAGGTTCAGAGAACAGCAAGGTCGAACAGTGAGGTTAGGACTATACTCACCCTGGCCCGTACTGACAAACTGCGAAGTAGAAGGATTTGCAACGCTGGATGGCACAGCCCAAACGTACGTTGTCGTGCCAGGCCATCTTCAAAAAAAGAAAAGCTCCACGCTCATACTGTATCTTATAACCTCCACTGTTCTATAACTTCTATGTGGAATAGAAAAAGGATTTTGCAAAGATTAGCTATAGAGTATATTCATTCTGAAAAAAATTTAGTGACCCTTCAGAGAGAGCGAGACGTTCCCAGTAGGTAACTGATTTTCTAGCAAAAAGCAAGAACAAGGTTCATTCCTTGTCTTTACTTCATAACTACCATAAACTCAATGAGGAATCGCGTTTCTACTCTTTTCCAACATCGTTGCGGCAAATCTTATATGAAGACTAGTCCAGGAACCTTGACTAATGCATTTCCCCTTGAAGGCACGGTTCACGATGAAAATGGTTAGAGAGTTCTTTCCTAAGGAATACTCAGTGGCCCCCAAGGGTTATAGAAGGGACCCTCTCACGCCCGAAAACTCGACGGTTAGGGTATAGAGGAAGCCCTCTTCCCAGCTCGCGCGGCTCCCCGCCCCTCGATCCATGTCACGTCAGACGAGTATTAAGGCGAAACAGATTGCTGTTATTCGTTCTAGGACCCACGCACAATCAGCCGAGTGATGGGGCATGTTTTTCTCCCATTCTTTTTTCTTCTGTTGTTCTTTTTGCTGCCGCGATCCGTTACTTCAATTTCTATCCCAAGAAGCCCCCTTTTTAACGATTTTTCGAAGCCTTTTTTCACTTTGGAAACACCGATTCATGCAGCTCCTTCTCCTTCATCGCTCTATTTTATATCTTATTTTCCATTTTCGTCATAATCTAAATTATCCAAAATTATCGTGAACTGTGCCTTTAATATAGGGAGGATCATGGAGAACTATTCCTCCTCCCGTAATCCCCACCCCCCTTCCCTCCACCACGAGTTTGCGATTGAATCGTTTGTTCTGAAAAGAGGAGTAGCTCGTTAGCCGAAAGAACCAGCTTTGTCACAGGAAGGAAAGGAGCTTGGAGGGAGCAGTGCGTTAAGTCCATTGTCTAACTTGGCGTATTTTATTGCAGTGACATTGATACACGCCTGCTTCGAAATGTGCTAGGTTTCGCAAAGATTTTTGCTGACGACGGGAACAAAGGCGTTTTCCACTATACCTTAGACCAATGTGTCACGATATTGGTTGTTCGGTGACGTGTCGGATAATCGAACAGCATATCCGATCGGATTCCTGATCGTGCTAATTCAGACCACCAGATCGTCATCGCCTAAACTTCAAAGATTTACTTTTATTCTTAATTTTCAAAATTTACACTCAATTGGTGTTTGAAGTTAGCCTTTTATCAAAAATTCGCACAAACTAAGAGTCTTGCTTGCCAAGAAATGACCAGAGTCTAGCTGTTGTTTTTTAGCGATGTTTTTTCCTTTTTTGCACGTTACTGGTGAGGTATCGTTGATTTACATATCTCTCAAAAGTTAGGCCCCACTGCTCACCTGTTCTGCTGCAGCGCTATAGTCTAGACTCAAGTCGTCGATCTTCTGAATGTTTTCTTTGAGACCTGGACGAGAACCTTCTGAAGAAAGCTCGCCGTCACAGGTTTGAGCATGCCGAATCGCCGATGCTTCAACGGCGCAATCATATACCTAGAAAGCGAGTTCATCAGAAGCTCTCCATGGAATCGACTCGAGTTACCATCTCTTCCATATTACTGGCTGGCGGCGCCGGTCCAATGGGTCCATTTCGTTGTGCTCCCGTTCCTCTTGCGATGCTTGATCTGAAGCTGGTTGTTTTCGGCCTGGGCTACATCTGCCTTTGGATAATTCATTGCAAATGCCCAACCTTAGTTCGTTATGTTTGTTTAAGTAGGCGTTCCTCAGCGTGTCGGTCATTCCAGTGTTCCCCGGGCAGAGATCTGAAAACATTGCTCTTCACACAATCACTCGATTTGTTTACTGGAAGGTTTACTACATACTTTGAAGTGAATTGCCGCCAATAATGGTCGTCGGACTTGTCCCCGTGTTGATAGCACTTGAAGATACACAAAGTCCACTTGTGCGATCACAGACACTCCCAGTTGGACATTTTGAGCATGTCGACCCCACATCGTATATGTTTTCATTGATGATGTTTCCCCTGAAAGTAATTTCAGAGAAAATGGTGACTTACAATACCGAGTTCTCACCTTGGACCGTATTGACAAACGACGAAATAGAAGGTGGGACATCGCTGAATGGCGCAGCCAAGTTTCACGGTATTGTGCCAAGCCATCTGCAAAAGACGGTTTGAAGGGTTTTTGTGAAAGCATTCAAGTCCAATCTACTTATTTTTTTGTTAAGTAAACAACTACAAACAACAATCGAATGGATTTTCAAAGCTCTCGCACTCTGTGGTTGGTAGGATCAGAAAAGTTTTTCCGTAAAAGGGGCCTGTGTAAAAAGGATCTGGAACGAGTGACGCACCCTTCCTAAATTTTGGGCTTCCAGACGAGTGATCGGAAAAGCCTGCAGCTTCTTTGTTAGAGAGAAAAAGTAGCATAGCGGCTTAGTCACATTTCAATGACGAAAGATAGGACGAGATGGATTGATGAGAAAACCCAGTTACTTCAAATTCGAGGCTACTGATCTCAAGTAATTACCATGCAGTGACAAGCCGCGTGCGGTCGCGATGCAGTAGTAACGATGCGCATTTGAGACCCTCATACCTTTGAAAAATCGACAATGCTGTTCAGGCGGTAACGAAGCCGTGGTGTAAGTTTCATATTCGGCTCGTCCACACCGTTTCTGGCCAACTGACCCCACCAATTAGTCATCGCCTGTAAATTACAATTTCAATGTCCTACATAATCGCCTAGTCTGGACTTACTCCCCTTTATTATAAAAGTTTCTAACCGTTTCGGCAACATTATCCAAATCAAGAGTCATATCAATGACTTTGAACGTGTTCTCCTCTAAGTCTGGACGTAAACTCTCTAGAGAAGCTCCACCACTGCACGTCTCGGCACTTCTTATAGCAGAGGTTTCAACTTCGCATGAGTATTCCTGAAATTCTTAACATTTTTCCAGCATGGGTTCAAAATGTGTTGTTAGGCAGTCTGAGGCATGCATGAATTTAATAAACCAACCATCCTTTCCATATTGGTAGCAGGTGGTGCAAGCCCCAGGTTATCGTTTTGTTGTAGCCCTTGAGCTAAGCTTGACCTGCAATCCTTGAAACTCAGTTTCCTTTACGATAGGCTGTGATTATGAGATTGAGCTAAAGTTAATATGTTGTGCTGAATCGTCCCTAGTGACTAGAATTGGTAAAAGCTCAGTGATCGTAGAATTGAGCTCTCCTTCCAACTATCGATTTTAAAGAGTACTTAAAAAAGTACAACTGAACGACGGATGTGAGCACAAGCAGGAATCCGTTCTCTAAACAAAACCTGGCTTGTGTCCCATGCCCTGATTTCCAGGTTGCCAAAAAAGTGTATAGCACCTCACTGCTGGACTGACCAGGGCTCTATTGCATTCAGAATCCAATAACAGCGGTTAGTGCAGATGCATTATCGAATGTACAGGTTGGATTATTGTGAATACTGCTGCTAATGAAAAGGAAGTGTGACTCAGCGATTGAAGGTTGGTTTTGTTCCCACCCTCAAAGCAGAGTGATGTCTCAAATTTCCAAGCTACAACTGCGTTGAATGAAGCGAAAATGGTGCCTATTCCATTAGATCAAGTTCAAGTCCCGCCGTTACCCACATTCGTAAGCACAATTCTCTCACCTCAAAGTATTGTGCCGATTGAGAAACGAGTTCCTCAAATCCACTGTCATTTCGCTATTTTCAGGACATTGTTGTGAAGAAACTGAGAAGTTGCAGATTGTACCTTACCAGAAGACAAAGATTCTTTTAGATGTCATTACTAAAGGTAACAATAGTACAAGTTATCAAAGTGAAGGCCTGGTAAACAGAACCTAGAGGCTAAACGTATTAATAATAGAGATTCAGGCAGTCTTCTGAGCACAAACACTACTGCTACTACAGGCGCGTGCGGCCACGAAGCGGCTCAGTATCTCGATCGATAGCGGCTACTTCGTGCCGCGTCCACCCATTATAGTGGATCTACACTAATGCTTTTGCTGAAAAGACTGCTGTACCAGTTAAATTTATATCGAAGCAACTCACCATCCTCTAAAATGCACAGCATAATCATAATCTGAAATGTACAAATGCTCTATGTAGTTGAAAGCAATTTAAGAAGAAATCTTATTTTGTTCATCTTTTCCAGAAGAAGCGGAAGAGGTCAGTTTCATTGAAATACTAAATTGCCTCAGTAGCTCTCAGTCACCGACTTTTTCACTCTCGACATTGATATCGCCTTTGAGGGAACTACATATATTCTGAAGTCAATATTTGAGAAATTGTCAGATGGCTTCCGTGGTTTGCACCATCACAGAATCTGAGGGCAGTACTCATAAAAAAGTCATCGTCGTGGCGCTCAGGTGATATTCGATCGTTGCAAAAAGGAGTTGTTCTAAATAAGAACGAGACCAAGTGAGTAGTATTCACCACCTGCACCACAGAGATGGCTTATTAGAAGTTGTGATGGATTTAATCAGTCCCATTTCGGAATGCATACTACACTCTAGACTCCCATTCAGAATCAAGGTAGCGTGTTGAATGCGTATGTGGCCTATGCAGTGACTTGCGGTGATCAGCCGATGTACAAAGACGCTTTTAAACTCGCAGGCATGACTGGCACTAAGTGGCCGACCCCGTAAGGAGGTTGATCGGGGTGAATATCGATATCGGTTTCGACTCCAGAGTGGGTGGAAGTGACTATAGACATTCACAAAAAACAAACGGAAGTTTAGTAATTGACAAATAGCTGTAAGAAAATTTGGTACCGGTTGAAGAATGACGAATTGAGCCATTCCTAGAGGTAAGCCTGTCGAATGTTTTGCTCCACACATCCACATAATTTTCAACTTTCTCTCTTCGAAAGCTGTTTATGTGAATAATAAGTGAGTACATAGTGAACAACAATCTGCTAGAATTAATAATACAGTTACGGGAAACACATCCGTTCCGTTGATAACGTGGGTGCCAACAACCATGAACTCTGCGCATGAAAGGAACAATTTGCCAATTTCTCACAAGCTAAGTCGATGGTCAGAGATGCCGGGACAGACCGGGACAGTGGATTAGAAAATTTACGCAAATTTGTAATGGCCTTTTCCTACTTCATACTTCGAGAATACGAGCAAAAACCAGCGCAGGAACGACTCGCGCTACTTGACTCTTTGGGTGCATGGAATGGAACCTATCAATGGAATTTGAGCCTACCAAGAAGGGATAGCCAGAAGCAGCTGTCGGTAATTTACAAGGGGGTTTGGTTACGGGAACAGTCAGTGGACGTGGAGTCATAAAACTCATCTTTCGAATTTCGAGCTTATTTTGAAAAGGAGCCCATGGGTGGAGCATGGGAGGGTCCGGGAATTGGGCAATGTGACAATCGCGACTGTGACTTCCTTATTGAGATCCATTCTGACACCTAACCAAAAAAGAACTTCATTTCTCTCATTTGAATTCATTATATACATCAATCAGTATGGAAATAATTTATTTGGCTATTCGATGTAAGTTCCGAAGCAGTAGAATGTCATTCCTTTGAAAAAGTTGTAGAGGGCGTTATGAATGTTCATAAAGACGTGTCCTCGGCTCTGCAAAATGGGAAATTGATTAGGGGTTTCTCAGCTCAAAACGGTTAAGACGCAAAATAGATTATCTACCACAGCATGCTTAGTTGGGACGAAGTTTAATATCTCAAGTTTCACTCCTTTAGAAAAGCTGCACCTTAAGTCTGTGCTGTGCCATAACTATTCAAGATAACTATTTTTAAGGCGGTCATTGTGAAGCACTTCCTGACCCATGCCCATTAGTGAGACTGGACGCAGTAAAACTTCCACATACCCATAGGGTGGTCTGGAAGGTCATCTGCATGGCGACTCCAGTGAGTGCAACGTAACCCAGTGATAGAAATTCATAGGAGGAGGTTGAACGGCCGCTGATTATTCCGAGCACCATGTGTACGGCCAAAGCAGGACCGAGTGTGCCTCCGAGAAGCACAATGCGATCACCCTTGGCACGGCGCACGATTTGCTGAAAAGGCGATAGATACATATAAGCCATATTTCTCTGTTGTGATTACATTCCTCAGACTAAAACCTACACTGTATCCGAACGAGGCGACTACGGGGGTGATAAAAGCAAGGGGTTGTGCTGAAAGATGGCGTTGACCTATTGTATATCCTACAAATAAGCCTTGTCCAAATGACGATATTATCATCATCCTTCGAATACTGTAGTCACTTTCATATTGTCTCTCCTTCTGCAAAAGAATCCATTATTCACAAACCCCCACTGTTTGACGTCAAGTCACCAAGGTTAAAGGCTTTATCGCGAATCAGTTCAGTTTTCGAGTTGCCCCACGAATTCGTCAGCCATTCAGAACTGTGGTGAGGTTTTGAATGCGTATGTGACCTATGCAATGGATTACGGTGTCAAACAGATACAGATGTTCTCCTTCAGTGTTTCTATCCTATCAGACAATTCGGCCACTAACTATTGGCCTCGAAGGCGCTTGGTTGAATTATTAATGGCGATAATCATTCTGGGGCTCGATCTCCAAACTATGCGTGAGTGGGTGATAGGGCGGCATTTGCCACTAAACCACTTTACCGATTGTTCGACACACCTTTGATTGATTTTTGGAAACAAGCTCTGGAAAGTTATCCCAAGCATCCAAGTGGTTCGTTCGCATAGGAATGAAAGTGATCTATTCAGCTGTTGACATGGGATAAAAGTGATATCATTAATTATCGCTGCACAGATTCAGGTAGTGGTTTCAGTGTAGTTGCCTCCTATGCAAGCATCACGGTAGGCTTCGATCACACTGGCATCAGATGACGATGCCAGCGATCTTCTATGCTTCCCGAACCTACTTGACTTTTGAAATGAAATTTCAAAGGTTCAGAAGGTTTTGGTGTCCCTTCTGACTCCAAAACAAAGTCCTGATAGTAACTTACATGTTTTATACTAGCATGAATTGCTGCAGGAATGACAATATATGCAAGTATGGAGGCAATGAATTTTGGTAAAAAAGCAGCGAATACAGAGTAAAATACGTAAGCTCCCAGAATGGATCCTAGAGAAGAGGCAAATGCCATAGCTCCTGACCAAGCGAGCACTTCCATGATAAGTCGTTGAGGTGCGAACACCTTATGCTGCAAATACGACACATTCTCCTTCTACATAAAAAGCCTGAAGGCTTAGAGTGGAACTTGCCGTGCTTGTGACAGATTTGGTAATTTCTTTCATCCTTGGTTGAAAATCGTTCAGCATGTCGTACATGTTCTTCTGGCATCGTTGAACTCCTGCTCCATCATTGTAACCATGTTCGACTTCCAATCGGTAGTTGTCATATGTGTCAGTAAGGGCCATGTCGTAAGTGGTAATGAGCGTACGGCTACTTGAAACCTACCGCTTTCAACTTTATATATTGTATTGATGTTTTCATATTCGAGTGATTTCCAATTGTATCACGTGATTATCTGGCCACCACTGCTTAACCTCAGGTTCAAATTCTCCCAGCTCTAAGAAAAGACTGTCAGTAGACTGGAAAGTCGAGCAGTTCACCAAACGAAATGGGACTGTTGCCGTCACGCGCTATTTTCAGTATTGCAGCCTTGGCACAACCTGATTGCAGATGGCAATACTTGCACTCTTTGAGGAACCACTCAGAAATGGAGCTGCTGAGAGGTGGGAAATGAGAGGATTTAGAAGGAAATGACCGTCGCCCTGCGCTTCTGTCACACTAGCGGCATACATAGTCAGAGGACTGTTCTCACACCTCTGCACCTTCACAGATGTTTTTCTTTTCTGAAACGCCACATACTACGACATGGGTATTTCAAGGGCAACGTACACCTAGGCATCCCATGAGTCCATTATTTTTAGTTTTACAAAATCCAAAGTCTACTGGCTCCGAAAAATTCCGTTTCCGGAATTTGCCCATTTATACAATCTTCATGCGGATTCGTAGTGGCGTTTTCATGTGTATCTGGTCCGTACAATGTTTTGCGGTACCCATCTTATGAACCTTTCAGCGTTTCTATCCTCCCGAACGAGTCTATGACTGATTTTTCGGCCCCGGAGGTATGGAAGACCTGTTAAATTGGGTTAGTAACTACTCGAGATTCGTTCCCGGACCTCGCGTATGAGAGTATCTATTACCTCCGCCTCTTAACACTTTCGTTACTACGTTACTGAAGATCACGTAATTTTTCACAGTTTCCATCTAAACCTGCACATGTGGAAATCAACTGAACACCCCATTAGGAAAGTTGATCGAATTCCCCCATAATCCCTACGCGCACTTACAGGTAACCGGCTTTTTTATACCGCGCCTGGTTCAATGCACAAGTGCTGCAATTTGGCTAGGACCGGATAGAAAAAGCAGCCACACATTAACATCTGACCCGAATCGGTCAGAAACAGGTCTCTGGGTCATTTACATCTAAACTTGTTCCCAGCAACTTCTGAATTTATCCTACTAGGGAATGTACTCTGAACAAGAGCTTCCTTAAGCAAATTTCTGTAAAAAAATTGACACTTCAATGAGGCTTCAATCTTCAAATAAAAACTCCGAGGGTAATAAATAAATAAATAAAAATACGATAAATAGATATGAGAGTGTGAAATCTCGTGGAATAGCCAGTAGCACCTCACTTCTTCTACCACCCTTCCATTTCCGTAATAGCTTCCTATTGCCTTTAGATTCTCCATCCTCTCATGTATCGTGCACCCGAATGGGTCATCCAGCAGAAGTCGTTCAGGTAGCTGTGAGGGCAGGATAACCCTATACGGACCAGCTACTCCTTTTTTTTCGCATAACAATTCCAACGTTCAGCCTCCCCTATTTATGGTCTCTTTGTTCTGATTGGAATTTTCATAGTGTATGTTGATGTTTTCCAATGGCCTCATCGACTAATCCCACTGAAAACCGGCGGTTGAGCGGATTTCAGTACATAGCTCCCTGCAAATAATCCCCAGTCGTGGAGCGGTGTTCCACTGCCGACAGCTAATTGGTCGTCGTTGCATTTCAGGGTAGGCGTGACAGTTGAGGTTCTGACCTCGTTCTCGTACACCCTTAAAAGGGTATCACCTTTTTTTTTCGGGGAGACCTCCGTCTGCGCATGTACACGCTAGCCGTTCTTCTACTTGTTCTGGCCAACTTGGCTGAGGCTCAATGGAATGTTCCTATGGGTGTCGCGAACTTCAACCCAATGTTGGCCGGCGGCCAAGTTACACCAGGAATGATGCAAGGTAGTTCTTTTTAATGTCCGAAGTCCTAGTCAGAACTTCTCCCAAAGCTCTATTCAGGCGGATTTTACGGGTATCCTCTACCTAATCAGCCAGGAAATAATCAACTTGCTGCACATTTTGGTCAGTTCTATGCTTTTACGATGTTGGAAGTAATCTGGTGAAAGTCTGTGAACTTTTAGAAACACTTACTTTCCCATTTACCTTTCCAGCTCCGCAATTCGCTCAGTTTGGCGCTCAACATCCAGGCTATGAAGCTCAGGGCAACCTCATGGGCCAATATCAAGGAGGTGCAATTGCGCCTAACATCCCCATGGGGAGCTCAAGACTGCTCCAAGCTTCGCAGAACCCCTACGATCTGCATCAACCCGGACTTCCAAATCAGCTACAGCCCATTCAACAGATGACATATCAACCGGGTGCATTCGGCCCTCAAGGTGCCATTCAAGGAGGACCAGCTGGCCCACTAGGCTACGGTAGTGGAATGCAGACGACGGGATCAGACGGATTTCAGGGCGATGATTTTATGGGAACATTGGAAAAGCCGGTGAGAATTCCGAGGTTCTGTAAGGTCAACACGACTCTATGAGCTCATATTTTATGGGTTCATAACTTCTTCTAAGCTTCTAATTTCTAGTATTACTGGCGCTCACTTCTTTTAAGGCAGTTCGTCCTCCTACGCCCGTATCCGAGCCAGTCAGGGTTATACCGCCTTTCATGAAGGGACAGAGCAAAGAGGACCAAGACAAGGTGAGCTCGCTTTTCTTTCATTGGGCTAAGACCCTCTGTTGACCTCTAATCGAAGAATTCAAGGATCCTGGACGGTTTTCCCATCATGCTCATGGATTCTTGAATGGAGCACAAGGGTAAGATCCGCTCAGACGGTAGGACCTTCTGCTCTCCCCCCCCCCCTCTCCTCCCCTCCCTTCTGCCAAAGGAAAGAAATCCACTTACATATGAGGGGTGAGGAGAGCTCTGAGGCGACGGGAGAGAGAATGAGAACGATAAAGGGATCTTCTCCACATGCTCTAGCTGTCTTCCGAACTAAAACTAATTGTTTGAGGAATTCCCTTTTCAGTTCTACGCTATCGTTCAACACCCAACATGGTCTGCAGCGGAGAAGAATGCAAAAATCGAAGAACTCGTCCGAAATATGAGCCCCGATGTACAAGTAAATGACCATTCAAATTAAGAGGCCATTGAAAGGAGATTCTTTCGAAACTGTCTCTGAACTTCGAACTTTCTCTAATGGTTTTCAGAATACTTATGCTCAATATCAACGAGCGTCGTCCAGCGAGCTCGCTGCGAAACGGCAACGGGTTCATGAAGCGGTCGCGGCTATGTCGCCAGAAGCGCAGCAGCAGTTTCAGAAGGTCAGTCAAGTATATGAGCAACATCAATGGCCCAATTCTCGAAGTTTCCATTGTTCCCAAGACTAGGTGATGGTTACCGAGCTTTGGGTGGTTACCCTTACAGAAAAAAACGAGGTAGCGCTCGTGTAGAGAAGATTGGGGTTGTTCTTAATTATGATGATCATATATTCGAACGAATTCTCACCTTCTCGCTTTTCGCTTCACCCACTTAGACTTTATTGAAGGCAACGGAAGCCTACCCCTCATCCCTTACAGTGGTCGCAGACTGCGGTACAAAATTAGCAAAGAACAGCGGGGCTCACCCGCTTCGCTTCCTGAAATCATTGGAGTGGAAGAGATTGGCATACCTACATCATAGATGATGAGGAGACGAAGTAGGAGGGATGAGGCCTAAGCCCTCTTTGGTCTACAGGCTTTTGCCCAGGTCGTAAAATTTGCAAAGGTTTTCGAAGCTGACTTCCTACCCTCTTGGAAGAATGTACTTCAAGCAGCCACCCTGCATATCTAATTCGAGTTGGAAGACGAATGTGAAGGCTGAGCAAAGGATGTGCTACACCAAAGTCCTTTTCGGAGAGGGAATGCGTATTTGTAGGAACAATAATCGCCTTTGTTGAAAAGTAGAGCGTTAAGGACAATTTCTCTCCGTTGATGTTCAAATAGTCATTGTAATTGTAACGTAAATTGTAATTGTCATTGTAAACGGTCAATGCAATTAGTCCTCACTGTCACTCACCCCCAACGACCCCGTTCTAAAACGATTTTGATTTCACCACTGACCAGTCCACAGGCGAACACCAGTTCGTCTTCCGCCTCGTCGCACATCGTGCACCAGTTCTTTGCACGATACTCCGGGATGGGAGCTAATTCACGCGACCTCTAGCTAGCCGTCAACTGGCTAGCACTAAGTGGTTGCTTGCCGGATGGAAATTGGCGTCCGAACAAGATTTTCGTGGGTTAGCCAGGTCATCGGTATTGGCCATTTGGATGAAGAAACCCGTTCCGTCCTTCAGTGGGGACATTATTTTCCTACAAAAGATTTTATTGATCCATGACTTAGGATTCGGGATGGATGCCCTTCGACTTACCAGTTGATTTCAGGTATCAGCATTGGTGACGAATCCACGTCTTCCTGAACAGGAACGTTTGCAGAAGATCCAAGACCTGTACTCGAAAATGCCGGATTCTGTGAAACAAGAATTCGATGCGAAATTTACCAACTTGTAGTCAGCATCCTGCCGTATGGATCTCTTATGCGTGTCTTTCCATTTATGCAATCACATAGAACTTTACTTATTGTATAAATACTTTAAAATGCTACCGCATTCTGATAAAGCTCACTCCGCAGATATAAGTTTTTGTTCAGAAGATTGCTGTAGATACAATTGAAGTCAAGAAAATCTCAATCACCATATGTCATCCTTTGCTTACAGTGTCGGTTCTCTGGATGGACAAAGTCTAGTGTCAAATACACTGAATGCAGACAATTAGGCTAAGTGTACGATATCCACTATGCAAATACAAACTGTTGAACCAAAAGGTCTCGGCGACTGTCAACTATGCCACATTGCACTTTCTGGTGGTCACTCCCTACCAATATTGACCAGGAAGTCGACACCGACGTCTTTCGTATTGTAACTGCTCGATTTCGACTATTCACTGGTCAATCACTTCTCAAGTACTACTTACCGTTTAAAAAAGTCTGAAGCATCTACTGATCACCTAAAATGAGAGCCCTTCACTTAACTATGCTCATTGGCTTATCAATTGGCTGTGTGGAACCTGCGGTGACAGTGGAACCCTTCAGTTTGAGACTCGTCAAACTCGAACCACCTCCGAAGCCCCTATTTCTTTCCAATGCCACCCATGAGGCCATCAAGCAGTTCATGGCAATATTTCAGCTGGTTGGGATTCCTAAAATGAGAAAGGTATGATCATGTTTACGTGGTTTCTGAGATTCCTACTGCCAGGGCAAGATACAGTTGCGAATTTTCTCGATTTTCTCTGGTTGAGACTTTTCGACTTTTGAGAACATGGCGAATCACTCGGTCTCTATTCTCACATATTCAATATCCATTTTTGTTTCTTTTTGACCCTCGGTACCTCTGGAGAACTCATGCAACCCTTCCACTCGCACCTTTACTATTTTAGGTGAACGAGCTCGATGTGATGATTGGTACGTTACGACCCGAGGTGCAGCTCGCATATCAAGGCTACAAAGCTGAGGCTCTGCTGATGAAGTTGTCACAGGACGAGCGATTACAAGAAATCACAGAAAAGGTTCCCTAATGGACTTATTGGTCAATTTCTAGAGAATCGCTGAAGAGGGTCAGATCGGAGCCCATGGGAGAGCAGCAAAAGTTTCTTTTGTCATCTTTGACTGGTTACGCACCCAAAAAAATGGATGATCTTTTAAGTCGTTGCCAAGTACACAAGTGGAAGAGAGTAGCAAGCGCGTAAACTGTCTCTGAGAAAAATTCGAAGAAAAGGATTAGAATGAGTCTCTGAGGAAATTGTGAAACCTCACGAAAGACGTGGGACTAATTTTGGGTACAGCTTGAGAGAGTTGCTGATGAAATAGTAATTCACCACATTCAGACTCATTTCACAATGGTTCACCTAGATGCATTGAAGAACAGTAAGTTGCTCGGCCTCAGCGAACGCAAAAAACGTTTAGAGGCCATTTTCGGCGAGTATTCCGATTTCATGGTAAGGGTTTTTCACCTTCCGACTGTTGCTTGCTTTTGTACGAAGTCATACATTAAAGCCGATGTCAGTCGTAGTTGTCAGGTGCATACTCATGTGTCGATTAACACTTAAGGTACAAGCAGTGACCATCGAAGTGGCGGACGTTATCGATAATATCATGCAAAATGTGTTGAGAGCACTACTTTTTACAGAGAAGATGACTCAGAAATGATCGTTGGGACGTTCCAAAGACTGTACCATAACTTCTTTGCTAATAAATGTTTTCACTGCTCACTGGAAAGTTCCTAACAAAAGCAGTCATTCACCTAAAAGCTGACGATGTTCTGAATTCTCGGCCTAGGCTGCCACCCTACAGTCGCTCTTATAATTCACGGCACCCCGCAGACTTTAGAAGCTGACTAATGAAGAAGGGCACGTGCGAAGGGTTTGAAGAGCAAGAGTAAGCCACTTTGGAATGATAGAGCAATGGGTGACATGTTGCTCCCATGAAATCATACCTACGGTTGATCCGTTACGGTGAAGCCCTTCAGCTCTATGGATCTTCAATCCCACGATAACTTACAGAGAACCGCCTCTCCAATTGCTGTTTATACCACCACGACAACCAACAAACTATCAGTTGGGAACGCGAGAAGCAACCATCCTTCAAGCTACCAGCGCCAAGCCCCACTGAAGGTTCCTTTAGTGGGTATTGAAACCAAGTACAAAGCCTCACTGATGGTGAATGTACTGGTACTTCAAAATTTCCATTTTCGAAAAGCCCATTTTGAAAGTATCCCAGTGTCACTCAGTCCTTCCTTGGTGTTCCTCGATAATCCTTCCCACGCACTGTCGTTTTTCCTTGATATCGTCACGAAACATACGATTTTCCCGATACTTTTTGTTTCTTGCCCGAAGGTGCATCTCGAGTCACAGAAGTAGCTACAAAAAATTCATTCGTGATCCTGAGATCAGGATTATTAGAATCATTTTTATTGCGCTAGAACATCAATCATTTTGGTCCAAAGTAGCATGACGCCTGTGCATCGCTTCCTCCAACATTTCCAGCATAGCCCGAGCTGCCGTACGGTTGCTGTGGAGGTTGTTGTTGCTGTGGTTGATACTGATACTGATACTGATATGGTTTGTTCTCTGAAATCGAAGGGCCTAGCCCGAATGAAGAACAAATGAAGTCGTTGTGAATCCAAGTCTCAGAGCTAAGACCTGATAAGGCCTTTCTCCCTACTAATCAATACTATCAATAGCAACCTCTTCATCTATTGGTCATAATGGTGGTCCTATCATAGCCCCTCCATTATTTTGTTTTGTTCTTAGCGAACTGGCCAGGTTTCTGTCTTGTTTCTTCGTAGGCTCGACAGCATTGCTCTAAGGATAGAGGTCTTCGATAGGTGGCTCCTGTAGGGATGACTAAGACAAACGGTCTACTCCGAAACCGTTTACCAACCCTCTATTTTACCACCCATCAAAGTTGCAGTAAGATGGACCTTCAAAACGATCACTTGGTTGATCTCCGATCGGAGATTTGTGAAAGCCCAACGTAACTCCGCTCAGGCAATGTTCAACGTTTGTAGGAGAACTCTAACCAGACTTATATTTTCACTGGGAGAGAGGTTTCCCCAGGAACTTTATAGACCCCACATTGTATGGTAACAAGTCGTACAAAGTGACTTACGATCTTGTCCACCACCACCACCGCCACCCATACTGCCAGCGTATTCTTCACGAGCATAGCCTTGACCAGTTCCACTGCCCATGTAGCCTTGATAGCCTCCAGCGCCCATGTAGCACGACTTGTCACCCATAGTTTCTGTGGTTTGTACGAAGTGGAGACAATAGAATGAAATTGCACACCGCTTTCGTCGGCTTTTATATGAGCGGTAGTGTTGTTTGCCCCAAGGATGGTATACATGATCGCAGTGGGATAAGGCGGACCGCAAGAGCACCCAATTCATGAGATCATCGAAAGAAGTCTGTAATGGCAACATGAGCTGTTTGAATAGCATCTTCATGAACCTCGTCTTTAGTGGTCTTCATACAACTTCAGACGCCGTGTCGATATTCAGCTCGGTGTTTCCATCCCTGCAGGGAAGCACTGTGCTGCAAGTTATGTATTACGACCGGCTTCAACAGACGGTTCTCTTCGACTCCTCAAAAGAAAAGTGTTAGCGAAGAATCCGGTCTCCGGCAACTGAGATGCTCTCTTAAAATTTTCATGGGAACCACCAGCTTGTTGGTTCGACGTCAACAACAACAATAACAACAACAACCTTTGCAGTAGGACCCTGATTGCGAGTAATTGCGACGTCATTCTCCATTCACCATTTCCATTCGACATCAGTTGAGTACAACACAGCAATTCGAATGCGTCAAACAAGTCGCCAGTGTGGTAATCCATAACCCCGGATTCTAGGAGCGAATTGGAAATAGCGTTCTATATCAGAGGCCTAAACTGTTTCAAATACACTTGTAATCATAGAAACTAAGATCTCAGAGGTCTCATTTCTGTGTGAAGGAAAGGGAAAAGCCCTGACTATCTTCCTGCATGATACTTTGTGCACCGGTCAAGCAATGCTACCTGGACATGGCATTTCGACGTGACATCTGGTTTAAGAGGATAATCCGGGTGAGATGTACTAGGAACATCCGAAGCTACTTTGCTGTCCTTTACTGTAGTGATTTCAAGCTTCTTCCTTGTTACCAGAGACACAGAGAGGACACCCTGGGGATCTGACTTATCCCTATGCAATCATCTATGCCTTCCGTCTGGCAATCAACAGCTCTGGTCATATAAAACCCCACAAAAGCGGTAGGCATTCCCATTTTCTTGTCTCCAGTTCGTACATGCCTCAGAAAGCAAATGGGCAGTATTATGTGGGCGCTGGAGAATAGCAAGGATACATGAGCAGCGGATCTGGTCAAGGCTAACGGCGGTGGACAACGACGTAAGCTGCCTGGTATCAGTTGCTATCATGCCTGCGATTTTAGCAAACCTATAACTGAAGATGTGGGATCGGAAGAATTTCCTGAAGGGGGTTGTTTTTGCCAATTCAGTACTACAGCTGATCACTGACCCAGTTCAGCATTACAACTGGTCACTGACGCTTCTACGGGCCCTGGGTCTTTCCAAACAAAGTGGAGGTGGAGATGGAACCAGTACCCTACTCAGCATAGGTATATTAACTGAAGGGTCACTTCGAAGACAGTGTAAGGCAAACAGTCCACGCCCCTTCGAAGGTTGTTTGTTTTCAACCCCTCGAAGGGGCGTGGACTGCTTGCCTTACACTGTCTGCCTCCCTCCTCCCCCCTAGCACTGCCTGCGCGCCTGCCTGCGCGCCTGCCTGCGGACTATGAAAGCAGCCATTCTTTTGCAACGTTGATAAAGCCGTAGAGTGGAAGGGATATGAAGCAGTTTCTGTACCAATTTCTCTGAGAAAAGAGCCCTTGGACCCTTATCCTATTTTGGTTACCTATGCATTTGCTTTTGATACCTGGCAAAAGTCGCTGTAGGGAAACAGCCTTTTTTTATTTTCGTAAACACGGGCTGATCAGTTCCGCATTTCCACGGCTTTAGGAGTTACCTGGTCGTGGTGGGAAATAGAATTCAGGACCGTAAGGGCGAGGAAAGTAGCCTCTCTTGCTTTAGATCGGAAGTGTTCTATCCGCACCTTGTCCTTCAACCTCGCTGCTCGGCTTCAAATATGAAAGGACTATATCACGGTAGTATAAGGGACGGACATTAATGGCTAGGCCCTGATGTGGGTGATGGTAAATTGACTTGAGTGGCAGATTAAGGAGCGAATTCGAAGTGCCCCTCATTGCGGTAATCAGTTTGGACTGGAGAAGGCAGAGAAGGCAATGGAGTAGAAAATAGAAGAAGAGCGTAAGGAAATTGAACCTTCCCATCCCATCTTTGAGCTCTCCTTCTTTATTTGCAAGAAGCTAGCTCTTCTCACATATAGCCAACAACTTTCAAAAGCTAACCTATCAAGATCGGAAGCTATGGTCTCCCAGCTATGATTCTGAGTTCCAGTTGAGCGCTCTACCAGCGTCCTGCTCCAGTTGGTCCTGACCAACTGCGAGGCTTCATGCGTTCCTCAGGTGTATCACCAGTATACCGATCTTTCTCGTTTTCGAAATCAGTATAAAACGCTCGGCAAGAAGCTTGACAAATTCACTAATATCCTCATATCACCTAGTTTTTCTGAAATGCCAATTACTCCTCTTCATTGTTGTCATTTTGTTATCTGATTAACATGTGTTTTCCTTGACGGCCTTCCAGAACATAAAAGCTGTTTATAATTCTGTTTACCTTTCAAAGACGCATAAATCGAGCTACGAAAGATTCATTCGTGATCCCGAGATCAGAATTATTAGAATCTTTTCTCAATCTATTGTGCTAGATCGTCAATCATTTCGGTCCAAAGTAGCACGACGCCTGTGCATCGCTTCCTCCAACATTTCCAGCGTAGCCCGAGCTGCCATACGGTTGCTGTGGAGGTTGTTGTTGCTGTGGTTGATACTGATACTGATATGGTTTGTTCTCTGAAATCGAAAAGGATCATTTGAATGAAGAAGCAAAGAATGAAGCTTTCCCACGTATGGTTTTCTATGAAGTTCTAGGTGGCTGTTGTATGATGAATTATTTCCTTCAACGTCTCGAGGCTTTTCGGGCTCAAAATTCAGATCTAATACAAGCCTCCCCTTCTGAGTGAGGTTAGGGCATCAGTGCCCTCTCCTGAAGACACGACAGGGCTCTGATCAGTTCCACCTCACGTATGTTGGGCGCTGGTTACGCAGACATTCCGACTGTGAAATCAAAAAGGATAGAAGTTCCTTTCACGTTTGCATTGCCCACCCAAACCGATTTCGGATCCTCAGAGAAGAAGCTTTTCCGGCCAGAGACGAAAAGCCTTCAAAATCTAATCTTCCATCCACTCGAAAAGTCTCACTTCAGGTAATAAATAGTATCAAGCGGCTTACGGTCTTGTCCACCACCACCACCGCCGCCCATACTGCCAGCGTATTCTTCACGAGCGTAGCCTTGACCAGTTCCACTGCCCATGTAGCCTTGATAGCCTCCAGCGCCCATATAGCACGACTTGTCACCCATGATTCCTGTGGCTTGGACGAAAAGAAGGCAGAGAAATGAAATTGCTCACCAGTTCCGTCGACTTTTATATGACCGGTGGTGTTGTTTGTCCGAAGAATGGCGCGGATGATCGTATTGGGATAAAGCAGATCTCAAGAAAGTTCTTCAGCGAGATTATCATAAAGGAGTTCGAAATGGCAACGTAGCCAGCTTGAAGAGCGTCTTATTGAGCCTATTCTGTGGACATCTCCATAGTATTGCGCCAGGCAGAAGAGGCCACGACGCAGCTTAGAGTTAAGTTTCTTCCTGATCGTCAGTGACAGAGGGTGTCGCACTCATAAGAGATGGACGGGGTGCAATCAAAACACTGGAGATCACGAACAATTTTTGGTACGAAGAAGTGACTAGGTGTGAGCTATGGTTTCGAGGCTTACATGGGGAGCAGAGGAGTTTCGGGGTGGATAGAAACAGCCTAGCAAATCGCTGTGCTAGACATAAGACTGACTAGAAAGTCGTTGCCGCCAATACCGCCTCCGGAAAGACGAATAGATTTTCATGAGCGGTGAGTTTGTAACATGGAGCAACGTCAGGTGAAAATATGTTGACTGTGTTGCCTGAGAAACTGAGTACGTGGTTGCTAAAGTTACTAATATGTGCACTCTCCCACACAGGTGTCAAATGTAGTATTAAACTATGGATCTCCCTATCTTCACTACACACTTGCACACTTGTGAGATTCGGTTGCCTTTAAGAGAGCCCGGCGGAGACGTCTATGTAAAATTCTGAAGAAGTACCATAAGTCGATAGTTAGACTATACTATAAAACTAGTAGACCCCCTTTGCCATCGAAGGCATTCCAGAAGAAGAATGTTGTACTTTACGAATTCCCTGGTGAGCAGAATCACTTAGAGCCATGGATTCGGCCCTGTCAATGTAATATATTCCGCTCGTCAATGGGAGAATGTGAAAGGCGTTTTGAGTTGTTGGTAGATGAAATGCTCGAGTCGGCCTAACGGCCCCTCTGGGAGCCGTCATCTTGTGAATGTCGGCCCTTGCACTGAATACTCCGAATAAGCTCGATAACGCCCTCGACGATTTTTCCTTGGTCATGAATTCCTTCTCAGAGCCAAATCTTCAGGTTCCTGCAAAACTTCAGATTTTCTGCTCCCAGTTTTGGAACTTTCTTAACCTGAATAAGATGTCGCCGGCACAGACAGGTAGTAAAGCCTAGGCTATGAGCGCAAAAGAAGAAGTGAAGATTTATGAGGAGCATCTAAGTCCCTATCACATTCTGCACACCTTTCTTGGAGAATTTTCGGGTTTATCCCGAACACGCGGTTATTGACCATTGACTGTTTGAAAGGGAAAAGTGAGGGTGTTCCTTTCATAGTAAAAATCCGTTGATGTCGGTTCGGGGAATTAGCAGCTGAGAATCTCCGTACATACATGGACGTATAGCATAAACACCACGAGACACTATGCCCGGAAGATTGTTTCCTTCTTAACTTTCCATCAACAAAACCCTCTCGATATTTGTGCTCAGCATAAAAATCTGTTCAAATAAATGAAAATGATACAATTTGTACAAAAAAGTTCGAAAAAAATCATTTTTTGATCTTCAATCTTCTGTTTTTGGGTACGGTGGCCCGTGTTGATCTGCCTGTCGATGCCGTCGACCCCTCGTTTTCGGGGGGGCGCCCCCTTTCGCCGTCTGCGCTCTCTTCATAGCCATTAACTCTCATTTTTTTGCCAGCCCCTCATTTTCGATATGGTGTTTATTTTTTTTAACCATCGGTGCCGGGAACCGAAACTGCCCTTCCTAGATAGACCCATAATAGTTCAATGAGCTGAAGATCAAGGGAAAACTAATTTTGGGATTTGGACCACACCTGTATATGGGTGGATAGAGCTCGTGTGGCTGTTTCCAACTCGAGAGCTTATTTATTTGTTTACTTAGTCTCATCGATTTATTTCTTCGTATAGCTCAATCGAAGTACTGCGATGGAGCGGCTATTCTGGAATTGGTCAAAAGACTTGGTGGAGAATTCATTCCCCAATGACATTGGCGTGCGCCTTGTATTCGACATCAATTGAAAGTTAAAGAGCAGTCTGAACGCGTAGGAATACCTAGTGGTCACTCCGATTCCTTTATATGTATTTCAAGACAAGCCAAATCTTTCGAGATCCCCACATCAGATAAATGAAGAAAGGAATTATGGCGAAGTTTGCTGGAGCGGGCCTTCCAGGTGTTGTCAACCCCACCAACACCAACATCCCTCACTGTTCTGTCTCGTCCTTGCTCAAAGAACCACCATCATGAGAGGCCTCTCCTTTACTTCGTTAGAGAATGATTGAGGTGAATCAGAAGCTTTGGAAGCCAAAATGTTTCATCACAATCTGTAGGGTAAATTCGATATGCAGGGTATTTTGAAGCCAGGAGTCTCAAAATAGAAATGGTGCCGTATCAATTCAATTCTCCTCTACACCTCAAAAGGCCAGATGCATTTCATCCGGTGGCTCAATTTCATTGTGAGTTGAACGAGAGGGTTCTGACTATCTCTATGCATAATGAATACGGTAATGCCAAGCCCTTGTACTGAGCCAGTATACTTCGATGTGAATAATGCCCTCATTTCCGTTTAAAATGTGATAGTATTAAAGACAATTTTCAGAAAATAAATGAGCTTCGTTGTGGGCATGGACTTGAGAACCTCCCTCTCCCGAAGGAGCTAACCCGCAGCAGGCGGCTAACATCGTTTACGAAAAGTGTTTTCGGTTTCCCATCACGAAAATAATAATATTTACAACCAATTTCCACGTCGACCTACTTTCTTCAACGGAATTTGGTTTCGCTAGCATATCCATCCCTACTACTTACTTAGGAGTAGTAGCTGTTTCTATCACCCTCCATTTCGCTCGAAAGTCATTCTTCAATGTTGTTTGTTCTTTTCTATTCCTAACTCCTCCCTGGTTGTCAATAATTCTTCAAATGTCACTTTTTCTGAAGCGAGAAGTGGTTCGCAGAGTTAAAAATGAGCTTACATGGCGTTATCAGGCGTCAGATCTAAAATGTGGAGAACTCTGACAAGAGTGAGTGAGTGACGAGACATGTTTTCAGACTTTTTCCACAATCCTAACTTGGTTGATTGCCAGTTCTTTTCCTTGCCGCAGAGTCACAAGAGCTCCACTTGAAGTATGAAGCAGGGCGAAAAGCTCAACGACCACTCACTTTTTACTGGACCACCCAACATCTAGCAGAAGCGTTATCTGACTCTCGTCCTAATTCATTCCATGTGATCCTGGAAAGATTACTTCTACCACAAGAAGTCTATAGGAATTCATCTCTTTTGTCATATTACCATTATTTTCTCAATTTTCCTTTCCTTTCTCCTTATCTTCAGAGATGTAGATGTGGCGGAATCAAGCTTCAATTGAACATATTGCTCATACTTGTGTAACGTATGGGAATATTTAAATCGCAATTCTTCACATTCGATGCTCTTCACAGATTTACGAATTTTTGTTTGCAGATTAAATGCGACACTTACTCGTCGTTGGTTTGGTACTTACTGTAAGCGTTTTACTTGATGCAACTGCCCACCGGTCTCATCGTCGTCACAATCATCCCATTCCTCTACCGACCCCTAGACAGAGGGTTAGTGACTCACTTATTCAGACTTTTAATATTTTGATTCGGCTTCCTAGGAATCGTGTCATCGGGGATGATTTTATTTTTATTTTATTTTATTTTATTTATGCACCTCACTGAGTGCGCACAGCCAGAAGCAAGTAAACTACCCGCCGCCACTGTACAATGTGAGACTTGGAAGAGGGAGAGGACAGGAATACCTGTGAGTATAAATCTCCAGAAGCTGCACTGATAGTGAGTGTAACGAAGATGGCCTATAGCCAGTAGCCGCACCAGTTGGCCATGGTGCCCTCATTCCGTCAGGAGTCATAGGACCAAGTCGGAACTTCGGCACACGGGTACGCCAACCTCCCTCGTGGAACCGACTTGAAAGCTACTGGCAAAAGTCAGCAAAGGGCCAGAAGTCAGCAGTTGAGCAGAACATTTCTTAAATTAAGAGCAGCGAGGTAGGCAGACTTAACAACGGTGGCGACGGACTGCAAGTTAAAAAGCACTAAAAACGAAACTCAACGAAATAACAAAGACAGGAGATACAAACCGAACATGGAAAAAGTAAATAAGTGCAACCAATCTACAGAGGAACATAGGAAAGAAGATAGGCTCATGAAACAAAGTAGTTGGAAAGGGAAAAAAAGAAGAAAAAGAGAAATGGCGACACGGAGGTTCAGTCGAGAGAATCCAGATCCATAATGCGCTGTAAGCAAACTCTGAAAGTGGAGAAGCAATCCTTCGCAAGCATCAGCCAAACATAGCTTCACGGGAAGCGCTAGCAGTACTGTTGAAGAAACATGATCACCGCCTTGCATTGCAGAACGGCAGAGTAACAAACTAGGATACACTTCCAATGCTGGAATAGGTAGCTAGAGATCTGCAATATAAAGAATAGAAAGTAAATCTATTTGATTAAGTCTTTTCTTAAAAACAGAAATGTTTCTAGCCTCCAAAATGCTAGGTGGGAGCATCTGCAACCATCTGGCACCTCGGAAGAAAAGCAAGTTAAGGGCCCTAGCTTGGTAATTCCTGCAATTCCTCGCATATTGGAGGGAAAGTTCAGTGTTACGACCTCTGCAAGGCTTAAAGATCCAGTACTTGCTAGGTTTGATCTTTAACTCGCCTCTCAAAAGCTTAAAACAGAAAACTAGGTCGTTGAAAACGCGCCTATAAAGAAGGCTTTTCAAACCAAAGCTCTCTAATCTTTCTCTGTAATTTGGCATAGAAGTGTTACCGAAATTGGATGCACTCCTATGCACTAAAATTCTGGTAAATGCTTGTTGCACCTTTTCAATTTGCTTTTGATACTTACGCATACTCGGACTCCACACCTGAGAGCCGTACTCCAAGATGGGGATCACATAGGCCTTGTACAACTTAAGTAAGATTGAGCAGTCGTAGCTCTGTATATTTCTGCAGATTGCAAAAAGTACAGAGAACGCCTGAGAACTACATTCTTTATATGTGAATCAAAGGTAAGGTCAGAGTTCACGAGAATCCCAAGGTCACGTACTTCATTAGCTTTATTGAGAACATAGCTACCAAACTTATATTCCTTGTATTCCGTCCTACCAATATGGAGAACAGTTGTTTTAGATAGATTGACAGGTATATCCCAAGCCAGGGCCCACTCCATCATGTTGGAAACGGATCGAGAAAGAGCATGAAATACCTCATCTTGGTTTACAGCGCTATATACGCCATAAATTTTGATATCATCCGCGTACATGCGTACTTCAATTGAGGGATGAGTTTTGAGTCTTCCCGGCAAATCATGAGTATACAATAAAAACAGAAGTGGCGATAACACACCCCCTTGAGGGACCCCGCTTTTACACACATATTGCGGAGAGAAAGAGTTCCCAACTCTGACACACATTGTCCTATTCGATAAGTAGGAGCAGATCCACCGTAACAATGATGCCTCAATACCTAGCTGCTGCAGTTTCAATATCAGTTTATGATGTACGACTCTATCAAACGCTTTCGACAAGTCAAAATAAATAACATCCACTGATTTTCCAACATTGACCGCCATAGTCCAGTCGAAAAGACAGTCAGCCAGCTGGGTAACAGTCGAGGCTCCCGCCACGAACCCGTGCTGCTCAATTGGGATCAAGTTTTCTCTGTTAAGCCATCCTATGATTTTATCGCGGATGATCCTCTCCAGTACTTTAACTGGAGGTGGTACAATGCTAATAGGACGAAAGGACGATAGAAGAAACGAGTCACTGTTTTTTGGGATAGCCGTTACAATGGATTTTTTCCACAACGAAGGAACTTCTGAGAACAGCAGCGAGGCATTGAAGATCATGGCGAGTGGTTTGTAAAGGGCGTAAGCGCATTTCTTGTAGACAATTTGTGGAATTCCATCAAACGTCGCGGAGGTCGAGGGCTTAAGTGATTTCAGAATACTCAGCACTTCCCACGGATAGACTAGTATGGATGCCATGAGCTCAGGAGAATCACTCGACTCTGGAGTACTGCATAATAGAGCATTTGAGCCTGTTGTGAAAACCGAAGCGAAGTATCTACCTAACGCCTCAGCTTTATCTTTATTTTCAGTAAAACGGTTTCCATTATCGTCTTGAAGTACCGGCAACTTCGCACGAGCTTTTATTTTACTGTTTATCAAGGAGAATAGTGCTCTCCGATTAGGGCCAGTACAAGCGCGCTTCTCCTTGTTTCTCAGAAATCTTCTCACATGGCGATCCAATTCAGAACAAATCTTTCTATAGAACGGGTATGCGTGAGGGTTTGTGAGAGAGGTAAATAATCGGTTCTTCTGAGACATCAGATTCAGTATATGTCTGGGATAGCGCAACCGACTTGGCTCTTCATGAGAAAAGGGGACAAACATTGCTAACCCTCTATATAAAATGCGGCAGAACCTTTTGTATAAATCATCAAGATTTATGTAATCACGGAAGCTGCCCCACCAGTCAACTGCATCTAAATACACTGACAACCCGGTAAAGTCAGTCTTACCAAAATTTGGCAGAGGGACTTTTTCGACTATAGTCTGAGTCACTCGTATGCAAAAGGCTATAACATTATGATCCGATGAGGCGAAGGGAGGTTGTACTGAAACGTTCTCGACAAGTTCAGTGGAGGCTAAGATAAGGTCTAGAATTGAGTCGCCACGAGTAGATTCTTTGACGTGCTGAGTAAGGGCACAGCAGTTGAGAAATTCAAGAAATCTCGTCGAGTTAGCATTCTTGGCAACCCCGGCTCTCCAATCAATATCGAGATTGAAATCCCCTAGCAAAATTGGATGAGCATGAGAAGAAGTGAGATCGAGTAATGTGTCAATAAGTTGTTCGTCATCAGCCACCGAAGACCCTGGAGGCCGATAAACCAAGATTAGTCTTAAAGAATCAGAGCCTGAGAAATCAGTAACGTCAAAACAGAGAATATCAGATTTCATTATGGAAGCGGTACGAACCGGATGAATATTTAATCCATATTTAAACAAACAACACACACCCCCACCCTTGGAGCACCTACGATCGGATCTGGATAAACTATATGGAAGATCAGCAACAATTTCGGAATTGGTTATACTAGGAGACAACCACGTTTCTGTTATGAATAACAAATCCGGTTTCCCTGTGCTCAACAAGAGGTGAAGGTGATGTAGTTTATTAGAGAGGCTGCGGGCATTGAATAGCATGCAGTTAAGACCTGGAAGAGAACCTTGACACATTACTCGTTTCCCGAAGCGCGCGATTTGGGCAGGTCTTGGGCTAACTTCAGCTCGCCCCGATACACAACCCACATGCGGCTTTTGGCTTGATCATTCCGAATTTTGCATTCCTGCCTGAGCTCATGGTCCACCTTTCGCTCAGCAGCAGTCATACTTCGCCGTATATAGACATTACGAAAGCCAGAATTGCGCAGACGATAGGAATTGGACAGCGCGGTTATCCAGTAAGATCTAGAAGGCAATACCAACTTAACCAAGCGGGGGTGTGTGTCCATAGCTTTACCCAAACGATAAATTTCCAAAGGTCGGCATTCGACACCAAGGACGTCCAAAAGATCACCGACTTTTGCCTCCAGTTCAGACTGCTTAGCCGAAGGGCGCAAGTTGGGGGACGATTCAGGAAGTCCAGCGATAACGAGGCTGCGTCCACGTTTCTCAGCTTCAATTCCAGCAGACACTTCTTCAGGAATTTTAGAAGCCAGCGCCTTGAGCATTCTGTCTATTACTGGATCCTTATTCCGCTCCGAAATGGCCTGTAACAACTCCTGAGTTGATAAATTATGGAAGTCACATTGAGAGAGACCTTCCACTCCTAGATCTTGGTTCTGCTTAGCTGAAATAGTTGCAACAGAATCGCCCGCGGAGTCCTTTCTTTTGTTGCGCTGGGATCTAGCAGGCATCACGAGAAGAGGGAGTTAATAGTGATCAACCAATCGATCTGATGAGGTGGGCGCCGGAGCCGCCTCAAACCACAAAGTACTCAGCAAAAACAAAAATAAAGCAAAACTAAAGAACAACAGCGTCAAAAGACGGAATTAAGCGAACTGTGGTAATACCCAAACGAAAACACCAGCCTAAATGGAAAAAGAAACAAACAAAACCGATAGAAAAAAAATACTCACAAATGCTCCACAGAGTAAGCGAAACACGACCGTCCTCAGGCGCAGCGACCTCCTATATGATATATGATTTAACCCATCATCAGACCAATTTTATTTTCATTCTTATGTTTTCAACACTACTATTAAATTTTGATATTAATTAGAAAAAGATTCGATGAGTTTTAAAATTAGAGGTGAAGTAGTGGCGAATGCTACTTTTTCACACACGCACGTTCGCGGTTCAAGACTCACCTGAGCCATCAAACCTTCCATCTCGTCATTATTCCACTCGGTCACTGACGGACTCGTTTGGGAGAATGAAACCGCTGACTCGTCCATTTGCTAGCCAACGCAAGTCATTATATATTCCACATACGCATCCAAAATTCTGCCACCGCGATTCTGAACGAAAGTCGAATGCGGGGCGCACCCCACAGGCCGTATTGGATGGCGTCAGTGACTATATCTCTTATTTTAAATCAGATTTCAACGAGGCAACCTGGTAAACGAACTCCACAACTGGAGTCAGCACCAGAAGCCTTTACGTTGCCATTCACATGCTGCATGGAGGCATTCAGGGTTTTGAGTTCAGAATACTGTCTTCTTAGAGTATGCGTGACAAGAACAACCAGATAATTGAACTCCGCATGGTAGTCTAACCATAAGTAGGAGGAGATAAAAATTGTTAAAAAGTTTTGAAAAAAAATATTCCTTGATCTTTACTTTTCTTTTTCTTGGGTACGGTAGCCAGTGCTGATCTACCTGTCGATGCCGCCGACCCCTCATTTTCGGTGAGCACCTTCCTTCACTGTCTGCGCTCTCTTCATAGCCATTGACTCTGATTTTTTTGTCAGTCCCTCGTCTTCTATATGGCGATTATTTTTTTTCTTCCATAGGTGGCGGAAACCGAAGCTACCCTCCCTAGACCCCCAATACTTGAATGAGCTGAAGTTCAAGGGAAAACTAATTTTGGGATTTGGACCACGATTTGTTCATTGATGGATAGAGCTCATGTTTCTGATTCTAACTAGGGAGCTTACTTATTTATTCGTCTATTTATTCATTAAATTGGATTGATCGGATTCAATATAGACGACTTATTGCAGTAGAATCGTTCTGGCTCATTTGTAAACCTCAGAACGGTTATGGAAGGTTTGAATTGAAAACTCGCCGTGGTTACCCATACCAGTGCATTTTCACTGAAGGTGGAAGTGTGGTTGGGAAGGGGGAAGGGGTAGACGACTCGAGGCTCCTGCGAAAAGCTGGAGTTGTGGAAACCGCAAATTCAAACGAACTACTTACTCTGGTGCATCTTCCCTCTGTTATTTGGGTTAAAATCCATTTTTTCTGGTTAAGGAGCGTTCCTGGATCCTAAGCACCGTGATGGGCTCGCCAAACAAGCTGACCGTCCTTCTCTGCGCTTCGGCACTTATTGTTAGTGCTAGAAGGGGGGGGGGGGACGTGCGATTCGTGCGCTTCTGGGCGCGCGCGGCAAATTGCGCGGCGAAATTCGCGATGGTTCAAACAACCCCGGTGCCTATCACTGGGGCACGAACTTGAGGTTGTTTAGTAGGTTCGGACAATCCTACTAACCTAGTTTACTTCGAATTTGGGCCTCAATGATAAGCGCTGTAGTCGTCCAAATCGCACCGAATTTTGCCGCGCAATTCGCCGAGCGCACCCAGAGTTGCACAAATCTATCTTCCTCGCGAACGGCGTGTCGTGCTCACCGCACGCGATCGTGCGTTGTGAAGGGAAAACTCGAATTCAGAGTGGAAGGAGACGGAGAGTCGCGCGGAACCACTGCCGTCAGCCGTGGGAATTGGAGGAGAAGTTCCTCCCCAACTAACTTTTCACCGAGTTGCCAAACATTCGGAAAAGTTTTTAAATTTTCAGCCATTGTACACGTCAACAAACAACGATGGAACGGACGACATTGTCGTGGTTCATAGATCGCTTGTTCGGCCACACATGTACCGCCACTCCCGCCACCACCGTCACCTACGTCACACTGGGAAAGTATAGTACATTATGAATTACTTGCAATCATCCTAAAGCTTATTACTCTATACTGAGCCACTGCGTAGCCACTGACTATTATACTATTCATATCTCTGATCCAGGACTTGTTTTTAGATTCATGATTGTAACCTTTGCAAATTATTGCAGCCTTTTCAAATATTTATCACTGTGAAGCAGCCAAACTTGTATGTATCTACAGTCACCTATACTTGTTTGCTTGTAAAGGCACGACTGATATGGGATGGATTCGCCTCGTGTTAGTTGTGGCATGAGTCAAGGTGCGTCTACTACCAGCGGAATTGAGCCTGCGCGACAGCTACTACTGGACAGGCACGCTTGTTTGTTACGTATTGCGGACCCTGGTCGTTAAAAAATAACATTCCGTCCAATAGCCTATGAGAAGTGATTGTTTCGAATTGTTCAGCCGTTACCCTACCTTTTACGTAGCCAATTTAGGTTGTGCCTATTTTTATGTGCTTGTAAGTGTGTTATTGTACCTTACACATGGAATTAAAATTTCATTGCTATGATATTATTTTTGTTGATGAGCTGATCTTCCCCCAAGGTGCACTCTTAGCTGTCCATCCAATCAACTGACTAGTTACAGCACGGAGTCACAGAGTTCTACTTATGTGAAGACATAATAGAGCTGGGGGTACTTATTCTTTTCGAAGAATCAGTTCTGCACATTCCCCGCTGAGAAAGTCCTTAGATACTCCGAAGCGAGTCCAGTATGAAAGTTTTAGTTCCTTCTATAACATGGAGAGCGACTGCTCTTCGGATCTACTTTTAGTTATGCGTATCAAGACCACCGAATAGGGTTACTAGATATGCTTTATAGTCTAAAGTTTAAAGGCTTTATAGTAGACGAGAACTAGGATAAAATGTATCTAAAGCTTATCTTTTTCCGAGCCACCCTAAGCTTTCAGGGTCAAGGATACTGAAAGCTAAAGGTCAATCAAGGAAAGTAAGAGAAAAAAGTTCCAGAAATTAGTTCGAAATTGAAAATGCTTGAAAGATCAGAGTTACTGATAAGGATAAGGTTGAGATGAACTTGTGGTAAACTCTAAACCTGAAGATAAGCCGAAGTAGGCTGAAAAGTAGGTATGCTAGTACATTAGTGCCTTACCTGTGCGGTCGATGGTCACGGAGGTGGCAGGCTACCAGGAAAGCGATCACATTTCGGTAAGCTCTACACATTGTTTCTTAGGACTAGGCACTAGTATTCTCCTACAGCATACTCCTCCCTCCTCCGTATACATATACCCCTAGGAAGAAAAGGGGAGGAGAGTTGGGTGGGGAAGAGGAGGGATAGAGCTGCTTTGCCACGATTAATCTACCTCTACTATCTCAAAGTTGAGCAATCGGAATCATCAATCTCTTCCGAAACGCTGAACACCGATCGTTTGCCCATCACTACCTTCACCCGATTCTAACCAAAGCGCTTCAGCCACGAGATAGAGCTTTCATGTTCATTTGGGTTACAAGGCAACTTAGGTCTTCTATATATCATTCACATTAAAGGTTATATTCAACAAGTCATCTGTGAGTGACAAGAACTTGGTGAGTATTTTCTCCGTTCTACAAGAATTAGTACTAGTGGGGTTCGATCACAATCTTGGGTTCCGCATATCCCTTGTTGACCACCAAGCAACTAAGAGCATAGCCGCAGCGGTACATCAACTTTGCTCTCGGCTCTGCAACTGCTTCGCCTGCGGTACACTGACAGCGTAGACACCGAATAGGAGCCCGACAGTAGACTTGTAGGAAGGCACGATAACCAACTTAGAAGAGATTTGATCCTTGGAAATAGAGAAAGAAAAAAGTATGAATGCTGGTCCACAGTGACGTGACTGGGCGCAGTCGCTGCGGTAGCAAACCACTTCGTTTGGGGTGAGCTCCGAAAGGAAGACAACATGCTACCACAACCGCTTGCCGGGAAGATGCTTGAGAAAATGGGCTTGAGATAGGGATCACCCTTATCAAGAGTTTCTGTTCATCGCATTGCTGAACAGAGTCTTCTTAGCTCTAATCCTTTGTATAGAACAGTAGCAAGAGATCACTTGGATTTAAAATGACATCCATTCACTTTCAGGATTCGACCTTCTCATCCGAAGTTAGTTGAGCAAGTTGTTTCGGTCAACTGAGGTTGTTTTCAATAGCCGTTGAAAAAAGCTATTAGTGGCAGAGTAGCCAGAACAAACGTTTCTCGATATCAGCGATCAAAAGCACAACGCGTCTCTCTCACCGCATGCATGACGCGGGTGGCGAAAATGGGGTATCGCAACCCCTTCCGGCGTGACGAGCTTGCCCCTCTCGACCATCCGTCGTGAGAAGGAAGAGTGATAGTTTACGGTTTATATTGACAGCGGGGTGCTCTCTGCCTACTTTCATAGTCCACGATTTGGCGAGCGACCGAACGATCCGTCGCTCAATCGGTCGAGGAGGCGGCGCTAGCCACGGGCGCCGCCGAGCGATCGGTCGCTCGCCAAATCGTGGACTATGAAAGCAGCCTCTGAGTTTAAGGACTTGCGTTGTTTTAACCGAAGTGCGACCGACCGACAGCGTTGCTGGACACTCCTTGACAATTGCGTTCAGTCGGTCGATGTGGATGGATCCAGCGTTGTCAGCAGGTGGCCGGCAACCGTCGATCGGTTGCTCGTCGGTTGAAAGAATTCACGTCGTTGAAGTTTGCGGGAGGATACGGAGATCGTCGCAGAACCACTAATGCTGCTGTGAAAACCCTGGGAGAAATACCACCAACAAATGTGTGATGATATAGTGTCACTTATATCCCTACTATGACTTCCCTTACTGTACTAGATGATACCTCATACCTTACCTTACTCTACTAGATGATATACCGTATACAGTAGCAAATATACCCAGTAATGAAGGGTTCAGGAATTGCACTTAAAAATTTTTGGCCAAGAACATTACTGCTGGTAGTGTGGGCAGTGCAAAGTGCGGTACTTATCATAGTATAGTGTGGGTAGATCCCTTATCAATATCCGTTCATACTCAGACCGACCCTTCCATTTCTCAGCATTCGATCGATAGTTGACAGAACCGTGGGATTTTGAAGCTCCGGTATGTGATTGACTGCTTTCAGACTTCAACAATTCGACCGACGCCCGTCCGTCGCGTGCGTGCGAGCGCGGCGGCGCTAGCCACTTGACAACACTGGCACGTGATCCATCGGCGTCCAATGTTGTCAACGCCTGTTTAGCGCAGCCGTCGCTCGCACGCAATGGACAGACGGACGACGGTTGAATAGTTGAAGTCTGATAGCAGCCATCGTCTCAGTAAGTCACACGATTCTGAATGGAAGCGTAGTCGATAACGTGGACGCTAGGCAGCAGGGATTGATTGGAGCCAAAAACATTGTTTTTTTCAAAATAACTGGAAAACCCAGGTAGCCATTTGTGGATATGTCATACTTAACCATTACATTACATATGCAGTCGTACACGGTAGCATCAACGAAATGCACTTGCCCATCGAGAGTGGTCATCGAACAGCGCTGTTATTGTAAAGGAACGCAAGGTATCCTTATCACCCTCTTGTCCTTACTTCAAAATTCTGATGACACTAACGATTAGTAAGGGGGATTATCAGTTTTCATGGTGGCCCACAAAACTTAAGGGTTCGTTCTAACGACAAACAAGATTTCAGATGAAACTTTCACAATCCATATTCCCTTACAACATATGAATGAACGCGAATATAAGCCGGAACGCTTCAAAACGCTCTTAGTTATGATCTGTTTTCTGATCGTCGGTCTGATTAACCATTTTGTACTTGCCGTTGTAACAGACATTATAAGCCAGTGAGTCTATGCATGACATTCAGCCAATGCATGTTTTTTCTTTACTAATCTCTCAAATGGGAGACATACTGATGTATTTAAGTGGGTAGGGTATCTTCCCCCTGAACGGCTTGTCGCGCTTGCAGCACTCTATCGCGCGCTATGAAGGGAAAGATTTGAATTTCCAGTGGAAGGATACGGCAGTCGCCCAACCACTGCCGCTGGCCAAGGGAATTCTGGGAGAAGTTCCGTCACGCGTATCAAGTGGGAGGAGTGATTTAGCGGCAAAGGTACACCATCACGTTCGCATGATTCGGGATCAAATACCGCTCGAATTGAAAGGCCAACCGAGCCTTCCATCCCTCCAATGTCGCTTTATCGGCATCGGGTGCGCTTCGGAGTGCGCGTCCGTCTAAACTAGGTCACGCCGCAGCCATCGCATGCGGCGGGTCAGCCCGCGATACTTGACAGACGTCGCAGTTGTCAGTGGGATTTGTGGTCCACGGCAGTCAGCCAAAGAGAACATGGCGCATACAAATGCAATTATTCGCTACTGACACGAATCGGTACTGTAACGTCATCTTGAGACCTCAGGGGTAACGGAACTTCTCCCCTATCGCGGCATTCTCCCTCGCGACATGCGGCAAATGTCACTGCAATTACCGTACTCACCTCGCCTCCCGCCGATCGATAGGACGCGATATTTTTCCTTGACTGGCTTGCTTTTCATTTGATTTTATCGTTTTTTCATCTGTTTCTTCTTAGTTTTCATGTTTATTAGACTTGATTAATTAAAATGACTCCTCCTATATAAACGACGATCAAGACCGCATTGGAATTGAAAAGAGCGGCCAGCCATTTCAAATAATTAAAGGACTCCCTACCTCACAAATTGCGCGCTCCAAACTTCCATAGTAATCCTGCGATGGGCGGCGGGTGCGGCGTGTGCGACGCCGTGTTAGGGAAGAAGTTCCCGGACTCGAGACCTCAGTGTGCTGCACCGCGCGCAAAACGGCCTGACCTCGTTCGGGAGGATAAAAAGCACTGACTTGTAGATAGCGTGGACACAATAGGCTACTGTTGGGCAACACACGCATACTCCCACTACGATCCAGAACACATGGAGCAATGACAAGGCACATCACCTGCGCTCCAGTGGACCGAGAATTAATTTACAATTCACATCGGTTTGGCCCCACTAGTAACTTTGGGAAGCAATTATGCTTCTCAAATGCCACAATGATTCTGGGACGATGTCGAATGAGTGGCTTAACCAAAAATAAACGAGAATGGTGATTCCTGATGATGGTTATCAATCGATTCAGGTTGCCACTTCCCGATTTCACACATTCTATTATTCCTCAAAACGACTTTTTGAGACATATGGGAGATTTCTTTACAGCTGCAGCAGGATTTCTGTTGATACTAATCTGCTGTGTATTCCACAAGCACAGGTAGATAATTTGTAATTAAACTACCTACAAATATTCAGGGCGTTGAGCAGGAAAAGGCAAAGGTCGAAAGGTTTAGTCAGTCTGCCCCAGTCCACCTAGGGCTCAATGGGAGTTTAATGCTCAGACAGCCATATTGGTCATTCTTCATCCTACCCACGGGTACAACTTTCATCTCCTCAGTTATCTATGTCCTCGAAGTCCGCTATAGTCACTTATTGAAGCCCAGTTTAACTGCTGCGTATCCAATAAGTCCAATCGATACCGATCTGTCTTCAGCAGAAGCACTGGCGCTTTCCTCATTGGGTTATGGGTTGTTTACCTCCCTTCATGGGTTCCCGTACTCCGGTACTGTGACTGTTTCAGGACAACATCAAGCATAACACAATGATTCCCATTTCAGATGGATTGTCACTCGACGTCTCTGCTACATCCTTACTGTACTATACATGATGCGAGCTATTAGCATTTGTCTTACTCATATTCCATCAGGATTTCAGGAAAGCGAAAATCAGTTCGTTTTCAGTTCAATACTCATGGAAATGGAATATAAGGTGTTGAACTGACTCCTATCCTCACTTACTTGCGATGGGCGACCTCGGAAGACGGGCAGTAGGACAGATTTTGTAAAATCGATTCGCCGCACACGGCTGTAGCGGACCACTCTTTCGCCTTTATTACAGTCGATGTGCGATCATTATTTAGGCACGACTCCACTGTTTGTTCTTTCGTTCCTGTATTTCTTACCTTCTGCTGCATCCCGCTACATTCTCTCGCGCACGGCGTCCCTCTCGCCACGACGCGACAATTTCGATCCTACTGCATCACACCCCGCGACCTCTCTTCGCGGGCCTCTGATTCTTTAGTTCGCCGGCTCGCCGATCCAATCAATCAATGGCGATCATTTCAGCAGGTTCCCTCATTCTGCAGCCTAGCGTCGACTATAAATACTGCGTTAGACATCTCGAATATACCTACTTACACAGTTCTTTTCAAAGTGAATTACAGAATTTGCGTACCACCGAATCCCGATCCGCATCCGACTGTAAACAGTGTTCTGACCAAGTTTTTGAGCGTTTCATTAACTGTAAGCTTTTGGACATTTTCAGAGCATTCGTTCATTTGACTTTAGCCACATAATTACACCAAATTACGAACACACTACGATGGCATAGTCCCCCTCAGCTGACCATCAGTCGCTCGGATTGACAATTTTTTTCCAGTTTGGATTGCAAGTGCAATTAACGGAGGATAAACTATTTTGTGGTGATATGTTGTTCTCTGGACACACTACAGCCATATCAACAAGTTGTTTCTTCCTCAACTATTATACACCACATTCTTTATGGCCCTTGAAGTAGGTTTAATATTACTCTCTAGAACTCCTCGATGCAATATTTATCGAAAGCGGAATACTCTATCCGACAGAAAGGTTTATCATCTTTCCAGTGAAATCGTGTCTAGAGTCTTCAAAGGATAAATTGTTCGGGCGTTGATCAATTCGATAAGCGATGCGCCACACATTCGACTTCCGTTCAGAATGGTAGTGGCAGCTTTCATAGTTCACGATTTGGCTCGCGAGCGACCAACCGATCGAGCGAGCGAGCGATTGGGGTGACGCTTGCCCCTTGTTTACAACTGATTCTTGGTCGATACCGCCCCAATCGCTCGCTCGCTCAGCCGGTCGGTCGGTCGGTCGCTCGCGGGCCAAATTGTGGACTATGAAAGCAGCCAGTGGCGTACTGAATGCGTATGTGGCCTATACAATGAATTGCCTTGGCCAACACACGTAGAAGTCAGTGCTTTTATCCTCCCAGACGAGTCTGGTATCAATTCAAAGACTTCGGAGGGATGGAAGGTATTGTTGACCCAGCCGAGTAGCGATCCGGGATTAGAACCCGTAACCATGAGTGTGAGAAAGGGCGCTACCTGCCAGTACACCACATCTCCCAAATGGTGTTTTATTTAAGGGTAATAGCTATTGCATCTTGTGTTTCTGCCATGATATGTGTTGTGATCTCACGTGTTCACTATTCCGTCGACGTCGTTATGGGTTATTGGATCAGCAGCATTATATTCAGGTGAAGATTTTTATGAAATTTCTTCGAACCATTGAAAACTCCCAATTTCTCAAACATTTGTTTAGTATTTACCATGGATTTTGTGAAATCCCTCATGTGCTTCGGTCTCGTAATCGACCATTTCGACGACTTTTCTTATTTTGGACGATGTTCGAATTGGAGCGTCATGTACCTGAAGGTCGTATTCCCAATAAACTAGAATGGCCACTTCCTTGGCCTAAGGTAAGCCGGAATGGATCGAAACTTTTGGCATCAGGATGTTCTTCGGAAATTGTGATCTTACAACAAATCCATTAGTTACTCACCATTTCTATAGCACTCGAACTTTTCCGGTGGTAAAATACGTCTCCACACTGGCTAGACCCAGCATACGGATTTCTGTGAATCCCTTCATGACTGATGTTTGTTGTGGCTGTTCTTGAAGTCCCTCTCTTGAAACTTTATCAGGCCAACATCAGCTGCTTTCATACATCGACTTGCGTGCCGGCTCGCAGTTGGAGACGGCCGTACATTTAGGAAGCGGCATGCAAGCGGCTTTGCGACTTCGGCCCCATCCAAGCGTGTGACAGCAGCGGGTACCGATCGATACCGCAAATCGAGTATGGCTGCTGTCACACGCTTGGACAAGGCCGCCGTCGCATAGCCGCTTCCTAAATGTACGGCCGTCTCCAACTGCGAGCCGGCGCGCAAGTCGAAGTATGAAAGCAGCCATCGGTGGTGTCGCCTTCTACAGAGCCTGAAATTAATCGAAAACAATTTATAAATATTTCATCAAATTTTTCCATAGCTTTACTGAAGTCGAGGAGGGGCATCCAGTGGAATCCATGAAGCGATGATAAGTGATCCCTCATATATTCGAGATCTGGAAGTCTACGGTAGGGCTGTAGAAGCATTTGATCACAACGGACTCTGAAAAAGGCGTTGCTACCGAAATGGGGGCCTAATAGGGTTTTCGTAAAAAAAACTTCGAGAAAGAATTCAAGATCAACCACATACAAATAGATGATGGGTGATGCTTGTCAAATGTTACCGACTGCTCAAGAGATGGTTTCCGAAAGACGTTCTTCATTCAAAATTTTTTTGAAAACATATTACATCATTTTCCCTAAATGATCTTTCTTAAACTACTGTGATTGATGAACCCATGAAGAAAACTCGTTTTCCGTTCAAGAAACTCTAGAAACCGTTTCCAGTCTGTCGTCGAGTTTTTCAAGGAATGGGATGCTCAGTCAAAGGAAACTAGAGCAGGACGGGTAGCACTTTGGTTATCGGAACATCGACTTAAACTACATTTATAGGATGTCGCTTTTGTGATATTTTACCTAATATTATTCAGCCAATATCAAATCTAATATTTTAAAAATGATTTAGCGACATCCCCTTTTTTACTTGGAAGTTTATTTTTAATAAACATTTGTTTGCTCGAGTCTACTCATGTTTAACGTAGCTAACGAACGAATTCCAGCTGATGTCAAACTAATCATCCGATGAGGCTGTTCGAGTAGATGGCTATTATGAATTTTATTCTTTGTACAATTAATATAACCTTGAAAGGAAATTGTTCTGAACTGTCCTAAGACGCTATAACCTTGCCGTTAAAACAGCAACATCGTAAAACTGGCAGCATTTTCAATTTGGAAAATGCACCAAATGAGAAGCGAACTACAACAATACAAATTGAGTATTCGGTAATCGATTTCAACAGATCAGACATTGTTTAACTTGCGGTAAATGGCAATGTGTACAAAAAGAGAGCATGTAATGAGTAGGTCACTGCCTAGTTACCGTCCCTGAATAGAGAACCGATGGAAAGAAAGCTTAAGAAACACATCTCAGAAGAGTTCATGTTGGCACAAAATACTTTATAAGAGGTCATAAGGATCAGGCTGTAAAACATTTTTGGCTTTATAACCGATTCAAACATTTCAAAAAGCTTTCTTAACATCACTTGTCAAACAAGCGAAGAACGTTCGTTGAAACTGCTTCGTTCCAGCCTATATAATGGTGTGCGGCACACAAAAATGGCATAAAGTGCCGTTACGAAACAATACCACCACGGAGTTCTAAGATGTACCTCGGAATACTGTGGATGGACTCACCGCATTCGCCTACCCTACTGCCTTTTATTCCTACTAGCACATTCTTGAGCATCTATGTTTTACATCGACAGTCACCTAAGCTCATGACTGGAACGAAGCAGCTCTTTCCAATTTTAAAACAAAAAAATCAGGAAGGTTCTGAACGGCAATAAAACTGCATAAAGGCATAGGAATTCTAATTTAGTGTACGTTTCGAAATGAAGAAGCACAATACTAAAAACAATGATTCTGCTGATCTAGAGATCGCTGCATGTATGCATATGAACTGTGAGCATTTCGCCATAGTAGCACATAAAAATACAGATCATCTAATTGCTAAAAGTATTACTTATATACAACAATGAGATTCTTATAAGATGACGAGAAAATGACCTGACTAGCGTAGTCGTAACCACTAGACATACCCTTTCCAGATACTTGTTCAACAACGGTGAGTCTTACCGTTGCCCATGCAATCCTTTGTTACCGAAGGCCCACATTTGTGAATTGGGTAGCGAAATCTTCAGACACTACAGCTGCCAATTTCCTAGGCAGTTTGTTTGTTCCTTCTTACCTGTAATTCTGTACAAATACAACACAGTCGAGCAAACACGAATCTAAGCTTTTGTTTTCAAAATGTTTCAAAAAACCGGTCTTTCATTGATCAAATGTTTTTTCTGCTTCATGGAGGATCTTTGCAAGCCTTACTTCAGTCCAAAAAAAAACAGTGTTCGAATTGGAAGCAAAGGTAGCTTATTATCAAGAGTAGACCATAGAACTTCATTCACACCTGACCAAACCACTTATTTACTAGAGCAACCTTTATTGCTTGTCGCTCGGAGGGAAACAATGAGAGAGACAATAAATTGATTATATAATTAATAAAAAACGCTCCTGTTCTAGGAAATTATAGTAAGTAGAGATCTCAAGAACTGTGTTCAAAAATCTCTTTTTCATAACCCATCAATAACTCACCCCTATGAGGGCTTCGGTATTTGCTGGAAGATTGAGCGCCGCATCAGGCAAGGTATGTTTAGGTGAAGAGTTAACAAAGCGGGAGCGAAGATCGTAGGCGGTAGTTGGAGCACCCGTCGTTGCCGACAACTCTACTCGAATTCCTTGTGAGGGATACGGTCGTTGTCGAACCCTAAATAGAACAGAACATAATAAATATTACAAGCACTACAAGAAAATTATTCGAAACTAACACAAATCAAGAATTTCTATCTCAACATACCCAGCTGTTGTTCGCCGCAAAGACGATGAACTTTTATTCGGTGTTGCCAGATTTTTTGCTGTGCCTTTACCGGTGGCAACGGTTACCCGAGAAATCTGTAAAATATTATCCTGTAAAGAACTAAAAAATCCAAATCTATGCTATAAACTTGTACAGCAGTTCCTTAGGTACTTTTTTTTGACATACAGACCAGAAAGGTGTTGGCAATTGCCGAAATAGTGTTTCGGTTCAAACCCAAGGGATGAAGTGATGCCCAAATTAGCTCACAAAATCATACGGATGCGGTCAACAACTACTTTAACAATGTTTACTAGAGAAACAGCTATCTCAACATTTGTATGAGAATATAAGAGACATTTTTATGAGGTTATTCATAGGAAAACAACATAAAACACTGGCAAGCAAAAATTGAGCTTACTTCGGCTCCTAAGTAGCTGTATAATATGTATGAAACGCAAAACAATAACAGAAAATACTGTACAAGGCTTGCAACTAACAACACTAATGCATAGCACAGAATTACCTAGGGTACATCTCGTAGAACAAGCCCCTTGGGTAAACATAGGCGTGCTTTACCTGACAATAGTCTCGACAAAAAAAATACAAACTCTTCAAACAAGATATAAAAATTATTAAAAAATATAGACAGAATCTCAAAGAAGCTCCAATGGAATTTTGGAGTCTAAAATACTGGCAAAAACATCGTTTCAAGGCAAATGTGATGGGCAACTTTTTGGCTTTGACCGAAAGGTTTCAGTCCCCTTTCCGCACTTTAAAAATGTAAAGAAATGTAGCCGTACAAACAAAAACTGGCTAAGAATGCAGGCATCATCGAATGAAGAACCTTTTACAATCACCGTGTTTTTGTTTCTACGATCACTTCACTTGTAAGATAAACACCACTACTTCTCAGCGGTGTTTTTTTCCATCGCATTCTCAACCTCTTGTCTTTTTCTCAATCAAAGTCATTTCTGTTAAACAAACGAGTGTATATACTCGAAGCTTCTACGCGTGCAACAAGTTATCTTATGCGCACTCCCTCCGCACATATGATGTAATCCTGAGGTAGTCGGTTAATGTCAGAAAAAGCTTCCATACAGCCATGACCAGAAAACCCTCGGAAGAGCAGGGTAAAATTGTAGCACAGTGGAAAACGATTGGCAAGCAAAAAAAAAGTAAAAAATGGTCCTTCACAATCAAAATCGATGAAACACCGAGGAAAAAGTAGGCGTTGTAGTAGTATCGAACAGCCCCGTCAGTGTTCGAGTACGGAAGCCGTTCAGGGGAAGTCGCTGAAATACACCAACACCAGATACTACACCAGAACACTGACAATCTATTACGATAAAACTACAAGCTTTTGTTGATAAAGTACAGCGTAAGAAAGCCAAGTACCAAAATCACCGTGACAAATAGTTTGTCTGAGAGATCGAGTCAGTTTCGAATAGAGAACGATTTTTTGGATGATCTACAAAAGGATCGATCTCATCATCTAACCATAAAGTTGCTTATCAAACTAAGTCCAGTGGACGAGCCGGTATATCACTGTGGAGGATTAACGATGCGTTTACCTTAGCAGCTTATTTAACTTATAAGGCGAACACTTAACAGAAACATAGTACTCGGCACGTCAGATTGCAATTACTCTTTCTCTATGAGAAACTTTCTTCACTCTCAGACAAAAAGTTCCAGCATGCAAAAATGGGAACGAACAATCTTCATGCGATTACTGATGTAGGGTGAAATAAACATCTCACCACAAAAGCAAAACCAAATCAAAAGCGTGCTAAAAGACAACTATTAAAAACTAATATTGATTAACTCGACATGCCCTAAGTAGGAAAGGATGGTAGAGCCACAACCCATAAAGCTCCTTCACCTAATCGAGAGACAACTCTCAATTCAGAGTAATCCTGCTTAGGAGCGCTCAAAATTGAAAACCAGCTCTTGTTCATGGATATGAAGCTTTGTGCATTGCCCCCTGAAAAACTTCGCAGATGAAGTTGTTTGTGCGTTGCAGCAACTGAATAGGAGACGATCCATGCAAAATCAGCTGATAGGGACGGTTCGACTTGACCTCTCTCTATATGGATATACGAATTTGCTGCTCTAAAATAGTTCTTACATTAAAACGCTGCGACGAAGCTTGACCCAAGAATTCTAGGTGTTGGCAGTAAAATACAACCAAAATTATTCAAAACAAGTAACGTCAAGCAATCAGTATTAAGATGAGCAAAGGTATACTTTCTCAGTCACTGGAACGCACACATACTTCACGGACCTACTAGATCGAATTGTGTGCTAACAGCTGGGCAGAATTGATGCCAAGTTATGCGCAATGAAGTGATTCATCACATATTTACAAGCACCTTCAATACTAAACCTAGCAAACCGTTTGTTGGAGAATAAGAAAATCAAAACATTTCATTTCAATCCGAGCAAACAAAAAATGAAGGGCAGTCAAACAGGAAACTTCTTTAGGCAGTCGTGTAAATAAATAATAGCTGTATTTTTAGAGTGAACCTAAGAAACTGACGCTTTTCGAAAAAAAAAAAACTTACCGGTGCTGGCGTTAATGTAGAGGCGAGATTCCGAGCAATTCCACGCGAACGCGATGATGTTGATGAAGCGGAACCAGGAGTTGATAGTGGTTTGATCGGTGTGGTAGGAGATGAAAAACGAGGCGACACGGCTAAAAGCCCAATAGCCGCAGACGTTCGTTGAGCCAAAGGGAACGGTGATGGTGTGTTCTTCAATGAGAATGGATTTGACCACTTTGAATAAAAAACCATAAGTATAATGTGGGATGAAAGAAAATGTAAAAAAGACAATGTCACAAAGTACAGGATGAAGAGCTAAGAAGTGGATGTCGACTCACATTATGCCTGTTGCTTCCAGAATGCCTTCCATTCATGTAAACAGATGGATCATGAAGAATGTTGCCATTGGATAGTGTTGGCAAATGGGCAGTATGAACGGAAGGCGATGAAACATGAGGAGCATGTTGGCTGCGAGCCTTCATCGCTAATAAACGATCACCTTGTGAACGGCCCTGGGAGTCAATCGCTGTCTGAAATTTTTTTACTGCCGCTGTGAATTAATGATTACGGAACCAAAATGCAGAAGATTTCAAGTAAACTCCTCATAGAAACAATCACAATTGCAAATCATGAAAAAAAATTGCAGGAAATTGGCAGAAAAGAAAACTAGTCATATAGTCATATAGCTTTCTAAAGAGGAATAAGCATTCGACTAGGCATAAAGTGATTCAAGGAGAATAAGAAAAGCAAAGCACCTCAGAGTTTAATTCTTGGGTAGGAGTTGATGCATTTCCATTCTTATCAAGCGACTTCTTCGATCTTCCACGTAGCGGTAGGATGTTCGGTCGAGGACGTGGTACCACGTTTTCTCCCAGGGTCGTTGGTCGCATTGGATGAGAGAGACTTATCTCATCCACCTTAAATACAACCGCTCCAACGTGACCATTTACTTTCCAACACTTTAATTTATTGTGAAAATGAAATCGAGCAAGTGTTACCTTCGAAGCAAGCTTCCCGAGGGACTTTTTCGCTGCCACATCTGTAGCATTGTGCCTCCGCGCTTTCTGCACCACATTATTTTGTGACATCGACCAGCAAAACTTCTGCATGGCAACCTAGAATGGGCGGAACGTGCGACAAGAAAAGACCTCTGCTGCCAACAAGAACTACGAACAAGAAAGCAAAACAAAGTTCACAGAAAAAACTAACAAGATAATCTTGTTGAGGTCCGATAACACTTCCAGGCCGACATATCCGTAGCCATGCCATGCATTCAGCGGCATTCAATCCAAATTCCTTCATCATCCAGCATGCAATGAGCGTCCCCGTCCGCCCGAGACCTGTATCAAGAATTCCTTGCCAAGTGTTCTTATATAATACAATAAGGATATATGGAGAACTCACCAGCCTTGCAATGGACAGCGACTGCACCTTTAGAGTTATCTACAACCCGTATAAAATTTTCAACTATTTTTTCCGATGGGGTGCTACCGTCAATGAAAAATAGATCCACGTGGTCAAATCCGGCGTCGGTGAACCTGAAGCAATTAGGCGGTGTTGTTAAACTGTAAGTCAGGAAAGGTTCATGTATATGATAAGTTCACTTTACGATGGCAATAAGATATCAAAAAAGATTAGTACAGAATATATTCGCCTTAATCTATATTTGCCGATTGGTCGGATAAAAGCTTCATTGGAAATTTCGATGACCATAAGCAGAACGATAATGGTAGCTTACTTTTTCGCATCATACATTCTCATGTTTAGCCGCACAATTGTTGTGACGTTCGTGGCACGAAAATAGTCAAAGTAGGTCTCAGGAGAGTGATAAGGATATCCTGGAATGATAAATCGAAACAGAGCTCTGTTCAACTCCACGTAACCCTTGAGAAAAACAGGGTCCGCTGTCAAAATGAAGCTTACCGTCTTCAACACGAGATTCATTGTGAGGGCCGCAGAAGCTCAAAATCTTGCCAGGTATAATCCAATTCATATCGCCATTTTCCACCCGTTCATAAAGTTCGTATTCCTCTGCATCGAACGACGTGATGTCGAACCATTTCAGATTTATCGCCTGAGTAAAGTACGACTATCACGACAAGGCCATGGAAGCAGTTTGACATTCAAATTAGCTACCTTTTCAACAGCTCGAAGGACGTCGTGTAAGTGAAGCAGATAAGTTGGTTCGCCAAGTGCCGCATCACGAAAGCCAATAAACTTGGGAGGTTGAGCTGTTTCTAATCGCAGATAAGCTGCATCCGCGGACACCCCTTGGTATATGATCTGAACAAGAACCTCTTAGAAGTCTCGCAAGGTTGGCGATTTGTGGGCAAGACTCCAGTCTCAGACGGGACTCGAACACGTACTTGTGCTTTTTTAGAAGGTTACTGCAATAAGTAAATATTAGGAATTCTCACAAAGTGGTCGCGTAAGAATTTGTGGATTTTCGGACTTTTTTTATGAGAATTAGCTGACAAAGCAGTAAGAAGCCGATATTTCTAATGAAAATAAAATCACCGTGCACCCAAAAACTGAATAAATTGAATAGATTTGGCACATTAGCTACCAAAAAAAAGCATAACTAACTAAGTACGATCCCATAATATAAGCTCCATTGACGCGGTTTCGGTCATCGTCATCAGTGTAGACCACGATTTTACGTTTGCGCTGAGCCTGTGGTAAAGAAGGTTAAACAATAAAAATAACCAGTCGATGGAACTGTACACAAAAAGAAAAGTTTATAGATTTATCAAACACTAAACGGAAACTATTATTTGCTTAGTACCGAAGCTTATTCCCTTCCGCCAAGGAATGCAGTCTTTATCACAACTGCAACCGAGGTGTGCAATACAATTTGATACATGAAGTCGTTTCCAACACGGCAGATATCAAACTGTATTGCAAATTTTTATTGCATTCAAATGGATATGAAAAATTCCCAGAAATACTGTTATGCGACCGCAGAACCATCACTACAACTTTTTCCGCCATCTAGGCGAAACATTATTATTCACAGCAATGCGTTGAGAGCAAGAGAAACCCTACAGAAGTCATAAAGGCTACTAAAACGAAAGAAACAAATACCTCGACAAGACCGTGAAGATATCGCGTGAATCGGTACAGCACGGAAAGGTTTAGTGGACCGAAATCACCATAAAATGGTTCGTAGTGCACCTAAATATTCGTGAGCATTTTACGTGTTGTCACTCAGAAAAAAGCTTCAGTTTGATAAAATCTTTTTAATGCAAAACCAAAAATCAACGAAAAGTAAACCAACACGGTTGTCTAGATCAATATAGCGAACATGGGGATCGGCCTTGTGAGGAGGTGCTTTAAATGATGCGAAATAAAGCTGTTTCGGAAGCAGTTCAACGACGTTTCCATTCAATGAACCGCTTTGAACGATATCAGAATTTGCCACCATGCCGCTCACAGTTCATATACCAACTTCCGTTAGGCAGCACATCTGGAGAATAAATTTCTTGAATTCGCGGACTTTACAACCATTTGCCTGCCTAAGAAAAACGGAGGCTAGATTGCAGTGGAAGAAAACGTTTTGAGGCAGTATGAAAAAGTGGAAGGAAGAAAGGATAATGTAATAGGTTACATAAACTCGTGACGACTGAGACTTTTTTCCAATCCATGAGAGATTCGATGAAAGCAGAAAAATCATTAAAAATGCGGGTCTGCTCGGTTGCCAAGCGTTTCAGTGGGGTGGCCATGGGTAACGATATTTGATCATGGAAAAGCCATTGGGTTATTAGTTTTAGCCACCAGCCAATAAGCTTCGAATACTGAGCATTCCTAGTAATTTCGCATAGCAATGAGCAAATGTTGGATTATCTGTTGGGCCGCAAATCAATAACTAAACAAATGTTTCGGCTGTCACCTACTTCAAAGCTTCAAACGCACGAAAACATCAGCGGACTCGATGATTCTGTGGAATGCTGATTGGTTAGGGTCTAAAAAGAGAGGAATGTCAAAACCCACAAGAGAGTAAGATAGAATGATAAAAATTTATCGTCCTAAGGAGTTTCAACTTCTATTTAGGATAATGTAAAGGATAAGGATAAAGTCTTGGACGCTGATTAATCGAGTTTTTCGGGAAGCTTCACTCTTCTTCCATTCCGAACGGTAAGGACGTACTATGGTGCTAGTTCAACGACTTTGGAAGGATGGAAAGATCGGTTGACCTAGACGGATATCAGGGCGGGAGTTGATCACGGACCATGCTCATTTGCCACTACACCATCTCCGCTGTTAGAATTGTGTGTTTAATACTAATAAAAATTATAACATTAGCCCTAACTAATTCTGCTTTCAAACGAATGGAGAAAACCATACAGTACTGGAGCTTCAATGGACTTTTAGTTAACGCCCGACCACTGTAGATTTCTATTGAGCCTGTTCCATAGTCATGACCAAAGGTTTACTGCTCCTTCATGACCCGTGACAACGCATAAAATGTTTGCAAGGGTCGTCTAAATCTGAAAAAAAGTCAATTTCCACCATATACAGAGGATTAGCTTAATTTGCCTCGAGCGTCTAAAGTGCGAAGATATCTCAATGAAGTTCGACAACAAAAACCAACAAGTTCGGGTGATATGATATCCCAAAGCGACATTATAGCTATGGTGTGAACAAGTGTTGCCTAAAGTTATAGAAGTCTTTAATTGTTCAGAAGCAGCTAGTAGCCCTCGATCCTCACACTTCCTTCCTTACAGAGCAGGAAATGGTAATTTTGATGCCATTAACGCTGTTCTAAAGGGAGAATGTAGCTAGAGCCCTAAACAACTGCTAAAATCGCATCCAATGATGAAAACATGAAATTATTCGGTTTAATTTTATGACAGTCCAGAATCTATGAATGGTTCATGAAAATATGCGGAACACATAGCATCAGCAAGCAAAAAATGAAATAAACACTGCGACCACCCACGATAATGCGGAGCTTGGCAGCGTGCCAGGTACGCGGTCGCTGTAAACTTGGCGCCAATCGATAGCTATTCGAATAATCACAGATGGTGCATGCGATATGCATTAGCGCGCATTATTTTCTCACCCATTCTCCACTCACTCATTACGGCCATCTTATCCTTTTACTGAAAATGTTGCCCTGATTATTTTGTGCATGAAGAGTTACAACAACTTTAAACTTTTTGACGTTTCAACTTAACATTTTGAAAAAGTAATGACTAATTGGTGAAGTAAACGAAAGCATGACTGTGGAGGTGCAAAAACACTAGCTCATTTATCATTAACAACGAACGATTCTATCGATTGCATATTACAAGAATATTTTACAGCTAGGAGAGAAGTTTTCGTAGTGTTCCATGATTTAACCTTTTACGCCAGCTATCATATATTACAACTGCCAAAAGAGAAGGTGTGTGTATGCTGACAGGTGACAGCGCTCCGTAGCATGCCCTTAAAAGCAACCTGTTTTCGTGGCAAACAAAAGTCAACCTGTTTTGAACAGCGGAAGTTCAATAGGTCTTTTCGGCAATAAATAATTGACGAGGACTAGTTCCGAGACCATCTGGAACGGTGTCGGTTGTTTTGGGAGTTTCCAGCATCGTGTACTCCTACAGCTATGTAAGTTCCAGGTACCGGGGAATTTTCAGGTTTTTTAAGCTGTTGAGTAGAAAGCGAGAAAAGAATTGGGCTTAAGATTGACGTGAAGAAAGTGCGAGAAAAAAAAAACCAGAATCGAGCATGTCCTAGGGATCCCCAGATGATGGGTTGCACTTCTTTCCTGTACTTTTAAAAGATTTGGAATGGAATTTGATTGAATCGGAAGAGACAGGTTAATTGGGATGGAAAATGCGAGAAGGAATGAAACCACGTGGTTGGGAACATGGGGGCTGGTAAATAGCGCACCAGTTGCTTACTGGCGCGTGAAAATTAATGTCACAGTTTACAGCCCATAGAAGCGGGCACGCCCACATTACCGTAAACCGTAAAACTTCATTAACAACAGCAAGAAATGGCAGTCACACGTAGACTGTATTAGGGCTTCTCGAACTATAGGAAAATGGCGTATCTATTGCACTACGGTGTGTTATGGAAATAGACGGGAGTAGGGGAAGGTATCCTGCGAGAGGAATCAATGGGTGCCGAGTACAGATCTGGATTACATCGCCATAAAGGCAAGGGTTAACGCGTACTTGCCATACTCCATATCAAAGGATGCGCCATGCTGTGAAATTTTAACACGATCAAGAGGCATTTGGATGGGTGTGGGGACGATACAACATTTCATAAATTTTTGCAATTTCATCAAGTGTTTCTTGTTCTAGAGGACGTATATTATTCCGTCGTTAGACGTAGGAAAGCGCAGCGCCCCTTTAGTGATATTTTCGTCCAGTTATGACTTAACGATTCTGTGATGAATCGATACAGCTTGATCGTTTGATATAGGATCATAATAATTTTTATTAATCGATTTAAATTATTGTGTATCGGCGCGCAACCATTGCGCGCTCCAGCGAAAACCCCCTGCTCAATGGCGAAGTGGAATCATCCCCTTAGCAGTTGTTTATTCACTTGCTGTTTGGTTCTCCTTGTTTGTCTTTTGTTTTTCTTATATTGGTCGCGAAGTTGAATTTCCTAAAGCATAGGCGATGGACCGAGCGAAGGCGAAGACGAAGCCTCGGATGACAGAGGAAGAGAGGGCCGCATTGGCGAAAAAATTGGATGATGACCTGGAACAGTTTATGGAGGAGATGGCTGCTAAAAAAGTAAGAGTTTAGCAGAATATATGTTTTTTTCCCAGTTCTTTGTTTCCTTCAGTTTTATACAGTCATACATAGCTTTGCGCAGGCTGCGGAACAGACAGAAAAGAAGCCATTCGATTTTGATGAGTGGTGTAAAGACATTGATCAGCACCCTGCCTTCATGAAAGATCTTGATACTGGAATGAAAGGACAATATGCAGATACTTTGAGTGCTCTTCAGGTATGTCTATACGGTGGAGAGCCATGTTCGTTTCCAAGTATTTCTGCTCATCCTGAAATAGGCCTTTCCGCTGATCTCGTTCTTTTACTCACATCCCTTCTTAATCGAATCTATCCTGACCAACTCGATATAGAAAAATTAGAAATGTGCCAATAATGGTTGTTGGCATGTTTTCCATTTTTTCCTTGAAGAGATGAACAGGATCAATGCGGAAACAGATGGTGCTCTTCGAAAATGTTAGGCTGCAGTCTATTATCTTGTGAAGGGGTTGAGTGGCTGCGAATACTACGGAATCTTTTCATTTTCAGGCTTTGAAATATGACGAGGACGATGTTGAGGATAAGCAGTTAAGCGCCGAACGACATAAAGAAGAAGGCAATAAGCATTTCAAATACAAAAAGTACCGATGGGCCACCGATTGCTACTCTGAAGGTAGGAGAATCCCGAAGTGGTTTATCCAGATGACGGAATAAGAACGATTTATTGATCATTCCCTTTCAAGTAAAAAAGAACTAGCGCAAGCTGCACATGAGGCAATGCTGCAATGAAACGGTACTTCTTTAGTTCAGGTATTAAAGTGCAGTGCCTGGATCGCAAGCTAAATTCTGTTCTTCATGGCAATCGTGCAGCTGCTCAAAAGCACATTGGTAATCGACGAAGCGCTATAAAGGACTGTGCAATGGCCTTGAAATTTGACCCAGCAAACTTGAAGGTTCATCCTATACTTTTAGTGATGCTTTTCCTTACAACCTTGTACGAAGTTAAGGCTGCGAATAGAGGTGCGGAATGTCTCTTGGAGCTCGGATATGCCCAACAATGTCTAGATTGGATTGAGCGTGCTAAGAAAACCTTCGCATTCACCAAGGAAACTGAGGAGCAAGGTAGTTCTAACGTGATTTGATTGAATTTCTCCCTGAACTGGTTCGGTTTAGCAGCATTTCAAAATTTAAAGGAATATCCACGTTTCTTATGAAGCTTATGCTAACTAATATTAACGATGTTGGCGCATTTTTTGTCATTGTAATATCCTTCTTAGGTAATATATCCGAGTCAGAAAAGAAACAGTTAGACGCCTTAGAACAAGTGAACGAAAAGGCTACTCAAGCAGTTTTGGTTGAAGAACGCAACAAGCGGAAAGCACGCGCCGATGTAAGTGGAAATCTACCATTTTATCTCGCAAAATTCAATTCCGCATGAATTTTCATCCACATACTTGTTAGCTAGCTTTTCTTCTTATTCTTTAGGAAAAGAAGGATCTGGAAGAGAAACGGCACCTCCTTCAAGCTCTAGCTGATCGCAAACTCGATTTTCGTCCCCGACTTCCATTCAGCCGTCCCGAACTCATGGATTGGTCGTTACTGGAAGTTAGCCTTGCACAAACTTCGCAGGTAATTCATTTCCTTTTTTTGCTTGCCTTAGAGAGCTGATCATGTTCACGTATTCCAGCGGTATCGCGTGTCATTCAATCAAGACGGTAATCTTCAATGGCCCTTCTTAATACAATACCCGCAGGTTTGTAAACATGATCGCTTCGGAAAATCAGTTTCGTAGTGTACTCTCTTGCCGAGGCAGTGATAGCTTTCATGAGAGTTTTGGATTTCTATGATTTTAATCACTTTTTCAGGTCGGGCAAGTTGATGTTTTGACGGATTGTGATGAAACAGCGCAAGTTTGTTCTGTGTTGCGGCCAATGTTGGAAACCCCTGCAGAATGGGATAAAGACCATAAGTTCAGGTATTTTGTTTTTGATTTGAGAAGAACTTTTGATCGCATGCATATTGGTGGTCACTTCTCCCTCTCGATTTGGCACCTGGATGACCAATAAAAGCATACACACGCCTGAGATATTCATTCTTTCTTCAGGTTAGATAATATTCGAATGTTTGTGTCGGACGAGTGGAATGAGTATGCCATGGAAGTATGGGAATGGTCGACTTTTGGTTCCATATTGGCTTTGCCTGGTTTTCAGATTGTACAGGGGCTGCCTGTGATAATGGTATGTGTTTCTTGTGTTCAGTGCTTGACCACAAACTTTACTATTACGTTTGCTTTGGGTTATTCCCATTACAGATTTACACTCGCGACGAAATCGACCAAAAACTAACGTCTGTTGGTGAAAATAAATATACTATTAACTAGACCGCCTTCATTGCCTTCTGCAACTACTTGTTATTATTGTTGAGATTGTGATATTGTTATCATGTTGTTATCCAGTGAATTGTTATCCGGTGAATAAAAAATCTGATTCTAATTGATCTGGATGGCTAACAGAATGATCTGAAATTACAAACTATTCATTTCTGCCCACCATCTACTTTTGAAAAGAAAACATATTCAGAAAGCATCTTAATGTTGACAATGATGTCCATTAGCAGTTGCTAGTTTGTATGAGGTCACGATAGTGTTAGGGTTAAAGAACGGTGTCCCGAAAGCACAAGCATGGGGTCCAAGTCCCGTTGGAGGCAGAAGTTTTGTCCATAACTTAACAGCCATGTGAGACTTTCACTCAGTACTGTTTTTCCAAATGACTTCTGCAGCAGAAAAGGGTGAAAGTGCATAATGTTGCCTCCAACTGGTTTGGGAACCGTCAAGACTACCGCAACTGAGAAGGGGGCTCTGAGTCTTGCAAGCTCCCCTTGAGGGCTTCTGATCTTCAATAGTTGCAGCGGAGTCTTCAAAATGAAACAATTTTGGGATTACGCACTGTTTCGGAATTCATAAAAGTATTTTGGATGAGCTGATCAGTTTGTGAGATGGTGCTTTATAAACTCAGTAAGGTAATCAGTTACGAGAACCCTAAAGTGCGGAGTCCTGCAGTTTAGAACGAAAGGAGACGAGGTAGCGTTCCAGGCTGGCCGAAGGACATACTGGGCAGCATGATATTCAGTGCAAAAGAGAACTTCGTTGAATCAAGTCCAACACGAGTTTCGGCTCGATCCAAGATGCTGCATTCTGCAATTCGTTGAGCATGGCCGCAGGCTTACCTTAACTATCTACCTAGTCTATCTGAACAAACCACCCTTTGCTTTATCACCTTGTGCTGATATCTCTATATCAGTGAAGGCGTAAGGATCGTATATAAGTGACTACTCCTAGAATTGCGGCTAGTTGGCTGCGTTTACACTTCACTCAAGGTGGGGCTCATCCAGCGCGTCATTCCATCTAATCTTCCAAATGGTTAACCATTTCAGATGACCAGCTCAACGTCAGACTCAAAGTTGTTCAGCAGAGATTTGTCTTCCACCCAAAGCGGGTATCGAAGCACCTCTTCGAAGTACGACAAAGTGGATGACGGCAAAGAAACAACAGGCGACACCGATAACATAACAATGGAAAAGGGAGATTTGTCGAAGCTCAAGGATCTGGCCCCAGATGAGACGGTTTGCCGTGTTTCGAATATTGCCAGGTTACCAGCAACTAAATCAGCTATCTCTTCCAGGCACAAACGAGTGGTCTGGCTAGAACGCTTACTCTGACCAATGCAGTATCAATGATCGTTGGAGTTGTCATCGGAGCCGGTATTTTTGTGAGCCCCACTGGTGTTCAGAAATGTAGGCTGTATTTAGTTTTCACTCCCCATCCCTGACTATCCTCAATCATAACACATAACCTTCTCGTTGTAGTCATTAGGTATCATTCGCGTTCGTTTTCTGCTAAGACACTACCATGGCCTATCAGAGGCCTTCTACTTGATCACCTTCTACTTTCGTTAGATCTGAGACTCCTTCACGATGCCGGCTTCGTTCCTCTTATTGAGCAGACTGCCAGATTAAAAACCTCCACTCTAATAGTGGCTTGTGCTGCTTCTATAGCCTTTGACGGGAGGCCGCAGAAGCAGCGTAGGCTGTTAGAATGGGCCTACTGGCAGTCGACCGCTTTCCTCGGCTGCAGATGCCCTCTACAACGTGTAAAAAGTTTGTGTTGATCGGTAACAGCTGGAATAAACAAAGCAACTATCTGTAGCGATCCACTACGGTATCACTCGGCTCTTCAGGATTAAAATTTGCAGCTGCTGGATCCGTGGGATCATCGATAATCATCTGGATTCTGTGTGGAATCTGGTGTGGCCTAGGTGCTTATATCTATGCTGAATTAGGATCCCTCATTACAAAATCAGGTGGAGACTATGTGTATATGACCGAAGCCTTTGGACCATTCATCGGATTTCTCCGTTTATGGATCGAAAGCATGGTCGTAAGGTGAGCACCCATAACCAACAGGTAATCAAGTTATGGCGTCAGGGCGATCTCACAGGAGAAGTAATGCTCACAACAAGCCAATCTCGAAAACTGGTTAATTCAGACCCGTTGCTTTAACAATCAAAGCTCTCACATTTGCACTCTATGTGATCCGACCGTTCTATCCAAACTGCGACCCACCAACAGGAGCTGTTGAGCTTCTAGCTATCGCCAAGATAAGTACGATGCTTTATTCTTCTTCTTAGGACAAGTTTGAACACTATTACAGTCCTTTCAAAGTCTGGGGTTCACGGACTTATCACCAGGCGGTAAAGGTCAATTTGCCTGAAAGGACGGTTACTGTTTTTCCAGTGTTTCTTTGTGGTGTAAATTGTTATTCGATGAAAGCAGTAACGAGGCTACAAGATTGGTTCACGCTCGCCAAAGTTCTCGCTCTAGTGATGGTTATCGTTACCGGTGGATATCTTCTGCTTTTCGGTAGGTTGGGTAAATAAACAACCACTACCAACTATTTTGCGCATTGTGCACTTACTCGAGGAAGTAACCCTTGCAAGAGTAGTGAACTGAAGAAATGAAGGTTGAGCTGTTCTTCGGGGAAATATGCCGACGTGTGCGTTCCTATCGGTAAGTATCGCAGACATTGCGGGTTAAGCGGTAAGCGTATGAGCGGTCGAGGATTGTACCTGCGGATGGTAGCAGATAATTGATTCCACCGTAGAACTTGCTTCTTACTTAAGAAAAAAAAAAACTTGAAAAAGATGCACGGGCATTTTCTGAGCCTTCTAATTAGTAATAATCACGGACACCCATGCTGATTCGTAAGGAAAAAGATCTCAAAGTAGGATAGCGTCGGGTAGCTCAAAGCCCCATTCTGAGAAAAGGAAATGGGAGAGCAGTGAGAGAACGTCCGTTGCGCGCGTCCGTCGAAAGTAGGTCACCCCGCCCACTTCGCGCGCGGCGCACCCCCCTGAGGTCTTAAGACAACACTACAGTGTCGGTGGAGCGAACGATTTACATTTGTCCGTGTTATCCTCTCTTCGGCTGACTGCTGTAGAGCAAGCGCATTCGTATGCCCCGCTAACAACTGTGACGTTTGTCAAAGATCACAGACTGATTGCCGCATGCGACGGCTGCGGAGTGACCTAGTTTCGACGGACGCGCGCAACGAAGCACACCCGAGAGCAGTGTACTACAGTACCCTGTAGCCCCGGATCGACTGAATATCGAATCTGAGCAGTCGATCCATGAATCCTGCCTCCAAACTGAGAAATCATTTCAGGCGGTCCACAGTACTGGGACTCATTCGATAACATATTCGAAGGGAATTTCCGGTCATTTCGATCTGCCGCAGTTGCTTTCTATTCTGGACTATTTGCCTATCAAGGATGGGCATATTTGAATACTGTAACAGAAGAGCTCATCAATCCAAAACGGTTGATTTTTAACAAAATCACTGAATCATTAAGTATTCACTACTTACCATTTTTCAAAGGGTTTACTGACACAATTACCGATCGATGCAAGCAAATGCACGTTCGGGAATGTATCAAAACATTCTCCTACTTATTCAGTATATCTTGATTTGTTTAGAAATCTACCTCTCGCTATTTTAATTTCAATGATAATTATTACATTGGTCTATGTCCTCTACAATGTAGCTCTATATGTTGTCCTTTCTCCTGATGAAATGATCTTACATGCAGCTGCTTCTGTGGTATGTTTTTTGGCCAGATATTGTCAAGTCTCAGATCGCGTTCATACTAGGCGTATTACTGGCTGGCGTCATCTTGTTGGTGCTACCACAAAAGTTCATAAAGCATCTATCATCAAAAAGTAACTTAGGTTGGCAGAAACGAGTGAAGGGAAAAAAAGACCCTTACGTCAAAGTCAAAGTTATCCCTTTCTTTCGGGAGCCGCCAGGGAATGTCGCCCACAGCTTGCAGATTCCCAGTCTGAGGAGTTCTGAACCTGCTCCAAGTTGTACGAACTCTGAGTTGCTCAAGCGAGTTCCAGGACAACTTTCGTCTTTTCAGGAGTTTGCAAATAAAATCTATGGTCGATGGGCCTTTATAATGCCACTATTTGTTGCTATTTCGACTTTTGGAGCATCAAACGGTTCTATCATGGTCGGATCCAGGTACGATGCCATATAATACTAGTGAAGCTTACAGAAGTTCTGATTAACCACCCACTTTTCAGGTTATATTTCTGTGGGGCTCGTGAAGGGCACTTCCCACTGATCTTGGCGATGACCAACAAAAGGCTCCAAACTCCTATACCATCAGTGGTTTTTATGGTGAGTTCAATACAATTATGCTAAGAATCGGCCGGAAAGAGTCAGAGGAGCTTGCTCGATTGTCCTTGACTCTGATTGGCTGCTTGGGACAATTGACCAATCACGGAAATCACACACACACCATCTCACCCATACATACACCCACACCAACACTTGGAGAGAAGCGGTCAGCTGCTCTACAGATGCCTTTGTAGAGCATTGTAAAGGTCTAGACACAGTTATGCAGATAACCATATCAAATAGTTTTCAGTCCATAATTGCAATTGGATATATGTTTCTATCTTCAAATGTGTACGTGCTCATCAACGCGAGTCAGTCTACTGTGTGGATCTCCTACACACTGGCTGCAGTAGCACTGCTCGTGCTCCGGTACAGTTTTCCGAATGCACGCAGGCCTGTCAAAGTGAGCTATTCTTATTCATTCCATGAAAATCGACTGTCCTTGAACTCAGTAGTATTTGACGAATTCCTAGAATATTCCAGCAATTCACCTTTCAGAGAATGTGAGATGTAGAGCTGTACCCTTGATATTTACCCATCCTCTTGGTTGCATACGGCTCAGGGGTCGTTGACAAAAGAAAGTTGCGAACGAAAAGGAGCTATAAACTCTTTTGACGTTGTTCCTAGATAGCAATCACCCCCAAATATGGTTAGGAAAAAATTGAGTAAGAGAAAATGAAAACAACTGTCTGGAATATTTACAAGTTATACAAATATGAACAAAAATAGAGGCTTCGTAGCTTTTGTTTCAGAAACTCATATTTCAGGTAAATTTATGTATACCTGTTGTTTTTATGATAGGAGGATCATCACTTGTAGTGTTGTCAGCGATTGGGGCACCCTACGACACAGGTCTGTACAAAAATGTAATTTAGCACATACCATATTTGGTAGCCAGTGAGGAATTACGACATGGAAGTAGGAAATTTCCAGCGTATAGTATTTGGATTTGGATGCAAAAAAGAGAAACATAAATGGTATAGCCCGAACCATCCCGAACCTGACCCAACTTCTGAAGTTCTTTTTCGCGTAATACTGAATTCCGCGACAAACAAACAGAAATATAAACAAAAAGACAAACAAACAAACATGCATACATACAAACAAAGAAAGAAACAAACAATGAACCACAATAGACACGCCAAAATGGTGGCCTATACAGTAAGGATAGAAGAATGATGATGTCTTAAGCCTTAATCAACCACGTGCTATGTATTGGGATGCCAACGGATGATCATAGAGGGCTGCTCAAAGAAATAAGTGAATAGCAGCGAAATAGAAAGTCGTTCAAAGGTTCACTCTCTGTCAAGTACTCAGTGGATGCTTTTTCAGCTCTTGGCCTGATTATTGTCCTAACGGCTGTGCCTATATACGTGATCTTCATAGCACGTGAACAACCACGATTTATCAGGGAATTCGTGGGTAAGCTTTTTCAAATGGTTCCCATATATGTGACCAATAAGTCATAATTATTCAGTGGAACAACCTCTCCTGAGAGGGGGCGGAGGGTTTTGAGGAAGAGACAGCTCCACGGTCTCTGATGTGCGGGGCGGGTCCTGTGTGTTCGGATAACTTCACCTCTGAGATGTGGGGAGGGCCTAGGACGCTAGCTGTTGATTGACCGATGGACTGCGCCATAGATCGTCTTTACCATGGTATTAGCAGTACTCAAGCGAACCGTTTTTCTTTCATTAAAATCAAGTCATCTTCAGAAAACTTCACAATTGCGGGCCAAAAGCTTTTCATGCTGCTGGATGAAAACAAAAAGGAATGAACTACTCGTACTACCATTGATACTGAAATATTATTGATTCTACGTAGAACTAAATCTACCTTTTAATTACTGATTTAACGCTGTTTTCTGTTGAGTCCTTCCGGCAGTGTTTGTCCAGTTCTCTGTTCTGTATTAAATCCAATAAATAACTCGTTCTTCGTTAAATCCGACCTTCTAATAGATCAAGGTCGGTGAATGGAAACGTGTTCGGAGCAGTAATTCATATGTTTAACCCATCAAGCATTGAAACAACAATGACATGTCCGTGTGACATTGCCGATGACATACACCCATCCTTACGCTACGCTGACACATGTAGCTTGAGTGGTATTGCTTGTATTAGGTTGAGTAAAAAGTTTTGATCGGTTTTTCATCTTTATTTCAAAAAGTCTTATTTTCATTAAAGGATCTCAATTAGTAATATAGTCTCCAGAGTGGTCCACAACATATGTCCAGCGATCCACCAGTTTTTCGATCCCTGAAGCCCATAACTGTGGCGGCCGCGATTCGAAAAAGCTGGAAATCTCAGTTTCGAGTTCCGAGCGATCATCAAATTTTCTGTCGCGAAGATGATGCTTTAAAGCAAGAAAAATATGGTAATCGGACGGAGCAAGATCTGGCGAATAAGGAGGATGGGGCAGCACTTCCCATCCAAGTTCGGCAATTTTCTGACGAGACAATTTCTCAACATGCGGTCGAGCGTTGTCATGAAGACGACAAACATTTCTTTGCTGCGGACGCTTTCTTCAAATGACGTCGGCCACACTTTGTAGCTGAGAAGCGTGAATCTCGGCGGTTACGGTGGTACCCTCAGGCAGTAATTCGAAATAGAGCATGACTTGAGAATCCCACCAACAACATAGCAAAACCTTCCTCTGATGTTGTCCATTTCTCGGCTGTCTTGGAGGTGGTTCCTCATTGGGCATCTATTGGCGATGTCGCTTATGGTTCACATGAAGGACCCTGCTCTCGTCTCCAGTAATGACTCCCTGTGAAAGTCTCTCCTATGTTGACGAAGAAGCAAAGAAGGTCACGCACTGACCCGTGATGCTTTGTCCGAGTCGCTCAAACCGTGGGGCACCCATCTTGAGAGTATATCTCCGTAGCCGGGGCCATGGGGATGGTTGACGATAGTCTTCTGGCTGCACCCGAGTGCCGTCGACAAATCGCGAGTAGTAGCATTTGGCCTCTCCATTAGAGCAGTGCGCAAAGTTCCGTCATTCAAGGCAGGAGGACGTCCAGTACGACGTTGACCTTTGAGCAAAATATTGCCCGAACGAATTTGTCGATACCAACGATGTACCGTCGGTTGAGACACGATGTCTTCTCTGAATGCACAAGAGATATTTGCGACAGCCGACGATGGATTTTGGCCTTGCAGGAATTCGTAAAACATGATAGCTCTCAGAAAGCTTCGGTTGACAGGGGTCATTATTGCGAAACATTTGCAAGCACATGCTTATAGATGCCCCCACAGTGCAGGTCCGGGAACCATCTACCATAACCTATTACGAAATCCTTCCAAATGGTCCTACGAAAGAATCAGGGGAAGGATGAAAATTCCGATCAAAACTTTTTACTCAACCTAATATGTAGCCTTCTTAGAAGTCAATCCAAACAAAACGAAACAAATTTTGCTATATTGTTGACAAATTTTAGATGATAAGAAAATCATTCTCCGATGGTATGTAGGAAATTTTCAGTTTCCGGTTTAACAATGGTAGGACCACAAGTCGCTAGAAATCCTCACATAAAATTAGATCACTTATGTAAGACTTCGCCTCTACAGATTTCTTGTATGGGTAATGTTGAGGAGGCGACATGGCAGAGGAACAATAATATGCCGATACACCGGATAATGGAGTCTTTGACTAATTCTACTTAGAGTGTTCATACACATGAGGGGTGGGCAACTCGAATTTCTAAGGGAACAGACTGCCCAGACGACAAGAAACAAATGAAGCAACAAGCAATAAAGGCGAAGCAGTAAAGACACTAGCGCCATGACAACGATGAAATGGCACAACTTAAATATAACAAATCACAAGGTCCTGAATATCACATTTAGATAACAAAGTAACAATAGAGTTCTCTTCAACAATAACAATTATCCTTGGAATTATTTACGACCAAACATCTTCGACGTAACGATCTGCTTTATGTAGTTCCGTCATATAAGCTTTTGCATCAGCATCTGATTTGCCTGAAGCAGTTGGAAGATTCGCATGGTAGAACAAGATGATATTAGGTTGTTCGGAAAGGTATGCGCGTTTGAGTTTGAAAAATTTTTTATTGTAAAAACGAAACTAAGCAAGATCTATTCAAAAGATATCCTCCGTTACTATCAATGACTTGTTACCTACGTTTACGCAAAGTATGGATTCTTCTTCTGAAGAACTCCTCCGACTGCGACTCAAACTAGTTGGACACCCTGAGTTGGTCTTTTTCGAAGTTTTTGAATTTTCTTTCGGCCAAGGAGTGCTGCATTGACCGGAACAAATTTTACTCGGATGGTGCGAAATCTGGGCTGTATGGCGGATGAGGCAGTACTTCCCAGCCCAATTCCTCAATTTTTCCAAGGTGGTTTTCGCACCATGTGGACGAGACGAGTAGGTGAGGAATTTTGCCGACGTCGTTTCGACACCTTGACGACGCAGTGCTTGATCCACGCGGTTCAAATGGTCTTCGTAAATGTCACCCGTAACCGTTTGACCCAAATTCAAGACTTCAAACTACCCTCAACCTTTGCTGTTCCACCGAACACAGAGCAGCACCTTCTGCCGTTTATGTCCGGTTTCGGAGTGGGTTTTGGAGTGTCACCGGCGTCTGACCACTGTCTTTTTCGTGTTTTAATGTCGAAACAGATTCATTTTTTATCAGAAATAACAACAGAGTTGAAAAAAGCACTGTTCGTTGAGCGACGAAGAAGTATTCCTGCCATTGCCACTCGTGCTGCCTTGTTTGCGTCGCTCAGCTGGTGCGGCACCCATTTTTCGCACCTGTTCGTGTTCCCAATCGTCAGCAAATGCTCATGGATGGTAGAATTTGAGCAGCCAAAATGTACTGCTAGTTCTCGGGGGGTTTGGTGTGGATCCAATTTAATGACGGTCTTCGGTTATCGACGAATTGAGGCCGACTTCCATGATCTTGGTCCTCCAAGCTTTCATTACCGTTTTTGAGACGCTGATACCATTGTCGTCACTGGTTTTCTGGCAGTGCTTCTTCACCGTATACTTCAGATATGGCACGATGAGATTCAGCAGCCGATTTTCCTTGCTTGAAGTTGTGGCACGTGGAAGCCCGCAAAAGGAATTTTTGGTCAAGCACCTCTTACACTTTTTTCCTAGAAAAAACAAAAAAGACATTGCCAATAGCATATCATAAGATGTGCAATGAAAATCTCTTCTGATAGAAAAGACTGTTTTGGAAAATCTTCTATAGCAGTGGAGAAATGAATGGACAAAGTCAACGCACATTCCTTTCCGAACAACCTAATATTATAGGTGTACCAACACACTTGTTCACCTTTGATGATCATTTTTACCACTGTTATCATGAAAAGTTATGTATAGTGCGCGTGCTTATCAGAGCAATGTCTAATTAGAGACTAAAGAGCAATATGTGATCTTAGGTCGCCACAGGAAGGCAGACTAATTTAACTTCCTTGAGTCTTATTAATTTGAAACTTGAACGGTCACACCTATGATCGAAATGTAGCTATTTATAAAAGCAAAAATTACCCAATTGTTCCTTGATGATATCTTGGAAGCATTGCCATACGCTCTTTGACATGCCCTTAGCATCACCACAAATGTATACCCGAGATGGCACATCGGTTCCAGAAATGGACAAAAATTCACAGACCTTAAATTTTGAGATATAGGGATAAATTGAAAAGTTTGCACGAGGGGCATAGAGAACGAGGTTGAAGGTATTATCATACCTGCGATGACCTTTCTTTTAACGCATCTTGCACGTATTTAGGATAACTACCATTTCCTTGACTTTCACATAGAATCAACTCCGTCAAAATTCCCTCCCGGACATATGACTTCAGCTCATCCCTAGAAAATACTGTATTAGCGGTCAATAAAATGAGCGCCCATGAAAGAGAGAGCCTCAGTGAAAACTTACAAATATAGGGCGTCTTTTTCCATATTCCTACAGCCGAAATATAGATATCGTGGCACATCAGGGAAATTCCCAGGGTCGCTTAGCTTCATGTTCCTGTTGCAAATTTCAATGAGTACCACACAATTCGAAATAGTCACCAGAACAACATAAAACAAACTAACAGAAGGTGCTGACAGAAAGCTAGGAACACCGCGACTCCAGTTCCTGGTCCAACCATTAGTAAATGCATATCCTTAGCGCAAGTGGAAGGCAAAGGAGGGGGTGGTAGGCGGAAGCGAGCTGGTTCCTTATGCATTATCTGAAGTAATCTTTGTTGCATATTGGAAAACGAAGAACAAATCTAGGCGTTAAAAAACTTCAAATATTCACAGCTTCAAGACCGAATACCCACCTGTACTATATCATTCACTTTTAGCCCCAACAGGTATTCCGTTGCTACGCCTTTTCGTGGGTACCTGAAAGCAGTAGTTTTCTTAGCGATACCATATTTCGAAGAGTTTGAGAATCTGCACTATTTAGTCGTATATCCTGACTTTAAAAGAATGTGTGACGCCATGTAAGCTATCGCACTGTAACACCTCCTATCACTGACCTTCGTCCGTCCTCTGCTGTAAAGGTCATTACAGAATAAATGAATCGAACACGGCGTCCACGACACGATGATACGCTGTATGATCTCGGTATGAGACGCGGAAGAAGTTCTTAACGACAACAGTATTAGTACAAAACTACTCGGAAAAGAGGGAACTTAAAAATGAGTTTCCTACCTATCAATCTGTCAGCGGAAGGAGTTACGCTTGGAAATGCAAATAATATATCAGCAAGGGACAATCCTGGCTGCAATACACCAATGAAATCAGTCCCATTATAAAAATGACTTCAACCAAAACAAGCAAAACTAATCTCACCTGCCTAACAAACAAATTGAACTCTGAGAGACCCTGAGCACTAGTGAGCTCTAGCAAACGACGTTTTTCTCCTTCATCAGTTGCACTTTCGGCAAGCGCCCGCAGCACAGGCTAGAAAAAAATTAAGCCCTGAAGAGAAATAAAATAAGGCGATGAGAAAAAGATTACCCGTCCTGGTGTTCTTCTTATATCAAGGCAATAGGTGAAAAGATACCGTATCGAACTCTCAGGAGGAACATGGGCGGGTAAGGCAGGATTTATCTTTTTAGTGTTCGGATTTACAGATACGGTGCACTTCTGGTCAGCAGCAGAGAGCATATTCATTCTGAAAAAGTAGGAATTTACCGATTCGCAGACACTCGTACAGCCGATTGAACGTTTCTTACCTCTCCAGAATGAAATTCACTTCCATTACTGAGTTTGGAATTACGAAGTAGAAGGCATCGCCCGGTTCATAGGGGAGATTAGAGTGATGGACTAAAAGTCACCAGTCTAATAAAGAAACTTAGATCCGAAAAGTCTTCGACCCAAAAGAAGCGAACCTCCCAAATCGAGCACTAGCTCATATTTTGGTTTCGTCACATCCAAATCTGTCAAACGGGCAGCACCAACAACAGTGACCTCATAGGGCGCACTAGCTAGAATAAGTTGCCAAATCGTTTTGAACCTTGGAACATCATAGCTATGAAAATTGGAACAAAATGGCGAAGACTGGGGAAAAAACAGCTGAGAAGCTGGTATGCAAAGTTCAGAGCGTTGATTTTGTAAACCACTTCACCACCACTTACCCACTCCGACCATTTTGGCTCCATTTTGCCACGGAATACCATGATTTTGCTCGAGCTTCTCGTGCGACACGGTTGAGGCCAGGAATTCCTGCGGTGCAACAGGAACACGAAGTGCAGGATCATTTGACAGCTTATCATTTCCTGTACAAAAAAAGCGATTCCTTACGTGTGAAAAGTTCGATGGAGATTATGGTAGACTTTTATACGGCTACAAAAATAACCTCTAATCAAAGAAACTTCTGGATATTTGTAAGGTTGAGGCGATAGAATCGGCTTGGGCTGCTTTGAAGTGACTCCTTCAGAGTTGACTTTTTCGGGAACTTCTCTCTTTTCCGCAATCTCCACTTTAGAATTTAACTGTTGCAGAACATCGGGATTCAGGTTGAATCGCTTGACAAGCACTTGGAAAAGGCTTTCAATCCACGGCTCCACCACCAGCTCTAACCTGAAAGTACTCTGAAAAGAGTCAAGTCAGTGGACGAACGGAATGCAAAAGGAATCTCACTGAAAGAGATAATCTAAAAAGAACTCTATATGCACTGAGACAATCTCTAGAAACTAAACTCTATATACAACATAAATTGCTAATTCCATTCTTGAGGGAACGTTCACTGACCCTACTTGATCGTCAGCATGTCCTATTTCGACGATCGACGAAGCGCCAAGAAACTTGAGACGTTTGTCAATCTTGTTCGGGACACCTTGGAAAGTTGAATAATTCGAGTCACCAAGGCCTGAAAGCAGTAATATAAGTAGATAGCAAAAAAGGAAAGTGGGAAAACAATGAACGTTAGAGAGACGTTATCCAGTGAGACTTAGTAGCGGCCTTCTAGCAAGTTTTCCATGGGAATCCTTCCTTCAAAAACTGGAACTTCAACTACGAGTAGCTTTGAATAATCCTTATCGAATATATGGACCCTCGATTCAAAGCAGGCAGATTCATTTAAGTAGGTAACTGTTAACAGCATTCTATTGCTCCCACTAAAATGGGAGATACGAGAAAAAACATTGAAATCGAGCATACCTAGCAGAGCGTAGTCGAGCTTTTCCAAAAAATTTGACTCCAAAGTTTTTCTTGATATCCGTCTCCAAAAGCGTGAAGCATTCTCCGGCGGGTCTCCATCACCCGTAGAGGACACCACAATGACTACAAGATTCTCGTCTTCAATGTGGAACTAAAAACTCAGAGTCGAAATGAAAAAACGCTGCTGTAGATCACTTGCTATATTGGTAGAGAACATACAAAGACAAGGCATCCTCGCAATTTAGGGACTTCTCCTTATTTAGATTCTCTCTTTCAACTACGAGTCCTACTGATCCGATAAGCATTCTCGCGAAATAAGAGCAATGCGAAGATCCAGAAAACTAACCTCTTTCTCATTGTCATCTAGCGTGAAGAGGCAAGGTTTAAGCCCCAATATTTCAGCTTTTTCCTTGATCTGTTTCGATATGCACTCCGCCTGACCAGTGTGTGATCCATAAAGAATAAGGAAGTCTGCTTGAACTCCCATGTCTGCGGAAGACGTTCCCAGTTTCGAAACAGCGAAACAGCTCCCGATGGGTGAGTTTGAAAAGAATTATCAAGTACGTAATATTACGTGGTATAAATTGAAGAAGGACGCAAGTTTACACAACCGAAAACGGCGTTGGCATTTTTCCATACAATGTCGAGGAACGGGCTCTTGCTTTTCCATGGGCTCCCATTGTCTTTCAAACGTATCCCCTCCATATTGTTAGACAGACCATCTATTATAAGAGCACAGCTTCGAGTTTTCAAAACTTTTCCAATGGGTAGAATTGAATCCCTGATTTCATGTAAGACATTCGACCTTGAAATTGGCAACGTTGGGGGTCGTTTGGTGCATTCGAAAGTCTCATTTAGTGCGCCATCAAATGGTACTTTTTGTCTTAGACTTGCTTTATGGCCTTATGCCAAATTATTGTTATCATTGTTACTATAAATAGGCCGGTATTTATGATTACAATGCTGTATAACTTCTGTACGTAAGGTTGTTGCGAGTTCTGTGTTAGAAGTGATTTTGCTAAGTTGCTCTAGGATCATAGATGAGTGTCATATTCGCTATCAAGGCACCGTGTTCTTCCTTGAAACGAATTTTTGACTCTTTTCCGAACTAAAAGCCTGTATTCAATGAATAGTGTCCATTATCCGGCTTTGCAAGTAGTTTCAGGAAGCGAAGTTTGTCCGTTTTCTCGGCCACCTGCACGCGATAGGAACCTCTAGAAAGATGTCTCAGGTTAGTTGAATAGTTACCTAGTTAACTGCTTCTTTTAGAGCCTTTTTCCAAAGAACGTCACTCACCCTACAGATTTACCCCATTGTTATCCCTTACATTTTGTTGAATTTCAGCCTTCTCGATTGGAGAAAAAGGCACAGGACTGTATCGATAGGGGAGAGTTCTATGAGGCTCATCAAGTTTATCGTACTTTGTATTTCCGAAAGACCCAACAAGAACAGTACGATGAATTGCTTCAAATTCTTTGTAATGGATCGAAAAAGCTGGGTGATGGTGAGGTTTCAAGTCTATTAGGGTCGTATTTTACTCGTATTATGGATTTCCGCCTTTCCTCTCAGGATTGAGCTGTCACTTGCTTCTTTTCTCATTTGCAGTGCCAAGCGCTCTGTACGATGCATCAGTTCAAAGTTTTTAAAAGTTATCATGAATGGAAAAGATTTTGTTCGCCAGCTAGCTGTTTGGAATGTTTTACATGAGGGAATGCGTTGTATTTGAAAGCGTCATGCCAGTTTGTTTAATGAGTAGAGCCCATGCGTCTTCATATCAGCGATATCAATCCTTCCACAGATCGCTCGCAGCCTGCCTTTGGGGACTATTAGCAAAGAAAGGAAAATGCTTTCTTTCGTGGTTAAAAATTTTCAGATATTGTTAACATTGCATATTTTAGTGAAAGAAGCGCTGAGCGCTCTCGACCTTGCCGAACTCTACGCAGAAACACTACTGAAGTCAAAGAGTGAACCTTCCGAGAAAATTTTCGAGCAACTTTCTTCTGTGAGTGGTTATGCATCAGTTTGAAGATGTTATATTTCACTTAATTTTGTTTTTCTTTTGAATTTTACTTTTGTTGCAGTTGCTAATGCAGCTTTGTGATCCAAGCTTCCCCATTCCCAGCGCGGATTCACTGAACAAGTTTATTTCTACATGTGTGAAGTGGTAAGTCCATTTTACGTTTTTCTACGAGCTTCCTAGTGGAAGTAACGTCATTTTAGGTCTCAAACTGTTGCAAGCAGACGTCGGGAGCGGAAGCATGGCCTCAGTGAATTACACTACGTGATTGCTCAAGCGTTTCTACATCACCGAAACTACGTGAATGCTCGAAATCATATGCTTTTCGCCGATCATCCTGAAGTATGTTAATGTGTCCTGCCCATTTTGCCGTCTTCACATAGTTTATCTTGAGGAATTCGCCAAACTACTGCACACTATCCGCGAGGAAGGAGGCAGCAAGTCATCAGAGGCTGAGATTTTCTGTGTACTTCCTTTTCTCCAGGTATGTTTGGTTAGAGTGTAATCCAATGAAATGGTGTGTTCGCGTTTTCTAAATGTATTCGTTGCGTCAATTTTGAGCGTGGGCCATGGTTGCATAGAATACAGTTTGGCAATTACGTGTCTATCTATGGATTGATTTGCAACGCAGAGTTGGCTTCTGTCAAATTAAAAGCTTCTGTGTGAATATTATTAGATTCTAATACGAACAATTCGAAAACACTGCCAACTCGCCCTTCTTTCATTGACGAATAGGAAGGGGAGACAAATTTAAAGAGTTGAATATATGAAGAATGGGTTTGGTTTGAGTCCATTTTTCAATTCGAACCTGCCTAAAGATGCTTACTATATGGATTCTTCATTAAAAAAGAAACTGGGTGGGGCACTCTACAAATGTGAAGTGAAGGGAGCGATCAGAGCATCCTTCCCTTATTTAATGGCAAAATGTTGATCGGCTTATGTACTTGTTTACACTGCCTCTGAATCAACGTTGAGGTATGTCTTACAGCATTATTTGCAGCTCTTAGCAATGCACCGCGTCCATACGGCATCCAAACTTTTGACAGCCTACTTGGCAATTCTGAATGAATCACCGTCTTGCAATGGCTGCCGTCAAGAACTGTTCAACTTTCTTAAAATGCTCTGCAGTGCACTTAATCTCCATGATGTGAGGTTTGCAAATAGTAAACAAGCTCCGGGAAACGCCATTAAATTTGTTTAGGTGAAACTTTTTGACCATTTGGTTGAAGCGTATAAGCCTCATTTGGATGTTGATCCGACATATCATAGCTATCTAGAGAAAATTGGTCAAATATTCTTCGGAAACCCACCGAAGAATAAGAACGATTCATTTGGTGGACTTTTCGGAAACATTTTGAAAGGTAGTAATTTTAACATCCCAGGGAAGCGAATTACAGGAGATATCAATGAATTATTCTGTTGAGGAGTGCTTGGTGAGAAGAAAGAAGAAGATGAAATTTTTTCCGACTCCGATTTCGAAGCTGGATCGATACATACTGGACGATCTGAGGTGAGATAATATATACGGTATTCCTCAAAGAACTTGCATTATTTTTTTATTCTTAGACGGAAGACGCCTATGAAACCGCGGAAGAATCGGAGATGACCGAATGCGATCGTCAAAATCCACCACCAAAACGTGCCACAGAAGAGATTTTCGATGACCTCGATTAGCTTGTTAATGGAAACTTATTTTATAGAGCCTGTCTTGAATAAATTATTTGTAATATTTTCCTCACTCTTCTCGTATCAAAGGTTTTCTGATGGTTAAGGAGAGTAAGAAATAGGCACTGGAAGGGTACACACGAGAGATGTATCCACGGGTTTCAGTTCATTGTAGTAATACTGTATTGTGGCTGTGAAGGTACAGAAATGTCCAATATCCCCTTGGTACAAAATCGAAAGGGAATGAGGTGCTATCCATCACCTACAGGGTCAATGGATCAGAAGACTGACCTTCTGAGCCACACTTTCATCTGACCAATCTCCTGCTAACTATCCTTTCAAATGTCATGCGATTTTAAATCGGATGTGGAGGCATGGCGCATTGCTTGCTAGCTAAGGAGTGCTAATAACGTAACTCAAAGTCAATGTATTTGGTGGGAATTTTACATTAGAAGAAACGTAGGGAAAACAGGGCTGTTCAGTCGCTGTAAGGGATGACTGATTTTGTCTTTGACTTATTGTGAGATCCTTTTCAGAGGCAGACCGTACCTACTAGAAGAAAATGAAGTTTTGATAGTTTTGGATTATCATTTCTTGGAGTACAGAAGATTTGAATATCTACAAAAACACCGATATGAAAAGTGAAGTATCATTCCACTTCAATCAATTGTCGACTTCCTTCGAGGTTGGTGAAACTACCGAGATTCAAGCTCAAAGTTAGTTAAAGTTTATGTGAAGTTTGACTGAAGTCACGTTTTAGGATGGCAAGTCCTACAAGCACATACAATGCAATCACTCAAAGCTCTGCAAAGACCTTCGACTCGTACGAAGCAGAACGGAAAGCTGCTAAAAGTGCCGATTCAAAAGAAGATCCACCTAAACGGAAATCTACAGCCACTGGAGACGACGATGGCGGGCTCAGTCGTCTAGGAAGCGATGAAAGAGAAGCAATGCTACCAAAAACAAAAAGTGCTCAAACGAGCCAAACAGAGGCACGTTCCTTTTTTCAGAAACATTTGGCAATCCGTGACAGTGGGTGCAGTGGAGACTGTCTACAAGCGAACCGCCTGCATAAAGCCCTCCTTCTTTTCCGGATTCCTAATCTCTGTCACACTTTTTTGAAAGGACACCCTCAGCCCCTATTATGCTCTCTGAATGAAACCATATGTACTAGTGTCTCCCACCGATTTGATGCCTGTAGAGCTCGAAAGTCGATAGCTTATCGTTATCTTGCGTTTCCCCAGGAACCCTTGAACACCTTCTCCTCCGTGAAAGTATTGCCTACCATAGCTGGTCAGGGCTTCGAGAAGTTCAGTTGAGGTATGACGCCTGTGGTCTTTAACCATGCTCTGAACGAAAGGAGCCGTAACATCGTGTCCGTCTGCCAATAAAGACCCACTGAACTACATTGGCCGTGACATGAACAAATTTTATTTTATTTTGATGCACGCAGAGGTGCGCCCTAACAAAACAGTGAAGTAAAACATCAACGACATAATCGAGTCAACCTTACATCGGTTGGTAAAGATTTGTTCAGATTAATAAGAAGTAGTAACTCAAGATCGGGCGAATAGAACTCAATAGGCGGATGGCGCTAGGGATAACACCACTCCCAGACGGCATGAAATATGTATATTTACATATATGGAATCTGAAACCGAATTTTCGGATGTTAGGTATTCCCTAGCCCTAACAATTCAGCTTCAGACCCGCCCTTAATTCAAACTGGTCTATGGCTACCTTCAAAATTCTCACAAGATCTTGGTGGATAGTACCACATTACGATCATCCGGTCTTAAGATCTTCACCAATCGCGTAAGGTACGCGTAAGGTATAAAATTCAGAAGAACATTAACTTAATGTCATAGATGTGTTATAAGAGGAAAAGCAAAAAAACACAAAACAAAACAATCAAAACAAAAAACAAAGGGCACGTATCACTGTCTTCTCTCTGACTCGAACCATGTACATTCCTGGAAGGTGGGAATTGCTGGAAATAACCTGATAATTATCGAAATTCTCAGAAGTCCGGGATGCCAAGTAGTAACAAAAGATCAATTTCTCTCAACTTTCTCTTGAAAACACCAACACTTTGAGATTCTTGGATCTCAGCAGGCAGCAGCTGGAGCCACTTTGCACTACGAAAGAAAAAAGACCAGCAAACCTTGTTGCACTGTTTCTTGGCCAGTTTAGGGCAAGTTATGGAGAGCATTCTAGTACGTCCCCGGCAAGGCCTGAACACCCAGTACTTGCTCGGCTTGAGCTTTAGTTCGCCCCGGAGCAGTTTAAAACCGAAGACGATGTCATTGAAAATCCGTCTATAGAGAAGCGTCTTCAGCTTAAGACGCTGTAGACGTTCTCTGTAATCAGGCATGCATGCAGGGTACGTGGGACTCGGGTAACATCTGTACATCAATACTTTTGTGAAGGTTTGCTGAACTTTCTCTATTTTCGCTTGAAGGTTCCTAGTTTGCGGGCTCCAGATCTGTGACCCATACTCTAATATCGGAACAACATAACATCGATAAAGTTTCAGAAATAGTGAGACAACATAAACAACAACAAATGGACACGTTACTGGCACCGGCTGAAGTAATTCAATGATTAACGGGAAGGCAAGGCAGCAGATCTACGAAAGTAGGCTGCTGGAGGTACTGGTGAAACCTGCAGCAGCCTACTCTTTTGCGATCGCTTGATCTACCCTTATTGTTGGGTGTGCTGAGTAAGGGGCAGCATTTTGGTAAGAGGCATAGTAAGGGGCACGCACGCATAGAGTAGGTGTCCAGCTGACAGGGAAGATGTTTGGTGTTTGTAGATGAAGAATTCCCAGAAGTGTCTTACTATTCATAAAGACTGGGACATAGAGTGGAGATAGAAGAGTAATGTGTCTACGGCTCTTTACCTGGCTATCTCCTGTCCTATGTCCTTATTGTAGGACGGGTGAGAGAGGGAGTGGCTGTATTCGCGCACAAACTTTCATCCAGTCTTTACATTTTTTTTCACAAAGTTCAATAACTAATAGTGGTTTTCAAGGACACGGAAAGAGGTCTAGCGCGATCATTAACCCTAACGAATGGCGTGACAATGATTATTGGATGTATCATAGGCTCTGGAATATTCGTAAGTCCTCAAGGAGTTCAAGAAGGTGATCTACTGAATACTCTCTAATTTAATTACATTTCTTGCAGCAGTTTACTCCTAAAAAGATGATATGTTGATTGAAAGGACAAATATTGAACTTTCGAGGCCTAACTCTACAGGAGAACATAGCATTGTTAAAAGAAATTTAAGGAGCTGGCTCTGTGGGATCATCAATAATTATATGGATTGTGTGTGGTGTTTGGTGTACTGTAGGTGCTTACTGTTATGCTGAATTGGGAACGCTCATTACAAAATCTGGAGGGGATTATGCATATCTGATGGAAGCATTTGGTCCTTTCATTGCATTTCTTCGTCTCTGGATTGAAGCCGTAGTAGTCAGGTAGGCTAATCTGCTTTTTTTTCTCGCCCAGCAAGATCTCCGAAACAACGAAGCCGGCTAGAGGCCCGTCTTTCTCCGGTGGCATACCCGCTTCCTTTCTTTCTCCACGGATTTTGAGGAAATGTGGCTATTTTCAACGAACTATGCCCCAAATAGTTTCAAGAAGGGGATAAGGGACGTAGGGAGAGATAGGTCCTTTCCGCTCTCACCAGAAGGAATTACAGTCCTTCTCATGTTTTGCTCTTGTCTCCCACCTCCCCTGCCTTCCTCATTCACTTCTTTCCTTCAACTTCTCAACCTATACAACTCCATGAAGGCAAGGAGCCTTACTCAGAAAATTAGTTACCCCACCTTAACCCAATACTTGGGAGCTGGCTAAGAAAGTCCAAAGGTTTCCACGCGATCACGGTTGCTGCTGAGACGACTTTTCGAGAGCTAAGTCTTTGTGAAATTGTGGCCCACTTCCTTAAATATTGAAAAAATTCGCAAAATACCAAACTTAACTTAAGTGGAACGAAGTTCAGTGCCAGTGAAAGTGAACGTTTGTCGATGCAATCCTGTTCATTTATTCCAGACCATGTGCTATAACTGTGATGGCTTTGACTTTTTCCCTATACCTGCTACGGCCGATATTTCCCGACTGTGATCCACCAGTAGGAAGTACAGAACTTATCGCTGCAGCAATGATACGTAAGAAATCTTGTTCTTATAGATACGCACAGCCTTTCAAGAACTGAGTTGCTGGAAAGTTATGCTGTTATTACTTCCTTTCAAATTTATAGTCATTCCAGTTATCCTATGTGGAGTAAACTGTTGGTCGGTTAAAGTGACTACAGCCGTACAAGATTGGTTCACATATGGAAAAGTTTTAGCACTGATTTCAGTCATAACCACTGGTCTATACCGTTTGATTTTTGGTAAGCTGCTCAGGTATTCAGTTCCATCGAGTTAGGGTGCTATTTGGATTCACGATCCTTATACTTGTTCTAAAGCATTCAGATCAACGATTTGTGACAGCTTATCCGTCGGTCTTAGAGTGATATTGAGCTTCTTTCTCCTAAATGCCCGTTCTTAGATTATCCTAGGTGGATAGCGTTGAAGTTAACCCTCCGGGAAACTGTTCGGTACTGAGCAGTACGAAAGGCTTGGGTATGTGTCAAGGGACGACCTGTAGTTGAGGTCACTTTCATGGTTCCGGTTCCTTGTCGAGAATAACCATGATGATGAACCTACCCCATCTCTACCCCATCTCCTCCCCATCAGGTTGGCAGCCATTTGCGAGGTGGCTCTGCTCGATCTCCCAATTTTGTAGCCCCCAAATAATTAAACCCTGCCACTCCCTTGTGTAGCTTCGTCCACCCCACTTTTACACTTTTCGATTCTTCTGAACCCGCTATACCATCAATGGCAGGAGCGATGACTTACGCCCATCGCTGAAATAGCAGCAAAGGGCGTAAGTCATCGCTCCTGCCATTGATGGTATAACGGGTTCAGGAAGAATCAAAAAGTGTAAAAGAAAGACCAAACAAGAATAAAGGCCTCTTTGACGGTTTCTCTCCTGCTTTGAATGCCTATGCCGCAGAATCTACTACTCAGTCACGAGGCTTTCTCTCACACTAGGAAGCCAGAGATATCTTATTCAGGTGGCCCACAATATCGAGAATCATTCGAGCACCTTTTTGAAGGCAATTTTCGTCATTTATCAGGACCAGCGGTAGGGTTCTATTCCGGTCTGTTCGCCTACCAAGGATGGACATGGCTGAATTTCATAACAGAAGAGTTGATCAATCCAGAAAAGTAGGCCCATATTAGTACTGTCTGTCTTGAACCTGCTTCAGTCTACCGTATTCCATTCCACTAAATTTATGGAATCCTCATTCGATTGTTCAGAAATTTACCTCGTGCAATCTTTATTTCAATGACAATAGTCACTGCCGTCTACGTTCTGTTTAATATTGCTCTGTATATTGTTATTTCCCCTGATGAAATGCTTATAACTCCTGCCGTAGCTGGGGTAGGTTGTCTTCAACTGCTCCTACAACCACTCTTTGCATTTTGAATTCCAAACTCCACCCTACACGCCATAATTCTACTTCCAGTTGTTTGCTGAAAAAGAATTTGGAAGATTCGCTTTCATAATGCCAATTTTTGTTGCTATTTCTACTTTTGGATCAGTGAACGGTACGATTATGACTAGCTCAAGGTACGGTAGTTCTACAATTACACTGTACTTCTAAAAAAGTATAGGTAAATTTAGGATAAATTAAAAAAACTGCGTGAAAACTAGTAAAGGAAGCGCTGAGAGCATCTTATCTTCCGGGATACGCCCCACATTCGGCTTCCGTTCAGGATCGTAGTGGCGGTTTGAATGCGTATGAGGCCCATACTTGTGGCGGCCAGCGAGCGCACAAGGCCATGCTTTATCTTAGGTCTAGCAGCAGTGACCCAGCTATGGAAATGTGAAAGGCTTGTTTGATCTGGGCGGATATCACCCGGGTTTTGATCGCCGGACCATGGATGTGATTCCGGGCCACTCACCACTAAACTATCTACTCCCATTCGCAAAATAAATTAGAATGCTGGTCACCTTTTAGGCTGTTTTTCTGTGCGGCTCGTGAAGGCCAAATGCCAGTGATTTTGACAATGATTAATAAAAAGCATCGAACTCCTATACCATCAGTGATATTCACTGTAAGTTAATCATTTTAGGTAGTCATTTTTCAATGAAAACACCAGGCAAACAACAACACCTTGTCGCTAATGGTTGTGAGTCTGGTAACCATCAGTAGCCCCCGAATAGCTCCCAAATAAACAACATGTAAACAGATAAATAAATGAGCAATTTTCAGAGTTTGCTTTCTATTTTTTATTTATTAATAGCTGGACATATTTATGTACTCATCAATGCAAGTCAATGTACAGTATGGTTGGCTATTGCTATTGCTGGGCTAGCATTGGTCAAACTTCGATGGACGATGCCAGATGCGCGTAGACCAGTGAAGGTAATGTTGTGAGGAGAAGAAATGGGTTGAATCGATAAACAACTCCTACATGATCGTAGTCATAGAAGTGGGCTTTATTTGAAAATTTGCTTTTTTTGAAACTGATGGGTTAAAATTTTCTAGACTTGGGTGACCACCTAGCTGACCATTTGGTTCGATTTTGAAGAGAATTCAGTTGCAACATGACTTTTGGCCCAATCATTCAAAGACAAATCACGATAATTAAGAGGTATCTATTTCAAATAAAATAATGAAAGTGATGGTGAGGAATAGTGCAAGGGTAACGAGAAAAGCGCGGGAACTGTTGGGCTGGTGCGAGATAGCTGTCTGGGTGTCTCTCATTTCAGCGTATTATTCGTCTCGCCCTGTGAATAGTGCAGTAATAACAATGTCGTCATAACACGGCCACTTTGAGTGTCTGCGTCGGCCGAACAAGTTTTGGGGCCTTTATTAGGCCCTGTCCAGGCGGCTTTTTAGTCCGACAACGGCCCATCTACTATGATTGGAGGCCATAGTTTCATTTTATAGGGAAATTTCGGAAACCATTTCTGTCGTGAACTTGGCCTTTAATTGTAATTGCACAACTGAGTCTAGAATCTATGGTTTCAAAGGGTTATCAAGGGATATCGAGTATTACATCTAAGTTAAACAATTCAGGTATTTATTGGAATACCAATTGTGTTCGCAATTGGTTCTTTGGCTTTTGTGGCCTTGTCGGTGTTCGGCGCACCAAGAGACACAGGTAGTGAAGATTCTAACAGCCTTTTCTTCCAGTCACGGCCAATCATTCAGCAATGACAGTCCAGTGGGTAAAGGTTACGGGTCGAGGTCATGAACAGATGCCTCACTGTGAGACATCTAACAAAGAATCTAGGGGGTGTTGAGTTCCTCAGTGAACAGAGCCAGCGAAACCTGTGTAGATAAGTCGAACAAGCCTTACAACAATATGGCAACAGTAGAGTCGGGTTGGCCTATACTGAGCATGTATACTGAGCAGCTAACTCTGTTAACGAAGTAGAAGAGCCGTGAAGAGTTGAGAATGAGAAATCAAGTCAGTTTGATGGCGCAATTCGAACTTTGCTAGTTATGATATGAACCTCGAAAAACAGCGAAATTCATTTGTCACTGTAGAAGTTGATGTATTCTATGAAGAGGTGTTTTCATATACTTTACTTTTGAAAAGCGGAATGTTATTTACATTTGTATAAAACGGAAGATCTGGCCCGTAATTCTTTCCTGGTTTCAGTTTTTGGACTGATTTTACTTTTCTCTGCTGTGCCAATATACTTTATATTTATCCGTTTTGGAAGACTTCCAAGATTTTTCAGGAGATTCATGTGTGAGTTTACCGGCAGCCTTTTTCTGTAGCCGTAGATCTCGTCGGTCACAAGCGGTTACCGTACAATTTCCTTCAGACTTACTTTGCACAGTATAACTGAAGATTCTCGTGACACATGTAGGTAATCGGACGTGTGGTAGCTTCCAGGGTATGCTCAACGATCCACTACGGGCCTTTAGTCCATTATATGGACTCATATCCAGGACAAGAGCTCTAGCCCTCAAGGGACCAACCATAATCTTTCGGGAGGCTGAGGAGACCACCTTCTTACCCCATCCGCGTCATTTTTGTCTTCTTGTTAGCTTCCTTTTTGGAAATACTAACTATTCCAGACCATTTCACAGCCTTTTGGCAGAAACTATTCATGCTGGTGGACGACAACAAAAAGCACTGATCTGCATATAACATTATGATATGATTGCCAAAGCCTGTTTTCTTTATTGCTGTCAAAAGATCAATAGTCCTTTTCATTAAAGTACAAGACATTTTTAATGAATAAAATTTTTCAGTGTTCCAAAAGTCATCGTTGAAATAAACTTGGTGAAGATGATGCAAAGCCAGTTGACGGACTTACACTATTACATGCATGGTGTGGGAACAGAATCGCGGCTTGATAGTTACCCAGGCCTACCAAGCAATCCGTTTCCCCTGGGACAGTAGTAGCACCAAAATAGTCTGGGAGTCTGGGAAACACTAACTTGGGTATCGGCTAGTTGCCGCAGTTGTCACTGTATAGGCTGCACGAAAGCATAAATACATTAAAAGCTCTGCTACGATCCTGATGGAAGTCGAGGACCGGGCGAATCGTATAAAATCGGATCGCCCAGACCTAAAAATCTTCATCATTTCATCCTTCTATCGAGCACTGATTGTACCTTAGTCTTCAACCAGATCATCATCGGGTTAACCAGATTCACATTGTTTTGGAGTCTGTTATTCGATACGAAACTTCTGGGTAGGTTGAAATCCTTACGATCCTTACATAAGACATGGGTCGCTACGAGTAGTAAAGGACTGATCTCTTGCCCCTTTAGCTATCTGTCTCCAGTAAGAAGTAAGCGAGTAAAGAGAGTTTTAAACCGGAAAAGGAGTCAGTCTCATAATTTGGGGGTTACCCAAACTCAGATTATGACGTACCGGTCCTTATCAATTCTTTTTTTCTGTCACCCACCATCAATGTCTCGGTTCCACCTTACATAATACACTTAAGTGCAAACCTTCGATTGCCCACCCGAGAGTCGAGTATTATTTTGTAGCACCTGGTTTTACACTGCTCCATTAGATTTTATCACAATTTATCACTTCCTGCCGGCCGCAACTAACGTTTTGTAAACATGCATGACATTTATCCATTATGTGCGAAACTCTCATCCCTTATCACGAGGTGGTTTCCTCAATGAACAGGGCGAACGGCATTGACTTGCTGATGTTCAGATATCTGAAAATTATGAAATGACGACCCTACAGAATTTGTGAACGGTGTAACTGACTTTTTGGTCTGCTAATCAGCTTTTGTCTCTGATCAGTCCTTATTGACCAGTATCACTTCTTGTCATCCATTATCTAATTTTCCCATCCACCAATCCTTATACCACCATCTTCCCATTTTCCGGTACGGTCGTCACGGGAAATTCCTCAAGGAATGTGGTAACGCCAGCCTTCTAACAGTTCTTGTGAACCTTTTTCAACTGTTATCACTTTCATCGCCATTACCCGCCCCACTCTTACTCCATCTGATATATGTGGGTGCGGAACTCCTTCGCTAATCACGGAAGTCCATTCCGCGCACTTCATTACCTGCTCTAGATAACAAATCACTATCGGTGTAGAGGGGTTTGATTTTCCAAAATTTATGGCCGTACACCTAAGAAGACGGATTCCAACCGAATTGTTGACCTTCTTATTCACAAGCTGCCCCGAGCACGAGCTCGTAGTAGCACTATTAAGCTGTAGGGCTGACCAGGAGGAGGTAACGGGGTTGCAGGGGTTCTGAAGTGCAGCCAAGTATAGCTTCTTAGGATCCCGCAGACTGGCTACACTTCCTAGATGTATTATGTAGTCGGCTGTGTAGGAACGTGTGTAGTGGGGTGAATGCTTTTTCAACGCTCATGTTCGAAGCAAAAATAAGTGAAAGGAAGGGTTGTGGCTCGGGTCACGACCCATTGCACGTTGTTCGGGTAGTCCAAATTCTCTAGAGAAGGCAGAATTTTCACGTGACCCATATGAACTCCCCTAACTCTTTAAAGTGCACTTACACCCTTTGAAATCGATACCGCACCGATCACCGAAGTATGAAAGAAACTGGTTACTTTCTGATAACATTTGTTATGTGGGTATGCTCCTTTCCACGTGTTTTCGAGATTCTTAAACAGTGATATGATGAAGATACCAGCGGTTCGCAACAGTGGTTCGCAACAGTTGAGGAGCCGATTCCATCCTAGACGGTGAAACAGGTTTGAAATCAAAATTTACGATGAAGAGTTATGATTTTGACGATTCTATCCAGCAATGTGTACTCAGTTTCAGATGGCGAAAGTTTTCGGAGCCAACGACCTGTCACAGGGTACAGGTTTAGGAGCTGCGAAGATTCTCGGCGGAGACAATGCAGAAAGAAGCTCCCGTAGCCCAACAGTTGAGCCTCCATCTGAAAAGGATACGTCAGGAGGAGACCAAGCCAGCAAAAAGGAAACCGCTCCAAGCGGTTCGGCTGAACCAAGTGAAAAAACTAAAGAAAAGCCGCCTCGGCCAGTGGATAGAAAGGTGCCAGATGACGAAGTGGTCAGTTCGACTTCCGGATTACTTCTTATGTAGGAGACGGTGCTCAGAATCACTTCTTTTAGGATACAGGGAGGGGTTTAGCGAGATCGCTTACCCTAACCAACTGCGTGACAATGATCGTTGGCTGTATTATTGGCTCGGGTATATTCATTAGTCCTACAGGAGTACAGGAAGGTAAAATTGTATTTGTGGGGCTTATCCAGTAGCTGGTAGGACACGACCGCGTCTCACTCTACAAACCGATTACTATGAAACATTCTTTCACACATTGGTTGATATGGATACAATCGTTTTGGTTATTTCTATAAGTCATCCTGAGTTAACGGTGAGGTGATGGAGTGCTGCTGGTGTAAAGGACCTAAGGATACAGTCTACCGTAGCTATTCAAATGAAAAGACTCGATTCTAACGGCCAGTAAGATTTACATGCAACATTACAGCGGCGAAAATGACTTGCGAACGACGTAATAAATCCTAAAAGGCCTAAAAAGCAGGAAATGACCCATTCACTGTAACAACCGCTTTTTATCGGAAATTCCGGTAGATATTGTCGAAAATAATCCATTCTTAACAACCAACATTCCACGGACGTTCTCAGGAGAATTCCAATTTGAATTTGTTCCAATTCAAAAAGTCCCTTTGTATCAAGAACCACGCCGAAAAACCTGGGGTTTCTAACGATGAGGTATTTTTATGTTACCTCTGACAGTACAAACTTGGACTTTAATTCCAACTTGGGTAGCAATCTTTCGGTTCACCTCGTTAGAGCCCGTCATCATGGAAATGCTATTTAAAGGCACAGTTCACGATAATTTTGGGTAATCCAGATTATGATAAAAAATGGAAGACATGATCAAAGATAGTGCGATGAAGGTGAAGAAACTGAATTGGTGTCTCTAAAGTGGATAAAGGCTTCGAAATACCGTTAAAAAGGGGGCTGGACGAGAATGAGACCAGAAAAATGAAGAAGGGTGGGGCGTTCGGACGAGCTATACAATGTGTCTCATTGCGTGCATCAAAGATCCCACTTTTTTCAGTCTCTAGGAGTAGGAATTTAAATAAGGGATTGCCGCAGCGAGAAGAATAGCAAAGGAAAAAAAGAATGGGAGAAAAACATCGCCTCATCACTCCGCGATCAGCTGATTGTGTGTGGGTCCTACAACGAATGGTTGCGATCTGTATTGTCTCACTCGTCTAACGTGACATCGACCAAGAGGCGTAAAAACCAATTACGGCAGCAACAGGGCTTCCACTATGCCCTAAGCGCCGAGATTGTGAGAGCGAGAGGATCCCTCCTACCACCCATGGGGACGCTGAGTATTCCTGAAGAAAGAACTCATTAACCTCTTTTTATCGTGAACTGTGCCTTTAATGTTGTGGGAGCGCCAATGAGCCCACCTTTTCCAACAAATACTTTGATTTGCCCTTCTTAGTTTGACGCAAACAACCCATCACTTCAAGTACCCGAAGCAGTTATCAGAAGTCGTAATCGCTACTTATCAAGCATTATATTTGAGGAGCCGGTTCTGTGGGATTATCACTTATCATATGGATCGTGTGCGGATTTTGGTGTGCCCTCGGTGCATATTGCTATGCTGAGTTGGGAACGTTGATTACAAAGTCTGGAGGCGACTATGCATACATAATGGAGGCGTTTGGTCCTTTTATTGCCTTCCTTCGCCTCTGGATTGAAAGCATCGTGGTCAGGTGAGCAACGATGAAACTAGTACAGTGAGATCCAGGATACCGATATATTTATAATAAGAGCAACTGAATTTTTAATCGATAGCTATGATATCCTTCTTAGTTTTGGAGCTCTCCCATCAACTTACTGAGAAAGATGTCGCATTCTAAGGGGGGTTTCTCATATGCAAACTTTCCTGAGCTTTTCAGAGAACCTGCAGAATTTTCCCATAGGTCCGCAGTATCTATCGAAAGCCGCAATGGCAAGAGCTGGCAAGCAAGCAATGCCAAGAGCTCCTATGGCTCTTCCACAACTCACCCAATAACGCTCCCAAGCTGATATGCAAACTGTATCAGTTCCACTACTCACTCCCCTCCGATTCTTCCTCGTCATTGTCCTACAAACAAATAAAAGAAACGGGCGATCTCAAAAAACTGTTCAGTAGATGATTTTTCGAGGGGAACAGTAAGAGATCCTAGGGCTCACGCAGACCTTTCCCAATGACTCTGACCTATCTTTGAAGTTCATGTGTGGGATCCAACCGGAACCTTCTTTTCTCAAATCTTTTGAATACCGTAGAGACCTGCTGTCCGAAAAACCAGTCCTTGTGGGTGTGGTGCAGTAGGAACGAAATTGTCGCGTCGCGCGAGAGAGACGCCGCGCGCGAAGGAATGTAAGGTAAGAGATATAGGAACAAAAGAGCTAACAGTAAAATCACGCCAAAAATAATTATCGCTTATCGCTGTATGAGGAACGCTAGAACTGTTATGGCGAGGCAAATAGCCCGCAACTGCCGCGTGCGGCGGATCGATTGCACAAACCGTTCTTATTGCCCGTCTCCCAGTTCTTGCCGTTCGTTGAAAAATTCGTGACACAGGCCCCTGCCCTATTTTGGCAAAGTAGGCATAGAGGCGAAGCTAGGTGGAGAATGCAATACTATCAGTTTTCAAGCAGTTTTCGAGTCTATACAACTCTGTAATCGGAACTAATGTCCGCTTTCTTCAGGCCAGCTGCTTTGGCTATTGTTGGAATGACGTTTGCGTTATACGCACTGCGACCGATTTATCCTGATTGTGACCCTCCGAAATGGAGTATAGAACTATTAGCATTAGGGATGATTGGTAAGGAAATCAGTTTACAGCTAGTAATAGAAGTGCTAAATGCTCTATCATTCCGATGAAACCGCATGAAACAGGCCCACCTCGAATTTTCGAGCATTATCCAAAGAGATTTATCATTTCAGTGATTTTGTGTGGAATAAACTGTTGGTCAGTGAATTTGACAACATCCGTTCAAGATTGGTTCACCTATGCGAAATTGGCTGCACTCATCGCCGTAATCGGGACTGGAGGATATCGCTTCTTTTTTGGTATAACATCAAGTTTTTTCAATTATAATAAAGCATGTCAAACACGACAACTCTCCGCTCCCTTTGTAGGCACCTCTCCCTCTGTTCGAATCCCCAGGCAAGAGTCCGTTTGTAGAGAACCTGTAGGAGAGTTCTCCTTATTTCTGTATCTTCTACACTCGTCCCACACTTCAGTGACTGTTGTTGGGTGGCGTTTCTATGGTCCAAAAGTCTTCACCCATTCCAGGCTGTCCTCCGACTCAGCACCTTAACAAGAATGTTCGTTAGCCCTGAATCCCTTTTCTGTTCTCCGTGATATTCCCGCAGCTTCCCCTCTTCTACACACACCTGACCCTCCATACCTGCTGGAAGACAGTGTTGTACTGCTCAAATTGTTAATAACAGAACCATATTTTCTAGAGATTCCGAAGGACGTGAAAGTGCTGTGATTTAGGTGGGGCAAAATATCGAGATTCCTTCGATAACCTTTTCGAAGGCACATCTCGCGATATCTCGCAACCAGCTGTGGCATTCTTCTCCGGACTATACGCCTATCAAGGATGGACCTATTTGAACTTTGTTACAGAAGAACTTATCAATCCAAGAAGGTCAGCTTCGGCAGAAATTCCTTCATATTTCTCCTACTCATTTCTGGGGTTGCGACTGGGAGTCTCAGAAAGCATGTCCCTACTCCCACGAGACGAGACAACTAGCTAGAATTTGTTTCGAAGGGGGACTCCTGCTCCTGCTGTACACCTGAACACCCACTTTTCTTCAACCCACTTTTGTCTACTAGAATAATTTTCTACATGGTTCAGGAATCTACCTCTGGCAGTAATGATTTCAATGATCATTGTCACTTTGGTATACGTTCTCTACAATTGTGCTCTGTATGTCGTTCTTTCGCCCGATGAAATGCTTATAAGTCCAGCCGTAGCGGGTGTAAGTTCTCCACTTCAGTCCTCTTACTGGTGATGAGATTCCAATAGGAGTTTGGATATAATTCCAACTGCGCTCATCAGAGATTTCATTCCAGTTGTTTGCTGAGAAGGAGTTCGGGAAGTTAGCATTTTTGATGCCGATCATCGTCGCCATTTCTACCGTCGGATCAGCGAACGGGTTGATCATGACAAGCTCGAGGTACGTATAATCTATCATATCTTTTCTTTTGAAAATCTGAACCCCTAAGTGAGTCAGTAGGTCTGAACTGGCTCCATTTAATGATCCAGACTGAGTTGCTTGCTCTTTTTGCACTGTCGGAAAGTGAGTGTGTTACCCGCATGAGTCGGGGCTAATAGGTACTGCAGTTCCACCAAAAAAACCCTTTCCATTGTGATGGTACAAAACTGAAGATGGCTCCTTCACAGGTTGTTCTTCTGTGGTGCGCGTGAAGGTCATATGCCAGTGATATTGGCTATGATTAACAAAGAACACAGGACTCCTATACCGGCTGTGGTTTTTACGGTAGGTCACTCAGGTACTCAGTAATTTTTTCTATCAATTCGTTGTGCGCCTTCCATCAGAGCTTCTGAATGGTGCTTTTCTCTCCCCCTCTTCTCGTCAATACCGTTAGATCCTAGTTGCCTATTTAGTTCTGTGAGATGTTCTCGTAGGAAGTATGGCATGCTGACCATTGACGGCTACTGAAGAAGTGAAATTCGCTTTCTGGTTCACAAATGAATGTATTGGCCCCACCTCTTGCTAGCCATTACCTCTCCGTCTTCTGTCAACATTCCAGCAGAACTTTATTTCAGTGCCTCGTCGCTGTTGGATATTTGTTCACAGCTGGACATATCTACGTTCTTATCAATGCTAGTCAAGTGACAATTTGGATAGCGATTTTCGTGGTTACATTGGCGTTGTTCAAGCTTCGTTACTCGATGCCAGATGCACCGAGATCTGTAAAAGTAAGCTGTCCTCGTTCATTGCCCCATGTGTGGCATTAGGTCAGGCCACGGCTTATTTGTCGCGCCTTGCCGCGCGAAAGGTCCACGTGGTACCTAGGCGACTGTTAGTTTTTCAGGTCTATATTATTGCTCCGATTATCTTCACTATCGGTACAGGAGCACTCATAGTTCTATCCGTAATCGGTGCACCCTTTGATACAGGTCCAAATGTTTTTGTTCATTTTTACGTATGGCCAACTTTACTATCAGAGGGACAGCCATCGCTTAGCTCTCACAGAGCTCAAAGACCCTGACCCCAACTACTAACTGATTACTTACTATCTATATTTACTGAACTACCCCTTCTGTTATCATCGCTTTCATGGAATGCCCCATCCTATACTGAAACTTGGCTTTTTTCCAATTTTTTGTGGTGAACACGCGTCCAAACAAAGAACAAAGGGGTGATCCATTGACTTGGTACAGAATGTTGTTTTTCAGTTTTTGGTTTGTTGATACTTTTCTCAGCCGTGCCCATCTACGTGATATTTGTTTGCATCGGACTACCAAGACCTTTGAGGAGAGTCATGCGTGAGTTTTTCTGATGAAGTCTAGAAGATGGCTTAACGCCTTCAAAGGAGCAGCCGCTGCCGAATTATGAGGACTGGTGCTTCTCTGAGGGCCAAGCATGGCGTGGCGGAAAATAGTCTGCAGGGAGACGTTCCTGTATTCTCGCTCAGCATGGGATTCCTTACCTCTGCCCAAAACCCAGCGAAACGGGAGCCCTGCCGGAATACGATAGGGAACATGAGTGCACCCACAACGAGTTGGTCATAAAAGATTCCGTCAAAGTCCTTCCAATCGCCATCCAACACAATATCGTTCGCCTTCTTCCATGAGAGCGGCCATCACCTCTAGATGAACATAGACGACCCCTTTTGTGGCAAATTTCGCTTTAAGCTTGACTTCTATGTCAATGTCGATTAAAGACGTTTGGCCAACCAGGGGCACCTTTCTCTTCTCCCAGAGGTATTTATATGTTCCATTACAGAACATCGCCCCCACAATTTTGGCTCTGCTCAGCTACCTCGACAACCCACATTCTTTTATTTATCTCCTGGAGAGATGATAGGAGCATAGACTAACTGTAAATTGACGAATGTTCTGTTTTCAGATCATTTCACAGCTTTCTGGCAGAAACTATTCCTGCTGGTGGATGACAACAAAGAAAAATGAGCTGCAAATAATTTTGATAAAGCTCCCTAGAAATAGAAGTAAAATTAGACTAGATCGTTTCTTTCTCTTCGCTGTTACTAGTGGATCAACACTTACTTGTTTTAACTTTTTGTTCCAGTGAATAAAGTGTTGATAATATTTGATTGTTCCATTTATCTTACCAGGGAAGGATCCCAACTCGAAGTGGCCATTTGAAATAGGACCTATACTGCTAGACGTGTTCTTGGACGCTGAGTTCAAATCCGCTTTCCAAATCTGCCAAGCGAATCTCTGAACGGAGTTATGACGGTGGTTTCAGGTGACATTACATGAGAAAACTTAAATTACATGGAAGCAGCTCACTCCTCAACGGTGGCTTGGGGTAGTGGTAAGCGTGACGCTCCATGGGCGAGAGGCTAGGGTTCGGGTTTTGTGGGGGACCGGGTTTTTGCATTATATAGAATTTTTCTTCCAAGACTAGGAAATACTCTCATGGTGATTTTGTCACGTTTTATGACCTTTTAAGGCTTTTGTCGATAGTTATCCACTTAAAAAGATAACTTCAGTTTTGCTCGCATGCCCATGCACTCTATATTCACAGCAGGGTTCACGGTAGGGTAACTTTTGCCACTTTATGAACAAATGTGATACTCTAGCACGAAATGCTCGAAACAAAGAAACTTTTCACAATGGGAGAAACGAGTGAAAAAGGACTCGTCACAGCCCATTGCTTTACACTCACTAACCCCAAAACAGGAGGAAAACAGAATTGTGTAGGCGTCTCAAAATTACCCGGATGAGTGCTTGAGTAGCCGGCGGCATACCATGAATAGAAGAGAAATTTTTTAAATCTTACCACCCAGAACTGATAATAGACAGGCGATAGTAAGCGAAGGGGTCTCGTGTGTACACGTAAAAGTTGAGCTCATGAGTTATTACATATGAGGTAGTGCGTTTAACCATATTTCTGGAAGGAAATAAGAAATGAGCTTTTATCGGCTGTATTAGTCTCGCGGTAGCCTCGAGCAGGGTGTCATTCCCTTCACCTGCTTTTGTGGAGGTGAGACGCACTGAATAGCTTTCTGGTCTTTGAATAATGTCCACGAGTCCACTATCAACAATGCCCGTGTAGGTGAGTCTGGGTCCGACCATCGCACCCAATCTAGCATCAACACCCACTCTAGCATCATCATTGCTCATCATATGCATTTTACTCTCCCGGACCTCCACAGTTTGCGCACGGAGGAATTTCCCACTCGGTAACAGGTAGGTAGGTAGGAGAAGGTATCAGCAAAGCCCTAAAAGGTCATAAAACGTGAAAAAATCACCATGAGAGTATTTCCTAGTCCTGGAAGGGAAATTCTATATATGCAAAAACTCGGTCCCCCACAAAACACGAACCCTAGCCTCTCGCCCATGAAGCGTCACGCTTACCACTACACCAAGCCACCGTTGAGGAGTTAGCTGCTTCCATGTAATTTAAGTTTTCTCATGCAATGTCCCCTCGAACCACCCTCATAACTCCGTTCTGAGAATCGCTTGGCAGATTTGGAAAGTGGATTTGAATTCAGCGTCCAAGAACACGTCTAGCAGTATAGGTCTTATTTCAAATGGCCACTTCGAGTTGGGATCCTTACCTGGTTAGATAGTAATGCAAAAGATTAGCTAAATCGTCCCGAGTGACAGTGCTCACCTCCGTAAAACCACACACTTGGGGCCCACATTTGGAACCTACCGCTGTTATCCTTACTCACACTACACTCACAGATTTTTGAAATTTTCCTATTCGCTCAAAGTAGGTTCTCCGGAAGGAGGAGGAGGAGAGGAGGACGGGTGGGTTGAGGATGGTGTGAGATTGGGACGGCGGAAGGTACCCGGCAGTACACTCTTCAATGAAGTTATATTCAACCGTTGAAAGAAAAATCGATAAATATGGAGTGACTGGTTCCAGCAGATCTGACCCATGTTTGAAGTATTGTCAGTTAAGAATGTGTACTTTTATAAATATAGAGTTAGAAGGGTCCTCTGTCACTTAATCCCATAACGAATTCTTGTACACGGATTGTGCTCGGCTCGAAAGCTGGCTTCTGCAGGACAGACACGATTCGTCCAACCCAGGAAACCCAGCATCACCCTATGGGTTTCGAGAGAAGCTCCGATTTGTTGACAGTCAAGGACGAATCTTGGCTAATTTACTTGGAAGCGTCAAGCTGTCTCATCGCGCTGTGTATCCTTTAGGCTCCTAACCATCACATCTCTGAAGTTGTTAGCAGAAGCTAGGCATGGCCTAGCTTCTGTGAATATGTTGGTTTCAAACCAGAGCCCATATGGCTAGCACACCATAACCGACATATTTATAAGTTTCTTCACATTGAATAAGAAACAATGACTCAAGTAATATGACTTAGTAATGCTACGAGAAAATGGTCTTTACAATGCATGAGCACCGTTGAAACTTTATGTAAAATGATGTTTGTTGATCGATATTCATTATTTTCATGTGATTTCTTCATCACTTAATAGTCTGAAAACGGTTCTGGTATGATTTCAAATAGAAAAGTACTCAGGAAATTGGATATGTGTAGCCCCATCTGACTGTAATGCTTAGGAAAAGTTTTGTCTTTGAGATCTTTGATGAACAGCTCACATACCGGTACCCCTTCCATAGTATTACACTTTTGCTCGCTCTGAACTCTACTCTTTTTGTTCTTGTCCCTTGCAGTCTTCATTAATCCAGGTGGTAAGTCAGGTCTTTCAGTCTAAACAGAATTAAAGCATTCTTTCATATTGTATATTGATTTTGTGTATGACGGATTGCAGATTCTATTACAATGGGTTTAGTCGCAGGCCCTCAAAAGACTGAACGTGATGGGGAGCCCTTCTTGTTCAGTCTATGAAGGCTGGGCATGGTAGGATGTATCCTTACTGCCATTCACCCCTATCTCCCTCGCAAAGAGTTTTCTTGCTTCGTCTTGGAGCTGTCTAGTTAGGGGGGAAAGTTATACTTTGAGATGGGAAGCGTCGCAAGGGATTCCGATATGGAAGGAGGAAACCGTTGAAAGGGTCGCAAAAAGAGGAGGAGATTGGGGGGGGGGGGGGGGACAGGAGGAGGCTGCCTCAAAGCCGTACCAAGGAGCTTCTCCTATTTGTTCGTACAGATACAGCAATAGAATCCCCAAGTAGGCAAATCCTCCCTTGTCAGTCCTCCTGAGCATGTGATACGGTGTTTTCTATACCTGAAACCTTCGCTTACTCGAGTTCTCTGAGTACTCCGCGGATTTTCATGAGCACTTGCTTCTCCTAGCTTATTTAAATAATCGTCACAGCCCTCTCCCATCTGTTGATCTTGTGGAAGTGTAACAGACATCTAAAAATAGCAAATTCGGTCGGGTTTCTATGAAGGACACGCTTCTGCCTGAAGCTGCTTTCACATTTCAGAGTGCTCCTCAGTCAAAGGAATGGGAATCTCCAGCATTGATCAATCACGTCCTGGGATGCGCCCTGCATCGGCTTTCGCTAAAAATCGTCAGAGCTTTTGAATGCCTATGTAGCTTATACAATGACTTGCAATGGCCAATCGATGTACAAACCACTGCTTTATCCTCCCAGGTAACAATTAGCTGACCCGAAGGGTGGAACACTTCATTGGACTCTTCGGACAAGCAGGAACTGCGTATCGATGTAATGCCCCTTGACACGTTACTAATCAATAACCATGTTTACCACTAGAGAGCGATCTGAAGTGTGAACGCAGTTAACGCCTACGATTTGACTGCTAAAACTAAATTATACTACAAAATTTAAAGCACTAAATGTAATATAGTGAAAATGAATTACGGGATTCATAACAGATTTAGTTTGGGCTTGACTTCGTGGCGGCTTTTCTTCAGGTGGTGTTGCTGCCAAAGGACGCTGAACACTATCTTATTACGAGTAAATCCGAGAAGTGAACCGGTTGCTCGATGGTAGCCCACTCATAGACTTCGGATACCCATTTAAGAGTACGGATGCCTGCTCTGATATTATGAAGAGTGTTTTGAAGCTTCTGATCAAAGCCCGAATTCAGAATACCAAAAAATGGGCCGTTTGTCAAAAGAAAGAGAAAAAAACCGACTGACCAAATCAAGTCTTTTAGCCGTAACAACGCTTGCTTTTTTGAATTCGCTATCCGGTGCCCTAGTCTGAGTATTTGAAGTAATCGTCAATCCCGATGTCCCAGCATGCTGAAAACGATGTAACATTCAATATCAAGACTATGTAGTACTAAATATAATGAATTCGAATCTGAAACAAAGTCGAATTGATATAAAGGATAAAGTTTTTTGGCGTCAATCAGTCCCGTCTATGCGAGTCGTCCTTTCGAATTCGACTTCTATTTGGAATCCTAACGACCCATTGAAAGCGCACGTGGCCTATACAATAACTTGGGTGGCCAGCCGATGTACAAGTCAGTGGGTTACGGACCTGGTGCCAATTAACCGACCTCGGAGGGATGGAAGGCTTGGTTGGCCCAGGTTGATGTTGACCCGGTAATCGAATCCGTGACTACGGCGTGTGCGGTAGTGCGTCACTTGCGACTGCACCGCACCCCCACCTCTTCCCCCTCACTTAGTTTTATGTAGGCAAACTTATTCCAGTGATTTGCAAGGGAGCTCCTACCAGATTACATGATAGAGTGATGCCTAGTGCAATTTCAGGGAGCTCAGAGATTGGAAGATGAATTCGCGTATCTGTAGAAGTATAGTTCGATATTAAGTATACCGGCAAGCCCCGTAGAGCCCGACGGAATGGGCATTGCATCTCCAAGAGCAATAGAGAAGGTCATCTACGACTTGTACTCAGATCTCTTCGACAGTCGCGTCAACCTCCCTGCCCACCATCTTAGGCAAGGCGAATATATCGCTCCTTCGGTTCTCCCTTCCAAAATACGACATGCCATCACGTCGATGAAGAACTGTACGGCGCCCGGGTCCGAAAGGATCAAACCAGAGCATTGAAAGAGTCTTCTACCCATTATCCTCAGAACTCTGGCTAGCCTCTTCTGTCGGAATGCAAAGTGCCCACATCGTAGAAAACTAGCAAGACTGTGTTGGTGTTCAAGAAGTGGGGCCCCGACAATATTGGCAACTATCGCCCAATCTGCCTGCTGTCTGTGATCTACAGGCTTTTCACATCCTCAACAAGATTGGGTGGATCTTAGAAGGAGGACAGCCATGTGAGCAAGCAGGGTTTCCAGTGGGTACACAACAGTCGACCTATCCATACTGTCATAAAACTGATTGATGTTTAGTATGAAGCGCTCGGTCTGCGGCATGACGATAACCCTCTCGAGTCATTTTCCATGCTCCGAAAGAGTTTTCATGGCAAAACCACCACAGATACATCAGCATGGAGAAGAAAAATCAAGATTCAGTTGAGCTGGATCGGGCGTCTTTTATTATTGTTCTAGCCATCGCCCTCAGGTAGACATATACATCTTCAGTTTATGATGGGTGAGATAAAGGAGGATTGTATCTGTATAGTTCTCACTGATTATTAAAGTGTTCGACATTTCTATTGAGACTGTCGTTCAGATTTCCCCTATGCCTTCGATGTAAGATCTATAACTAACACAACGTACCGGTCTTTTATCGGCTTTTTTCCGTAAACAAGCAGCTGTGTATGAGTAAATTGTGAGAATGAGACAAATCACGTAGGTAGTCGACACGATGGCGCACCTGCAATGAATACTTTGACATTACGGGGCGCGTTTTCTAGTTTCTTAAGGTATTGAAAATTAGGGGACCCTCACTCTCCACGGTGTTGAAGGTTTGGACGTGTAGAACGACCAAGCTGCTCTTTGTACCGGGCAGCTTCAGTCAGTCCTTTAACAGTATCCTGAAAGAAACGGAAACTTCACGCTCACCACATAGCAACCGCTCAACATGAGGTAGAAAGTAGTTGTGATGCTCAATCTTGTGAAAGCTTGGAAGTGATCGCACTTGCCTCACATATCAAATGAGTTATCATACGGGATAGGATGAGTGAGAAGACCTCGCAGGTAGCTCTCGTCTTGGCCAAGCTTATCCATTCGCTGACACTCTCTCTACAATCCCTCAGATGCCACCGAAAAAGCCCGGAGCCTACATTTGACCTTCTAAACCACTATATCACCCAAACGCGTATTGGAGTTCCACTCCTATTTTGGAAGGAGACGATGTACGATGAAACCCTCTTCGGTTCCGATTTCTCCCAAGTTGAAAGATTACTGAGCGTGGGTATTCTATATAACTGTGATCCACAACAATCTTATTGTAAGACCAATATTTGGGCACATTCAAAGGTTCTTTCCAAAGTAGGCTCTTCTTTGAGGTGCCACTCGACTTATCTCTCGCACAAGAAACGGCTGCCAAGTGCACAAGTCTGCAACAGACTTCTTCTTTCCTGCAAAAACCTCCGTCATGAAAGGTCGCATCAAGCAAGTATCGGAATGAGGCCGAACTGGCCAAGCAGGAATAGCGGCCCTTCCCATATGTCGCCTTTACCTGGGGTATCATTTTCACGTGTATATTATCGTTTCACATATCAAGGTAGGGAAAGGTCAGGGCAACCCCCCCACGATGGTAATACGTGCTGTTTAGTAACGAGACCAATCTTCATCGATAGCATCGTTGCGATAAATATTTACGAATTCGATCATCTTAATCGATATTCTGCTATTCTCAAGTGTTATTCATTCTGTGCAAGGGAAGTTTCCAATCACTCGCAATAATTGGAGAGCGTCCTGTGCTCGGTACGTCGTCTGCTTCACTTTGGACCAGCTCTTCCCATATTTTGAAGTCTTGCAAAGGTTCCCGTTGCTGTTCCGTCTACATCTTCATAGCCAGAGGGAGAAAGAGAGGGAGGCAATTAATTTTCTGAAGGAAATTTCTTATTGTAATATTTTACTCTTTCTAAATATCGACATCACGTCACTCCTGTTCCGAAACTGCACTTCAAAGTATTGACTATGAGCTATTCTTTAAATTTACCTACTATTACAACACATTACTAGTACAACATGTGATATCAAAGGGCAAAGTAATGGTGGCTCGATTGATTCCTTGGCCACCACCATTCAAAAAGAGGGGGAGTGGGAAGGGGTGATCATGGGAGTGTCTGAGGAGTTTTGCTGTGACTTGACTTTTTCAACTTTTTCTTTTCGCAAAGTATATTGGCATTATGTTTTCTATATTTATTTATTCATTGTTTATTTCTGTGATTTGTTCACCATTGGCTCCCTACAGTCCTTTTTTCTCCATAACCACAGAGGGTGTACATTTCACTAGCTTGGCTTCCAACTCAGAACTGCTCAGGCCAACTCAGAACTGCTCAGGAGGGGCTCATCCAAGGGAATGCACGGAAGGAAAGCTAAACCTCTTTGATATCCTTATTTTTAATGTTAAGATTTTGATAGAAACTATTGATTGCATATTATCGGAATAATTGCTTTCTTTGCAGGACCTCACAGATGTTTAGGCGACTGGGGTGTCATTTTGGTAGTCCCAATGATTCAACACAAAGGGAAAAGGCTTAGAAGATCTGGGTTGAAACTGATCCCGAAGTTTTAGCACCTGTTGCCTTTGAAATCCTTTCACCCACGCTCTGTGGTTATTTGGGATCATATAAAATTGTTATTGAAAAAGAATATTAATTTAGGGAGCCCTCATTCAATGCTCGTTTTCATTCGTGTAGAAGCGTGGCGGTCTGCGTCCCTGCTCGCAAACTTGTCACGTATTGAGGACACCTGTTCAAATGCAACCTGTTAGGCGACAAAATTAACGGTTTGATGACGGAACAAACCCCAGATCATTGCATTTTTCTATTGCATTTTAACTGTAACTGTTTTATTCCATACATTTCAGGATTATGCTAGCAATAGCCATGAGTCTGATGGCGACTACCGTACTATCTGCGTACATGTACTGTGCGAAAAAGAAACCAAAAGAGATGACACCATCAATGCGATCAGTAAGCTTACCTCCTGAAGGTACTCAACCTCCTTCTACTGGGAGGAGTCAAGGAAGCATTACTAATCCATCCAGTGACGTAAAACAGGCAGAGGAGGCTCCACCTGCTAACAAATAGCAGCATCACGGACTTCAGCATACGAAAGATTACGAATCTACGCTTAATACATTCTGAATCTTATCCCAATTAAGCAATGTCAACCCGATTCCCTTTTATTTTTCTGTATACAGTTTTGTACAGTATTTATGTGTACTATGTAATAATAAATAATGTTTCTGAATGGCGTATTCTACACTTTGTAAAGTGACGGTTAAGGGAATAGGCTGCTTTCATAGTCCGCCGGCGTGCCACGAGGCGGTGCTAGGGGGAAGGAGGGCGGCAGACGGTCGGTCGAAGGGTTGAAAACAAAGAAAAACAAGATCAAAAACCAAATAACCAGGGGCTTGTACAAATGAATTTTGATCTTGCTTCTCCTTGTTTACAGCCCTTCAAGGGGCTGACCGACTGTCTGCCGCCCTCGTCCCCCCTAGCACTGCCTCGTGGCCCGCCGGTCGGCGGACTATGAAAGGAGCCAATACGCTCCACTGACGTAGACGGCAAGAGTCTGAAGGCCTACAGAATTCACGGAAGGTTTATACGATGGTAGCAAATGCCCATGGAACCCCTCCTGGTACCAATTGAGTTATCCCTTCTAAAAAGCTCGACCCAGCGCTAATCCCTATTCTGGACACCCCATCCAGTACGTTCATTATTGATTCTAATTATGTCTGGAGTCAATCGTCGAAAGGAATTTGATACCACCCATAGAAGCACTGCTGTACACATATCGCAAACAAACTCGTTGTGTTAGGCAAATAAGTGTTCCTACCCATAAGAAGTAACTTTGAAGTGGATAGCTCAGGTTCATTGTGTTCGAGTACTCTCCAGTTGGTTGTTCAGTTTATTATGAAGATATATTACATAAATGACAGCTCTTTGACAAACTTTACATCAAAAAAGCCTCAGGCCACATAACAATTTCTATGTACAGCTTTACATAAATGAACAAAACAAATCAAGGCGTGGACTCCAAATTTTCACGCAAAAACTTCAACTCTTTTCTTTGTAGCTGAGCTATGCGCAAGTATGGATTATCGTACGTCTGAAAAAAAAAAACAAAAAGTATCTCTACTACTGCAATAAATACAGGCTATTTATCATCTAAAAAACTAAATTGGGTATTTCTTCAACTCGAATACCAAGGTAGCCAACTAAAATTTCAGATTTGGATGAAAAGTAACGAGAGATTTCTTACCTGCCCTTGACTTTCACCCTCGTCTCCTCCACCACCCGTGTTTCTTGTCCTTCCCAAAGCCGTACCGTCTCCATTTTCTTTCTTGTCGCTTTCCTTTAATAGTATTTCGATATTCAAAACAAAGATTTCGGAGCGCTGGAAACAAATACCTCATCCTCATCGTCATCATCACCTTTTTCCTTCATCTCATCCGATCTCAGGCACGACATGTACGGCCGCAATTCCGGCATAGGGTTGATAACTTAACATATGCCATGAGCATTAATAGAAGTTTCTTGAAAGAAAATGAGAAGCAAAAGGCAAAGCAATAATAGATACCATTGAAAAATATTGTGTAAAACGACGTGCCAAGACTTTGATAACAGAAAACTTACCGGTACAAGTAGGGGGAATTCGTTGCAATACCAAGTTCATCTCCGTTTCCGCAACTTCTTCAAGATCTTCGTCAGACACTTGATCGCTATCAGAGTCCTTGAACGAAACTTTACAATCGTATTCCAGAGAGCAACTACTTTCAAAGCACCAAGGGCAACCAATCGAGGAAAACACTAAGTTTAGTCGGAAACCAAGATAATCGTTATGAAACAATGATCGCAGTAAAACCTCACATCGCTTTCATTATCTCCCATCCTATATCTGTCTTCAATTACTCCAGCTTTGATAGCTTCTTTGCGTTGCCTCCGGAATTCCTTATCCCTTTCGATTTCGCGTAACTAAAAGTAATAGGATATAGAAGGGAAAGCATATGGCAAGTAACCTTCAAAGAGACAGCACTCGGTCAAATTGAAAAGCGAACTGTAGCAATTAAAACTCAATAAGGTAAGCTTTCACCCGAACGATTATTCTCATACCGTTTAGGGCTTGTTTTTAGCAAACCAATTGTGCACTTGCACATTAACAAGAAGAAACCAAGCCAAAAATGACTGCGAATTCATGGTTTAGAATATGTAGAAAAGTACAGGGGGAAACCATATGACGAATTAGAACAACTGACGTATTGCTTTGCCTCATTTCGTATTTTCGACTCGAACTGCGGGAACAAAGTTGTGTGAGGGTGCATGCACATCATATAGTTAATAAGAGACCGCTCCATTTCTCTTCTACGTTGAGCTGCTGTCTTTCTGACTGCCTCGTACGTCAAATCCGGCTCTCCCGAAATCTGAAATAAAAGAGATGAGTGTTGTAAACCACTACACAAACTTCTACCTCCCTAAATTGCGGCCTTACATGTATAATATTATTATGTTCCTACAAATTGAACACGACGAGAAAGGAAAAATTTCTACTGTCATCAACCACTAACTGAGAATTATTTACCCGCAAATTTGAATTATAATGCCAGTATTTAACATTTACCTCAGTGTGGATATAGGTATGTGGTTCTGGAAAAGGCGGAAAGAATTCATGTACATAAGGAGGATGCGGTCGAGATTGTCCGACGAGCATAGGCGGAAGAAGTGGCGGTTCTTGACGTTCGCGAGCTAAATTAAGAAAGCGTTCTTGGCGAAAAATACTTGTAAACAGCTGTTACAATAACAACAGTTTCCAAACGAGATCAAAAAGGAAAATAGTAATAAGTATAAAAAATAAAAAAAGCGTACGTGGAGCAATAGCGATCGTCCCCGTCACACGGAGATGTCGGAGATATCCTGGTAGCTGATCGACCTTGTGCCCTATATCCGCTAAAGCTAACCATACATCTGTAGCAATGGGAACCGTTCGGCCAGCTACCTCACAGTGTAGTTTTGCACCCAAGCTGATGGAACACACATCTAGATGAAGACAATGCCGAACCATGGATAGAAGAAATTAGTAAGTTATAAAGAACTTACAGTTTTTCAAGCGCTGCGCCAAGGTTTCCAAAATATTCGCATCGATAGCATCAAATCCGACCGATGAACAGATAGCTGCTACTGATTGCCGTATTACTTGCTCGTAAGGGTCATCTTCTGGCCATACTTCAGGTGGAATTTCACCATCACTTCTGAAACGCAAGTAGGGATAGGTTGAAACTTCCGCTCATAAAATAATATTCAATCTACTTTGCTTCGATTCCTAGAGGTATCGGACGTACTGGCGCAGCCGGTGAAGATCCTACAGCTTCATCCTCGAGAAGATTTGCATACGCATCTAGCTCCTCATTGAAGTCACTCTCAGGTGTGTCCAGTTTGATTTTGCGGCCTTAAAATAAGTTCTCAAGGTAAAATTTACATACCACATAACATCTAGCCAAAAAGGGATCTCTTGTTAAAACGGCACGGCTCATGCATAAAAGAACATCGGATCGCAGGCTTGTAGATAACAGAGGATTACATTAAAGAAAATTCCAAAGGAAATTCAGAACTATAAAGTGAAAAGTAAGAGTAAGTACGAGTGAAATTCATAACGGATATACTTGATTTCTCGAAATGGAAGGAAAAGTAAATATTTCAAGGACGGATGAGTTCAAATCGACATGAAACTGGAAAAGGTTGAAACTTTGTGATAAATGGACTTGCAAAAGTGCTCATGCAGCAAAAACAAGGCTGAAAAGCACAAACCTGAAGCAAGACTTTTTTCAGAGATCTTTGCGTACCCCGAGGGATCCACCGTCGTCAACGGTGCCGAGACATCGCTTCTCCTATTAATGAAAACTGCATTCTGTGGGTATAAAGCCATACGATGAAACGATCGACTAAAAGACTATGCTGCTACACCCGTACTTCGTGTTCCCCAAGTAGACGCTCTGTAAACATATGGGAAATGACCATGCAAATAAAAATCTTAAGAAAAATTGATTCGCACAAAAATAGTGAAACTTAATGAATACCCTTCATTGAGGGACAAAAAATTTTGGGGAAAAAATAGAGCATTTCTTTAGTTCTTGGGTGAGCAGCAGCAAAACTATCAACGATGAGAAAACGTTTATCTAGAGCCATGTGTGGGAGTAGAAAATAGATGCGACAAAAATAGAAGCTCGAAAGCCTTCCAAGCAAGCACGAAAACGCTAAAGCGTGGAGAACCTCGGAATTTTGATTTGTTATCAGAAAATTCTTTGAATCCGAGCTTACCTATGGTCGAGGAAACCTACAGCCGAACAAAAGCGAAACTACACCACTTTTAAAAAACTAACGTGCAAACCGATAAGAAATAACTTTTGCTACAATCTACTCACTATTTTTACATTTGTGATATCTTGATGAAAAAGAATTAACGTGCAATTTGCTGGTTTTTACACCTGTTGAATCTGAGAACAACCTACCCACTGTTTCTACAGTTACTGTTGAAGAAAATTAAACAAAAATAAGCTAAGAAGAAGGGAAAAAGAATAAACAGCACTAAACACGACAATTCCGAGAATTATCACAAATAGCCGTCAAATAATGAAGACCACAGACTTGCATTTAATCTCACGCGCAAAAAATACTGAGCATTGGGAAGGAGGGGATTAAGAACGAAGAAATGCCACGGTGTGAAGTCATGTGTGTCGACGGTTAGACAAAAGTTTGGCGTTCGTAATGAGTTGCTGTGAGAAGGTGGCTTGAGGTGAGGTTAGATGCAACACTTTTCCATCTACCGGCACCTTCACCTTTCCGGCTCCTTCGTGGACACCGGTTCTTTGTCCATGTCTGCTGTGGACACATAGTTGGTCTGGTTGGCTTCATCAGTTGCTGAAGATATTATATCATCAGGAGTCTGCATCAGAAGAACTATTTTTGATGGAGGGTATAACCCTCATGACGTAGAAGGAAAGAGTCGAGTTATAAATCTTTCCGAGACTGAAAGATTCACACATGTCTCAGCGCCTTCATGACTTGAACCTGCTTCTTTAAATTTTAAAAAGGCATCGCTTATGAAATCTCGAAACTCCGTTCGATGGCAACCCATCTCTATAGCCCTTCTACAGATCAGGCCACTGATACCATTAATTTCCCACTAAGTTAAAGGGAGAGCTTGCAAAGAGAGTATCGGGCAACTGGGTACATGGTACCATTGTGTCTTTGGCGAATAGTTAAAGCGCTCCCAACAATGATGCTACCGGATAGCACCGCCCATTTTCGGTGGATTATGAAGAGCTGACATGTCTTATCATGTCAACATCATTACAGGCACACAAGCATGGACGTAATCCAAGAATGTGCTGGATAAGCCTGTGAGGGATAGGCCATGCATCCAATACCTATTCAGCATCGCAGAATTATTTGAATGCGTCAATACCCTCATAGGTGAGTTTCAGGGTTACTTTAAGTAGAATTTAGTGACTCTGTCATCCAAGCGAATCGCTCAATGCTGAAGGGTATTGGACAATCACGATATCAAGACGGGTTGCGTTCTCTTCGTAAGTCATGACAGCAGCTATGGAATGCAGATGATATCCGTGCAACTGAAACAAGTTTCTATGTTATATCTCATGGTTATTAACGCTTTTTCTCATCCTGAACAATCACTTCTCTTGCGTAAGAACCGATCAAAAACTGGTTACGGAAGTCTTTGTACTCGATAGTGAAACCTGAATCGGCTGACCGTTGGGAAGGCGGAGACTACAGTAGCGGAGAATTGCAACGCTGGATCAAGGTCTTGCAAACGTTCCTATCTTATTATGTCTTATGTTCGTCAAATCAAAAACCCGTTCGTCTCCCTGAAAGCGTTTTCCTTCATCCCCATGGCTTGTGTATGGCCTTCTATTTCTTACCTAGAATTCTTCAAAATCGACTAATTTGGGAAACCTACCTTTTATCCAGCAAGCTTATCAGCAAAGACTTTTTCTTTCGGTGTTGCTTGGGCCCTATGGGTCCATCAAAGACCGCCGTACTCCTTCGATGACTTTCATATGTTGTATGGTTTTGATGATTTATTTCCTGCCTGGGAACCTCCTAGTTACTAACAAAAGACAAATAAATAAGTCCTGGTTCACATGGCCTTCGATCACCCCAACTATCTGTGTTACCGTAATCTATATTGTTGATTTGGTTTTCTCAAACTCCACATCAGCGAATGCGCCATGCACTGGTTCAGCAGGCACTTTTCCTTACAACGTTGGTAGGGCCATGGTTGAAAACTTGCAGCTGTTTTTTGGCTAGCCTTGACGGAAGGCTTTTTGAGTCATGGGATTTAATACCAGGAGTTCAACTCATTCTTAACTATGCAGTCTATAGCTACTCAAACCGTCTAGATGCCAAACAGGTTCTCTATAGGTCGGCTTTTTCCGTCGGCTACGGTTATTTCCATTCGTTCACAATAAATTATGTGTCAGGTGTCTTAAACGATTGCAGTCCAAACTGGTCAGACTCTATAAATCTCCCAGACACTCCAGAATATGAACGATTACTGTCTGACAGGATGGATGAATAAATTATACACTGCCAATCATTCAAAGATGCATCAGACAATCGAGTTTAAAGCGAAACGGAAGAGTTGTCCGGGTGAACTTTTAGCCAACGGATGAAAGTCGCAGGGAGGGAATATAAGGGTCATCTGTCTTATATATTGAGATACATGGGCACGGTTCGACCCAACAGCAGACTTCTCTTGACCTTCGCGCTATCCCTTTCATGGATAACAAATCCGCTTCAGGATGGTTATAAACAATAGCAACCAGATAGTCATAAAAACCTAAAAATCAAAAAAAAAAACACTAAAATACGGTCTTCAATTGTCTGAGAGGAATATATTTTTTCATTTAACTATTCCCAACAATTCTCCACTGATTTTTATTTATTTATTCAGGTTGTGTACAGGTCACTTGAGCCACTGCTGTCAAAAAGACCCTTTCCCATTTGGGGCGCACCCCGTAGAGGAGGTATGTATTAGGTTGTAACATAAGTTCGTAGAGTTTTTCACAAAGAGTTCTCTTAACAAAAAGCAATAATTGCAATAATAAATTATTAAATAAGTTATTATAATAATCAGCCAATACACGAATTGTTTGGCGACCATCTTCCTTCAATAGTGCCTTCAAACGCTCTTGGTCGAATTCTGCAGGTCCTCCGCTTCGAGGCGTGTCTTCAAGTTCAAAGTCACCTATTTCAAGCTTTGCGAACCATTTTTGTGCAGTAGACACTCCTATGTAAGACACCTTCCCTGTACACACTGCATTTCTCCCGAGCTGTTTCGGCAAGAAAAACAGATGTCGAAAATGCTGATTTTTTCCTTCTAGATATTCCGTTTCTGAGCCAGAAAAAAAGACGAACAATTGAACTCCCAAAAAAATAGATAAGACAATTTTGTAGAGGAGAAAAAGCTCTTTCGAATGAATGTATACACTTTGCTGAAAAACAAAACAAGCCGTTGCAAAATAACTCTAACGCAAAACTCCACGAACTTATGTTACAACCCAATATAATCGTTCGATCTGCCCTGAGTTCGTCCTCATCCAATGCTCTCCCACTTCCCTTCCCACCCCTTTGAGTGAACCGTACAGGAGTACAGACATCGTTGATTGACTATTCTCTAACCCACATATTCAAAGTAGATGACCTATTCTATACGAGACCGTCAAAAGGCACACCCAGAAAAACGAGGTTAATGCTTTCGAGTAGTCTTCATTTCATTTTAGCTATCTCAAGACGTAAATAGTTTTTCTTTGTGCTGTTTAGCTACCTGTGGACTGAATAACTATAAAAAATAGTCTTCAATTTTTACATCACTGTATGGTACAAATAATTACCTCTGTTTATCACTAGCCACCTATACAAAATCAATTGACTCAAATTTTGACTCCACTTCTCACTGCAGTATTTTTTTGGCAAATTATCAAAGGAAGTAAAAGGAGAGAAATGTATGCAGACGATGCCATGCAGGGATCATTCCTAGACTGGTAAGCCCCTTAGACTGGTTTGATACCATAGCTTCCTGAATCAGATTCGGCATATCTCTGATGATAATAGTGATCAATCACCTTCTAGCGTTCACTCGATCTCCCTTCAAAAAACCCATAGGTAAGTAATAGTAATAGCTCAATGAGTAGATGTCTGAATAAATAAACACGCAAATGGAGCAGAACTTATGTGTTTTAAAGAAGATTTCCAAGTTATAGTTAGGAATATCCAGTAAGCCCATTACCCCGTCCCTCGAGCAGGTTCTATCCGGGCGCTTCTAATAAGATGCCATCGGAGATCGTTATCGTATCCTAAGAACGTCTCTTTGTAAGATATAATAACATTTTATAGGCTTCCTATCCAAGAATCTTTCCTATTTAACTGCTCCAGTTTTGTCAGAAGCTACAGCTTATTTGTGTACTTGAAATTGGTAAACCTAAGGTAAACATCTAATGGATCAATCTAAAAATCAAGTGAGTGGAGCGAGACTGCAATTTTTCAAGGTCTGGTGATTCCTATGAAGTTTGTATGTGAGTAAGATTCTCCAAAATTGTATGCTAGCCAATCCTTTGAGTCATTACGCGGCCTATATGTGCCCTGGAACAATAATATGATTATTGTTCGCAATGAAGTGCATGGCTCATACCGGGAGATTTTACTACTAAATACAGAGGAAACCATTTCCGATTGATTGGGAACATCATAAGCATAGAAGAGTACAGCGTTCATATGCTCTTCTCTTATACTAGAAGTATCATAGTTCCAGCTTCTACCCTGTGGGAGGGTCTAATGGTAAGATAGCTCTACAAAGGGAACGCACCGCTTCGAAAAGGGGGTCTTTCCTAATCGGGTACATGTTTCTGCTACCTCTGTGCCACTACTAAAAGGATCGCAGATTGACTGATCTATGAGGACCAAACCTTCGAGCGGTGCAAGTGTCGGGTTTTGTTCTGCTTTCTGAGCTGGAGTAGCGCTCAAAAGTCTTCGGTCAAACTCTTTGACGTTTTTTCGTTCATATCTTTTTCCTAGTAGACCAAATCGCGTGAAATTTTGCTATGTTTAACTAGAGCATATTTCACCCTATCCAACACTATTCAACTGCAAACAGCAATATCCACGTAACTAAGAGCAAGGGTTTGATGCGATAGTAGACTCCGCCATAAGGAAAGTTATTGACGTCTGCAGTTATTCGCACCTTGTACGTTTTCCTCCTCTACTAAGTTCGGCATTAGCGCTCGTACACTTTAGACATGACAAAAAGGAAAGAGATTCTAGAAGGGCCATCATCTGTAATTTCAGTCGTTTTTGAGTTCGTGTTCTTTGGAACATCTGAAACATGATCAGATTGCAGGTTAATAGTGGTAAATATTCACAACACATCCACGCTACACATATTGAAATTTCGCATGATTCGATCCACTAGGAAAGGAGTTACGACTGAAAAATACGACAGAAGAAGCCATCCACCGAAGACTTTTGAGCACTGCTGTATGTCCTCCTAACTTTTCCTTTTTCCGTCGATAAACTGCCTTTGGAAACCGAAGCGAACAGGCATCTCGGTGTTGCATAAATCACCTTACCGTTCATCTAGACGTATATCTTCGGCTGATCTGATCGTCTGATACCGTGTCGTGAATCGATGTATACACGTTGCACTGCTTTGTTTATGGGTCTAGTCTTCGTTCGGGTAAGAGCGATGGGATCCCGTTATACGCATGCCTTCAACCCTTCTCATACTGGTTCAGTCACTGCGTCTGCTATTTTGCTAACCGATTACGATGAGCTTTCTTACTCGGATTCCTGATTTCTGCTGGATTCCAGGTCACCATCACTCTACGTGCCCGTTTCTCCGTGTGTGCTCGATTTATTGTTATATTTGATATTCATTTCCTATTTTATTTCATATTTCTACCTCTTTCTTTCTGAATTTACGCATTTCACGTTACGATGCTTCATTTGTCATAGATTCGAAGGCACCGTTTACACTCTTCCTAAAAATATACCTGCACCCCCTCATCCATTTGCTCGATTTAAAAAAAAGGCCAAAAAACGATTTTTTTGGGTTGTAGCTGTTCTACTGGTAGTACCAGGCACAGCATTCATTGCTTATCACTTCAGGTATCACCCCATGAAAGCTTCAGGGTGCTTTCATTTTCTATCCGAAATCGTGAAAATCCCAAAAGCCATGTCGGTATTGACTCCAGTTGCAAAAGCTTTCGTGAAAATATTTTGTCATAAGACGCCTGTGCTGAGGAGCTAACTAGTTAACAGCCTTTCCCAAGCCGGCATTCAGCGAATTCACTCAAAACCCTCCTTATGCCTTATTGCCACCGTAATATCGCCTTCATTCTGAACTGGTGATTAATTCAAGAGTTTCCCGGACCGAAAACAGTCTGCATTCAGTCGAAGTGGTGGCTGTGGATTGAGGGCGTCCCTCTGCGTATTGGATATCCAAAATCACCCAGGTTAACTGCTTTTCCTAATCCGGTCAGTTTGTGATTGTAGCAATCGTCTGGGAGCTTAAGAACACCGGTCTAGACATCTGGTCAATCCGAAATGTCCGGTGGTGAAGATGGTCTACCATTCGCATTATGTGATTAGTGCCTGTTTGCTTTCAAGGGGACATGAACATGAAACAATCTGGCGGCGACCACTTATCAGCTTTTTCACTTCCCAAAGTGCCGTTATCCATTTCGCACGCCATGATTTCATCGAAGCCAGAAAGTGAACAAAACGGGATTTTGCGCGATCGTAACAATGTTGCCTCGTGATTTCCTTATGTTCGTATGCCGCGATTGCTCTTTTATCGAAATGGCTTATTTTGAGTTCTGCTTCGTCTTAACTCTCGCTCTAACCTTTACCATGTGACGAAAATGTTTTGGCTTCATCAGTTACTATCATAGGCAGGAAGGAAATCGATTCCCGACTCGAACCTCTCCTAAATCAGTCCTTAGAGCCCTTTGACCACGAAAATCGGAAAGTGCTGGAAGATGTAAACACTGAATTGTCACTCAGCTAGATCTTCACCTCATTTTCAAGTCCACGTAGGAACTCAATTGACACTGCGGTCCTAATTGGAAGTAAAATGCGTGGCGCACTGTGCTCTGGCCTTAGCTGAATGATTGTGTTCTACACCAATATTCAGTCTGGGGATTTTCAAAGCAGTCTTCAAGAGATGTGCATTTCGGAACAAAAAATTTGTACACCTCTGAGTTTTGAACATGAATCAGTTCAATCTTGCCAAGCCTCAAATGAAGAACAATTAATTTGTCATCACTAGCCCACACACACATTAGAGCGCAAACCTGTTCCTTTAGAGGAGATTTATAATCTGAAAAGTTTACGCTTATGGGATTCCACCCATAGATCGTATCGTCACTAATGGAGGGTGTGAAAACCGAGCTGAAGAAGCCGGCGACATGAATTGTTGCACCCGGACGGCGTTTATGAGTGGCCTTATAAGTGCTAATTTCTTAATAGCAATAGCTCCGGCGATATTTATCCTCCCCCCTCCCCCTCTCCCCGATGGCTAGTTGGAGATCAGCCTGTTACCGATGATAAGCTCCCAATCCATTCACTTCTGCTCTCTTTCTGCTTCCTTACAGATTACGTAATATGAAGTCCAGGAGCGGTTTATTTTACTTCTTATATTAATATTACTATAAGAAATATCCCAACATATTCATGGCTCCTACGAATTTTGTCCAAACCCCCGAATAACGAGTATGTGTTATTGTGGGATTGCAATTCTTCCCGAGCGATCGGTTTTTGTGAAAGACATAGCAGCAGAAATTTACTTCATCAAAAGGTATTCAGTTTTTTGATTGAGCTTTTAAGGTTGAGAGAATGTTGTAAACTCGGGACTTTACAATAATGATTGATCTCATAGGAAAGGGTGATGTGGGGAAGGATTGATAGCTGTAAATGCCACTTCGTTCACTCGTATGCTTCCACTGCTGCACCCTTGCTCTGTTCCAAATGATCCCACCTAACGACTATTAAGGATTGATCATCTTTTTTTCTGCTAGTATTGCTATTTTCGTCATTTATTCTGTTACTCTTCATGTTTCGATCCAATTTCTCTACGAAAGCATGGTTCCCTACAAGTCAGGCAATTTTATTTACTGGTCAGCCTCCAAAGCTAAAAGGCCGCATGAGGCTATGCCGGCTCGAAAAGCGGTCTAGATAGGGCGCAATAAGAGCTTGAAAACCGTTCGTGATGTCCACTGCCGCTAGATACTACCATTGAGAGGACGTGTTCAGGGACATTCTAGAGGCTGAGAATGTTTAAAAGGATCACATTTTTTCGTAATGTCAGGTATCTGCTAATAGCCAACACACCCTGCTCTGCAGCGAATGAAATCTCGTTCAAGAATTTCTTTCGCCGACATAAACTCGTCCAACATTAGATAGAAATAACTATTTCAGAGGAGGGGGGGGGGAAGTCTAACATTTCGAGTTTTCTATGGTTTTCTCGTTCTCTCTATTTCCGAATGGCTGTTCTACATCAAAGTTCTGCTTCTTGAATCTATGAAGACAATTCAATTTTTCGCAAACTCTGACTTTGACCGGGAATTCCATACAAGCTCTCGAGTTGGTAACTGAAGTCTGGCTCGGAAGTGGAGAAAGGCTTCAGTTCAGAAATTTCCATTCAAAGTTTCCTCTCAGTTAGGGAAGACACTGCTGACTTCGAGCATAATTGCATCATTGCATTCGCATCCATTGCAAAACACCCAAGCTGCCATCGAGATTGTCCCTATGAACTGAGGTTTCCAATGTATAAACTTCAATTTCAGAATGCCATCGTCGTGAGAATGTCATGATAGTGGATCTGCTTGTGCTCACCGTGCTGCTCACAGCACCGGTGGCGAAGGCAATTCCACGACGAGGCAACGAACCGTGGTCATTGATACTGTGCAAATTCAGAGACTACGATTACGAACCTCGTACAGCTGAGTGGTTCTCCGAGTGGATTTCGGGTGGGAATAACCCAGGTATGCTACATCCATGATTGACTTTTACTCAAAAGATTGATCCTGGTTAGACTCGAGTTATTCTTCCCAAACAGAGCTAATCTGCACAGAGGGAGCCTGTCTTCGGCTGTATAAATACCTCGGGAAAGGGATTTGATGGGGATATAATCAGGCATTATTTCAGATACAATAGAAAGCTACTTTTCATCAGTATCAAACGCTATATACACGATCAAAGGCTCAAACGTAACCAGATGGATTCGGCTCCCATGGAGACGACGAGAAGTGCTACGTATGGCCATGTTGGATCCACGGTTGCAGTCCGTACGAGAAAGACCTTTTGCTGTAAGTGTTGTGCTTACAGTGCAACGTTCTTTTTAAATATTGCGCCAAAGTTGAGCCTTGGTTGGGTGATTTTGTCCAAATTCCTGTAAATGACCGATGGTCATTTTGTATACGCCGTGAATTAGGCTCTCAGAGGGGGTGGTGAGTGATTGAATGATGTACGCTCCTGAATAATGTGTTGTCAAGAGCAGCCTATTCCATGATAAAGTAGCTTCAGATGTAGGACTTCTTATTGTTGCCTGGAACTAAGTAAAAAACCTATTCAGACTATTGTGCCTTGATACCTAGAGGGGAGAGTGGGCATGGGCAGGTGGGACCGCCATCACTGCCCCAGTCCTTCCTAAACCGCGCCTAGGCTATTCGAGTACACCCACTCCCCTATGTCGACGAATTGGTTTCTGTGACCCCTGGAAGCAGGGCCCTGAAGCCAGTACAACGCTGCGTAGAATTAAGTACTTCCACATCTTGACAACTAGGATATTTGAAAACGAAACAGTTACACTGCTGAATTTATTGGCTGTTTAGATGTTCGACAAAACCAAGCAGCTGTGCATTTCGTTTGCTCAACAAAGTGGTTTTGTACTGCATAAGAACAAAATCACAATTATCAATACAGAGAACACAGCAGTATATGGCAAGGATACAGGTTGGTCCTCCCATTTAACTCCTGTTGATCACTGGAAGAAATGGAAATGATAAAGAAGGGATGGATTGAAACTTACTGCAGCCAAAAGGCTCCTTCGCGGGAGTATTCGGGGTTCTAATCAGGATGGCGTTTATTGCAACAGTACGAATTCGGAATTCCTCAAATGAGTAACACGAAGAATTAGGGTAGACAGCGATGCAGACGTTTAGAGTATTGCTGTGGTTGCTGCCTATTACGGGGCCTTCAGTGGCTCTGTAGGCTTTGAATGAAGAAAGAAGTCAAGTTTGTTAGGGCCTGTCTAAGAATGTTGAAGAAATAATCATCGAAACCGTCTTTTTGACCGTGAAATCCCTGTTGGTGAAAGGTCTAACCAGACTTTGTTTATATTTTTTAATGTACTCATGATTTAGGTGTACTGCTGACGCCAAAGTTGATCTTTTCATCGGTGCTGACGCATGAGATGATTCATAGTATGAACATTGGCCATTCATACAGTGACCGCAAGACCCGGGTGAGGAGTACCGTTATGAGTAACGAGAAAATCCTCCTTTCCTCTACTACCCATTTCAACTCGACTTTCTTCTGTTAGATCTCTTGAAATGGTGGATTTTGAACGGAGGAGAAAAAAAAAAAGGGTTCTACCCGGCCTGTCTTTTATAAGTCCCAGACCTAAACTGGCTACTATACAGGCACATGTACAACCGTTTGGTTACTACCTTTGTAGCGACAAGCCCTAGCAGCAGGCGAACTTTGATGAGAATCCCTGCCTCATTCGAGTGCACCTGTCTCCCCGGACAGGAACATCGCCCTACCCTGATAACCGTTGACTTCTGCGATGTCGTTATAATCACAATTTCTAATTTTCTACAGATATTTCCATATTCTGAACCAGGAGAATATGATGATAAATATGACTTGATGTCAACCGCAAACGCACATATGCGGCCGTCTACGTACGGTCTCAGTGGTCCAGGCCTGAATGGTCCACATCTTGACTATCTTGGATGGTTACCACAGAATAGGATGGTCTACTTTGGACGGTAAGCAATCGGTTTATGTTATGGAGATGTGCAGTGCACTGAGCTCATTTGTCTCGAATTACAGGGACGGTCGTAGCAACTACACTTTACGGTTGTCATCGCTTTCTGTACCACATCGTCTGACAATCGGATGGCTCTTGGTCATGATCCCATATGATCGCGACGATCCAGGCAACGTCTATACCGTCGAGTATCGCACCCCAGTCGGTAACGATGCTGCCATCAGACAGGTACGATTGCTTTTGAATATTGAATGCGGCAGGTGGACAGTTTCTATAGTTAAGTTTCTATAGTTTCTATAGTTTCTATAGTCAAAGGCACAGTTCACGATAATTCAGGGTCACCTAGTTACAAAGGAAACGCGTAAATTGCCATATTTAGAGAAGTAAAAGGCTTTAAAAAGAGGTGGATTAGGTGTTGGGCGAGAATATTGCGAAAAAAGCTGCATGAAAAGATATTTGGACGAGTTGTTTGGACGCGCGCGCTATCGACCAGTGGCCCTTAGGCTATCCTTACGGGTCACAGGTCCTTCCAAGGGAGACGTTTCAGGAACCAGTTTTAATCTGAACTGTGCCTTTAGATTTCCCTTTCGCATTGATTACGCATGCCAGACCTGATCCACAGGGATAGCGAGTGTTAAGCTCGAAAACTGGACTGCGTGACGTGACATCTATCTCTCATTAAGCCAACAGACTAAGACGTTTGTATTGTTAGGGTTTTACTTGCTATATGAGGAGCTAAAGTCTAGTGCTACTTCCTTTCATTAACTTTAACATTGAACTGTTTTTGCCTTTTGGTTTCTTTAAGTTCATCCAAAAAAGAAACCAATTTTGAAGAGTTCCTCACATCAGGTTCTCATTGCAGGGAGCTGTTGTGATCCATAAAGTACATCGAGTGGGTAACTCGTACTATTCAACATTGGTGACCCATGAACGTGGAGAATATAACGAGCTCACCTTGGGCACTGAATGGCTCAAATTTCTCGACATTGCTGCTGATGGATCGTTCCAATATATACGGGTTAAGGTGAGATCAGAGTCTTCTACCTCATGAAATTTTAATTTCCTAACTATTTTTTACAACTTAGAGATAGATTGATCTCAGCTGTTGAACACCTATGGATGTATGGCCGAAATTTATAAACATAAATTTATAATCATAAAATCTGTAAACGTGTTACTCTCGCTAGAAGATTCCTCCATCAAAACTTAGAGAGTTTCAGGAAGGCAACCCGCAAATTTCTTTACGTATCATAAATATTATTCTATATAGAGTAAAAAATAGAAGCGTTGTCTTTTAGATGTCATCCAAATTCTTCTGTTTCAGGTGGAACGGGTTCATGGAAAATCTCATAGTACTGATCTCAAAATCATGACGACATTTCGACCGGTACGTTCCTAAACATGATCAGAGCAGTAACTGAAAACTAATTTGAGGGGTTTCGGGGTTTTAATCGTGAATTGTTGAGCTACTACCACTAACTACCAATTGTCAAGGAGTCTCACGCCCCACTCATTAGCTCGCCCCTCCGTCAGGAAGGCTTATTAGACCTAGCTACCTCTCACCTCCATGATCCTTGGTTTCCTTTGCTTTTGAATGGCAGCTGGATAGCCTTTGCTTCTGCGGAGCTTCCTTGAAAAGATGCTGTCATAGTTAATAGTAACGTCCCTGCCTAGCGTCACATACGCCATTATCGAGGTTCCCATTCCCCATAGGTGTCCATGCGGTCACCCTCCTGTCCTCATCGGCTGCATGGTTGCCGCTTCTTTGTAGTTCTTCTGCGCGGAAACGTCTCGCGGAAGCGGGAGAGGGGAGGGTCACTATGCTGGAACGACAAGTACTACAAGACAAGATCAAGATAGGATTTAGAAGTTTCTTGCGAACGTCAGCCCGATGTTTTCTACGGCAACACAAACTTTAGCTACAGCCTTCCTACAGAAACTTGCCCTTACCATTTCTGTATTAATTGGTCCTGAGATCGAGTAGCATAAGTAAAACCCCTTCATTGCAATGTGAGCTGAGTGCTACGAGTAGACAGCACAGAGTCGCTATAGCGTAGCTCTCTGGGTGGACACTTTATCAAGCTGACGGTTCGGCCTGTCACAGAAGTCAAAATACATTTGGGATTCATCCTGATCAAACGACGATCAGCTTAGATATCAAGAGATCGCACCAATACTGAGCGAGAGTCGAACATGGCTACTTTAGGAAGTTTGTCGTGGCGCCGATGTGCAAATGCCAGTAGAAAGGACGTCCGAGCTGGTGCTACATGGTGTGCGAAGTGTGTGCATTGAAAGGAATCGTACGGTTACTCAACGTGACGTCGATCAACAATATTTGCGGAATTCATTTTTCCAAATGAGGTTGGTTTCTCAGTTTTTTTAAATGGTCATTTGCAACAACTTCCTTGCCTAACTGTGCCTTCCATTTCTTTATTGCTGTACTCAGGCGATCTCGTCTTATTCGAGGTCGGAAGCTTAACCATTGTGGGAAGGATAAGAGAGAAAGCGTGGGCAGCTGAATCTCCGACGGAAGGGAATCGTCCGATTACTTGGGTGATCGTCCCTTTTCCATCATCAATGTTTTCTCGCCCACTTCCCCTTAACCCGCTTCTGATTCCCCGATCCCTGCGATCTTCTACGAACTATTTTAATGCTTTCCAGTGGATCCAATAGGCGAAGTTCGCATTTTGAAGAAAAACTCGGAGAGTCTATCGGAAGACCACTCTCTGCTACAAAGCGCACATAGGCTTCCTACCCAGGGATGTCTGGAACCAATTCCGGATGTTCTGTTCCCGTCCATTTAGTCATGCCAGATTGTTCGTGTAGTGGATTAACGTTCATAAAGATAATATTGAAGTAATTAAGTAACAAACTATAATTTCAGGAAAACGTTCGGTCAAAATGAATGTAAGGTTGGTCGCATATGGCGAGGAATAGACGCATATGATTATGTCTGCGTTGAGCCTCACCGGTAAGTGTACTTATTTGTAGGATGAGTTATTCAGCCCTTTCATTCCTCTGTGAGCCATCTTTACAAGAAAGTTGCCGGCTTTATTAAAGGCGTCATTCATAGCAGTCCCAATCCAAATGTCACTTCAATTGAGAGTGGTATATAGATGTGTGGCGCATTCTACGGAGAGATTGATCTGCGCTAGGCAATTGAGGTTTTTCTCACTGGTAAACCTTCTTAGAAATTTTTTTTCAGGGCCGACGAAGTTGTAGACAGTGTAGTTTCTATCGACGATATCGATGCTGGTTGTGATGTGGACTACGTTCACAGGAATGCTTTCCAGGTGAGAAGAGTAACTTTCTTCATGCCTGACCAGAGCTTAGAGGGCTGAAATTCTATTTTAGGGAGACAAAGCGTGCGTAAGTGAAGACGAACGAGCTCTTGTTCATAAGGAGAACGCCGAATCTCATCTGAACCTTAGGAGTTATGCATTTTTCAATGGAGCCGATTCAGTTGGTCTATGAAGTCCATCGTCGTACGACCAATGATTCAATGTTGGCAGGATAAGCCTGTCCTTGGATGAATTCAAATAGTTTCAGCTTTTTTTGTTATTGCAGCTCGAAGTAGAGTTTGATATAGGGGAATTGTAGCAGAAATCATCTTCCTACAATTACAGTGGTTTGTGGGTAAAAAGTCGGCCTTGGAACGGACTCGAACCCGTACCTGCGAATTCGCAAGCAATTCGGAAGAGTTCGAAGCACACAACACGGAACATGGTGCTTAGAACGTTTTGGTCACGTATGAGACCGGCGTTTTGCCCACAGCTCACCATCTTTCTGAGACTTTTGCATCGGTACTGTTATCAGACAACAGCAGCAGTTAAAAAATCAAGCCGAATTAATTTTGTAATTATACCTCGTCATTGATGCCGAGAATTAAGCTAGATCATGTTGTACAGTTGAATATATGAGCTTTATAGTAGTAGTATCAGTTATATTGAAGAACTTGGTATTTCGATAGCCTTTCTTGGGCTCCTAGGCGCTCTTAGACTTTCATATTGCCATCATTTTTAATTTGCTCCGATTTCAACCTCGAGTTCAGTAGGGATAACACAGTTTTTGTTATATATTTTCCATGTTTGCTTTACAGTTTGTTTAGTTTTCTGTTACGGTTTTGATTGGCATGTATTTATTTTTTACTAAGAATAAAAGTAGAAAATCTACTTTGGTGCTTACTGAAGGACTTTCATTCTAGTTGCTAGAGTTGCTTGGAATGGTTCTGCACGATTAGAGAAGGCTAAAAGGTAATGGTTAAATTAAAAGCAGGAGATGAGTAACAAGGGAGAGATGGTTTAGTGGCAAGGGGCGCACTATCACACATACATGGTACCAGGTTCGAATCCCAGATCGATACCCGTTTATGTCAACCAAACCTGCTGTCCTTCCAAGATCGTTTGTTTGGTACCAGACTAGGGCAACACTATAAAAGCACTAACGTTACATCGTTCTACCGCCGCAAGTAACTGTGAAGGGCACAAAAGCATCTGAATTGCCACTACGGTTCTGAATGGAGGTGGGATGCTGTGAGGCATCCAAAACAAGATTGCCAGGATCCATATTTTTTTCAAATCTTATCAGCAACAGACTTTACTTCTCCCCATTAAACCCATGAGTATGTAAGTTCTTCTTTTTCTTTTTGTCGTCATCATCAAAACGAGGAGCAAAAGGAAGACATCTGTCATTATGGGAGTGAAGGGCAGAGAAAATTTCATTTGGAAGGCCACAGACGGTTCCAGAGGTTCACGGTACCAAAATGTTACGGCAGCGACAGCGGCGCGTGATTTGAAGCAAAGTGGAGGGGCAGTGCTACAGTGTGCGGTGGCGCAGTGGTGTTGCTGCGCGGTGCCGCGGAAGCGGTTATCATATCGATTCTTGGCTGCTGAGCAAAGATGAATGCAGAAGTGCTTTCTGACACCTCTTATGGTAGCGGTCATTTCCGGGCCGCAATGATTCCAAAAAGTTTCCTGAGCTCATTTTACCCTTCAAAGGAGTCATTTCACAACCCCAAGACGTTGTAAAGGTGAATGGCCTACTACCAAACACCTGTATTGGAGACCGAATCTTGGACCAAAAGTATTTTGGATCGACAAAACTTTCATTCCTGCAAGGTCGATTAAGTGATACCAAGCTGGTACGAGAGGGTATAAGCCCTGACTTGTATATCTCCCAAATGAGATAGACCTTAGCCACAAGATTTAGCTCCGAAAATGCATCATACCAAGAATTCCATGGAATGTCAACAACTGTTCTGGAAAACAATTTTGACACTCAGCAAATGTTACCGACGGATACCACAAACAAAACAGAACACAACAACGAACAAACAACTCAGTAGCCCAGTTATGCACCACTTTGGGCACGTTCTCATAGCAGCAATACTCATTTCGTTACTGGTACAGTACGAAGCCCATACATCAACATATCGTCTTTGTGGATTATGCAAGGTGTTTACCGAACTTGTACGATTCGGCCTGTCGCATAATGTTATCAGCAATGTGAGTTATTTACAATGTAGCCTTTGTTTCGTTTTCCTTACATTTTTCTAGCTATTCATTTCTGAAATTCTGAATGGAAGTCTAGAGCGGGGGTGCATCTCTCAGACGGATTGATTAACGCCAAAACTTTATCCTTCATACTTTTTTCCTGAGTGTATTAAATTTGGATGGGCCGTTAACTCAATTTCCTTTTGGATGTTGAACTCGTACATACACTGTCTGTATGAGGCTGTTCCTGCGGGATGGTCAGTTGCTAGTTCATATTTTACGCCTACCAGTCAGTAGGCAAAGAAGATTCATGCAGGCTAGAGGGATTTATGTTAGAGATATGGGCTGCTACCGAGGAGGGAATGCTGATTGTCTCTTGCCCCGCTTTTTAGTCCCAAATCTCTCAGATCTCTCTAGATGTTCTTTTTATGCAGAGTATGACCGAGAACAATAATGTTCTATTTAGTTTTTACTCCTTCACTGCTCGTCAGTCATCTCTTCAAGTATATGCCTCGTGGGAGCGGATCTTTTACAAAAGTCAGTTGTCTGTATGTTCTTGCATTTGAACATAATAGAATAGTCATGCTAAAAACAAGGAATGAATAACTTGTTTGAAAGACTGGCCAAATCCAGTGGAGGTTCAAACCCGAAAGTTATTCTGTTCCTGCACTGGTCCTGGTTTTGGGAATGGGGGATTTCATTGAATGGCAAACGAACAGCAATCACAGAAAACAAATCTTGTAAACAGAACATGTTGCTGGGTTTCCGTATATTTTGATCTGTGGATCCGAGAGATCGGTTGAGCAGTTGTTATTTTTAGTATTCTACATTCCTTAACGCTCATAGAGGTCTGTCAACTTGAACACATGTGTTCTGCATCAGCATCTGGCTTTGGAGAAAAACACTTGAACTTATCTCGACTTCCTTCGTTTGACGTGGATGCGATCAACGTAGGTCTTTCGCTCTTATACTGAATAAATATCCAAAGACAGTTTGATACTTGGGGAGCTTCCTCTAAGCCGAGCAAAACTTCCTTACATACCTTGAAAGCCTCAAGAACCTGATTTTTTAGCTATCTTTTTGAAAGGGAACAAAACGATGGGAGAGTCGTTGAGGGCGGCCTTTACGTAGTTTCAACGTATATATGAGCTTATGAAAAATGCAACTTCTGGACTATCCTTGCCGTTTCGTCGTTCCCTTGAGCCTTGAAATATGCAGTGGTTCTCAGGAGAAGCTCAGCTTTTCCGTAGCGTGCCTTATACTGTATGTTTTAACGCTATGTATGCTAGCTCGAGTTAGATCTATAAGATGTGCATGTGATGCTAGCCCCACTTCTGCTTACCGAATGAGTTATATGGCAGTAACTCGAATGGATTCTAATTTTTTTTGCGATGGTTTTGATTTGGAAGTGGTAGTTGGAACTTTATCTTCCTTATTTAGATAATGCTCTCACGGGTGGACTCGGTGGAGAACTTCACGGATCTCGCAACTGGTGTTGGACCAAATGTCGAAAGAGTAATTGGTATTTTGGCTGACTGGTTCCCCCTGTTGAAGAACGTGCATATGAGTGAAGACCAACACGATACGATAGTTGTGCTTACAAATCGTTTCCTTATGGCTCTGGACTATAAGTTGAGAACGAGCACAGGAGAAGGTCTACGTGAACACCTGAAGCCGTGCAAGCACGGTAGGAGAAGATTGAAGTGAAGCCAATGAGCTGAGCCATAAGATCTGCAGATAAATTTTTGTGCAATAAACAATAATTTCATTGAAAAATACATGTTTTCAAAAATTACAATAGAAAAAGCCGACGAAAGACTTACAAATAGTCGTCTTGTTAGTTGGTACATTCATAAAAGACGAAAAATTGTTTTGGAGAAGTATAATAATGAGGACAATTTCAATTGAATTGAGAATCACAGCTGGACTTGTGCTCTTAGTAGGCACTTTGGAGGTACAGTGAAGTTGAAAGTCGATTTCAAAAAGATTAACAAAAAATAAAAATCATACTGACTGTAAAAATATGTTTGCGCTTTCATATAGCCGATGGATGACTGCATAGGAATTTTTCATATTCCTAATTCTCTACTAGAGGCGGCTCTCACAATTGTCAGTGGAAATTGGGTAAGAAATGAAAGTGAAAACTTATGAAGTAAAATCAATACATAGGCATAGGTACCCGAAAACCCAAGTGGCATGCGGTGAGAGCTCAACTTAAGCTCAGGAACTGGACTGACTCTGAAGGAAAAGCTTGAAAAAGAAAGACAGAGATTCAATAGCCCGAAAAGAAGCTACTTGGAACCTCTAGAAAAAGAGTGGGGCTCAGCCCTTGGGAGGATAAAGCTTCGCACCAACGAAACGTTACTCAGTGATCCTCAGGGTGTCCCTCTTGATGCGTCATCCTCATCTTTGAGTCTAACTTTTAAGGAACCACATCAGTAGAGCACGCAGCCACCGAACTGGTATGACACGACGCCATTGCATTCGCAATAGAATTGCTCTTGCATGTCAGTTATTCCCATGAATTGTTGAACTGAAAAAGGGCATGAAGTAATACAGAAACATGCAAAATATAATGCCGTTACCTTCGCAAACAGGTCCCGGCTGAGGGAAGTAGGGCTGAGAGTAGTATGGAGCTCCAAGTAACCCTGAAATAGTGCTTTGTCTATAAAAAGGGCAATTAGTTGAAGAGACCAGTAGCTGTAGAATGCAAGTGCAATAACGTAAGTGTCACTAGGTGCGCCAGACTGCTATGTCACTGTGCTTTTGGGAGTATATCCTCGAAGGGACGGCGGAATGTGAGTCCCTACCGGTAGTTATCAGTGTAAGAGATTTACTGAAGGTTGCTTTAGCCTGTGTGTGCCTTTCGTCTGAATTTAAAGGACGCTCAAGTAGGATGCGCGGCATAACTCCACCGAGGAAAAGACCACAGAATGAAACCCATCCCTGCGATCGAGAGGACAGTTTATTCAAGCTTTACTTGTAGCCATCTCGCGGAACGCCCTTTCCCTCGCAGCCAGACTCCAAGTTTTGCTCTGAATCTCGTTTGAGTTTGTTCTTGAAAAACACAGTTAATGGACAGGTCCAAAGCCTCCACCTACAGGGCCAGAAACTGTAAAATTTCCTAAAAAATAGCAACGAATATTACCTCCACCAAGGAATCCGAGCAGTCCTAAACCTGCGCCTCGCAAAAAGTAGCCTGAAAGAATTTTTTTGGCATCCAGAAGTGAAAAATGTAATAACCGAGAAAGTGCCATAGAAGACTTACCTCTATGTCCAAGATCGCCTGAGTGAGATCTGAAAATTCAAAAAAGTCATTTTACTGAGAAGCACTTGATTTTACAATAGGGATTGTACATTTGAAAAAAAGCCAAAAAACATGCCTGTCGTCTCCTCGTCCTCCATGCCATCCACTGCCACTGCTACCATGCCAACCTCCGCCACCTCTGCCGCCGCGGCTACTCCAGCTACTTCCACCTCTGCCACCATGGTCGCTCTGCCAGCCACCGCCACCTTTTCCACCACCATGATCACCTTTCCAACCTCCTCCACGGCCACTTTTCCAGCCTCCACCGTGATCACCTTTCCAGCTACTGCCACCTCCCCGACCTCCTCTTCCACCAGCACCTCCGTGACCTACGCTTCCACGTCCACTACTTCCTCCGCTCCATCCCCTACGGCCACCTCCTCCACCACTTCCACCTCCGCCTCCACGACTACTACCTCCGCGACCACTACTTTCTCGGCCTCCACCTCCACGACTGCCTCCTGAAATAGCAAAGATCAGTGTACGAAAGTTTTGTTTCTGACTCAAGTCCCACACATACATTCGGGATGCTATGATTTTTTCACATATTACTCGTATACTGCATTATAGACCTAATCAATAATTGAAATTCCTCACCCGCTCCTCGTCCGCCTCGTCCTCCACTGTCTCTTCCTCTTCTGGCTTGCACAAGGACTGGAAAGCTAAAGAATTTATTCGAATAAAAAACTAATAATAATTAATGTATACGCATATATATAATATATCAAGTGCTCACCAAACCGCAATGAGCTTTTCGTTTAGACAGTTACAATTACTGATTACTGAAAAACCAGTCCTACCTTTTAATAGCTACTAAATCGTGAAATGCCTTCCGGACATTCCGGCTGTGTATAGGTATGTAAAAGTTATGGTAAGAAGTATTTCTAAAAAATTATAAAGCAAGAAAAATAAGAAAAAACAGAATTCGAGTGATTGAAATTAAAGTAAATGATTTTGAAATGGCTTACAAACCTCGTTCTGCCAAAATTAGACAAACGATCAGCAAAACGCCAAAAGACGAGCTTCTCATCCCGTTGGCTTCCGCGACAATGGTTAAAGGGCGATTTGTCGTACTTCAAGTTTGGCGAACTTTACAGCAAAACCGGGTTAACCGATTTTATCACGGTTTCTTCGAAGTCCACAAAGTTCAGAGACTGGGTCGACTATCACATTGAACGGTGTGGGCGATGAACAAAGGTTTCTTTTGGTATTGGAGATCTTTTGGTATTTCAGAAGTCCCTAAACGGAAAGACTTGCTCTAACTGATTCAACTGATTTGACTGGAGGTTTAGTAGGTAATCCTTCCAATGTCCTGGGACATTTTTTACCGGTCTGGGAGGGAATTACCCGCCATACTTTTGCTACTACTACGGCACCAGCACCTTGCGATAAAGCCTCAGAGAAATCAAAGTTTTCCAGAACACTTTACGCATTTTATACGATTTCAAGGACAGAACGATTGGGGAAAGAGACCATTAATTCGCTACCACGTGAGAAATGAAACCACATTGATGTGTGAGCAGGTGAATGTGGAGGTGTATGGGGAGGGGGAAGGTCAATTAAGAACTACATAAATTTCTACTCCACTTTTTTTCTGAAGGTACGATTGCTCGAACGTGTTGCTTGAGGATGAATATAAATCTTCATTAAACAACAGTAAATACCTGTAATCCCGAATAGAAGCTTTCAAACAAAAAACATTTGTAGAAATAGAGCTGGATACGCTTATCCGTTGTCACTCAATATAAGGATTTACTCTAAATAGGAGAATTGCGCATTCACGATTCTATTAGGCAGATGAATAAGCCGTCTAGGTCTTTGTGAAACTTCACGCCCATGTGGAATCGATATACATCCAGTGAAGAGAGGAAGCAAATTGAGCAGATAATTAGTGGAATGTAAGAATTTCAGATACACGAAGATAAGGAAGAATATTCAAAGTTGATAGAGCTGTCCGCGAAAGGTGCTCAGCCTCGAATCCGTCCCAGAGCACCTCCTTCCGTAAGAGGTCCGTTGCCGTCTTATTAACCCATCTGATAGTAGTACGGTTGTTGGTTATAATAGTACGGTTGCTGGTTGTAGTAGTACGGTTGTTGGTTATAGTAGTATGGCTGTGAGTAGTAAGGCTGACGAAATCCGAATAAACCTGTAATACTGTAGTCATTGGAGTAGGGGTGGTGTGGATAAATTTGGATAATTTTGGATAACAGATGAGAATAAATTCGGATTTCCTAAAAGATGACACGATTCACCACCTCCGAGTAGTCCTAGAAGTCCTGGTCCTCCTCCCCTGCCGTAGTAACCTGAAATGGTTATGCCGTAAGAATATTATTACTGAAAAAACGGCTGAATCAGAGTAGAAACACAGATTGTTCCAAAATAGGCGAGAAGACGTTCACCTCTGGATCCATAATAATCGCTCGAGTGAGATGATCTGGAAATTCTGAGATAAGTTTGTGTCATTCATGATAATTAATGTTATTAACTACGCACTACTGTACATTTGATCACCAAAAAGGCATAATAACAAAGTTTGCTCTAAGGTAGCTACCAAAGTGCTCACCCTCCACCTCCTCCCCAGTGGTCTCCATGGTCGTGGGCATAATGATCATGATCATGCCCGCCATATCCACGTCCACCTCCACGGCCTGAAATATGGATCTGAGCAGAATTGACGAAATGAGGTGGACGAGGTGGTTAGTTCACCTCTCATTTGAAAAGGCACTCACCTCCTCCTCGGCCTCCTCCTCCACGTCCTCCTCCTCCACCACGACCTCCTCCTCCTCCACGACCTCCTCCTCCTCCACCTCCTCTGGCTTGAACTGAAATGCCACTGGATTGTCAACTTTCAGATGGATTAGCGGCATTTTTCCTATTCTCCCAAAGCATGAAAGCATGGGGGCTTCATCTTTGGTGAGATGGGAGAACAGAGAATAGTGAGGGTTCTAACTTGGGCTTGGAAGACTGCGCCGTGAAAACAACCTGACTGCACTGTTTCTCTTCTGCCTCCTTCTTGGTTCTGTTTTGCAAATGATGTTTGAATGAGCTCCCACAAAATGGTAACGAACAACTTCTCATTCGAATCCAGTTGGCCTGGCTGTCAAGCTGGCAATTTTTTTGAAATCTACTTGAAAGCAGTCGTAATGGAAGGAATCATGGATACGGCGCGAGGAAACTGTTGAAAGGGTCTGCTCAGCGGTAGCGTGCCATAATCCCATAAAACATCATTCACATCTCCCATACAATAAGAAGAAACGCTGAAAGCTGCGAAAGGGTTGAGATGGCTGGGATAATTGCATATTTAGTGCCTGAAATCCTAACTTAATCCTAACTTCAACTCTGAAATCTGCATTCGGCAAATGTACAAAAATGTCGGGGAAATGACCAAAACCTGATCACGGGTTCAGTACATGATTATATGTGTTTATAACTCGATACCACTGTAAAGTAGTCAGAAAACTGTAAAGCACAGCGTAGTATTTGAGCAAAGGTATAGTGATGAACCTTGTTGGGCCAGAAACAGACAAATGATCAGCAGAGCACCAAGAGACGAACTCCTCATTTCACTGACCGCTGAAATGGTGGTTCAGGCGGTGAAGTCAGCGACTCTCCGATTCTGATAAACTTTACAGCGAAACCGGGTTAACCAATTTTATCATTAGCTACTCGAAGGCTACCATTGGTCGCGATTCCTATAATGAGCGACGTCACCGGCATGATCAAAAATCATTGTTTAGAACGAACGATCTCTTGCAAATGGTATAGATGAATCATTAAGGCTTCAAAGACTTTCGCGAATGCAACATTACAAAAGACTTATTTGTACTGAATCCACGCGGTCAGAAGACTACATCTTCAAGTAGTACTCTTGGGTAGCTTCCTGTTTCGATTGCGACATATGTAGCTCGAATTTTCCATGAAGTAGTTGTATATTAATTGATATCATGGACAAAGCACATAGGGGGAAGCCTATCACTGAAAAAAGAGCCGCATTCAATTATACGGACAATCCAGTATGGAGTATGGTGCTGGGTTGACCATCGACTCTGTTTTTGTTTACAAACTCCAGTTCAACTTTTCTGCAGCTATTACTGCTTCTCAGCCGCAGTTGAATTTGCCTTGGAAAACACACCGGAATACTGGATACAATGGGCTTCACCGAATGACATGGAACACTTTATTCAACCAATAGGATCCGTGAATCCAAAAAGATACATTCACGAATAATGGATAATATCCAATGGAAAAGAAAACGAGGAGGAAATGGCCGGACACACAACGTGTCTGCTGTCATGGAGCCCATATGAACGAGCTTACGATTAATCTAGGAAAACCTTAGGAGTCAGCAATGAGGCTTCTAGAGGCCACCCACTGTTCAGGCTACATCTACAGGGGAAATCGATGTGTAGGAGTGCAAAATCAATATCTAGTTTGAAGTACGCAACGATCACGAAGTTGCGAGACGAGAGTAACCTGGTGTATTCTTCATGCGCACAACAAGTTTGCAGGAACATCCCCAAATACAGAGTTACTGAGGGATAGGGGTTAGGCGCTTATGGTTGATGGGCATAGTAGGGCAAACAAACATGCACACGCTGAGGGCTCGTCGAAATAGTCATCACTCTAAACCTATCTAAGGCGCCCCGTCTTCTTACCCACCACCTCCCCACCACCGCATTCATCCATATCCATAGTTCGTGCAACCGCCGTACTGGTATGTCGCAACTCCATTACATACACAGTAATATTGCTGTTGCATACCAACCATTCCGTAGTACTGTTGTACTAAAAAGTCATACTTAAGCATGTAACAACGTCTGAAAAAAGTTTCTATGGCCACCTTCACAACCGGTGCTGTGCCGGTAGTAATATGGCTGTTGGTTGGAATAGTACGACTGTGAGTAGTAAGTAGGTTGGCGATAACCGAATAAAGCTGGAATACAATGATTGCTTGGTTGAAATAGTATAAGTTATTTACATCAGTAATGTATTGGATGTAAAAAAGGATCGGCAGCTATATCTTAGGGTACTCAGCAGAGGAAAAGGCGGTAAAACATCCCTTCATGAAAAAGGCGCCGTTCTATCGGTGGCAGAATCGTTGACCCAAGGCAAATCTCTAATAGTGGTAAATTGACCAAATCCCTTGGATGGTCACTTCTGATCCCCTAAGTATCGAGGATTTCTGTGAAAAAAATTGATGATAATTTAATCTCGCCTACTAGCCGCGAAATCAAGCATGGCTCGCTCTTTGTGATTACGGTTTTCTTGGTCTTCAAAACAAGTTTTGAATGGTAAAGGTATTGTTACCTCCTCCTAGCAGATCAAGTAGCCCTAGAACTCCACCTCCACCGTAGCTGCTGCCTAAAACGGCATTATAAATTTGATGTAATATCGAAACTGACTATAACGCTTTCAAAGAGACCCACCTCCATAGGATGATGATGATGACGATGATGGTATGGATGATGAACCGAAGGAGTGGAAGCTTCTCGACCCTCTGAATCACTCATACATCTTTTCAGAAAAGTTTTTATTCGAATCTAGAGAATGATCCTAAGGAGACAAGGGGCTATGCAGCAGTATAACGATGAAACTTATCTCTCTGAGAGGTCAACTGGAATAATGGAAACAAATGATGCCGGTCACACTTAGAAAGTTGTTATTGGAGCTGGCGTAGTATTTACTGGCAGAACAATGAGGAACCCTTTGGTTTTTTGTTCATTTCCTTACACAGGCATGCGAAAGGAGTTTTGCCCGAAATTTGCTGAAAATTATTGGATACGTACCCTATCCCTCGCCAGTGATGGGAATGGTGGTGTCCATGATGACTATGGCCAATATGATGATGATGATGTCCTGAAAACTACCTTACATACTTAGATTTTTTGAGCTCATTCTTGAGCTATTGAAAGTAAGCTGTAGAATGAATCGAACAGTTGCTTGACATCAAAATTGTCTTACCTGCATGAGATCCTCCTCTTCTAGCCTCCACCAAAGCTGAAATACAGAGAATTGATATTTTTCTAGCTGCGTAAGCAATTTTACAGTTTCTCATGAAGTCAAGGAGCTCGGAACTCTCCTCCGATAAGTTGAAGGTATTGTCGACAGAGTATGAAATCCACCCCAATGGGTTCCATTTCAGGAGGGTCAACTTCAAACCATCCCGTCGGAATGTTTTGAATTAGAAGCATCAAGATAGGGTAACATAGCCAGATATTATAATTAGAAAGGAAAATCTGGATATGAACCTTGCTCTTGGAGGAGGTACAAATAGAGGATCATGGAGACACCAGCGGACCAGCTCCACATCTTACTGTCTAGCGGAGTAGTATGGTGTTCAAGGGACGATTTCCCACCCCCAGATCCACGCGGGGATTCTGGTGAGAACCGGGTTGACCGACTTTACCACAACTAACTCGAAGGCTACTATGAAGAATTCGTCATTTCCTTCCTGATTGACGTCATGGCTGCGGTCACAGGCTGTTTTGGGGCTGGATTTGGCGAGAATGATCTCGTGTCATCGGGGTGCAGATAGTCGCGCTCCATCGGAGAACAAACACGTGCTTGAACATGAGCCAAGTTGTCAGTCAGAGGGTACTGGTAGGCCCATGTTTTTGCAGTTACAGTAGAGTAACTCATTTCCAGGGTTATGGTAAATTTGTTTTGACATGCCTACTCGATTATTAGTCATAATTCTTTAAATAATCACGTCATTCTTTATTACTGTGGAGCGCGATCAGACTGCAAAACTGTAGGCCTGCATGATGATCAAATATTATGAAGTTCCGCTGGAAACTGCACAAATTCTAATGAAATAATCAAACAGACGAGCAGGAAAAAAAAGGAAAAATTATGTTGTTCACGCTCGAACGGCACAAGCATGGGTTCGAATTCCGTCTAAGGCTAAGCGTTTTGCTCATGGCTCTTCATCCACATAGAACTTCGAGATGGGATTTTAAAAAAACCCAAAAAAATGCTTCAAAAAAGCTTCGACCAATAGATGTGGAGTGGGATGAACCAGGCACCGTATGACAGCTGTACATATCAATAAATCAGTCGTTCTGCCGAAGCTGTTTTGACCTTGAAGGTTTTTCAAATCGTTCTATATTTGTAAGACAAAAAAAGGATCAATCATATTTTCGAAGTCTTTTTTGTCTATAACATGTAACTTTCCTGAAATTTTTCTAACCCAGTATTAAACCCTGTATGTAATATCAAACAAATTTCTGAAATGACTCAGCATATGTAAACAGCAGTCTGCCCTTCCCTTATTGACGAAGTACCATTTATGGTATAAAGGGAGGGTGACGAGAAGCTGAAAAGGAACATGTTATTTTATTGATTGCCTATAAATTCAGTTTCCGGCTGGTATTCTGTCTCGAGCAGGTTCCATCCAATTCCTCTACCCTTCAATGAATCCATTCTTCGAAGTAACTTCTCCTATTGACTTAGTTTCAGTTACCTGTTCGAAGAAGCAAATGCAAAAGTACCAAGTCGACCTACGCTAGTAATGGGTTGTAACATAAGTTCGTAGAGTTTTTTCACAAAGATTTATTTTAACCAAAAAACAATAATTATAATAATAAATTAACCAATGATGTATCCTCCGTTATTGTTCACGATCTCCTCCTATCTCTCAACCAATTTGTTGATGCCGATTCGCCAAAAATCGGCCGTTGCGGTGTCGAAGAATTGGTTGAGCCAGTTTTTAACATCCCCTTCGCCATCGAAGGTAACACCCCTCTTTTGGTTTAACATAGAGCGGAAAAGGTTCTAGCTGGCAGGTGCAAGATCCGGAGAGTACGGTGGATGCTAAAGAACCTCCCATCCAAGCTCTTGGAGTGCTGTTTTGACGACTTGAGCAATATGGAGCCTGGTGTTGTCGTGGAGCAAGATTACTTGACCTCGTCTATAAGGTCTTTTCAGCCGAATAGCTTCATTTAAATAGTTCAGCTGGGCAATGTAGACCTCCTTGTTGACAGTGGCGTTTCATTCGAGCAGTTTCCCAGTGCACTATGCCTACCCAGTCCCACCAAACGCAGATCATGACCTTTTTTTGGGTAAAGATCTTGCTTGGCTCTCGGCTTCGGCGCCTTTCCTGGAGCCACCCACACCTTTCAGTAGACACACCTAAGACACCTTCTCCGTACACACAGCATATGTCCCCAGCGGTTTCGGCTGCTTTTTGACCTCGACGAAAAGCAAAGAAAAGCAGATGTCGAAAATGCTATTTTTTTCGACTTGATGTTTTGTTAACTGCTGGTATTTCGCCGCAGTACGCGATCCGAAAGTCTATTTTTTTCTTCCTGGATGTTCCACTTCTGAGCCCGAAAAAAGGCGAACAATTGAATTATCCTAAAAACAAATAAAACAGTTTTGTAGAGGAGAAAGAGCTCTTTCGAATGAATGTATGCCCTTCGCTGAAAAACAAAATAAATCGTACTGAAATAACTCTAACGCAAAACTCTACGAACTTATGTTACAACCCAATACTTTGTAACATTAAAGTGGCCCAACAAACTCCTACGAAAACCCCTAATCGCGAAAAGCCTCTGAAGGAACTCTCTCCATTATGATTGATATTTCTGGAGTCTAATCTGTACTTTTCAACGGTATACCCTCTTTTATCATGACGAAATGATTTTCAGGATGAGACTTATGTTAATGTTCGCATTCGCTGCAGCTGCAGCCGCTTGTGGCTGGGTAAGGAGCGTTTCACTCGAATGCGTTTTACTTTTCGATTACTTGACGACTGAGCCAAAGACGTCACCAAATCGGATAAGGGATACCGTGAACTGGGGCTCGGTGGCTTTGCTTACCCTTGAACAGCTTCAAATCCCGCAAGAAAATGCTGTTTGGAAAATTCCTTCAGTGTTCCAGCGCATGTGTAGCTGGAGTAAAGGGACGGAACAGAAAATGGTTAGGGATAGGATTGAGTCAGAGGCATGATCGCGCGGAAGAAGTGTAAGCAAGACATGTCCGCAAGGACTAGGATGTATCATTCCAATCCAACGATTAGCAGAAGCATACCAAGAAAATATTCTACCTCGTGATATCTCAGCTGATGGGAGCGGGAGGTTCCTTGTGAGCAAACCCTGTTGCGTCCTGCTGTCACAGTAGTTAACTCTTAACAGTCATTAAACTTTGAGTGCTTCTCTCTCGAAATATTACCGCTTTCTTTCAGGTTTGCTGCTGCGGTCGGCCTCCGGTGTACCCGTTCTTGTATGGGGTTCCTTACCAAGGACTAGTGGATTTCAACAATATTCTTAACGTTTGTATCAGATACTCTCTTTTTTTGCACATGATGGTTAGATGATGGTGCTATAGGCTTAGTGTGAGCTTGATATTGAAAATGCACTTGTTTCTGCTCCTCAGCGTTCATGAGCTTTGGGTCCCACTCTCTCCTCGCCTAATACGTTTTCCCTTCTCGCAGTGGGTCCGTCCAAAACAAAAGTACAGGAACCGAAAACAGGGCCGTGAAATATCCCCTATTGCGAAAGCAGTTTCGAGGCAGGGCGCGTCATATACATTGCGCTATGGAGCCTCTTGAATGAGTCTGCACAAACTCGCTATTATGAATTGCGGGGGTAAGGGTTATTGAGGCCACTGTCAAATTTGTTCAGCACCATTAACTGCGTGAAATAAATCCGAGAGACAAACCTATGCCGTTGCAGGATAGGTCCCTAACGAGAGGGCAATTGGAGAATAAGTTGCAACAGTGGGCTGATCAGTACAATGTTAGGGTGAGTGACCAGTCACCTCAAAATGGGCCCTTTTAAAGCAGTTCGTTGTTCAGGCAAGCTTCGACAATTTCGTGAAGCGAACTGATGAAATCAGGTTGAGAACCCAACAGGAAATCGCCAACGCTTTAGAGGGACTGAAAGCATTCTTCACTGAATTGGCTAAGGTGCAGAACGACAAGGTGAGACATAATCAATTGTAAAAAATCACCTGCTGGTGGTTACTATGCTTCAATTTCAGTCCTTGACGTTGCAAGACGCCCGATCAAGAACACGCCAGCTGTTCAACTTGCTAACGGTCAAAGCATCTGAGGCAGCGTCCTGCTTGCTGTGCACATTCTCGCCTGAACCAGAATGTGACTATGGAGGCTACGGTGGTGGCTTCGGCGGTGGCTACGGTGGTGGCTTCGGCGGTGGCTATGGAGGTTTTGGAGGTTACGGCGGCTTTTTCCGAAGCCCTTCCGGGAAACAGCTTGCCAAATTTGACAAAAAGCAAAAACCATCGAAGGGTGCCGGTAAGCTGGATGTTGATAGCACCGGTGTAGGCTATCCATGGCATACCGGTAGTTATCGTGTCGACCTCAATGCTGGAAACAAAGGACGAAATGGCTTCGGTGGAAGCTTCGGTTCAGGAAACACAGGTCGTGGAGGATTTGAAAGAAGGAACAAAGACAACAATCAATTCGGTGGAAGCTCTGACCCCAGTAATGTCTTTAGTCCATTTTTCGGGAAGAAATAAGCAATTGACTTTAATAAAAATGCATATCAAGCGTGCAAATTCGAAGATTCCCTAGCAATCACGGTTTTCGCTTTCATGCTATGTTCTCCACTCGTGATTGGAATTATCCTATCACCTGCTCTTACAACTAACAATGAAAAAGGACATTCAGCGAATAGGCAAACAGACAGGCCAGAAAACAACAGACAGATTTGCTGTTTTATATAGGGATAGGTTTTTTTGGAGTGCAAATACAGAGGGAAAAAATCCTGCAAATTCTTGCACGAAGTTTTAGTTACCATCCAATTCCATTCAAAATTAGCTGTCATTAGAGAAGGAAGACAGTAGGGCCTCAAGTATTACTGTAGAAGTGGTACCAACCTGAAGTAATACTTGAAGGCCTTGCAGAGCAATGCCTTTCGGTCTCGAAGTCGTGGGAGCACTCTTGTGGGAGCATTCTCCTCATTCCAGCAGAGATTTTCACTAAACTGTGACTGACGGGTTCGGCCTTGAATGGGCCGGTATCTTAAAAAAGCAAGATTCCCGCTCAGGCTAAATTTTTCCGACAGCTTGACAACCAGGGCTCCAAAAGTTATTATAAGGTGGAACAAGGAAGCGTGCAAAGGAGCCGTATGTGTCAGGAGGTGCCATTATGGCCAGCATTCACGGCCCACGGACCCATAAGTTACCTGAGTCTTTTGATAGATTGTTGTATGCTCACATCAAACCAAAATAATTTATTATCCATACAACATATGGAAATGTGGAGCGCAGTTTGATTAACGTGATATTCAAGATGCTAATTGATGATAATTTTTCGGAATATTATCGTGTACGATTCCAAGGATTAATATTACTATAGCATCTCTTTCTATTAACCATTATTGATTGAGTCTTTGAGTCATGAAAGTCTTGAAGTCATTCATAAAACGTTGAGTCTTCTCCTTGTATTTCCCGGGCAATTTTGCCTGAAAAAGACGTTTGGTTACTGTAATGATTCAGCTCTTCAGTTCCATGAAACATAGGCACTAAAATCCGCTAGTTCTTTTAGGAGGAGGGGTGATTTGTGAGGCTGCCCCTTTTGTCATTGAGGCTGTTAGGTGCAGTGGAAGTTAAAGTTTATTATTTACTACTCAGAATTACCACCTATTATTACACATTACCAAGAAGGGGAATGCAAGAAATTCTAGAAATCTACCATGAAAAGTCCTAATACTCACACGAATATAGTCGATGACGCTTATGTAGACGAAAACATACAGGACGTCTACCGGTATGGAGTTTGCCCGTTGATCCCGAAGCTTCTTGAAGACATCAACTGTCTGAAAAAGGAACTCTCTGAACTGCAGTACAGAAGAGGCCAGAGATCGTCCATCGCGCTTCTCATCGACCTTCAATGAATTCCAGGGCTTTTTTATAGCCTAGCGTTTTCGACCATGGTACGGTATACATATGTATATACAGTAAACCCGAAAGTATCAGAATGGATATACAGTTAAATTTCTTACATCAACTGGTTTCCCAGCAAATAACTGGCGGAGTATCACATCGATCATTATGATGCAGCCTGTCCTTCCAACTCCAGCTGAGCAGTGCATCACTACGGGGCCACAATCCTGCTTATCAGCCTAAAATCGAGTGTGCAGTTCAGATTGTGAAGAATTTCGAGACAACTAGTAATCGTTTCTTGTTAAGGTCAACCTCTGCAGGAACAAAGGGCCTAAAAAAATTCTCGAACCGACCTACTAACATGAGCTATCCCAAATGCCTTTCCCTTACCATAGAGCCCTCAGGTCCATTGTGAAAGGGATAGGAGTAGCCTAGGATTCTGATAACCAGGTGTGGTAACTTACTCCCGAAAATCGCGCCGCGCTCGCCGCATCGGTCCGCGCGCATTCGCGCGTTGTGAAGGTAGAGGTAGGTGGATATGGTATCCGCCGTGGAACCGCTGCCGCTTGCCATGGGAATTCCGAGGGAAGTACTGATACCCCTGATAATCGCTCATAAGGAAGTATATGTAGTACGTAAGTAGGCCTTACCACAACTTTCCTGAGCAGCCGTAGTACATGACGCCCACTTTGGGGAACACCTTGATCAGGCCAGGTTGTCATATGAATCAATTTGACGATGTGGGAGTCGGAACAACCTTCTGGTACCAGTTCAATTGTATAGATAGTGAATTTGTCTTCTGATTCGACCTAAAGAGCTGTTTTTTTCACTCAGGATTCAGGTAATCTTTGTACAGGCGAACAGGTAAACCTTTTTAGTATTTACAAATATTTTGCCATATGTTGTGAATTTTCCAGCTTCAGCTGGCCAATACAAACTGCATTTTATTTTTTCTTGTTCGACAAACTGCAATGATAGGCGTGACAGTCACAGGAATCCGACCTATACAATGCAAATAGCTAACCTTAGTTAGATTTACGATACTTGGACATTGTTCTTGGAAAATCATTCTCCAGAAGTCGCTTATAGTATTATCAAGTGGTCCCTGAATATCAAAACGATTTTGGCTATCATCTATGGCCGTCAGTTGAAACAACGGAGAGGCTTGACGCGCAAATCTGGTGTCGCTAACTCCAAAAGCGATTTTCCGCCTCCAGCTAAACTGCCCAGGGGATGAAATGGGTGGTAGAGTGGGTCTTTGTGCGTAGAGTAATTACTGTCCCAAGATCTGCCTCTCACAACACGAAGAACGGCCACCTTGAGTCGTCATACTTCCGAAAGGGTAGTTTCAGTCGGATTGTAGCTGCTCTTAACTAGTTCCCGTCGGCCTCTATTAGCTAGTTGTCCCGCTCTTTTAGATCTTTACCTTCATCCTATCGGAACACATCCATGATTGGTAACTCGGAAAATCTCGGTCGAATGTTGAGCTTTTTCTTTCTCATTCGGTGAGTTCCCTTACCTGTAGGCTTTTCACCGAAATACCTTACTGCATTCCTCGTTTCTGTTCCCTTTCATTCGAATAGTCAGTCATAATCGAAATTCGATGGAAGTCTGACCTGAGTTGCAATAAATGTTCGATCATGCCTATCGAACCGTACCCAGTTGGCATGTATGTAATCGGTAGAAGGAGGTACATCATATTTAAGCACAACTCGCGTTTTATCCAAGCAAACAATGTCCTGAAAATCGTTAGGTTACTATCGATACCATGAGCAATGTCCACATTGAAGTCGAGTTCTGGGCCAATATTGAAGGGATTAGGATAAAGCATTTTGGCTTTGACCAGTCTCATTTGTGGTATACGCCCATAGTCGACATCTATTCAAGATCGTGGCGACCTTTTAAAGACAAAAGTGACTTATGCGGGACCGTGTACCGACTGCCAACACCGGAGCGAGAAGGTTACCTGATTTGGACCAATTAAGCCGGGTTCGACTATCTGATTTCTACTACTATTTTCAACCAATCATATCTGATGTCTCACTTACACTATAAAGGCCAAACATGAGGGACCGTTCATCGTGGGGGGGGGGGGGGGAGGGAAGAAGGAAAACTCACTTGATAGCGGTTCCGTGTCGGATTTGCGGTAAACGCTGTGTATTTATATATCGCGTCAGGAGCCCGGTAGGAGGCTATCTCTCTGTACTGTTTTACAATACCTTCAACACCTGAAAATACTCGTTCAGATACTGAACTAAATTACGTCTCGATATAAAAGCAACAGCAAATGGATGAGACGAAGTTCCCCCATCGCTGATCGGTTACGTTGGTATCAGTGGAGGATTTGATCCCCTCACCATACGTGTGGTGGTGCTCTTCCTTCACATCCAGTTCAAGATCAATCGGGAGAAGTGGAATAGAGGATTCCCCAAGATGCTCACCGCCATCGACTTCATATTGTGGCCTCACTTTTCGAATTCGAATGTCTCGCTTTGCTTGCTAGAGATAGGATAGGGATAGGGGAAAGGTGAGATGGGAGATACCCTTAGTTTGTTCATAGCAGTAGAACAGTCAACATTTCTTATGGCTAGGCTCAAGGACAGGTTGTCACTCATTTAGGCTAGAATCAGGAGCAATGAAAATGTCTCTTACCCATCTCCAACACCTGGTCCACATAATAATCGATACCCTTTTCAACATTAGGAGATATATTAGCTCCTGACACTTTTTCCTGTGAAGTCTGAAAGTACAGATTGCATATTTCAATGAGGCTGGAAATGCCGATAGATCTTTTTTCCCTTCATCATTCGCAGGGACAAAAACCATGTCTCCGTTCAACAATTTTGCCCAAACCGTCCTGAAGGCACAGTACAAAAGGGTCATAAGTGGTAGGCTAATGATTCAGAGAGCGATCTCCCTTAGATGAGGGAGATGGGGTATATTGGCACATGTTAGCTTTTAATCATGATCGGTACCGGTAAATAAGTGCACTGTTGTCTACATACGATCTTTTTCGGAATCGGCGACTTTTCGCCCATCTTCCTCAGGAATGAATCTGGTGCCTCCTGAAAAAGTACCAATTAAAACACTCATTGACTTGACTCACCTTTATTTCCATCCCATAGGTGTGTTTGCAGTGGTCGAGACTTCTGCCCACCACGCTCACCACTGGGAGGAGAAGTTTGCGAGAAAGAGCTCCGTAGAAGATTCGTGATTCGGGAAGGTACATACGTTCGCTGAGACTGTCTGTCTAGCTGATCAGTAGGGTGTCCTCGTCGTGTGTTCCGCAAGCAAGAAGATCCCTCTGCGAAAAGTGTTGGAGGCAAGCCGGCAGGAGTAGGTTGAGTAGTACAATGAGCCAAACCTAGAAAGTTTGCAGCTTATATACCACCGGTATGATTACCTATCAGAGACGTCTGATAAGGCCACCTTGTTTATTTTGTATAGTTCATAGCCCTCTAAACAGCCTCAGCGAGCTGGTTGTTAGAAGGTTTCAGTTTTTAGTGTCTAGTTATAGTTCTACTGTGCTAACAGAAACGAAAATTTAGTCGGGCACTTGACTCTTACAGTAACCGTATCAACTTGTGCCGGATTACTGTAAGAGCCGAGTGCCGGACTGAATTTTCTTCTGTTACTGTGCTACGAAACTCCATTATCTGCTTAGAGTCAGGCGATACAGGATCCATTCCCAATCAGTTCTTGGCTATTGGGGGAAGAAACGTAGCTTCGTATCCGACATGTGGTACTGTAGTTTTTATCAAGAACTGCTGATCAGAAGAAGAAAATTCTTGGTTGGCTTTACTTTAGAAATGAGGAGAACGCTGTCTGAATGGAGCCGCGAAGTGAATTGCAAGTCGAATCTGATTAGCGAAGTTCCTTAGAAACAGGTCTAAAATCAAAGTCATTTCAGTACTAGAGCTGTAGTAAGGCTACATGGGCTCTACCGCGAACCATTCTACCTAGTTTGATCCACCTTACTACAGCTTAGACCTTAAACGCTTCCCATTTTAGAGGTTGTATCGAGGAGAGTGTTCCAAGCAGGGCGCATTATAGCATTGGAGCGCGAAAGATCACCCCATGTTACCATAGAGACGGCTAGACCAACTGTCCTAAAAACAGCCGTTATTCGACTAAGCGGACTTCTCAATTGATGCAGTACTTCAAATCTCATTATTTTCTAATTCTTTCTCAGTTTGTTTCTGGATTTCTGTGTACATATTGACTGATTAGTCCCATACCCTGGAAGGTCCCCTTTGAAGTCTTTTGTTCGATTTTGACATTGCGTTGAAGGATTTGTCTCTGAGCTGTAAGCAAATTACTGGAATGCTTATTTCATTTTCCGGCATGATATCAAGGCTTTAACACCATTCACCAATAAGTAGCTTCTTGTAGGCCCTTCCTGGCTGTGTTCCCTTGAAGGGGCGGTGTGCTCAGAGTTGTGGGTGGACCAACTCGACTCTTGGGCTTGCGGATCATCACCTGGAAAGAAGGTCTTTATATGAGTAATTGATGTGGAAAAATTTGTCCTAAAAAATCCCTGATTTATTTCAAACTGCTGCACCTGAGAATAATGAGGAGCCGGAGTGAAATTGTTTTTGTTGATAAGATCTGAAGCTTCCCTTTTTTGATTTTTTTTCATGTTTGATGACTTTTACTACTGAACGGAATTATTCAGGTAGGTATAGCTAGAGATGGAATTGAACTTTATGCGAGTGGATTTTGCACAAGTTGGTACGACAAACAGGACGTGTATGCGGGTAATCCCATCTGAGAAACTTGACAGATCGAAGAAAAAGCGGCCATTGGAGAGGGTAAGAAGCGTGGTAGCATTGATTTTTAGAAACAACCTTAACATACCTTATTAAGGTCGTCGTGGGAAGTCAGAACGGCTGTGTGATTTGCCTTTGTCGGAAAAACAACGATACACAAGTAAGTTGGATTTAATAATGAAAAGGCAACGTATTGGGTTGTAAAGCATGCCTGGTGTAGGTCATGATACTTTAGAACTGTCTTTTATTGATTGACCAAGTACCGCGCCGCATTGGCGCGCGTGCGTAAGACTTTCTTAGACCCGGACAATTGGTCACATTCTTTCCAATGAAAAGGAGTTGAAGCAATTTTTTAATATTCTCTGATTTTTCTTCCTCTATAACTTTCACTCCTCTTTATTGTAGCTTTCAGATCATCTACAAAACGTTACCAGGGCCTCCTATTGAAGCCCTATGTCTTGGTGGGGCTCTTGGCACACTTCAAGACAAGGTGGGTTGAAGTTTTCCGACATGAAGACTTCCATTTTGAGGTTATTTTGCTGATTATTCGAAGTCTGCAAGCTTGCGTCGACTAGCAGGGTTCGCACGCCAATTGATGACGATGGTGAAGGACTGACAGGCGCTGATAGCTTCTGTGTGGCCAGCGGATGGAATACATCCGGATTCCTGGTCTCATCAATCCATTGAGCAATCTGCACCGAATTTCAGGTATTCGTGGCCTCCGGTAGCAATGTACGAGGTATTGGAAAGAAAGGAAAACAGTTTTTCTCTTTCGATACCAGTATGGCGGAAACGGCGAAGAGAATGTAAGTTTTAAGTGTTGCCAATCAAAAGCTGAGAGGTCGAAAGTTCCGAAACCTCATCTTACTGAGATCACCAGAGGAAATTGAGCTTTCCTTATCATTATCATAGTACTCTAGGTTCATCCACGGTGTCGATCTACTATTGACCGGTCAGAAAAGTGTTAATCATTATCACGACTGCGCTGATGCCAATGTGGGTGATATTTTCGCTTTCTGTGAATTTCCAATTTCCATCCCATTTTCACTGTTCAGGAGCTCAACTTGATTGACATGATATTATGTCAGTTTATTTTTTAGTTATCTTTTTTCATAAAAGTTTACCAAATTTCGAAGGCTAAAGATTACGATTCATAGCGTTATTGATCAGTAGTACCGATGTCCTTTTTATTTCTATTTATCTTATCTTATTTACATCATTTTTTGATATGCATTTGTAGTACTGAAATATATTAATTTCAGCAGTGAGCAATGGAGTCAGCGAAGGCTGGCTGCGTTTACAGCATAAATATGCATAATTATTTTTATCTTTGATTTTACAACTTTTACGAATACCATTTCCGTAGAGCGCTCTATAGAGTTGTCACGGAAATTGTTTTTATTGATTAATTCATAGCATTACTGGAATATTTTCAGTATGTCCTGTGTCCCGGAGATATACTGGACGTCGTTTGCCTAATATCCTCGACTGGCGCATGGAGTGGACGACCGTTCACCACGATCGTAGCTTGCGCGGATGCTACGATAAGGGTAAGTTCACTTCTGGAGACTTGCATCACAGGATAGTATTGGCACTAAAACTTAATTAAGGGTGCACGGAAGGAATGAAAAGGCATTTAGTTCTAGACACGAAGAGTTCATCTCAGTAGTAGGAGCTTTCTGGGATTATTTTGGTGCAAGATCATGCTATTATATATAGCACATGCACCGAGTTCCTTTTCTTCTTAGATATGTACAGATGTCGGCTCCTCCTCCCCAAAATGTCCAATAGCTCAAATAGTTCTACAGTATGGAGACAGGCCATTTCTCCTGTCAACAGCGTTGTCTTAATCGCTGTCATTTCGAAAGGTCTATACGTGAGAGAACTCTGGTCATTGTCCATATACCGTGTGAATGAGCTTCAGTAAAGTGAGGTCTGTTTTGTGTGCGGTACTATGTGGCTTGTACCGTCAAACTGTATGAACCGCACCGCAACCGCTCGCGCAATTTCCATATAATGCTCTCGTCTCAAATAAAGGCACGACATTGTCTGCCACTTCACTATCACAATGTATTCTAGTATTTTACATCCGTGATATGATTGAAATTTGCAATGGTTTTATGTGGTTTAGGTTATTGAAGGATCCAACATAGCATACGAGGTTCAACTGAGTTCAGTTCCACTAACTCTCTACTTATTCATGGGTGATGGAGGTTAGGTTTTTACCGATTATCGCACTTAAAATGCAGTATTGTAACATATGCATATCTTTCTTGGCTAACGCCAGAATGATAAAATCATAGCCGATCATTTGGGAGATGCGCCATGACTTTGATCCACATTTGTAGAAACGTTTGAAAGGGTATTCAGTTGATTCAGTGTAACTCAAGTTTCTATTTTCTCTGTAGCCAGTAGTCATGCGACTAGGCCAATTAGGACCTTCTTCTCCACCACCGATTCTCCCTTTGCTGTAATTACTCTAACCAAATGGAATGGTCTAAAAACCATTCGCTCACCGAAGAAACATGGAAAGACTCCTGAAAGTGCTGAATAACGTAGAGTATATCGGGTCGAATAATTCCCTCATTTTCTTACTTGAAGGTCACACAAAACAGTTAGTGTTGTACGGTACTCGGGATGGAAAACTTGGTCTCCTAGATGTAAAACCTAAAGAAGGCGAGATCAAATGGGAAATCAACACTACGTCTGAAGGAGGTTTGTTTCTCAGCTATTTCATCAAATTAGGGAAAGTCCAAGCCTGGGGACTGCAGGCAGAAAATGAAAAAAAAAATGCCGAAAAAGCGCTGTTTAGCGATTGGGATGAAGATGAGGTGTACCGGGGAAGTTCTGAGACTTTCGTATAGTGCGACTTCTGTCATATATCGCTATCGCCTCATCAAAATCAGTTTGACCAGTGAAAATGCAGACTTACTGTCTATCTGAGATTTCAAGTACCCTTTGATGGGTTGAATAGGGAGGAGTTCATGGTCATGTGAGGTGAAGAAAACAAGGGAGTAGTAGAAATGGCAAAATATAAAACTTTCTCAACCAACCATTGTTCAGGTTGGACGAGGGTTTAGGCGGCCGAAAATGTCTACGGCAGCCTGCCTAGAGGCAATGGATTTTTAGCGACAAGATCCCTTCCGAAACCACTTTTCAGGAATTGTCGACTTGATTAGAGTAAATAGAGAAATTTTCCAGGAATCACTACGATCAAGTGCTATCCATTCACGGAATCTGATTACCCCGATATTTTGATTGGAAAAGATGACGGTGTTCTGGAGATTTACACAGTTGACAATGAAGATCGTGTTACTCTGAACGGGTCATATGTGAGTCGAACCGGCTCTTTGTGTTTGAAAGTCAGCTCGGCAAAAATCAGCTATGCATAACCTCGATTAGTTTACTAGTACCAGGCCGAGGTATATTCATGGTCAGAAGCAGGATTTGTCATCCAGACGGAATCCACTTTATGAACCTTTATATTCTAGCACTGCGAAGAGTCGATCACGGGTCTTGACTGTGGACGTGTCGGTTCTGAAGAAGAGAATGAAATCATCATCTGCACCTATACAGGTATAAGCTTCATAATTATGGGAGGGTTCAATACAATGATCGTTGGGCTGTTCGAGCTTGAAACGTGGATTTTACGAGTCTAGATCTTCCCACTAGTCATTCCAGTTTCTATGCTGATAGAAAGTTTGATGTTTGTATGTGATCATTGTTACCAACAAGAATGGTTCGCTCTACGCTACATAAAAATCGAACACGAAAATCGACTTTCAGGATGGCTATTTTCCTTGACACCAACAAAATCTGGAGCTGTCCCACAAGTAACGAAAGCAGCAAATGTGAACGTCAAGGTTCAGCAGTTAAAGTAAGCTTTTCCTTAGAGAGAACTATTCGAAATGTCTTTGATCTTATCAGAGTATTTGTGAACGCTTTCGTTTGGGAATGGTTCATGACTGAGATGGGTGATGGGTCACCTTTGTGAGACAGCTGTGGAGATCGAAGCAGCGGATGAGCAAACTGAAAACGTTGTCCAGATCACTACTTCAAATCTAGAACTACCCAGGTGAGGGATGGGATAACGCTAGATGGGTACCTTTTCTGTAACCAGTAATTGGTGAATATTTGTTCAAGTTGGTGGTAATGGTAATGAGTTGTGAGCGGAAATATACCATTTCTATTCTAGGGGTGTTTAGATAAAAGGATTGTTTGAGTGGATTAGTAGGTAGAGAGGGAGAGCCGGGAATGGGTCCAGCTGTGAATAGAACTTGGTTATTGATGTTCTACCCCCTTCAAACTGGGGAATTCGAGGCAATCAAAGTATCTGGGTAATGATTCTATGAGTTAAAATAGTTGAGCATTGCTTGAAATGTTTTTTTTTTCTGACTCCACCTTATTTCTTCTGTGTCATACGGGATATTTCCTTGTGATTTTAGAAATGAAATCGAAGAATTGGAAACGAAATTGAATGAAGAACGTCTTCGCTATGGTGAAATGACGAAGAAAGGTGGATCACAATCGGCATACATTCCGACCTTCCAGGTAAAACTTCATAAAGGGCCTCATGATTATCTAGGGATGCCCTAAGAGCAGATCCGACCCTGCAACGTCACTCGAAGTCACAAAAGCAGTATTAATGTTTTTATTCCTCGCTAATACTTTGTAACTAGCTTTCCGAAGCCTTCATTGAGTTACACTTCAAGAAAGGATCGTGTTTCTCTCCTTCGCATAATTTAAGCGCTTATCAGTCACTGAATCCAGAGTTGGGGCTTCGTGCACCCTAACTTCTGATTACTACCCTGATCACTGGTACTATACTTGGGAGTTAATGATTTATGTACAGGTCCCCGGAAAGATTGTTCCGATAATCAGTAAAATAATACAAAAAGTATGTTACTAATGAAAAATTAACTTCAGGTTCATGACTCCTTTGAATTTTCCCCTCAACATGACGCCTACTCGCTTACCATCGAACTAGTTATACCTATCGATTTCATAATTGTTCAGGTAACGGCTAGTCCATTTACTATCTTTACTGCTTCATAAAAAATACAGAAACTGTGCAGAACAGTGATTTTCCACATTTAGAGTAAAATGCCTGCTCGTTTGGTTGAAGTGGAACGGAACGCATCAGTTGTGTGTCAACAACCTCAGAGCGAATATGTGAGTTGCCATCAGTTCCTAACAGGTCCTCAACTGCTTCTTCCTGTGGCAATTCAGCTTTCAATCTGTAGTTTTTCAAATTCAAAGCTGGTATATCAACAAACAGTACTTTATCGAGGAGAAAGTACTGGAAATTGGTTGATACGGTAAGATCCAACATTTCTAGAAAAGGCAGATGGCAATATTTACCCTGAACCTTCAGCCAGTGATCAAAAATTGGACCGGGAGGTCCTCTTGAAGGACTAGGTCTAGATATACGGAGCTTTTGAAGTAAATGTTGTGTAGGCAAATGGTACCTATCTTACGCGTGACCCAAGGATGGAGTCCCAAAGGGATTACCGTCCAAACCAGCTGTGTTGTTCATCTTTCGTGAGTCAGTTGATTGGTACAGGACTCGATTTGAGTGATAGAAGCCCTTAATTGTACATCAGCTCATTGTACAGGTCACATGCTCACTCCAAAGTTGCTACGATTATTAATGGAAGTCAAATGCTCGGGTGCAGATCGGAAACGGAATTGAGGAGTGCTCCCACGACAAAGTCTCTGTAAGGGTTTCAATTTTAGAATCCATGGTCACTGTTGGCGTCATACCGATGTCAAGCGAATGTTAGTCGAATCGAGTTACGTGTGAAAGTCGACGAAGGTACACATGGCTCCGTCGTGGTTTATATTTGCCCAAAAACACATCCGAAAACCGTTCAGGTGAGGACAAATATTTTTGAATTTTTACAATTGGTTATATACTACGAATTTTCTCGCTGAAGTTCCCGGCTTAATTTACTAAATATGAGCAATTCATGTGCATTAATGATATTCACGTACTCAATGCATCTGTAAGCCGTTTCTATTGAGGTCTCGAAAACTGGGCTCACCTGAGAAGTAATTGACATGGAACTCCAGAGGCACAGTCCGCTATGAAATTACCTGTGGTCCCTACAGATATCATAAGGGACGCTGTCAGGTCGAAGAACAGCCTAGATAAGGCGTAATGAGGGCCCCAAAACCGGCTTAGCCACCATGCACACCCCAAAAAGTACGAGTTTCCATGTCGTTATTGAGGCTACAGAGGTTGCACGATTTGCACCAGGATGCACATATTGCCCGCAGACAGATTGCTGTAGCCAGCTGTACGCTATGGCACAATATTTAGATTTTTGAATTTTCTCCGCTACTTTTGGACTATAAATTCCACTATTCATCTGCAACTAGATTCGCCGAAAGTATCGTGAACTCTCCAGCTTGCCAAGCTTTGTTGAAAAAATCTAGGAGTTATTCGATGAGCGTGGCTTACATATGATTGTTTAATTTCTCTCGAAATCATAACCGAATCTTCTGCTCGTTCAGATTCGATCTTATGAGGTTAAACCTCTTTCATCTCACAATCGGGTACATTCGTTTGATATAAGCCGGCCACTGAACACTTTGTCATTTTCTGGTCAGTTTTTTCGAAAAAATCTTTGTAATTTTCTAAACTTTTCTCAAATAGTTTTTCAGCAATATCGTAATTTTTGAGCAGTATCGTAGATATCCTTTGGCTTCAGTTAGGATGTCACATAAGGAGGGTTGCTTGTTCACTCAGGGCGATCTAATCTGGAAGGATTGTGACGGGAATTGTAGAGGGGGATAGAACATTGGCTCCTACCAATCCAGCTGGGAAGATGAAAAATAAAGAAAAAATGACTGAAGAGAAAAAATTAAGCAGTGGTGGCCAACGAAGGCAGTTCATTTGTCGGCTTGTCAACTGGATACAAACTATTCCTGATTATTTCCAGGAAACTTTTCTCTAGCTGAAGCCCACGCATGGTTGTCGATGATTGTGCCAGGCGTTCCGACAAAACCACCGCCTTCAGATACCGTCACTGTCAATTACCAATCCACTTCCAATGCTCCAACACAGCTTCAAGCAATTTATTCGTAGGATTTCATTCTGCCTTTGCAAATAAATATCGTTTCTACTTTGGGAAGATGACTTTGGCTGTTTACAGAAAAGGATCCATAACGTTCCGGTCCGATTCAATTTCTACGATAGCAATCATTCGCGACATTATCAGTGAAGACACGACAAATCGCCAAATCAAAGTTCAGATTTCATGCGGTGAGCTCTAGAATTTTGGGATGTAGTGTTTATCGAAGAGAAATTCGTGCTGTATGGGGTAAGTTAGCCTTCTGAGAAGCCCCACGTACCTCCAAGGTTTCATTTTTTTCATACTTGCACTTAACAACATACAAACTATACATATTCGATCCGCTTTGCAAATAAGCCCTTTCACTTTCCCAAAAAAAACGTGGGACTGCTCAGTGTTCACTTCACTCCGAGTAGTGATGACGTCTTTAATGTGGCTTATACAGCATCTTACTGTGGTCAGCAGATGGACTTGTTAGTACTTCTATCTCTCAGACGAGACTGGTACAAAAGGAATGGTCCCGGAGAGGCGGAGGGCTTGATTAGCCTGGGTATCAGTTGAAGTGCCAGTGTACCTTCTTTAGCTTCAAATTGCTCGCAGGAACCTCCAAGACCGTTCTAGAGGTATCCAAGAGAACAAAGTATAGCTGTAACTCCAGGTTTTGAATTTTCGCCTCCCTTTGTATTGAACAGCTTTAGCGACTCCCTAAAAATTGAAATTCGCTTTAAAATCCTCCTCCGGTATCTTACTCATAGAATTTAGCCAAAGACATTGGCGTTCCCCGATTCATCGAGCTATTTCATCAGTTTCATCAGGTATTTTTTTAGACTGTGGTCAGATAGCAGGTAATAGAGGAGCCGAAAAATCTAGAAGTACCAACATACGTATCATCTAGACACATTATGCAAATAAAAATAAGTGTTGTTTCGAACAAAAAGGTTTTTATCTGCGGCTCACTCTAGGGGCAGTGTTTCGATTAATGCCTGTTCTCGTAATATTAACCATAATAGCTTCACCTCGTTATCGTTCTTATCCTTGCAGATGTCAATGACGCCAGTGTGGATCATTGCCTGAAGCTGATGCATCCACGTATGACACATCTGTTGAATCTGGAAAGGCGAAAGCTCATGGCAGCAGCTTTGAAGGTCAGTCTACTCATTACTTTGGACTACTAGAACAACTTGAATGGGTAAAAGCCATGGGGGCAAAGTCAGTATATACTTCGGAAAAGATAAGGCCTAAGGGGAGGATCGGAGTATGAAATAGTCCTGATTCAGCTATAGAGTCGTGAAATTTCTGTTGGCATCAGAAAAATCATAGTTACCTCAAAAATTCGGAACGGCTTTGTTTTTACCGCGATCCTGCAACACTTTAATAAAACTCTTAGGGATTCTTTTACGGTCGGTGGTACTGTAGAGTGGTGTCGGGATTACGATAATGTTTGGGCAATGTTCCAACTTTTGTTCCTACTTCTCTTGTTCTCTGTTCTGATCTATAAACTTTTCTGGTATTTTATTTATTTATTTTCTTCCTTTTGAATTGCTATTAAGGATAAATAAAAGGATAAAGTACAGTAGTACTAAACTGTTATAATCAATACTTTTAGGAATTGGAAGCAAACAGTGACGATGTATCTTTCTTGTCAGAGCAGAACAAGAAAATTCTTCAGGACCATGACAAAATTTTCCAGGACGCTGAAAAGGACTCCATTGAGGTCTGGTTATCTATCCCAATACTCAGTATTTCAAATTAAAATTTATTTTCTGGAAAACTACGAGGCGGCCTTTCAGGACAGCAGTATATGTGGATTATATGAAGCTCTATTACTGAACAGAGCTCGGCTGCATGGCCAAAATGCTCGGGGAAAGATAGATGCTCTACGGGAGCTCCTTCTGAATGATTACTCATTAGAAAAGGTTATTGCATTCTTCAAAGCAGCGAATGACGAGTCATCGTTACGATATTAGAATAAAGCTTATCTACTTTTTTTCGTATTGTAAACCGATGTTGATCCTCAGGATCCAATCTTTGTATCGTACATGCAGTGACGGCGCCTTGAGGCTTTTCCCCTTTCGTGTCTTTATGACTCTTTGAAACGGCCCACGATTCATCTGTTGATGATATTTTGTTTATCACGTTTCATGACAGTTGTGTTGGCCCGTATGCAAATCAAATGGCAAAAATAGGGGAAAGGTGGGAAAGGGAAGACTCCCTATCACCTCGTTGCATGACGATATTTGTTGATCCACATGGACGATAGCGGCAATAGAGGTGTTCAAAAGTAGCGGTGTTGTTGAAGGTCAGAGGGTGAAAAGTGCGCATTCAAAAAATGCCTAATGTTTCCCTGACAACCAGAAAATTCCTCTCATACTTAAAAAAAATCATGTTTTTCTGACTACGATTAGCAACAGTTTTTTGATTTTACTGCCTCTTCCTACTCTATTCTTCGTTTCCGAAGTTTTCCTTCCAAATTAAAAAGTAGTTAACAAGAAGAGATATTGTCATATGAAAAAAAAACGATTCCGATGAATAACTACGACTTTCTATCCATCTGTGGTAACGTTTTTTATCTTCACTACCAACGCTAATTTATCAAATTTCAAAGTTGTTTCCATAGTTGAGGTTTCTTGTTAATGTGTTATCGAGTTTTGGGTTATCTCTTGGTAGTATTACCATTTACAATCTGTAATTTTGTGGATTAACGCTTTAGTGGTTATTGTGAGAACTGAAGGCAAGGAATTATCCAGAAACTGCATGCCTTTTTTCCTTTTTGGACATTCCCTTCACGTACCTCCTTCATGGGTGTACTATGCCAGCTAATGACATTCCGTGTCGATGAGAAAATTGAAAAGTAGGGTGAAGTTAATTTTCTCAAAAGCTTAATCAACTTGAAAAGCTTACTGGCTGCCTCAATAGTAGCTTTCCGAGAAAAAAAGACTGAAAGAGCAGCTCTGACTGTTTTTGATGAGTTTCTATCTCTTAAAAAATGCAGGTCGTATAGTTTTGCATACTATTTTTTCTGTCTGTCTGATCGTCTCACGTCTGTCTGTTTGTCTATCTCCTTGTGTCTGTCTCCCTGTCTTTCTGTCTGTCTGTCTGTCTGTCTGTCTCTCTGTCTGTCTGTCTGTCTGTCTGTCTGTCTGTCTGTCTGTCTGTCTGTCTGTCTGTCTGTCTGCCTCTGTCTGTCTGTCTGTGCGTCTGTGTGTCTTTCTGTCTTCTGTCTGTCTGTCTGTCTGTCGGTCTCTCTCTCTATCTGTCTCCCTACATGTCTGTCTAACTGTCGGGTTGTCTGTCTATCTCTCTGGCTGTCGATTTGTCTGTCTGTCTGTCTGTCTGTCTGTCTGTCTGTCTGTCTGTACGCCTGTTTGTCTGTCTGTCCGTGTGTTTGTCTATCTGTCTTCTGCCGACCTGAGTCATCTATCAATCCCTTTCTTTTTCATCCTTTTCTTTTTCGTCCCGATTTCTCCTTCTCCTCCTTTCCTTTCTTTCGTTCTTCCCCTCCTCTTTCTTCTGTTTACTCTCTTTTCTTTCCAACAACTTCCCCATTCTTCGTAATTTTCGTCGGACAATTTAATCTTCCAGTTCTTACGTCGGTCTACTCATCTCATCACTTATCAGTTCATCTGTCATCATGCTCTTTCTCAATGTTTGGAGTTCTGTTTTTCCCTTTGATAACCATTTTTTCCCTAATTCTGTGTCTGTTTGACCGTATCATTGTCTGTTATTCTGACTATTTTTTTGTTTATCCTCCTATCAATTTCAATATTTGAATAACTGTTTATAACCGTTCGGCATTCACACACTCACAGACACATATTCAAAGGTATACGTGAATCAACGCCACTATATGAATCAGCGTTTACGTTCAAAGATGTGTACAGTGCGGGGAGGAACAGACGCAAAGTCAAAAACATAATCGTGGGGGGAAAATATGATGAAGAAAAGGTTAAATGAGAAACATCGTGAGAAGTGGGGGGAGGAGGGGGGGGGGAATAAAAGTCTTCCATGGCTGGCTAGGAGAGAAAACGTAGAGGACGCAGTACGTATTGTACATAGTAGAGATGTCAGGCATGGCATCAGAGCTGATAGTCCGATGGATCAGTTCTGCTTGCTTTGTGCTATATCTGATACAAAGAACTGTAATTCTCAACCTGAGAAGTACCGCTATTCAACGCGGAGGAATCCAACTTGGAACCGAGACTGCAGCTAGGTGACCCTCCTATTACATTCACTCTCACCACCTTCCCTTCCTTATTCCACCCTCTCCTCCAATCCCAAAGGCCAGCTTAGAACGAGATCTCTGAGGCTCTTCCGTCTTTAACAATTTCCAGAAGCTTGGAACACATGGAAGATGTTACGGTATACTAGTTGCTGGCTAGTGATATAAAAAGGCTTGTAAAGTACTTGTTATGCCGCCTCTTTTGTCAAAATGACTTGTTCAACATTACTATATGCTGTTCATAGACAGTGGGTACTATTTGCGTGTTCATCCCAAACCAGGCAATAGCAGGCGAAAGTGCAAATGCATGGCGCACTCCTAACAACGTTTTTTGCTCAAGTACATTTTCTCATATCCGTTCCGGATCCCCACTCTATTTCATGTCCTCTAAGGTCGTATTTTTTTATTCAGTGAGCTCTCTTGACTGAGTTAATGCATTTCCACTTGCTCATTCGACGAACGGCTAATTGAAATCCACGGGTTATCGCCCTATCTGACCGTTTTTTCTTCGGCCACCTCCCATGGGACCGTTGTTGGGATGAGCATGGCCGATGTACATCGCATTCATTTGCGTTTTTCCGTAACGTCCTCGAAAAAGACTGCTGTCCCGTCCTGCAATCATCAATTGCCTTTTGCACAGAGCAGAGCAGCAGTAGAGCAACCGGCAGAGCTGAGACGGCGGTCCAGTGAACTCCGCCCCTCGTCTGGCCTGTTCGACTCCGCCCTACCCGATTTCCACGACCACGACGGCGACGGCACGGGGTGATTTTTCAGTTCCCCTGAATTCCTTCTAGTCGATCTCTCTGCTGCGGCGCCGTTAGACGCCTTATCAATGTAGTGAAATCAATGTACTCTGCAATCGTCGTCTTTTTCTATTCGATACAGTCGATTATTGGCTACGTTGAAGGTATGGAGTCATTATTCTTCCATTTTTCTTTCTTTTCACCTTTTTCTACCATTTATGGTTATGGTAGTTTCCTATACTACTTTCTTTTTCATCAGCCTTTTTTGTGATTACTTTTTTTCTGCATGCCGTGTTATCCATCTAAAATTCTTTTGTGAACCTAATTATTCCTTACATTATCCTCCTTCTCATGAATAATTTGGGGCAATTTGAATCCTGTTTTTGAATCATCCCATGGGTGGCTACTATTTACTCGACAGAGGCCGACGGCACTGTTTTCTTTCTGATTTCACACATAAATTTGCAGTCTTAGCTAGACTTTAGTTAAAGCGGACTGCTCGTAGGAGCGACTTATCAGCTTGTCTTTCGAGGCCCTAGGGTAAAAAGTAGCTCTGCTCCCACAAGGAGAAGTTGGACTCGCTCTGAACCACGATTAAATACAACTTTCTGGGGAGCTGGTTTTGATCTGGGAGTTGTTCTGGAAAGATCTACCAACAAAGGTATGTGGTATTCGAGGTTCATGATCAAAGTTCGCCATCGATCAGGCCATGATTAATCGATGTGGGAATGCACGGGATGATCGAGGGCCTTCTTGGGGGTTCAAGGTTCAAGAACGATTACGAAATTTTAAAGGCCGTCTACTCATTTATTTATGGGGCCTTCAGGCACCGATGTGTCCCTTATCACCCATACCAGCGCGGGTATTGCGAAAGTCAAATGGGCCGACAGATGACTGGTAGCTGCCTGATTTATGTCTCTGTACCCGGGGCCACATTTTCGAAACGTTTGGCTTCAAAGCAAGAAAGTGCTGGAAAGTATCGAATTCCAAGGTGCTAGAACAATCGCCATGAAACTCACCCATCGATCATTCAGTGACCACCCTAATTTATTCCCGAACCCATTTGGTTTATTTCCTAGGCAGACCCCCTCAAGCGAACAAGTATGGCTTTTAAATTCAATGAAGCCACTCAATTCTAATTGATTCGCCTCAGCCTTATTCCTGACGTTCTCAGAAGGCATTTTGTCCTTCGTGCTTTTCAATTTCCCATTTTTTGTTCTGGTCGTGCTCAGCAGGGCGGAAAAAAATCGTAGAAAATTAAAACAGCTGAATTGGAGTAGTTTCTGGGAACGGGCTGCTCTCAAGGTCTCGTTCTTGCACCTGGAGACATTCTTTATGACTGTTTGCAGTGATGGATTTTTTTGTTCATTTGGTTTCCTCTCCTTTCTACTCCATTCGTCTCCACTGTTCGTCCACCAAAAGAAAACGTGGACGAGTTTTCTATTTTCAAAATTGAGGAAATTGAAAGATCTTAAGAAGTCCCATAGGTAGTAGATGATCGCCGATCTATAGGATCATCGATAGTTATCTCAGTGGTTTCTGGTAGATACATTTTATGGATAATGAAATAAATAAAAAATAAGTAGTATAAATGTAAAAATAAAAAATAAAGTAATATATAAAAATAAAAGGAGAGGAGGCATTCAGGTATTTTCTCAAATGCTGAAAACTGACATTTGTTCAGCTGAGAACTGAGCTGTTCAGCTGAAACTTTGCAAATTTCCATCAAAATATTGTGTCAATTCCGGCTGCCCCTGAAGGCTGCACTGAGCAAGAAAGCATCCCTTCAATAGAGACTAGGCTGTGCCATTTCAATATTGTTTTGAATTGCTATTGAAATTCTAGGTTTCTTTGTTTCCGGATTGCTCGCGGCTAGCGGTGGCAGCAGGAGAAACTCCTCATTAGCTTCAGTCGCGTGGTGAAATTTTGCCTTAACAATTATATAAATCATAACAATTCTTAATTTGTTTCTACTTTACAAGTCACACAAATCATCTAGCAATGAAATAATCCGCTGTTGAAGGCAAAATAAGTGGGGACATAGGTACAAGCCCCGACATTTTTCTGGCATGCGCCACGCATATGATGATCCCAGCATGAGCTCGTTGGCTGCAAATACAGCTTCGGTAGTAGTTACTCTATGGTTATCAATGTCGATGGCTGTGCTTCCACCTGTACTGGACTGTCTAGCACTCTCCATACTTTAGCTGATTGTAAAGTTCGATTGCCTTGATTGGAAGGTGTCACCATGAAAGTGCATAGTCTGAAATAGGTCTGAGCTCAGATCTCTGAAGAATTCTCTACAAATCCCCTTCTGCGTCCATGATAGGTTTCACTTTTTTCCTACCGACAGGAAAAAAGGTTTAGTAGTGCAGAGAGACACAAAAAAACTCCAAAAAAAATGTAGTGTGTTAAGAAAAGAAGCAGATTCAGCTGCTCATTTCTATTGGAATGTGTCACGCATTCAGCTGCTCCTGAGCTTCAGGAAAGACGAGAGCCCTGCAGAGAAAACTCCTCATTGTGTCTCCATTTTCCTACCTTTTTTCTTCTCAACTCTGTTAGTATCGCCGTCAATTGTTAGTGGATGAGTTCTCACATTTATGATAGTGGCCTTTTTTCCTCCTATTATATAGTTCGGCCAGTCACATCGGGCTAATTATAAATGATTGGGATGTCATCGAAATTCCGCCGCCGCCGCTGCCGACGCTATCGTCATCGCTATCCCCCACAACGGGGGACTATGTTCACCGACCGCGTTCCATTCATTGCCTGACCTTATCAATAATGCACGAGTTCACACCCCCACCCACCAACACATCCCATTTCACTTTCACAATCACCACGTTGTTTTTCGGGTTAGGTGTCATCACAACAACCCCACCGCCCGCCCGGTTCATCCGTCACCTTACCGAATCGGACACCTACCATTGGGAACAATTGGACCAGGCACTCGCAATGTATTCGCGCAGGTCAGGGACCAGGGAAATCCCACTGGGATAACGAGGAATTCATAAAGGTGGGGGAGAAAGGTCCAATGGGTTTTCCACTCGAAAGTGAAGTAACTAAGCTCTAGTTCACTTTGATACTTTCTAGGCTCCCGAGCACAAGTAAACTCTGAATTAAGGTATAAAGCTTAAAAAAACAAATTAAGTCATAAAATTTTTATCGGTGTCTAGAATTGATGTAAACTTGGAAACAGAAGGGTGGACTGATTTTTCAATTTCCAAGCAATTGTAAGATATGTACCTTATTATTATCACCTTATTATTAGCATAATGTTATTAGGTAATATCATTAGACGTAATATTATTATTTTTCATAATAATTACCAAAAATATTACATGATATAAATCGCCAATCTGTGAGAAAATTATTACAGTTGATTGATATTCATATCGGTACTGTTATTTCTAATTGTCTTTTTTGATGAAACTGCTCACATAATAAAGTTGATGATGTAGTGGTGAAAGGCGCCCCTAGTGCTTACACTATGCCTAGTTCAATTCCCATGATTTTGAAATGAGTTTTCCTTATGAAGAACTGAATTTACAATTTCTAATCTACGAGGAAAAATCAAATGGGAACAATTTAGTTGATGATTGGTTGCATGAAATTTTGTCCATTCGGAGGAATCGACAATTTTTTGAGAGGCAATTTCGCAGGTCTCGAGCAAAAGCCCGTTTTGATGTTCTTTCATCTCTATGGTCTCATTGTGACATCCCCTCTTTATGGATAGGTGCTGCACGTGGTTTCGAAAATTGAGAACTTTTTTAATCCTATGGAACGGTGAATTGTATAGACATAAAAACTGGTACATTACATTCGTGTCCCCAGACAAGTTGGATTGGTTGAACCTTGGACTCTGGGAGGTTTTACCTATTGCCCGCTGAGTATTTCCCAAATCCAATTTCCACGGAAACCGTACATGGTAATTGAATGATGACCAGATATTTTGCGAATGTGCCATATATCCGATATCCATGTAAGCTTGTGGAGGCTTATGGATACATTGAGGCCATAAAAACGGTATACGGGGATGTTACATAATTCACAGCTAGATTCTGTCAAAGTTGATTGATGGCAAAGTATTAGAAGGTATGGTTGATTTCGGGGATATCCAGCCAGGTTTCTAAGTAATGGTAGAGCCTAGAGCCCCTAATCGTTTCCAGTTCATGCTTTCGCATGGGCTTCTAGAACGGCTTGAATTACTGGGTCTGAGATTTTATACAGCCTTGACTAGTGAAGCCAAAAAAGCCATCATACATCTCGGATAGTTGTCTTTTTCACTGACGGCACTCCATAAACGGGCGACAAATTGCATCGTTTGATGGTAGATTATCGGCCGTTTGGATGACGACAATCTACAGAAAAAGCGCGTCGACGACCGTATCCGTTCATTGCGTCATGAATGGGACCGCCACTAAATGTACTGCTGAATGAGCCGATCTGAAGCCGATTCACAAGCAAGAAGTCGTGATGCAGTCCGCCTCATAGAATTGCCTTTTGCATTGGTCTTTGAAGAAATGGCCATGATGGATCGGGCATGGGCGACTTGACTTGCTTGGGTGAACCACTCTTGCAGAGGGGTTTTGGCATGTCGGAATTATCGAAGTAGTGTGAAAGTCGAAATGGTTGGCTCTGATTCAACGTTGTAGGATGAGCCGTGCCTCTGGCTCAAAGCCAGTACCTCAACTCTACCAAAAGGGAATAGGTTAACAAAACGGTTCTTCCAAGAGGACCAATCACATGCTTGTGCCGATGCGGTTCTTTATCTAGGCTTTTGCTGTTCAGGACGCATTTGAGAGGTTCAGGCTGGGACCATCCATCCATTTGCTTCTACAAAGAAAAGAAGGAACGAAACTCTATCATGGTTCCACAGAGGATAACTCGTCCATCACTGGACCTTCATTGTGAAGCTTCTTATCATTCCAGAGAGGAGAAGACACAGTAAGTGGAGAGAGTACAGCCGGGGGAGTCCGAGGACTCATGGGACAGAACGAAACGCTGATGAGTGGCGAATGTCATTGTTCGCTTTTGGTCGTCTCGCTGCCTCGTTGCCGCTGCTCGTTCGAGCCCGTCTCTTCGTTCTACACCGGATATCCAATGCATATCGAAGGAGCTCGGAAGAAGAGGGGGGAGGGGCGGCTGCAACAACAAAGTGCACTGCAGCAGAGCCTCAACCTCGTTTCCATCAAGGGCCAGCCTGCCAGCCGGACACTCCTAGCCTTCGTAGGCTAAATTAATGGCAAAGAACAGTTTTTATTCAGAAGTTTTTTGCGTGTAAGCCACTGTGGCGTCGGAGTAACTTGAGCGGTGCTTGCTACGATGAACTTTGAGTGGGGAAAAAGAGAAAAAGAGCACAAAAAAGCGTGCGTACATTCAGGGACTTTTTCTAGTATCTAAACATGTCAATCATGAATAGAAAGTGTAATACGAGTATTTGCATAGTTGTGGGTAGCAAAAAATCCAGGGTTAGAAGAAATATAACAAAATGAAAGTGTACTATAAGTCTAAACTGATAAAAGTGCTATTAAAACCGTAAAATAGTTGGAGGTTGAAGTCTTTGGGGGTTGATCAATCCCGTCTAAGGGAGGGTTCGCATTCGCTTTTTATTCAGAATCAAGGTGACGGTTTGAACGCTTGTGTGGCCAATGTGTGGGCCACTACCTTACAAGGGCCAGTCGATGTATGTATGAGTCACTACTTTTATCTTCCCGGACGAGTCTGGTACCAATTAGCCAGCTCCGGAGGGATGGAAAGCTTGATTGACCTGGACCGATTTCGACCCAGGCTTCAAACCCGTGACCAGGCGTGTGATAACGGGCAGTTGGCATCTACACCACCTCTGCCCTTGTCGGATCATAATAATAATTTAAATAATGGCAGTGATAGTAGTAAAAGAAAATTAAAAAGGAAACTTCCTCAGGAGCTGTATCACCTGGTAGTCCATCCTGCAATGGAAAACTACAGCAAGAGCCGTAGTACGATTTCCAAACCTCAAGCAAAATTACATTTGGGAGAAAGAGAAATCCGATTCTGTAGTGAGTGCCCAGATGATCGTTAAGTGTGGCGAATTAGGTGTCAACAAAAACTATCACGGATCTGAGACACAATGAAATTAGGGCAATAAAGCTTCTGCAACGCTTGCACTGCAGAAGCTCTTCGGCGAGGGGAAAAAGGGGGAGTTTTCGCTTCCGACAATGTTTCTGCTCGTTTTGACTCAAACGGTAGCAGGACCCCCATAAAACTACTCCGAGTTTCGATGTAAACTCTTGTACTGAGTACTACTGGCGTGACCTACTCCTCAATTATGGCCACCTAACTTTTTTCATTGTTTTACCTCACTTGGCTTTAAATTTTTGAGCTTCTTCAAATTTCTGCGATCAATATCTCATTGAGGTTCCCTTGGTGCCCTTGGTCATAGCCACCAGACTCCTGCATAATTGGCTACAAATCTTCTTTGGAATTGTACTTGCCTCCATTGCACGTAGTGCGTTCCGTTTCGAATTCCTTTAAATCGATTCAAATTCAATTTCAACTGGTTGGACTACAAAAAAGTTGTTGTGCTAGCCTCAGAAAACGTATTTGTAGCCAGTTTGAGGTATCTTTAGGATTCAGTAGTTCGTTCCGAAGTCAAACTTTAGCTACTTCCCGAAATGATGGAGTGGAAAGGTGACAGTGACCTTCATCCATATCTAATTAAAGGGCGATTACCGTAGTTGGTATGCTAATCCGTCGATTATCGATTTTTCCAGCACTTATTGACCCCGTGGTAGAGGACTTCTAATCCACTTTAGGTACTTCATTCACTACTTATATTACCCTTCATTACCATTGACACTACCCTTTCTTTGGACTAAATCACAGAAGTGATTTTAGTCTATGTAGGGATCTAACGGTATCGAGGCAATCCTATACAGAATCCAAAAGAAATTTGGGGCGGTGTATTTTCGTGAGTGAAAATAGAGGATTTTATGGCCAATTAGAAATAGTCATCCGTGACGCATGCAGGCTGATGAAAAATGTTACCGAAACCTTCAGTTAGTGGGCACCCATGATTGAATGGGCATGGGTGGAACTGTGAAAGAAGGCGAAGGTAGCCACCCACCTCTTTCACGGCTTGAGCCCTGCATCTTCACTTACTCATGGGTACTGGTAGGAGCAACTGGACAAGTTTAGAGTTCCAATCAGTGACGATGGCATTGTCAAAGTCCGAACGCATAAGGTAGAACAAAGACTGGGTGAATTACCTTTTTCAGGGGAATGGTACGTTTGGAGCCCATCCAAGCAGAACTTTTCACCGTATGTAGAGTACCTTATAGCTTGTCCTTTGTCTGAATTCAGTGCTTGGTCTGTTCTTGTCTACGGCCCCATCACTAATTCTATTAGACTTCCCTGACTTTGTCCTTTTATGCATAACAACACATTAGTATGCCGATCTCATTGAGCTTTATTTGATTGTTGGAGTACTAGTAGTTAACTAAAGAATCAGCTGTGAAATAGCATAAAAGTGCCAAGTACTCAGCTCAACATGGACCATGCATAACGTTTTTATTTGAAATTTTTGAAGTTTTGCTAAAAATTTATTGGCATTCAGCTACGCTCTGATTTGTGGGAACCTCAAGGATCAACAGTGGTTAATTCTTTCGGACTACATTTTAGGTGTTTTTGGGATTTTTCTCTCCTCGATCGTGTCACCTTCTCTTTTCCCGCCCAGCGACATTAGGACATTAGGCATCTGTTATCATTATTCTTACTCTCCCATGATCGTTTTCATTCTCATCTCCCCTTCCTTAGCATGTAATATTGTGACTCTTCTCGAATGGTACCACAAAATCTTAGAATTCTATATTATTAAGTTTGGATTCAAATGAATGTAAACCTACATATCCTGACATGGGAAGAATATCATCCACATAATTTCGCTATGACGCTTCAGTTTCTCTCCAACCGTGTTCAGACAGAAAAACTAAAGCAAAGAGCACGGCGCATCTCGAGTGCAAAGAATGGGTTTGACGACAAATTCGCTCCCATCCCACTATTGGAAACATCCCTAGTTCATCGTCTTGTTTGACATCTGCTTTTTGGTCCTTTGGCTTCCTACTTCTACTTTTCCAGCTCACTTAATCCTGGCCCTACTTTTCAATCATTTTCATTTGGTCCTTTCTTTTGCAAAATGATCATGCTGGGAGAGGAGCTGCCCGATGTGAGTCATTCCTTCCTATGCACATGATGTTCGTTTGCCAGACGAATCAGCTGAAGTGGGGAGATTACTTCGCTATTGCCAATGCAACGTCCGTACGCAATTGAGCGTGAAATCTTTGAATAGCCGTAGTCTCGTGTCCAAAATGACTTCTTCTCGGACATCGACCGACTGGCACCACACCCAATGTCGACAAATATGGACTAAAAACACGACCCGATAGTAGAAATTGAACCAATTTCGTCGCGTCGACAACGAACGCTCGGGCGTGTGAGAAATTGTCACCCATTCTGGAGGCCATAGATTAGCTGGGCAGCGTTTTAGAAGGGTGGTCAGGGACAACAAAGGGGATGAATGGGGAAATCCCGTGCAGGGTTCCATTACGGCTTACATTGGCTCACCTAGGCTTGGCAGGCCGAAATTGTCCAGGTAGTACCTCGACCCAAACTTTAAAGCTCAGTGTTCCAGGGGATGTGAAGTAATGCCTTGTGGGTTACCGTCAGTTGACAGTTGAGTTGGAAGCTCCTTGAAACAAAGTGAGATTTGATGTAACTCAAGAAATTCGAAGTTGGAGGTTTGAAGAAGCCCATAAAGCCTTTTGGGCGTATTGTTTTAGCTAGAAAACAGGTCCCTCAAGGATTTTCTATTGCAAGATACCGTAAAAAGTATGAGTTTTGGTTCCTGTAGGTTCTTGCAGGTTACGTAGTAAGACCCCTACATGAGGTTGGTACCTGAACTGGAATATCATGGTGGACAGCCTCATTAACACCTTCTTCAGTTATTCCTTTTCCTTCATTTCCATCTCGACTCTCTGGCACCCTTCCCGAAAGGTGTCAGCCGATAGAAGTACGGAATGGCTACCTATCCTCCCAACTGCACCTTCCAATACGGACAATTCACAGGGGCATGGCGTGTTCGGTGTGAGGGCATCGAACAATGAGGAGTTCAACTGCAGTTGACCCCAGCTGTGCAACTTCAATTACAAGATGGAAAGTTGCGCAATAAAACGCCGTCACTTATAATGGGATGGGCAAGAACTTGTCCAAATTTGATGAACGAATGGCGCATAGTTACGGATTACTTTATGGTTATGGCGGAATACCGAAAAAGTCGACGTGCTCATGTTCTTTGGAGGCATGAAACATCACAAATGGTTCTGGGAGTTTCATCTTTGGACTGGGATCAGTAGCAGGGACCTGGGGACGTAGAGTCATACAATATAGCGTCACTAGCGTTGATCTCGCTAGTAAGTACGATCCCCAACCGTGCTATTCTCCACAGCTGGTCGCCTATCAGTCTTTGAGGGCTGGACATCAGGGAATTTTGTTGAACCTTTTGATTTCAATCGGATATCTTTTTCTCACTTGGACCTGTGAATGTTTCAATCGTGCCCACCATAAGAGGTGGAAACGGTGTGCTAGGTACACTCCATAATTGTTGTTTGAATGAAGGGATAAAGCTTCATCTCTCATTTCCCGCTCATGAAAATTGCAACCTTCTATACCGAATTCCAGCGAATGCCTCTTTCTCAAATGCCCTAATTTGAAGGACATTTCTCGGTCGACGTCAACCCACGACGTCTGTCATTACCATTGAAATTCTTAGAGACATTTGTCAGAATCGATTACGAGTTAATCACTGTACCGATAGTTAAATACCACTTTTCAAGGTGTCCTTTCGCTGAATAATAGCTCTTTGGGACGAAAAGCCTTTTTAGGAAGTGAAGTTCGTGGTGAAAAGACAAAAGAGGGGTTCAGTCCAGTATGGGAATAGAGTTGAAGTGAACGCCAGCAAGGGCGATACCTCTACCGAAAACGATTTTTATAAAGACACGCCTGTTAGGAAAAAGAACCCCTCAGAGGGACCATCATCTATAAACCAGCAACTTCAAAGGATGCTTGATCTTTATTTTCTTTCCTGGACGGCAACTGAAATTCGGGCTACCTACTCGGGAGACTCAGCTACCGATCTTACCTGTTTACATCAGGCTGGGCTGACCCGAAACTTAAGGTAATCTTGACAAACGTGGTGTGCACGTCTGAACATTGCAGTAGGATGCACCCACATGGTGCAACTCAGTTACCAACAATTTATGTGTATGAATAGCAGGTATGCTACCTTCTCATTCTGTGGATGGACTAACATACCTATGAGGGGAATCGTGGAATTGAGACCAATTCTAAAACCCTGATTTTAAGTCGATTCTTTCCCATTAGGATATCTGCTTTCTAGATAGTTGAGCCCTAGCTGCATAACCATGGAGGCTGACCTTTTCGTTTAATTATATAGTATTTTCAACTTGCCCATAGCTGCATTAGACATATGTAATTATTTTCGATACGCTCAGGAAGCTTCTGCTTTTGCCTGATTGCGTTTTTTAACGCGCTCTGGTGCTCGTCAATAGATGAGCGCTGACTTCAAGTGTGATGAAGTCGGTCGGCTCAACCGGCTCAGTAGGGTGAGCTTTGAACCGGAATTGTGGATGAAAAAGACTAGGCGGTCAGTAAACCCATCTTTAACTCTCAAAGAGTGAGCCGAAATCTATTCCATTTCGAGGAATTTTTTCTCAAATCCTAGTTTACCTACTTTTTTCAAGTATGAGTTCCTTATCAAAGTCATTTGCGACAGCACCAGCAGAGATAGCCTGGCACTTGGAACAAATTCAACCTCTGCTTAAGTACCTATAACGCAATTACAAATTTTTCCGATTTTTTGTTAGATTTTACTTTTCTAGGTTTGTAGGTATCACTATAAGAGTCAGCTAGAAAACTGATGAACACATGAAGGCGCTTACTTTTGGGTCCTCTGGCGCCCGAGAAAGAATTAGCCTCATTCGTGGTGCACTCTAGTTTTCTATTAGCGATGAATACATCTGATTGACATAGGAACAATTCATGGATCGGACATTTCCCGAGAAAAACTCACCGTTACCAGTTTCCAGCTTTTTATGCAACTAGCCCTTCGAAGGCTTTGTATGTATGCGTCTTTGGCTGGTGGTTTAGCAGGGTATTCTGTAACCGGGCAATCTTGTAAGAGAGGCTTCAAGCCCTCAGAGGGAGCATTCCAACGGTCGGTCGTAATCCATTCCGTAACTGTGCTAGTATCGAAGTCCCTCAAAGCATAGTTTAGAGTTAGGGGTCAAGGACCCCACCACAACCTCTGTTCCGCCGCTTGTATTCTGTTGAATCAACTTCCTCAACCTTCCAAATAAATAGATGTCCGTAATTATTGTAATGGAACTCGTGAACGTTTTTCGTCAGGGTTGCACTGGAATAGCATGCACCATTAAGGGCAGCTCGTAATGGCAGGCAAATGGAATATTGGATGGGAGAAAAGAAATGGCGGCGGCTTGTCTGAATGCTTGGGGATAAATGAATTGGTACAAATGTCGCTCGAACGAAATTCTGGCAGAGGCCCAGGAAAAATACTCGAAAACTGATGTAACGTACCATGACACACTGGTTAAATAATTTGGAAATAATGGGCCACTTGACGTGTTATGGTATTTTATCGTTTTTTTGCAAATCAGGTGTCGAGTGCATGGCTTATCCCTGAGATCACGACCAAGCACCCAATTTCTATAAAGAAAACCTCGGGTGTCCATACAACAAAGTTTTCATTCCTCTATAACATCCAATAAAGCCTGGTTCCTCGGATGTCTAAGTAGCGCCTGGATCGAACTCTATTCAATTTCCGTCTGCGACACACTTCCAGACTTCTTCCATGTATAACATACGTATCGATTACTCGTTAAGTGACACACCATTTCAAAACATTCCAGTGACTGCTACGATTGAGAAATGCGGAGAAGTTTAGGGGATGTTTCAGGGGCGGTCCCGTGGGAAAGTTGGGGGAACATTTAGGCTTCCTTTGAAGGCATCAGTTAAAATGCTAGCATTACCAAGGAAACCACTTTTCAAGAAAGTAACTTTAGTTATCGGGTACTGTGTTTGTGCTACTAAGCTGTGAGGAAAAAATGCAAGTCATAAGATTATGTATAATATTTATGCATTATTAGTATTTTTGTTTTTATTTGTCTACGGTTTTTCAATAAAAAAAGTAACTCAAATAGAATTAACTCTCTCACTTGTTCGGATTGATAATCAGCATTAAATTTAAATAATTTATTGACTCTATTGAAATTTTTGAATTTGAGTTTTCAATTAGATCAGCTGATGAATAAAGCAGATAAAACAGATATTAAAACAATAAACATGTAAATAATTTTGTAAACAAGTTGAAATTCGTATTCCCTTCACAGACATCTAACCAAGGCTATCTAATTTTTAGGAGCCGCTTGTACTCTGCCATGGCCGGGTGTTTGGATCAAGGCCGATCGCGAGTTCAACATCACTCAACACTCCCTCGGTCCGTTGGGTTCATGTCGGTCGAAGAACAACGATCAGTATTTGTTAAGCAGTAATACGTGAGTTAGGGCCGTGCTAGAATAGTCACTTCCAGTTCTCAGACAGAAGACCATTCCCATTTCAGAGAACGGGGAGAATGCTTTCGATGTTTGATTGTGTTTCCGGTGCATGAAAATGTCCTGCAGTACAAGACCAGTAAGTATTTTCACTCATACTGTCTTGAATCGCACACTGAAGAAATCTTTTGTTGTACTTTGTCGTTGAGTGTCGCGTTGTGTCGCGCCTTGTCGCTTACCGTAGGGCGTTTTACATCATACATAACCTGCTACCCATCACTATGATCAAGACTATGCCCCATCGGCCCCTAACTGTTCATAGTGACGCGCTGCGTCGCGTGAAGCCGCTCGCTGTAGCATGGCTTCTACTTCTGTATTTATCACATCACTCTTATCGCGTGATATCGCTCACTGTCGCCAATACCGCTCCCTACACACTGGTGTGAATCGCTAAAGCTTATCCTTAATGCACTGCTCGGCTGATCCCTAGAGTCTTTCACCTGACGTGATGGAAGCTACAGTCTCTAACTATCGCTGACTGTCGCCCGTTCTCGCTTGCCGTCTCGTAGCCACCAGATACTGTCATCCTTGTTGTCATGGTCTGTAGCCTTGGTCTGTTCTTTTCAGTCGTGAAAGGTGAACGTTCAGCATGATTTAGTACGAGGAAAAACTAAACATCTGCCGAAAAGCGAAATGGCGTGCACCTGTCCCATTTCTGTCTGAAAGCATTTCACATGAGATTTGACTCATTGCACCTTTACGATATGCTCGAAATCGCTCAAAAATTCACCGCTGCCGCCCTTTGCGGCATCTGAAGGCGGCTCGGTCGTCTGGGCATCAATCATCAACGAAGGCCGAGTCGACAGTCATCGTGCGGCGATGACGGTCTCCCGGGGATACATGGTGGCATATCCTGGAGTAGCTTGCTATTCCAAGAGTGAAATGACCCGGCAGGGATTGACATCCTGTCAAGAGATGAATTCCCCGAGGGGTACTTGGAGATAAAAGAAACAGTTCGCGAGCAGGAAAATTGTGGCGAGCGAACTTTGTGAGAGAGATTTCCAGGAAGTATCGGGGATTTCTGAGAGGAAATAGGCGTCGTTAGGTCCGGTTTTTTTTTTCGAGACTGATTTGTGAAAGACCAGAACTGCTGAGCGCTACAAGCTCTCAAGTGATCCACGTCAATTAGGCTCCCCATCTACTTCACCCTGCTATTAGAAATGCTCATCCTTCGCCTTCAGGCTGCTTCCATGGCTTGTTCCTAAGCCTCAAAAACCAGACCGTATGTCATGCCCCGGTAACACGGAGTACTAGCATTAGACGGCTAGTTCTTCACAGACCTGTCATTTTGCACAGGAAAACAAGTGTGGGGCTCCAATGGTTTTGAAAGAATGAATCTTTCCTCATTATGATTCAGTTACCATAACCGGCGCTGTCACTGCGGCTCGTTCGCCAATAACCCAAGGTCGATAGGTTCGGCAAATCTGGTTCTCGTCAATCTAAGGACACCTAGGAGGTCCATTTAGATCTTTTGCACTTCTTTGTGCAGCCGAGATAACTGCACTGCTGCCACGTCTAGCGCTTTGCCCATTAGTCCTACTCATCCCTAGGGGACTGCTCCCGTCGACACGAAGCCGTAAAAACGCCACTCATGTGGTTGAGCACAAAATTGCTCGTCGAGCAGGAGGGCGATGATCCGAGTACTGAGCCATCGAATTGTGCTCTGCAGCGGGAACAAGATCAAGAACTGCATACTTACAGGTCCATCGAAAAAATTAGGCAGTCGTCCCACAGAGATTCCCTCCTCTGGCTCGGCTTACGTTACATTTCTCCAAGCTGAGTAGCTGTAAATGAGAAAAAAACTATAAAAAAATGAACGAAAGGGAAAATGAAGGAGAAATACAGGGAGGGAAATGGGTAAGTTCTGAGATGAAGTTGTTGAAAAAGAGAATGTGAAGTGTGTATCTCCTATTCCATCGGTAAAAAGCGTTCTTTTATCATAACTTCCTCAAAAGAGTAAAAAAGCAGCGATGTAGTTGAGGCATTCGTCTGTTTTCATGCATTTCCTCTTCGTTCAAGTGCTCTTCTCGAAATATGTATTTACCAGGCGGCCACGCACGCTATTGCGTGCGCTCGGGGCTCTGGCCATGAGGGAAGGAGCCACGTGAGCTTCTGATTTTCATTATAGACTTTATCATCTGAGCCTCTTCCAGGACACTTCTGTAGCGGCCATCTCTTTTTGGGATGTGAAATGGGGCTGTGTGTGGCCATGAAGAGTACACCGATGTATCCAAATCAAATACCTATGCAGTCCATGTAGTCGTAGAAACCCTGTGTAGTTTGGGCTGTGTGTGGCCATGAACACTAACTTTGAGAGGAAAGCCCCTTTGGGCAGTTGTAGGGATTTAGACGTCCTCACATTCACATTTACACGCATTTGCTCTTGGGTAGAAAGGACTACTGTGTGTGGAATCATGGATACTAACTTTCAGAAAATTTACAGCCTAATTTTTGAAAGAGTTTAGTGGTATCTCCTAATTGTACACCTATGCAGTCAGGGTTAGTGGGGAGGGAAGATGGATAAATTTTTTGATCTCAGCCCCCCTCCCCTCTTTGCAAACCCCACCCACTTCAAGCTTCGAATCACATTACTTTTATTACCTCCAGACACCTTTTGCCCGCGTTCTAAAACGCATCTGAAAAGACTTAATAATTTTGATGTAAGCCCCGCTCACTTGTGCCGATCCCGCCCACTTGCGCCTTCTGGCCACATTTGTTCTTTTACGCCATATTTCTGAATAGAGTTATAAATTTTTGATCTAAGCCCCGCCCACTTCAGTGCCAACCCGCCTACTTCTGGGGTTTGACCACATTTGTTCTTTTACACCTTAATACCTTTTTGCCGCATCCCAGAACGTTTCTGAATAGAGTTATAAATTTTCTATCTAAGCCCCGCCCACTTTAGTGCCAACCCCGCCCACTTCTGGGATTTGACCACATTTGTTCTTTTGCACCCTACTACCTTTTTGCCGCATCCCAGAACTTTTCTGAATAGAGTTATAAATTTTTGATCTAAGCCCCGCCCACTTTAGTGCCAGCCCCGCCCACTTCTGGGGTTTGACCACATTTGTTCTTTTACACCTTAATACCTTTTTGCCGCATCCCAGAACATTTCTGAATAGAGTTATAAATTTTCTATCTAAGCCCCGCCCACTTTGGTGCCAACCACGCCCACTTCTGGGATTTGACCACATTTGTTCTTTTACACCTTAATACCTTTTTGCCGCACCCCAAAACGTTTCTGATAGAGTTATGAATTTTTGATCTAAGCCCCGCCCACTTTGATGCCAACCACGCCCACTTCGAGAATTTGACCACATTTGTTCCATTACCTCCAATCACTTTTTTCCCGCATTCTAGAACGTTTCCGAACGAAGTTACACTAATTTTTGAAAAGTAGCTTTCACCTCAACGCACGCCCCGCCCCTCGTGGGCGGGGCTTCGCTGTACTTACGCATGCCCAGCACGCATAAGGCCTTGCTCACTCTTTTTATTTTTTTCCTGACCTCGACGCCTTCGTTGAATCGAGTTATGAATCTCTGTGGAAAGTACCGCCCACTGCGAGAACGCTCCGCCCACCGCCGGTAAATTTCCTTTATTTTAATTTTTGACCCATCCCTCACCTTTGCACATTTTTTCCGGTGTCTGGAATGTTATGAGACCGAATTGGAAGAATTCGCCCATGACCCCGCCCAATTCCTGTGCACGCCCCGCCCCTTGAGGGCGGAGCTCCGCTGAGCTCACGTGTGCTCTGTTGGTCCTGCCCTATGCTCGACCCATTCCAAACTTGACCCGATCTCTACAGTTGCTTCGTCAGATGATACTGAAATTTGCGACGACAAACAGACAAACAGACAAACAAACAGACAAACATACAGACACACCAAGGATGTGGTTTATATATAGTAAGGATGGCCTTCAGTGACGCACTTCTCGCCGTAAATAATAGCTTTGGCTGGACGAGCGGAACTCAGCGACTATCTGCCCAACTAGGTCGTCCCTATGATGAAGCTAGGGAGCCTCTTTGAGCCCGTTGTTGGGAATATTTCATGTTTTTACGAACAGATATGATATCGTCGTGACACCTCGGCAAGGAAAAAGTTTTCAAACTTTGGGCAACCCGTTACTAAAGCGAACATGCGATGTAAGCTGATCCTAAGGTCGATTAATTTTATTTTGACCAAAATTCGCTCGAATTTTCGAGAATACCAGATTGGCAGTATAGAGAACCGATTGATCAGTTAATAAACTGAGCAAGGATCACAACAATCATTCATTTAGAGGTTCCCAAGAAACCTGGGTCACTGCTGTCCTCTACCAAGTCGCTTTCATATACTTCTTTGAATAATCTTTCAATTGTTTATTGAATATTGACAATATTTTCGATATGATGTTTTCAGCTCAATGCATTTTTGACTCAAGTATGACACTGGATCGATGTCGACATCACTTCAGCGGCGACACAACGATGCACACCCTCTTCAGAAGTGAGGCTTCTACCTTCTCTTTTTTCTCTCACTATTTCCTATTTCGAGATTGTTTGCAGTTTGTTTTCCTTAACAAATCCATCTAGTATGTTTTATTGTCATATACAGCTTTCTCATAATGATGATTCTTCGGAAAAACTAGTGGTTTCCGTCACGGCCGCCAGGACCTTCTCTAAACCCACCCTTGTTGGGGAATATAGGGGCATCTATTTGTTTTTTGTGACCGAATTTTCGGGATCCGAACTTTCCAGAAAACTGGGTACAATCACTTCATTTATTACACTTCACTGTGTTTCCGGACTGTTCTAATCATTGGTCAGTGGGTCCTGGTCAGTAAGGGTCAGCGTAATTATAAGAAAAATATTAGACGTTTTGCGGGATTTCTTCCAATAGGGGTACCTTTTGAAGTTTCCAGCGGGGTTGCCGACTTTTTCTGGTTGTCGGGCGAGCCATCCCTTTCGCTTATTACTATTTCACCCTAGGAAATCGTTTTCGATACACGTTTCGATGTAAGACGTTCACCCGTGACGAAACGAAGCTCCCTGGTCTGGTATCTACCGTGGCACACAGTACTCCAGTCGATATTACAGCTTCGATGAAGTAGCCTGGTTCAGGACATCATTCCCACTCCATGTTTCTCAGTTGCTGTCGTCCTATCCCGAAGGATCCCATTCAACGGAAGTACCGACCATGACCCCGACGATACGGGCAGTTCTAATGCTGTTTTTTCAGCCATTCTGAATTGGTAGCAAAAATGGCGTTAATAGCAGGGAACGTGAATTAAAAAGCGTCCGACGGCGCCTCAATTTCCCCTTCGACGACCGTCCATTAAACGGTGCTGAAATGCGAAACCGTCCAGTTCACATGCTCAAGTAGCTTCGCGCACAGCTGCCCGTCCCTTGCTGAGCGGACATCGGTCAATGGTGCGCGATGGTGTGTTCGTTTTAGTGGCCATGGGATTAGCAATCGGGAGGGATTAGGGGCTCTCTAAAACACACTGAAACATCTATGTTACTGGAGGGTAATAATGGTTGTTGCCCTTGTTTTAATGCCATCAATTTCTCTTTGTAGGGGCCGCAAAATTCTGAAAGCGATGAATCGATTTTGGGTGGTGATGCAAGAAGTTGAAAAGTCCTACTGATTATGGGTCTCGAGATCGAATCTGTTCGAGGCATACAAACCTTGTTCCCCCTACCCCCTCCCTGTTTCGTGGGGTTATTTGCGAGCAAATGTTTAATTTCACTGATTATAGGTTTATTTTAATTTGGTGAAATTCATTTTTTCTTAGCATTGATGTGAATCACCGTACTTTTCTTCCCTAAACAGCGCTTTCCATTCATCAGTTACTGAAATCTCTCACTTACCTTGTCTTGGGTTACTGGAGGCCGGAGTGGCTCAGTGGCGCCCATCAAGGTTAGTGAGAGACTTACCTGGGATTGATCCTCAACAGGAAAAACCTTTTTGTATCCTCTGACCAAATTCGAATTCATTATCTACGATGTGCGCATATGGGTATACCAAGGTAATTTCACCAGTCTCATTATAATACCTCTTATGAGGTGATTGTTTACCGAGAAGCGTGATCCATCAGTGGTGGTGGATGCAGAAGGGTCTCGGGACCTTCCCCATGCACCTACACTGATCAGTAGCGCCAACATAATCCCCTTGTAAAAGGGAAGAAAGATAGGTCAAAAATAACTGAGTGAGCTATTAGGGTGTCCCAAAAGTTTTGAGAAAATTTTGGTCATGTATTTCGCAACCATGCTGCGCAAGAAAGCGCCGAGGCAGAGCCACGGAGAAAAGGTCAGTAAGAGGTCACGCTTAGCAGATCATCACAACAAGAGAACAGTATTGCACTTTATCTTTGGAAGTGAGTTATCAACATTTGAATTATTTTCGCCTGACACGATACAGGCGCCTTCTGCTTCATTACTACCGATCTGGTCACTCCGCCACTCAAGAGCGGAATGAACTGCAGTCATCGATGGGCAGTACTGCACCATCCCTCGCCACCTGCTATAGGTGGTACGGCCGCTTCTCTAGAGAGAGTTTCACTTCGACGAAGTGCCACGGAGCGGACGTCCACGTTCCACCAAGACCGAAATTGTCTTAGCCTTCGTCCAAAGCAATCCTTCTCAAAGCTTGAGAGGAATGGAGAGGACGACTTCTGCTCCCCGTTCCACCACCCACGACATCCTACGCAGACGTCGCTTTCGCGCAGCAATTCTTGCAATCATCCCCCACACCTTGACTGAGAGCGAGCGTCAGGTGCGGGTCGATGTGTGTCGGAAGCTACTCGACCGCAAGCGAACGGTGGATTGGGCGAGCTTCATCATCGCTCGGGATGAGAAGTGGGTTCCTTATGATAATCCATACAGGAAGTTGCAGTGGCTACCAATCGTCATAAGGCCAGAAGTCGTTGCCAAGCGTGGGGAACACGTTGAAAAGAATACGATCCCGTTCTTCTTATGCTCAGCCGGCTTTTTCTATTATGAGATCCTACCTGAGGGTACTGCTGTGACTGTAAGGATATTCTGCGAGCAGCTGCGGGAGATGGTGTCTGGAGCCCCGGTTTCACACCGAATGAAGGGAAAGTTTCTGATTTTGATGAGTCACGCTCGACCACATCATGCTAGGGCGACGGCTGAGGAGCTGGAAAGGCTTGGGATTACCTGGCTGCCCCACCCCCCATATTCACCTGATCTTAGTCCTTGTGACTACCATGCTTTCAGAAGCCTGGAGGCCTACACGAAAGGGGAAAAATTCAACAATCGTCAGGAGGTCAAACATGCAGTGGATGAATGGATCGCTTCACGCCCTTCTTCTTTCTGGATGAATGGCATCAGTGCTCTGCCCAGTCGATGGAGGGACGTCGTGGCTAAAGAGGGCCACTATCTCGATTACTGATCTCACCTTTTTGTTGTAGTATTTTTGTGTTGAACAAACCAAATAAATTTTCTCAAAACTTTTGGGACACCCTAATAATATTAAAGTATATAAGTATATAAATAATATCAAAAATGTAATGGGAAAGTGTCGTAGCTCTCTTAGGTTCGTGAGGGTGGGAGCCCTTTGAAAGATCTCAAATGCATGGCGCAACAAGGGCATCTTTAGCTTGTTTCCTTGACTCTGCTTGAAAAAGGGACTGAAATGGCTAGGGTAAAGATTGCTGAGCTGTCATTTTTGATTAACTAAGCCATCTCGCCTGTTGACATGCTGCCATTATACTCTTGACGTATACGGCAAATAACTGGTTTGGCATGGCGCCTGCATGCCTGCCACATTATGCCATCTCAGTACACAATACGATCACGTCTATCAACAGCTGCATGCTGTCGAAGGCGATTTCCTGCCACCACCTAATGTTATGTATCGAAGGGTACCTACTTGATGCAGATCTGCCACCCAGGGACCACCTGCCTCTGAGTTTGTCCCTCTACCCGGTCCTGCCCTGTGAAATGTCTCCTCTTTTTCAGTGGCCCTGTAAGAGGATTGATAGTGCCAATTTTCACCCAAAATCGTCAGAAACTCCTGTACAGAAAGGCCACATCGATCCATCTCAAGGCGTTCGTCCAGCGAAAGGACAGAGGATGCAGCGGAAGCTGAGTGACTAAAGAACAAAGCCGCTCAATAAAAGGTTTCATGAGGCTTTGTGTTGTTCAACAAGCCGAAATGCAATTTTCCGGCTGCAATCAGGCTGAGTCACAATGACGGCATGCCGTCGGTTTTTTAGGAAGGGATGGGCGTTGATAGGAATGGGAATGTCAAGCCATTAGAGGAATCAGAAAGTTCAACAATACCATGAATCAACTGGTTGGTGAAGAAAACAGGGGGAACGTTCAGCATCGGCCAGTTTTTGAGGGGCAGGCTGTGCCTCGAACCCTATGGTACGCCATGCATTTCTGCTCTGCTTAGTTTGAGAAAGGCATTGAAAAGCGTCTGTCTGAAACATCACATACACTGAAGGACCATTCTTCATTTTCATTATCCCCTTTAATTGGATCCAAGCGGAGAATTCAGAAAGAAAGCTATTCCAGTTAGAAGTATTACATATTTTTATAACTGGTTATCATTCGGTATAAAGATTTGGCGTGGTTGAGCCAAGGAAATCATCCACTTCTATTGAACTGTGGGCTCTAATGGGTGTGACAAAGCTGAGGGAGCTACAGTACAACCACTCTAAGTTTACAATATACGTATTCTTGATATTTTTGAACATTTATCTTTTCAATTACATTAATAGGACTTCATTGGAAATGTTTCAGAAGAGGCCACTGCCATCCAGTGTCCCATAGAAGCTCCACTGAACTTCACCTATCATACCAGTGCTGGCACATGCAGTAGTCGGATATCGTCTATTACGAGGTAATCGATACTGATACCTTATTTGCTGGAAATCAGTTGATTTCCCTTTTTTAGGTGTGCTGAATGGACAAGGCTCTCGTTTCGTTACCAAGCCTGCCCGGAAAATCCTACTAAGGAAGCTTCAGGTAGTATTAACTCATTTCTTGAGTAAAGAGATAATGTGGCTCTAAAGGTTGTACTTTTCAAATATGATTATCTGAAAGAGTACCTAGGTTGTCAATAAAGGACAGCTTTTATGGGACCACCAGACATTACATATATTATAATTCTCTTAACGATGATGCACTTTGAATGTAGTCTGTTGGTTGGGAGGAGAATGGACTAGATAGAAGGGATAAAAGCCGCTTAGCTATCGGCATCTCGAGGGAAAGTTACAGCTTTTCAAAAGAAAAATTCGGTGTAGCGAGATTTGTTAGGTAGAAGGAGGGATTATTTATCTGAAGTCGAGTCTGATAACCAGCGTTGTCGAGGATTATTTGTCCTACCCTAGTTGAGTATAGGCCTTTGGGCTTACTCCTCTGGAGCCCAGCGAATGTTGTCGGAGCTGTTCAGTCCTATTCTAGAGGTGCAAAAACGGGCTTACTCTAATGAGTCAGGTGCGCATCGGAGTAGGAGTAAATGGTCCTTATATCGGTCAATCCTCTCAAAAATACTGATGGAAGGGAATTCCGAACATGCCATGGCCCCAAGAGAAGCCTTCTTCCAAAGTGTGTGAATTTTGCCATGTTCGACTCTCAATGAACCTCGGCATAGTTCCAATGCAACTTTATTTTTTAATTTTGTTTTTTGTGTGTGAATTCTGGAAAAAGATTCCTCAGCGAGAAGTGCTTTCCCATCTTCTACTCTAGCCTGTGAGGCACTATATCCTTTTATGCTGACTGGTTGAAGCAGGACGAGTTATGGTAGGACGAGCTCGGCTTCTAGACAAACTCGTCCCACTTCAACTTTTCGATACATGACTGCCACCACTACAGGAAGCTGAGATCACAAAGAAGTGACAGATGAATCTTCATTAGCATTTCATTGAGAGACCCTGTCCTCGCTCAACAGTGATCCAATTCGCGTAAACGGGGACCGAATAGCAGTACAACCTCCTGGTAGTTGTAATTCTACTGTACGACCACTGCCTGACGAAATCCGATCACAGCAAACTCTTCTAGGCATTCCTCGCGATTGAAGGAAGCTCGTTCACTGAATTCTCCACTCTCCTGCCTTTTCAGTTATCCATCTGCCATATCCTTCCCAACTCTTCTAGCTGTACTATACGACGTAATCTAGAGGAATTCAGTCGGCAGTAATTGCCTATAGTGCATTGGACGATTACACGCTTCGAATTCAGTTTGTTCGTCGAGGTGTGCATGCATGTCTTCCATAGAAAAGAGCATTTATCATTGTTAGTGCAGAGAAGGCTAATTAGCAGTCGACTAGACGGAGCTGGACTGATTTATAAGCACAAACCAATTGAATAAGTCCGTGCTAGGGGAGAATACGGGTCGATAAAATTACGGAGCTGTCGGAATTAGGGGATCCACACCATTGTGATGAAGCTTCCCGAACCAGGCAATCTTGTGAATCACTTCCATGAAAATAGTACAGTGCCGGTTTGATTGCTACACTTCTTTTTGGAATGTTTAGAGCTCTTCTGGGAAAAAACAAAACGTAATTTGTTATTTGGCTTTGATACTGGTGCTGCAGTAGTAGATGATGTTTGAGCCTTCATTCCTCCATCCCAATTCTGGCCACCCTTATCACCAGGTCAAGATCTGATTGAACGGCGGACACATCGAGGGCTCAAGGGGCTTCGGACGACATGACAGACGCGGCTGAACGGCATTCTTATACATATGCCCCGGATAATTTATGATGAATTCAAGATCATTTGTCAGATAGACCATGGACTATGGCTGAGCGATAATCGCCTTCAGTTCCCCATGGAAGATCGCTTCTAGGGGGTTTTATTGAAGATCGCGTTTTCAAACCAAATGCCTCAAGGGGTCTCATGGAAAATCCTATTGTCAAGCCGAAATCTATTTCTTGTGTACCTCTCCCTTGTGCTATCTGGCCCTACTAAACTTGCCCGAGTAGGATAGCTGGAGTCGAAGCTGGTACACACACAAATAGCGCTACTTCCTCTCTCCGAGACATCTCAAGACCTCGTCGAGGTTTATCTTTTTTCAGGCCACCTGATCTAATCTACTTGCAAATTCAATTATTTATTTACTGAGCATGTAATTAATTTCATTCCTAGCTTTCATAGATATTCATAGCTAAAATTACTTGCTAGGGTACCAATTGATCAGCTGCTTCGACTACATGCCTTTTCAAATGCTACTATAATAATGGGTGGGTGCCTGATTCGTGGCGCGCCCCAGAATCCTGACTCTTTAAATTCTTTTCGCCTATGATTTCGACAGAGTGTCTTGATGTTCACTGAAATCTCTTAATCATCCAGTGAATTCCTTCGCCGAGCTGGTACATATGGCAAATCCAAGAGGTGTCCACTCGGCAAGGGCCAATACATCTCAATTGAGATGGCAGTAGTGTTCCGGGTGGCGAGAATATGATTGCTCATAGGTCGTAGTCCGTTATTTGAGTGGCCAGAGCCGCGAACATGAGTTAGATAGCGGCCGTTCCTCCTACTCGAACCGAATTAGGTCAGCCTCATGCTCATCCACTCAATTTGCACCCTCAATTCCGTCCATGGCACTCGATAAAGCCGCTTCAGATAACTTGCCGAGGGAATGGCCACGAAATCCATTAAGTTAATATTGAAATGTACAATTCTCAACCGTAGATGCGCCGTGCCTACTATTTCTACGGAAAATTGGTACAAAGTTTTTCCTAGAAAGGTGAATCCAGACATGATTGAGTGGACGACAAAGTGCATCAGGTGCTATCAAAACAACTTGATTTTTCAAGATGAAATGAATTTGGGCTAATTCTGTTCGAAATGAGTATCTCTAATGTTTCGAAAACCTACAGCATATGCACGGTAATAGATAAATTACAGTGTCTGAAGTGGAGTGCATTGCATCATGGCAATCGCTCGGTCATACGTTCTTCGCCGCTCGGGTTGGTAATCGTCGAGGAGAGTCGTACCGATGTTTTGTGAGTACATATTTTTTGATTTACCCTGTTTTCCTGATTTTTCCTATCAATTAGGCAGTCTTTACCTTGTATATTTTTCTGGATGAATACTGAGTTGTGCAGGCTACAGAGACAAGGGAACTGAGTCGTGTAAGTTCAAATAGGGATGGATTTATTAGAATTTAAAGAAAAGATACCTCGAAAGAGGGGACAACGGGTATGACTTATGGATTCATTAGACTTCAAAGCAGGGCCTTTTAAGTTGATATATTCTGTCCAGCGTAGGTTCTTGTGATCTCTGATCTTACTTTTGATTCCACTGTTGCCTACAACAACCTCGCTTTCTGAAACGAAATCACACGAATGCCTTGCAGATAGTTGATCAATCCGGAACATCGGGGCGAATTGGCATTTCAGCTGATGCAAGCTGCCAGGAGCTCACACATATTGGTGCAGCTACCACTACGCTTAACTATAAACAAGGTAAAATGATTTGAATCATCAGCAACACCAACATGGTTCCACCACAGCAAGACTTGGAAGGCGTAGCCAATCTGGTGCGTGGCGGCGGCGTCGCGTCAGAGTCTGACTACGGATGAAAGCAATCATAAAGCTAACAAATGGGGGGGGGGGGGGAACTTTGGAAAAACGGCCAATACTGTCAAATTTTCGGTCCTCAACATTGTTAGGTCACTCCTGGTACTGTGACACTACACTCGTCACTGAACGACGCTTTTAGCGTTGCTGTCTTTAGAAATCTGCCCTCTAACATTGCCTAGCAATTCACTTTTTTGCAGATCATGAAATCCATCCCCTATGCGATTTTCCGGACTATATGCATGCCATGGGAAGAGGACGACACCGACAGACGTGGGAATCAATCGTGACAGGACGGCGAAACGTAGTTCAGGATGGTGAGTGAGTTCGTGGGCAGTTTGACTTGAGTCCTGCTTTTGGCAATTTTTTTGTAAAAGAGCTATGACATTTTTGGTCTATGACTGGCCTGGAAGGGATAGCTTACTTGAAATCAGTGTCTTCATCATCAGAGAAATTCCAGAACTGATAAAGGGGGCTCAGGGAGATGGAGGATTCAATCGAGCCGGGCAATATCTATATCTAGTTGTGGGTTCGATCCCCGCCCCTTGAGTGTAACTACTACGATAAACTCTCACCTTCACCTGATGTATCGTTCCCAGTGAAATGAAAAGTTTAGGTTCTTGGGTCTCTTCCTACAAGTTACGAAACGATACCGTATGGACGTGCTTGGAAAGTCGCCGCCATGAACACTTCACAGCCGTAAGGACGCATGTTCGTCGAGGATGTCAGACAGGCTATCAGTGTGTACAGGTGTGTAAAGCAATATTGGGCTGATACTCCGGATTCCGATAACTGTATCTCGTTTAGTTCTATCGAATGAGTCAATACCTGGTGCAGGTGAATTTTGGTCAAATCAGTCTGAACGAATACGAGGACTGTTCTGAAATGGTGGTGGATACAAGAGATACGCTTGTGGTGCAAGGAGCCCAGGTATTGTTTAATCGAGCTCCGGTGAATCCATTGTCCCCCGCCTTTCTTCCCTCTTCTCAAAAAAAGTCAAAAAGTTGTGCTGTCCCCTTCAACTACACCTTTTAACCTGAAAATGACCATGTGGAGATAAAGGGAAGCAGGAATGAAGAAGAAGAGTTGGAGGGCAATGGAAAAACGTTGGGGAATTGTAGTTCGTACTGCATTTTGTCCGCCAAGCTCACAATCACGAGTCCTCTTTCAGCCGAAAAAGCTAAATTGGATTGTTTTTTCAGAACACTAATGCTCACGAAAAATCCTCCCAAACTCCAAAGACTAAGTTCTCCAAGAGCCATCTTTCCCACTCTTGATTTCAGGATATTTTAAGCTTTCTTTCAGGAAGAATGCCCATTACGAGGTCGATACACATCGGCGGCGTGCCAGCATCCTCTCCTGTTTCTTGGATGCAATAAGCCAGACGAGATCCAGATTGCCACTGAATGTAACCCTGTTTGGAAAGGTTCGTGTCGTTCAGATCTCTGTGTTGAAAGGAAAGTAATACCGAGGAAAATGAAAATGCCAGGAGAGATGCCGTAGACGTACTAATTGGGAGGACACTTGTTCGGACATCCTTCTTCCGTTCAAGTTTTTCTCAACTTTTCCCGATTTTCTTCGGTTCTCCCCTGAATTCTGGTGGATGTTGGCAGGGGCCATGGATTTATCAATAGGGGATATTGGTGTCTCTGTCACTCCAATTTGTAGTGCAAAGTTATTTGAGGCATTTGCTAGCAGAATTTTTCAGATGCCGATCTCTATTCGTGTGCCGCTCATTATGAACTAGACGGTGATCACTATCTTATAGTGAAGGATGAGCTCTCAGGGCAGTATCAATGTCTGGTAAGTTTTTCTAAACACTTATTTCCTGGGAATCTTTGGTTCAAGATGGAAAAACACCCAAGTTCACCCAGGTTATCTGATTATAACCCATATGATGCTTCCAACGTTGAGAAGCCCATGCCCACCAGAGATGCATCGACTCCATGAGGGTGATAAGACATTCATTACAAGCTGGTATACGTACATGTTGATGGCACGGTCAATATTAGCTTGAAAAGACTTGCTGAAAGCCCGGTTTACTTTGACCTTCCTAGTCAGTAAATTAATAAAAAGGATAAAGTTTTTGGCGTTAATCAATCCCGTCTGAGGGATGCGCCCCCGCACTCGACTTCCATTCAGAATCGTAGTGGCGTAATGAGTGCGTATGTGGAAGATACAATGACTTGCGGTGGCCAGCCGATGTACAAGTCAGTGCTTTTATCCTCCCAGACGAATCTGGTACCAATTCACCGACCCCGGAGGGATGGAAGGCTTGGTTGGCCTGGGCGGGCATCGATCCGGGAATCGAACCCCCGACCGTGCGTGTGATATAGTGCGCCACTTGCCACTACACCACCTCCGAAAAATGTGTTCTACAGTGCCCCTGTGATTTCATTGCGATCTGCCACTACCCCATCTGCTTGAAGATATTTTTGTAGTGAAGGTGATAAATTGCAATATATTTTTGATGAAGTTGTTGGAACATCTTCGCAATCGCTAATCAGCAAAGGTAGTCGCCCCTAATGTTCCCTCGGAATGCATACGTATATGCACTTGATTTCCAGTCGGAATGTTGAAATCTTTTGCAGTTCCTCTAAGGCTGGAGGCCCCAACCCTCAAACTCAACTATCAAGTTCCAGAAAATCCACCCCTCTGACAATATCACCCTGAAAATGTACGACCACGTATCATGTGATCCGCAATCGACAGCCGCTGCTCTACCATCGTTGGTGGTGAACATATCGCATACAGGTATGTCTAGAACTTCTATTTCAAACTTCTATGGGGTCCCTTCAGAGGTACATTGCAAGAAAGGGTCAGCGCTGTCACCGTAAAGCCTGATACCTGTATAAATCATGGTTTCTACGAATGAGGATAGCCGGAATCCATAGCGTATCCTGAAGCGATTTGATCATGTGTATGCCTTTGAAAATACTGCGGTCAGTAGAAGTCAAAGGGTCTTTTACTGTTTAAAAGTCACGTTTCTAGGATGCGCCCCCGCAGTCGACTTCCATAAGGAATCGTAGTGGCGTATTGAATGCGTATGCGCCCTTTGTATACCATGAGCTACGATGGCCAGCCGATGTTCAAATCAGAGCTTTTGTCTTCCCAGACGAGTCTTTTTCAATAAACCGATCCCAAAGAGATGCAAGACTTGGTTGGTGCAAACGGGCACCGATCCGGATTTCGATCCCGGACAGTGCTAATCCAGATTCGATCCCCGGCGCATGTTGGTGATAGAGACCCAAATACCGCTGGACCATCTTTTCCCACTGCAAGTAATACATTTTATTGACAATAATTTATTTCAGAACGATGCGAATCATCATTCCTTGCCGGTTTTCTTCATTACTCAAGAGGGTCGACGATGAATATTCCAACGATAGCATTGCTTTTGACAAATTTGCTGGTGCTGATTCTTCTTTCATGACATATCTCTGTTAACCGCTGATAAGTTATTGTTGGCTATCTTCAGATTACATAGTTTCTAATGATGTCTCATAAGTCATCGATGTCAAATCAATGTTGTGTACACCGTTGAATTATCCTTTTAAGAATACGCATTTCTAGGTAAGTATTGTGCTTTCCAACCTCTTTTCATTGATTTATCTTCTATATTGCTGACCTCGGTGATAACAGAAAGTATACAGTACATGTCAAACATTGAAAAAAATTGTTGCTTGAAACAGCCGGGATGGGACGCGTGCCGCTGCGGCGCGTCTGTCGTCTCATGTCGTCTGTTTCGATAACGCATGACCTGTTTTTATGTATGTATAACTATATATTGGCATAGCTTTCCTTCCTTTCCTGAACTGATGCTTATGACAGCACTTATATACAACTGATCTCTTTCCTAACCAGGTAGACGTGTTGTGAATATCCGGTCTCCCATTAAAGATCGATCGATAATCACCCCAATTCCTAAAGAGGCAGTGTATTGTATGCAATTGCGGACGATTATTGATCGGTCTAATTTGGGCCACTATGTACCGTTGGGTTCAAAAAGTCGTTTCTGATTGTTTTCTCGCTTCAACCAATGCGATTTTGGTGGTTGTGTGTTTTCGTGACGGGACCTTTCGATTTTGAACAATTGTTGTTTCCCTATTTCGATATTTGTATTTCATCAAAACAATTTTCCTATTCTTTGTTCTCTTTCTCTTTAATAATGGCTTTTTCTAGTCCTATTTTACTAGTGCCTGATAAAAACGCTCATTTTTATGTTAATCTTAATGGTCGTGTGATCTGGCAACCAATGAGACGCAGCCCTGTGAACGGGTTTTCGCGGGTGGGAGGCGAGCCTAAACTAGGCGTGAAGCCCGTAGTCTTGAACTTCCTAGCGCTAATCAACCTAGCTCTAGGATGCGCCCTGCAATCGACTAAATGGGTGTGTGTGTGTCAGTGAATGCAGTGACTTTGGAAAGCCAGCCGATCTACGAACCACTGGTTTTTGCTCGCAGACGGGTCTCGTACTAGCTAACTGACCCCAGAGGGATAGAGGGCTTCATTGGCTTGAGGGGGTATCAATCCAGTATTCGATCTCTGAACCATGCTTGTGATAGCGTGCTCCACTTGATGCCACATTACTTTCGCAATATAACTTTCATTGCGGAATATGGTGACTTCTAGAGACCAGGTTTTTGGAATCCACCCAAGTTTGTGACAGTGCAGCCCGTGATTTTCGACCGAACCAAACTCGCTGAAAACGCTACTGTAGTTTCCGTTGTAGTTCATCCTTTTTAGGTGAGCTCTTACTCATCAGAATTCCCCAAGAGCAAAAGCCCATGTCAAATTGGATGGCTTACATAGGCTCCCTACACGTCCCATCCAACCACAAGCGAGATTTGTGCTATTTTTCTCTGTCCAGTCATTGAAGAAGGTAATAGTGGGACTGAAGGTTAAGGTTTTCATCAGCCTAACAGGGTCAAGATAGAAACACTCATTAACCTTTATTAAACCAAAATATATAAAAATTGTCCTTCTGCCTTCTTTCACGTCGAGTTCGAGACGGTGTATTGTATTAAGCGACAACCTTCTGTCTTCTGTAGGATCGAGTAACCGACCTGCAACTATGACTACAGTAAGTGAAATTACTGGTTCTCAGATATCATGAGACGCTTACAGCACTTCCGACCAGATTGCCGAGCTTCCTCCATGGACTGCTGCTCACTGTGAAACGAGTAGGAAGTAGGACATTCCTCTGAAAAGGTTGAAATGGTTAGGTCAGCCGTGGTATAGGAACCTACCCGTTTCCATTACCTTTGGTCCCTCCACGAGTCGAAGGTCAAATGAGGGCGGATCGAGTTATGGCAGAACAGGTAACGGCTTCGGACGCCAACCAACTGGATACGAGTAGGTAGAGACGAGTAAATGAAGGGACCTCACTCGTTGAATCGTATTTATAGTCTGCCGAAATGAACGTGGATAGGTGATAAGATTATTGGGTGAATGATCGTAGAGTTCATTCGTGATCAGTCGAACACCTCGTTGTTGGGTGTGATTGTGTGGTAGGAGGCCATATGATGACTTTTTGCGATCAGGTGATCCGATCGATCAATTAGTGGCGAATTTCGTCATCTTGTCATATTCATAGGTCGTTTCCTCTTTTCTGTGATCCTTTCCTGCTATCATCGGCAGTGAGCTCCTGTAACTGAGACCAAACATAAGGCAATTATTTCTTCCCACCTCTTGAGAAAATCGAGTAGAAGTCATCTCCGAGGCGTATTCCATCGTGAAAAGCCAACTCGAGTGCTGTCTTTCAATTTCATTGCAATTGAAAATCTTGGTTACAATTAGGAGCTTTGTAATGAGGTGGTATATCGATCGACAAAGCTGCCCGACGGGGAGATGTATCCTAGGATATGAAGAGTTAGGTTTTGGACATTCGTAGTCACTGCCACCCACTCCAAACCCGACGGGTTTGATGCAAATGATTAATGGTAAGGGTTGTGGACCGCAGCATTCTTGCGCGTAGTGCTGACCAGTGAAACCGGAAAGGACATTTTTTCAAAGAATTCCATTAATGGAGAGGAGGGTTTCAGTAGTAATGGGGAAGGGTGCACCTTGATAACAATGGGGACTGCTTTCAAGAAAAATCCTTCTAGAAAATTAATTACTCTTAATGACTACCAACTCAGTGATCATGAGATAGCTGTTAACTGTTGTGCCTGGAGGCATACACCACAAAAAAAATTCACTCCAGTTCAGATCCTGGCAAGCCCATATGATAAAAACAGTAATAGAAAGGGTGCAATAATTATGGCAACGTTTGTGGGGTCTAGGCTGTGATAAATGTCAGGGAGGAGAAAGACTAAGATAACTATCTCCGTTGTGAATGCACGAATCTTGCATCGGAAGCCTGCATAGAAGAGCTGGTGATGCAAGCTAAGAAGATCATGTACAACGTCATTGGACGGGCTGGCACGAAAAAGCATCGCCCTCTGCCCCCTTTCTGAGTCTGGAGAGGAACTGTTCTTTGTACTATCTGACAGCAAAGGTGTCGGCGCTGTAGGTGTCCTCGTCAATACGCACTTGGCCATGAACATCGATTTGTACGAAAGCTTAACAACCCGAATCGGACGTTTGCGATTAAGAAGTTTAGGTTCAACCGTAGCTCTAACCGTGTTCGTATAGGTCTGGAGAAGTTCTACAGAGGAGACCACACTATCTTCAAGGTCATCGTGATCTTAACGCCAAGATTGGCCCCCGAACAATGGCTGAAGAGCTCCACATTGGGACTGAAAGAATGGAATGGAATGAGCAGGGTGAAAGGCTGTCCGAGTTTAACATGTCGACCCACACTATCCATGGTAACTCCTTGCAGTTTCAGAAGCCCTCTCATTTGTGATGGAAATGAGTTCACCTGGTGGACAGTTCCATAAGGAAATTAATGATATTGTCTTCGATCGATATTTTCGCCTCATTGATGTCGCTGTTTTCTCCAAGTTCTACACGAAAAAGGACCATCGTCTTCTCTGTGCTAGATTCTATTTTTCATTGCGCGGAGAGAGAGCTGCGAAGCTTAGGAAACGAAACATCAAGACGGTCTTCAACTGGAACCACTTCGCTTGCCTTGCTAGTTTCTGGGGAAATCCGTTGTTAACAGATCGACGAAGAATATAATCGGCTCGTCAAACACCATCACGATAGTGCTGGGAGAGCAGAGAGTCTACAAGTAGTCAAAAGACGACTTTTTCCGAGGACTCTCGAGCTGATACGCCAATGTCGAATCGCGCAAGCTGCAGGCAATCATGCAGGCAAGCCGTCATCGAACTTGCGAAGCCTTGCAGAAAAGCGATAAAGAAAGGTCTGAAAGAGAGAACAGCAGCCTTTATGGACGAAGTCGCCGAGGCCGGAAAGAGCAATCGCAAAGCCCGTGGAGCTTCGCAATTACAAGAACAAGATGATGTAACTTTGCCTCCTTGACGGAACATTTACTGTATCTCGAGGGACAATGGAGAAGGTCGTCTACCACTTTCACTCAGATGTCTTCGAAAGCGACGCCTACCTGCCTGCCTACCACCATAGGCAAAACATATACGTCGTTTCTTCAGTTCTCCCTTTCAAAATTCAACATGCCATCATGTCGATGAAAAATGTACCGCACCCGGTCCTGATAGTATCAAACCAGATCATCCAAAGAGTCTTCCGGCAGCTACCGTCGGAGTTCTGTGTAAGCTATTCACCCGCTGCTTGTCGTAATACAAAGGACCCACCTACTGGAAAGCCGTCAAAACTATTTCGCTGTACTGGAAGAGAGATTCAGACGATACAGGCGATTATCGCGCAACCCTACTGTCTGCGTCTGCATGCGAGTTAGCAGGGTTTCAGAAAAAGTCAAGTACAATCCACGTTGTCAAAAAGGTAATTGAAGTATCGCGATAGCACAGGATGCCGTTTTGTCTGACGTTCATCCGCTCGAAAAAGGTCTTCATGCCGTCAAGGCAGAACAGGTGATTGGGTCCTTATGCATCCAAGGTGCTCTTACGCAGTATACATATAGTAATTCTCTGTAAGCTCTACAAAGCTTCATTTCATGACCGCCATTCTACAAGGAAGTCATTGTCAACGCAGTGAGAGGGGTTCGGCAGGACGACACTATCTCGCTCGAGCTTTCCAGTGCTGTTCTCGACAACATTATTTTTTTGAGATGAGAATATATGGGTGGTAAAGTCGGTGGCCGCTAATCACATCGTTTCTCTTTTTGCAGACGACATCATGCCTATGACACCGATCACCAAGCATGAATAACGATCCTAACTCTATATCTGAATTCGATCATGCGGAGTGGCAAGCATTCAAGAACATCAAAGTAGTGAAGAAGAAAAAGAACATCCGATTCCACGCTAACCTTTTCGTCACTGCTGTCCTTCTGCTTTGGAATAGCCTCGGAGACTTGAACCCTTGAGACGGAAGCAGTATGATTGGACAGTGAGCGTCATCCAACGCGAAGTGAAACGGACAATCTTGAAATTTAGGATCTTGGAACACACGCAAGTGCACCGAGTTACCGTTAGAATCGAACTCCGTTAACGAAGATCACGTATGCAGTTGCTTATGTTAAAGAATCGAGCTCAAATTGAGCAGGACCCGTCTTGAGTATTGTATGACGGAGCTGCTGACTGGATCCTTCGGACATCAAACGAACACCAGGACTGTCGACGACCATGCTTTTCATGAGTGCTCTGGACGATGGAATGCTATGCTTCGCGTCTGTTGAGCGAGAATGTTGAGTGCATGAACTGGACTAACTCGAGACAAGGGCCATAAAGGCATTACTAGCGCCTTCTTGAGGAAATCGATGAGTAATAGGACGACGGGTAAAACATGTGATACAGTTTCCCAAGTGCGCCATCTAAACAGAAGCAATCCAATCCAATCAGCAAGTTTATATCAGATTTATTCAACCGCAAAACCCATTAAGTGAAAACCATCTTTGTTCAAATTTTGATTGCTGAGCGAGAAATAACGTATATCATATAAATTATCATTAATGAGTACAATTAACTAATTTAATATACATTCAAAAATTTTGATTATATTATGCAATACGACGACTATATAATTAAGAGCATATGTAGTCACAGTACTAATGCCTAATGTAATCAGCTCAAAAAACAAGTGTTGGCTAATACACGAGAACGCGTCGCGACCGCGCGCGTCTCTGACCGTCCGCCTTGGACTCGACTAATCGGTAAAAGTTACTGCATGAAAATAGAGGCACGAGGCACTTGTGCATCACATCATTAAGCGTCATGATCTATAGGATTACGAAAAACGATCTGCTTCCACAAGTCAGTCTATGAACATGTGTTATAAAAAGAATATTGATTTTGTAGGCGCGTAAAATCAATACCCATTCTTATACGCATATGCAATAGTCGACTAGAAATGTGAAAGTAGTCTATAAATGCTATTAAAAAAAATGAAAGAAAATGAAGAGTGAAAGAATTGTTTTTTGAAAATTTCACAGCAAGACAGCGAGTTTCTTATCGGGCTCTGAAGCCACTTCTGTCGGTTGTTGTGGCTGTTGTGGCTGCTGCTGTTGCTGTTGTTGTTGCTGTGTCGGTTGTTCATTTACGTGAGGCTCTTGTGGTACGGCCACCACGGGTGCCCCTTCCTCGCCCGCAATGTTTGCCACTATTCGTGACAGTCGATCCAATGAAGTTCGTTTCCGACCTTCCGCTAAAATAATGTTCTTTTAAAGTGATCCTTGACTGAAGAAAAATTTGTGGGCATATTTTCGATTTTTAGTTTCAGTCATGAAAAATCAGTTACAAATTCAAAATGGTTCACTGGGATAACATAATATTTGGCTCTAATTGTAGTAAGCGAGTTGCTATACTAACTTGGCTTCCTCACCGGTAGGCTGTGGGCTGTCAACGTCATCTGAATCCGATACGTCATCGTCGTCAAAGCCGTCGAATGACGCCGGAAATGTGGCCGATGTTGAAGGCTGAAACAGTTACCCGTTAGCAGATGAGTTTATAGAACAGCATTGACTTTTTTGACTTTTTTAGAGTACGCCACACTTGTCGACTCTTGAACAGTGGTGGTCTCAATGGTCTCAATGAAGCAGCTTGTTTGACTAAAATGAGGATTGACCCAGGATCCGATCTAAGGACCATACATAAGGGAACGGCGCTCTTCGTTCTACCCCATCTCTGACCCGTAGCTGCAACCCTTCCCACGCTACAAGAACCTACTCGCAGATTCAAAATACGACCGGGGAAGCCCTGTAAATAGTTAGGGTTGTGAAGGTCATACGAGAAGCCCCAGACATTCATTAGGCGACAAACCAATCAGATTGTTCCCAAAATTATTGAATTCAATTGATTCAAAAAGTCGCGGGTGATCAAAAATAGTAAATATATGTGTTAATATATAAAACAAAACATCTTTATATAGTTATTGAATATTGACCAGTTACCCATCCATCCTTACAAAGTCAGGCAAAATAAGTGGATGCGACTTTATATCAAGTAGTTGGCAGCTTTCTTACCAGGTACTCTCCGCTGTGGCCATGCATTGCCATTTGGTTTTGAGCCATGATTTTTGTCATTTTTCCTTCAGCATGTAGCATTGTCTCTAGCTTGGTGATATAATCGATTGCAGAACGCAGGATCTCAACCTGAAAACGGCAATAATTACTCTTAAGGACATCGCTGGGTTGGATTACAGAGAGCCCCTCATCTGTTGTTATCGGTCAAATTTATTTTGTTTTCTTCTGATGTTTATTTTGTATTCAAGCCATGCATCCTCATATTCCCCCTAGTACTTAGAACCGGGAAAAATGTTTTGAAACTGACCTTCGGTAGTCGTTGGTTTGGATTCGGACACGTTCGTTGCTTAACGATTTCGAATGCCTCATTCACTTTACGTAGTCGCCGTCTTTCACGCATTGTAGCCGCCTTTCGACGATCCACTAAAAAAAACGAATTTTAACATAAAAGTAGTAGAAACTAGAAATAAAAATTATTTTTCCACAAAAATCCAAAGGAATGGGCTCTCGGGTAAAACCAATCTTTTTGTAAAGTGCGTCAACACATCCAATTTCTAGTAAGAAACCAAAGATTCCTGAATGTCAGTTTGCCCCCTACAATTTGGTCTGGATTGAACCCTCCTATGAACCTGTCAATAATTCTGGTGGCCTAGGTGGACCTAGCACAGAACTGAGCGTCGGAAAGGTTGCCCATCAGGGAAATCGAACTACCGTAAGCTTCCGGGGAAAACTGTGCTACCAATCAGGAAGTCACTTTAGAATTATGCCCGAATGAGCCATTCTACTATATTATCGAATAAAACATACACTTGCTTCGTCTGGGCGGATTATTGGGATCGGTCGTTTCCATTGCCACATCGTCACTTGCCAATGTCGATGATGTATGTAGCAGGTTATCTGAATCGGACTGTATGTAGCAGAGTTTGTGAACTTTAAATTTTCTTGGTCCGAATGACCGAAAATACTGGAATGGGGATCGATCAAGTTGTATCAAACTGCAGCAGAAATCACAGTTTGTGGGGCCAATTAGTTTTAGAGGTTAAGCAGAAGATACAATAAAGTTATGAAAAAGTTTCTAACGAGGTCAAAGTTTTTCCACTAACAACAAGGCTAGTGAAATTTCCAGGATCATTTATTTATTTTTTTATTTATTTTTGAATTTTTTGATCCCAGAGTAACGTTAGAACGCGAACGTACATTAGTGAGCAACTAAGAACAAAATGAGAAATCATATCTAACTGGCTCACCTTCTTTTTCAATTTTTATGCAGGAGGTTTGATCCTTCTGCTCGGTGGTGGTAAATTCACCAGCACGTGGTACAGAGAATGTGGTCAATTCGGGATAGAACGGTGCCGATGTTGTTGTTTGACCAGTGTACGATGGATAGTAGGTACTGTATCTGAGTAATCCATAGCAATTGAATACTCTTTGATATTTGGTTACCATACTTAGAATATTTTCGAAATACCCTAGTCATTGCAATTGGAAGCTAGTGAATACGTAGAAAATTGGTGAGTTGTTAGATAGTTCTATAACCGGGAGCAGTACCGGGTTCATGTGGTACTCTACAGTAACAGGTTGTTGTGAAATTCCTTTAAGCTGTGAGCGCGCCTTAATACCCTCCATAGTTTTCATCTACCCAAGTAGTCCAGTCAGGAAAATGCGTAGCCGACTTTTCAAGATTCAAGATTGACTCGGATCGGATCCCCATTTTATACATAATTTATATCCTGTGCTTGTTGCTGCTCTCGTTCCCCTCCTACAGACTATCCTGGCCTGACCTGCTGGTATTAGGGTTGAGGACGAGTTTGTGCCGCCCTGAGTAATGTTTGCAGTGAGTTTCATGAAAACTCCCAATGTCTCTGTTTGGCCTGAGTATGAGTAAAACAGACGGGATCCATCTCTGTTCCTTATGGTCCTCTACCGTAACCCCCGCACAGTATTAAACAGTGGTCTGTTGGCTCACTTGGTGGACATCAATAAATCATCCGAGGCTGACTTATCGATAACTTCGCAATGCAGTTATTTATCACCCGTATCTGAGTGGGCGGCTTCTTCCACGGGCCCAAGCAGCAACAGCTGCTGCTTGCTCGGTCATTTTCACTCTCATCGATCAACTCAGATGTCAGCGACTGCGTTACCGTATGATAGGTTGACGGGAAAACAAAAAATTATTAGATCTATGAAGAAAGGGTGACCGTGCGACTTTTAGAAAAAGACTTCAAAGGATAGATGTTTTCCTCAGTGGTGAGCCACGCCTACAGCTTTATCCGATATCGCTGGAATGATTATGGGAGTATCGATACTTAGTTGAGTAGGGTCAATCACAGTCTGTGTAGGCAAAGTGTTTTCAAGCTCCTGGCTTTTAACAAAGGTGTGTAAATCACTCCAGGAACGCGAGATTGTTCGGTTTACGAAGCGGCAGCACTTGTGTGACATGGAATTCATCAGCTCAGCATGATTCATCTTTTTAGTGCTTTTCCAGCCTGGAGTACTTTTTCAGGACTCAAGGGCATTCTCACTGGCTTTATGAATCACACTTCAAGTGTTACGAAAATGTTTCGGTACTGCTCATTACACTAAGCACCGGCTCATTTCTCATGAGGTGTATGAATGGGTTCAGTACTTCTACCTGAGTAGGACATTAGGTCCGACGGCACAAAATTGCAGTCAAAGAATGTTTGCCATTGTGGAATAGTTTAGGAATAACGGGACTCGAAAGGAAGTTGGGATCAAGCATCCCAGCAAATGTTTAGGAACAGGCAGTTCTGTCACTTTAGCCCCTTGTGTCTGAACCTGTGGCAACCCTGGTTAGCCTCTGTGTTCAAGCCCTTAAGAAGAAGGTTACGAGATCGTGCAGGGCCAGACACCTGATACAGGGCCCCGGCCTTGCCTCTTTGAACAAATTGCTGTAACACAGATAAAGCTGGAGAGTCGGATTCCGGCAAGAACATTTGTGAAGATTTCCTGATGGTCTTGACGACCCGCTGCAACGAACAGAAATCGATTACCCACCTATCTGTTGTCAGCAACAGGAGTAGATGAAGTAATGACAGTTGTTGCTACTGCCACAAGCATGATCGCCTGGTCGGCAGACGAGCCCCAGCTAGATACCATTCTGAGGCGAGCAAGACTCCTACCCAACACAGTTAGGATAATCGGTAACAAACTCGTTCATAAGCGGAGAAACACCGAGCTGAATATCAGGTTGACTTCAGCAATCATGGTATAGATCTAGTAGTTAGATGAACATCCCTATAGTGGCGATTACGATGCGATGGAGGGTCCCCAGGAGGGCCACTTGACTCTACAGATTCTATTGCTTACCACTACATTTCGGCCATGCGTAAGGGGCAGTATGAGATCGAGCGGTCTCGTGTTGCCATTGCCGCCGCCACCACAACAGACTCTCCCGGCGAGACTATACATGACGGCCCTGGGTGGCCCGAAAGACTTCCACCGAATGAAAGTTTCGGTCGTTATTCGATATGAGGTGAAAGAAACATAATGGTTAACACTTGGTCGGTCATTTGTCGCGAGAGTATGCCGTTAGGCGTAAGTCAGCTGCGTGTGGCACATGTAGCACAACTGGTGCGAGCAGAGAGTGTGGAGCACTGGCGCGACCCAATCAGGTGCTTATTCCGAGCCCCTGTTCAGCTAGCTGCATGTCGGTTGTGTCCTGTCCAGCTAGACCATAGTCAACGTCTACAATATTGACTACGGCTTCTGAATCCCATCGTCGACGTCCCATCACCACGCCGTCTCCAATTTTACCGCAACTTTTTTCCTCGGCCGACATGTCAATTTTTCTTTTTTCTCAAGTGACTTTCTTGAGCAGAATCGTCTTTTAGAGTGTACCAATAGCCTTTTCGAGACCTTTCATGCCCTCAGCCAACCGACAAATTCCATCTTCGTTTGAGATTATTTCAACGCTTGTTTAGTTTTCAAGCTTAGCGCCGTACTTAATCGATGCACATAGTTCTTCACTCCATGGAATGGCTCAGCGTAAACATTGAAATCGACGAATTTTCTCGAAAAATACCAAATTCGTAATTTGATGAATATGAAATCGATGATACCTGTAAAGGTCGTTGTAGACTGTATAGTCGGTAGTCGGTTGTGGTGCAGCGAATGGTGTCAGAGTAGTGATCTCCGTTGAACCCGTTGTAGAAAGTACCCGTGAATTTTGAGTAGTGTAGCTGCCATAAAGCGGATCGTACTGACAGTTTTGGTCATTCATTTAGTAATCTGAAAATGAGTAATCATTAAAAGGAAGGCTGACATCCTATTCACAACATATCTAACGATAACACATGATTTATATGAAGTAACTTCAAAATCGTTCTGAAAAATTGCCTTTATCCGATTCGAAATGGGATTTTTTAATGGTCAACAATTCGAATAAAACGCGAATTTATTAGGCACCATATGGTGGCCCTGCTATAAGCTATACCTAAAATGTCTAGTTTTTCTATAGGGCGAAATGGGACCAAGTTTTTGGGGGCGACAGTTGGACGGCAGGCGCGCCCGCAGGCAACCGGCAAATGAGCAACTGTCTTAGCAGCCCCCAGCACCTTACACTCACTTCTAGCCGCTCCGCCGCCGTCTAACTTGCCGCCCTCCGTACGGCTAGTGCTATTTTCTTTACTCAGCTCACTCGGATTACGGTATTGAGGTGCCGCCAGAAAGGAGGCGGAGGAGGAGCAGATTCGGTAGAATATGGGAGCAGGTTCTGGATGAGAAAGATTTGGAGCTTTCATTTTATATTTCTATTTGGATGGTAAAGAAGATGATAAACTACGATAGCAATTTTCAGAAGCTGAAAAATAGTTTCACTGTGAAGTAGAATATGGACTTACGTTATAATTAAACTTTAGAGCAACATCCCGATTTATTGACGTATTTGGTTTTGTATGGTCATCGAGAAAGCTGGATAGGACTTCGATGGTAAGGGGAGAGTGACCGCCACTTTTGTATAGTCTTCGAATTGCCCAATGAGCATGTCTACTCTTATGGTTGGCACCTGTTAGCAAGTCTACCAATAACGCGTTCGCAGTGGAGAGCGACGGCCTTCGGTTCTACTCATTGAGGCTGTTTTACTTTCTCCTCGTAGATTAGGAGTAACACTTTTCACAACCTTTTTTGATTGCTAGTTTTCGCTTGTGTGTGTTCCTTAATTTGCTTGTGAGTTAGGGCCTCAGATTTGGGGGTCTTGGATCTGAATAGAACCCCCCCCCCGAAGGGGAGTTGTTCTACTCTAAACATATTTCGAGTAATTTTCTATCTCCTGATTCATTTTTCTAGTCTGTGCCTTATAGAGCCGTGGATACTGTGACCAATCCGACGAAACTTGTTCTATCTAAAGATCGTCTCTGAGCTTCGAGTCTTTCCTGGGGCTACCAGATGCTTGATTTTGGTTTGTAGTTCATGAAATGGTCTAAAGAAATGGACTGCAGTTACAACTAGTAGGAATGTACAGAAACCTTAATCTTCAAGTGGTTCTCGAATAAGTGGCTGGTGATGACAATTGGATTTCCTTCTCTTTCTACCTATATCTCTCCTTTCCTCCTCTGCAATACTCAGAAGGAGTATGTCCTGATAGTTATGCTACAAATAGCGAATCTGGCACCATTGTATCAGCCTTGGATAAGTAGTAACAACAACTAACATGAACAGGCAGCAGGAATCAGCTGTTGGGTTATAAAGAGGTATCGACGCTATTCACAGTTGTTCCCCATCGTACCTGTGATTTAATTGATCTCGACTAGTAGGTGAGAAGTCCTACTATTTTAGAAATTCAGTACATATCTTAACCTGGAAGGCGACTTCGGAATCTAGAGGAATCCAACCTTGTGGACACCTTTATATTTTTTGTAAAACGAATGAACTCCCAAAAAAACGCATTCGATCTTTTTTTGTGGGTTCCTTCATAGGAAGTAAGGAGAGTGCCTTTCTAAACAGTTCCAATAACTAGCTTTTTTGGTCGGTAGACTTATATACAGATGCTCAGAAGCACTTTTAGCACTTTTGCTAAATAGGGCTGATCACCACAGGTGTTCTGTAGAAGCAGGTTTAGGGGAGAGAAGGAGGGGAGACTTGAAAGTTACCCATCAAACAAATGAGTAAATGGTGAATTTAGTGAAACTCAACCGTTTTACACAATCATTTCTGAGATTTTTGTAGGCTGTGGTTTGTGTGGTTTCGAGAAGGTCATTTTCAAATCAGAGCTCATGTCGTAAAGATGGAGACTCTGATCTACGAAAAAGCCTGAAATCTTCGAAACAGTCCGTGGATAGTATTTCCGTCAGGCTTCGAGGAAATACCGCGCTCCGCCAGTACTTTGCGGCATACCTTCAAAGCGACAGGATTAGTGGCTAGCAGTTACCAAGCGGATGGGGCGCAATTTGTCGCACGTCAGCGATTTATGTTACGAACTGCCCAGATCGGATCTGGCCACGATCAGATTTCAAAGGAAGATTGGTGTACGTCACCGTCGAGGTTCTAGAGGATTTTCCAAGGGTCATAGGCAGAGTTGGTTCAAAGCCATTCAATGACAGGCAGTTTTGTAAGAATCTTTGGAGCTCTTAATCAAACGTTCCCCTTTTGACAGTTGTGCTCGTCCGGAAATTCTTCTTGGCTTGTAAAGCTCAAATGTGAACGCGAATTTTGTAGTTGCATGATAGGCCTCTATAGTATCTGATTGAATTTTCGAGAAGGACTTATTTCCCTTCACAGAGCGGCTTTGAGGCTAGGCTTAGCGTTTTGGCTTCAGATCATTATAATAGAACCAGTCCATCTCAGAAGATTCCTATGTTCCCCATACGTCGTGCGACCCCATCGTCTCCTTCCATTTCTTGAGGATTTTCTTGCCCATAAACGTGCTAAGAAACTTTCTCAAATGCAACTTTGGTACTACTGGGAAATCTATTTTGAACCACTTTTCCTATCTCTAGAAGGGAGATTGAGAAGTGTGGGAAGTTAGGTATCGATTTTACTACTTTTCTATGCTACAGGTCTAGATCTAGGGTGGTTCGGTAGAGATATGGGACGTGAAATATGTAAAGCTTGATCATCCTATTCAATCAGTACCGTAGGAAGACTGAGTGAAGCGGAACGGGACTTATGTAACAGGAGAAGCTGCGCTGCACTTTCGGATCTCGTCTTTCTCAGAACGATCAAGGTCCTCGGTCGTTCAGGATTGATTGAATGGTATCACATTAATCAAAGTTCACCCTATCGATGGATTGGATGCTTTTACTCGGCCCTATAATTTTTTACAATCTCTACTGACCCTCACGTGCCGCTATGATGCACCTTGGAAAGAAATCAAATGTATGGCTCATCCTAGAAAAACGTCTTTTTCGATCACTGGCTTTTCGTGAACATTCCAATTCCTTCATTTAGCTTTTGGACCATCCATCAATTCAGATTTATTCCTATGTCAACTTCGTGGTTGTAATATTGGGGCTCTAAAGTAAGCTACTAAGCCATAAAATAGTTTATAGCACTCACAGACAGACATACAAACAGACAACTGTCAACTGTTAAAAGCTTCACCTCACTAAAAATAGGGTATAGCCCATAGGGTTGATTGTATGGGAGGGAAAAACTATTTGATGGATCACCCGAGTAGGTATTACTGATGGGCGAAAACCCAGATACACAAGTTTCTTGTGTAGATTGATAGTCACATGGGCACGATTGAGTACTTGGCTTTTCGAGCTCATCGATTAGCGATAGGGAGCTACCGGAGTGATTCACGCGGATATATTTAAATTCCCCGGATCAGCCTGAAAATATTCCCGATTGATCCCAACTACTGTTTATCGTAGGTATACACTTTGGATGTAGAGGTCATAGCGATCTCTTGAAGATAAGCCATGTACTAGGCTTCACCTAACAATAAGATATGGACCAGATATTCCCTTAGTGAGTGCGCTCGGCCTTTAATCATAAGCTTCCTGAGAGAGCGATGATTATATGGCCTATGTAAGCCATTGAGAAGTCGATTTATATGACGTCAAAGACTTTGATGGAGTATTTCCACCTTCAAGGGTGATCCCACAGCAGTGTGCGACATGGGAAGGACATCGTTGATGGGAGCAAGGTTAGGGATTCTATCCAAGCGTAGCAGCGTTCTACTTTTTACGAGTTCCTGCTCCAAGTCCTGCCTCCATTCCCAAATCGGATAAAGCCTAGCCAGAAATTATTAGCCCGAGAGCCAAAAAAGCCTGAATATGATGTCGTCCTTGAACTGAATTGAGCTTCAGTTCGGTTACAAACCAAAAAATTCTGTACCTTGAACACATGACTCGGGTCCCCCGGAAAACCCCACTTTCATCTTCCAACTTAGAAGGAATAGTTTTGAGGTTATGGGGAAAATGGTCTCCTAACAGTTCAGTCCAGTCGAACGGACTCCATTAGCGATTGATCAACCTAATTCATTTGCCGACGATCTAATGGCCATTGTGGGCAGCGATGATTCAGTGCAGTGGTTCATTTCCATATGGACAAATTTGAAGTTTGAATTCAATTATAAATTCAATAGAATATTTATTAAAAGCTTTCTAAATTCAGCATTGAGATGTAGTAACTAATCAATCTTAATGATATTAATTAATTTTTATCAGTGCTTTTGTTATGAGCTTCAAACTGTTTTCCATCTGCCTGATCTTATGACTGATGTGGAATTGTTTACTGGATGGGAAAACTCATGCAGTCAAGGAAGGAGCGGTGGTTACATCCACATGGATCCCACTTATCGTACATGCATGTACGGTACGTGGGATCCGTTCTCGTCCCACTTGGGCAAAACCCTTGAATGCTTGAGGGCCTCTGTAGGGTTTTCCAGGAGTGTTTAGAGAGCTTAATGTTTGAATCGTAAATCGTACTATAGGCCTTTTATACCAAACTAAGGAGCCTTCACTATTTAAAGGCGGTAATATGACTCATCCCACCCCAAAACTGCTCTATACTCTACCTTCTACGCTTTTTTCGAGAGATCTGATCGTTTCCGATCATTAATCAATATCTCTGGTACTGATCGTTAATCAATGTCCTGATCATTTGAAAAAAACGGAAGCACGTGCACAAGTATCTATTTTTTCCTGGGCACTCATAATAAACAGGGCTTACTCAATCGATCCTATCAATCTCCAAGAAAACAGTTTGAAGAATGGCATAAGTTGGGAGCTGACTTTATCGACATCTAAAAGCCTATCTTGAAAAGCCTCCTGGTTGATAGGTCCTCTAAAATCCTAAAGAGAAGCCGCAGAGCGGCTTACATCACTTACGTAACGCTAGTTAATTCCTACGCCGTCTTACGTAACTCCTATGGAGCAGGGGAGCATGTCGCACGCAACGTCCACGTCTGGTGACCAGGCGGCTGTGCGCATAAATCTTCGGTTGGACGTGTCGTATGAAGTCGCTGAAGCCATGTTTATGGCTCTTTATGGGCCACCAGGACACGAGGTCCCACAGCATGGCCATTGTTCGTGAGTTTTTTGCCGTCACGGTCATAGAGCTTCTGACCGTATGGTTATGATGTCCGGTCGACTAACGAGCCGACGGAAGTGAGTTCGAAGGAAATGAAAGGGTCATTTGACTCAAGTTAACCCGTGGCTTCGTCTGAGGAGGGGAAACCCTGAGCCATCAGCCACACTAAGTCAATCATTAGCAGCCCATAAGCCTGTGCCTCCAACTCAACGCTCACCTCCAGTAAGTACTTTTTTCTGCCTAGGTAAGTAGTAATTCCACTGATCTGAGAAAAGGGAGCTTCAGTGGGATGAGTCGATTTTCTGTGTCCAATTCTGCCAATATCCAACGGTGCTCTTAACCGTTTCGGACCCCTCTTCTCTTGACGCTCGACCTCTTTACTGGGAGAATATAGTTTTGGAAGGATGGTTCAACCTTTACCCCGAATGGAAACTAGAACTTTTGAAGAATGAATAAATTAGTTCACTCAGTTCACCGTTTCATTATATTGGTACAGAGCAACCTCCCATATGGGAATTCTTGATCAAGACATTGATCATTTATCGGCTCACATGGTTTTCCTCTGCTGATCTGGGTATTCCGTCATGCACGATTTTCTGATCAACATTTCTTTTTTCCTTGCTCTTTTTTCTTTTTTCCTCTCCTTTCCTACTCTTAACTACTTACTATATTTCTTGGGTAACCAATACATCACCTCGTAACGAACTCGGACTTTTCCACCAGAAATCGCGTATTTTTTCAATTTTGATTGCCGGATAGTAGCCTAAGTTCCTCATTGTGAGCAGTGCAGATCCAAGGTGAAAGGGTGTTTTCTTATGATTGACTACCTTCAAGTAGCTCTTTCGCGATATGGGAAAAGTCTTCTTAGTGGGAGATAGGAGCTTAACATTGTAAAAAACTTCAACATGGACCTTTCCTTTGCACTTAGTGGCCGCGGCGTTATCAAATGTGAAACATCGATTTTATTAATAGGATTCAATAGGTGACACTGTGTACATGCAAATCAGATTCACAACAATCAATAACAACACTTAGTTAGACTAAATTGTGATTTTCATCACGTTTCCGCGATTGCACAAGGCAATCGTACTTTGGCGGCGATACAGTAAGACCGAGAACGCGCTGCGTCGACAGACCGCCGCCACTGCCACTCTCGGCTTCAGGCGGTCGAAAATCAAATCGTTTCAGCAGATTACTGAAAATCAAAAACAATTCGGCTCTAGCTAACGATTCGCCAAGACATTGTCGTTTTCCGACGGAAAACGGCAGAAATTCGTCGATTCGTCGTAGTTTTCCGTCGTCCGTAAGGAATCGTTCCGGTCGGAACATTTTCGGTTCCGGAAAAACGTCCTCGTCATTCATCAGTATGGAAATCTGTGGTATGACGAGGGCATTCCGAGGGAAATGATAGCCGTCGATGGTCACATCCTCACTGACTGTACGTAGCAGGTTGATCGGCAGGATGTTGGCCATACGCTGGATTTCCTGAAAAAGAATTCGAGGATTCTGACAAAAGAGGCCCAACAGAACAAGCTTTTCACAGTAACTCGCAGAAAGAAATCAAAAATAACGAACTTAGTGTAAAAGTATATTCATTATTATTTCATTTATACTTATCAGCTACAGCCTCAATTCTGAGGCTTTCAATCTATTGTTGTGTTCTGCTTTCACTTTGTTTCCCTTGCTTTCCTTTTCAATCAAACGCTCTCATTTATGACCACTCGACAGTTACCGGTTCCCTCCGAATGCGCCACGTATTCCACTTCAGTTCGAAATCGACTTGATTGAACGTTTGCTAATAAAAGAAATGGTTTTGGTCCCGATGCTTCAACCCTCCTTTAGAAGCCCATAACTGGTCTATACTGAGAACATGGGGTGCCTAATTGGCTCAATGCTTCTCTAAAGAAGCGAAATCTTCTAAAAACCCAAAATTCCCATTAGACTGCTCACAAAACTTTTGGTAAGCGAGAATGTAATGAAAGCCTCAGGTAAGAAGGACGAAATCGGAAACGCAAGAATCCATCTGAAAGAGAAGCTTCAGTTACGGTATCTGGTGTCCGTCGAGCGTTCCGATGCTTTTTAAGTGCCGCTCGGTGAACGACGACGACGATGGGTTGTAAAGGTCGTGCCGCAATGAGGTATTGATGGATGGAGCAGGAGGGAAGCAGTGTAATGTTGGAATCATTCAGTTAACTGAGACGAGACTCTGAGTCAATCAACACCTCGTCAAGGGAGCTAGAGGGGCTATTGAAAAACAAGTAAAACTAAAGGTAGAAAGTCGGACGCAGTACCTTAGATAGAGCCAGTTGTGAGGGATGTGACACACGTAAAATTGGATGAAATGAAGGAAAAGAAGAAAAGGAAGGGAAGGAAAGGAAGGAAAAGAGAATTAGGTCAGAAAAGCCAACTAATAAAAAAGATAGCGTAAATAAAATAATTAAAACAAAACAAATCTTCAGTGCTGAGGAAATATTCCTGATTAACATCTAATATCTGAATAAGTAAGCAAATAGTTGTATAAGTGAGTAAATAAATAAATAAATAAATAAAAAAGTCCATGAAGAGGAAATGGTGATGTATATTGAGCAAAAAAGGTTTCAGGAACGAAAAAAGAACAGTAAACAGTCAACATTGGGAAGAAAAACAAGCTGAAGGAGAGAAAACGAGTAAGAAAAATTTCGGTTGAGGGAAGATGAAAACATGCAAAGGTGAGGAAAAAAAATTTCAGATGTCTCATGGTTTTTAGGAAGATTTGCACGTTATAAACAATGAGACAAATTGATTTTGAAAACTGATATTCTCTGAACCTGATTTCTCTGCGAGGAAAAGACGTTACTTACATTGATTGTTGCCTGAGTATACGGTAATCGTGGTCGATCAGATAGCGTCACTGTAGATCCTGAACATTCGTTATCCAGCTCTTCTTGAACGCGACGTTGAACTTTCGGATGGAGGACAGCCAGCAGAAAACCCCATTTCAACGTAGTCACGGTCGTTTCCATTCCAGCGAAGAATAAATCCAACAGCAACATTTTCATTTGCCAATCACTAAAAATGACGATGCTAGGTTTCTATTGGTTAAGAATGAGAAAATTTCGTCTTTCTGAAGTCCTGAGAAGCTAGCCAGTCAGGGAGAGGACAGGAAGTTACAGTACACTTAAAATAATGTAAACAGATGACCGAACCGGAACTATTCTATAATGCTACTGTAATCATTGTTCCTATAGGAGCTTCGATCGATATGAGCAGTTAATCAATACTTACTCAAAATACCCCATGTCTTCACCACTCTGACGACGTCGCTCCATCTCACGCATGTACGTAAATGTGAAATCATCCTCAATGACGTCGTTCAACGCGGATTTCTCGCGATGCTCCTGAAATTGGCCCTCCAGATATTTACACCAAAAAGGCTCAAGAATATGAAACTCATAGGGATGCACTGCAGAAAAAAATCGTCAAGGATTCTAACGGTGACGGTCAGTCGCTCCATCCGATACCACAAAACTCACATCAATCTGTTTCTGAAGGAAATTCCACAGCTGCTCACGAATTCCCATCAGCTCTAACCATTTCGTATTCAGCAACGGTACTTCAGTTGTCCATGGAGCGGCTATGTACAAACCCATGATAGGATTGATGACCAAACGAGATTGTTGATCGAGTAAGCCGTGAAGATGGTGCATCTCATGAGATCCCTAGACGTTATGTGGTAACATGGTCAGGAACAGAATCTGATCACAAGCACGAAAATCTACAATTCAAAGCAAACGACTTTTCTCAAGTTAAGTCACGATTTTCTAAAGATGCTTCTCAAAGGATCACTACGACAAAACTGGTTACTGTATCGATTACGCTACTTATTTTTTGTCATACGGTAATTTTGAGAGACTTACCTGTGGAAAACGAACACCAAACAGCATGTTGTTGATGATATTACCGACACAAACAGCAATGGCACTATTGATAGTAACTCGTCCTTGATTTTCTTGCAGAAAAGTAGCGAATGCATTCACCTGTAACAGTACTTAGAAGTATCCGAAACGGTGAACCCATGAGTTGTTTGGGTTCCAGCTATGTTTCAGTGGTTATCCTACTGGGAGAAAATAATTTAAGCTGTATATTCACGTCAGTGTTATATTACCAAACACAGTCACATGTTGATGCAATGCAAAGCGGCGACGCCATTAGATAGAATGCCCGGGATCGAATCCTATCCTGATATCTGCCCAAAACAGCGGTCTATTTCTCGGAAGTCGACTAAGATGGCCGCAGATCCTCCCAAAGGCTAGACCAGCTTGAGCCTCTCAAATTGTGTACAGGTCAAATACGCATTCACATGCCACATAGTGTCGAATGAATGTTCCATAAGTGAACGCATCCCCGAATTAGATTGACTGATCAACGCATGAAACCTTATACAATAACTACATAATAGGTTGCCTCGTGGTTAATTGGGATTGCGAGAGAAAACGGTCTCTATAAAAGCTTTGAAGCAGGAAATCGCTAGAAGCACTGCATAGCCGGAAATGCGTCATGCATTTCATTCCAGCCAACTTTTGTTGGAGAGAATAGAGCCCTTATTTATGCATATCACTCTTTCATCAACCCAGTATTAAAACCCAACAAATTCCGCCAGAGCTCTTCAATTACCTGTGTAGAATTAGTTCGAAGATGTTTCTGTTCTTCCTAACCCGTGAGCGCCATCTTGAAATGTAACCAGAGAAATCAAAGATTACTTCGATATTCTTACCTCTTCCATAATTTTACTTTCCATTTGAGCTCGTCCTACACCAAAATCACGAAGTACATGCAATGAAAATCGACGCTGTTCACGCCATTTTGGACCATCTATCTGAACGACACCGTTTGCTCCACCTGAAAATGAGAAATTTAGCTTTGGTGGCTTTTCCCGGAATGTCGGGAGCTCAAATTTCACTGTACAGGGGTTGCAGACTCGAGATTTCATCATTCAAGTGGCTCTATGATTCAGAGTGGATTTCGAACGCATGGCGCATACAATAATCTTTGCCAACAACTGTCTTTCTTCTAGACAAAGCGATACAACTAGGTAGAGCTGTTTATAATCCGTCATATGCTTAGAGCCTATCGAATTCATATCGGACGGGAAAGAAGCTAAGTCCGGCATTACCTTACCCTTCTAGTCGTTTCGAAAGGGTCCGAATTCAAAAAAAAGCAATGTACAATTCAATTTGCTGGTAAATGCTACTGGAATTCATTTGGGTACAGCTAAATTGTTCAATTCTTTCCCTGAGTTTCGACCCTTTCGAATCGACTAGAGGGTGGAATTTAGATGAAGAACTCAGCATTTCCGCACGACTCACAAAATCCCAGTTCAATTTGTTCCAATTCCGAAGCATTGTCATATCATTCGCAGGCCAACGTTAAATGTGTACCTCAATCCATTTGGGACACGATTTTTTTCGTCTTTCTGATGTTGACCTCAATGTTCACGCCGTAGAGATTACTTTACGAATTGAGGACGTTCCTCGCAGAAGAAATGCGCTAATTATTACACGATTGCAGTCATTATATGTTTCCACCCTTGTACAGACCAAAAACCAAGAAGTCCGGAAATCCGATAGGAACCAGATGAGCTCTTCGGAAAAGGCCAAGCCCTAGAAATGCAGCTGGAATCAAAGAGGTAGTGGAATTTGTATAAAATCCATAGCATGGGTCTAGTGGATCAGCCTATGTTGAAGTGAGATTTCCAGACCAGGATCCAGTCCACCTTTGCTACAAATTCTGACTTGATGGAACTTCCAGCCAACCTATAAAGGTGAAGCCAGCTCTTCTGTTTGCCCAGCTATTGGGAAATATTCCAATGCTGGCCCTCATTTCAGCCGATTAACTTCAGAAGAGTTATCTAACCTACCCATGAAAGTGTCAGTAACATGATTCCGCCATCGATTACTGAAGATTTCGGCATTCTGTATGAAATACTTCTTTATCGATGGTAAGTCTCCGACCATCACTAATGGGATAGGTCCAATCCAAACAGTAAAAACGCCACCATAACGTTTCTTCCATGACTGGAACAGATCGTCGATCGAAGAGGCTGAATTAGTGGGATTTACTTCATGTACTTTGCTTCCCTATGTTTCGTTTCTGCCAAATTTCCATGTTCTTCACCTCCAAAAGAATTTGGAGAGCTCTTTTTTCTACTTACACTTATTTACCACCTACTATCATTAACTATTACAGGTCTATAAATACCAACCGAAAAGGAATGACGGCATGTTACCGGCCACCAGCCAAGGTGTGGGGCCAGGAGGAAGTCGTCGCCGTTTGTAGAACAACTCATAGGCGATATAGATACATAACAATAGTGAAACTGAATAGATCTGAAATATTTGCTTTAGTTTCTTCTGAAATACAATAAACAAATGAATAAACATGCATGTATACATCCCTACATAACCGCTTGTTTATTTGTTTACTTGTTTGCATTTGTTTGACTGTTTCTATGCTCATGGTCCCCCTGATTCTTTTCGAGAAAAAATATTGTGCCTTTTGGATACCATAGGATGATGCCACTATGCCAAGAAGATAATATGCTCCATGGACAACGAGTTGACTTCGTAGGTGGCATTGGATGTAAATAACTTCTTTCGAATTGAATATAGTTCTCCTCAAATTCTATTGTGTTCAACTAGCTTTTGTTTGTTTTGTTGTTTGTCTTTGTTTTGATGTCCGATAGTTTCACTCCACTATTTTGTCTATTTTTGTTACTGCTTATTCTTTTTTGTTCAGTCACTTGGTCTAGTACATTTACTTATTGACTTGTTTTTGCCTATTTGTTTATACTTTCACTCCAATCACTTTCATTCACTCATCTTTTTTGTGAGGTTACACCATCCTTTTTTCTGTTTAGTCATATCTATTGCTTTCCCGCGGGTATTCGTCTTGAATGTCTATTTACTCTATATTTTTTCAGTTATCAAGTTTGATTTCCGAGATAGTTTATAAATTATCCTGATTATCCTATCTATATTTCCAATTTCTTCCTGAATACTCCTCTTGTCCTCGATTCACTTACAAACTCGGGGTAAGTGAAGAACGAAGTGTGGCGCAGTTGTGAATAATACCGCTGCCACCACATGGTCAAAAGATCATCCCTGGAACCTTCTACGCCTCACTGCTCGCCTAATCGGTCACCGATTAAGTGGAAGAATTAAAGCTATGATTTGAAACTTGCCTAATCACTAATTCTCTAAATAGGCCGAATTTGCTTGCCAATGCTACTGTAGATCTGAATGGCAGATGAACAGGAAGTTACCATGGGAAGCCATCTGTCTCCCAATGATAATCTTGGGACTGGATTATTATTCTAATTGATTTCGAGATTTTCATGAAAAATTTAGATTTCAGTACTATTATGATTTGTCTAATTTCTGCCCTGATTGAATAAACAGGACACAGTTACCTACCTACCAGTCTTACAGTCTTTTGGTATTGATTAATCACATCTCGGGATGCGCCCCGCTTCGATTTCCGATCAGAATCGTGGTGACGTTTTGAATGCGTATGTGGCCTATACAATGAGTTGTGGTAGCCAGCCAGTAAACAATTCAGTGCTTTCATCCACCCAGACAAGTCTGGTACCAGTTAACCGTTTTCGTTAGGTTGGGATTTTGGCTGATTCGAGCGGTATCAATTCGGGATTCATTTTGGGGACCGTGAGTTTGATAGTGCGTCACTTGGCACTACACCAACTTCGCCGGCTCGCTTACTCCGCATAATCTCAGAAACTGGTCAGCGGTTGAACCTCTATCTGAACCCGATTTCTCCACAAACTGGTCACAGGTTGGACCCCTACATGAACCCGCTTTCTTACGTCTCATAAACCTAAGAAGTATCGGGCACGAAATCCCTTGGACAATCATACGGAACTGGAATACGGCATTTGACTGGCCAGCTGGTTACAACATCGGTTGGTAATGATTGAAACCCAGTGAACCGATTAATTTATTCATAGGTCATGGAACCTGGGTCGCAAGATTTGTATCCTTCTGCCTAGTAAATTTGATTTTCGCATAACTAACAAGACTTTTTCCATATACAACCTCTGCTGATTTTTTTTTACCGCCCATCGTAAATTAGTCCCATCGAACCATCAATGCAATCATCTATAAAATCGGAGAACAATCCAGAAATTCTGGAGAACGCCTCTTCCGCATGGGGTTAGATTTTGTGCTACCGCATTAGCCCAAAACGAGGTCAATGTGGCGGTTCAACCCAAATTAGATGATTTTACGTGGAATGAGGCTAATGCTATATAAGATCCTGGCTAGAGCAAGTTTTTTGCTTTGTCTGAGATGATGGTGGAGCAGTGGCAAGTGGCATGTCATTGCGAACATGGTCAATAGATCAAAACCTGCCAAGCTACCCCGAACTTTTGGGTAAATTTGGGGTTGATTACTTGGTATGGAGTCGTTCAGAAGAGTAGAATGAACTTATTTGACTGGGCCTGCTTTTGCATTTGATTATTTAAATCTTAAAGTTTGGCCTTAGGTCTTTTGGGAGAGGTTAAGTGCATGGCGCCCTCCCGGGTAGGCTCCTGTGCCTCTGCGGCAAAGCCTTTCATCTTTCGTTCAACTCATTTTATTATGATGTTTTCATGGAAAATTCATAAAAATATGGTTAACCCACATTGAGAGCTAGATGGAGCGCCCGAGTTATTTTCAGAACAGCAATAGTAGCGACGAAAACTCCAAAACAGAGGGAATAATTGAGAGATTTTGAGTCGTTGAGCATGATTTCCATTTCTCAGCAGTTTAGCATTATATGAGGCTGAGATCTGAAAATTTTTATGGAATTGGATCAGTAGTCCATCCTCTGTAGGTTGATGGGCGAGGGCAACAAATGAAAAGCAAATGTGAAAGGTCGAATCTCAAGTGGAAACAGAATTGCCTTTGAAGGTTACGGTATCTTTCTAGATTCGGTAATACGTAAATGAGTATCAAATTTAATCAATCTTGAAAAAACAGGTTGCATCGAAAAAATATCCTGAATTATTAAAATTGTTTAGAAATTGAATAGAAAATTGTCTAAAAAAGTAAAAATTATCACAACAGCATTTTGTCTTTGAGTAGTTTTTACTGAAGGGCTGTTCATAGAAACAAAATATAAAAATTTGTTGGCACACCCTTTGTACAGTAGTAAATAAAAATATTGAGAGAAAACAGTAGTAAATAAAAAAGCAGTAGTAAAAAAACATGTTGTAGGGAAACAGCAGTAAATAGAAAATACCAAATAAATAGTAATAGTAAGTAAAGTGATAGTAAGCAAAGAGTAATGGTAAATAGCAAATAAATAAGTAAATGAAATACTGATTTAGCGTAGCCTAGTAGTGGTGAGGCAGTGGGTTATTTCTTGTCGAATGGAAGGTAGTGTTTCCTTTCCAGAGAAAAGAATATGGATAGGACGGCCTTTGGAAGGATGTAAATTCCCTGGTCCTGGAAGGGATCTGTGATGAGATTGGGTTTTGCTGGGTGAAAGCAATGCGGCATGCCTCTATCCACTTGTTATTCTCAGGGTCTTAGATGAAATTTTTCAAAGAATGGTGTCTCCTTGAAATTAGGGCAGAACCTGCCTCTTAAGTGCAATAGCTTTCAGTACCAGCTATTAAATAGCCGTAATGTTCTACTTGAATGGTTAATCGCTGACGAATTTATACTTTTCTCTCGATGTACTTTGTGATTACTAAAAGTACATACAAGACCTTGTGAAATCAGGGACTGTAAAAGATTCCGAGAATTTCTCGGAGAAAAAAATTTAGCTACTAGGCCCTTTCAACGGAAGGCAGCTAAGGGTTGGCCTTCACGAATCACTAATTAGGCATGATACTTTAAGGAATTTTTGCTGCGTTCCTGTTGAACTCGTAGTGAGCAGCTTTTTTTTGGAGAGAATTGGCGCAAAATCAAGACCAAATAGGGGCGTTATCAGAATTTCACCACCAGATCGATACGGGTCAATCGGCATTTACTGATCGGAGAACAAATTGCAAGTCATTCGGTGTTAAGACTATGGAATACGACCGATCGACCGATCGTCACTATCGGTCGGTCGCGTGCGATTCTCAGAGGAATCTTCGTGTCATTTGTTCTCACCACAAAGAACACGTAAAAGGTGCGATGTCACTTTTTTGGTGTCAAGTCAGGGAGTACGAAATAATCGGAAGTTACGCCTAGCCATCTTAGAAAAAAGGACTTAGAGTTCACCAGTCGGTGTTCTTCTGAGGAAGAACTTCAGAGAACGAGCATGAAAAAGGACGTGTAAGGCTGAAACGCTCAGGTATCAAGAATTACATATCTCAGTAGATTGAACGCAGTTTTTTAGGAAGGGAAAGCCAATCGGTAGTTAAAACTCTCCTACAGCTGGCGAGTGACTTTCATAGGGCTCATCCCTTTTAAGCTTCTCAAGCCTCCTACATGGCGAAAGGATCAGAAATTACCTGTAATAGACTGCTTATGTAGAAGATTCAAAAAACATGTGTACAATCGAAATCGGGAGGATGGAATTCCGGCAAGCAGTCCTAATTTGGTTGTGGCTACGGTGTAGCCTACGAATCGCGGGAGACGCTCTTTTTGGGAAATTCAATTAAGAGAGGGAGAGATTTGACTAATTGGCAATGTTCGAAAGGAAATGTAGATCAGTTTTTCAAGAATTCGGCTCAAACTCGATTTCGTGAATCATAGGTTAACAGCTCTGAAGTTTTGAAACTTCAGAGATATTCTTCAGAAATTGCAACGGTCATTCAGAACCAATGAACTCTTTGAGGTTATCATTTTAATGGGCAGCGATGGTATGGGGCAAAGGCTGACAGCATAGCTCTGGCTTTACACTGTTCATAAGATCAAATCCCACCCGGGATCCTGCCATGGATACAATTGGTGATTACGGATTAACCCGAAGGGTAGTAGTTCTTACCCCTTGTCGGTATGCTTTCGCACTCATTGGGTCTAGCTTGTAACTGGACTACTCTACATCAAATACCTCGAAGAAACGATTTGATTTCAGGGCGCATCCCTATCTTGAGGGAATACCCCAAGTGGTTCCTGAAGTTCAGATCATTTGGGAATAAAAGGGTTAAGGATAAGGTGATGAGTCCCTTCAAAGGAGTGCGCCCATTTGGAAATATTATAATAATATTGCAAATGAGACTTTGGGTGAATTTGAAAACGTTCCAAAAGGAGAACAGAAAGTGATTCGGTCAAGTGAGATTCGCAAAAGAGATCGAGATGTTGGGGAATGAACTTGCGGAAAGCGACAGTGCGATTGCGGTGAGACGGATTGTGTGAATTGTGTCATCGCAGTCCGCCGCCACCACCAGCAGCACACCGCCCCTTTTCCGGCGGTCCAAGGAGGGAGGATTCACGAACAGCAATGTATGGCTATTCCCTGGTCATCAACAAACACGATGTTCATCTACTGTAGAAAGTGAGACCTGACGACACTCAGAGTGAGCCATGCTTACACCTCTTTCTAGGTATAGTTCAGATACCTGACGAACTGGTGAAGGTTCCACTTCCGTACCCTCCTGTCTCGTAAATATTTTTCTTGGTAGTTAGGGATCTCAATACCAAGATTTATAGAGAGATGCAATTCAGATCGTTTAGTACGATCGGCCATTCCTGGGATGGGCTATGCTCTCCAATTTCATTCAGAATTATTAAGCAGTATGGGTACTCTTTCGGTCGGCGCGTTGGTCGATTTCGAACCAATATCAATGTCCAGGGAGTATTGTATTATTATTATTGAAGGCTTCATTGAAAGAGGAGGGGACTGGTGTAGGATTCGATCCACTGAAACCCAGTCATTAGAAGTGCCTTCTGTGACTGCTCTTGTCATCCTATCAGAACTTCGCTTACTTACCCACGTTCGGAATGCCTACTTTTATGGTCCGTCCATTTTGGAGATCTGTTTCTAAAGTTAACGCCTGAACCATCCCCTGACGAGAGAATGCCTGGTGAACAGAAATAACATCTGAAAGAGAAGTACATATATGCATACAAGTACACTCTAAGAATGTCAAAGATATTAAGTGTATCAGGTTTCGGATTATCCCGGCTAAGACCTACTTATAGTGATTATCTCGGATTTATCTCAGACTTATCCTTTTCACTTTCTAAATTTCACTTTACCAGCTAGCTCCTCCTCTTCAACAGTAACCATAGCAATAAGAACATAACTGAAGCGATGATCGATTTTCTTCACTAAATCTCTCTCAAACGCTGAAATTATTCTCGGAGTTGCGAAAAAATCTCAATTTTTAAATATAACACTTGAATACTGATGAACAATTGCATCGGTGTCCTAGAAAGAGTTAAAGTCTGCAAAAATACATAACTGATATGGTCGCCCACGATTTCTGGCTGAAATAACTCAAATGTTGTCCGGTTTTGGTAGGGTTAGGAAGCAAGATACCCAGAAAACAAGTGCGGGCTCAACTATGAATATAGGCCTAAATTTCGCATGAGAGAAATCGAGGGATTGAGTTTGTAGCTTCAATTTCTAGCTTCAATCAATTCCGTCTGAAAGATGCGCCAGCACTCGATTTTCATTCAGAGTCGTTAAGTCGATTTGAATACGTATTCAGCCTATACAGTGACTTTCGGTGGCCAGCCGATGTACAAAAAGGTCTTTTATCCTCCCAGTCAAGTCTGGTACCAATTAACCGACCTCGGTGGGATTTAAGGCTTGGTTGGCGCAGGCGTTGGCGTGTATCCGGGATTCGAACCCGTAACCGTGCGTGTGATATAGTGCACCACTTGCCACTACACCAACTTTGCCCAAAAATCTAATTATCAAAAAAAGGGTGAGGGATAAAGTGAAATAGTTAAGAATACCAGCAAAGTCAAAAAATGTCAAAACCTAAGCGGAAGCCAGTTGGCAGGGGGTTTTAGCCAAAGTTTGTGCCCATTACCTTAGCACTGGCGGCAAAATGAGGGTCGATATTTTTCTGGATGTTCAGATCTCCTATGTCGTCCTCACATCTATCCTCCTTTCAGAAATGACTAACTAAACCGGAAAGCGTCCAAGGTGTAATGTATCAAAGCAAAAACAGCAGGTGGACGTGTTTAGCTGACTCTAAGCCGAACGTGAGACCGTATGAACTAGTTCGTCTTTGTGTCACTTTCAACAACAATCATCTATAGAACTGGACAACAAAATCCCGTTAGTGGCCGCTAGATGGACGACAGACGACAGGGCATAGATTGATGGCAGAATTTGCCCCAAAATGGATTAGCCGCTTATTCGAGGCAGAATTCTGGGGACTCTTTCGTGATCAGATGAACTTGTAGACGATGAGTGCCTAATTGATCTTGTCGAGTTTTTATTGAGACTCCTAAATAGGACAGGAAATCAGTGCTTTACAACTTCGCTAATTAATCTGCTGCCTTTTTATGCTAGAGGTTTGGATAAAAACATTAGACATCTGTGAAATGAATCGGAACCCAATGAAAGGTGAATCCCCATTTATGCCTCAATTTCCGGACGGAGTACTTAATCAGTGAGCGAGCGGTCACAGCCCGTCAACTATGAACCTTTTGGGTGCTGTTTTTTTTGGTCAGAACTATAATGATAAAGGAGCATCGATAAAATGAATTGGTGAAAAGTTTCTTTCCCCTTTCCTATTTGGAAGCTGTCACTCAGCCACTGGGGCGTCGCCGCTCTTATTGACTTTTACCACTGGAAAAGTAATGCCTCCGCCAGCTGGCTATGCCCTACTGGGACTCTTCCCTGTCTGGAAGGCGTAGAAGAGCTGGCTTGGCAACGATACTAGTAAAGTATTGGAAGTATTGGGTAGTGCACTGGATAAAGAGATAGCCTGATAGGCGCAGGTATGGGCTCGAGTCCCGTCTGTCGTGGAGACAAGCGTTTTTTTATTGCTTACCATATCTGAGCAACTTTCCCTTCACTTACTGAGCCGAAAACCAGTAGCTAACAAAGTTACTTTCTAGTAAGTAGTAAGCGTCGCTTTCTAGTAAGTAGTAAGCGTTGCTCCGTGTAAACTTTGTAAGTTGGATAACGTTATCAGGACCAGCCTACCTTTTTGTCTTTAGTCTGCCTACTCACCAGATTAATGCTAATCATTCCAATACGTTCTTGCTACATGCCAGATGTCTCGACTGAGTTATCCCTCTTAGTCTGTTGACTACACTACTTCGTGTTTCCAGAGCATCTATTCCCTAACTTTCTTGCGATCTTGCGATGGCTAATTATTTTTTCCACTCTTTAAAAAATCTTATACGTGGCTTACCATTACTGGTATACCTATAGCTCCAGTACCTCTCTATATGATGTTTGTTCGATTTATTACGGTATTTTTCTTATGCAACGTATTTGCATATACAGTAGCGCTCAAAAGTGTTCGGTGAAAAGCTTTGACGCTTTTTCGTTCATAACTTTTTTGTTAGTGGACCAAATCGCGCGAAATTTGGATATGTTTAACTAGACCATATCTCACCCTACACAACACTATTTGACTGCAAAGCTGCATCATCCACAGATAGAGCAAGGTGTTTGTTGCGGTAGCAGATTTTGCTAAAACTAAAGTTGTTGACGTCTGCACTTATTCCCATCTTATGAGCGTTTTTCACATCTATGGTGTTCGGCATTACCGCTCGTACATTTTTGACATGCAAAAAGAAAGAGATTCTAGAAAGACCATCATCAGTATTTGCAGTCGGTTTTATTTTCATGCCCTTTGGAATATCTGGAACATGATCAGATTGCAGGTTAATAGTGGTAAATATTCACAATACACCCACGCTCCATATATAGAAATTTCGCTTGATTAGATCCAGTAGGAAAGAAGTTACGACTGAAAAGTACAGCTGAAGAACCATTTCACCGAAGACTTTTGAGCGCTACTGTACCTGACCACACCCATCACCTGATTCCTCTTAGGTAACTCCCACAACTCTGTCTAGGAAAAGTCTGTTCGCAAATTGCTCCTTGTGTGACTGTGTTAAAAAGTCCCCCTTCCCATCTTGCTCTGTCTAAGGAAACCGATGTGAGTATGACTTCTTCTGAGGAATGAATCAGCCTTGTAATTTTCATCGATCGTCGGACGTATAAGCCAAGGATAATCGGATAATCCTTTCTAAATTCCAGATTTAAGGGTTTGAGTAGAGATAAAATGAGATTATCAGAAGCCTCACTCATCCACTGTCATTCGTTTTCGATTCTCCTATCGTCCCTCTTCTTCTCAAGCTACAACATTCCCAAGACCACCTTCAACCTTACGAATTGATACAATTTTCTAGCCCTAAATCAGCTAGCGGGCCATCAAAAAGGCGCATTTTAACAACTGACCTCATTTTTTGCATAAAAGCAAATTATTTGATTCGATATAGAGAAAAAAGTAGTCGCAAGGTTACTGGCGTATGTCACGACGATGTCTTTCGAACTGCCACATCCGTAACATTGAAATAAAGTGATGTACTCGCTAATATGATCAATTAATTGGATTTCTCGACAATTCAAAAAATTTGAGCTTTCATCGATGAACATTTCAAAACAACAAGTATTCTTGACTACTAGTACATCTTTGAGTAGCCGCACATGTCATACGGTAGGCGTGCCCTTTACCGTCATCGACATCGTAGCCATGGTGATAATAAGTTTTTCCCAGTAAATTTGATTTCCTCGTTCATCTATTTCAATTCCCACCTTCACGTAATTCCAGCTTTTGAAAATATCGTCGACTAGAAATGAAGGTGTTATGGGAATGGAACCGTTCTACCGACATTGTTCTCGTTTTTTTATACTTCCCACCCCAGTCGAGGTTTGTTTAGAAGCTCCCATGAGGTGCTCCTTCTCTCTTTCTCAGATCTTTCCCAATAACTCGATCCATCTTCCGATCTTTCCCAATAACTATCCATCTTGGTGTGGGTGTTACTTGAAGATTGTATCTAAATGAGGTCGAACCCAATTACGCTCTGGGTGAACCGTGTGCCGCCGAAGTAGCGGAAACCGTGTATGAAGGTGAAGACAAAGGCGTCATAGGAATGGTTTTGACAATCATTTAGTGAAACCTGGGCAATTTTTCAGCTCACCCTCATACGTCCGTCCCTTCCCCAAAAGGGACTTTCTTTTTTTGGGAGTTCACTAGGTGTAAGCCTTTAATCTAGTGAAATATAAGGGGATTATGCCCGGTAGACTCATTTTTAGGGCGTGGCTCCAACTTTACTTCGTCCTTCTTAGTCCCCTCCCAATGAGTGTTTCGAGCATGCAGAGCTCATAGGAGACCTGAACGTGCCTAAAAAACTGGTAAAGGGTGGTTGGCAAGGGTTTGGTTCGATGAAAAAGACGTTGACCGGCTACTAGGTGCCAAATTTGGTGTGTAGCCTTTCTCTGATGGCAATGCCCTTTCAGAGAGCCCTTCAAGAATTAGAATTTAGCTCATCCGTGACTACGGACATGAGCCCGACTGGCTCCTTGCCAAAGACAACTCGAATCAATGCGGTCGTCAGGCAGTCTGCACCCTCTGGCTGTGCCCATAGTTCATCGCGGCCAGCAACGGACACGACGAGCACTGCCCAGTGGAGCACGAGCTCACTTTACACGATCCCTTTCCGGTCATCAATTACCAATATGCTCTTTGGATATCCACTATTTATACATCTCTCCAATGCCGCTTACAGTCATCAGAAAATCGTGCTAAGACCTTATGGTCGAATAAGGTCGATTTAATGCCGTACTTTTTATGCATAACTTTTTACTTTATAACATACATAGCTTACAATGACGGAGATTTCAGCTGTCCTTCTGATATCATAATGTTTGCGTCATACGGGACTTCATCTACTGAATTCTAGATTCCGAGAAGGCTACAAAAAGTGCCTAAGCTAGCTGATTCTTCAAAGAATTACTCGATCGCAATTCATCGGCAAATATAAGGTGCTAAACTTGGAAAACCTGGTTCTTATGAAGTAAAATAATAGTTCTTCTGAACAAATGCCTAGAAGTTTCTCAAAATTCATAGCAACGATTCGTGATATTCGCAATTTTTCGAGCCAAACATAGTTTTTCCTTGAACCTATCAATCTCGAGGAATCCATTATGCCAGTAGTTTTTGCAAAGTCTTTCAAATCCCCTCAAAAAGGAGCTCAAAAGTTTTCCGTTCAACCAGTAAGGAGGCGTCAATTATGTGACGCTTGTGGTGGATGCACGCGATACCAGTGATCATACGCCTCTTTTGTTGTCAGCAGCTAAGTTTTTCAATAAAATTCAGCCCTGTTACGACTTTCCTGTACGTTTTCGGATATTTATACGCTCAATAATTTGATAAAGGCAAGATTTATTCTCCTACATCTGCTCCTCTACATCACTGACTTTCCAAGCTCTAAAACTATTGAATTCAATTTTCGTATTTTTGAAAATCTTCAAAATTCAAAAAAGCTGTAGTTATCTGCTTGTTCGGTCAGTGAGCATGGAAGAAACTTCCACATCAAGTTCTAAAAACCGACTTACCCTGTTTCTCTGTTTAGAAATTGCAAAAGGAAACTGTTTTCGAAATTGATGTATTTATTTATTATTATTTAATTGTTCTCATTTATTCAAGACTTGGGTCAACGAAAACAACAAATTAGTCTAGCAACGATGACGCCAGTGATATACGGTAGAACAAGTAGATTTATCGGTTTCCTCTAATTTTTCGATGTTTTTCGGTGGTCTTGGCAGTATCGTTTGGTAGTTGCTATAGTGAATAGGAGCCATTTCTGCTAGTCGTTACTCTGTGCCACTTTCTTTGTACCCCTTTTTCAACCTGGAAATAGCCCTCGTTACTTTTCAATGGGACGCAATGGGCCGAATATACTTGCCCCTCCTGCACGCCCCCCCCCCCCCCAATGAGCGAATGGTCGTTTCTCCTGGAGTTTGACCTTATGATGATGTAGAAGTTTCGGCGATGTTGTATTATGTGATGTGGTGGTGGTATATGTTAATCAGATGGAAATATTGCTCGCCAACTGCTGTGAATAAGTCCTCAACGCGCTAACACAATTCGTTTCGCGGCGATGATTGAGGTGGTTTCTTTTTTCTACTCAAGTTTTTTCCAAAGACAATCATTATTAACTTTGAAAATAGTAAAATTAAATTAATTAATAAAGTAAAAGGTTTACTAGTTCATCAGTAAGGTTATGTTTCCACCCTTCCACCCGGCCTAGTTCCCCGAAGTCCGTACTTCCAGTTGTGAGCAGTTGGTGTCACAATCTTGAGAGTTTCCGGAATGAAATGGCGATATCCAGAAATTCAGTTGCTTATGCAGATTTCGCTGAAAAATTTACGAGCGGTTCGTGTCGCGGCTTCTAGGGTACCCGAATATCTTACTCACATTTGTTCGGGGAATCTTGATTGCTATACTTTTCGGGACTTTTCTAGTAGTATTTGTGTTTTTTTAGTGTTGGACCTTTTTTGAGCACGTCTCTTTGAATCGGAAGTTTGCTTTAGCTCACGGTAGAATAAACATGCATTCATGCATTTATGACATTTAGCTAGGTATATTCTGGCTTTTCCTTATCGATTCATGTTGTACTTCTTCAGTCCCCTTTTGGAGGACATTCCAAGCCATCGAGTACTTCCTATTCAGAGCTGGTAATTGCTGTACATAAAACGAGTTTAAATGCTTTTTCGGAAGATTATTCCGCGTCTCCAGCCTTCAAACTAAATTTCCAGATTTGGGATAATGAACTGCTACGAGAATTTATGATACCATTAAACGCTTCGCATCCGCTGCAGAATGGGCAAACACCGTCGACGATGGCCGCATTCAGTACTGATCACTTTAGCACCACGAATTCGTCGTGGAACAGTAATCAGGCACGTCTCTGCTTTTTGCTTACTAGTGCCTATGTTGCTCTTGCATTTCTTTTTAAATGATGTCAAGTGCTAGTTTTCGTTCATTCGTTCGTTCGTGGGTAACAGTCTATAAGATCTAGGTAACAGGTGCATTACATAGCGTCAAATTTTTTTCAAGAGCGCCGTATCTGTAGAATCAAGCTCGTCCCACCTGAAGCCAGGAACGATAAGTCACTGTTCTCAATTTAAATTCTGGAAAGAGGATAAGATTGGAATTATGCCTGTAAAGAATAAGCATATGGGGGAAGATTATTCCACCTCTTTTAGATAGGAATCTATAGAGCCAGTCTATGACCAACTCTCTCCCGATCTTGGCGTGATTTTTTACTTGTAAGTATTATTTCGAACGCTCCCAAGGCGAGAAACTTTGAGCTGACCTATCGACCCCTTCCCCTCCCACAGGACCTAAAAGTGAAAAACCAACACAGACCGACCAACCCGTGAAGCCTTTTTGACGAAACTTTGTTTTTTGAAATTCCGAATCGGTTTCGTAGTTGAGTGTGCTTCGGAAACCTGCGATCTTTTTTTTCTAGGAAATTGCCCGTCTGCTATATTCTGCCCCAAATCATCCGGAATGGATAACTCAGCAAGTGGCCATCCGACCGCAAAGCGGGTATCAATTTCCTTCAGTTTTATTGTAATCTTCATGCGTCTTTTTCTTCCTTTTCATGAAAGTTGAAAGTCTGCATGCACTATTTTTCAGCGCTCAGTATATGTTTTGTCGATTCGATGGTTATTGGTTCAAGATGGACGGTTACGAATGGAAGAAACGCCGCGAGGGGAAGGTAATACGGGAAGACCATATGAAGTTGAAGGTGATTTATTATTTTGCTACCATTCAATCTAGTCTTAGATGGTGTTGAAGGCGACAGATCCGATATGATGTTTATTTCTTCATTTTCTTTTACTGACTGTCTCCCCTATATTTTTTGATTCTTATTATGCCAAAAAATGCAATACTATGAGGGATTAGGATAAATTCATCAAATCTGTTGTGTAGTTTATTTGAGCAAGCAGTATTTTATTGAGTTCGCCTGTTTTGAGGTCGTTCTTTGATTCTGGTCGAGCTCTTTTGTAGTCAACGACTGATAACAACGCCCTTTACAGTGATTACTAGCAAGACAGCCTGATTACAAGTTTCTTCTTTACCCGTTTCCTTCTTCCTTAGTATACTTATTTTTGATATCTAGAATCTGAACCGTTCCGTGTGCGGAATTCACGAGGCTGCAGTCGATTACAATGATTTTTGCATTTTGTTTTTCTTTTATCGCTCTTGCCTTTTGAACGACAACTAAGTGCAGTCGCTTAGAGATTTCATTTTGCAAACTTCCCTAAAGGGTAATGGAACGGCCTCTCATTTTCCTCTCAAGTAATATAAAGGCCTCTCTGTCTCCGCTCAATTTCACCCGAACGAGAATTTGTGACTGAACCCCTTGGACTTTCGAAGGAAGACAAAGAAAGATAGCTATAACTCTGCGGTTGTTACAGGTGAATAAGCAAGAAATCATATCTGCGAATTATGCACATTCGTCTGTCGTTCCAACGTTTCATAGAAGAGTTTATTGGCTAACAAATGTAAGTTTTTTGCTTTCCGCTAGTTTTTGAATCATTCCCTTTTTTAGCTTTTTACGAGATGTTCATGTCAATTTTCTTAATAAACTTTGATATTGTCGTTGCATTACTCGCAATATCACAAGTTTTCTGGGAAACCCCGAGGAACCATCAGTCGTATTGATCTCAGGGGAATTGAATATGTTTTAACCAATATGAATAACCCTGGAGGAAATCCGAGAGACTCTCTTGCCTTTTCCTTTGCACAAAAAGGCAAGGGCTTGACGTTGATGGACTGCGGCTTTGGCACCATCGATTTAAAATCGAAATTGTGGCTTTTATAAGCTGCTGAGATTCATCAGAGTAAATCTTTTCATCTTGACAGATGGTCTTTACGACTTAGAAAAATCTGACATTCAAAGGGCTGCTTTCAAAACAATTTTGTCAGAATGGTATGATTATCGTTATTTTTGGAATTATTCGATTCTAGAACCCCGATTACGCTCTTGTACACTACCTTAACACTGAAACGGAACCGAACACCAAGAACATCATGGACAAGATCCTGGCATGTATCAAGCTGAACAGTTTGAATCTTGGACAACAGCAACTTTTGGATCAAATCTCTCCCATTTGTGAGTTATAACACCTTCTTTTCACTTTCTCTTGCTAAATTTCTCCATGATTCATTGGTGAAGAAGTTGTTTTCGTTCAATCTCAGCGAATTCGAGTCACTCATTTTCTAATGTGGAGTGGTAAGCTTCCAATGAATTTCCAAATTAATTTTAATCACCTCTGTTAATTTTACTCCGATGAAATAATTCATTTCGCATTAATTGGACCTATTTTCCACGCCTTGGAGCGTAGATCGGAGACTAGACTAACTGTAAGTTGGAGGCAAAACTTCATAAGAAGTCTTCCCAGAAGCATATCGAGGTGGTCCTTCATTTGTCATGAACTTAGCCGACTCATGAGGACAGCACATGTCGGAAATATTTAGGTTCTAGTCGCGTTCTCGCTGTATGTTGAAGGATAGGCGCTAGAAGGCTGAGATGTTCACTTCGTCGTCATGCATCTAATTGACATATTGCACTAGAATTCTGTCATAAAAGCTGTCGATGGCTCTACTGTTTTTCTCTCTCTCTAGTTGTACTTTTCAGATGCCAATATGTTAAACCAACAGGATATTGCATGCATCTGTGAGAAATTGGGTAATATTTTGAGAGGACCTCCGTCCAATAACAAGGATGAGCATGAGGGGAAGGTGAGCACTTTACTATGACTCATTTTGCTGTTTAGTAGAATCAGGAAACTTGCGAGCTCAGCAACTCAGCGATTTCTTTTCTGAAATTGGGTTGACAGTTGTATATGGTACGATTCAAAATCCCTAATTTTCCGACTCATTTATTCTGATGAGGTTCGATAATGTAGCGGTATTCTGAAGATAACTGCCTAAAGATGCATGGCAGTAATCAGAAATTTTTAGGTGGTACTAAAAAGTAATCTAGCTGTTTTCTGTAGCAGCATAAGCAAGGAGTCATTTCGTCAATACAACTGGATGGATTTGACTTTGATCTCGTTAGAGTTACGCTTTGGGTAGGAGAAGTTGTATCGCCTTGGGTTACCTCAGCAACTTGCGGGCGAAGGTTCTGTTGCGATGCGATGCACTTTAAATCAATGAAACAGTCCCTCGTCCGAAAATAGTTTTCTCGAATGCTGCCAAAGTTCTCGTGTCACTGATATACGAGCAGTTGGGCTGTTTGCATAGTTGTTAGTAAGATTGTTATCAGTAGCTGTGTATAAATTAAAGTACGAAGATGACAAGACCCACTGTCCCCTTTTGTAGCCACTGTTAGGATCTCACACAGCAGTCACAACTCCACAAAGTCAGCCTGTATCGAGTTACGGGTCTTCACATCAACTGGAGAGACGGAATTCGTGCAGCTCAGCCTTCCGCCCTGGTTTATCGTCATTGATTTTGCGTAGGCAGCCGTCAACTTTCAGTGATTCAGTGGACGTCAGTTATGGTGGTAAGTTTTCCGGCATTTCAGTAAAGGTTCCAGTCATGTAGTAAAAAACTGCCTAATGGTTCCGCTGTCGTTAAAGGTGCACCTGCTCTGAACAATATGGTGGACGGCATGCCAGTTAGGGAAACCCTCACTGGGTACTCAGCTGATGGACGTTCGCATTCCGGTGAGACGCAACGCAGCAGTAATCAGGATGAGGATATGGTAAGCTGTTTCATAGCACTTAGATGACCGATGTTTCCCATTCCATAAAGTTGCCATCTTTTTCGAGCGGGGTTTGGATTGTTCGAAATAAGTCATGTTGTCTTGCATGATTCATTTTGGCCATTTCTGATTTCCTTTCTTCTTCCCCTTCTTCTCTTTCGTGATTGTTTGGTCTCGGGGGCTGTATTGAAAATATAAAATCAAGGCAAACTCACTCTTGAAATCATTTGATCCCCTTCACAAAGATTGCTGAGTTTTACATCCAACATGGAACTTATGGATGCTTCTCCTTATTAGGATTCTAAGATTTTCACTGTCATATGTAGATTTGTATATGTGGTTCTTCAATTCTTCCAGTCGATAAGCCTTCAACCATCTCAGCCTGCTTCGCATTCATCAAATGTGCAAGATAATCAGCCATCTACGTGTCTCACACCGATCACAGATATCACACCTAACACTGGATGCGTGAAGGTTTGTGCATTTTTCTACTTTTTCCATTTTTTCTTCGCCTTTGCCTCTCTTTCTATGATTACTTTTCGAATATCAAAGAAAATTCGATGTTGGAGGTCACCGTCAGGAATCATGCGCGGCCGCGTTGCAGTTTTCTTTGTTGTCCTTTGCACTGTCCTCATACATATACAGTAGCGCTCAAAAGTATTCGGCCAACTTTAACTTGCCGTAACTTTTTTCCCAGTGGAGCAAATCACATGAAATTTTGATATGTTTAGCTGAAGGATATTCTACACTGTCCAAACTACTTGGCTGCAAAGCAGTCATATCCACATACTAGTGGGGAGGCGTTTGTAGACTGTGCTGAAAGCAAGTTTGTGATGTCTGCAGTTATTCTGTTCTTGTGTAGGTTTTTCTTCTCTTCTGGGTTCGACATTAGTGTTCGTACACTTAAGACATGGCAAAAAGGAAGGGACTCTTAGAAGGACCACCATTCGTATTTCTAGTTCATTTTTTGTTCAAGCCCTTTTGGATATCTGGAAAATGATAAAGTTGCAGGTTAATAGTGGTAAATATTCACAGTACACCAATGCTACACATATTGAAATTTCGCTTGATTAGACCCAGTAGGAAAGGAGTTATGACCTAAAGTTACAACTACAAGAAGCATTTCGCCGAATACTTTTGAGCGCTACTGTATGTCGCCTTCAGGGCGGCACAAAAGTGTTGGTGATTGGAGGATGGTACATGAAGGGACACGATTATACTGTAATGTTCGGAGAACGACGAATACCAGCTAGATTGATACAAGTCGGAGTACTCTCGGTTATAGTACCGCCAGGTTAGTACTACAATATTTTATCATTTATCATCAAATATCACAGTATTTCAATACTTTACTCACATTTTCACAAAACGTCCGCAATGACTCGGTGAACACGCCCAGCATATTCAGCTTTGTATTAAAAGTCTATTGTTTTGCTTATTTAAATATCTTTCATACCGGTTTAAACCCTCATTAGCCCTTTTGAGGCATTTTTCACTTCAATCCTAATCATCTCGTATTTGCGCTGAATTGAAACTGATTGCACTTGAATGATCATTACCAAAAATTGCCACGGATTCTGGAAATAAGGAGTTCATTGGTTTGGAGGGGCTGATTATTGTGAATATTGGGAATGTATGGAAAGAAAAAACTCACTCTGGGGAATGGTTCCAACTTTGCCGGTGGATTGAGTAACGAAATTCGCGCCCCCTCCCTCTCCTGTTCCTTTGCTCCAGTTGATCCCTTTTGTCAGAGCTATTTGGCTGGTTAGTTGCTTTATTCGTGTATATGAGAGGAATGAATACACCTTCTCCATGTTCAGCTTCTATGAGTGGTTCTGTTCCTGTTCGAGTCCTGTGTAACGGCCAAGTAATTTCATCGGGTAGCGAGTTTACATATGAAGAGGAACAGGATGAACTGAGCATATCAGCACTGCGACAATGCATGGTCGATAGGCTTCAAATAGTCGTACACGCATTTGGAGCAATGGATAAGTTAGAGGTAGAGGTATATTTCTTTCTTCGTGAGGCCCATAGTAGCGTCTTACTAGGATTTTTAGTATTTAAATTTTTATTTTGCAGTGGGTGGCATCCATCGATGAGGATTCTGTCCTGTCGTTGTTGCGAAGTCTGGCTGGACGACGTTTGTCAATACCGTCGCTCCTCTCTGCCCATCCAACTCTTCCTTCAAGGACGATTTTACACATAGCAGCTGCGCTAGATTACCATAGAGTGGTAGAGCACGTATTAGCATGGAGGTAAGGATTGTCGGAGCTGGTCTCCTTAACCACTTTTCCTCAAATGGCTGCGTTCAGACTTCAACGTCCGTTGCGTCCGTCCGTTGCGTGCGTGCGACGGCGGCCCTAGCCACTTGTTGGCACCTGATCCAGTGACCCAGTGTTGTGTACAAGTGGGCTAGTGTCGTCGTCGCACGCACGCAACGGACGTCGAAGTCTGGAAGCAGCCGATCCTTACATTTTCTGATTTTTCTCTCATGATGCTTCAACAGTAGTTGAGAAGCTTTCAGACGCAATTTACCGTTCAGTCGTGAGTTTGATCCGTTAGCCCGGGATGGTGAAGGCCGAACACCTCTTCATATGGCTGTTGCTGCTGGCCACGTGGCTTCCGCAAGGTTTGTCTTGCTTTTCTTTCATTTTGCGAATCAATTTGATAAAAGGCGGGACTTCATTTTTAGAAAGTCTAGTCCTTTTTTTCCCCTTTTCGGGTCTATTTAGGAGGATTTGACACCTCCTGACCAATTTCCTCCTATACTGCCGTTACATACACTGCCTATTATGTTTGCAACCTTCAGGGTACTGGTTCGAGCATGTCGAACGACGGTTGATGTATTAGATGACCGTGGAAGAACTCCGTGTGATCTCAGTTGTGATGAACAAATGATGCGACTTACAGCTCGTACAAGCGAGCGAGACTCTGATGAGCAACGGGCGCTTCCTAAGAGTGAGTTGGACTACATTTCTACGGGAAACCTACCTTTACGGCTGCTGCTTCCAAATATCTACACAGTGTTCAATTTGAAATGGTTATTCAATTCAGATGCGGAGGATGTCGAACATGTGACATCGACAGCGTTATGGGTACTCACAAATGGAGAAACGGTCACTGACGAACATCTACTGAGAGACCGGCACCCCACAGAAGGAGAGGTCAGTCCAGACTTTGCGCAGTCTTGGCAGTGTTCTCAAGCTTTTTGGTCAACGTTTGTTCCGATTCATTAAAGCATTCGGGGCAGAAGTAGAGAAGGCTCGCGTAGATACATATTTCTGTTGAGAAGAAATCCGAGTTGCTTGAGGAGATTTTGAGAGACTTATTCAAGCGCCGTCCTAATGAACAAAAAGGAATAATTTTCTGGTATTAATCGAATTCCTTTCTGGCGTGCGCCATGCATTTGCCTTCCAAAGGTGTTTGAATGCGCAATTTATCTACATAATACCTTGCGGGCCTAAACAATTTGCAGTCCGGCTTTCTATCCTTCGGATAAGTTCGATAACAATATAAGCAATTTGGAGTATTCTGACTGTACATGCAGTCCTTGCACTCTCTCACCTTTGCCTAGCATATTTGGTCTCCCCTAGGAACTCTTTTTCAGGATTCATGTTCATCAGTTCTCAGTGACGATCACCACCTCGGTCGACCCGGCCCTAGCGGGGTATGTTAGTGTTCAGTAGTGAAATTTTGAGTGAAAATCAATGGTTTGTTCGTTTGTCAAAAATTTGTTACAGGCAAGGTGGTGTGATGAACCGCTTCACGTCGAAATATCAATGGACACAGATGTTCATGTGCCAGATTCTCCAAAAATGGCTGACCTCTTCGAGGCTGTTACCAGGTACATTTCGTGTTTTTTTTACAGAATTTCTTGGTGTCGTGACCAGGTAGCACGTAAAATTTTGGGCTCAGAAGGTGAACCAGTTGTGTTCCCTAGAGTCCAGAAGAGTCTGTCCGAAGGGAATGGTTGCAGTTGGGCGAGAATTTGAATAGCACAAAGAACCTAAAGAGATCTGAGTCATCAGGATGTCAAACACATTGTCCTGAGAATTGAAAATGACACAAGTATAGTGCCGTGCTGACCCACAGTCTCAGAAGCTTTCTTCGACCACACCCACTCCTTTACCCTCAAGGAATAAAGAATCCAGCGCTCTTTGCTCCAGGGTTACTGAGCAGTCTTCAACGGCTTTCATTACTTTCTCCACATACAGGTTTCAATGAACATCGGCTTGACATAATTTGGTGTTCAACTCTCATGAGGTCATAAAACTTTATTGGCTGACGTCGGCAATGTCGCCTTCCTCAGAGCCTGAAAAGATTAAAACAACATGTACATATCCGATCAAACGCCTCTGCAGTCCTACTTTTATAAATTTTCTGAGAAAGAAGCTGGATTGCTTATGAAATGTAGAAATGTTGAAGGTTGTGTTTATTGAAAATCCTAATACTAATTTGTGACGGAGGGGCGACTATTTCCAGCCCTGGAATGATGCTAAACGATGGAGTCCGTGCGAAGATGGCCTTACTGGCTCAGCAAATCATTGATGCGTTGCCGGATCGCATAAAGGTAACAATCGATTATTTTGTCTTCATTTTTTCACAGTACTTTCAAACTGATGCCCGACTTGCCCGACTTCAACTCTTCCAGAATGATGCTAATCCACTTCTTGATGAGGAATCAATGTCGGCTGAAGTCAGTGCACAGTCATCATTCGCATATCCTGATAACAATCCCTTCCTCTCTCACCTTACTCATGACTGTCCGGCTGACTGGGAATTCCAGCAATATTTCGCTAATAATCATTATCAGTCAGTTTACCCATCAACTTGTTTTATTTATCCATCCATTTGGATTGTTTAAAGCAAACTATTCTTTTTTGGGGTGGGTTGAACTTAGGGAAAGGTATCAGAGAAAAGCCAGTCCAGCAGTTTGCTTCGGACATCATCATATTTGTTGGTAGCAACATCTCGTCGAATCAGTTATTTAGTATTTGGCATAGCATCCCAAACATCTTTAGCTCCTGTCGAAATCAGTCACTTTGTCTGTTTGGGTGAAATTCCGGTTCCGAATATCGATTGTTTTGGCCACTAATTGTAAAAGCTGATAAACTTCCAAAGATCCCCGCTACACTGAAAGGTAATGATCGCGCTGCTTCCAAAAGTATAAACGAACCTTACTCGACCTTTTTTCCCTTCTTTTAATAGTGCGACAGGCGCTTGATTGAAGGGAGGGAAACGATCCTGTTCGGATGGAATGCTTCCAGGCGCCCAATGAAGTCGAAAATTGTATACTTGATTGGTGCAAATGTATTTGTTTGCACACTACCTATTTATTCAATTTTCCGACTTCAATCGACCTCAAGAGTTAAATGATGCGCTTCACTGCAGGTGATCTTTTCCAAAAAAACCGGTTTTCTCGCTGGGGTGCGGGTAGCAGAAAAAGCGTTCACGCTTGAGATCTATTTAATAAGTTGTCTAGAATTCCACGCGTTGTAGTCGATCCCTCTAGATTCAGGTGTTTCTCTGATTTACAACTTCAAGGCCTGTGTAACGTAGTAAAAAAACTGATCGTTTCTATTTTTAATTTTGTAGCATTTCAGGGCATTAGGTTTTTATCAAGATATACTTTTCAGGTTTCCTACTGAGAAGCCTGCTGAAGATGTCCTTTCTTCCTTTTCTCGACAGCCTTCCAGCCCCTCTTTCGATCATAATCATTTGTACCCGAATAAAGTGTGTTAGCCAATATTCCCAGTGTCCTCTATTTTTCCAGTTTATCAACCTTGGTTAAATATCGTTTTAGGGTGCGAATAGCTCCTACGGTTCGTCACGGGATAATACTTTAGAAAGCACTAGCTTTGATTTTGATAAGTAAGTTTATTTACTAAACTCCCTATTTGCAATCAGGAATTAACGGGTCCTTTCCAGAGATCTCGGTGAATTTTTCAACATGCGTGTCGATGAAGAAGAGGATCCAATACGGCAACGGTTGGGTGGTCTGAAATTGTCTGGTACGTCTGTACGATAGATTTAAAAGTCCTGAAGCGACCGCAGTTTTACAAGTGCAAAATAAAGCCGGATGCAGAGTTATGCTTGGAGGATATGGAAATTCGTTGGTTTCGTAGTTTTGATATAAGAGACCTTTACTCAGAGTGGTTTTACCCTTCCAGGTTAAGACACCCTTATTATTACCAAAAGTCTGGGAAAGCCGCCTTTGATGCTTTTCAGAAGCAGCGAGAACAAGGAGCAAATGTGAAAGGAAGGTGTGCTGAACTGTGCTCTTATTGGCTGACTGCCTACCGTATCTCTTCTACCGTACTTCCTGTATTATACTGTACTATACCGTAGAGTCACCGTGCCCTTTGACCTATCAGAGGTCGGAGGTTACGGTACTTACATGGTATGCTACAGGTTTATACTGTAGCATACTGTGAAAGTACCGTAACCTTTGACCCACTGATAGATTAAGGGTTACGGTACTTTCACAGTATGCTACAGTATAGATAAGGTGTTACGGTATGCTATATACAATACGGTGTTACGGTATGTTACAGTAAAATATGGTATCACGCTTATCAACGAATGAGCCTCGGTTGAGCTTACCAGATATGAATTGGGGCTCCGTCCAAGAGGCTTCTGGGTTGAAACAGTTGAAGGTCTAGACAATTCCGTTTTTTTCATCTTTGTCATCCGGAAAAAGTATTTCCTCAAGAAGCGCGGCTACAGTTCGCTCTGGTTGAGGATGGAATCCGGATGAGGCATATCCGGCTGGATTTTGTTGAGCGTAGCAATACCAGTCCAGTAGCGATGGAATAAAAAATTGATAGAAAATGATTTTAATTGATTAGCTACGCAAGCTATGGTGTAGGCAAGCCGTTCAATCTTTCTCGAGGTTATGGGAGGACGGAGTTCACTTAATTTGTTGGGGAAATTTTATCATTACTACAAATTTTTCCTTAAGTTTCCGTGTAATTCTCAATTCCTGCCATTTATACTGCCCAAGTAAAACCATATATTCAAAGCAAACAATATTGAAAATACTGTGAAATAGGAAATAGTAGCAGAGGATAAGTCGAAAACCTGAGAGAAAACAGAACAGAAAAGCGCCCATGTTACCCGAAGCCGTCGATGATCATCGGGAAGGAAACGTGATCCGTCACGGTTTGACGTAATCGGGTGAAGAAAACTGCTTGGCAAACACTTAAGTCTTTACAAAAAAGAGGAAAGATCGGATTTTCGAGATGATGGCGAGCTCAAAGCTCGATCACATCCGGCGAGTGCCTATAAAGTTGTTTTAATCCGAATTTTTTGAGTTATTCGAAATATTCGAGGTATCAAATGTATGGCCGTAGAGCCTGTTTGAGCACTTAACGGGATAAAAGCTCAAAAGACTCTTGAGCTTCGATGTATCTCCTCCGGCTATTCAATTGCAAATGTGCTTTTTTCATTCTTGTTCGCAAAACGGATTAACTGCGATCGATTGTAATCTTTATTTGTGAAAACATTGCATTTGTCAACAAAAAACAATAAATGGGACATGACATGCACTAAAAAAGGACGTTCAATGGCTTTGGCAGCTTCTTGAATCACTGAAGTTGTGTTCGAGGGAAGAGAAAACATTTGTGGCTTCCCAAAGGTTGAGCCGATTTGCAAAACTTCCAAATCTCGCCATCTTGTCTTTTACCCCTTGAATTTCTGTCCTCAGTCAAGCTCTCAAGATTTAAGGTTCTCAGTGGATAATATGAGGGCCATTTCTTGCTTTGAGTAGATATTACGGGTGGGCCCCAGTTAAAGCAACGCAGGAAGTTTCAAAATCTTCGGATATCATTTTTTATGTCTGAATCTACATATCAATTTACGGAATACAGTACGTTCTGAAGAGATCGGAGGAAGGGAGTTGGGCTCAAAATGTCTCATAAAAGTCGAAATAATAATTAATATACTACATAATCATTATGTAAGTACAACTGGTCCATTGTTGTTTGAAGATACTGGTTAGGATGCTTAGGAGGGCAATGAAAGAAGGCTTGAAAAAAGGAAAGAAGGGGATAATATTCGAGAGTTTGCGATAAGAAAATCAAATGAAGATAAAAGGAAGTGAAGGACTGGTCAGTTGGCCACCCTGTTGCCAAGATTCCTTGTACTTGCAGTTCTATTCAGAAGAAGTACTAGTCAGGTGCTTGGAAATTCCAAATGTCTCAGCACATTCCTGGGGTCGGCGATCGTTTCTACACCGGATGTGCGTCAATCGGCTATTTTTATCTCATTAAACAGTCAGCTGGCGGCGACTTGAGCATATCCAACGTGAACTGCGTCACTGGGTACGAGTTCTCGTTCCAGCCACGAAGGACTCGAACAGTCCGTAGAGTGTGCACTGTTTGTTCTGAGTGCGTTTATTGCTTACAGCCTGGCGGATTGTTTGAGAGGCAGCAGGAGATTCACAGATGGCTCAAACCATGCTGAATCACGGTATGCCTGGAGGAAATATATAGTGGCAGAGTTCAGTTGTAATTCAGCTCCGGTGTTTTTGGGCTGCCAACAGGCTTTCCACTTGTCGTTTTCTGATTTCACTGGTGTTTTGCATTTTATGAAGGCTGTTCGTTCCGAAATGGATTTACCAGTTACAAAGTGATTGCGAAGAAGTATCATGTCTACAGGGTGTCCCAAAATTATTTGCGCCGAAGTCCAGTAATTTTTAAGGTAGATATAGTCTATCAAAGTCACATTACCTGTTATTAGTTAGTTGCATAAGAAGGTTTCCTTGCAATATGCATGGTTGCTGATGTGGAACTTCCATTATCTTTCAGATGGAGGAGGCTCATTCAATGCCACTTGCAATCATTGACGCGCGAGAAGTGGAAGGGCGTTATGAAATTCTTTGGGTTTTTTCTAATAACCGTATAGAAGGCTATCAAACTATATAGAAAAGAAGAGTGAATCAGAGACAAACTAGGAAGAATAGAAAGGTAGAATGGTCCTGAAGATAGGACTATTAGAATGGTCCGTATGCCAATCGGTCGGGATCCTGGATGACCCATCAAAAGGAAGTCAATGGGCACGGCTTACAGGAGTTATCGCGATGGAAGAATGTCATGCAGAAGCTTCACTACCATTCCTATCGTCTGCTCCAATCCCGATCTCAATAGATTCTGCAGGGCCAAAAAATGCAGAAAGTCGCAGACCCACTTGAGTGATGACCCGCAACCCTTCGTCGTTTTCTCTGATCAAAAAATTTTTTACGATAAAACCATCCCTCAACAACCAAAATGGCCGCGTTCCGGAAAGAAACATCCAGCGTGTAACATCTCACAAAAAGGTTGCTATCAGAACAGTAAAATGATGTTTTCCGAGAAAATCACTGGCAAGGGTAAGCAGCTCGTGGTTTCTTCGGTGTAGGCATGAAAATTGACCAAGACCAGTACTCAAACGCGGTACTAATGGAAGTAAATAAAAGATTGATCCGACTACGTTTTCTAAAACATCCCGTAATCCATCCAGCAGGAAGCTACCCTAGCCCACAGAGCCAAGCTCGCCCGTGAGTGGTGCCGACGACAGCTGCCCGACTTCATTGGTGAAGAGGAATGGTCATCCTATTTTCCAGAACTTGACTCACTCGAATCCCACGAATGGTCCCTGATTAGAAGAGGAACTGAAGAGTTTGCAGTCCCAGTTTGGAGTCCTAGAATGCAAAAGCTGGAGGACGGCTGGGAAGAAATGGAGAAGGATACCTGCGTGCCACATGCGATCAAGTCGAAAGCAAACTTTGACTTCTATTCGCGCTCACGGGGGATATTTTGAAATGCGACTTTAGCATGTTGTAGCACATAGTGTTAGCTAGCGTGCATAGAAATTCCATCCTCTTTCACAGTTGAGAAGTTTCAAATATATTGCAATAAATCGGCGCAAATAATTTTGGGACACCCTGTAGATCGATCCCGAGCGCCCGTCGCCGTTTTGCTGAGTAAGCGCCTCAAACATGAGCAATGCATAGCTTTGAAAAGACTTTTTTCAAAACTGACAGCAAATTTGACGGTTTTCCTACGGAACTGTTGTTCGTTTGCATCTTGCTGACTAGCCTCTTCCCTGAGCTATCCATGTCCGCACTTACGAGGAACCTTTGTTGAGTCAATGTTTTTCTGTAGTTCTTTCACCGAAAGAATTTGAGGAGGAGTCAGCAGGCGTCACGATAAAGTGCATGTTAGATAAACTTGCGGATGCCAACGATAAGTGCACGAAACTCTTCCTCCTGAAGCAACCTTCAGACTCACTGGCAGTGAGTATGAGGCTAGTTAAAAAGTTGTCTCGGGAGGAGGACCTCATCTGTTCTTGCATGTAATTGTAGGTACAGGCTATGTACGTGCTCGCAAGCAAGATCCGAGGGTGATAGCGAAGAGGAGATTTGGGCAACGTCAATTTTGTAATCGTTTGGAGTTTTTCTACACCAGATAGCTATCAGAGAATATGGTCGTAGTTGGATTTGTGTACGGCTTCAGGTAAGCGTTCCCAGTCAGGACATAGGAAGTCAGAAAGGAAGGGGTTCAGGAAACACAAACGGCAACAGTGTGGTGTGGAACCTTGTCCACTTTGACCGTTTTTATATTTTTGGGATAAATAGAACCCGTGCGGAGGCCATCGCGGAGTAGGAGATTAATGACTGAATTGAATTTCTTCGCTCATCCTAACGATTTCAGTTATGGGACGAATCAAAGTGATTATAATTTATCAAGTGCAATGCGCTGAACTTCTTGATTTGAAGACGGTATTTCCAATCATGTGATTCCTGTGATAAGGTTGTTTATTGCCCACTATTTTCCTGGCTATCATACGACTACGCACTGCACTTCCGACGTACTAATGATTTGCATTGCACTATGAATCGAGGTAGCGATTGCCAAGGTTCATCGATCATATCATTAAATTCCAAGAGGTGATCAGGTCAGACTCACTTAATCTGCCAAGCGCAGCTGATCATCGTTCCATCACCCAGGCGCCTGCAATGAGGAAGCTGTCCCAATGGTGTGGCGACAATTGCGCAATGTTTACGCATTGTTGCGAATATTGACGTTCAGCGCTGGATCTCCAAAAGCACTTCGCAGATTAGCGCTTTTTTGTTGTTGAGCTGCGTCAGAGGTTGGGTGTGAGAGTTGGGTGCTCACTGTGATAAGAGGCTCGGGTTCAGTGGCAAAGCTGAAGCGTGCCTGCTGTCCAAAAAATCTCGGAGATGTTCGGGAAGTTTCACATGAGCAATTTTCAGTACCGCTTCTTTTTCATAGTTCTATTTTCAATAATTCAGGTGTAATTCACAACCTGATTTTTCATGATTTTTGCAAATTTTGTAGAATTTTTAAAAATTGAAAAATTATTTGACAATTTTTTTGGGATTGTGGGGAGGGGTTTTTATAATATTTTGGATTTAGCCTATTATTATTGCAGCTTGACAGAGCCATTACTTCGACAATCGAGATAACTTCCTGATATTATTCATTAACTTATTTTTTTCTATGAAATCTTTAGTATAAGCTGGAGAATCTTCCAGGATGGGCTCAAGTTAAGCGTAATATACTATCCATTAGCTTCACTGACATATCAGTTAGAGGGATGACGGCGAACATCGAAGGAGGAACGTGTCGTTCTCCTTTATAACCGTCGCGACTCAATGCCCAAGCCATTTCACGACAAGTCGTAAAGCACCTTGACGAGATTTCTTTCTGATGCCCGATTCTTTCTGGTCGAGTAATACATCTGAAGTGTTCGATGCTCTCTTGGCGGCATTTTTTGGCCCGAGCTTCTTGGTCGACTTTTTATAGACTTTCTTCTACTAACCACTTTTTTTACCAACCGCAAGAAGCCATTGGGCTAGAACGATAGTGCCTGTTGTAATGTAGTTGCTGTTCCATAAGAAGTCGGGGCTGGAGAACCTGAAGGTTTTATGGGAACTTTGGCGTTGGACAGAAGCCGTTAATATTACAAAAATTGACCCTTCCTACTTTCCTAGGGTATTTGGATGGCTCTGTTAGCGAGTTGAAAGTGGTTGGTAGCTTCTACAGCTTTATTGTAACAGATCCCGTAGTCATCTCTATTCTGGGGGAATCTTCATGTTCCTTAATAGCCTTACTAAATTGCAGTCGGATTCAAAGTTACCGCAGAATTAGTTGATCGCTTCAGGCGGCCTTTCAAATCTAAAAGTCCCCTTCTTTTTGAAGAGATATTTACTGCCGTTGTCGTAGAGAAATTATCTTACGATTCTCAAGTTGACTGTAAAATAGGAATCCTCTAATTAATATTCTTACCAGTTTTAGAAGGTTCTGATTTTCTTATCTGTAGGATGATTTTGAGTTGGGTCTGTTCCCCGTGTGGCTGAGAAGTAAAATTAATTCCCCTCCCGCATTTCATAGCTCCCCATACTTATGCTAATCACGTTAACGCTCCCAGAATTGGATAAAAAGTGGCTTAGAAATAGGATTAGCCTCTGAAAGTGCCAACGAAATTTACGCTATACGACGACAACTGAGGGTGGATTCATGAATGGGTTCTAGATAGAGCAAATATTTTCAATTAAAGACAAAGTGTAAAGTGTCCCATTTCTGGTCCTCTGACCTTTTTTCTTAATTTACTACCCGTCAGCTTGGCTAAAGCAGCCCCACATTCTATAACCTGCTGAAAATTCATGATACGGATAGCGAAGAAATATCCTGAATCTCACTTATTTACGCACAGTTTTATCGACTTTTGTATTTAAATTATTTCTAAAAATTTAGTGTGGCATTTATTGATTGATTTAAATATGTCAAATATGAAGATGCTGAATAGCTTCATGTACAAGGGTCAGTCTTCCCTCCCAGTCGCCGTTTCAGTTACATTCTACTTGTTTACTTCTTGGCTCTTCACTCACTCCCGTGGTGAAAAAGTGAAATTGAGAGCGGAAGTTTTTTGCTCTGTCCCTTTCGGGTAGCAAAACCTAGTTTGAAATATGACACAGCAGATGTCATTGTCTGCTCTGTTCTGTCGCTAATATGTTGTAATAATGACGGCAGTGCAGATATGTTTTGCAGTGCTCTCTCTCATTTCTTATGCTGTTGAGAATCTTCATTTGAAGAGCTGTCAAAGTCGGAAAGCAAAATGGCCTCTTGTACTTTTGCATGGAGAGGTGTCAAAGAGTGCATCTTGGAATTTTCTGAACCTTCATCGCGCCTCCGCGGCTTTTCGATCATCAATGGATCTGTGAATAGAAAACCAGTCCATACTCCTAATAACTAATTGGTATGGTGAGCTTCAGGGCGGGAACTGGTGTATAAGCTGTTGTGTTCAATACGAAACTGTTTTCAGCTGGTTGACTCGGCGACCCTAATGCCATAGTTGATGGCCCTGCTTAGTTGTCCGACCACTCCGCATCTCTTTCAAGGCTAGTACCTAACAGGGACAAGGGATTCTTATGTCAAGAATCCCCTGAAATTAGTTAGCTACTTGGCCATTTCTTCTGATGTATTCTCTGTTCTACTGGACCTCTGGTTTGTCCTCGCTGCTTCCCTCTTCCAGTATTTCATTGACGCTGACTTGGCCCCCTGTCAAGTCTTTTAATCGTTTTGCTCAGATTAAATGACTAAGCCAATGTTGCTAGAGATGACGCCGTTCATAGAACGGAACCGACACCCAGCAACACCTATATGACAAATGTGATCTGCTTGGCCAGTGTGGTCATGATACCATTCGGTAAAACTGGTTGTTAATTGGATTGAAAGATATACTCCCATTCAAATATGAATCACTTTTAAGAAAAAAGGGTCAACTTTTGTCGAATGAAGTCACTAGTATTGTGAAACTCAAGGCTCATTTGTGATGTCTTTCAACGAAATTGTTGATTGTATTCTATTACCATACATTCCTTTATATTTCATTGAATTATTTAATATAGCTTTATAGTATTTGACATTATATTATCGCCATATCATATCGTTCATGTAAAGAAATGAAAAATGGCAGGAAAGGGAAACGATATCCGAAACCGGTGAAGTGTTTGGAAGAGTTTTTGACGATAACATTGGCTCAGAGACTGTTTAAACCTTGGCCCGGCTTCACTTCCCCCTCGAAGAATCTGTCAGTACAAGCATTACTGATCCCGGTAACTACTAGTTGAGCACCTCCATGTCTTTCGTAGTTGGGAGTATTTGTCTATCGAATGCTCCCGATGAAGGTCCTTCAGAAGGGAAGATAAGAGAGCATTGCTTTGTTATTTACTTACGAACAAAAACAAAAGTACCCGAGCACGTCGGACGTGGTTATTACTTTTATCTGATGGAATTGATAAGGATATATTGATATTTTCTGTCTGGTCCGTCCCTTGCTGATTGACCTTTGGCGTTTATGATGACATTGGCGAAGGGTATCTTCGAAAGCGCCTGCATAGCCAGTTGTCGTAGTTTTTATGGCAAAGTAAGAAGAACCCCTGCAATGTTTTTCTAGGCTGTCAAAACTGAGGCTCTTGAGCACACGGGTCATCACCCTCGACTTTTGATGGCGTTCGTAGATATGAGTTTCTCAGTGAATCGGTTGTAATCATATTTGTCGGGGATTTTTCGACGATTGTGAAGCGATTTAAAGTGAAATCCGTCATGTCATAGTCGTCGTAGGATGATTGGTAAGTTCGAATGCATAAACATTTCGGAGAATTCCTTGAACATAAACCGAAGGCGATCAGAGGCGAAAGTTCGGAGAAACGTAAAGAACGCATTCGGGGAGACCAGAAATCGTAACGATGTCTTAGGATCCGAAGGACGAAAGGGAAAGTCCCTACTCACCGTGTCCTGGGAATAGTTTCTGATGTCTGATAGGGGTGGCCTCTGATTCGCTTTCAGAAAAAGCTCTCTAAGAAGAACTTACAGAAAGAATGGCCCATAGATATCAAGCTCATTACCATGGATACTTTGCACACATGCTAATTTGTTGGTGGTGTTGCAAGGGATTTGATTTCAAGGATTATTCAAGTGACGTAAACCTTTCTCTGAACTGGATTAGCTCCGCCACTTGCAAGATAAACAATGATCAAAGAAATGGATTAATGCCGGCCACACAAGTTCCGCGAAAAGCCCCAGACCCTTGTCCCTAGAATTGTGAATTATTCAAGGATTGCCTGTATGGAAAATCGAATCCACTGTCTCATTAACAGAAATAAGAGTTTCGTCCTGCTTGGAAACTTTCACCACGTTACGCCTGTCAAGGAAATTTTTGGTTTTCTGAATTACTTTTTGTAATAATAGATAACTCGGGAGCGACCAACAAAGAGAAAGGTCTCTCGATGAGTTCTGCCAGAGAAGGGTTCCGTGAGTCATCTGTGCCACAAGGGATCAGTAACAGACCAGTGATCATATTCCAACTCATTCAAGTAGGATTAGTATGTAAAGCTGTAAAAGGCCATCAAAATATTTTTGGCATTTGCTGGGGAAAAATCACTAACAGATCAGTATCATCGATCTTCCACCTGATTTCGTGGAATTATGGTAATTCGGTCGGGTCAGTCAGTGCTAAATTCGGAACGCGACAGCTGATAAGCTCAGGCGTTTCCCGGTATCGTAGGCTGTACGTGCGTAAACTTTGCAGATTGTGAAGATAAGGACTGCTCGGATGCTTTAAGAGTTCGCTACCTGAAGTGAATGGAAAAATAAATGACCAGGCTCTTGGAGGTGTTTGTTGCTTTAGTTTACAAGTTGGGCTTGTTACTGCTATGAGGAAAATCATGATGATGATGTGTAAGACGAATAATTGAAAATTAAGTGAGCTATTTTCCTGGCGTTTTTTTTCTTTCACCGGAGTATTTAATGATTGGTAGCTCCAAGGAAAAATTTTCTTGGATCGGGAAAATCTTTGAAACGCGAAATCGAGCCATTACCCTGTGGACCATGGGTAGGGTACCTTGGCATTGTCCTACCCATGGTCCTTGGATCATTCCCAACCTCACAGTCCAACTGAAATTCTAGACCCTTTGGTATCAGTCTCTTGGTGCCGAACTGAAGGAAGAGCATTCTGCCTGAACATCGGTCTGGAGTTCATCAGAGTGGGCAGAAACCTATTCTAGTGCAGCTGCAATTTGAGGCGGAAGATGGATGCATGGCGCATTATTGAGGACTTCACCATCCAATCTATCTTATCAGCCCCAGATGTGAGCAAAATGTTTACTTGGCTAGTCGTGCACTTTTGATTGTTTTTTCTGCTGTGTTTGGCAAGGACTCATGGCACGAGAGATGACGTTATTTTGGCTCTATCGAACATACTGCGAGAGGGTTTACTTGTCCTTTGAGTTCGCTTGGTCAACATTTGATAAAAAGTGGTCAGATCGAGTCATGATTTAGTGAGTACTTCATGAAGATGGGCTTTTTGTGGCTCTCTGTGTTGAGAATGACGTTTTGACGGAGTAATATTTCTTGGTACGCTGGATCATTCGTATTCAGCAGAAAACGAGCGGAATGAACAACATAGAGGGCAGGTGCAGACTCCTTCCTCTGAAGGGGCGTGTGTGCACCGGGAAAGAGGGATCGTGCATAGCTCATTTGCAATTCTACACGTAACATGACTGCATGGCGCATTCTAGGAGATCAAAAGTCATTCTTTCTTCCCGTATCCGTATCGTTCCGCCTTTAGATTTCCGATTAACCGCCTGTTGACTTCTTAAGGGGCAGGAAGTTGATGTAGAAGCTGTTTGAGCAGAACTTCTCTTGAGGGTAGAATTCAAGGAAATGCGTCTAGAACGAGTTGGGGTGTGCGTGACAAAGTGTAATTGGTGTTAAGCCTAGGAATAGAAGATTCCCGGAGCTTGTTTATTCCTCAAACTGTGACAACAACTAATTCGACTGCATAAAATTAATCTCAAAGATTGTTATGTGCTAGTTGCCGTCCAGAACTAAGAAAAATAGCAGCGAAGACATTTCCGTTTTGATGTTTTCTGCCGCAAAAAGAGCCGTTGGTCGATAATGGACGCAATCTGCCAACTAGTGATAAGAAGCAGCTGCGTCAAGTCGTTGAGCGATTGGTGATCATCGATGCTACGCTGTGTTTCGTGGAATGTGTCGCCAGGGCACCGACAGCAGTCCATCTAGATGTCGTCATCATAGCCACCAGTAGCAAGATCAGCACCGAGCGGGGTCCAGCCGTTCTCTGCCAGAGGCTGCTGCCGCTGCCGTTGTTAACACTCACCCTGCCCTCCTGTTATCGCCTCCTCTCCGTTTGTCACGCTCGTTCCGCCGTTCTTACGTAGCAGTGGCACTGCCGCCATTGCTGCTGTACTCTCGTGATCGGTGATCGCTCGTCGTGTGAACTGAACAAACCACGCCCCGCCTCACAGAGCGATTGGACAAGTTCCGAGCCCTCGTCGGTCGGTGGCGGTTGCACATTCTATCTGTCAGGGCAGACCTAGAACAACATCGCGCAATGGTCGTGTCTAATATTATGACGCGTCATACGCTACTCGACTACAAGGATGGGTTACTGTATACGGGTGGAGGTAAGCTGTTCTCGAATTCCTTCAATGTATTTTTGCTGATTTCTTGCTTCTGATTGTTTTTGTTCTTCATTGGTTCTTTTCAATAGGGCCGCTTTATCCTTGGTTGGCAGAAATATGATTGGCTGCATTGAAGGCCTACGATGAACTTTATGAGGCTTTATAAGATAGATTGTACTCATTAATCTGCGACTCGCTTTTGTTGATCGAGTCTCTTACCAGATACGAACGTGAAACTGCTCTCCTAGCTGGTGAGACGACTACTGTTCCAGGTTGCCTCATTCAGCAGTGCCTATTAAATAGGCCAGTTCCTCTTGGTATATACCTAGTTTTATCTCGCAATTCACCCCAGCGTTATCCGGCCCACTTCAGTGGGAACGGGAGATGGTACAGGTGGAGGAGCTTTATGGGGCCCGGCCCAAGAGGATCATTCGAGAGGCATGTTTTTTGAATATTACGCAGTCGACTGTCTAACTTATCTGCTGGTGCCGAGAAAGATTGGGAGCTCCAGTCTGTTGGGTTATTCTGCAGACCTCCTGAAGTCAGGCTTCACTGAGGTCTGCGATAATGCTAGAACTTGCGTCTCCAACTGCTCGGAATGGAATAGTAGGTCAGGAAGGTGTTTCTGAAGGACATTCCATTCGTGCTCGTTGTTGTTCGGGTATTCCGAGTCAGTTCGCAATTTGATCGCTGAAAAGTACATGTTCAACAGCAGATTTACCTGAACAAGTTTCTAAGATCGGCCATTCATAGGTCTTTTAGAAGGGCGTAGTTTTACGAGTCATGCTAGAGGGGTGCCGAATACCGAAACCTATCATTATTGGGAATTTTGCTATTTTTCTTCGGTTGTTGCTGAATTTGTTTTCTGTACTACTCTTGTACTGGTTTTCTGTCCCACGTCCGACTTGTTGGGAATGCATTTCATATCTCAAAGCATCCTAATCAATTATGACCGTCTGGATTAACTCTGACTTTACTTAGTGGTCTGCGGATGGAATGGGGGATTCTCCGGAAGCATTCTATGCTCTCAGATTTGCAAGGAAGCCTTTCGTTGCTTCTTTCCGGGCATATAAATCAGAAATATGGAAACGTGCCCTTTTCCGATGGCCAGTTTCTTGATGTGACATTTATGAATGGTAAAAATCGAAAGGGCAACTGGATTATCCTTTTGAGCAACGGCAACCGACCTGAAGAGAACAGCTGCGAAGTCAGAAGAGTCGCGAATTACAAAGAGCAGTGAACGAGGTTTTTGTTTCGGATATGTTTTGGCAAAGCGATCGCAGGTGCGTCTGATGACGCAATGGGGTGCTACTGAGTATTTCTCTCAACTGCTATTGCAATTTCTTCGATGGTTTTCGATCAGCGAGACAGTGGAATGTCTTGAAGGCAGTTTTATTAGAGTTTCGGCAAAAAACGACATTTCGGGTGTTCCTATGACGAAATGACTGAGCCCGGATAAGTGGGTTTGTGAGGGAAAGTCCGCTATGAGCTCATAGTTCGAAAGGTGCTAAGAGAAGAGAAGATGAAGCATCTCCTGGATAAAATGAAGTTTTCTGGGAAGCTCTTCACTTCTTTTTTCTTTAACTTTTCTTTTTTTTTTTTAATGCTGAGAAATCTTATGGTTAGATTAATTCGCTTCGACTTGATTTTTATAGAAATTTATAGTGGTATTCGTTATTTTTGCAATTTCAAATTAGAAAATGTTATTGAAAGCTTTGTTTGGTTTCAATGGTCCCCAATAAACATGGATTGACTTCGTGATTTAGGCTAGGGAGACAGAGTGGAGGCGTGCGACAGCAGTAGTATAACTAGTCCCGTTTTTCTCGGCTTGATATAGACCGATAGTGTTTCGCAAAGAATTAGGGTTTAGTTAGTAAGGCGACGTCCTTTTTCGGAAAGTTTTAATTGTGAAGTGTCTCCCGGTAGTAAACCTTGGTCAGAATATCGTGCTGGCCCCATTGCGCCAATTCTGTTGCCAGAGATCTGCGGGTGAATATTCTTTCTGTTTTAGGGAGTGCTTTCCCTCTGGGAAGATTCTCACTTTGGTATTTCTAATTATTTTGCTGTTCGTAATGGTTCAGTCACAGCGAACGTTATTAATATTGGCAGAGCTTTTTCCCTACTCATATTTAAATATTGCCCGGGTTTTGAGGTTGCCTACCTCTTCATAGGTACGACCCCGATCCAAGCATAACTCTGCGTTGTCAGCTTACCCCCTTTTTGCCTTATGATTCCCAAAGATTTTCCTTTCGTTGTAGAAGGCGAGCAAAGAGAAGTCTATGGAGCAGCGATGGTGATTCAACGAGCTTATCGGGAATACCGAGCTCGAAATACCAGTCGTCGACAGGCGGATGCTGAACGACGAGCCGCAGTTACTATTCAAAGTTGTTATAGGAGATATAAACAGGTATGGGAGTTCCGTCCTCAGTTTTGTTAATGCCTTCTTCTCGTTTTCTTGCTTTTCTTTACTTTTTCATTATTTTGAATTTTTGATCGGTGGATTTTGGAAATAAAATTTTGTCGCGAATTTCAAGCCGAAATAGGTTGAAGGCACTTTATACTTTTTTCAAATTTGGAAACATAGTGAACTTGCAGTAAAATAGGCTTGTCTGTGGTCGTCAGTTGACTTCAGTTTAATCTTTACAGTTTTGCTACTTCAAAAAGCTACACAATGCAGCTATTGTGGTTCAGAAGCATTTCCGGTTGAAAAAGGTGGGCTCTTATTTATTTATTTGTATTTTTAATTTTTTGAAAACTTTCGTCCTTTTTCAATTTTGATTTCGACTTCCATTTTTTGGAGTTTTTTTCCCAAAGGTGGCACAATGTTGAGTTTTTGAAACAAGTTCAGATGAATCAAACGGAACATCCGTCTTGTCCATCGACTGAAGTCCCAGAGCATCCAACTTTAAATGGTCAAAGCATAAGAATTCAAGTCAGTACTTCTCACCATTTCTTTCTTTTTTTTTATTATTTATTCTCTATTTTATTAAACAATCCATTAATTATTTGCTAATTTTGTGTAATTCCCACTTCATTAAAATTTTACATCGTGACACTTAAACTTTCTTTGGTGCTGTTCCACGGCTTCTAATCAAAAATTTCGCAGACTTAAAAGTCAGCGCTACCTTTTGTTCGCTTGAAATGCCAATACTTACTTTGGGTTGCCACCCACGCAAATCTTGTTTTTATTAATTTATAATTATTTTAATAAAGAAGTTACAGTTACTCAGTTATTCTGCTGATCATTTCAGGTACCTCAAAATAGTTCATCGTTGTTACGGGAGCATCGAGCAGCTACCACAATCCAACTAGCCTACCGTGGCCACCGAAAACGCCAAGCAGCCGCTCGCAAAATCCAGAAGTTTATGAAGGAGAGCCGCATGAAGTAGATTCTTTACTCTGTCTCTTTTTTCGTTTATTTTTTTCTTCAACTGTGTAGGTGACCTAGGTTGAGAAACGTGCCATTTTGATGATTCTCACACTGAAGAAAGCGCTCACTTTTTTTGAACAATGTTCAAAAACGTTCACAAAAAGTCCTTTTACTCATAGAATGCGTAGTTTAATCGAAGGGAACTAGCTCCAAATTTTCTTAACTGCGAAGTATCGATTCGATTTTCACTTAAAAAAAATCGAATTCAATCTAATTTTGGAGGCGAGAAGTTTGGTTGGTTGTCATAGATCTGTCCCTGTGTGAACTGCCGAATCCGTAGAAGACGGTGGACGTTAATTTGTACTATTTGAAATTGAAAAACAATAATGTATTGTTAGGATGAGGGTGTTTGTTTAAATTATTCATGCTTATCGAAATTTCGATGCTCGATTAACGTAATGTCCTTATTCTGTAGCTCCATGGGTATTGACTCGTCGTTTACGGTGAGCTATGAGAAAGTGTTGTAAAAGTGTTGTTGTATTTGTGTTGTTGTGTTAGAGATCGTAAATTGTGATTCTTTCCGAAATCCGTTGATCAATCGATAACTTTTGGGAACGTTCTTGCTCCGAGACTCAAATAATTGATAGAAGTCTTCACTTTCTTGCCTGGAGTTTGATCGGGAGACTTTATATGAACTGATCCTCATTAACGGTTGATCAGGGTCTATCCTTGAGAAGTTATCGATTGGGAATGCTTCAACGGAACGCTATTTTCATGATATTTTCCGCTGGATTTCCTAATGGAAGATCAATAATCGATTGTTTCAGACTGCGCAAGATCCAGGAGCTAAGCGACGGAGGTTTGGGTGCGGAAATGACGATACAACCATCATCGAATCCACCCCCGGCCACCGTCACAGCAACACACATGACCCCGGCTCAAATTGGAATTTCTACTCTTAGCAATTCCATGAATGATATGAACGGGTTAGTTTTGGGGTTTTGCTAAATTATTTCTGAGGAATTTAAAAAAAAAGAACTATCATTATAAGAAGCGCTTAGAATCCTCTGTTATTTCCAATTCGGGAGCCCATTTCATCAGTAAATAATCTGGGAATTCAAGGTTACATCAAGAAGCAAAGGCTTTTAACCCAGGGTTGGTTGGCCTAGCCCACATAGTGATCCAGCCATGCAAATTGAAACGTTACTAAGCATTTTAGTGGGAGTTTGTTACCACGTAGGTCTACATTATTGAGTGGGTATCGCGGTCATTTTCAGATTTTCCCCTAAATTTTCAAGATCCCTTGCTGTCCACTCGACAACTGAATGAAATATTTAAAATCAGACGTCTATTTCAAACGGAAAAAATCAGGTTGTATTGATACGTAATTTTCACTTTTTTCTTTTTTCAGGAGTCGATGAGCTGCTCATACCAGAAAGACCAAAAATACGATGAACCACCTCTTCATTGCATCCTTTATTACTCATAAATTTATTTTTATTATCACCCAACCAGTCAGGTGTGATGCTTTAGCGTGCGTTTCGCTTTTTCTATGCATCGCTTAGCCTTGATGATGAATGAACGTCTTCATATGGAGATGTTCAGTGTATCAATAGGATTTTGAATTATGTATTATTGTAAATTATTCTTATTCGTTTTCCATCATTACGAGGTCATATGTGAAAACATGCAAATGTTGTTATTCTACCTAAATATGTACAGAGACATTTTAAATTACAGTTTTATGTAATAAAATTACAACACTTGTTCTTTCTTTGTTTTTGAAAGTGGTGCGTTAGTAGCGCAGAAGCTACCTGTTGATACGAAGTATCAGTACACTGATTTCCATAAGTATGGGATGATCCACTCAAAAATTTCTTCAAAATTCGCATCGTTAAGTTTTTTTCTGAGAATGAGAAAAACCTTGGAAGAAAATGCGCTTCTCACAAATAGGTGGTGCTGATACCCTAGATCTTGTTTGTGATAGAGATTTTTTTCGCACACCCTTGTTCGGAAAGAATCCTGTTCTGCGAATTTAATAGAAGGGATTTTCAGGTAGATTTTTAATTGTACAAAACAGTGTTTAACATACAGGAGCGCTCAAAAGTGTTCGGCCAATTTTAACTTGCCGTAACTTTTTTCTCAGTGGAGCAAATCACATGAAATTTTGATATGTTTAGCTGAAGCATATTTTACACTGTCCAACACTACTTGACTGCAAAACAGCCATATCCACATACTGATGGGGAGGCGTTTGTAGACTGTGCTGAAAGCAAGTTTGTGACCTCTGCAGTTATTCCTACCTTGTGTACTTTTTTCTTTTCTTCTGGGTTCGACATCAGTGCTCGTACACTCAAGACATGGCAAAAAGGAAAGGAATCTTAGAAGGACCATCACTCGTATTTCCAGTTGATTTTTTGTTCAAGCCCTTTTGGATATTTGGAACATGATCAGATTGCAGGTTAACAGTGGTGAATATTCACACTGCACCAATGTTACACATGTTGAAATTTCGCTTGATTAGCTCCAGTAGGGAAGAAGTTACGACTGAGAATTATAACTGAAGAAGCATTTCGCCGAATACTTTTGAGCGCTACTGTACCGGTCTTCCAATCGTTGTAACACTTCATAATCAGAGAGGGATGCATAGTGTCCACGGAGCGTAGCTACATTAGTGTTTGCTACAGTTTTTGGACGTCATGAATGCGTAAGAAAGAATTGCCATACTTGGTGTTCTAGCTATAAATTGTAGACTTGAAACGGAGAAAATTTCTTTTTGGTGTCTTCTGATGAAGGGCGAAAAGTAAATGACCTACGAAGTGTCATTGTAACTTGTGATTATGAGTTGGTGACTTTTTCCTAGCGTGTGGTGTGGCTTATAAAATCCACGCAGAGCCGCCGGGGATGGGGAGGGGATGGAATGCTGCTTGACAGTGGAGTACGCTGGGGCCCCACAATGCTGCTTAGCAATGAGGCTATTAGTGAACAGTATGTTGCCACATAGGCTCTGGATTGCATATGAGTCCTCCCTTTAAAACAGATTTTCTCCAATTTCGTGATTCTTTACTGGCTATTGAATTAATTGTACTCTATCATTAATTAATTGTAACTCTATCATTAATTGTAACTCTTGGAAACGTCTAGATTCAGAGGGAAAATCGAACACTCAGCGTACTGTGGCTGGCATAAATGGAGTGTGTAAATGTTGTGCAGTGATTGGTTGAAATCTCTTGTTAAACTATATTTCCAAGGATAGGTTTTCGCCATTGATGAGCCAATGCTGTGTACTCGTTTTGACTAGGTTGTATTCTGGATACCGAATTTGTGTGACGGATTGAAAGGGTGATTTACCTATTGACTAACCACCAAGTATGTCGTGTTTCAGAAGATTAAGAGTTCAGGATGGAGGACGAAATCATGTTGCTCCTTCACAATACAATAACTACCTTCGACTTACCCTTCGCCCGATTACAATACTCGGTGTGCTTGAAGCATGATGAGAATCGGGTTGAAAGTGAGTTTGATTTTTCAGAATAAATTGATAGTAAATTTTCTCAACTAAAACCAAAACGTCGTCACTACTAAAACGGTTTTGTTCACACGAGAGCAGGAGTACGAAGATGGTGAAAGGTTCGCGTGCGGTTACGTCACGGTGTTTGTGTGTGATTAGGTATTCTTCCCAGAGTCGTTCTTTGTCGTTTTTTGAACGTTTTTATGCTCCTCTGAGAGCATAGTAAGCTCGCCCTCTCTCCTCGCGGATATCTAGCAGTCCTGTACTTTGTACTCCTGCTTGGTAAATAAAACATGGATTAAGGCCAGGGGGTGAAGCATCTGCCACCTGAACACTACCATTGGAGTAGTCTTTAAGGTTCCATTGATAAATCTGATAATCTTCAGGATAGGTAGTCTTTTGAGTTTCGTTGAACAGTCTAAACACGCTCAAAGTTCTTCCAATGAACGAGAGTTCCCTGATGTACCTTAGGTTACTACACCTTGAAAGGAGGTGACATTGGGTGATCGACCCCTCGCTCACATGCTAATGTCTGCTTAGCTTGGTCGAGATAGGATCTGGGAGTTGGCTCCCGATCTATGCGATATAGGCTGTCCTTTGTCTCTGTTTCATATCCGGTGTAGAGTGAAGTACGGAACTTGGTGAGTGGGTAAGATTTAATTGAGTCAATCAATCCATACAAGTTCAAGCAAGAAGGCCACTTTAGTCGTACCCTGAAAGGCAGAGACTAGCTCATCTCATAGACTGCTAATCAACGTCTGGAAATCTCGTCCAGCGATTTGCAACGGCGAAATCTCTCGACCCGTTCACGTTCGTCTTCCACTCATAAAGAATGTTGCGTTGAAACAGTCGACCGGTACGGGATGGCTTTTATCGCTCCCACATCCGCCTGTCCGCTCGTCGACCCATGACGGGCGATGGGTGTCCATCGAACGAAACAGTTTGGCGACGGTCAGCTGGCTGGTTGATCCGACTACAGCAAAGTCTCCACGGCTAGCCTGATCAGCGTCTGGTTTTTTCTCCTTTCCCGTTCCACTCGTATCGTCTTCTTTGCTGGTCATTGGCTAGATTGCGCGATTAATTACACCGTCAGACCCACTTGGTGCAATCGTTGGCTAATACCTCGTGGTTTCCTTTCCTGAATTGTTATGCTCGCAGCTTTCGTTTCCGCCTTTTCTTTCTCTCACCGTAGTCCCTAGGGTGGAGGATTGCTTAAGATGATAAGAACTCGGTCAGTACAAGATGGAACTAGGGATAATTGTGTGTCATAAGGCATGGGTACATTGGAGGAGGCGGATGAGGGATGAAGGGAATTTGAACTATGCCGCAGCATATCCTTGTTCGGGGTCATCCTACTCTTCTAAAGATCTAGTTGGGGCTAGGGACCTGTGAAAGGATGCCCTCCCTTCTTACATCCTCGTCCGTCTCTCATAAGGGTTAAAGAGGGATCGCGATGTTTTTATAGCAATTATATGGTCATTTGTCCTTGCAGTCTCGTCCAACGATCGCATCTACCCTAGTGAATGTCTTATTATATTCCATTACCCTTTCTTGTCATTTTTAGGTTTGATTCATCTTACAGTTCATATCCTTATCCATATATAAATTCGCAAAACACTTCCCTGAAATTGGTAGTGTTTTTGTACTGTCGAGTTCAGTTAGTCAAGTTACCGCGCCATCATTAGTCGCCTTACGACTGATCTTCTGACGAGGTTTCGGAATGATTGAGGAAACCTTTCCTGCTTGCACTGCCTTTGTCCTACCATTGGCCGTTCGTTGGGAGTTCGTGAATTATTGAAACATTTTTTTCTACATCGGCCTTGTCATTTGGGGTTCTAAGAGAACTCAGTAAAATCCAGAATTCTAGGGCCAAGCTGGGTTGGTGGATTGCATGGATTGCATCTGAGTAGTTACTAATACAGTAACCACTACCTTATTGCAACATGATACTCGTTAAAATGGTGACTAGATGGTAAAATATGCACAAGAAAATTCCTCGAAGATCATTCATGTTTTCGAATTTATGTTTTACCCTTGCAAGGCTCTCAGTTTTGGCCCTCAGCATTAGTTGATTCACATAAAAACTCCTACACGTGGATGTCATTCTGTCTTGAAGGTGTGTGTCACCAGCTCAGAATTACACAGGGATCAAAATATTTCTCAGACTCTCAGGACTGCTTAAAAACGGAATTTTGATTGAGTACTTGAACATTTTCAGCAGCTTTCCACGCTATCTCTTTCATATTTCCTTTCTTTTCTGAATTCATGGCTCACTCTGAAGTAGTTCAGCACTATGGGCATTTTCCCATTTGCTGATACTCTTACCCTTGTCTTTACCTGAATTCCTTCGGGGATAACATGGCTCAGACCTAGGTAGATCTTTGCGGTGACAATACCAAAAATTGATCTCGCAGGGTTCACAATAGTTGCAGAGAGGAAGACCAAGTGCAACTAGTCTTACAAAAAAAAACGTTTTTTGACAGCGATTATTCAAGCACACTTAAGCCCCCTGTCCTATTTTGGCATTCAACCCCTTATCGGTAGACCCGTTTTCTTTGCCTCTTTGCTTACATAAGAGAACTACAGAGTGTCACAAAGAATGGATACATTTACTCATTGAATATTCATTCTGTAGGTAAACGTATCTCAGTGCAGGGTATTCCATTCTCATCTGTCCTATTCTACTCTAGTTGGTTCTACTATATTTGCTATTTCATTTCATTTCATTTCATTTATTGACGCAGACAAAGTCCACTGAGCTACAATCTACAACAAGTGAAGCATCCAGTAACACAACTCTCGCAAGTGTCATAACAGAAATAACTATAACAACTAGAATGTAGGGAAAAAATAGCAAACATGATGGTGCATTATACGTGGCTAAAAGAAAAGAGAAAACAGTCAAAATTATAACGTTGATCGAGATTAGCTTGAGAGCGTGTAGGAATCCTCTCTAAGCATTTTTCAGCCAAATTCTTAAGTGAGCGCAGAGAAATGTGCAAGTTGCCTACTTGGAGGATTTTGTTGAGAAAGGATATAACTCTGATAGAAAAGTAATTGTGACGAACCTGAGTCCTAACAACCGGGGTTTTGATTTTAATGACACTACCTCTAGTTCTGGAAGCGACCTTAGTAAAGAAACTGCCGGTGTCAACTCAACTTTCCCGCTGAGAATTTTGAAAGCCATCACTATGTCATTAACCTTTCTACGGACTAAGAGACTTGAAAGCGAAAAAATACGACGACGTTGTACCCCGTCAGGAATAAACTCGTACCATTGTACCGCTATTACCATTGTTCATTATTACTATTATTATTATCGCTTATTACTATTGTTACGACTTACCATTCATTATTATTACTTATTATCGCTTATGTATATCATGAACTATTATTTCATTTCTCCTATTGTTCCCTTCGAAGATACTTCTACCCGAAACCTTAGCGTATGCTAACTCGGATGTTTTTGCTTTTGGTTTTGTGGTAGGTCCACTGTCGTGGTAAAAAGCCAAAAGCCGCTGAGCCATCTCCCCAATCCGCAAAGTATATGTTGACCAAAAATCGATAAAAAGTGACCACTGATTGAAAATCGAAATTCGTTATAATTCTCCTGGATCTCTCTGCCTTGCCTTTTGGGACCCACGATGGCAGGGCCGTCTTCCCATTACCAATCCCATCAAAACTTCTGTCAAGTATTTGACGTAGGTGCTCCTTTTGAGGAGTTCCACCAAGCGCGCCTGTTCCAATGGGAACCGAAAGATTGAAGACGAGTCCAATCCTCAATTTCGGTAGATTTCAATTAGAACCATCACTGACGTTTTTGAGTAATATCCATTCTGCAAGCTTAGAAATTTCAAGTGGAAATTGTATAACACCAACCAGCGGAACACAGACGAAATCGAAGCGATCTGATAGATTGCGATCTTATATAGATGACATAATTCCCGGTGTCAAAGTGAAACCCTCACCATAAGGGTTACACCGCTGTTCGATATTTACGGCCACACTTTCGATTTTAACCAATTAATGCAGTAATATTGAAAGGCGGGGACATTTTGGATCATGGAGAGCCCTTCGACAACCGAACCGTTCATCTCGTTGCGGATAGCTGGTTCATACAACCTTCTTTTGTAGTGAAAGACCTTGACTTGAGCGCTAACGTTGAATAGAAATCTGATACGCCCAAAGTGCATCCATTTCCCGATGTTTTGCTAGACCACACCTCAGAGTCTTAGGAAAAAACTCTACCTTTGGAAATAACGGCTCCGGAATTGCTACTAACCTCACCCCAAGCTCCTTTTTAGTTTTCCATTCTGCTTCGGTAATTTCTCTTTCACCTGCAACTTCCCGCTATTGGAGTTTTCGTTTATATATTTGTGAAGTTCTGGTTCTTCTCTGAATTTTTGAATCATTTTTGAAGCAATTTGATCTTGAATCCCAATGATAAACCCAATAATAAACTGCTTCATTTCAGGGGGAAGATGTTCCGACGCCTCGGTCAGCAGAACTATCGATCCGAAAGTCCAAGTGTCGATTTGAACAGATCAGTATCGCTATCGGTACAGAGTGATGCCTCAAACAATGATCTGGTAAGGACTTTGAAAAAGGCTTAGCCGATTTAGCCCGAAAAAACGTGGGTTTCTGATCCAGGATAACACGTCCACAAGAATCTCTTCCGAAGCTGAAGAGGTATCGATAAAGGGCAGTATCGGAACGAACATCGAGTCTATCAAGGAGCATCGAATTGTCGAGAAACCGGAAATTGCTATGATTATCGCTAATATTTGTAGGAAGGTACGGTAGATATTTTCTAAAAAAAAAGAAAAAATCGTATCTTTTGACGGTGCTTAATATTGTTCCCCCTAGTTAGAACTTTTGTTGGAGCGACCAGACACCCGAATTTAACTGAAAGAGCCAGTGAAAAGAGTCGAAAAGTCGAGCAAAAGGGGTGGACTTACCGCAGAATTCGTATTATGGTAGAATGGCACACATGGCCGGGCGATTAAGGCGAACATTATTATTCCTACACTACTGATGCGCCGTGTAATCGACTTCTTTCAGAGTTGCATTCAATACAGTTTTTATCTAGTAACGGTAGTAAACTGGTGGAAACGGCCGGCAACCCAATCAGCGCATTTATAATCATTGTAGGGTCTTGCATCAGTTCAGAATACCCAGCTTGGTAAGATGGAGGGTCAGAAGGACTGGTTTACTTCAGTGGGCGTGGGTATTATAATACTACAGGAATACTTTATGATTTTTTTTATATTCACGAATTATGCAATATTTCATACTGATTACTTTCAACCCTTTTCAGCTGAACACTATTGTAAATCTGGTATACGAATTTTCCACGGACGCCTTGGGTCTGAGAGAAAGTGCCGATGACTTGCTGGACGAGCTTCGGGTAAGTTAGACTTTTTCGTTTGTACTTCTGTTTCTCAGCTTCCCGGATCCTTCCTCCACAATGCTTTTCCAAGCTGCCGATCCTTCATATGTTCAGGCATAGAATTCATCCAAACTTATGTCTCCCTTACACGGAACTTATCCACTCCGCTAAGCGGACGTTGAGCGGCGCTTTCTGAATTTTGAGTTTTGCCTTTACGAGCTTCAACCACACATCCACTGTGCTTATTCATTGAAGTGATAAACAAATGAAGGAATATGTAAATCTGTATCCTTCCCACTCAAAACTCCGATCGAAGAACCCCCAGAAAGTAGCGCCTTTTTTGTAACGAAGGCTTCTCCTCATAGCATTACCTGACCATGATGGTTCAGTTCCTGACGGGGCGGCTGATGAAGCAGTACCCTTGGCGTGCCATACCGTATCCCTCGTGGAAGGCTTAAGTGGTTTAGTACCCATTCCATATCCGTAAACACTCATCGATCATCGCCTTCTCCTCAATCGGCCATGAACAGCCGCCCTTCTGTTCTGTTCCGGTCCGCGTTCACCGTTCCATTGCAAAATGTCGGACGATAGAATAATTGACCTTTCTCTCTCACTTGACATTTCAACGGCCACTTTCACTCATCAACCGTCACACCTGTTTCAGACTAAAATCCGGCCATATCTCATCAATCTTGATATTGATATGCTATCTGCTGAAGCCGTACTCCGCTACAATATCGATCGATCGAATATCAATGAAAATCGAATTGACTGGCTACTTACATACACCAAATATCAGGTTGGACTATAATTAATCATAGCAAGGGGAAGGGCAGAGGGTGAAATCCTGCGGGGAATATGTGAAGTCGAAAAATCTGCCGGTTTCCTTTGTTGACCCTGGAAGTGGTAATTAGCCAGATAGTGGCAATCAGCATTTCAATTACATCCAAACCATTTTTTCAGTCAGCGCAAAGGCCGCTGACGTTGCGGTGTTCGTGTTTTGTCCGAATGACCGCGCTTGTTTCGATCCAGATAATCGCAAACCTAATCTGATGTTTCTAGCGAGGGCATGCGCAACATGAGCGACACAATTCTTGACCGAATAACAACTGCGGAAATCGTTTCAAAGTAGTATTGGGAACAATAGGGAACATAGGAGATATATCTAATGTTCCAAAGAGCATTCCTAATCATGTTTACCACGGAAGAATCAAATCTTCTGGCGCTGATAGATACCGTTTTGGGATGCGCCATGCATTCGTCCTCCATTCATAATCGTAAAGGCGTATTGAGTGCATATATGGCCTAGACAATAACTTGCTGTGATCAACCGATGTGCAAGTCATAGTGCGTCAAACCTCCCCATGTTGTCTGGTACCATTGAATCAAGCCTGAAAGGATAGGAAGCGTAGTTGGCCTGGGCGAGTATCGATCATGAATTCCATCTTAGCTCGTGCATATGGTGCAGGAGACACGGCGCAATTTGGCACTACATCTCCTCCTTATAATAAATCACCTTCAAAAGAATCTTCATCTTGAGATGATTGTCGAGTTCATGGCACTCTCCTATGCTAGTACCTGTTCAAACACTGCACCTTAAGCTCCTACCCAACCTTTTCTACAGCTTTCATCGACCCCGAATGGTGCATGTTGCGAACCGCTCCAAGTTCATCATCTAACTTTTGCTTCTCAAAGTCTTAATCTAACACTTACGTCTTCAGAAGGAGATGCGACGTGTTCTGAATGAGTTAGCCAATTCTGTATGTGACGATCTTGAGGACAGTCTCGATCTGCGGCGTAGAGGTAGACAATATTCAGAGATCGATTGAATGAAGTTTTCGGACATTTTGGGCAAGACTGGTTCATCACGACAGTATTTTCCAGGATGCATTGCTAGACGACCATGTTCGGAGACCATCGACAACTTGCAGGAAATGCGACGTGGCATGCAACGAGCAGTAGCGCTTCTTTGTGGTGGCCCACGCTCCGTGGCCTGAGGCCGAGCAGAGCGTGGCTAAAGCCGGAATAGGCTCAGTCGAAGCCGAAGTCTAGCCTACTGCTAGGGAGTCGTACCGAAGTCATAATAACCGTTACATATCTGTATATATAGTATATAATTACTTGCCAATACGATCTGTGTAGCTCTCACAATTACTACACATTACTAGAAACAATTTCTATGTTTGTAAACTATTCTCATCACATGAGAAGACCTCACGCATAGCTAGCCATAGTTTCTTCTTGGATTCGTTCACATACCTTACTTTCTTGTACATTCAATGCGTTTTTTTCTGCAGTTTAGTAATATGACGTTCGAAAATTTGATAAATATTGCATTTCGCGGCTTTCAGTATCTAACCAAAGGGATGAGTTAACTGTTCTTGCAAAATACTATTTGGAAATTTTAAAACCTTTGACTTTTTTGCTTTTGAATCTATCTTTTGTAGCAGTGTGTGGGTATTGATCTCGCCTTTTACTAGCGACTTCCACTTGAAACCATTTTCAAGCCGGTAACCCTCTTCAAATTACTGCTTTGGTTATGAATAGAAGTCAGTTGCATGGCGCATCCCAAGAGAAAACGGCCGATCACCTCTCGGCGCAGGACAAGGGACTATCAATTGTATAAGCGTCGCAGGAACTTCGATTACACGATTTTCGAGGTGTTTTTTGTCGGTTATTGAACTTTTTTCATTTTTCATCTTTTTTTACTTTCATTTTTCAACCTGCTTCAATTTACTACTGAAGTATGGACCACTAGGCGGAGGTGGTGTAGTGGCAAGTGGTGCACTATATCACACGCACGGTCAGGGGTTCGAATTCCGGATCGATGCCCGCCTAGGCCAACCACGCCTTCCATCCCTCCGGGGTCGGTGAATTGGTACCAGACTCCTCTGGGAGGATAAAAGCACCGACTTTTACATCGGCTGGCCACCGCAAGTCATTGTATAGGCCACATACGCACTCATTACGCCACCACGATTCTGAATGGAAGTCGAGTGCGGGGGCGCATCCCTCAGACGGGATTGATTAACGCCAAGAACTTTATCCTTTATCCTTTTATGGACCACTGTTCTGTAGTAGCAATTACTCACCTAGCTGCTCTTCGTTCCATTTTTTGCTTTTGTCATTTTGCATGAGTACAAACCTATTTCGCCGGTTCCAACAATTTGATGGCGTCTTTTTCGGCATGTACTGAGTTGTAACCTCATTAGCTGAATCTCATGTTGAGACTCCCTTTGATGGAGGATCTCGGTAGTAAGTGCTGCTGCCTCAGTTCCTAGCAGGTGAGAGGAGAACCTTCTGGATGGAATTGGTCTACTTTACCCGAAATTGGACTTGTATATCACATTGTTAAAACTAGATTCGGAAGGTTGTCGATAAAGGAGGGGTAAGACGGGACAAGGGCTCAGGAACTGTATGGAGGGTGGGTGATTAAGTGAAAAGTGGTGGGTAGAGACCGAGGCGGCACTGAAGGGGAAGGGGTATGGAAAAGTGGTCGATAGTCGGTAAAGGCGGGAAAAAGGGGCGAGTAGTAGGTATTGATACAGGTATTAGTGGGGCAGAGTAGTTGATAAAGGTTGGAAAATGCTGGGCGTATCGACTAGGAGCAGGGTGAAGAGGGTGGACGATAATGTGAGAGAATCCTGCTACTCTTAGCTTCTAATCCTGAGCATGAAGCCTGAAGCTGTTTGTGAGCCAGCAGGACTTACAGAGGGACTTCATTGTGGCGCTCTTTACGTCCTCATCACTCACAAATAACCGCGATCATGATCAAGCTGACGCAAGTGATTCAAGTTATATCAGTGTTGCCTATCAGTTGCATTGATAACAGTACTTATAAAATCCGTTGAAGTGGTCTCCAGTTCATTCAGCTTGTGCAGTCACGTCGTGCGGCGCGTTAGCCGTAAGTGCTCATCATCATAGCTGAATCTCACGATTCACAACGCCGTATGTTTTCCTAACGTTTACACCCAACTTGTAATAGCTCTGCAATAAACAACTTTTCAGCATCAGAGTCGCCATTCACCGATAGCGATTTCAGTTCTGGTTCGAAGTTCAGGTTCGAGAGTTTTCCTATCAAATGCTCCTGAAATTGTCTCAATCGGGTGTCAACCGGGTGCAGTAAAGTACAGTAACGGTCGTCAACCATCCTATAGATGCCGAAATCTGATCTACCACGAAAGAGTTCCAGATTGATGACATATTCGGCATGTCCCATATATCATGTGATTCTGAGTGAGATGTATACATCTTGATTCCAAGAAGGCTCACAGATTCCAACTCGATTGCAAAGAAGGAAACACTCCGAAATTAAGTGCCGAATCTTACACATCTCTAATATTGATTGGAAATGAATTCGATAATGATCGATACGATCTTACATATTCCATGGGCCATAACACTGGCTATCAGCCTAATCATTCTCCTCAATCGTCATCGAGTTCTTTGTCCTTTGGTTCATCTGACTCCACGGTTTTGCTATTCAGTGGAGATCTCAGGGCCAAGTCGTGGTAAGAGTAGGCTTGTCTAATCAGAATCTTACTCTGCCATCTTCTTTGAACTCCCGACTCTTCTTGTTGACTGCAAGACGTGCTTAATTGAGCTCTCTATCAGTGCCCTCTATGAGAGACCGATGTTATAATATAATAATATAATATAATATTGACCTGCTCAGTTGAATCGTCGCCAGGGGATCGTGTCAAAGAACCTAGACGTTGCAAATCTTATCAGCTGCGAGCGCCCTAGTTGACGGTTGAATTTTGTGTTCCGTTGTCTCTTGACTTGCGGCGGGATAGTCCTCCTTCGTATGAGAAGTGAATGTCGAGCTTGCCCGTAGAGTTGGTTTCTACTCATTGGTCAGAAGTATGTGAAGAGAACATCGTGTTAGCCAAGTACCTCATATTACTGAAATTTGATTTATCAACGCTTATCAGCAATTAATGATATCAGCTATACGAAAACAACAAGGAAGTGAGGTCGATGAGATCATTCCCTGCTGCCTTCAGTACCACTTCACCGTTACTGCCCAAAGACGCACCCAGGGACGCAACAAAGCCAAACGAAGGCCTTATCCGAACTCATCGAAAAGTTTTAATTGCCGTTTGCTATCAACTTGTAGAGGTAGGTAGGACAAGTTATGGTCCTTTTGTAAAACGTGTGATGTCGATCAGTTCCGGCTGCCGATATTTTTCTTTCTCCATTTCAGCTGATGTTCAGCTGCTGTGTGTTAGCTTGTTCGGTATATGTCAGATCCGATGCAATTACGACTATTTCCCAGCGAATTGAACTGGCTCGTTACGATCTGGATGCTTTCGAAGAAAGCTACCCCAAGGTAAGGAAAGTTAATAATGTGGCGTAAGGGCGTAAGGCGTCGTCGCCGCTGCTAGAAGAATGGATCTATCTACTTCGAAGGGAATCTGCTACCGAGGCAACTGACTGCTGGCAACCATGGAAATAATGCAGAAGCTCCTTTGAGGCTAAAGTGCAAGTATGACGTGAGGGTTAGGGAAGACACAAGGGATTGTTGACACTGTCAACGATTTTTGTGATTAACTAAATACAGGATAGGCAGATAAGGTACTCAAGCGTCGATCGCTCCGAATTTGCAATTAGTCCATGCATTCACTCTCCCTTTCAGGAACGTTGTAGCCTTTGAACGTTTATTTAGCCTCCCTAGCGGCTAGTGTGGGCTAGCCGGCGAGATGTACAAGTCAGGGTTTTTCTGTCTAGGCCGGGGCGAACTCAGGACGGCTATAAAGTCATTCCAACGGTATAGGTCTGCGTTTTTGAGCAAGACCAGTTGGGGGGAAGATTCTGGTTTCCTTCCTCTTCTGGGTTCTCGAGCCTGGCGAAAACAGTGGTCATGACAACTGGATACGGCACTTCATTGCTACCCCACATGATCGTCATGCAGATGAAAGATGTCTTCTGATTCCAGACGTCTACTATGTACTTCACAATCGAACTACTTGTTGGTGGTATGTTAATGGCGACAATAAGTGCAGTTCTAATCCACCAGGTCAGAGAATCCTCCCAATCAAAACTTTTTATTACTGTTTCTTTACTGTTCTCTTCCAATCGCAAGGTAGTTTTCCCAACCTCATGACTGCCGCTCCTTTGACTGATAATATATGACTGAGAAAAGCGTTACAGCAGAAACTGAAGCAAAACGTATCTTTCTGTTGTGAAAGCGATCGTCAAATAGCGGGTCCGGAATTCTTTGAGGTTGTTCCAGGGCGAGCTAAATTAAATTGCAACTCAGGAGTTGAGATTGAGTTGGACAGTCACCCACACGGTGCAACCGTCGGGGACTTTGACGGGGTCGCACAACGTAACTTCCTTTGATGCGCGCTCATATTTTATGTCAAGCAGTATCGCACGTTCACGTTCACTGTCGTTTACTTTCACACTGTGTAGCGCAGTATCACGCTTACCATGGAACAAGTCACGCACTGTCGCCTGACGCCGAGCATGTTTCTTACTGTCGCTCAATATCGCTCTCGTAGCTCACTGTCGAGTAGTGTCATCGCGCGCGGTATTACTCAGTGTTGCTCAAGGTCGGACACTGTCGCTTGGTGTCGCTAGCTGTCACTTTCTGTCACTCAATGTTGCTCAGTAAGGCTGACTGTCGCGAGAATTCTTTTGCTCTCGCTCGCTGTCGCTCAGTGTCGCTTAATGTCGTTCACTTCGCTCGCTATCTCTAATGTCGCAAACTGTCGCTCGCTTTTGCTCAATGTCGTGCGGTTTCGATCGCTGTCATTCGCTTTACTTGCTGTCATTCAGCGTCGCTCACTATCTATTATAATAGTGTCGTTCAATCTGTCCCTGTATCGCTCACTATCGCGAAATGTCGCTCGGTGTCGCGCACGCTTCAGTACGCTACATCAGCCTCACTCTCGTCGCCGCGCTTTATACCCGAGGCTGAAAAGTCACAGAGAGCAGCGTCCGACTCCTTGATTGTGAAATACGGTTAAATGCATGCCATACACAGTCGCGCGCTCGGTCTACTGCTTTTTGGGCTCAAAGGCGGCCATGAACCAGGTTCCTGTCGCGCACTGTCGCAGACCTTGTAGGCTGAACCACTTGAGTACTGTTAGTCTACACATGGAATTATGGAGACAAATTACGAATCAAAAGAAGGACAACTGTCCCACATAAATTCCGCTGCCATTTTACAGTAGACTTTTCAGTGCCTCGCTTACGGTATCAACATTATAAGCAATGTAGTTGGTGATTCCGCTATCATCGTGATATCACTATTAATCGCTATTAAAAGTTGTGAGTTATCCACCGTCATTTGGAGGGTCCATTACTCATTAAAACTTTGCGATCAAGAGATACGAAGTGTTCGAATCTTGACTTGCAACTAATCAGGATCAAGTAAATGCTCCATAACGAGCCAACCAGCGGGTGTAAGTGTCGCCAGGGATTGAAAAGATTGCGCTCATTGTTGGTTGACCCAGAAGTCTTGCCTCCAATATACAGCCTGATAGTGGAATGCGTGGCTCATTGCAAGGAATATTTGGTCTGGTCAACATCCAAATAGAGAGAGCAGGCAAAAATGGCCAAAACAAACTGAAAGAGAGAAAAGCTGAATGGTGAAGGCGTTGGGCGGCTTGGGCGAGACGCGACCGCGTCGACCGACCGTCTGCCTCCCTCCTCCCCCCTAGCACTACCTCGGCTGGCACGCCGGCACGTAGGCGGACTATGAAAGCAGCCAGTCCTTTTCTTTTTTCCTTGAATTTTCTCTCTTTTCCTAACTTGAAGAGTTATTAGTTTCAGTTTTTCTGTTCATCGATGTATCACGTTATCCTAATGCTCGAGCAGGATTCGTTGACCATCAAATACGTCTGTTTACATACATTCTAAAATTAGCTTTAGAAGATGACGATATGGGACTCGACTGGGTTCTCTCCCTTCTTCATCTGAAGGTCAGAAATTTTCAAATATCATCACGTTTGGAGACCGACGCGAATATTTGGCCATTTTCAGTACGAATGCTGTGGTGTGTACAGTATCAGCGACTTTTACACAGCTCGACAAATCGACTATCCAGCAGATACAACGGAATATGATGAAGAAAATGTAACTGCTGAAGGATTTCGGGTAGGTTGAGGCTTCTATCTGAACACCTAAGCCAAACCTCGTAATATCAAAGCCTCGGGTAGGGTCATATTAGCAGGGATAAGCTGGAATCCGTACCCGAATCTACATCTTTAAAACATAACGAAGAGCTTAAATTACAGTTTCCTTAATTGAACTGACGTCTCCCAAGGGCCTGGTGGGAGCCAGCAGATCGACTTTAAAGAAATGGTGACCCGGGTTCCCATGTGAATTGCCCCTGCAATCCTTCAACTCGATTAGCCTTCAGAACTGATTCAAAGGAATCAAAATGTATTTTTAGGCATCCAACACGTTTCGCATTTCAAATTCGTGGGTCCACGAATGTTCAGCAAAAGCTACAGAATTGTTGAATACGACGGCCATCTGTTATGCGCCATCGTTTTGCTGTACTGGTACAGGCAATTATGTAGTGCCATTCGCTTGTCCACCTATGAAATGGGATGGGATCTCGAAAGCTGAAATGTATGTTTATCATAGTCAAATAATTTGGGGTCATGACTAAATTACGGTCAATGTGGGAGCTGTATGTCCCAAATGACTCGTGATTCTGTCTTTCCATATGCATTTTCATAGTACCTTCCATTTAGACCTCCGCAAATGTACCGTCATCCATGTGCACAGCGTATTGCATCCAACTACCGTTACAAAACTCTGAATCTCACGCTGATTGCCTCTGCCATTACGCTAGTGGCCATAGTGAACGCCATACATTTGCTGATTTGGAGATCCCGCCTCAAACCGACGCGAAAATCATCGTCGGCATCCTCGAAGTGATCTGTGGAAGTCCAGCGAGTTGTCGATATTGTTATTCCACCTTCTGTGATCTATTTTACTTCGACATAATTGACCTGAATTTATTTGAATAATAAACAGTTTGATTTTGCCTTGTAAAATTAATACTATAAAGCATTTTGAGAATGAAATTTTCTCGAAATTTTTTCTGTAAAGGTCCCCGCATGAGAATTTTGGAAAATTTTCAAGGACTATCATTTTTACATTCAGCTCGTTGAGCTGATTCGAAATTTGCTACATTTGGGGCATTCTGTGGTATTGTGAACGCTTGTTTCGTTTTGATTATTCGAACTTTCCGCTAGTTGTCAAAACTTCGCGACGAAGTGGATTCCATTGAACGCCAATCTGATGGAAGTCGCCTTTGTTGTCGATGCACCAAAGGAGAAGAAGTCTCCTTTCAACGACAGATAGAACGCTAAAGGAACACAGAGTGAGATGGATGGTTTAATGCCAACCTTATCAAACGCCATTATACGAGAAGAGAGGGATCGAGTCCGCTGTGTGGCTTGTTTTTGCCAATCACTCTTATCAATTATCAGCCTGTCGTTTCTTCTTTAGTGATTTTCTGCATCAAACCAGCTCGTGATACGTTTCACGCACAAGTGGGCCCACGGCCCATTCGCACCACTGGAAGCGTTTGTAGTGCAGTTTCGGTATGTCACACTTGACAAGCGCTGAACCTGCATGTTTTGAGGAAGGGGCAGGCGCTCTGGTCAGTGCGCGAGCCGTCATAGCACAGTAAATGCCGAAAAACAGTGGGCTTTTAGTCGCTCACTATAAAATTGGGTGAATTGCGTCTGGTAAAATTTTCGGTGGTGCCCAAAGATACCACCATGCAATCGGCCTCGGGCCGGTGAAACGCCGAAGGGCGATTGATTTTTGCTTTCGATCAGTGTGATCGATACCGGTCAGTCAACACAGCTGAGGAGTTGTCGATAAGTCTTTTGAACAAGCCAAATTTATGACGTATTTGGTCCAAACTAGCATCATTTTACCAAACCTGCAAAAAAAAACCCACTTTGCCAGAGGTATGCACATGCTAGTGCACATGTTACAAGTGGTGTGATGAAGGTTACGTGTGGCAAGCGCTGTGAGGGCACACCCTTTCCACATATTTCCCGACCAAATGATCATAATCGATCCACTTTTCTTAGGGATGGCCCATTAACCAGATTATTCTGCTCCCTATAGTCTTCTCTGATCCCCGCTGTTCCTCTGTCTACTATCAGCAACTGAATCGACCAAACCCCTCGTTCGATAGGCAAGCCGCTTGAACTCATCCAAAGCAACGCAAAAGCAGAACTACGGCGAAATCACTCTCTTTGACAACTAACTCTTCCTGGCGTTAGGCGTAATAACTTCACTTTATCAGCTTCCGCTATTGCCCCGCACTCGCACAAGAGTCCGGCCAATGCCCGGAAGATTTCGCGGAGATATTCAATTATCTACTAAGAGTTCAGTGCAAAATTTGGTACGTTTCGATAATCGAAAGGTCGTAAATAAACTGGAATGGATGAGAAAGCTAAGCTTGAGAGAAGGAAGGAAATCGTAGAAGCGAAATTCGGTCCATACAAGAGACTCGTTCTACTGATAGGCCAATTTTTAGTCTTCTCCTGGGCGCGTCATTCCAACCGTTCGATAACTGGCATGGGTCCAGACAATAGAATGCAGGGCCCCTCGCACGAGCCCTCTCTGATGATATTTGCTGTTCACGCGACCCTCACTGCCGATCCTCCGGTTCAAGCCCAGCCGATAAGCTTTTCTAATCAGGCCTGTTCCTTTTCAACGTTTTTTTTTATACATTTCCGATGTCCAGGAGTCAGTGTACCGCAACCCACCGTCGTTCGATGTGATCTGCTCAATCACCAGCCTATAGAGCGGCACCACCCAATATTCTCCACTCCTCTCACTCCTCAGCCTATGTTTCTTTGCACCCTCCTTCCGAAGAAATTCACACTCTAGAACAAGTAGAACAGTAAAACATACGATACACAAGGTAGTAGAGGCTTGAGGTGGCCTTTGGTGGGTGTGTGGTTTGGCACCGTCGCCCAGTACACACCCATCCGAGTGGGTTGGTGGTGCCGAGCACCCGCCGGCCAGCGGCCGGGCCGAGTGGTCCCTTCGAGACGCCTTCGGCGTCCCTCGGGACCACTCGGCCCGGTCGCTGGCCGGCGGGTGCTCCACACCACCAACCCAGTTCGGACAAGCACCGGGTGAAGCTGGGGCACCGCACATTTTGGGGGAGATGCTGCGCGCTCATCCTTCGGGCAAAGGCCGGATGGAGCTGATGGTGAGTCGCATAAGGACATGAGCGAACCAGGGATTTTATCAAATTTGGGGAGAAATGCTGAATATCGGAAAGAAAAGGCTGGAATCATAAAAAAAAAGTAACAAATGAGCAGGAATTTGGTGAAAAAGACATTGAATAGGTGATCAAAAAAAGATAATGATGAAAACAACAGCGAAAATCAGCGTTTCAGTGGCGTACATCGCTAATGGAAAAGCCAAATGATTTATAGAGGCCAAAGATAAAAGTCTGCAGTCTGTGATCGAAAGGAAAAATTCGTCAGCAGTGGAGGAGGGTAAAATCCCTTTTGGAACGGAGAATTACCTACAAAATGCTTAATTGCTAAAGGTGTAGGAAGTTGGGGAAGAACTGTGGGCAGAGTGTACGAAGACAAAAGATAAACGTTGTCTCAGTGAACAAACGAAAAAGTCTGAAGTTGTTTTAGCCCAAGTGGGAGATGGTACTGTAGAATATAAAGCATTGCTATTAAAAAAACCAAGGCTTCCGCCTGCTCCGAACCACGATTGCATTACTGGTAGCGACCCTACTTCGCGTTGAGTTATTCCACAACAGCAAAACATGGATTTGCTGAGTTGCTAAATACCTTGCATGTTGCATTCGCAACGGCTACTCCAACACCGAAACTATAAGTAATTATAAAACCTCCGCAGCCGATGTTGTTCGATGGTGCATCTTCAGCAACGGCGACTTCCATGAAATTAGATCGTGATGGAATCCACTCCGACGCGAAGTTTTGGCAACTAGCGGAAAGGCTGAATAATCAGGAAACAAGCGTTTAAATACCACAGAGTGCCTCATATTTATCAGTTTTCAAATCAGCTCGACGAGCTGAATTCAAAAATCATACATTCGACATGTTTTGGGGTACGAAATTCCTTCGAAATTTCATGCGGGGGACCATTACGAAAAAAAAGTCGAAAAAAATTTCATTTCCTCAAAATGCCTCATATTTATCAGTTTTCGAATCAGCGCGACCAGCTGAATTCAAAAATCACACATTTGACATGTTTTGGGGGTACGAAATTCCTTCGAAATTTCATGCGGGGGACCATTACAAAAAAAGCCGAAAAAAATTCATTTTTTTCAAAATGCCTCATATTTATAGTTTTCTAATAATTCAAAAGTCATACATATGGCATATTTTGGGGGTACGAAATTTTTTTGAAATTCCAAGCGGGGGACCATTACGAAAAAACTGTCAAAAAAATTCATTTCCTCAAAATGCCTAATATTTATAGTTTTCTAATAATTCAAAAGTCATACATATGGCATATTTTGGGGGTACGAAATTTTTTTGAAATTTGCATGTTTTGTTGTTTTCAGTTCCCATGCATCGTGATCTTTACCACATGCACTATCGAGACACAGTGTTGAGTCAGTGTTCGCTTTGAGTGTTGTTGATTCTCCTCAGTATGTATTGCAAATGTGTCATACGATTTATAAAATTGGGCATCGAACGAAATTCGAACCGTATCTGTGCGTCCCTCGGACGAGGCTCTTTACCATTGGCACCGCAGAGACATCGTTGCCCTGCCACGCCTGCTGACTACTACTGTTTAGCCGCAATATGGCTTCCTCACTCGTGCAATTCCGTGAACTACCATTTAGTTCCCACGTAATACGTCGTGGGGTTTCCCTTTTTAAGGTATCAAACCTCAAATTTCCCTAATCAGGCAGCCCGGAAACTCTCGCCAAAAATCCTCTAAACTGTTGAATTCTATCAAGGTGTAAAAAGTAGTCATGCGGTCGTCCTGTTCATTGAGACTAAAAACAGGATTTATAAGAACGTTTATTAACGAAGACAAAAACAATAGTAATATTCACAACATATATGCATCTGTTTTAATATTAACAAAGAAAAGGCTCTGGGAGAATAGTTAACCTCGGCGTGGCCGAGATCAGTGTGACGCGCGGACGAGATGCTTGGTGAATTGATTCGTTTGAACTCCTCTTGCCATCATCACCCTACAACTCGCCCACGTCCCCACATTCGACAATCTATCACAGAACGAGATAGTGAGGGCTCCAATACATTAGCAAATATACTTAAATATGGCCTAGAACGACCAGTTCAGCAGCCGCTACCATGGGCCTCATCATTCTTTTTTGGAGCCTTAAACTCCAGGAAGAGCAAATCTGACTGATTGGGGAGAAACGAAAGCAAAAGCCGAACGATCAGTGGCGTGGAGGCACTCGTCAGTATTTCATCTAACGTATCGACTCGATTTGAGCAAAAAATACTAAATGAGAATTTACATCGCCATGAAGGGACAACTATGCATTCGAGTAGGGAAGCAAGCTTTTTACATAGGGAAAACGTGTAAAAATAAACACAGACAAAACAAAAACGACCAGTAGATTCAGCAACGATTATTTGTTAGCCCAGATTAGCCGTAACAACATGACAACAAATTGAGATTAAAGCTGTTTACAGAATTTCGTCGTTCAGCGTTTTGGTAGCTTTGCATCGCTAAAGTTACAGAGCAGATAGGAAGCTTGTTCATGGCTGATTCCAAGTGAACCCGGATATGCACCAGGAGACGAGGACCGCCTAATGGAAACAGACAGGAGGTACACACCACCTTCCTATACACCCGAGCTTTTCTGAGAAATACTTAGGTGAACAAGAAGATGAAGCAGCACTTTCTCTCTGCGTCTTTGCCGGTAACTCCCGTTTCTCTGTGCTCGAGCATGTCCGAATCCATTTGGAATGTACCTGAGCATCCTAACATCTTGTGCATCAAAGACGAATTATTTCCCGCCACCTCACAACGAAATTCCGTAGACAGCCCAGTTCGTTCGCCAAAATGCTGCTTCAAGAAGAAATGCAGTTCTTACAAAAATACTGCGTAATTTAGTCAAGTGAACCGAATTACAATGAGTGCTATGAATGTACGAATTTTGGGTCGTCCACGAACAACCCCCTATTAAAGCCATATTCACGTAAATGAGAAACATAATCAATGTGGAAGAATTTACAAAGAGAAGGTATTAAAAATACATCAGCCGGGATCATAGGACAGGAACGCACGAATAGAAAAAATGGAAAATACCTGCACATCGGGAATTAAGACTCATCGGAAACATTGTACAACTTTGGCCAGCACGTAGGGTACGTACGATTTGGCAACGAAGCGAAAGCATTCAGACGAAGAATCCGTCGTCATGCCTGGACGGTCGGATGGTCGCCGATCGCAATGGCAACGTTGTCGTCGTTTCGACTGCTCGGAACATACCTCGACTGTCTTGTAGTTGGGATAATGCGCTACGAATGCGTTGGAATTCTTCCGATATCAGACCTGTAATGCAGATTTCCAGTGCATCAAAAAAAAAACTCAAAAATCAAAGTTGTCGTAAAAAAATTCCATTCAGTAAATTATTTTTTACGACAACGCCTTGTTCGAAAGAAAAAACTGCAGGTCGAATGGATGCCATCGCCGAAAACGACAGCACCGCATAAGCGCGCGTCGTGTTAGGGTGGTTTATCAATAGAGTAGGGAATTAACTATAAACTCACCCATGGCTAACATATCCAGATGACTTCGTCGTGCTAGATCGGTGACTGTGAAAATGCCCTCTTTGTTGAGTTTCTCGGTACAATGGCTCAAATTCAACGATCGCAAGAAATCGGCTAATGTAGGTAACGATGACGGATGGATATTGGGAATCATCGGACCACCTGGCGAACCGGTTGGATGACCAAATGCGTTGCCATTGATACTAAAATAAGTGGAGTATAAAATGAGCCGTGAAAAAACTTCAATTTAGATTAATAAAAGTACTTACTTGGCAGTAGAAGTCGCGAGTCGACCAGAAGTAAATGCAGCGGTGTCTACGTAAATCAGATCCGGGTTCCTAACATATTTCTCCAAGATCGCTAGGATCTGGGCGAAGGTGGGTCGTTCATGGCGGTCAAGTCGCCAACACCACAACATCAGGCGATGTAGGGCTGCTGGACAGTCCATTGGGGCTGGTAGACGGTAGCCGAGCATAATCTCGCTAATAACCTGGAAGGAAGAACATTGAGCAGGTATTCAGACAAGTAAGGTAATAAAATAGTAATGAGACAAACTTTTTGATTAGTCCAATCCCAATAGGGTCTTTCCCCGAACGAACACACTTCCCAGACGAGCACGCCGAAGCTCCATACGTCAGATGCCGCTGTGAACTTTCTGTGAGTTATGGCTTCAGGCGACGTCCAGCGAACAGGGATCTGGAAGGTAAGAAGCTTATGTTACTGAAGACTTGTATTGCACCAATTTGGTGTCAATCCGCTGAAGAGCTGCACTCACCTTTCCGCCATTAGTGGTGTATTCCTGCTCAGCAGAGTCATCCACACCTCGTGACAACCCAAAGTCAGCTATTTTACAGGTGAGCTCCGAGTCTACTAGTACATTACGGGCAGCCAGGTCCTACAAAAATAAGATTTTTAGGACGACTATATTCTGATGACGACTTTCTGGCATGGCCGAGAAAAATGGAAGAAAATGAGCATCCACCTGATGTCACACTTCAGAACAACTGAGGAATGAGTAATAATTAGTGCTCATCCTCTCTTTCCTTCAATATCCAGTCCAGACCATTACTTTTAACCATTACCGAATTCATAGTAAAGCTTACCCTGTGCACATATCCTTTATCCGTCAGGTACTTCATGCCAGACGCTATTCCTCTCATCATATCGACCAAACGTGGCCAACCCATTTCTTCTCCACGTGCGTCTTTTCCACGGAGCAAATGATCCAACGATCCATTAGACATGTATTCCGTCACTGAAAGGAGCCGTGGACATTTATTCACTTGAAAATTATCTCCACTGAAATTGCAGGCACATACACCACCTCACGAATCAAAAGAACTTTCAAAGGAGCCCCCAGTTAGAGAAATTACTTACCAATCATTGCCGGTTCTGATCGAGTAACCACTCCAATCAATCGGATTACATTTGGATGTGCAAACTGTCCCATGATCGATGCTTCCAACAAGAAATCAGCTTTTGCTTTAGCACTACTACCTGGTTTCAAGGTCTTGATAGCCACTACGTCAATCTGAAGATTGAACAATTTGAATTTAGTCATTTTGTTAAGAAGAACCACAAGTAAACCTCAAAATCGTCAGGTACACTACCTCATTGTCAAAGATGCTGTTGGCGATTCCTCCTCCAACCATGTTTCTTTTGAGGCCACCTTTACAAACATCACCAAATTCGCCTCCACCAATCACTTCTGTGATGAACACCGCTGCCGGATCGATGTCAAAGGTGAATTCAACCAGAGCCTGAAAGTGAATTCATCAGGCCATCTTGAACCTTCCATTTGCTTGGTTACCCTATCCGATCTCCGACTCTGAATGAAGACTGACCTGATTCGGATCCTCATAAGCCGTCGGGTCCACATATGGCTTGAAAGTCGCTGCAGCACCTCCACTACCATAGTATGGAGGTGGTTGTGAAACTGAACTTCCGCCGTAGGACGGTATCAGTGGTGCATTTACTGAAATAAAAACCGGTAACTTACTTCAAACCCAAAAAAATTCAGGGAAAATTAATGCACAACACAACTGAAGCCATTCTCACACCACTCTAGCCATTCCAAGCGATAGGGATGGATATTTCTAGATTTCTAGAAGCCGTTTACTACTTACATTTTCCGGATCGGAATGCATCAGTGAATTGGCGGTTACCAGAACTGTAGTCGGGTGTCATCGTGTCTGTAAAAAACCGAAGCACGGGTCAACACAATACGGAAGCGAAAACAGCAGCATAAGCTTAACACGGACTCCCTTTCTCAATCAGGATGAGCGGAAGGAATTTCGAAATTATCGGAAATCGGAACGATTCAGTCTTCCGCTCATCCCTGAATCCCTCTTCGGAGAATCAAAAAAAAAAAAGCAACACAACACGCCCGATATCCTAAGACTAATGAATTCATGAGCCACTCTCCATAACATAATTATGAAACCTACCTTGTTTGTAGGTATCTAGCACGTCTAGATCACTCATTTGCTTGCGATTATGCCTTTTCCGACGACATAGAACAACAAGAAATGCAAGCAGCAACACGAATAATATCATTGTCATCAACACCACCCATCCTGGTACGGCACCCAAAGGCGTCGTTTCTGGTCCTTGATGTTGTTGGACCTGCAAAATTGACAAAATCCTAGCAAAAATCTTGAGCAATTCTAAAAGACATCAAGAGTGCAGGGTTAAGTCCCTCATCTGAATAATTAAATGTATCGATCTAATAGATCGGACGCGCGCGGTCGCGAAGCGTACCCGAAATCGCCTTCTCAGACCGGTTTCATTTGAATATCTTATCGCAACATAGCATATCAAAGTCAGCGTTAGCTACGTAGACTTCATATTCAGACCCAAACAGAAGCTGCCGGCTCGACCCACGCGAAGTATGAACACGGAGCTAAGTTGACCGCTCGCAAAACGCACGCTTGATTGTCATACCGGGGACAAGCGGCAATATTCACATCTACCCATCTGACTTGACCAAAATTAGACCGCCCTATACAAAAAGAAATCTTCCTGTTAAACAGTTAAAAAAACTCACAAGTCCACGACCGAGTTCGTACCACAGCGGATCACTCCACACTCCCCAGCCATCTACATTAACACGAACCTGAAAGTGATGGGAGGTTTAAAAATTGAAAAAGGAATCAGGACTGATGGCTAAAGTAGTGAGAGGAGGCTTTGCTTACTCTGAAACGATATGGAATCCCTGGACTCATATTGAGCGCCGTATGATATGTGTTCTCGGTGACTGCAATTACCGGCTTGCCAATTTTGGACTCAATTTCAACCTAAATTAACGAAATTTCAGGGTATGGGGCTGATTCATCGTACGTCGACGAAAAAACACAATCTTACCATCCCCTCACCTCATATTTCACTTTTTTAGATACGGCCGGAGAGAGCCAAGCCAGAGTTATGCCATCTTTTTGTTCACTTTCGACACGTAGACCACTTACAACGTAGCGCGTTAACGGAGCCGTTCGGAGATCCACAACTCGATAAGCCGGTGTGTCAGTGAACTTGGACACCTGAACTCGATGTTATTACTGCAAACTAACTTACAAATACGAATCAGGGACCTCCAGAACTTACGCTATTCTTGGCGAAAATATTGAACGAGTATTCTGTGTCGGGTTTCAGCCCCGACAATCGAAGGGTTCTCGACATCAGCTTCTTGTCTGCTGGAGTAGCGACAATGTTGGAGCAATCACCTCGTGAGCATTCCCATTCGTACCAAATCTCCTACAACCATCCGAATTCAGACGAAATATTTTTGTGGGATGCGCCATGCACCCGTACTACCTTTTGAAACTGATTTTTTGAGAGCAAATGATGCGTTTCTGACCTAACATGCCAAAGAAAAATCTCAAAGGCACCCAAAGGGAAAGACACCCAAGTTGTCCCATGCCAATAGTACAATCAGCCTCGTATGGGCGAATTGAACCCGATTTTGATCGAACTTGTTAAAAAAATCTCGTAAACCATGAAATTATCTCACCCTTCGACCACCCAAAGATGATGGCTCATCCCACTCGAGTATTGCCGACGACTGATCGACATCGCGAACATGGAGCCGAGCTGGATGATTGGGGCCCTCTGGAAAAATTACTCATTCGAGAAAATCAAGCAGGGAGGAATCAAAAAGATTGAGGAAAAATCGGAGCAGCACTCACGTGTGCACGGCCTATCAGCCGATTCGTTATCTGCTCGGAAATGGCCGGGTCTGCAGGTACAGTGTAGGCTGCCCGTTCGGCTGGCTTCCGAATTTGCCGGACATTTTTGACATGATGCATTTCCTCGTTCGCTCTTGTAACTGCCAACAGGGCATTCTGCAAAACAATTTTTTCAATATGAAGGAAATTTATTAGCTAATTTGACCCCAATACCCGATCCCTTTCAAGAGCGCCGCATTTCTCTCACACACAGAGAGAACCATCAATACTTTATGACGGTAATTAATTCTGGCATTCGGATGCAACAACGTGGGCGACCGTATAACGGATACGGGTGTCTTCAGATGGCAACCACCTGCTGCAGACTCCAACCGTTTGGCCGGGTGTGCGCAACAGACGTGATGAGCGATCTTCGACCATACTTTCTTTCTATAGGCAGGTGGCAATCAGTTTATGCAAACCATAAACCCGATGCTGAGCGGCATTACCTTCACAGAAATAGTCCACTAGACCGTAGTCCAGTTCCGCTGCACCCATCGCTGTACCGCTCGAAGCTTTTGCAAAGTATGATCGATCGACTGTCAAAGCTCACAAACACTGTTCGCACCCTTTTGGTCATTGTTTTTGCGGCCAACCACCCGACCTACCAACGCAAACCCGAAAGAAACGCAAACGCTATCGCTTTTCCAAACATCGTATGTTGCTGCTGACCGGTGGCGACCTCACGGACGGCCGCTTTTCTTTCCTCTCCTCTCTGATCGTCTCAAATAACAAACAAATCTGTGGCGCGGCAAAAAGCCGTTGATTTGGTGCTAATAGGATTTCCCTCAAAAGAATACACAATGGTTGTGAGCTGGACAGAAAGAGAGCCGCTCTGCATGAGTCGCCGCATCAGTATCGCCGCTCAGCCGTAGTATTCCAGTCTCATTTCGTTGATGCATTCAGGTGATTCATTCCTCGATTGTCAACGTACTTTCACACACGAATAACTAGTGCGCGAACAAGAATTGTTACTAGACATTTCCGGCTGGCTGAGCAGTAATGCGAAAAACTTTGTTGTTCAAAGTAAACAGCGGCTAATGAAATTCGAATCCAATTCGAACCAATCCGTCAAAGCAATTACTTGAATACAAACAAGCGGCGAACGGCAATTTCTTGAAATAGCAACTTATTATGCGTCATTCATCTAACTGGTGGCGTTGGCTGAGGCCTTCCTATTGTGGGGTGTGATATGATGGCCTTGTCCACTCAGTAGACTAATCATCATCTCTTCACCACATTTCATTCATACGCGATAAATCATGGGTCCTTCGTGGCGGGTACATATAAGGATCGTAAATCTCCAGCGCTCGTCTCATATCAAACACACCTGGCGGTGTATCTTTCATGTGTCCGGGTCACCCAGGTTGGTCGGTCTGTTGCGCTCATGAGAACTGACCAAATTTGTCTTATATCGAATCAAAGAGATAAGCTTTATCGATCATCGACAAGTAGTTACCCAAGAAGGCAGTAAGAATGATGGAGGAACTATGTTTCTCGGTCTCGGGAGAGTACCGGACGCCGCTTGGGTGTGATGCTTCGAGAAGAGCAATGAAAGGACGGCTTGATCCGGGAAAACTGTCTTTCCTATGGGGGAAGACCTTTTACCTCATTGTCTTTTCCCTCCTCTCCTTTTCCCTTCTTCGAGACACTTCCTCTGAACAGAAATCAAAAAGATCTGCGACGCGTGAAAGAGGGCGGATGAACAAAGCCATTCGGATGTTAAAGAGGTTCCCCATGGGAAAGTTAGGTCCTCCCAATATCCCATTCCTTGTCATCCTTCTCTTCAGACATCTACACTTAGCTAGGACCCCTTATACTTCCAAAACCGATACAGCTTTTTAGTGTAAGGCGTTTTCCAGTTTTTGTTCTTTCACAGTAGTTTTCAAACAAAACACTTTCCCAGATCCATTTACGCCTCCCATGAAAACACTCAACGGCATCGAATGGGCCATATTTTTCTACCTTCTAATTAAAAGCCGGTGCTACAAAGCCAACTAGACCAGCTGAACCATCAGATCGGGTGTGGTTGCTTCACGCCTCACTAGAGATCAGCTCATTCCGGTAAGCAACCAAATGAAACACCTGTCAACCGGTCCGTTGTCTCAGCACTCTCTCTATCGTATCGTCAGCCCTCTGCCGCCGTCGACCTTCTGCCACCTTGGCCGAAAATAGCGAAACCTTGCGGCTGGCATTAAAATCATCGCCTAGCCACGGCATACATTCGATCAAAGCACTGCGCCTGTCATAAATGTCGGCTCCAATTCTGGCATGTGGTGGTTCGGACTCAGTCGCTAAAAAAACCCACACACCGACACACACACACATCAACGGCACCATCACATTCTCCTCTGTGCATCGGTGCCGTCATTCAATGGTCACTCATCATCGCCCAATGCCGCCACTCGCTCGTAAAGCTCGTCGTTTGCCGTTCTCTGGAGAGACAGAATTGCCCGTTCACATCCAAATTACACTCTATCAAGTTGATTGGAAAAAGCTCTGTTCCCAAATGGCTCGGAGGTCCCAAACATTCGTTCAGTGACATTTTCATTTCTAAATGAACCCATTGGCATTGTGCTAGTCTGCAGTGTCAAAACTATCGCCCGATTGCACTCGACGAGGAGAAAGACCGCAGTGGTCATTTGTCATGACGTATCTTAAAGAATACCGCCGCAATACGGGAAGATGTGTATCAGGCGGAAGACGATCAGCCCCAGATATACTACCTGACGCATCCATCACCGATCACATCACATTATCCGAGTCGTACATCGAATATCACGCAATAAAGATTGCTTCAGTGACGACTGGACACCTCAGCAGCTACCCATCCAACAGATGATCGGGAGCTTTCTTCATTACCACCAGGACTCACGTAGAAATAGTACCCTACCGATAAAAGGCTAGCTACCCCTTACCACTCAAACTCAAGATGGAGTAAAATCCCTTAAAAACTCGTCCAACGATTAGATTTCTCCGAACATGATCCCTTCACTCACTTCCGGTCGTGTCCATTCAAAAAGTAATGAGAATTTCTCCTAAATCATTGATCCTCCTGCGAATCCCTGTTGTCCAGTGCAGAAGAATACCCCAGACTTAGTGCTGGGAACGCTCTTGCATCTATAAGCCCCCGGAAAATCCTCCCCGACTTATAAAACGCTTCTGCTTCGAAGTCGTTATGCAGAAACAGCTTCTCCACTGCAGGAACTTCGACGGACGAATGACCAAACCGGTAAGACTGCAGCGGCCGATCAAAAAATCTTTAAGGAATGTGCAGATGGCGAACGAAGATAGGTGTGAAATTAGAACAATTCGATAATGGAGGGATCGAGGATCATACTATGATGATCTCAGACTTCCTCCCAAGTCCGGATTAGCTTAGATCGACCCTTGGGGAGAGTTCTGGGGAATTACTGTTCACGTCATTATCGCTAACAGAATCCGCTAACTTGCTTAGCTAAATGGATCAGGCACGGCTGCAATTACGATCACGTTTGTCTGTTAGGCGTCTATGCGATTCGCACCTGCTCCTCCGCCCGCTCTTCTAACCCTCTTACGATGCCGACCAACTGACCATTTCCCCTCGTATGCATACATACATAAACAATATTTGAATATAACGATGGCTACCCCCATCGGGTGGGCATGATAATCGCATCATGCAATTAGGACCCCATCCATCGAAGATCTAACTTGTTGCAAATCGCCTCATCGCACGACGAACTCTCGTTCATCACTTGAAACACGACAGATAGCGTCTTCCTCAAGATAAATGGCCGGCATTCACAGAATAGCTTTTAAGGGAGGTAGCAAGTCATGGAAGCTATCAAAGGCTCTCTGCAAATGAAAAAAACTGTTGCAACAGCTGGGAACCCGTCATCATTTTTACCCACAGGCTTCCACCACACTGCCTATCGGAGGAAATGCTTAAATGCAGTCGTGGGAGGCTGGTAACTCGAGATTGGCTAGTAATTGCAATCTCCAGCAATAACAGTATTATGTCATAGTTCAATTACTAGCTAATCAAAAGTAATCATTGCAGAATTTCAGGATAGATTCCACCAATTGGCTTTGGAAATTGATTCTACCGTAAGCCACAAGCAGGCCTATATCAGGAGGACTCATAAAAACATTGACCACCTTGGGAAAAATCGTCCCACTAACAGGCTCGTTGCATAGCTCTGAAACCCCACCGGTAGTGATAAATCCTAGAATGAACCCTGGGTGCTCTCGAAATTGTATCATATGACAGTATCCTGCACTAAGCAAGCTACAGTAACTGCAATACAGTAGCCAGTACGTCTGAAAAAAGCTCAGATTCCATACGTGCTCAAACAACACTTTCGCCGGGAAGTTTCCCGGTCTACGTCAAGGTCAACACCCCCACTAGATACTTATCACGTAATCTACGCCTTGCTCAGGTGCACAAACATTTCTGTCGGCTAGTTTTTCCCAGAGAAAATCTGGACTATCTAAGCACCCTTGTTCGGGCTTACACTGTAGGAACAATCCCAGCGACTTTTCACGCCCCACTGAACTTTTCGATTACCACCCCCTGGCGACAGTTGTATAATCAAGAAGGCGAGCGGCATGTTTTCTTGAGCCGCCTCTAATTAGCCGTTGCTTTATGATGATCTCCGTATGTTGCCGTCCGCGCAGAGCTTTCCTTTTCGGTTGCGACAACGGCGGCTTCCATTAAGGCACTAAGACATAAACCCGTTGTATAGCCTTGTGGTGACCTTTGGATGATGAGTCCATTACGGTGACCAAGACGGGCCAAAATTACCTGTTACAGTATGATGATTATCAAATTTCCTCATTCGAATGGGAATAGAGACCTTTGGTGACCTTTACTTGTTCCATGGAGCATTGGTATTGGTATGCCGCCCCGCCAAAGTGCCGACTATACGCATTACGGGATGAGACTACAATACCTATTACCTACCACAACAACACCATCACGACAAGGCCTTCGCAAACTGGTAATTTCCTCTTGGGAAATACGATGCCATGCGATTCGGAGGACGGTAACGAGACAATTTCGACCGGCACTTCAATGTGAACCTCGAAACTCACCGACACACTTGTCTTCTCCGTTAAACGAATCGCTCGTATAGCCTGGTTTGCAGCCACATTCACCAATCAGATGATTCCATCTGCCTGCAGACGTGCAGAATCCAGTTGGTGCTTCTGGAAAATTGGCCGTAGGAGGGATTACAGATCAAAAGGATCACTTGGACTTACCACTTTGGGCTGGGATCGCATTCGCCACGCACTTGCCTGTGACCTTAACCATATCATCACGAGAGCTCGAAGTGACTGTCACTGGATATTTTGTGAACTTCGTCACCGTCGCATCACAGACCACATAGTATACCTGAAATTCATACCAGTAAAACCTTTGGTCTCCTTAGTAGACCTCACAAAACAGAGTCCTAGAAGAAATTGGCTACAGGATAGAAACTGAGACTCTGCCAACGACTTGTGTCCCCCGCTGACTTCTTGAAGCTTCCCGTAACCGAACAGCCAAATAAATCGCCCAGATAGTCAGAACAAGGCTTCCAACTTCATTTCTGGGGAATGATACTGGCAACAGCCTCATAAACAACTCATTTGACTGCTTTTGACATTTCGGCAAGCAAACAATTCGCAGGATTGACTTGAAAACTTCAAGTTCTCAACTTATTTGCTACCTTGTCGTTAGGTGTCCTGAATGGAATGACCTCAACATCGCCACACCACTCTAAAACTGTTAATCCTAAGCTACCCACAAATACACACCGGATATTCATAATCCGAAGGTCAATCCGCCAAGATGTCCCAATATTAATGACCGTGTGCGTATGCAACGATTATGAGCAGACTTGTCAATCAAGCCGCCATTGTTGCGCTATCGTTGTAGCATGTCCGCCACGCAACACGCTCCTTGTTACTTATTTATTTACGACTTGAGGAAAAAAATAAATCTTGTCAAGATTGCCAGCGTAGCACTTCGAAAGCCCTTTTGAAACCTGCAAATTCGAAACCTGATTCGAAGTTTTCCTTTAAAAGTGAGCTCTTTCAACCGAGTTTTTTTCTGGTTCCTGCGGCCCGACCCTTTTTATTCCACCTCCCACTCTCCCCCTCTACTACAAACTTTTTTTAGTGGGAAGTTTTGCAGCAGCATTCCAGCGCTTATCCAGCGATCTTTTAGACCGGACAACAAACGCCATTGTCGGGCTGTCGGGGAGACATTCTTTTTGGCCCAAATGAATTCGAACGCCAATCTTATGCTGTTCATCTTACGTGAACAGCATACTTGACTGCCCAACTCGTATGAGGATCTTCTGCGACGGAATGTCCACTCATCGTATATCATCAAGAGCATGTCATAATCGGGCGTATAGCGCTTTGCGAAAATGGTGGCGTCGAAGGGAGAGAGAGAAACATGCGGATTACCGGCCGTTTCTGCTGCATACACGTCAATCACACTCCACTCCATTACGAAGACTTAAACACGACGCACTCTACTGCGATGACGACGACGACGATGATGGCGACTACGACGAAAACGACGGCGTGTAATCGGAAAGAATGTCGATCGTTGCTTGTCACTGCCATTAAGTGATGCTTTCCGGAAACGACTCTCTTTATACGCCTAATCGCTCGCGCTTTGGATACGGTGCTTTTATGACCATATAAGGGACTGAGATATAGCTTATGGAAGGTTCAACATCAAAAAAACAATTGGGCACACTCGACGTCCCAGAACATTCCACCAGATGGCCCTATCTGCACCCACCTAATGACTGAAACTCCCTCCTTTCGATTCCACAGAGAAAGGATAAATCCTCCTTGATCAACGTCGAACAGAAGACATTTCCCTCAACTTTCCAAGGGAAGAAGAACCTGAAGCTGTCCTCCCCAGATACTTCAGAAATGGGACCTGCTGATTGCACTCGGTTAGGTGAGTCGTCATTAGCTCAGTGAGTAGCGGAGCTGAGCTGTACCACCAAGTCATTAGGTGAATTAGAGAGAACAAGAATGACCTTTGGATGGCAGAAGACCCCTTCTGCTGTTGAAATGTCTTTTTCTACACTTTGGTCGGAGCGAATCCCCGTAGAGCTACCACTTCTGGAGACAACTCCCCAAAACAGGGGGTTTTTTCGCTGGCAGGGATTCGCCTACTGAACACGATTTCATTGGACTTCCTACTCTCAATATATTAGTAGTTTCTCAATAGTTTCCTGGAAAAATCGATGGGCTGGGTACCTCTTGGCAACTCACTATCTGGGACTCATCAAATAAGAACGATCCCTCTGACGAACCTCCATCGCATGACCGCTCCTGATCGGGAGAACAAAGGCCTTCCCTTGGGAAGCAGAACATAGCGACACGAACACGCAGCTAATTGGTATCTAACAGACATTGAAGTGTCCTCAACTAGGGAAAAAAATCCTTGAGTTTTGACTTTTTACAAAGGTGGGAACCAGCCCAAGCGTAATCCAAACATCCCTACGCAACATTCGACAAAAGAAGATAACCGATTTCGCGTTTTCTCAGAGAAACGACCTCGTTCAACGTGTCCTCGACGTTTAGAGAACATGGTGATTGAAATTCACACCGTAACTATTGAGGCGGGAATGTGTTTTATCTAACAGGGGCTCCCTGCCGGTTCTAACAATAACAATCGAGGGCATGTTGCGCAATTCAATTGCATCCGTATGCACCAAGGTGACCGTCAAGAAAACGAGTTAATGACTGACTTCGACCAACAGTTGGGACCTTTCACCAAACTGTTGAACTTGCTGATTCCTCGTCATTTCCAAGACAAACGCAACTCAAACCTTGGCCGCAGATGTGCACGACCTCGTCACGTTTGCGGCCCTGCTAATCCCCATTTATCGCCGTCTTGAACCCATTCAGTATTCATTACCGTTCTGATTGTTTGATGTCGATGTCCCTGTCTGGATGTTACAATATGCGAGACGCTCGTAAATATACATTCAAAATATCGCCACCGAACATCCTTCGACATATGCCGTGACATTGGGATCCCACACGCAAAGTGGGAATACTCCGACGTGACCCCAGCACGCCATTTTATTATCATGACCACCTATAAAACCGGACGATCTCGATACCGTATCGGTTATCCTTGAGTGGATATATACGGGCAGATTTCCATCATATCCAAATGGTTATAAGACCACTAAGGAAGGCTGGACTCAACAGAATAACGGGTAAGCGGACCGTAGCCCTAAACCAGTGCTTACAGGGGAAAGGTCCTACTAAACCTAACTGCCCATCTAACTTCCTCTGAATGGTCCTTAGGACCCAACCACTATCCTGAAATCACAATGAACTTAAATGATGGGAAACCTTTCCAGTAAGCTGAAGAGGCTATGCAGCCTTTTTCAAGTAAACATCACTCAAGTAGCCCCGCTGCCTCTTGCCTCAATTCCCATGACCTTCTGCTTCCCTTACAGCTATCGCCAGCCTTTTTGCCTTTTAAAACAACCACGTTGATCATCTCTGATTGCTTCTAATTTTCCTGCGAAACTCTCGACAACTCAACTCTATTTAGAGACTAAACCCTGAACCGGTTTCTTTCAGAGCCTCAGACGCGAACGCCAAAAAAGCCAAGCCTCGATCTAAACAGGATTTCTTCCTCAAAAGGAATTACAGCTAACCCTTGCTTATCACTTGGGCAATTATCACATTCTCAGGGTCTACCTGGCTATCCATATGTCAGTCAGTCACCTGCCCATCAAATCGTGTATTTGAACTGTAAGACAGGTAAGTGTGAAGTACCGTGCCAACATGCCCTAACAGCAGGTGATCATTGTCACTGTCACCTGTTGACGTTGCGTAATATTTCTGAGCTCTACGGGAGCACCTTCCGACTGTGGATATGCAAACGTTGACCATGTGGTAAGTGCAGTTAGAGGGTAGAGGGCAGTTTTCTGAGCCAACATTGACCCCACAGAAAACGTCTCACCAAACATGCGCACCTCATCCGACGATCGCGCTGACCCTTCGTGCGACGGGAAAGCTGTCGGTAAACATCCGCTCACCGCTTGGCTACGCCACACCTCGTTCGTTCACCCTCGAAGAACGGAGGTGTTAAATGACCCCTTAATGAATAGAACGCTCTCATCAAACACCTCCAGACAACACAGTCGAATAGGGGTCAGACAGTAGAACAACCCACGGCCACTTTCGTTGTTCTCTATGGCAGAAGGGTAAACATATAACTCAAATACTACACCCGTTACCGATACTATGTATTAAACTATGTTCCAAAGAAAACTCGTCCATTTTCTTCAAGAGGGAGCCCTTTCTTGTAATGTTTTCAAAACTAATTGGAGTCTGAAGCAATTAGGACGAGTAAACGACGCCTTAATGAGCTTTTTCCGGTGCCACTCGACCACGGCTATATTAGGCCGTGACATGGAGATTCCCTCTATGGAAACGGGTGGGACCTGGGAATCTCTTGAAATCTTCTCATGCAACGACTAGGGGGCGACGTGAGGGAGCCAAATGGTTCGAGGCTACTCGTTCAGCACTTATGCAGCCGATAGAGCCCTGAACGGCAAAGCAGACCTTTCGTACCAATAATCCACTTTCGAAAAGAATCAGAGGTGGTTCCCATTTGATCCATTCCCATGAACATCACCAATGATCCCGGCGGGAGTTACATTAACACCCTTCGGAAGAGGGTCACTAATCCCCCGGTGTGAATCCCGTCGTCTGTTTTGTTGAGGTGGTACGATCACCATTCACTTCAATTGGCCGTGTCTCCATCGGTTCGTCGTTCATCTTACTCGTCGCAATCCTCTCCCTCTCTCCAACCCAATTTCATTAGACACAACGTACGTACACGAATTGCACGCCGCCAAAATGAAACATCCCTCCATCAAACCGCAATAAAAGCCAAGAAGCGTGCGTAAACATGAGTAAGAATATATTACGCCACATACGGATGGCCTGTAGCCTCAATTGGCACAGCAATTCCAACTGGTTAAGCTGGCTATTTTATGCCAAACACTAGGAGGGTGAATTGTCGTAAACCTTGGAACGACAGAACGCAAAATTGAAATTTTCGGTCCGAGAACTCATCAGAACTTGGCACACTATCCACCAACAACCCGGACTATCCCCTGTCGCGGGCGAGGGAGGGCGCCCAGTCAAAGCCAAAGTTTCAAGAAACACGGTCAAACACCTCAGAACGGGGCCCATTTCACGCTTCATATACTCAATTCTTCTGGGAGAACAGAAACATTCGTGTGTTTTTAGAACGGACCCCTCCCTGCACGAACCTTTACCACCTTCCTACATCAAAGAATTTGATTAATCGCTACCATTCCCCATCCACTAGGTTGGCAGACCGGAAACGCTTTCCCTGACTGCGCATTCTTTCGGCAGGACCCAGAACGAAGCCGGTAGTGATTTGTCATGGACAATATGGTATGTTAATGAGGACATAACGCGAAAGGACAGCTTGGTGGACGTAAGACGGAGCACAGACCGATTATCGTCCCCACAACCACCGCCACTTGTCTTTGCCTCCTCTCGCGATTCGCGCATAAGATATGCCCGGATAGGCGAAACAATTCCGAACCGATTAGGGACACTGATCTCATAATAACATGGGTAGACAACATGTACAGTATAGTAGATGGAGAACTGATTGCAACGCTCCTGACGACAATTAGGCACTTGTCAACCCACCAATTAATCTAATTAGGAAAAAACGAGGAAATGGATGACATAAATCATGGAATAACGGTAAGTAATACTCACAGTAATAGTCAGCAAGGAGACGCAAACACCATTCTCCTCGAAACCAAATCGAACATATTTCGTGGAGGGATTCAACGTGACCGATTGGGTTGTTTCCGATATCACTGCTGTTGTATCCTTAGTGAGGACCGATACTGGCGTCCTTAAAACAACGAAAAAATGTCTCGGAGCATCCAACAAATCGAAAAAAAATCACAAAAAAACATCAATTCCAGCGAAAATTCTGAAAAAAAAGTCAAAAAACAAACCAAGTAGCCATGGTCCTATTGAACGTATCCCTATCCACATCGTTAACTTTTCGATCGTACTGTTTCACAAACAGATTGAACGTTTCTTTACACGACTTCGGATCATGGTATTGGTCACAGGATCGCGTATTGTACAAAACATTGATGTAGATTCTGTAAAAGGATAAAAATAAAAAAAAATAGCCTAGCTGCAAATAGGGCCGAAAATAGAATCTATAACATTTGAAATAAGCGAATTATCTAAACAGAACCCACATATTGGCAGACTCCCTTGGTATAAACGGCGTGAATACCCAATTTCCTGGATTCGCCACATGAAAACTGCATGCAACGTAGGCTCGCTCATTGGATTTTTCATCCAAACCACGCCATGATTCTTCCGTCCACTAAAATAAAAGATCATATCGAATAACTGAGGAAAAAAATCAGTTAACGAGAAAATTTCGTAACCTAATCGATTAATCGATTTTCTATGGCTTTTCGAACAACCATGAAGTGAGGGCGCCCGCCTTGTTCCCCGCACTTAAGTCCAATTTCCCAAACGGTCGGATACTGTATCATGAAAGTTTGAAGGGGGAATCAAATTCATCTTCAATGGGTATAGCAGTATAGCTTTACACCAACGCCAGCATGTACTGAGCAGCTGGGAGCGCCATTTCATCGACAAAACAACAAAAAACAGTTCGTCTCAGTTCATCAAACACGTCATTCCAAACCCTCGAAAAATCCTTTCCCGTCAAGCCTACTAGAATAACTCGCTAAACTAGCTCCAATCAACAACACCATAACATTTTACTAACTGCCTCGCACCAGCTGGAGTAATTCGTCAGAAACCATGAGCCAGATGGCCTTCTTCGGGCACCTTAGATGTAGCGTTAGCCGACGATGAATTTGCCCCTTGCCTGGTTCCCATGTCCACTTAGGCAGCAACGCGTTCTTCGCATTATCTCACCCTGCAATCTCGTCGTCCTCGACCATACTACACATCCTCCTCTCGCCCTTACCTTTCGCGCATTCCTAATCAGCTCATCAACTCATGGCATGAGGCTTATCTACTTATAAGTAGTGGCAATCGTCGTATAATCGAATGGTGTCCGTTCAAAGTAAAAAGCTCCGAAGAACCCTCGATCCCTGGGACCAATCCACTCACGAATTCATTCGAATGAAAGCATATCTCCTCTGAAAAAGGGGTCCACGCCATCGTAGTAACCATAGCATAAAAGGAAATGAAAGTTAGTCACGCAATGTGCAAAACGTGATTGTTCCTCCCATACTTTCCTTCCAATTACGTGCCGCCGATGGACGCCCTCTCATCGCTCTCTAATTGAATTTCAACGTCTTCTATTAGCCTGTGCCAAATTAAACAAAGGCAAGAAAGGCTATGGGGACGACTCGTCTCCTTCTAGCATCGCGCTTCATCACCTCCTCGCTCGCACTTTAAGTTAATCGACAGCCTCATAGAAATGGAGTCAAGCAATCGCGGCGTTGGTGAATGTGTGATCGACGGATTAAGGGTGAGGGAATCGAGGGAGAAAGCAATCACTACGGCAAAGTACACAACGCTTGATCAGTTCCAAGCAAAGGTGCGACGACAGGTTGTCTTAAGCTTCATGAAGACTGGATTCCCTGGGGAAATGCCTATTGCAAAGGTACGGCACTCAGCCAGGATACTCCTGCCCAATAATGTTGCGTCGATTGACCCCACTAAGTGACGGGCCATGCCATCTAGTCTCATTGCACCCATGGTCGTGTCCTCAGCCTCAGCGACGTTCCTCATAAAATGTACGTCAAGGTTAGGCACATCATTCGACGGGTCGACGACATCCACCAAAAACATACAAATGAACTACTGACAAAGACGTCGGCGACAAATTTACCAGATAACATTTCTTCTACCAATGACGCATTCGAAAAATTCCTATTGACCTTGGAGTTGCGTGAGATCCTTAGTGGAAAATCAGATATGTTCATTTCCCATGGGATCTGAACATCCCCAAATAAACCACAGATGAACTGGCATATAGTCAATAGACATATTGGAGAGTGGAGCATATGAAGCTCTTTTGGCGAAGCTTTTATTTCACAGCGAGCACGCCGCTTTTTGTAGCTTTACGTGTCGTCCAATAGAAAAACGATACTAACGCATGAACAAGGCAACATATAACGAGCATCTGGGCTGAACGACATCCTGGCGCCATTGAAATGGCTCGCACGCGCTTACCTAGAACGTTTGGACGAAATTACTGCAGTATTCAACGAGTGGAACACACCTGACACTCAATGGGCAAATCGTTTTATGGTTCAGCCTTCCGAAATGCTTTCTGCAGGAACCCTTTTGTTACCTTTGAACATAAAGAGTGAATAGAGGCGAATTTCGATTTCTTCCCGGACCAGGGATCATCTTGGACATTTCGAACTGGGATCGCTTGCATCGACCGGAATTGACCCCATTACCACCTATGCAAGAGCGCTTAGGATGCAGCTGGTGTGTGTGCTGTCAAAGATGAGCAGAAGCGTGAAATCCGAACCACCACCATGCATGTGGGCCAGTCAATGACCATCTTGACCGCTGCTGGCTGGCAGAGCGATAAACCGACGGAAGAGTAATCAGACACCGAAAATACTTCACTCTCTATCGCGTCCCGATCACCACTCTACAGCTTCATCGAAGCCACGAGCAAATATACCATACAGGAACAACATTCCGAGCTTATCCCAGCCAGTGCTATACCAATGGAGTTTCTCATTTGCAGCTGCAACGCAAATGACCATATTGTGTCCAATTACTGCCTAATTGAGTTACGAAGAGCCCATGGGTACGATGACCATCAGTAGCCAAGAAAAGCATGACAAGAATTGCGAATTTACCAAAAGAAATTGAAAACTCTAATGAAGTACTTCGGCCATTTCGGCGGACATTCTTCCACTTCATTTCGACTGCAAGAACATAATCATGGTTCGTCACTGGACGGCCCTAGGGACCCCTATGTCCAACACACACTACGTATTACTAAAAACTGCAACGCAGTGGGTAACACTCATGTAAATTCTGAAATATGCAATAAAAAGGTTTAAAATTGACTTACACCATCGGTGTCTCCTCGTAAAGACAACTGATCCCACTTGAGGTCTGTTGTTGCGGATCTTGTGTCCATCAGAATAACTGAAAGTGGTAAACAGTTAGCGGTATTCTTTTTCAGTCACAAACACTTCATCTTTTGCCTCAGCATGGAGGCGATTTCCATTTGAGCAATGCGACCTCACAGGTTGTCTGAGAGGGTACTCGATACTGAGCAAGTCGTCCATGGGCATAAACGCCTTACCGGCACTTGACATGATGCGGTCACTTGACAGAGTCTTAGAGACAATAGCGGATCCCCTAATCGCTTCACACTTCTCTCACTCATTTTCAAGAGCCCCACTGACTCTTTGGTTGCCGTCATTGCAATCGCCAAGCCATTCATTCCCAAGAAGATGATGTCTCGCCCCGCTCTAGCCTCATATAACTACGATGCAGTTCGGCCAGCTAACGCATTTCACTGATTTCACACCACTTCCATATAGCGACGAATGTGAGAACGCTAACAGGGACGTACTGCGAACTCAGCGCCCCCAGAACGGATAATGGATGAATGTACTGAGCGCGAGCTCGTCTCTGGAGGAATGACTAAGCCACAGCTGCTGAAAAATCTGCATACTGAGGGGAATGATTAAAGATGGATTCACCAGCCGTCTATTGAACTCCTCGAGACGACTCGAAAAACCCAAGCGAATTGCCTTAAAGTCGTCGGAAGTCCAAAAACGCCCGCTCCATTCATAATGGAACTCCCCAAAGTTCATCGTAATTCAACCATCCATTCGGAAAACCACCAAAATTTAGGTCAATTTTCTACGAGAGCCTTGGCAAGGGGAATGCTTATCGGAACGAATGACTCATAGTTTATTTTACTTTCAGAAAAGGTCAACCGGTAGGCTGACCTGCTGATGAAGCAATAGCCCTGCGCATGTCTATATGACCCCCATTTTCAAGGGGATCATCGCATCCGGTGCTAATATACTATGAGAGGCGCTTTACTATACGAACACATGGTCAAGTTCCCATATTACTACATTGCGCAGCTTAACGTCAAGTATCCAGCTAATATAGGGTGATTGGCTGACATTCGAATGGCCTCGTCTGTCGCTCTGCCCATCCGAACCTCATCCCATCTACGCTCATCGGGAAACTGGTCGTTCAGTCACCCTATTCCAATTTTGTCAAATGCTATGGATAGCCATTACGTTCTTTTTTTTTGGGCCTTTGATTTTCCAATGCTGGGCGCAGATTTACACATGATTCACTTCTAGAATTCCAATAGATGATATCTGATACGAAGCCGAATGTAGTCAATGGGCGCCGTGGTTGATTAGTGAAGCGATTACGTGAACTGAAGTGACAGCTATAGGACGACGCCGCTGTTGGCCTGTGTGTAATCCACAGAGGAACCTTTCCATGTTTATAAACACCGGTTCTACAGCCCATACCAAAATGGCAACCCGTACATCGACCAAGCATCTTACGGTTAGGATGAAAACTTAGAACCAAATGAATGGGACGGACATTAACCTGGATTCGAATAGAATGGACCCCGTTAGTCAATCAAAACTTCATATTAGTATATTTCTGGGAAAACAGCGCCAGGAAGTTGCTTAAGGCAACCACAGAAAAGAAAAACCTCTGCGCGATTAAAAGTGCATCTAGGATTAGGGCTTGGGGGCATTATGAATTCCCACAGAGTTCTTGGAGTCGATGTAAATAAAAACGTTTAATCACCGGGGAAATGACTACCTCTAAAAGGCACGGAAAGATTTTCTTAATAGTCAAGTAAACACTGCCGTACGGCGAAAAAAGCCCAATTGGAACTCTAAAAAGTCAGAAAGAAGACAATCAATGTTCCCTAGGTGGTTGCTTGCTATTCCCGGGCCCACGCTCTTCCGAACACGCAGGTACATGGGAATCAGTGTGACGGAAAGATGAGCATAGCTAATAACTAGGTTCGAGCCAGCAGGTCGCGCACTAATGCGCATACTCTTTTGTCTTGACCACCACATTACCCAGCTCTCCGTAGGGGCCCTTTCCAGCCTCATGCATATGCTAAAAATTTTCCGCCAAGATGGCCAGTCCGAGCCCGTCCGTTCATCATATGCGATGAAACTCAGCGATGATAAATCACAACGAGCCGTCAAGCGGGGCAAGAGAACGCATTCCGAGGACCTCGAAAGGGGAAAGTATTGGTCGCAGAAGTATTGGCTTCGAGAGAAAAAGTTTTCCTTGCTTTTCCAAGTGAAAGCGAAATATGTCAGACTGTGAATGCCTTGGAAAGAGCCGATCAAAGTTCTGAATTGGGATTAAAGTCTCTTACTTATTGTACAACCATTATTGACTTGGACCTACCCAAACGGGATGAAGCCAATAACCAAATTCGCGTCCATTGAAGAAAAAACGAAATGGAGGGCGACAAAAAAGCAAGTGCGCATTCAAAAGCTGATCCTGTCTGGATTTGCCGAGCTTTTTCACTCACAGTCTCCAACTCGTTCCCTCGTCACAGCCCCTTCAATCCTATCTAGACAAAGCAGAATTAACTTCACGCGTTCGTCGTTGTGTGTGCGGTATTGCCAGCGCCATCCATTCTATTTTACACCTACAGCTGAGGTGAGAGCGACAGTTGTGGCCTATCGAATATCACTCGCCAATCAAAACCCCTCACACCTGATCTTCCAATCACACTAACCATCAATCAAGCCAATGAAAAATGAAAGTCTTTAAAGAAAGACGATTGAAAAACGAAGCAAAGTCAGCCTATTATTGAAAATCGCCTATCATTGTGTGTTTGTGCCACCAGCCGAACGACACCTAATAAGCGGACTGGCGCCAAGAAAATTGGCCCGTACCTTCAGTGCACAATACCACAAATAGCCGTCATTACTAGTAGCGATGCTATATCCTAGAGAGGTCGGAGCCAATAGTCGTTTGGCTTGATGATGGTCACTTACATTGATGATAGAGGGACGGTCCAACGAAGACAGTAACAAGCTATTATGCAAATAGGATGCAGTTACGCAATTAACACTAACATGAGCATATTGATTGACTAACCCTATTCGAATAGGTATGACGGTAAACTAACGAAGAGGGTCCCAAAAAGGTAACTATCTCAATTGTGGGGGGGGGGGGTGGGTTGAAATGGACGGCATTGACAAAATGAATTGCTTTTCATCAAACATATGGGCTTCTACAGACAACCTCTTGAGCTTTTCTCAAATTTCTTGCGGATGTATGAAATAAATAGGTGATTCCATACAAGTAAGATTGGAAATCCTAAGAATAAGAGAGGAGATCCAAAGATTAAGAAAGAGAGGTACGAAAGAGGCGAATCTTCCAGGAAATAACTTCTGGTCAGCAACTATCACTAAGCAATGCAAAAAGGAAAAGCCCATGTCAAAATAAGAAATTTCCATTCATCCTCCATTCAGTAAATGAATAAACAAACAAACAAACAAAACAAAACAACACAAAAGAAAACTCACCATGTGAGGATGAACATAGAAGAAACAACGAGGACAAATGGCTCAAGAGCCCAAAAAGCCTCATTGCTTGCGATGAGAATATGAAAACGAATAACAGCTATTTCAGTATAGTTGAGCAACTAGCAATACACCATATCCCACACTGGAAAAAAGGGGATAGTCGTAGATTTCGTGAAAAGAGGCGTTCTGAAAAAGAAAAACGAAAAATGAACTTTGCGTAATTTTGCAAAAAAGTAGACGGCGAAAAAAACGACGAAACCGATGGCAACGTAAAGTGTGAATATGAGAAGAAGCTAGCTGAAATAGCTAGAAGATGATCGACAAATGAGGTTCAAAACACACGACGTCCGTCAGAGGCCCAGCGAGTAGAGCGGTGTTTCCTAAACAAGGCGGAGCCCGGGCAGACCCCGATGAATTGCCACGCCTCCACAGCCAACACCACCACCATCCCCATCCCCACTACCACCACCGGCTACGTTGAGCGATCCATTAGGATGCAAATAAGGATGGCGAGAAGAATCTCTGTTCGAGTACTTAAGTGCTATGAGATCAAGAGAGATGGGAATCAACGCGTATAATCACACAGAGCAGATCTGCCGGAAAAGGAAGGACGTTAATGAGTTGAAATAAAAACCATAGGGAGGATCAATACCTCAAGAAGAAGAGGAGGAAACCTCTGTCTTTGTAATTTTTATGGTCTATTAAACATAAGAAAAGAACGTTATATGATGACATCTACAAGAAAATACTGCGAGGAGTCGGTGAGAAAGAACACGAAGGAATGAACTTCATAGAAGAAACTTAGTAATCACTGAAGTAAGCATCATATAAACCTTAGGCAATTGATGAGGGTAAGATTGGAAACAAAGAGGAAATAATTTCCATAATTTTCAAACTCTAGAACTAAGCTTTATGGGTGTTAAAGCTAAAAGATGAAAAAATTCGCTAAAAGATGAAAAAATCGCAACGAACTGCATTCCCTTTCAATAAATCGTCAAAATGTAGGAATACCAGTCCTGCTCCTGACAATTTGTTGCCCAAAGCCAGTAACTTCTCACGCGTTGGTCCACAAAAGTAAGCAGACGCTTGATTACCCAAAAACAACTGAAATGAAAAAAAACCACATCATCTCTGAATTGAAAAATACAAAAAGAGGAGCACTTTGAAACTTGAAGAATCCAGTGCTGAATCCAAAAATCAAATCGACTTTCACAAACAATATACAAATAACAACAAAAAATCAACCCCAAGCATCAAAAGAAGGAATGAAAAAAATTCAACACAACACGAACTAGATTAAGGTCAAAACCCAAACGAAAACGATTACCAACAGGTGATGTAAACAAGAGGTAAACAAAAAAAACGTTTGATATAAAGTAAACTTGAAAATCGGCGGACAAAACCCACTTCATAATTGAAAAACTACTAAAAAAAAAGCAGCTGGTTTTGAATGTGCGCAATTTTGCAGACTCAATTTTTGAGATCAAAAGGCGCACGCGGTTTTGCGTACCCTTTCATTGCGTTGCTGTCACAACTGGATTACTATTGGCTATTTACTTACTGCTTTGTTCATTTTACTGTAGGTACCATAGGGGATTGCTGAAACTCTCCGATTAAGCGGATTTCGATGTAATAGCATAATAGAGGGGGGTTTGTCAGGGCAGTATAGACAGCTATTAAACGTGATAAAGCAAGAGCCGGTTGTTCCGTGGGTGAATGAGTGTATGTCGTCGTCTGTCGAATTCGAACGCACATTAAGTGATGACGCGATGTAGTTTGGAACATATAAATGGGAATTAGTGTAAGGTTCAACATCGTTTATTACCGAATCGTGCATACCTTTGTTCGATCGACTAAATGCACAAGTAACTGTAGACGCTGCTACCGTAACTCTGCGATCGTTGCGGGAACCCGCATAATCGATTTCGGATGCAATTTTCTGGTCATTTTTTTGTCTTTTGTTTTCCTTTGTTTTTCCTGTTCCAAAACTATTTTCCACGTCCAGCTAAATCCATAAGAACATCTTGAGAAGCTTGACAGAGATTAGAAGGCACTTGATGAGAGCGAACTAACGATTCCATCATAACTCTTGAAAACGTCTTCTGCGTTGTAAATAGGTTTCATGACATTTCACTGGGAACGGAAACTGGACCTCGGAGAAAGGATCATAAACTTGGTCGACCATTCAATCTGAGCAGTCCCATTACGAGATCATGCCCTAAGCAGTTTCAACGATCTCGTACGGATCTTTATGGGCAAAAGGATAGGCAATTGGAACCATTGAATGTGTATCCGATTGGCAATGAGTGGAGAGACTTAGGTGAAAATAACTTGTACATAATATCAACCTTATATATTCCATGAATAGTTAGTCACCAGTGGGTTTTCCTAGGTTGTCATAATTAGCAGAGGCAGATCGTGGGAAAAATACATAAACAACAATAGCACGGTAGCAAAACAAAGTTCCAAACATACGTAGGTTCCAAAAGAGAAACAAGAAATTATCTTTCGCGCTTCCTTCAAATACCACAAATCGCTCACGCTACTAATCGATAAGCACTCTTAGGTCATTTGCTTATGCTCTTCCTAAAATGTGCGCGTCATGCATGTGTAAAATGTATTGTTAGTTTTTTTTGCGAATAATACGCGAATAATAACTTTGAACAGAAAAATTGCCATTTTTTTGAGCTTTTCAATATATAAATTTCTGATGGGTAAAAATTTAACCAACTTTAATAAAATGAAATCAATAAAAAAGGATATAAATCAATTCTACTATATTTGGAATTTCACTGCAGGTCTTTCACAGATATCTACTGTGGCTCTTCTGCATGGTCAGTACCGTCTTCCTTGAGAACACTTCTAGCCTATTCTGCTGAACAATCGAGATTTTCCAGAAAATCTTCCAAAGCATAGGTGGATTCGATAGCTACAAAAGCACTGGGGCGGAAGGGGCACCTGAGGACTCATGAATTATAGTTTGTTTTCGGAAATTCGGACATTCACGGAATGTCCGAATATGTGAAAACATCAGAATCCGTCACACATTCAACCAGTTCCATGTATCTCTCAGAAAATCCTGCAGAATTGTTAACCAGTTAGATAGAAGACGATTCTGGAGTCTATTTTTTTGTAATAACTCGATTAATTCATTCATTCGTTTTCTAAAGCCATGCGCCGCACCCATATCTTTGGGACACTCCAAGGACAGCTAATGAGGTGGGAAGTATCATCGCAATAATCTTGCAACCCACCAAATAGCTATGAATTCAGAGGTAAGCCGTACCATTGTGTTTCTCTCACCCTTCCCCATTTGCTGGCCACGTAGCCGCTCATTTTGAGGATGTTTAGCCTTTTGAAAAGTTCATGATTCATAGGAGCACGGTCAAGTAACCTTTACTTTCGAAGATGTTTACATGACTCCTAAGGATTCTACCAAGTATCACCTTGAGAACAGCCTCACCTCTATATTGATTGACTATGGGAGCTTTCATCACTACCACCCTACTATCTAACTCCCAAGAAGACCCCGGGTGGTAGAGCGGGCGAGCTAAAAAGAGATCCGAATGTGATTCCAGCACTCCACCAGGAAACCGTATGGAAAAAGGCATACGCCAAAGATAGGTGAAGGCTAGAAATTCAACTACGATCCCTCCTATTGAAAAGCCTTTCCTAGACGAAGGATTCAAGAAAATACCACCTCCGTGGAGGATGAAAGACTTTCACTCACTAAAAACTTCGCAGCCAGCTCAAATGAAAGATGCACGGCACATTCCAGAACAGAATTGGTTAAAGCAAAAGTCAATTAGTTCGACTAGCTTACAATCACATTTGGAAAATTGCTTGCGGGAGCTCCTCTTGAAAACAAAGAAAACGAAAAAACATCTGCTGAAATTTTTACAGAGATTATAAAGGGGTGCCAATGATCAGCGGCCAAATGCTTCACCGTAGCCGAGCCCTTCGTTGCTTCCAAAGTAATTAGTTTGTTGGTTTCATATATTACTGAAACGGTAGGGAGAGAATTTGGAAGACTAGTTCCGAAAACTGGGAGTATCATAGTAAAAGTAGGTCCATCGCTTTCACAAAAGTGAGCAATTTTGGAAGATGAAAGAGTGCATGGCGCGATCGAAAACGATTTGGCCAAATGCTCAGCAATCTCGGCATAAACCCAAACGCTATGAGGTATGAGGTTTTGCAGAATTTCTCGTCCTTGTCAACAAAATGCTGACCCGAAAATAGTTGGGCAGTCTGTGTTTTTGCCTTTAGGCATGGGATGATCGTGTGGAATCGGTAATTAGAGGTATTGAGGTATGCGTGAGAGATTGCGATTTTCGCATGTCGACATCGTCTTTCAAGTAGCGTGCTAATGTGCATATGTGGAATCAGGGGGGTTTCCCACATAATGACGGTATTTTATGGGGCCGATGTCTTGAATCGAACGACGGTATCATCAATGAAGCTCTGGGACGGTCGCGTGTAACATCGGTTGATGGCTGTGAATGATCGTACGGGACGCCTTTATGTCCACGGTAGCCTCGGAAATGCTCAGACTTCCGTAGACCTACTACTTTTTTGGATATAATAGGGCTTGAGAAGGAATGTGGCTGCCTATGAATTGCCATATGGGCATTCCAGAGGTTTATAAAGAGATTAGGTCCTGAGGCTGGTCTCAGCCGATATACGAAACCAAGGACGACATTGTGGGCGATCTCCATTCATGGAATTTGATTTTACGACTTTTTATGTTGAGATTTCCTATAGTTCACGGGGAGGAACAGGGATAAGCTCTAGAAAGATCAGAGGTTATGACCGGCAGAATGCTCAGACGATGGCGATGTCTAACCGTGAAATGGCCCATTTGCCGACGCAGAAACAATAGGACCCGTAGCAAAAGAGAAGCCGTATCGTTTTATGGCTCAGCTTCGAGGAACTGGATAATACGATCCATTACAGAGATCCTGGAGCACAGGTCTCAATAGAAACTTTATGTTTGTGGGTGTTAACGGCTTTGCTATACATCCTCCTCAGAAAGCATGACAATAGGATGTGGCTGTGAATCAAAGGTTAGAATCTCAAATATTTCTCGGTATCCGTTCCCAAAAGGTCTCAACTTGAGCTGAAGATTTATATATGGTTAGGGGGATTCAGCTGGGCGTTCAGAAGCGCCGCAACTGATTTGTATGGTCCACGCAAGGAAGAAGTGATTCCGTTCACACCAAAAATTCCATTTTCACTTTTGAGAGATCAGATAATGCTAGATTGGCCCATTTAGTTAATTTGAGTATCTGAGCTGGAGAAATCATTATCTGAATTTGTTGCTATTCTTTTTTTTTAAGCGAAATAGGATACATGGCGCAATCCGGGTTCGGATACCCCTTTTAAACGCTTCCCCGTTTGCTTGGGTTTGACGGCACATTTTCCATAGGGGCAACGGACATTGAAATATTTGGTTGCTATTGTAAAAGTATTTCCAAGATCAAGATCGTCCTAGGGATTTCATTAAAAAAATATTAAAAAGATTGAAAAATGACCTAATTGAGTACGGAATGTACTGTATTCCATTTTGGAACGGTTGTTATTATTCACTGATTCTTCCGAAAAGGTCATCCACGTTCCAATCATTACTGCGGTTTATAGCCACCCCTTATCTCATGATGGATATTTACGGTCTACCCCGTCTACTCAGCTCATCTATGATTAACCCTGGGTGTATGACTTTTACAATCAGATCATCGTCGATGATCTGATCATGATCATCGTTGTTATGGTCATTTTTATTTAGTGTTGATGGTCACGTAAAGTGAAGCGTGATAACATGGTCGTTAGATACGCAATATCACACCCTAAGTCTTCGGATTATGGTAGAGATGAGATTGTGCAGATTTACGACATGTAGGGTGAGAGAGACAGGAGCGTGCGCAAGGTTTTGACGAAAGGGAGAAGGGACGATGAGGTTCGTGGACTTGGAAACTCGATATGTTCAAAAATCGGAAATCGGAACTCGGAAACTCGGATGGATACGATGGCAAAAGCAAAAAACGGCCAAGTCAGATCCTTAGAGAAGCAGAGATCTGGACGAAGTCATGGCCCGACCTTTGGCTTCTTCCCACCGTTGAGAAAACATATTGGGGGATTTGCATTAAAACTATTTGTTTAATCAAAGAGCTATCTAAAGCAAATAATCGGATGCACATGTCAAAATGTCTCTTTATCTTAATGATGTAGTTCGCAAACTCGTAAATTAACCAGTCATCAAAGGACGGAGCCGCCTTTGATAGACACCAGAAAAGCAGTCGACGGACGCCGCCGTAGGTCATTACATCATCGGGAATCGCCACTGATAAGACATTGTTGGTGGTACAAGGAAAAAGGCCGATGATAGCGGCAAAGGTAGTGCTAGAATGCTAGAAGGAAAATAACTTTCGGTGGATAAGAAGTCGAAAGGACCGCTGATAGGCATCCCATACTTTAGGATCGGACTGGTAGATACAGTAGGCATCTGTGTTGGTTGGTCTGGGTAAATAAACGGTAAACTGTTAGAATTGTTTAAGAAACATTAGGAAGAAAAAGGCGTTCGAAGGGGACCGAAACTGGATTCCGAGTGACCACTCAAACGTAAAAAGGTTTTTAAATCGCACTTTGTTTTGATCCACTTCAGGAGAGTAAAGAGTGAGCAGATAAACGTGAAGTGTTTTCTCTGAGTCGTCTTGAGATTGCGCCGCTTACTCGACCACCGACAAGAACCGTAGAATCGCGATTACTTGTGTTTGGTTCTTCCTCTGAGCTATAAGAACACCTCCGATATTCCCCAACGTTTTCGTACTTCACAGTAAGATTGCTCGGTAGAAGGCCAGGGAAAATGGAGTTCATAGAAGGTGGAACTCTTTTTGGTTGGGCAATTTTCGAGGATGTGCCACGCACGTGGATCCCATTCAAATTTGTGCAATCGTCAATATACTGCCAAACGTCGAACTGTAAATTTATTATCACCAGCTGATGAACGAGTTCCTATTTTCATCCTGCGAAAAATGTCTGGGATGTGCCGATCCATTTCGCCATATTCGACTTTTTTCGATTCCGAAACATTGAGCCAAACCAGGCTTACGTCGCCCCTTGAAATTACCTCTTTCAAGAATTTCTTGATCACTTCCGATGGTTTTGTTCCTGGAAAGACCATAGTGGCTGATCAACTGCATGAGGCTACGGTGCCAAAGGAATAGAAGTAAGATGAAAGTTCATTTCAAAAAGAAAACTCACAACCGGAACAGCTGGGGGAAAGCCGCTGGTCAGTGACTGGTGATCGGAATCTTGAAGACCCACCTGAAACACATGTGTAACTTCTGCCCTTCCAGGAAACAATCTGAGATCATTTTTGGACCAAAATAAAGCACAACTCAGCGTAATTGCAAAGACCAAAGGACATAGATAACCTATGCAGAGGAGGTTGACAGCTTTGGTCACAGCTGCCACAACCGGGTGAGGGCAAGCTGTGTTGGAAACCGGTAGCCTTCATAGGGGAATAAGAAATGCTGAACGAATTTTTTGCTTGTCTTCGGAACGAGCTTTATTGCCATGCCCACCAAGCGTGTCCACTGAGCTAAATGACCAGCTCTGAACGTGTGGAGGAAACGACGAGGAAGGTGGAAAAGAAGTAGGAGGAGGAAAGCTACATGAGTAGGATCTACATACTCCTGTAGGTGGGCCGCTTAAGACGAGGGCATAACTTATTATGTCTCGAGGAAAATCTGGAGTGGGTGGACTAAATCGGAGTGCATGGGAACATGTGAGACGCTTTTCAGCGTTCTATAAGGGCGGCATCATAAAGAACTTCTTAAAAGTTCAGTAGCATGCTAATCACCCACATGTGCGTACGGGTAATGTCGCCAAAGAAAGTGTGTAAATCACCCGGAAACGATGTCGCTCGACAGTCACTGGTCGGATTCTTTTCGGACATCAGAGAGCATTTCCAAGGGTAGTTTGATAAAACGGAAATGAGCTGGATCCTTCCAAAAAACGTCACTTCGCAAAGGTTGGAATGGAATTGGGGAAAGTGACACGAGCCCCTCCTTTCGGACAGTTTCCAGTTCCGAATCGTTCTCAATCCAGGATTCTTTGGATCGCATCCTCTTTCATGTGCATTTAAGGAAAACGACCTTTGGGGAAATTGGATTCTCATTTGAACCTCCTTCAGTTATTATGCATTTTCCCATGTCCAGTTGCGTTTCTCCCACGTGGAGATTAACGACCTCGGTGACCGCTTTAAAACGGCGGCTGTAACGGATAATATGTATGGAGGAAGTTGCCACAAGCTCAATGGAACTGCCCTATAATTTTTCGTTTTCCCTCTGCTCTCAAAGATCGAAACTTAGGATTAAAGCCCAGGAGAAGCTGTTTCGAAAGAAGGGCATCTGACGTATGAACTGTAGCCACTGACAGGCATCGTTCCTTCTTGGACGCCCTACATTGGGTTGCTGATTTTCACTTTCAGGGCCTTGAAAGAATTGGAAAGGTGGGGTACTGTGAAATGACAAGTTGTATGATACTTTGACCAGAGTTCTTGCCGGATATGTAAATTTCTTGATGAAAAACTCATGGAACACGCAATGGCGTTAATTGAAAACGCAGTGACCTTCGAATAAATTCCTTCAGAGCCATACCTTTTAGAGCAAACTTTGACGGCCTCATTACGAATTGTAAATGTTACAGAGACTTGTGGCCGTCCCGATGTTCTTGTGATTGTCTCCAACACTCGAGTCACATGAGGGATTGATGCATTTATAGAGAAATGGTATGTTCCTCTCTCGCTCACCAGGGGACTTCTCCCCTCGTTAACAAAGTGTATCCCATGCAAAAAAAACAGTATGCCAGTATGCCGGTGAAAATTTCAGTGGGATAAGATGGTGATTTTGCACACGGCTGGACTTTTGAAATTTCCCCAAAGAGCACGATGACCATCCAAGAAACTTTACGAATCATCATCGAACATCGACCGCATAGCGCATCAAGAATCTATGCATACGGCAAGATGATCGGGTATTTACTTTGTGAAAAACGTAGGTTTTTGGGAAATTGAAAAACCAAAGTATATGGTTGTGAAAGCCACATGATCAAAGAAAAATCCCTATAACCCGAGGGTTCACTAGCTGGCGCTTCCCAAAAGGTACTCGGCCCTTTTATGGATGTTATCAGCGATCCACCTATCGTATTCACAAATCACATTCTCCCAAAGGACAAGGCAGTATCGTAATCTGTCATACAAAATAAATCATCAGGTTTTTTTGTCACTATACACTTCTCAAAGGAATTTCAGATAAGGCGGCATCGGTTGGACGACGACGGTGGCGATACCAGAAGATACAGCTAATAGCTTCAAGATGATTTCCAGGAACAGGACCATCGGCGACGATCTGATGACGGTCAGATCAAAGCCGGACGGCAATAATTACGTTTCGAGACAGCCGCACATCGTCACCGTCGTCGGCCTTTCGTACAAGCCGAGGTCGTGCTCGTAAAGCGGTACGAAACAACCCCTAAATCTTATTAATCGAAAACGACAAACATTCACAGCTAGGCTAATGGGCCAAGAGGTCATACATCGGCCGATACGTTGGAGCTGTAGGTAACGAGATTAGTGAAAGCCTTTTTTTCGAGTGGTCGTCATCTCGGCGAGAAAACTGGTCAGAAAACGGAGAGAGGGATAATGTGTTCCATAAGGCCTAGTTCTATCTAACGTGGTGGTATTCATGTCAGAAAATCATCCACTATAAGCTGACCACATTCCGAGTAATTTTACAAATTTAGTCGCACTGAAGGAGAATACTCTGAGCGCTTCTATGAAAAAAAATGAAATTACATAAATTAAATCTTGCTTTGATGTTTAGTTGACATCTGTTTTCCGCCCAGTGCGGAAGTCTCACAAGGAGGGTGGTTGGTGGGTAAAGGCCTCGGACGGGAATCGAACTCGTACTCGTGCTGTCCGGGCACTGCGCTCTTATCCCTTGAACTATCGAAACCCCGCTTGATAAAACAAAGTAAAATCAAGTGACTAGCCATTCAAAAGGTCCAACATGCACTGAGGTCTTTCCACTTCAGCGAGGTATTCGAGAGGTAAAATGGAGCAGTGGCAAAGGGCGCTACTACATATTGCTGTTAAAATCCAGCAGATGAAAATTGGATCAAGTTTCATAGAAATCAGTGAGCCCTAAAGTATTCCTGGGCCTGTCGATTGGTATCAAACGCATTTCGTAGGACAGTTAAAATCGGTAGTACCTGGCCTGTGTACCGTAACTCACTGGGGAAACCAGCCATACTACTTGATCCGATGTAACTTCTTGACATTTGCTTCTTCTTCTATGAAAGCTTTCTGGCTCTTAGCCTACTGGTAAACACGTTTTCTCTTTCGAATAAACAAAATTTGAATACGTCAGGCCATATTTTATGTTTTATTCAGGATTTCTCCATGAAAGAGTGGATTTCTTTTTTGTACCAATTCATATTTTCCTAAACTCCCATCCTACTCCCTCAGTAAATTATTTCGTGTTGAAAATGAAAAGTTCGAAAGATTTCTGTAAGGGAACCCTGCAAGTGAGAGATCAGAACACTGACAGTGCAAAAGGAATTATCAGAACCCGTTGTGAATAGTAACATGCAAACGGGATTGGAGTGGATGGAAACTCTGTGGATGGGTGAAGTTGAAGTGAGAAACATCGTACTGCAAGTGCTCTACTATTTGAAGTCGGCACGACCCCGAACGACGAAACCACTTCAGTAAAGGTAGAATGCATATGGAGGGACCAAGTGAACTTGTTTTCTCCATGGGAATGTTTGGGTATGGAGTTATAGTGGATCTCACTGATGTTCCCTTGCCGGCCAGTTTCATTGTTTGCAAAACAATCACTACACCCCGACTGCGTGGTAACCCATGAATTCGTTATATACGTCTAGTGTTGTGGTGGAATGACTAGAGAGTTGCCATGGCATAAGCGAAAATAGAACAAACAGAGGAACAAGAGTAGGAGAATTTGGGGCTCAGACATCTTCAAGCTAAATTAGGGTACGCCATGAACTCAGCTGTGAGGCGCGATCGTAGTCATTGGAGCGCGTACTTCGGTTATGTGATAAGTGGTCAGTCGATCTATGGAGTGTGTGTATGTGTCTAAAAGGGTAGGTTTGATGTCGTCCAATTCCAACTGGAACCTCCGTTTCCTTGAAGAAGCTCGAGGATTCATTCGTAGGGTGAAGAATTATGTGGATGGGAAGGAACCCCTTGCTCCTACAACACCGAGAAAGAGCGCATACTACAGAAGAACAGGAAATCGAGCAGAACCAACATCAATGGTCTGGGCTACTTCAGGTTCACTCCAGAATGGTCGCTGAGGTGACGAGCCTAATAAGCTTTCTTAATGGCCACCAGTGGACCACACAACTAATCCAACCAACGACAGCCAGACTCTGAACTCATCAGCTCTGTCGAGAATTCGCACCGCGCCTAGTATGACCTCTGCTTATAGGAAAGGCGTTAATGAGTGGCAAATAAATAAATTATGAGATTAAGGAGTTCTTGATATACAACATAAGTTTACGCCATGACATACGTAGGAATGAAAACAGCAGTGTCTGGAGTACTGTGGAAACCTAGAAATTCGAGAAGACTTCAAGAAAAAAAGGCTCGAATTTCTAGACATCCGCATCCCATAATAATATGAGGTGATAGAAGAAAAAGCGAAAGTTCAACAAAAGTCCAACTTCAAGTCAAATTGGAAAAGGTAAGGATTGAGGAGATATAGGGCATGATCAATAGCTAAGTGTTGATTAATGTGAGGATTTTGAGTTAATAGAAAGTCCTGATTTGAAGATGAGATGGGGGGATATGAGATATATGGGAAAAATGGACGCACTTTGGGACGGCTCTCTTAGACGGCGAAGTGCATCAGCACGTCTTTCACCACATATATCCCCTAACTAGAGAGATGAGGCGCATCTTGATGCGAATGAGTTAGTGGCGGCGCTTTGAGTCTAATGGACCGAAGCCCGACTGAAGGCTTCTCCCCATTCACGCTAGCCGCTTCATCCTTTTTCATTCGATAAAACGAAATCGACTACCAGCACCACCATCACCATCGCAACCGACAGACCATACCGGTTATTCAGGTAGTAGACGTATCCATCCGTATGGGTACGGCTATGGCATACCGGCTACTGGTTGTCCAGGCCAAGGTGTTTAGCGCATAACTTGAAGCATGATTGGTTAAGCACAATGTTACTGGCAGGAATGTGGGAAAACCAGTAGGCAACGGGTAAGAAGCAGGGCCTCCCATCTACCAAGAGGGACACCAAAAGGACACTGCAACGCTAAGAAAATCGATCAATAACCACGAATTGTGTACGGTGTTACAGTGTTGGGAACTGTATTACGGCAATTTTAGTACTGTATTACAGTACTGAAATACCGTACTATAAGGATACCGTAATACCGCAATACAGAGATACCGTAGTACTGCATCTAATCCATTGCACAAAATGGTAAGCACCGGTGAAACACTTATGGGAGTGCGCCATGCCACTCAATTCCTAATAGAACATAGGCAGTGTTTGCTCCTATTCGTGGCACCAAACAATCGTGAAACCAAGTTTTTGTGTTTACCTATGCTACGACTATTTAAATTAACCTTGGAAATGAGAGTTGCAGTTGTCACACGTAGACAAGCCTGGTAAAAAATAAATAATCAGTATTGAGTATAAGGATCCGACAAATAGAGTCTATTGGTGACAAGCTTTCTCAGGGCGAATAACTCGAACGAAAACTTTGGACCACTCCCTAGACCAATAAAGGAATGTTCCTCCTCTTTCGGCTTCTATGAGGAAGTTTCAAGACTTTTCAAGCATTTTTCCCTTCCCTCGGAGATGAGAAATGGTAACCATACAACATTCGAATTCAAACTGATCGAATGGATTTGAAACCTGCTCAGAATCGATTGTTGTTGAGGGAGACACAGCCGTGTTGAAAAGTTGAGGATGGAAGCCGTTTCGGGGGAGAAATGACAGAGCAAATGCTACTTCGATACAAATTCGCTGAGGAATCAGCAAACGATTGAAAGTCTTATCGGGCTATCTGGCTGGTCAGAGGCTTTATATTCCCTCGAGTGGAACGTGGTACCGAATAATTTATATGAAAGCTGGACGAATAAAATACCAAAAAACTAGGCAAGGCATACATCATGTGGAAATCCGAAACCAGTCGGAAATCATCAAGGAGAGGTTTGTTTTACCTGTCGTTCTAAAACAAACAAGCACCCGCTTAGAAAAAAGTGAAATAGGACAAAATCAGTCAGAATGAAGGTACTAGAATCACGCAGTACCTTTATTCTATTGGTTTGATTAATTGAAGATCTTCGCCGGAGCTTGTTCTGAACGAAGCGATCACCCTAACATCCTAGAACCTATCCTATTTTTTCGTAATGGAGGATCAGTGGTTTTCAAGGTGATAGTCATGATTTCGATGAGGCAGTGTCAAGAGATGTCGCTACAGTAGGTGCATGTGGCCGAGGATAGAAATCTGGATCGAATCCGTGCCCAGATCAGCTAAATTTCTCACATTTTCAGAAGCTGCCTGGTAGGGAACTTTCCTCTCTTGTGGTGTGCCCGACTTGTTCGTTGATTAGCCTTTTCATGCCGGTCGTAAATACCGGTCAGATGGGCATTCAAAAGACCTCGTAGTGTCATTCGGAAGTGGATGCATGGCGCATCTCGAGAAACCGGACTGTCCAGCGTCAGAAACTTAATCGCGCTCCAGTTGCTTCAATTCCAGAGGATCGAGTGGGTCATGCCAACAAGACAAGACTCAAATTAGTTGAAGTGCCAGACTGGTGTACTGATGGGTTGGGTTGTTTCAGTAGCGTCAGTGCCGCGGAGAGCTCATGAAAGGGATTGAATATCCCGGAGAGGCCTACCGAAAAGCTCAGTTCCAGCTCATTTACCTTAACCTGTCACTATTGATGGGTACTTCAACGTAATTTTATTATCCAAAGAAAACGGTATTTGTAACGTCGGAGTTATTACGATGGAGAGGTTATCGATTATCGAAAAAAGCACAGCGCAACAATGAGAAAGTACCATGACGCGGGCCGTCAGAATGTCATATTATTCATTGTAACAATGGGTATCAGAAAAAGACGGACTTTCTGACCGGTTTACTAAACTATAACGAGCTTCGTAACGATTCGGCTCCGAAAGAAAAGAATAACGGGATAGGTCTTCAAAAAGCACCCCCTATTCAAAGAAGAGCGTTGGGGCTGGTCTGAGCTCAGCCGTTCTCCATGAGAGCTTAGGAGGTGTCGATGGACCTCACTCGAACTTCGGCAGAAAGGCAATAAAGAAACAGAAGTAAGGAGAGTACACTGGATCCACTCCCTTCTACATTACTGTCAGATCCATCAATGGGAAAATGACTCTGGAGCCAGCCTGAGAAAAGATATTATAGAATGTGCCAGAGTGAAATTAGCCGTAGGACTCGTCCGATGCACTTTTAGAATTATAAAGTCGAGCTTGCGCAAGTTGCCCACGTGGAATATGCCGAATAGTGAAGCTTTCCGAAATTCGTCTCCAAGCAACCTTGCATATTACGTGCGGTTACTGAGAGACTAGCGAAAATTGGATGAAAAATATAGGCTCGAGATGGACATTTGGGCTTTTGAGGAGCAGTCCAGCCATGGATCATTTACCAAGCCTTCATGCTCAATTCCAATTGAACTTAGCGAGGAAGAAGTATAATACTAGATTCGAACAATGAGCAAATCTGGGCAAGGTAGGAATCGGTAAAGGAGTAGGAAAGAAGTGGGTGGCAGCAGTAACGCTAGTTCGGCCGAGTTTTGGGAATACTTGCTACACACGTGAAATACCTCAAAGAGATCGGGAGAGGACGAACAAACAACAAAACAGCTTCAGGCTTACACCCGTAAATAAACTCCCAAATGGTCTTCGGATCTTGAAGTCAAGGACCAACTGGAAGTGATCTGAACGAATCTTACCATGAACATGGGGTGGGGACACTTGGAATTAAGTACGATCTAGGCGAAGTCAGCCCAGACAGTTGGAATGGCACTTAAAATGCGTCGTTCAAAGTGAAGGGGTTTCAATGTGGAATACCCTGAATTTTAGCTCTAAATTACGGTAAATCTCCCTTCACAATGTTAAAAAGCGACAATATGGAGGGAGAGGAATTGCAATTATATTGAATAAATATGTATTTTATAGTATACAGTGTGATAAGTTACATAGAAGAATAGAAGGACAAGCCGACTTAGCGGCCTGGGGTTTCGTCCAGAAGTTTAATGATTACCCAATAATCGCTCTACATACCGAAAAGAACCGGGTACGATTTCCACAGAATCCTAGAATGCCTTCGTTTCCAGAGAGGCTTACGTCAAGAAGGATATGACTACCTCTCACGGGAAAGGTAGGTCGAGCTTGTATAGTGGAAAGAACCAGCAATCGCGACAAGCCTCGAAATTTTTGAAAAACAGGTGGTGTTGAGAGGTAACGTTACATTCTCTACTACAACTATTACCCTACTGGTGAAGCGATTGAAAACAGCTATGGTCGGGACAATGGGTGCTCCCATTGATACAATCGAATGGAGTAGGCGACACGGCAAGAGTAGCTTAGCTACCGCTTATCCCGTGGGACTGACCTCAATTCAATGAAGGAGGTGGCTGAAGAGTGTGCCGAAAAACGTGTGTTCTATGGGTTTTCGTCACAACGTACTTCAAAGTCTTTAGCGACGTGAACGGACCGGAATGCACCCTCACCTAATCGTTTGGGTCAACAAAATGGCTAAAACCGGTTGAGGTTTGGAATGATTAACTCAATCAATTCCAAAGAGAACCTCGAAAAAGGGAGAGCAGATGTCGATCAGGCGTCGGCACTTGACGGGGGATCTGATCTTTGAAGGGTCCTGAGTTAAAGGCACTGTTCACGATGATTCAATGGGCGGGTGTGTCGATGACGTGTCCGCCTCTCATTCGACGCCACGTCAGACGACCTGAGGTGATATCGAATGAGGGGCGGACACGTCATCGACACACCCGCCCATTGAATCATCGCGAACAGTGCCTTTAAGGTTGATAACGTCGCCGTTAATGCTAGAGAGGATTTGAAGCAGACAAGGACCAGAGTCTTTGAAGATAACACAGTTACAGGATCTAGGGCTGGAGCCGAATCACTGAAGAACAATGATGGGCCGTACAACAGAACGTCCGAACGCCTCTCGCCATTACAGCGGTCAAAAAGTGGCTTGAGTGGCCGTACGGAGTGAGGATCGTCGGTGAAGAAGGCGAACCGGACATCTGATGGCGCAATTGAAAATACTGATGAATGGGCTAAGACGGAGCAAGAACGGAACGTCGGAGCTCCACATTAGAGAAAACGGCTCGAAGTAGTAACACAACTAACTGGGCCAGAGGAACCGCTTTTGAGAGGCTGGGGGCAGGTCATACAAGTCAGTAATGGCGAGCTCCTCAGACATACTCTTCTCAATGGTTTCCCAGATTATTCCTCCAGATACTCCACCAATCAAACATCTGGGAAGATTTCGGAAGCTCACTATGTCACTGGCAGAAGTTTTGCACGGCAACTGAGTTATACGCTGAAGTAACTTTATTTTGAATAAACACTTGGAGAGGTTTGAATACTAGCAACTTTTGGGAAGCAGATTACTTCTCACAATGTAATGGAGTATCTCCTAGACCAGAGAAGCCTTTTAAATACGCGCTAGGATCGCTTATTGGCCTTTGCCTGGCTTACGAAGAAGGATGGGAGAAGAGTTCTCCCCAACGACATCGTCGAGGGAACGTGATGGAGGAGAAAAGACGAGTTACGTTGGCTTCGGAAGAAGAGGGTGGAGCTTCTAGGCCATCATGAATTAAAAATACAGAGCAGGAACTTGACTCCGTTTCGCGAGATGGTTACTTTTGGAGAAGAGGTTGTAGTCGGGCGTTCGTCAGAGTGAATCCCAGGTATTCAGAGTGGTATTAAGAACACGGCATAACTGTACACCTTATTCCAGATTATGTGGCGCGGGGTTGATCTTATGGAAACTCAGGTAGCCCTTTAAATTCAAGCTAAGCTTGAATGCGTGGCGCACCCCAAGAGAATTCGATTAAATCGAGAAGAGCCTCGTATAAAAAAAACAAACGGTTTGATGCATGGACAACAAGAAAATAAGGTGAAGAGTGAGATCAATAGAAAAGCAAATAACTTCTCGAAAATAGTGACAAAAGTAAATACTAGTACAGTTAACCCGCAAAACATTTTGAGGTCAAGTAATACCACTTGAATTGAGCGATCAAACAACGCTCACACATGGAATGTAGCCCGTCAAAAGCCCTAGTCACCCGGAAATACTCCCAGTCGAGTTCGATAGGGTTGAGAGGTGAAAATTCAAAGGTTGTGGATGGCAGAAGTCCTCTGAGGACCTGGTGAAGCTTCCGAGGGAAAGTCTGGCACCCGTGGTCGTTTTGTGGAGCAGTTATGTGTCGTCGTTACACAATTTGACCCGTGTTTTATTGTCGGAAAGCACATGTTACGTTAGTTGGTACGGCGCCAGCCACATTCAGGACGTACCGTCGTGTCGCGTCGGTCGCGGCCATCATAAAAAGCAAGTGCCAAGTGATTTGCCAACAACTGGATTTATAGCGAACCATATGTCCGCCCGGGCACATTGGTCTCACCAAGGCGTCCTGGTGGGCCGAATCGGAAGTGTGAAAACGGATTAATTTGGAATTATGGTTTGTTGCCGGCACTAAGCTTGGGCGTCGTTCATAAACAATTGCTTGAGCACTTCAAACAAGAGGAGACGTACTGAATGCATGAACAAACTCGACAAACCACTGATTTTCAGTTAAGATTCTTGATCGAAAAATGCTTGTCAGCCACATCTGAATACGCCATGCTTGAGTATTTTATGGGAATTTCTAACAGGACCCTTTAGAAGGATTGAAACTGGCAGTGTCACACGAATAGATCTAAGTAATCTTTAGACAGAATTATCCCTTCCGGGTGACCTCTTAGCCCATGGGGTGTTATCCCGAAGATCGAAGGGCCCCGTCGAGCCGGTATATGTAATTAACACGCACTTATCTGCAGCTATTTACCTAAACAAAAGCTATGCATGAGCCCTTCAAAGGAGCTGAAACCCAAGCTTCGAAGGCAGATTGGTATCACCACCACGTTTTCCCCCTTAATGAATTTCCAGACGGTGGTAAGAGAGGGTAAATAAATTTGTATTTAGTCCACTTCAATCAGGTCAGTTGATGTGGAGATTAGTAATTCTTGTAGATGAACCTATCGAGGACCTACTAAAGCTGTAATAGGGAACGTCCTAGAGACAGGATCCGATCTTGAAATTGTGAATATGATATCATCCGTTGTTTCCTCACTCCCATTCGGAAACGAAACTACCGGATTTGGACTTTTTTCCTTGAAATGGCTCACTTTCCCGGAAGATTTACGATCTTTAAAAAGTTCCGTTTCCTATAGGTCATCCGGAACTTCTAAGCTGAACTCAACTAAATCCTGCCAAAATAGGTTAATGCGTCCCATAAAAGGAATTTCATCACTACATAATTCACCCTATCTCATTACTTCTTGGCCCATCTCGCCACGGACAGTATCGGAAGTAATTGTGACCTTATTAAGAAATGAACCATAGTTTCCGCTGGTGACAACGAAGCCATTGACAGCGGTGATGACGCTTTGAAAGATGACCATTAACCCACTTTTGGAAGACCATGAACGAGTCCATTCACAGTCATGAGCTAAGTATTCTACGTGCTATGTAACCCTGTACACCATCATTCACACCACATTAACTTTGGATCCAAAGAAAGGCCGATACCGTAGCCCAGTGATTTGTATGTACATCTTCAATGTCTGCTGGTCAGATACACAATGAGGTGCAACAGATGGTAGCTTCAAACCTCTTCGTCGGCAACCATGGTAATTACCTTGCGGTACAGTAATACCGGTAAGGTGGTAAAGGCTCTCGGAAGACGACTGTACGGTAAAGTGTGCCCAATAGAAATGAACTCGATGGTCAGCTCGATTTGGTCTTTTATAAAACAGTGAGGAATGCGCCATGCATTTGACATGCACCGAAGATTGCGAAGATATTCTTGAAGATTTGTAGCTTTCTCAATTTTGTAGGAGAGGAAAATAAAGAGGAAAATAAGATAGCGCGTTTGCGCTCCCAGACAAGTTTTCCCGGCAGTAGTTTCCCCTGAACGGATAAGGGAATAGTTGAAATTTGGACGTCGCCGGAATATGAACAAGCTGAGTTTAGAAGCATCTGATTTCAGGCTCAAAAAATGCAGTCCGTAGAGGTCATGATTCTCTAGGTACAAATAGATAAGGGCAAATCATCCCTACCTGTCAGAACACTTTCCTTCCCTGTTTCTCCTTTTGCCCATCATTGGCGATTTGATGACCTAGATCCATTAGCATGGCGCGTTGTTTTCGGCCACTCCAAAATCACTTGAATTCATCTGAAAAGTGTTTATGTTATAGAAAAAAAGCAGCGCCCTTCAAAAACGATCTTTTCCGGGCTCAATCAACAAGTGTTTTCGAACGTTCATCGCGACAGCCAGCCACTTTTGCCGAAAAGAGGCTCTTCAGGTGACCCACCGTGTAAGAGTCAAGAGTGGGAGGCATCCGTGAAGGGCAGTCGCCATCATCATGGACTTCTTTTTATAAAATAAAGGATTGGACATCGACGAGAACGACTTGAAGACGTAGTGTATTAATGGGGTTTGACTCTGACGGAGGGATAAGCGCATTTTGTGCCAATTCCAAAATTCCTGCCGAAGGCCTTGACCTTTTATCGTACCTACAACGGTATATTGACACAGCCATGGGTTCACCATACAAGTACTCAACAGTATGTTCTGAGGGAGTAACTTCGTTCCACCAACAATGCAAACCATAACATGGTCGGAAATGTCATCGGCACCAACTTTCAGCAACATGGGGGCATGGGTTTTATCACACGAGTATCAAGTTGCACCCCTAATAGATATCCGATTTTGCGAAAAGATGAAAAAACAGAATTCTGCTAATCCCGAGTCAAGGGGATGGGTCACACCACAAAGAATAGAACATCGTTACCAAAAATTTTGATATTAGCAGTTTGGGATTTCCATGAAATTTCATCGAGCCAATACTAAGAAACTCTGAAGAAAATGTTCTACAATCCTCAAATTAATGCGGTAATGGGAAGTCCTAAATTGTTACCCATTTGACAAATATTTGGAAAAAATGATTTGTTTGCTTCTAAGATTGAATTTGAAATATTAACTCAATAATAATTATTGTAAAGGCGCAGACAAATGACGTCAAGGCAAATGGCGCTCTATCACCCGCGCATGGTCAGCGGATCGAATCCGGGATCGATATCCGGCTAGACCAACCACGGCTTCACTTCCACCCGAGTCGGTTGATTGGCACCAAATTCTTTAGAGAGGAGAAATGTATTGACTTGAACATCGGCTGGCCACCGTAATTCATTGTAGAGGTCGCATTCAAAACGACTTTACTATTGTGAATGAAAGTTGAATGCGGGGCGTATCCCAAAAATGAATTGATCAAAAGTAAACCATTAACTTAGTTGGGAAGTAACAACAAACAAGGGCTACTCAACCATTTAAAAAGTGTCTCAGTAGGATCTGTCATGATTTCCAAAAGAGAATGGTGGATGAATTCGATTGAGTGCACTATGCCTGACATCATACGTGCATTACCTCATCAGATCGTTAAATTTATGGGCGAAAATCGAAATGGGCTGGTTTCACTCAATGGACAATTATATGTGATAGAACGAAGGCAAGAATGCGTGGAATACTACAAAAATAAAAAGGAAAAGGAGAAATATGAAAATGAAAAGAAACTGCATTCCAATGGGATATAAAAATGAAGGAAACCACAGAAGCGCGAACAAAAATGAAGAATTTCCGTCTAGTCGTTATTCAGAGCCTTCACTTTCCAAATAAGTCTACATTTTAAGTGCCCTTTCTCGAGGAACGATGAAAGACTCGATAGGTGAAGAGAAACTACCCCACGATCCGTGGAAGTTCGATGCCACGCCTCCAGCCACGGAGCCGTCACAGTGCATTTATCCATTCTGACGTATTGGCCTGGTAATGAGCCCACTGAGGGATTATCGGGTCTACCCATGGCATTCCAACGGAAAGAATTCAAAAAAGCCAGATTCGATCGACTCGCAATTTCGTAGTAGGAAATGGTCTGCTTTATGGATCCATTTCGTGGTTAGATTGAGTAGAAGTGAAGTAGCCGCCGAATAGGACCACACAGCACTTTCTATAGGTCAGCCAAGCTTTCCCTGGAGGCTCTCTGAAACCAAGTTCGTCCCAGAAAAAAAGAATCTAGAAATCGACGATATTTGTGAATCGATGTAAAGGCCAATTGCGCATTCAAATGCCTCAACGATTCCGCAAGGAAGTCAAAACTGTGGCGCAACTTAGCAACAAGGCAACTCAAAAAGAAGACACGCCAAAAACAGAAGTAGAGCATTTGAGGATGATCGGAAAAACGAAATGGTCCTCTGTCTAACTACCGTAATCCTCAATGTAGGATATTTATGATGGCTCCAGTGAGTACGTTTTTAAACATAATAAAATATTTTACAGGTGTTTTTGAAAATATTGAAATATTCTATAGGTTCGCTTGATTTTTCTCGCGTATTGTCCATGAAAACTTGTTATAATATGAATATCTGATCGTTTTTTTACGATTAGAGTCGGCTGAAAAAGGGGACCGCGTCGGGGATGCGGCATCACATCCGATTTCCCTGAGGTTCGTAGTGGAGATTTAAATGGATATTTGGCCTATACAATGAATTAATTGCGTTCGCCAACTGATGCAAAAGTCAGCGCTTTTATCCTCCCAGATAAGCCTGGTGCACGACCGATCTCGGAAAAATGGAAAGCGCGGCTGAGCGAGTACTGTAACGGGATTCGATCTTAGACCATGCGTGTGTGATAGTGCGCAAATTGCCACTACACCATTTTCGAGACTGCCATGCAAAATAATATTAAAATAAAATAAAAAATAACAAAGTGAAGTAAATTTGGCAATTTGAAGGTTCTCGACAACTGCATACGTATAAGCGAAAGTATCGACGAGGAAAGAAATCGAAAAGGAAAGTACTTTGCTGGAAATCGAATCACACAGTTGCCGCTCTCGCACGGTTGAAAACTAGATTGCCTTGAGGGCTGGAAATTCGATTATACGGTAATGGAAAGGTAGTGCATTAAGTCGATGAAGGAGGCGACATTGGTGACGGCAAGGGTGTGAGACATGCCGGAAAACATTGGAAGCATTTATGCCTTCTGTAGGTTTGAGTGAAAAAGTAATCATGCGAAGAATCATATGAAGGTATTCATACAGAATGGCATTTATTCAAGAAATAGAGGATGCGCCATGCACTCAACTATATCAGTAATCACAACAAGAATCGATAGAGACAGTTGTACGCCCAGACAGTGACGGGAAAGATCTTTTATGTTCTGTTTATCCAATAGTAATGGACAGGGCCAAGATCTCTTTCAAATTTTGTTTACTCCGCGACGCCCTCATGAATCACACGGTAGTAACATACGGCTCCTATTCATATTTAATGCGTAGCGTAGTCGCCCTGAAACTGCCAATTAGAGGCGCTAAGTAGATTGTCTCTCAGTTTGACCCTGTAATTTCCCATGCGGATGTCTGCTTTAGGTGAAGTTCCTGCAGAGATTTCTTCTGGGGATTTTTCCAACTTTTTCTCAGCAGAGAAAAAAAAATTATGGGAAGAAGAAAGAAAAGTCGAAGAAGAAGGTACTTCAACATGCTATACATGTGTTTGGCATGTAATAAATGGTAAATGGTAAATGGGTCGATAAAAGTAGGAAAGAGAATGAAAGGATCGTGCTATGGAAACTTGAGACCGAGATCGTGCTATGGAAACTAAAATCACTGATTCAAAGTTTCCGGACTCCTGAATAACAGACTCTATAGGGATTTTATAGAGTTCAGCTGATTGTACCAAGCGAAACCCTACGGATGAGCCGTGCACTCGATCTTGACCAGAAATTAGACTGCCCTCATGGGAATGCTAGTCTATAAAATGACGACAGACTGGGCAACAGAAAAACATCATTTTATTCTGAAAATATGATTATCGAGAGCAATCCCACAGGTATAATCGCGAACTGGGGGAATTCTGTGGACTGAGGCCAGGTTGTTGTGGTGCTAATTCCTTCAGGTAATTAATTCATAGCAATTAAAAAGGAACGAGCTCATAAAACCCTCACAAATTAGTTCCACACATGAAAAGCAGAACCGACTATTGGGAATCGAAGGAGTAATGGAACTAACTTGAATAGCCGTTACTGGTTATGGCAATTAACCACTCATGGTTGCTGAATTCTTCAAATACTTTGAGAAACGATTTCAAAACTTAATTTCCTAAGAAACCTTTGTAGTGAACTATGTAGGTGTTCGACCAGCATTCGAAACCGGGGTACGTAGTACCTGTGTAAAGAGTTGCTGAGTTCAATAACTTGAAAATTAACTTTCCTGCAGTGGGGTGGGTTCATCACCAGTTACCCAACTAGGACGGAGATCGAAGTCGAAGAGAAATCGAGTTTACGAACCAAAGTTTGCCTAGGAAAAATCGAGAAATTTCTTTCGCTTTTCTGCTTGTGGTCAACCAGTTTGGGAGGTTACAGTATGGTTTGAAGTGCTGCAAAAACAGCTTTGTGACGTGCTATCTAGAAAAGGGAAAAGGAAGGTTGAAAATAATCTACCGTACCGCTAAATTTTCCGTTGAAGCAAGAAGTGACTGATTCAGAAAGTGCATAGGCATTCATGTTCACTTTCCGGTTGATTTTGGCGTTGTATGGATGGCACCTGCCTCCTGCCAAACTGGTAGTCACATATATCTTGCAAAAACTGGCCAACCCCGAATGAAAAAACTAGCCGGCTGAGTGATGTGTTGTTTCCGCTGGGTGGCCGAAAAGGTCGCACGTGTCGAGCTTTTAGTGAAACAACTTCGTTCCGAACTTAAGGAAAGAAGGTGATCCCACCAATCGATTCCAAAAAGCAACTAGCACGATCAATCGATGTGTACAGAACTTATTTGCGATTATCGATCACCTGTGATCAAGGAGCTGATGAGAGCTGGCGATGACTGGTACTTAAGAAGTAGAGGAAGGGCTTCGAATGAAAAATCGAGGTGCGAGAGCTGAGATCCATAAAAGTAAATATAAATATAGATGAGTGAAAAGGTTCAGAGACCCTTCGGATCACTTAGAGAGAACCAAATTCGCGATCAATTGTTATGACGGGAGAAGGGAGTTCGGGTGAATGAGATTAAGGTAATCTTCGAACGGGAACATCCGAACTCCTTTTCGGGAAAACCACAGGAACGGAACGACGTATACGTCCTATCCATTAGGAGATCCGTAGGCCGCCTGCTTTAATGAAACTTTCAAATTGAATCACCTCGGCCCCATGGGGCTTCTTGGGGCGGAAAGAACCACATAGAGACGCCATCATTGGAGCGAAACGTGTTTGTTGCATTGGAATCGAGGAACAATCAGCATCGGGTTGTGGACACGTTTGTATAGAGATTTTTTGAGGTCACGGATCTATGAATCTTTGATGGGATTTCCGTAGAAGGAAGTCAGAAAAAAGCTTCGTGATTGCGAAACTTTTTGGAATGATTGTTTCCAATAAGCGAAGTCCACCCCAACTCAAGAGATTCATGAATAGAATATTCGAAATAGTAAAGAACGAAATTGAACTCACGGCTGGTTTGGTTCGACTATTCAAGTCTATTCGCAGATTTGATTTTTCTAAATGTTTTTTTCTAAAGATTTTTTATATATATATATATCATATGCTATCCAAGTTGTGCTGGGTACCCTTAGATTGTTTACTTTTTGTATTGTTTACAGCTTTTTTGTCTGGATGTAGAGATCTTCAGTAGACTCAGTATTTTTTTTTTGTAAAATTTGATTGTGAAGTTAGTATTCAATATGACCATTCAGGAAAAAACCTGCTGAAAGCTTCTCCTGTCGAGGGAAAAAGTAAGATAGCACTTCTTTTGAAGTGGCTTTTCGGACTCCGTCATGAATTCCACCGAGGCTTGTCAAACATTTCAACCTTTCTTCAGCAACTCGGGTGGAACCCTAAACCTTGGCATAAGACAGATTTTATGAGTCGTTTATAGCCTTTAATGAGTCACTATTTTGAAAAATAACAAACATCAAGAACTTATCGGAACGATCCTGAATGGGATTGTATGGTTTGTCTCAGAATAGCTCTACTCTTCTCGAACGGAATTTTATTGGCCACAAAACAGGACCTTTTCAAGTTCTATTCCTGCACAAGAAGTCATGCTCTTCAGGTCTCTGATCCCTACTAATTTTGCAAAAAACAAATGTTGACGAATTCTGGGAATTGTTTTTCTTATGACGTACAGACCTCTTACTCTTTAGGTGAACCTGCACGAGACTTGGAGGAGCAGACGTGAGAAGACGTCAAAACAAGAGATATTCGAGTGCGGAGGGACCTGAGGCAATAAGTTCGGCCTTCTATAAGAACAAAATGTCAAGCTTTCCGACTGGGTCTATCTATTAAAAGCCGACTACTCAGAAATGAAAGCTGACAATAACGGCCAGTGTTTTTCTTTAAACAGCGTACCCATTGAACGAAAACGACGAGAAATATGTGGCTGGAACTGTCCGTAGAGAAACGGCGACAGATGTTCCGGGAATAAACGGTTGAAAGGAACATCGTTGACTAGAACGGCGAACGTTTCACGAACAAAATTGCTGACTATTAGAGAAACGGAACGGGATCGAAAGCTGGCTGTACGGGGCCAAATTTCTATGGGAACGTTACACAAAACTCAAATGGCTGAACATTAGCGGACGAGAATTGAATAGAGGTGCCACTGGACTTTAGAGCTCTCTGTATCCGGTACGGACTCTTTTTCCAAATGAATTGGAAGGACCTGTAACGGACCTCTGAAAGGATCAGGACGTTCTCATTCTTTTTAAACGGCCGTATTTTCACGAACCTGTAACACATTCTTTTTTAACAGCCAAGAAATCGAAGATCAGGTGGGCCGGACGCGTTATGCGATATAGTGATGAACGTTGGACCAGGGCCGTTACTGACTGGATCCCTCGGGACATCGAACGAACTCCAGGAAGGCCGTCAACGAGATGGTCAGACTTTTTCACAAAAGCTCTGAACGAAAGGAATGTTGAACCTAGGGTCCCTGAAGCGAGAACGATTCACTGGACCACTCTGGCTCGTAACAGGGACGAATGGAGACGTTACTGGCGCCCGCTCGAGGAAGTCGATGATCAACGCGAAGACATGTGATACAGGTGATTTTCACAAAAGAGATAATGAGTTCTTGGCTAGAGGTAGCAATGAGCGGAGCAGTCCCCCCTAGAACCATCAACTGAAGAAACGAAGGCCCGCTGAAATTCCGCCACCTAGTAGTTTGGGTCCAACTTCTCAATACTTAGAAACTGCGGTTCAAAGATATCAAAGAGGATTACCTCTAGGTTAGGTCCTACCAGAGTGTTTTCGCTTTCCGAATAGCTAACGCTAAACAAAAGCAGGAACGAGCAATGATTGAGTTTCTTTGTGTGGCGGACTGCATCCAATGTGAGGTAGGAGGGCGATAGGGAGTGGTTGCACGATGGGAGACGAAACGAATGGGAGAAATGCAACTGGTGAGACCATGGCAGAGATAGGTTGATGGAGTTCTCTGAGGAAAAACGAGTGAAGATCAAGAAAAAGAGAAGGGAAACTATTCCGTTAGCCACAAGTGATCCATCAACTGATTGTGCAAAGAATTCGCGGTATGTGAGTATTTTCGTGTTGAGTTATGCATTTGACTTCCAAGAGAAAGTAACAGAAAGGTTTGGAAACGTATATGGCCAAGGACGCCCAACGAGTTCACTCTGGTGCTCGAAATAGAGCTTTTGCCTCCTCCCACATTTGTTTGGCTGAGAAAATTTTATAGAGGTGAACTTTGAAAAGTCCTAGACTTGTTAAGGAGTCATTTAGGGAACCTGACGATCGGTCAGAGCGATGGAACTGGAAAATCCCTTGCTGGGCATTCTTGTAAGGTTACTGTTCAGAATTCGGGTTATTGTACAACCCAGAAATAAGAAGTAAGTTGATTTTGGGAGTTTTGCACTTTGCAACCCATTCTAATCCTTGGAATTTTCTGCAAAAGTTGGAATAATGTTGGGAAAAATGATTTCCTATGTGACTTGCATCCTTTCAGCCTTCGTGCGAAGCAAAACCCCCCTCAGCCAAATGAATTTGTTGTTCAGGAGCCCGACTGTTGAGCTCAGAAAGTGAAACCAACATTGGAATAAAGAGGTAGTGTGTGCTGCCGAAATGAAATGGCTCACCAGGGTGGCACCGCCTCCTCCACTAAGTCCGAGTTTGATGAGTTCGCCTTGCAGAATGAGCCGAATGGGACGGATTGCGTTACCTGAAAAAGAGGAGAAATGAAGAGCCGAGTGTTATTTGCTACTGTGCAGAAGATATTCATGAAAACGAACCAAATGATAAGTAGAAAACTCAGGAACTAGATGAGCTCTTGTGTCCTCATAATATGGAGAAATTAGATTACTTGGAAGTTACACGAGCATGTGGCTTCTTCCCCCTCCAAATAAGCTGACAAAGCGAAATGCAGTCAGATAAAAAGGTAATCATTTGGAACAAGGGAAGATCAGGCAGTGGTACTCATAAATACTCACGAACTATTGAATATACTTTCATTTATTTATTATCTATCATTCTTTCATTTATCTATCTGTTCTCTATTTACTTATTTATTTATTTACTTAGTTATTTACTTTCTGCCCAGAGGACGCGTTCTCGAATAATGGCGATAAAGCAAGACACGGGGTATCTTAAGATAGATTGCGCTAGGAGATTACATAAAAAGGGAGAAACAATAACAAAAAACAAAATATGATAGATTTAAACAGTTACAGTTGACGGGTGATGACCGAGCTTATTTTTGGTTTGAACTCGTGAGAGAATAATCAAAAAAGTGGGAGAATAACTATAAAAATAAGTCGAAAATATTTTTCAGATCGATAAAGTATTCTTTGCATTAATGAGAAGTACTTATTGGTATTGAGTGAGCGCTATTGCTGATTGTCTGTCTACTTTTTATCTGCTACTCTTTTCTGCTTCTCCCTGCTTCTCCTTCGTTACACAATTATCAGTAAGATTTTTCGATATTTTTATTTCACTGATATTTTACTTATTTTCGAAAGGCGGAGGTGATGCAGTGAAAGGGGTGCATTATTGTATTCGCATGGCTTACGATATCACACAGAAACGATCAATACTTGCCCGGGACAACCGAGCCTCCCTCCTGGGTCGATTACTTGGTACCAAACTCAACCGATAGGATAAAAACCAGTGGTTTTAACATCGCAGGCCACAGCAAGCCATTCTGTAGGTCGCATGCGCCTTCAAACACGACCAAGATACTGAATGGAAGTCGAATGCGGGGGCGCATCCAAAAACGGGAGTGATTAATACCAAACTTTTATCCTTTACATTTTAAAACCAATTTTATCGTTCATATCTGGTTACCCAATATCTTCCAATTATCTATCAGAAGAATGCTTCGACCAGTGTCAAAGAACAAAACGATGTACTACAGACAATGACTGAAGTTGCCATCTAACAATAAGTGGTCATAGCGCCGCACCACTCTCCATAGCGCTGGGAATTCCATAAAGCGCAGACGAGCCAAAGGACTGTAATGGAACACAAATTTGAGAGAAAAATTGACACTACTGGAAGGAATCCCGACTAAAGTTGGAAAACGCTTGCAAGCGTAGCGGCTGCAAGCGCAAATTCGAATGTTCAGCTTTCGACAGATCTACTGGAACACTCTCTCCATTACACGGTTCGGCGCCTCGATGGCGCCACCGTCACATCATTCCAGATTTGTGCTATTCGACGGCGAAAAACTGACTTCGAGTTAAGGATGACTGAACGATCGCTAATGGACGAATGCAATCGAGTGGAAATTACGAGCTTCGGAAGATACACACGTCCTACATCTATGTATGAACATATACTGTCCGATGGCGGTAACGCCAGCTGTTTTTGCAACCTGAACGGTGAAAACAAAATAATCAGCCAAAGCAATATTTCAATCACGTGAGCGATTAGTAGGGCACACACGCGAGCGGTTGCAAAGCGCTTCGCCAACAAATAGCTTACCACAACCTCAAAATCGAATTGTATGTCAAACAGACCACTTCACTTCTGATTGAACTAACTAACTGATTGTCTTGAACATGATATTGATTAAGAGGCATGCTTCGCGACCGCCGACGGCGGTTGTTCACAAGCTATGGTTGGATGAACTAGCAGCGGACTCGCTTGGAACGATTTATTCTGGAAGAAACTATGAAAAGTTAGCTATTTTATGAGGAAATCTACTTCGCTTGCTATTGAAAGAATGCAATTCAAAAATCTTGGCATTAAATAATCTTAAAAGGTTGCGACATGTTTTTGATCCAGAATCGTTAAAGAGTGTATTTGGATTCTCGGGCGACTGCCTGATATATATATATATATATATATATATATATAGATATATATATAGATATATATACATATATATATATATATATATATATAGATATATATATATAGATATATATACATATATATATATATATAAGGTTGTTAGGAAAGGAATGCGCGTTTTAGTTCAAAAATATTTTATTATATAAAGGAAACTAAACAAGATCAATTCGAAAGATATTCACCATCACCATCAATGATTTGTTGCCTACGTTTACTCAAAGAATGGATTCTTCTCCCGAAGAACTCGGCCGGCTGCGTCTCAAAGTAGTTGGACACCCTGAGTTGGACTTTTTCGCGCTTTTTGAATTTTCTCTCGGCCAAGGAGTGCTACATTGACCGGAACAGATGGTCATTTTATTTAGTCAGGTCTGGGCTGTGAGGCGGACGAGGCAGGTGATCCCAACCCCTATTCCTCAATTTCTTTCCAAGGTAGTTTTCACAACATGTGGAGGAGCGTTTTCGAGGAGAAATTTTGTCGACGTCGTTTCAACACCTTGACGACGCAGTTCTTGATCCACGCGGTTCAATTGATCTTTGTAAATGTCTGCCGTAACCGTAAGACCCGAACTCAGGACTTCAAACTGCAGTCAACCTTTGCTGTTCCACTAAACACAGAGCATCACCTTTCTACCGTGTATATCCGATTTCGGAGTGGATTTTGGAGTGTCCCAGCGTCTGACCACCGTCTTTTACGTGTTGTGTTATCAAAGCATATCCTTTTCCCGTCTGGTTCAATAATAGAGTTGAAAAAACCTCTGTTCTTGGAGCGATGAAAAAGAATTTCGGCCATCGCCATTTTCCGCACCTGTTCGTCTTGCCAATTGCCAGCAAATGCTCATGGATGGTAGAGTTTGAGCAGCCAACATGTGTTGCCAGTTCTCGGTTGGTTTGGTGTGGATCCAATCTAATGACGATCTTCAACACTTGGTCATCGACGAATTGAGGCCGACTTCCATACTCTTCGTCCTCCATCCTCCAGGCTTTCATTACCGTTTTTGGAACGCTGATACCATCGTCGACATTGGCTTTCTGATAGCGCTTTTTCGCCGTATACTTCAGATGTGGCACGATGAGATCCAGCAGCTGATTTTCCTTGCTTGAAGTTGTACCACATGCAAGCCGGCAAAAGGAATTTTTGAGCGAGCACCTTTCAAACTTTTTCTCAGAAAAAACAAAATAGACATAGCCAAAAATATATCAAAAGATGCGCAATGAAAATCTCTTTCTAATAGGCAAAGCTGTTTTGAAAAATCTTCAATAGTAGGGGAGAAGTGAATGGACAAATTCAAAGCGCATTCCTTTCCGAACAACCTAATATATCAGTATTCGATGGCCCTTCGCAATTACCTTAGTAATAACCGATTCCCATTTTATGAGAGGGTAAGTTCGGTGCCCCGTATGAGAATGGATCAAGGATTTGATCCTATTAACAAGTAGCGTAATATACTATTCCACGCCTCTCACCCTCGAATCTATTCAAGCAATATTTTCATAAGCTGCTTTTCATGGCGTCATGAAGTGTTTCTCAATGAAGGCACATATCAAAAGAATGAGCGAGTTCCGAATGAATGTTCTTTCGACTTCCTAAGAAAATCCTCATCGACTGCGGTCCCCCTAATAATCTTCCGTGGGTGACTCGACGTCGTTAACAGAGCTGATCACCTTTGAAAATTGTCGAAAACCCGAGCAATACGGTATGTTCCACCTTAGCGACGGCCCAACATCCTTGACACCTCCCCGCAGGTGTCTAATTAAGAAGGAGTTTTTCTCTGTCGATTATGACCGTAATTGACCTTCACTTTCGACTTCTTCAGCTCCGATCGTATCCTACGAGTCGTGTGCAATAAGCCGTACGAATCGTAACCATCAATTGACAGGAGACCACTGTCGGTTCATCATGGATTTTGAATTTCATATGGAAAAGGTCCACCGACTGTTTTTCAGGACGCACCACAAAGGGCTATACGAATGGCACAATCAAAAATCCGGGCAATTTAATTTGATTGCATAGGATGCACCATATTTGAGATCATAATGGGGTTAGCGCACTGTAAACAAATACTTCCATTCACCGATTGCTATTATTGATATCACTCCAAATATTACCTCAAAGTAATTGCCAGTTGTCTCCGCTTTTCAAAGGAGAAATATTTTTTCGTGAGCCATCAGTTGATGAGGAAAAAGTCTTGGGTCGTTAGTCAATCCCGTCTGAGGGATGCTCCCCCCCCCCCCCATCAATTCTAAGTTACTCGATGTTATTTAAGGGGCAAGAAGAAAATCTCAAAAAAAAAATCGGATCCGCAAAAAGCTACTCAGCAGCGCCAGTGCCTCTGCACAAACCTCTTCCCCCGTATGCTCTTCTTATTTGTCGTGTAAAGATAACTCTACATCTTTGTCCGGCCTTTTAGACTTTATTGAGGGTTGATTCCCCAGTCTCTTTCAACGTTCTTTAGAGACGGTTTTTGCCTGCCGTAAACTTTTCCGGACGCCTCCGATGGGAGCGGTGTTCTTTGCTGGGCGTCTATATCTCTTATGACCATCCCAAAGTTCGACAAAGCTTCTCCGTTATTTTCTGGCCACAGAACCGGTAGTGAGTCAATTTATGATGCTCTCCAATCGCGCATATGGTAGCTTTTCGCAGCATCTTCGGATGATTAACGTCTGTCGGTCAGTGGTATGACTCGTGGGATTCATAAATCGACGCCGGCTAGTAACTCTCTGACAAAGTAAACTCGTTTTGAGTGATGGGTTGTTGGCAGTGCGTAAGCCCTAGCACAAAGAGCAATAAAATGCTTCGTTGCAGGCGGGCGACGATGGCTGCTACTAGAAATAGGGGATAGTGGTTGAGATTATGAGATAAGACGTAACTAACAGGGTACAGGAAGCTTGCTGATGGTACACAAAGATTGCCATGGTACTGTGCTACGACATCGTTCTTGTCTCTTCACTACTTTTCAAACCTTTTACTCCCGTCGATGGGCTTGAAGCATTAAGATCGGATAGGACTCCCGATAAGAAGGCTATATGATGAAATTTAAATTGAAGGTGCACGGAAGGAGAGGACATTTTTGGCGATAATCTCTTTGTCAAGCCCGTCGAATCCTAGAAGTAGACAGGTCCTTCTTGGATAAAATAAGTCGGCTCGCCAAAAAAGGCAGTTTTTTTTCGAATATCTCGAAATGTGAAGCCTTTTTGAACCGATCAATCCTGAGCTTGGATGAGCTTACGACGACGAAGGGAAGTTTGGGACGAGTTATCATTCGTTGTAGAGCAACATCTCTTAGGTAGCCGGCTCTTCGGAAAGACACATGGGGTATTTTGGCTGAATGCCTTTACTACAAGAGTGCTCTAATTTGGATTGTAGTAGCTCCTACAAAGAATACACGTACTTCCTTAAAAGTTCTGAGCGACTTTGGGCGTCGAGATCAGATTTTAAGCTGCTAGTGCACCCTCTTTAGGCCTCCTTCCGAGCCTACAGATCCCTTTTTGGTCTTTCCAGAAGCTATAGATTATAAGATCGCCTGAGCCGCCTCTTCCGTTGGCTGTGTTTTCAAAAAACTTGATTGATCAGTGCTAAGATCGGTGACTTATCACCGCAACTGCTAGCTTTTATGAGATGCATACATATTTGATTAAAGGCTCTCCTATCTGGCTGTGAGGGTGTGGAGGGATTCAGAGCGCACAAAAGAGTGATTTTAGGGAAAATAGGGATTTTCGTGGATCAAGACTCCTCGATACTCGCCTGATGGTGTTGTATGACTAGTGTAAACTGGGAAGAACGTTGAAGAACACACACAAAAGAGCAAAGTTCATCTGACTTGGCAAAAACGAGGACGTGTGATTTACGGGTCAGCGACTTTCACACCATCGTTCGCCTTAAGAAAAAGTGGGAAAGAAAAACAACGAATTGATGTGCATCACTGGGCGATTAATGAAGTCCACTGGAAAAACCAACATCTTTTCGGTCAGCGGGCAAAACGGTCTTTAACCATATTCGTAGATTAAAAGTTAAAAGACTGATAGGGTAATAGCTGTGAACCCAAAATATGAATGGGAGTGTTTGAAGAAAACGAAAAACCCGAGCCCAACGGAGCCATGGAAGAGGCTAAGAGCGAGAAATGGAGGACTACGTACCTCGATAATCGTATTTCCTCGAACCCATTGCGAATAGCCGTTTAATCAGATAAGCCTATTGCACCAGCAGGCTTTTTTTCTCCTGGAATGAACTCTAGAGAACGTTTGCTTTGCAGTGAATGCACTTTGCAAAGTAATTTGTCGAGGATTCAAAGAATGACATAAGGATGGAGGTCAGAACGATTGAGAGGATCTTCATCATGTTACCCCAAAAGTTCACTTCATCTGAGGAATTTCTTCCGACACCTAATTCAAAATGAAAAAGGAAAAAGCTCAAAGAGAAACCCACAAAATAATTCCGAAACAGGCCTACCAAAAACATTGCCATGACATACACTGAAAATGTGAGTGAGTTCAGGAACAGCCAATTTTTAGGAGAAATTTGATTGAAAAAAGTTCACACAATTACCTCAAAACTAAATAGTTGATCTTTTCAGCAACAGGGAATTCGATAAATATTTGAAAACCAATTCATGTGAACTTGCTGTGTATGTCAAGGCGATATTCCTGAAAAGTTGCTTCAGGCGGGAATAGTTCACGTCGACAAAAGGCTTGTTGGAAATATTTTATAAATAGAAGTTTACCGAACGATTTGAGATTAGGAAGCTTCGGAAAAGCCCTAGGAAACCGGCGAAAAGGAAATGACTCATACTAGTAAAGATCAAAACAATGGCGATCAGCGGATAACGAATTCAACTTTTTTCTTCTGAAGATATTATAAAGCAATCAAGCGAACCATCGAAACTGATCCATATAGAAAACCATCGACAGCGGTGGCTGCCAACGTGATAGCCCCTCCTGTGGCCAAGGTGTCGGGAAAGGAAAAGCGAGCGGGAAAGGAAAAGCTCTTATGGAGTTGTAGAACTTACGAGAAGGCAGACTTATTCATGGAGAAAGATCAGGCTATAAAAGTGCAAGTAATAGTATTCTAGTAAAAATTATATGCTAGATTGAGAACGGAAGCAGTAAGGTGTTGTGAGATTTCCTCGATCGACTGACTCACTGGTCAAAACAGCATTTACCATGGTCTACCGCACATTTGTAAAGCTCGGCCGAGCGATTTCAAAGAACTTTCTAATTTAGAGAAACACTCCCGTAAAGGTAACATTATAAGAAGCTCGAAAATAAAGACCTATGGTGCAGCAAGCTCAATTGCTTTCGACAGATCTGGATGGAGAAGGGACAAGCAAAGCCAAGCAGTACAGCATAGCAGTCCGCCTCTTTGAAATCATCAAGATTTTGTCTTAAAAAATGATTAGGTGTACTCTGAAAGAAAATTGTCCATTCTTACGATTCACTGTATAGGCTAAGAAGTGTAAATATGCAACCAAATGCGATCGCGAATTCGATGCCGGAGTCGCATACGTGGCGTACACCAGGAGTTCACATACAAAATATAATATATGTGACATGTGAGAGTTATAAGGGTGAGTGGCGATTGCTACACTGTCTTGATGGCATCGCAATCTTTACATGACTTGCTAGGACCTCTAAGTTTGACCAATTTGTAGAGCATCGCAATGGGTGGGGTGTACACCGTTGAAGGGCCGATGTAACGAAGCCTTTCGACACAGCTTTAACACTACCAGGAAAATGAGATCTTGTTACGAGAAAGGATATTGATGAGAAAAAAGCAGAGAAGCAGTAGTAGTGCCAGTAATTGAGAAAAAGGCCATGAGAACAAAAAGGCGCTTTTTGTGGAATCTCTTTAAACTTCACTCTTCAGTAGAATTATGATCCCACTTGGATTACCTTTTGTCTACGCAATGGAGAGAGTTTGCTGGCGAACAAGGCATGAGGTGGTCGAGCAACCTACCACCTTAACCCTCTGAACTTGGGAGATAGGAATGGTGATCTTACCGGCATTTAGAATGGGCTCCAGTGGGCTACCATAAAAAGGAGCGTAGTGCTTCCACCAGCTCCGCTTCACGTTGAATGCCCGACCGGACCACCCGTTTGTCTCGGGCATAAATGGGAATGGTCGTAAAGGCAACTTAAAAACAGATGAGTAGCTGTAGCGCTACAAAACACAGTCGTAAAAAGCCGCAAATCCGTAAAGAGCGGATTCGGGGCGCGACGAAGAGGAGAAGGGAAAGAGAGCAGCACATAATTAACTTTCTGACTTACAGAGCACATTTTTGAGTTGTTTTAATAAGTACTACCAAAAACTTGATGGTAATCATTGATAGCTTGAATCGTCAAGGGACCAGATCTCTCAAAGCTCGTGGAAGTCCTATTAGGTCCGAATAGAAAAAAATGTTGAAAAGTAGAATAAGTTGCAAAACTAGTATGTTTTTCAGCACCGAGAGAGTAAGTGAGAATAGACGGCTTTTTTCCTGAGGGTGAAGCTGAGGCAACAGAAAGCGGCACTGTTTTCGCATTTACCCTACCTATATCGGGTTTGGGACCTTGTTCCACATAGATCCACGGAGCTTTCTTCAGCCCCAGGCACATCACTAGCTTAGATATAAAAGACAGAGGCTAGTTTACACCTGACACAGTTCCGAAATCACTGGACCAACCGTAAGAACCTCTACAACTTTACCTAAATTTAAGTGGAATTCAAATACTTGGCCCATCTGAAAAAGAAGCTGGACTGATCCCATATCGAGACTATTGCTGCCACTTTTTATTCATAAATTGAATTTTCCCTAGTGAGATATCGAGCAAAATTTCGGCAGTTATGGTTACAATGATCCTGGGATATCGGAACCGTTCGGGTTTTTGTGCATGGTTCTGCTTATTGACACCTCAATTCAATTACTTGCTTATACGGTATGCCGCGTACCATGTAGTATGTACGCAGCTGCTGGCGTGATAACAGCGGCACGAAGCCTAAACGGTCTACAGATGTCATCGGTATGAATTAGCATATGCTAACATCAGACTGCACGTGCAGCTGGCAATACAGTTGACCAGGAGGGGAGAGGAGGGCATCAGTAAAACTCACAAGAAGGGGGATTGAAAGTCCAATGGGGGCGTCGGAATCAAAGTCGATTCTGCAAAAAATGACTACAATTTTCAGGAACTCAGAGAACGACAATTATGCTGAGAAGGTTTGTGAGGGCAGTCAATACTGAAGAAAGCTATTACTAGTAACTATGCCCAGTCCACTGGAGAGAGGTAGTTTGAACGATTAACATTCATGAAGACGAAATTGTTGGTGACTGAACAATTTAAGTGTCGTAAACATGATTCGAGGGCGATTTCGAGAGGATCACCTCGGCCGATTGCTGGTTGCTCGTGCGTGAGCCTTAATCGCTCTCGTTGCCCACATTAGTCAATTCGTAGTGAAATTCTGTCGTATTGGTCACTAGGAATGAAAGTCATCGAAGGCCTAGACCGGATGTTTAGCAGAGTTTATGGATTATGTAGCAAATCGAGTCAATTATGGGAAGCCTAGTTACCCATAGAGCATGAGCTGGGTCCCAAATGGGAGGTATTTGACCTGGTCGACGGTGCAGTAATGAGATAGAGAGCATTCGAATTCCGAACGATGAATGACAACATCATAGAATATTCAGTGGAATGAAAGGGAGGTGTATGAGTTCATAGGCACGCAGCAGAGACGGCCGGGAAGGGTTGCAGCAGCCCTGTGTACGTCCCATGAGGAATTGCTGACCAAAACATTTCGCAAAGATGGAGCCGCTGTACGAATGTCGCCATCTTCGGAGAAACATTTTGCGTGCTCATTCCTTAAAGACACTGTTAACGAAAAAGTGGTTCCGGAGATTTGCACATGGTTTGAATTCGAAGCCCCCTCTAGTACCATTCGTGCAGGAATGAGGTCGGAAAACGGCTGGATAGGGCACAATAAGGGGCCGGAGAGGTATCCACGGTCGCCCTCCGCCCCTCCATCGGTGTCACGTTAGACGAGTGTCGAGACAATACGGATTGCTATTATTCGTTCTAGGACCCACGCACAAAAAGCTAATCGCCGAGTGATGAGGCGATGTTTTTCTCCCATTCTTCTTTCCTCTGTTTTTCTCTTTGCTGCCGCGATCCCTTATTTGATTTCCTACTCCTAGAGGCTGAAAAAGGTGAGCTACTTTTGCTGTTACTAGAGTTTTTTTGTTTATTTATGCTTATAAGTGAATGAATTGTGGATTACCGTTGTCTGTTCTTCGCACCAGGACCCACACGCGCGCAGTGAAACACACTGTTTAGCTCGTCCGGGCGCCCCACCTTCTTCATTTTTCTGGTTTCATTCACGTCCAGCCCCCTTTTTAACGTTTTTTTCGCGGCCTTTTTTTCACTATGAAAACACCGATGCACGCAGTTTCTTCACCTCAGTCGCACTAGTTTCGATCTTGTCTTTCGTTTTTCATCATAATCTGGATTACCCAAAATCATGTTGACGGTGCCTTTAATTGGATTCTGCTGACCTACTGAATCACCTCTTTCAGTTCATTCTGGTCCAAAACTCCTGGGAGAGAAATAAGAAAGGGGACTCAGCTGTTATTTTAAGAGCCCGTGATTGTTCAGACTAGTGAAATGAGTTTTTCGATTGTGCTTCAGAGAAAATGGTTCTTCTCTCAGAAGAAAACCCTCAGACCGAAATAATAGCTCTACAGTCATTTACTTTCGTTTTTAGGACAAATTGCCCATCTGGGTTACTTTTAGAAACGTGATGGTCTTGCCCATTTGCGTTAATTCTAGGAACGTGATGGATCCGGATGAGAACTCGTCCTGTTTGTCCGAGCTTTACGTGATAGGGAATCAATTTCCTGAATGGTTCTGTGGCTTCCATATGACTCGGAAGGATGGGAAGCTTTCCTCGATTTGGGCAAGACTGAAAATGTTGTTTTCCCCGAACGAGTTTCAACTATAGTAGTGCCACCTCTCAATACCCTGCCTTGTCTACTGGACACTTTGATTAGATTCCAATTACTCCAATGAAAATGTGACAGTCGGCGGAAGGGGTTGGTCTATTTGTCTGCCAGAATTCTGCCACCACACGTTCCGGCCTATTTTAGTAGACAAGAGGTCGATTAGTGGTATTTACAGTTTCAATAAAATCATTAAAAGTTATCCAAGTAGACAGATCCATTTGCAAAAGAAAAGAGTGATTCCGTGCATTATAAAAATCAACGGGGTCTATAAGGCGCGGAGCTCAGTACGTCTACTTTGACGACAGACAAGCTCGAGAACATTGAGAGAGAATGACGAGAAACTGCCAAAGTTCAACTAATACGAGGGGAAATATATCAAAGCGTTTTTGGGTTTTGATTGAGTGAATACCAAAAAAAGCTTTTCTATGAATTTTTGAGTATTTCACAACAAAGTCGAGAACTTTTATGGATAGAAAATCTAGCTAGGGTGAGACAGAATTCTGAAGGCGACAGCTGGTTGCAAGTTGAATTTGGTAAAAGGAATAGATGGAATATTTCTAAAAAAAAAAACTAAAAAAACACTATTTACGAAGTCTTCCCTCTCTCCGACACTCATAAGGGTTTGGTCCTTTATTACCCAAGTATGGGGAGAGCTAAGAACCACCGGAAGTGGCTTTTACTAAAAATCACCCTGTATACCCAACTGAAATGGCAAGAAAAGCTCTAAAGCTGTTGCAACCGCTTTTTCGTCTTCTACATGGCCCTACCCATAAAAATGAGGCCAATTCTACCGTTCATACTTCATCAAAGCAACCAAAATCAAAAAATCAGAAATAATTGGAAAACCGCACCAACTGGAACCGCATCGCTTTGGATGAACACATTAGGATGAGTGGGCGGGATTCAGTAGAGATTGGCATATATTGGATGTACAGGCTCGGGGCTTCAGATGACGTAACCGCCCAGTAAAAAGCCCTGCTAGAGATCCAGCTCTACTCAAAAGAGTGATGTGAGAGAGGATTCTTCATTTCTGGACCTCCGAATTCCATGATATATCCGATCATTTGGGAGATTTTTGAGAATCACGAAAGAACTTCAGCCTTTCCAGACTTGCGATCACATACAACATCTAAATTATTTGGAACGACTTTCAGAAATTACGCAAAAAAAAACTATTGTTTTCAAAGTTTTTTACTGGCAGGATCTATCCCAGAAAACTGTCATGAAATTATTCCCTGAACTCATCGTTATCTTGACTTGCTGGCTATTGGCCTGAATCATCCCTACGTAGAAACACCATAGGATACTTACTGTCTCGCCAAACTCTTATGTTTTTATTACAACTAGGCTTAAAACTGCCGATTTGAATTCACCCTCCCCCCCCCCCCCCCCAGTACGTCATAAAAGCTCACATTTTTGGATTATGAATGACGAGACATTCAAAATTTGACAGTGTATGCAATGGAATGTATTGAAAGTGGAGACAGATGAGAGCCAGTGCAATGGAATCCGCTGCAAAAACTCCCCGGGGACGGCCAAAACACTCTGCCAAATGGGCACACTATACGAATTGCCCTTTGAGAAACATTCGTATTGCTCATTTCATAAATGGGCAAGCTTTATCATTTTTCAGTCATCGGTTTGTATTAGGTTGAGTCATAAGTCCTCGGACAAAATGATAGTGATGACTTCTAGCGCTCATAACTCTTGAAAGAGGTGACGAAAGTGAACGTGCGAGGCATTGTTAGATAGAGTATGGAAAGCTCTTCCTAATGCATACTGGAGAACGCACCCAACTGTTCCCTTTCCCGCAACTGTGCCTCATGATTTCAAGCCGTCGCAACTCCACATCCGCAACACCGTCACATTCATTATTTTATCTGGCCATGAACCCGCGGCAATCGATAGAGGTATGAAGGACGTTCACAAGCAGGAGGTGTACAATTTACAAGTTGCATCAGAAGTTCACATCGGGCGACTATTCCGTCGAAAATGAAGACCGTCCGGGACGCTCAATGAAATTGGATTTGAAGGTGCTGCGGAGCCAGGTGGAAGCCGATCCGTATCAAACTACTCGTGAACTGGCAGCCCCCCTCGGGGAGTCAGTCCACAGTTTTTCGTGAATTGAAGTCAATCTACAAGGTGCGAAAGCTCGGTCCATAGATGACTCGTGCTTTGAAGCAGTATGACATAGACCGCCGCGACGACATGGCACTTTCTCTCCTCACGCTCAAGGGCACCACACGTGGCTCGAGTACCTAGTCACCAGGGGTGCGAAGTCGAACCTCTACTCTAACGTTCACCGGCGTGCTCAATGGATTGACAAAGGTGGGAATGCAGAAGACTCCCTCAAACCCAACGTACACGCCAAGGAGGTTATGCTCTGTTCTGGTGGAGCGCTCTCCGTGTCGAATAATGGGAGCTGCTAGACGAAGGATGCACAGTGATCGCACACGTCTACATTACGCAACTGAGGAATTTGAAGGCGAATCCCGAAGCTACACGTCCACAGCAGCACAAAGTTCACTTCCAGCACGACAACGCTCGCCCTCACATTGCAAGAACGACCAAAACTGAACTGACGAATTTCGTCAGGACAAGTTTACCACACCAACCATGTTCCTCAGACTTGTATCCCTCGGACTACCACCTTTTTGCCCATCTTCGACTTCATCTGGATGGTCAGGACTTTCAAACCCGCGACGACATCAAAATGGCACTGGTGCAGTTCTCCAAGGGCTAGCTCCCAGCGTTCTAAAGCAAGGGCATCTATGATTTGCCCAAGCATTGGCAGAAGACCATCGATGCCAATGGGGCATATTTCAAATGATTCGCTATTGTCGTTTAAAAATTGTAAGATAAATATTATCATTGCCATTTTGTCCGAGGACTTATGACTCAACCTAATATTTCCCAATGTTGTGAAATGTTCCCCAAATGAAAGTCAAACACCATGGTCACGAAATGGGAGAACACTCAAAGAAGAGGGAAGAACAAGAAAGCGAGAAAAAATGGGGTCAGTACATGAGAAGAAACTCCAAAAGAAGTCTTCAGGGAGGAAGGCTGTCAAATGTACCACGAAGTTTACATTCTCAAAGAGGCTAGCGTGTTTCAAAAAAAGGCGTTTGAAAATTTTGAACAGAATGCAATATAAACAATAAGCAAACTCAAGGGTCTGTAGAAAAAGCAGGAAAATGACTTGAGAAGAGACTGGGTAGCGATACGCCTCCATAGGCTCGTGCAAAACTGATATTTGTGTTTCCGTCATTTCAATTGCCAATTGTATAGCGTTCAGAAGTAGAGCTTCAGATGCACATAAACTTGTATGCACATCTACTAGAAACTGCAAGTCAACGCGTTGGCCACATCGCATCAAACGGCACCACGATTCTGACTGAAGTCCAAGGTAGTGGCTCGTTCCAAGAAACTACGGGGATTATTAATGCTAGGAAACCTAGACTTCAGAATTTAATATTCTTGGCAAACATCTCAAAAACAACTACGTGTAGTATGTCTCTGAAAACAGCTACGCTAGGAAAACGCTACAAAGGTTCAATGGAAAGTTGTTTTTCAGGAAATACATTCTAGCTACTTGTCGATCATTTTAAGAGCGTTTCAGCAACGTCATCTCCGTCATTTATCAAGCGATTTCGCAAAACCACAGCATGGCAGACTGCATGGCGCACCTCAAAAACGTTGGGCATACCAGTTAGGTCTTCGTGCTTGATACGGACAAGAGGGGTGCCTTTGATATGAAAAAGTGGAAACAAAGCTATGAAACAACTGGGAATACGTCACCATTGTCTCCATGCTGAAAATAAGCGAACTTTTTCAGCTCGAACTCCGTTTTCGAAGTCTGAAAGGAGTGTACTTTGAAAAGAATTCCTAAGTGAATGTACTTCAAATATGGAGGCGATTCTCAGTGCCATTGATGCATACGTGATGAGGTGGGCACACTGTTAGGACAATGCGTAAAACTCCTGGGTAGGGGATTAAGAGAATGGGCGAACTCTGGGGGAAGTCTCGAATTTTCAACAGACGGTTCCTTTCGGGCTTTATCAGCGCTGCAAGGGGTGGAGAAGTGGAGGTGTATTAGGTGGCTACGTCGCTCTTTAGAGCCGATATCACCTGAACAAACCGTGCCTTTCGTTCCTGCGGAAACGCGGAAACGGAACGCTCGACGGGCAGGACGAGAAGAGGATCGAGAATGAGCATGCAACGATGACATTGGAAGTCTACCATGCATACAGAAGTTGTAGACTGAGTCTATCCAGAGGCAACTACTCTTTTCGAATCTTCGAGAAAAACTGGTAGGTGAGACTTCAGTATGAAAAGGTGGAAAATAAATATGAATGTATGAGTAATATACATATAATATGGGCACATTAGATATCATGCAGTAATCTAAAACTTCAACACAAGAAGCCTGGCAATAGGAGTACCCCCCATTCATATGTCTCTACAACTCTAGGTGGGAGTCGTATGCATGGCACATTCCAGAAGCTTCCAACAGCTTCGCATACTTTAACTATTTTCGTGTTTAGTGTGAATAGCGTATTCAGAAAACTTTTTCATTAAATAAGAAAATAGAGAAATATAAGAATGTAGGACATGAGGATCACTAGCTCCTCACACATGAATAGGAAACAAATCCAGGGGGAAATCCGATTCCAGTGAGGATTCGTGACGAGCTTGTGAATTATTGTTTCCGAATAGAGACATAAGCGGAAGGAACAAAAGGCGGCGAGCGTAGGGCGACGGCAGAAGCGCCGTTTCAGTGAAGAGCACTTGAGGCACAAGTGTATCGCCGTCTGAGACAATAGTCGACTTGAACCGAACTACTAGTGCTATGCTATTACGCAAACATACCCACTCAATAGAGAGTTTCCCAAGTGGGAGTGAGACTGAAAGTTTTCCTGGCAACCCATATGAGAAGAACAACACCAGGGGTGCTATGATGGACCTTGGCTTGAATAGTGACAGATTGTCTGGCCCCTGGACCAGTTTCCAGGGGAAAACGTGGAAATCTTGAGCTGAGACGTGCTGGCTGCGTTCAAAATTCTCAAAAATGAAAGCGAAATAGTCTATACCTAGGATTAGGTCAAAAACGGAGAACGAAACAGTCGATGGGCGTGATGGTTGCGTCTTTAGCTTCAGGAAAACGGAAACTAGAGCCTTCTTCTGTTCTTCTTCTGTTCTACATGAACCTTCCAATCGACTAAGCACCAATCAGGTACCGAAATATCTATAAGCTGCTTACATCTTTCCACCACGTGTTCTGAGGACGTTATATTACTCGGAGGTAGGCTATTAAGTCTGGATTTGAGCCGTGCCAGTTTTCTGCACAGAAGGTGGTGCTGAGGAAAGGTGTCAGAGCTATCCATACCCCATTATTTCGACGGTGAGTAGCTAACCCCTCAACTAATCACACCCTATAGATATCCTATGAATTAATCCCATCCGTAACCGGTTGCATTATATAAAATTGTAATGATTAAACCATTCTTATATACTTGTCATTTTGGTAGCACCGGTAATGGTTACCAAGAAAAATACTCTGTCGCTAGCACAGCTCACTTTTGGGAGAAGGAAATCTAGTACGGTACGGAGGTGCATACTGAAAGTAGCCCGCAGTAGGTAACACCCGACAAATGATCTCTGACCAAGTAATTCCGGGTTGTTTTCAATAATCCATGAAGAAGACAACAAACTCCGAAGAACCATGAAAGTTGGAGGACGAAATGGCCCGCAAAAGAGCCATTTGTCAGTCAGGGCGGATTAGAATAAGATTATGGCGAAAGCCTCGAGAATGGAAAAGCGTCCGTTTGTCTTCTGTCCTCCATCCTCTTACTTTCCCTTTCCATCTAAGCAATCAGTTGATGTATGCAAGCAAAAAAACCGGTACTGGGAAGACAAAGAATAGGATGTCCATCACTGATTCAATAGAGTGAAGAGAGGTATTGGAAAGGATAATGGGTGACGACAACTTGCTTCACGCTATACTGCACTAACATCGAGTTCAGCAAACTTCTGTTTTTCGAGTCCTAAGCGGCGAATTCGTAATGCAGGGGACGGACCCGATGGTACATTCAATTACTGCTTCTAAAGGTACCACTCACCTCTTAAGATTCCAAGGGACAAAATATACGTGAGAAGATCTCTTAGGCAAATCCGAACTATCCCGTTCGGGAATCGGTCAGAAGATCGATTTCCACGAAAATGCGAGGCATAAGAATGTGACTGGAAAACGATCTGAAAGGATATGTTCGAGTTCTTCATGGGCAACCTGACTGGGAAAAATACCAATACACTTACTCAGTTTATCGTGCTGTTTGGCTTGACTGATTACTGTAACATTTTTGTCACAATGCGATTTTTCCTGGAAAATCGTGGGTAACAGTTGACGGTAATAAGAACTTTACTTGATTTTTTATTTGGCACGAGTTATTTGGCTTTTTTTCAATTACATGGGTTGCCGTCATCCAAGCAAACTGTCCGTTTATGAACATACTTGGAATTCGAGGCAAAAGAGGCAAAGGGATCTGACAAGTAGATGCAGTAAGTAGCTGAACTGATGAAGAAAATGAGCAAAGAGGAGAAGCGAACTCGGAAGGGACATGATCTCATGGCATACATACGTGGCTATTGGGAGTCCTTGTGCCACACTCAGCTATGACGATTGCTTGCCAACTTCCAGCCCAACGATACCTCAAGAGAAAGGCATACATAAAAGGCCAGGCTGCTTCGCTTCGAGCTTGAGCATGTAGTGAAAAACTTAATTCTTGAGCTTCTTCCAACTCCTCCAGAGCGAAAACGGCCTTATTCTCCGTATGGGTGGAATGCGAATGGAATCTGATGAGCACTCAAGAAAATATTGCTACAAAAGTGCAAAAAATCGAAAAGATGAAATGAAATTCGAAGTGTAAGGAAAATGAGGGTGGGTGTGGGTTTCAAGTAGTCCTTCAAAAAGGGAAGGCGACTGAACGAAATTCAGCCCATCAGAAGCGATCACAAATGCAAATATTACGCGGAAAGAGATTGTTATTGGACTCTCAAGTGGCCTCATGCGTGGTTTTTAAGAAGGCCGACGAATTAAACCTGTCTCCCGACCCTTTAAGGAGGTAAATATTGGAAAGTTGAAAAACAAACTGTCCGTTCGCCTCTCAACTTCTTGTAGCTCCACGAAAAGGAACGGGAAAGTGCGCACCGCATTGCACAAAAAAGGGAAAGGTAACTACTACATAAAAGTACAATCGAGCCATCAGAGCTGCAGCGCAAAAGAGGGCCGTAAGGGAGCTCTTTTCCTTCTCAATACTCCCACAACAATTCGAAACAAGCTCACTTTATCGGGTAAAATCCACGTTGTACTCTACTACCCTGTGTAGCTTGCCCTATAGTACCTCCAAAGCCTTAATGTAAGCCAGATAAGAAAACCAGCTGAGACCGCTCCCACCCCAAAGTAGTCGGTTCCGTAAAGCTTGTTTACCATTTCGACATAATGGAAAAGAGTAAAATAAGCACACTTATGTATGTCACCTGCAATGTTTGTAATTGTTCGTTCTTGTGCGTTGTTTGTCCTGCAGTGGCTCGAGGTAGTATACGCATGAAGCACTAGTTTTGAATAGCTGGACTGCCTCTCTAGAAGGAAAATATTATCCAAAATAGAAAGGATCTCAAGAAGTGAATGGGAATATGACAAACAGTTGGAATGTACAAGCAACGCAGATGCGATTCACTGGTTGGAGCTAACTAAGGTACGGTAGTGAATGAGTGGTCCCTGTTTGATTCTGTGTAGAAACCGAGTGTATGGCGTATCCAGTAACTCATCAATCCAACGAATTCCTGTTTTTGATTCGCCTATTTATTTTTCATGAAATTCATCCCCAGATCTCTCTCTTTTCCTACCTCTTTCTCTTTTTCCTTCTCCTCTCCTCTCTACCTCTCTTTCATGGCCACTGAATAACATCGATGTATGCGTGGATGCATTCGTATTGTCTAATTCGACACAACGTTAATCGGCTAATCCACTTTCGTCCTCGAAGCCCACCTGTACGGCCTTCGTAGTCCGAAAAATCACAACACCTTATTTAAGGATTAACGTCGCTACCGGTAACACAACACTGCCCGTTGGAGGTCATTGCGCTGATTAATCCGTCACGGGGGACAACTCTAGAAAAAAGGGGGACCAACCGACCTAAAGTACTAACCAGGGGGAAAAATTTTTTCATTTAGAGCTGGTTCTTCCACCACCAAGCCTCTTAGTAAGAGCGGGATGGATCTTTGAAAGAAATTGCATGAAGTGTTTCAAAAGGAAATGGGTAACCTCTTATGGTACCTGCTTCCTAAGTTGTTATTTGTTTACTCGTTTACTTATTTATTTGTGAGTTCAACGATGGACAGAGATGAGCAATAACTTATGTGGTAGACTTATCGCGTTTGTGTAGAGAATGGATCCAAGGGAATGATCTACATATAACTACCCCCGATCAAAAAAGCAAGAAACCCTTTAAAGAAAAAGAGCCAAATGAAAATTAGGGAAAGGAAAACATGAGAAACAGAATGTATACCCTTCTAAACTACAAGTTTGTTTGCCATATAGCCAAAAACGGATTTCGATGGATTCTGGAAAGGCAATGAGCGAAGCAAAATGTTTTGGATAAGCACTAAGTTCTATACCTCCTATGATCTGCCCTCAAAAAATCGGGAAAATCCAGAAAAGCTATGAAGCTTGAACCGGGAAGAGTTCAGCACTGAAAAATGTTTACAACGGCTAAGAATAAACAATAGACCACCACAGGTGCTAGCACGTTTTTGGATTACGGTGGCACTTAAGAATGTACGCAGTTACGTTCTTAACGCTGTTTGCCGTAGAATAATCTACGGTTGATCGGTGATGAAAGAAGTTTTTAGGTTTGTGAAGTTTTTCATTTGTACTTTATGTTTGTTATTGTTGCTGACTACGATTTCAAAATCGCAATGATTTTTATACCTATCTTCCGAGTGATTCTTGCTTCAGATGCTTGCACGACGTCGAATATTGCGTTTATTATTGTTAAATTCTCAAAAGCTATGTGAATGCCGAGTTAGTTGTGCTCCTTTATCGACGAGAGCGCTGAAAGTAGTTGTAAATGGTGAGTTTTGAATTTTCGTCTTCGAACTTTTCTTCTACTATTGCTTCTTTTGTAACTATGATGCAATTTGGCGGTTTTATTGAAAGTAATAGTTCTATAAATTTCGTTACTAATTTACTACTTTCACAAGGGCTTTATAGGACTGATGACGGCTTATTTAGACAGGACGCTACTGGTAGAGAAACCAAAAAGAAGTGGCTGGAAAATGGGTAAGGGTGGTGACGCTTGGAGAACTGCCCTAATCGCTGATCTTGAGAAAGAACTAAAAGCAGAAAACAAGCGGTTCAGTAATCTGCAGGGGAATCGAGCACAACACGCTCAACTGATAAGGTAGGTATGGGAACTCTTTTTTCCGGGTTGGCCTTGACTTTAGCCTTCAGATATGCAATTTCTGAGGATCTGCCATCTGTGATTTCTGTTATATATCAGAGGGTACGTGTAGTCAGCAAAAAAGGCAAACTGACCGAAGAGGATGATCAGGTTTGAAGAAGCTTTTCTTTCAAGAATCTACCTTTTACCTCGCACAGTCTCTTTTTCATGTCACAGTGGCTTGAAGTTCGTTTAGTTTATCTCATTCGCTTTGACGATTCTGCAAAAAAGCCTGGAAGCGTTTCTAAAAGATAAAAGGATAGTGAATACGCCGGAAATGTTGTCCACTTTTTTCTCTTTCGGTGAGCTCTTCGACACAGTACGTTCAATTCTAGTTCTTATCAGCTTACCTATGGAAGAAAATACTTTTAAGCCAACCTCTGGGATCACATGGTCTTCTTCGGCAACGATATGCGAATATCCTCAGCTCTTCTGTACAATACGTTTGACCGTTGGTCACAGCTCCGGGCTACTGATGAGTCGTCTGATGAAATTGATGAAATTTTGACGAGATTCGAAAAGAGGTTGAAAAAATTGGTGAGAATTGACTTTTCTCCCATTCTGCTGGCTATTTTTTTCAGTGTTTTTGTTAAGGCTCAGTCGATATCTCTGGAAAATTCTCGTCTGTTTCTGTCTGATTCGGAGCGGGAACAACTCCTGTCCCTACTTGCTGATCTCGATGCGAATATTGGTAAAAGGAAGCTGTTACATGACGATACTTCTTACGACAAGGTATATTGGTACTTCGAATAGCGTGCGATTTCTGGTGCATATCCTTATTTGCTTAGAATACGACGCTCTTAGATCACCTACGAGAGCCGATACCGAAGGAATCGTACCATGGCAATTCATATCGATTAGACGATGTTCCAAAAGTACATTATTTCGAAATTTGTGTGTATAATGTGTATGAGGTGGAATTTTCTTCGTTGTAGTAAAGTTTTTCTAGGAAACTTATATCAGCAAGTTCCCCACCCAGATAGCTACAGAGAGGGCACCGTGGTTATACGTCGAAAATTACACAGGAATTGCGAAAAAGGTATTGTTTTCGAGCTCGATGCTTACTTTTGAGTCAACTTTTCTCATCTAGGAGTCTGGAATGTCTGCTGAGCGTTTGATCGAGTCTTGGGATTGGTTTAGCAAAATTCGTTCGACGATTGAACGACTGCTCGATGACCGTCCGCAGAATCCCTGTAAGAAGAATTTTGTTTCGCTTCCAATATTTTCATGACAATGTCCTACGCTGTGCTTTCTTTTCAGTGAGGTTATTTGTCAAAGTTGTTCCGATCGACGAGATAGCAGAAATGGTGATGGAGTCCTTGAAAGCAGTATGTTCCCAAGGGCAGAATCTGGTCCCAATCGGTGTTTTTGAATATGACCTTGTCACACCTATTACCCGGTCCGTTCAAGCTAAATTCATACAGAAACTTGGAATCGATGAAACAAAGGTTGGTCCTTTTCTATATTAAATTTATTAGGGATATAATAGATTCCGCTTATTTCTTCGAACTGTATGTAGATGTGGTCATCGGTCTTCAACGATTACGTGGAGCTGTTTGATGATGACGAAGTAGCTCGATTACATACCCATAGGGAATGGTGGATCAAATGTTGTCGACGGGCTGGTGTCCACCCATCTTATCAAGTAAGGAATCCTCCATGCTTGACTGGTGTTCCAATGGTCTGCACTGTTGAATTCAGATTCCTTTTGAAGATCTTCACTCGGAGTCACGTCAACAAATAGCCCATTTTCTTACACAAGTGGTTATCGATGCTTGCAAGTTTCCAGCTTTGGATAAAAAAGGCGCAAGTATATATCCCAGTTCAACATTGGCTTTAACTTTTTTTTGTTTTAAATAAATACCCATACAGGTATGACTGCATTAAGGTAGCTTTTTGACCAGATTGAAATATTTTTCAGCCAAAATGTTGGATGCATTTTCGTTGCGTAACGTTGCCATCGAAGAGGAGTCACGAGTCTTCGAAGGAGGGAGAGTTTCCCTTTCAAAAATGTTGGGAATCAATTCGAAACTTCTGGCTCTGTTGGATGAACATCCATTTGATTCCATTGTTTTTCCAACGCATCAACTTCCCATGACGGTTGGTTTGCTCTTTGCTTGGAATCTTGGCACAACTTCTTATCCAGTAGTGTAATCTGTTGACTGCATGCTGATTCTTCCTTCAGATCCTGACGGCTTTCGAGTTCTAGATGAATATACTGGTTTGCGGTTGTAGCAGGATGGTTTTGTGGATCTTAAAACCGTGTTGCAGGTGCCTCCCAGACCGTGGTGTGACGGAGGGTTGGGAGGTCCCGAGTATACTCGACGAACGCTCATTCTTCGCAACCTACAAGAGTATAGGCAAATTGATATTAATTATCAGATGCGGAAACGCTTAAAATCACGGTTAGTTTTCTTCCCTTTTTTCCAATTTGTAAACAATAAGTAAACAGTAAACATGTATATGAAGATTACATTATTTTGGGTTATCAATATGTCTTGAGTACACCCACATCTTTTTTTCTGGTACTGACTGATCTAAGACCTACAAACTCTATAACTATTCAATTTGGATTGTTTTTAGACACTTTCAGGGTACAGGCACGTCCAGTTTTCGATGCCCTGAACCAGTTAGGTTCTACTCCTTGGAGAATCAATGAGCCTATGCTAGAAGTGCTCAGTCAGGTGAATTTATTTCCAATTCTCAGTGTTTTTTGACTCTATCTTCCACATTCTTACTCTGTTTTACAGGTGTTTGAAATGTCTTCTGATGTCTCAAAAGCCGAACTGCTCGACACACTGGCTGTACCACTTCGATCAGACACCGTCGAAGTACCTGAATTTGTGGTGGGTGACTGTGCCTCCCCTAGTCTAAGGCAGGCTGTTCTCCACTTTGCAGTTCCATCAGATCATGTTTTTATTCAGGAGTTTTTCGGTGAAGAAATTCGTGATGGTCAAATAGACAAGCCAAAGTATGCAGAGTATAGCAAGAAAAAGGCGGAGGCCATCAAGTTGAGGTATGGTAATGATCGGGATTTACTGTAGTCTATGTATGCGACTGAACGTCTTCCAGGAATGAGCTGAATTCGCTGTGGTGTTGGATGAAGTATCGTATAGTGTTGGCCAGGCATTTTCGAGGACAAACTCTGTTTTTCCCTCATAATATGGATTTTCGTGGAAGGGTTTATCCTATATCACCGTACCTGAGTCATATGGGTGATGATGTGAACCGATGTATACTGAAATTTGCCAAAGGTACGGGCTTGTTTGCCTTGAGATCAAGCAAAAAGGCTTTTTTTTTTTTGAGAGGGCACCATGAAGCCGGCTATTCCAGGTCGCCCATTGGGAGATCGTGGATTCCTCTGGTTGAAACTGCACTGTATAAATCTTACGGGTAAAATGAAAAGGGACAGCATCAAGGATCGACTTATTGCTGCCGACCAGCAACTGGACGATATGGTGGATTCAGCGAATCATCCACTCGACGGTTCGTGCTTGTAACATTTCATACAGTCTCCCGGTGTGTCGTCGAAGGGTATTCCAGCTGCACGCATTGAGTTTGTAGGTGCTGTATAACCGACTTTTGTAGGCAAAGGATGGTGGCTGGAATCCGAGGAGCCTTGGCAAACCTTGGCAGCTTGTATGGAGATACGCGATGCCCTTGCTTTTCCAGGAAGGATAGAAGACTTTGTGAGGTCTGTTTGCACCCCAGCAACCAGCAATTGTTTATATATTTACTATTTTGTTCTTCAGCCATCTAGCTGTGCATCAAGACGGCAGCTGTAATGGTCTACAACACTATGCGGCATTAGGGCGTGATGAACAAGGAGGATTAGAAGTGAATCTGCTCAAAAGCGAAACACCCAATGACGTTTACTCATCGGTAGCAATGAGGTCGGTACAGTATTGTGTTTTCTTTTGATAGCCGACATCTTTCTCGGCGTCTATTTTCAAAATGAGGATTTCAGAGTGGAACAGAAGAGGATCGAAGATGAAAAAGGTGGTCCTAACATGGAAATCGCCTTACGATTGAGAGAAGCTATGCCACAACCTGTTCCACGAAAGGTATCTAGCGATTAGATTTTCAGTACATTTCATGGTGTTTATGCTAAACAGTTCAGGTGATTAAACAAACGGTAATGACGACTGTCTACGGTGTTACCTTGTATGGTGCTGCGTTGCAAATAAAGCGGCAGTTGAAGGCTCTCGATATTGACAACGAAGAGGTACTTTTTTATGGCTGTTTACACTTTGCTGTTGCGAGATATTTTCTTCATGTAAACCCCATATTTCCAGACTGGTAAATTCGCTCAGTACTTGACTCACAAAACGTTTGCCAGTTTGCATGATGCATTTACTTGTTCAATGTGGGTGACTTGAAACTTCGGCAGCTGAATAACTCCTGAACAGCCTAATTTAAATCCTTGTAGGAAGCTGAAAGATTGGTTTCGAGATTGTGCAAAAGGCGTGTCAGACCTCCTACAGACAATGGAATGGGTAACACCCCTAGGACTCCCGGTGGTACAGCCGTACGTGATTGCGAAGGAGAAGAAAGGAAAAGTCATACATGTTCCAGTGTCGCTTAAGCAGGTGGGACTGGACTGGTTTCATGATTTACGCGAACTGATGTTCCGATTTTGTTGAAAGGACCGTACAAATCCAATTATTCAGGTGGGCGCCTTTCCGCCTAATCTAGTCCATTCGTTAGATTCCTGTCATATGATGCTGACTTCTCTCGACTGTTCTCGAAGGTAACTTCTTGATAATCCCATGTGTTGGTCGAAATAAGTTCAGTTTTTATTTGAAGAGGTGTGACGTTTGCGGCAGTCCATGATTGTTTTTGGACTCATGCCAGCACGGTGGACGAAATGGGCGAATTATGTCGTGAACAATTCATCAGGTTGCACAGCGAGCCAATAGTTCAGCAGTGCGTCTTCTTTCTGTTTCCTTTTTAGTGATCTAAGGTGTAGCCTTGTTGATAGTTCCTTCTTACAGATGTTCGGATTGGTTTCATTCGCACTATCTGAAAGGACCACACATTGAGTTAATGGCACCAGAGGATTTGGCCTACTTCAGAAAGTTGTTCACTTGTCAAGTAAAACCGGGTGATTTGGATATCAATCAGGTCAAGGACTCTGTGTACTTTTTCAGTTGAGTCAACCAGTTAGGGTTCTAGTCCTATCAAGGAATTTTGTACAGCCAGTCATTTTGAACTGGGGTTTTATTTGTATAATTTTACTGTGCATTTGTACTCGTTGGTAAAACCTTCTAGCAAAATTTACAGTAGGTGATCGCATTTTAGCGTTGTTGCTGACAATATGGAGCTCAAATGATCTGTTTCAACTTTCGCTTGAGTTAATGTAATTCTTCTATTCCTTACTTCCTGTGCTTGATTTATCAGTGTCTTACTTTAACTTGAACAGATACGGTTGAATTGTGTATTCATCATGCTTATAAGTAGTTTTAGAAGTGTTACTGCAACTAATTTGTACATTGACTTTTTGCATGTTGTTAATTGTTGATTAGTTTTATTGTTGTTATTGTACAGCACGAATAGTAAAAATGTTATTCTACCTAGAAATGCGTAAACAAGAACCCAGGACAGGTTTAGTTTAAAGAAAGTCGCGTTTGGCTCAAGTTTCAGTTCTAATCCTGAAGAGCTTGAATATTTGGTCCACCAACTTTAGGAGTGCAAAAGAATCGATGTTTAGTTTGCGTACCGGAAAATTTACGCGCTGGTTCTACTGTTGCTCGCCTTTCGAGCGAAGCTGAGCTTTCAGAGTACAAATAGTGTGTCCCTCACCCTAGCCGAATTCGGTAACAGAGACCCGAGTCTCTACATGGAATGGACGTTCTTTCAACAAAGTTTCAAAGAATCCAATGAGTCGGATCTCCCGAGAAGGTGAGTGTAGTGGCATTTGAATAAGGTCAACTTGTGCTCTCGTACACTCACTTCCTTATTGAATAATTTCTACTTGTTTGATGCAAGATCGTTATTCTTTCACCTGCTATTCTCATTCAATCTTTGGACGAGGTGATCGTTTCAATCGTATAATAGAGCTTGGGGACCTGGGTATAATAGAGTAACTACACCTGCTAGAACACCTAGATGAAATCCCGAGGCAAGGTACCGCATTCAGGTGCTTCGTTTTGGAAGAATACTGAAACAGGTACCGCCGCGAACTTGGCAGAATCTTGTGGATGAACTCATTTCCGTGTAATCGTTCCCGAAAAATGAGACATCATGAGGTTGGCTGCACAGCGGTGATGATATTTGCAGATGGTATTGCTTGTAGATTATGCGGTGTAACAGCCGACCCTGAATGGTAAATTAGTAGAATAAAATAACCATAGAACTAACAAAAGCGAAATAAGTCAAAACATTGATTAGGGTACAGTAGAAAATGAAAAAAGCAAACTTGGCGCCTCTCAGGCAGGGTTTGATCAATGCTCACAAAATCTTTCTTTTTCGGTTCAAAAGTCGTGCCATGTCTTATTGAGCTTTATTATAGAATTGCTTTTTCTTCAAATTCAAGTCTGTATAATTTTTTTAGGGTGAAAATGTGCAGTAATATTTTTTTAGGCTGTGACCTTACCTCGACATTTCATTAGAAGAAAGACCCGTCGACGGATTTTCTTATTCAGAATGAGGAGGAGATAAGCATTTGAGAAGGTAAGCAGGTCAGATGCATACGGTACTATAACGTCCGCTGTGCCGTCGATACCCACTCGTTTATATATCATGACCTCAAGAACAGAAATGATTACTTTGTAAGAATTTAATTTCTTCTGAAATTGTACTGGCACAATACGAGGGTTCTTTACCCAGTAATTCATCCAACAAAATCATCGTTTTGGTATCCTTTAAAATGATTCATTTCTGTAGGTAACTGCATGCATGGGAGAGAGACAGATTTCTCCCAATGAAATGGTTTCTCTCCCTCCTAATATCGGGCACAGAACGCTACAAAAGCTTGTTACACTCGGGTATGCGGTAGCAATGTAGGTAAGTATCCCGTATGGACTGTCTTTATGTGCCTCTAGATTGAGCATGGCCCAAGTCATCCCTTTCCTGCATAGAATTCATAGATTTGAAAGCAACCCCCCCCCCCCCCGACAGGGCAAGAACCATTCAGAGCAGGCGATACTCCAGAACTTTATTCTTAGCTACCCACTCTCCTCATATATGTAACTTAAAAGTTTTTTAATGGAAATTATAGCTGCTCTCGATAAAGGTAACCGCTGGCTAAGCTTGCGATCAAAAAAGGTAAAAGGCTCAGCGTTTATAGATCTCTTTTCAAAAAAAAAACAGTCAGTTCAGTACGTATAACCCAAAAACTCGATGACATCCGTATGTATAATCGTCAAAGATCCACAGAAGCTAGCTGACAACAATCCCCACTCTGAGTTTGAATCTAAAAAACCATTCGCAAACCAAGAGAATTCTAACGGCGCTCCTAGTCATCGCCTTACCCTCGACTTCACGTATGAGGAACTCCAAGTGGTGCACCAAACTGTAATAGCTTACATAGAGCACGTAAAAGGAACATTGGACGAAAAAATCGAGAATCGCCAAGATAAACATATTTCTTTCGGCCTTATCGTCTGTGCGTTTCGAGCGGATACAAAGAAGTATAACGGATATGGCATTAACTGCTGATGTAGTAACAAGTGCAGCTGTCATGAATATCAAGAATTGGGTGAGGATGAGTCCACGGTTCTGGAAAAGTCATGAAAGGAAAACAAACACAAAATAGTATTCAAATGAATTTTTTCAAGAATTTAGCTGAATTTTGGTTAACCTAGAATGAAATCTTTTTGGATGAGAAGGGGGGGGGTGGGGCAACCCTCTCCAAGACGCTAGGCGCTATTGTGAAAGAGAGAGGGGCAGCTTTGTATGTGGTAGAGAGAAGAGTTGTCCCCAAACCACATTTTTACCAATTTACCTTTATAAGTTTGTCATAGAAACTTACTGCTAGCGTTTGTACGTCATAGTTGTTGAATTTAGAAATTGAATAGTAACTGGATTTCGTCAGCATCGGATGAACGAAAATGAACGGAGTGAGAAGTGTGATGGCGACGGTGCATGGAAAAAAGTACTTCCATAACTGAAAGATCAACATGGCTTTTATCAGTCCTTGATTTGAAAGATTTCGATAAAATGATGGATTTTGGACCAATTCTCTGAAAAAACTGATTTACAAATTTGCAGAGTATATATTTATGTAATGGATCATTACAGCTACCAAAAACGAACTATGAACCGCAAACGGGTCTGTGTAGAAGAAAGATACCCCAAGTAAAGTAAGAGGGGTAGAAAAAATGATTGAAATTGAGTTTGGCTACTGGTAAGGTTGTGATAGCGAAACAGACAGTACGACAGACAAGAAGGAGCCGAAATGGAATCTTTCGTCGTTCGATAAGGTAATCAAACGTTTTCAACTTGATTTTTTATGATCTTCAGAAGTGATTTATGAGCTAGAATTTTTTTGTTTATATTCAATCATAATATGTTGTATCGTCACTGATCCAGTCGTGATGTACTTCTTGCGGATTCCCCTCACCGTTCATGGCTCTCTAACCAGTAATACAGCATTGTCAAAATTATCAAAAACTATGGAGCGAATAATGAAAGACTGAATAATTCGCAAAATCGAAAAAAGTCCCCTTTTTTTTTAATGGTTCTGAAAAAAAGAGGTAGTGGTCAACCGAGGGTCTTCTCGACGGCAGACCGAATTTCATTTGTACGTAGTAGAGCCTTTACACCTGTAGAGTCTATTCCATAAATTCCGTGGAGGACCTCAAATTAGCACTTACGTAACCGAAGAGTGACTTCTTAGGGGACCTGCATGAGACTTTCTCTATGACGAGCGAACCCGATAAGATTCCTCAAGAAGTGTTCATAATATTCGAGTGATCGCTTCGTTTCTTTTCAATTTTTTCATAGTGGTTTCTACATCCGATTCTTGACTTTTCCTAATTTTATTGTTTGTGGCTCGCTTTTAAGAGCACAAGTCAGACGATAAATAAATAAGTAAACATTACAACGCCGACCTTGACGTGGAGCACGGGAAATGCGATGACAGTCGTACGATAAAGTGACACGAAAAATGTCATGTACGATTGCACGAAGGCGAAATGAATGGAAAGGCAGTTTAGCTGGAAAATATAAAAACTCCGTAGATTCTGCTCAGAATTACCGTCCCACTTTTTTCGACAAACAAAGTAGAAACTATGCTTCGTTTATAACCGAAGATTTACAGAACGAAAATGAATGACATTAATATGTTTGACAGTACCTTACTCCTCTGACAAGCTCAGTGAATTGGACCGTATTCTGAGCTGGATTGAAAATACCATGTGAGCGGGGAGAAATTCTATCTATTGGTTCGATATGAGTGACAAAACTGGTTCTACACTTACAATTCCAGTGAATAAAAGCGGTTCTTTACTGTAGATACCACTCCACCAACTGTCCTCTCTGGTCATATTGGCCAATTGAATGAGATACAGTGAGTTGACGAAAACAAGTACGTTCTGAAACAATGGTTTTGAAAATGGCACTGGTTGCTTCAGTAATTACTGTATTATAATATAATACTAGAATTTTCAGATAGTTTGCCGGAACAGTCACTTGGAAGAAAAAATTCCGGACATGTAATCCCTGTACCGGCGTCCTTTCTGACCCACGGATTCCTCGGACATCTGCTCAAACCTACCTCTGTTCATAAGATAGAATAGATCCTCCTATTCTCCTACACGAACTGCGCGGAAGCATCTCGACAGCTGGATGACTTCGACGAAACTCTAGCAACCAAACAATTGTCTGAGGTGGAGGTGAGCTTATTTGGGTTACGAGACATCCTTTCCAATAGCTATTCGAGAAGAAAGTTTCTACATGAAAAACAAATCAGTACCCTTACCAATACTGCCTGGAACATAAGCAGCGAATAGAACCGTCCCTTCACTCCTTTACGTTCTTTGAAAAGCGCGATGAGGACATAGACATACAGTACACATGATGGAATGCAATAAATCAGTCTTATGTAGACTCGATATTCGTACATATCGAGATGAACAGAAGATGTTGAGGTGATCTTAAAAATGCTCTTCAGTTTAAACATTTATCATAGATGATGATTGTAACGTTGAGATTCGATAGCGGTTTTCAGTACATGCCCTGCCACTACAGTTACCAGTTAAGCCACTACTGATGGGAAGGCAGTCCATCGCCATTAAGGTACAAAATCTGACTATTAATGGGGAGATGAGATTACGCCTATTTGGATTTTGCTCTCACTGAACTTTTCTTTGGACTGGACAGGTGAAAGTGTGAGTCTACGTATATCGGAACTGATTTTTCCGTTCACCTGCATGGTAAGCAGTAGGTAGCATAGCATGACGACGGGCAGACAGGCATGACTCACGGAAGACAATAGAGGGAAGTTGTGCTTGGCCACTAGTGGATGTCCTTCCTGGACTGATGACATTCCACACTGGTCGAGCATAAAAATTCAGTTTAGCCAGCAGCCAGTCGGAATCCAACTTTTCAGTATCAGTGTTTTTCGATATCACTCTGTAGGGAATCGCCATTTTAGGCTCATCTTGGGAACTGCAATATAAATCATACCTTATTAAGCAAGGATGCTGTTATTTAGCATGCACGCACTTTATATGGTGGTTACAGCTGTTTCATGACAATCTGTTCTGATGTCCATCAAAAATACCAAATATTCATCAGTAACACCATGAAACTAATACATGTGAGTTCGAGGAGCAGCTCCACCGAAGAGCTTCATCATTCGTAGAGGTTAGCGATCACCTTGTGACGGTGGCAGCGCCGGTATAGGTGGGCCCGGGATTGACCAGAATAGCCGCCTTAGGAGCTGTTCCTAAATGAAGGATATCTTCAGAAACGAATTAGCTCGAGTTTCTATCAGGGCTTCAGCAGCTCGAGTATAGAAGCTTGGAAAAAGGCTCTGCAGTTCAATTCTACGAACATTTGAGTGCCCACAAAAAACATGATGGAGCATTAGGTGATACTTCTGATACTTTTGCAGCCCACCAAAAAATATACTAAAAAGGTTGAGAATGAAACGGAGAGGAAAAAGTGCAAAAAACCCAAGAAACCTGAGCCGTGACTTTGGGCCTTCAATAAAGTTCCAGAGATTGTAAGAGAACCGTATTAACACGCTGGCCGCTACCATTCTACAATATGAGATCTTTTGATTCTCAGTGTCGGTTGCCTTCAGTTGCACTGATGAAACTACAGTCGTTTCGTATCTGTCGCGGGCAGTAGTACGGCAACTGCCCCTATTGAGTGGTAGCTATTGAAATCCGGGCGGACCTTTCTAAACTGGTGGGGAACTAGGCCGGGGAGAGGACTAAGCGGCTCTTAGCGGTAAATAAATAATAAAACAAACTGAACAATGTTAAATGAGCTCTCAACGCCTTCGCTTGTCAGTTCTGAGGAGAAGAGCTGGAATTGCTTAAAACCGAAGTCGTACAGGAAAGAAGGAGCACCTCGACATTTGACCAAAAGTAGTACTCGTCGGCGGATTTTCTTGTTTAGTAGAATCAAAAGGTAGGCGTTTGAAAAAGTCACAACGTCGGAGGCATACGGTACTAAATACTCGGTTACGCTGTCTTTTTCTGCTCGATTGTAGATTATGGCCTGAAAATTTTTCATTATCAGGTTATTTGCTGAAAACCATAGAAACTATAGGACTCACAAAAAGTATATAGAACGTGAGTTGGAAAAGAAAATCGAGCAAAGCCAATATGAACATGTTCCTTTCAGCTTTGTCATTATGTCGTTTAGATCGAATACAGAAGAGAATAACGGAAACGCAGTTCACCAACGACGTGGCTATCAAGAATACTGTCAGGAATATATAGAGTTCCCTCATGATGTAATACTTACTCTGGAACAGTTGAGATTGTTCTAAGGAAATGTTTAAAACGGTTGTTCGCTGCTCACCATGCTATTCTCAGTAGCGATATCGAAGCAGTGAGTACTTCTATCGATAAAGAACCAACTGGGGCTGACAATCAACGGGTATACAGATAGGAATGGAGTGAATATGGTGACACCAACACTACCCGGAAAGGCAAATTTCCATATCTGAAAACGAATGTTTCCCTGACGTCCTGTGAAAATCATGTCTCTACTGTCGCTTTCTGCAGAATTGAAAAGTAAGGGGTAAGGGCTGAGAGTATCGGGTTGCCACTGGACGATCTGAATATCATCAGAGCGATGGGTCCCCTCTTGACACTCAGGCTTATTCAGGCATATATATGGAATCATTACGAGCTGCTCGCAAGTGTCTGTTAACAATGTACCGAATTAAGAAAGTTTGAAAGTGAATAGCGCCATAAGGCACTCATTCGAAGAAATCGGGGATCACCCAGCTCGACGTGGAAGTAAGAAAAATTATCTCACCTTCGAATATAGTATTGGAAAAGAAATAATAGTCATACGATAGAATGAGACGAAAAACATCATGTACGTCTGGGCGAAAGCGAAATGGAATGTCAAGCAGTTGAGCTAAAAAAGGATTCTATCATTTTTAACATCTATCTAACAGCCCTCTACAGGAACGAAATTGTTATCAGACGGTCCCAGTACCTTCCATTGAAGCAAAAGCAAGGATATGATGGTTAGGGTTGGAGTTATAGGTGATTCGTTGAAGTGCTGAGGTTTCATGTTGAGCTTTATGCCTATGGTTTGTTTCGGGAAATAGAAATTTTTTTCGGAAAAATACTTAGAGTTAGGCGTCTGTTTAATTGTGATATGGGGGGAGGTTGTGCAGTGGCAAGTAGGGCGCTACCACACACACATGGTCACAGATTCGGACCCCGTATCGCTGTCTGCCTAAGCCAACCAGGCGATCCAAACTTCCAGGGCCACTTAATTGGTACTACACTGATCAACTTGCTAAGGCATACTTGGAGGCAAATCGTTTCTCATATTGTTATTCTGATCGACACTTTTTACACCTAGACATGTTCTGGCATAGGCCAGAACCCGCGGTCACCCCCGCTCCTTAGGGGCGGGGCTTAACACGGACTCTTGTCTTGTACGCCACCCTTGAGCAGGGTCTTTGTGTTTGGTCTCAAATAAATTGTAACTGAACCACCGTTTTCTACTTGTTCGTTTAACAGAGAGATAATAATCTCTCTAATTACATCAAAGGCGCCACCCTTCCGCCTAGTCACCACATTTTTTGGTGCATCGGCTAAAGCCGTTATAAGGTCAGCAAATCGCCTGTCCTTGGGACTCAGTCAGCCCAAAAAACCGCAAACAACAGCTTTGCGAAGAACAGCGTTATTGCGTTGTTGTTTGTTGAATTCCTAGTCGAATTTAACAGACGTATCTCATTTTATCGCTCGAAAGCAGCGAATTACTTGCTAATTCCTTCGGATTTAGCTTATCTTTTCCTTGTTGAAGGGCAATCGCTCGAAAGCAGCGTACTTTTACTTGCTAAATCACAGCAAGTACACTATCACTAATAAAACAACCGCTCAACAGCAGCGAAGTAAAGGAAATAAGTAGAGATTCAATATGGCACTCTACTTTTACAAGAAACCAATTATTGCTAGCGCCACAGCCCTAGCCACTTTATTACAAAAATATCAGTGCTATGGAGCAAACCTAGAGTACCCGGAAAACGAGGAAGAACTCTACGAAAGAGCTCTTGCAAATGTTACTCTTCTATCCTCAGCACTTAGTCGTATAAGAACTGCTGTCGAAACTATACAAGAAAGAGTCGACAAAATAGAAAACCACTATGCCAATGCAAAAAAGACCGACCAAAAAGAACTCATTGTAGAGATTCAGGAAATTGAAAAAGAATCTCAATATCCGCAACATTTGGCGAGCGCCGAAGCTTTTATTCACATACTGGAAGCTCAGTTAACTGAGGCTAAAGTAAATTTAGCAAAAGCACAAAGGAAGCTCAAATTACCTTCCGCCAATAATGACAGTGAAGGTTCATCAACCCATAATAGTAACCAAACAAATTGGTCTCAAGGAAACTCGGAGGAGCCGAATTCTGAGAGCACCTCCAGGATGCGGTCAATCAAACCGCCCAATATCAGCCTGCCGAAATTTTACGGTAGCGAAGAAGAATTCCCAGAGTACTGGGCAGTTTATGATTCCCTTATTCACTCAAGCAATGACCTTAGCACAATTGAGAAGATTGTTCTACTCAAAGACAGCTTGAGAGGGAAGGCCGAAAGAGCCATCAAAGGAATACAGCCGATAGCAAAGAATTATGAGTGGATCGTACAGACACTCAAAGACAAATTCGGCAACCGACCGGTCAACAGGTCAAAAATAATACAGAAACTCTTCGATTTAAAAGCTGCCGCGCACAATGCAAAAAGCTGTGATGACTGCTTGGACTCCATCAAAGCACTTGTGAACCAAATGGTCTCCACGGACTATGACATCAGAGCCAATAGCGAACCTATGTGGACTGAAACCATAATAAAAAAGTTCCCTTACACAGTAATAAAGGACGTCCTAGCAAAATATCAGGACGACAAAAATATTACAATAGGGAATCTCATAACCCTGTTGGAAAAAGAAATATCTTCCAAACTCTTCGTCGAGACACACTGGGGCTCCAACAGAGAGTATACCAAGGAAACTAGGTCCACTAATGAACCTAAAACACAAAACCAAAGGTTCACCCAGACCTGCGTCTTCTGCGGACGCAACAATCACCATTCTGCCTTGTGCAGAACAGTCACCGATATCCAAAAAAGGCGCGATATCGCCAAGGAAAAACGTCTTTGTTGGAAATGTTTCAACAGTAACCACTCAAGCAATCAATGCAGCAAGCCTAGTTGTCCCAGGTGTGGCCAAAAACATCACCAAAGCATATGTCTGGCGAGCAGACCAGTCGGCACGAATGTCAGAGCCCCACCGGCAAATCCCAGGCCAACTAGAAATGAGTCTAATCAACAAAACTATGGCAGCAGGCCACAGCAGTCTGATACCAGGCCTTACAACCGTTATAGCAATGATGCAAGGAGAACACAACAGACCAACACACAGGTCACTCAAGTTGAGCAGGATTACGACCGCTCTGCAATCGACACCAGTAAAAATGAACAGCTGATTCTTATGACAGCAGAAGGCAACCTCTGGAATAACAGAAGCGAAAGATTTGAAAAAGTGCTCTTCTTCTTCGATACTGGAGCTCAGAAAACTATAATTGAAGAAAACTTAGCAAATGATTTTGAGCTCCCAAAGCTCTCCACAGAGACCTGCATAATGTCAGGCATCGGAGGACACGTAGAACGATTTAGTAGCACAACTGTGCCTCTGAAAGTTCAAACAGCATACGGAAAAGAGGTGCGCTTTACTGTACAGACCAAACCAGTCATAACTGGTGGATTCTCTTCAGTCAAGTTAAGTCAGCAAGACGCCAATTTCCTCGAGCAGCACCAAATCTGCATCGCAAATTCAAAGTTCCAAGGAGAACAGCAAGTCCCCAAAATTTTAGTCGGACTTGACAGATATTATGACTTAGTTATGGAAGATGAGGTTCCACAGAGCACCCCTTCAGGATTGCGTATTGCAAAAACCCTTTTTGGGCCAGCAATTTATGGTCGCGGCAAGTTAGATAGTCCTGCAGGAAGCCAACCTATTTCCTTCGGATTGACGGCTATTCATGAAGGCTCGGAGAGCCAAATGTTAGAGAAACTCTTTGAACTTGAGGGCCTCGGAATTTCTTCCGATGACTGTGCTTCGGACGATAAAGTTCAGCAGTATTTCGAAAACTACTCAAACTCAATATCGTTTGATAATGGCTATGTCACAGCACCATTTCCCCTAAAATGCAATGTTGCACAATTAGAGGACAACTATTCTGTCGCTATCAAACGACTGGCATCTCTTCAGAATCAGTTAAAAATGCACAGTGACCAGGCGTTCTGGTATTCTAAGATCCTTAACGACTACGAAAACCAAGGAATAATCGAACGAGTTTTCGAAAAAGATCAAGATGCTGTAGGCACGTACTACATGCCTCATTCAGCCGTGTGGCGGCCCCATAAGGCAACACCCCTGAGGATAGTATTCGATGCCTCATCTAAGAAAAGGGGACAGTTCTCGTTGAATGATGTCATTCACAAAGGCGAATCATTCGTGAACAAAATCCATGACATTCTCATTTCAAGTCGCTTCAGCAAATACTTGTTACTCTGCGACATCGAGGCCGCGTTCACACAGATTAGGCTTAAAGACGTACATAAAGACTTATGCCGCTTTCTCTGGGTAAAAGATACCACTAAGCCTATTATGAGGTCGAACATAATAGAATACCGCTTTAATCGCTTACCATTCGGTATCACTGCGTCACCCAGTATACTAAATATGGCGCTCCTAGCATTCTTACGATCGGAAGGGACCGAGTTATCAGCAGAAATAAGCAGAAATCTATATGTAGACAACATTCTACTCCAAGCACAAACTGAAAGGCAGGCTCTTCAAAAATACGAAGAATCGAAGACCTTGTTCTCAAAAATCGGTATGAATCTCCGAGAGTACATTTCTAACTCAAACAATGTCAACATGGCCATACCAAAAAACGACCGGGCTCCATCTGGCGGAATGAAACTTCTTGGCGTTCATTATGATACGGAGAACGACCGCTTCACCGTAAAGACAAACTTCGAAATGAAGACGACGCTGACGAAAAGAGATATAGTTAGCCAAATAAATTCTGTGTACGACCCGCTCGGTGTTGTTGGTCCTCTATTAATTGGACTAAAATCTTTAATGAGGGAAATCTTTATCAGGCATCCAAGTTGGGATGACCGCATCTCTACAGAATTCCACAAAAAATGGAATACGTTATGTGCAGCAGTCAACAATGCTGAGATAACAATCCCAAGAGTTCTCAGCGCAGAAAATAAACCTCTTAAAGATGTTTGTCTATGGGTCTTTGCGGATGCAAGCAAGGAAGCTATAGCGACATGCTCCTACATAGTTTTTCAAGACAAAACAACTTCCCCTCTTGTAAGTGGAAAAACCAAGTTGTCGCCAAAGAAAACACCACAAACCATTCCCAGGTTGGAACTTCTAGGAATACTTATCGCTCTTCGTCTTGGATGTTCTATCCTAAGGACGAATAACTACCTCATTAGAGAAATAGCAATCGTGAGTGATAGCGAAATAGCACTCTGCTGGTTGAAGTCAAACCGAAAATTGCCACTATTCGTAGCAAACCAACGCGACCGAATCACGGCATTGAAAGCTAGCCTTGAAGACAAGAAATGCAACGTGCAAGCCAGAACCCGCGGTCACCCCCGCTCCTTAGGGGCGGGGCTTAACACGGACTCTTGTCTTGTACGCCACCCTTGAGCAGGGTCTTTGTGTTTGGTCTCAAATAAATTGTAACTGAACCACCGTTTTCTACTTGTTCGTTTAACAGAGAGATAATAATCTCTCTAATTACATCAAAGGCGCCACCCTTCCGCCTAGTCACCACAGTCCTCAAGGATGCACGGTGCCCTTTCGTTATGAGCTCTTTATCCCCCTCACGTAGACTCGAAGAAGAGAATAATTCCATACTTACGATTCCAGTGAAATGAAGCGGTTCCCTATTATAAATTCCACTCCACCAGCTGTCTTCATTAGTCACGTTGGCTAGTTGAGTGACATAGAAAGAGTTGAAGAAGACAAAGACGTTCTGAAACTCTGAAGGTGACGTCATACGTACGAAAATTCTGCCGAACCCTACGAAAATACTTATATCAACTAGTTGTACAGACACAGTACTCTGGTACAGGAGGGGTTAGGTGTAGTGCAGTAGTGAGCGGCTACCGCGCTATCACACACGTATTGCCCGGCGTTCGAAACTTATATTGGTACTTTCCAGGCAGACCAGATCTTCCATCCTTCTAGGTTCGATTAATTGGTACCAAACTCCTGAGAGGGGTCAAAAGCACTGGCTTGTACATCGTCGATAACTTAATTCATAGGCCACATAAGCATTCAATACGACACTACGATTTTGAATGGAAATCGAATACTGAGCGCATCATAAAATCGGAATTGACCACCACCGAATGATTTGGACCATTCGCGTTATTTAGACACTTATTCATTTCCTCTTAAAACCTATTCTTGCTCTACTAATCCGGTATGAACCCTCTTACTCGATTCCACGATCAATCCCAGGCCACTCATGACATGTTCGAACTTTTCCCAATAAAGTAATTAGTTGATTTGAACCAGTTGGGGGACCCAAATAAGCCTATCAGAATCTGTTCGATAACTCTCTGACTGTTGAACTCACGAGTGTGGCCTGAACCATAAGCACTGAGTAAAATCGTCCTTTGTCTTCTTTGCGCTCTTTGAAAAGAGCAATAAGTACATAAACATACAGTATACATGATGGTATACAGTAAACAAATCTTATGTAGACTCGATATTCGTACACACTGCGACGAACAGAGAATTTTAAGGTGCTCTGAATCTGATCTCACTGAACATGTTCTGGGAATGGACAGGTGAAATTGTGAGTCTCCGTATCTGAGAACAGAATTTTCAGTTCACCTGCATAGCAAATTGCGGGTAGCATGATGTGGTGACGGAAAGGATGAAGCATGAATTAAGGAATGACAGGTAGGAGACGCCAAATTTGCCCTCATCAAGGAAGAAGGCCGTTTTCAGCGCAAATCAAGTTGGTTAGAATCGATTAATATGGTCCGAGAGCCTGTCTCATGCAGTAGCCGATACCCTTTCTGAACCGACGACCGTGTACGAAACATTACCGTTGCGTGTAGAAAGTCATGTAAAAATGAGGTTATGATAGTAAGATTTATGTGAATCTAATCAACTATAGTATATAAGACACACAGAAGGGTGATTTTTCATTCTTCTTCTTCTTCTTCTTCTTGTCCAACTCCACTGTTTCGATTCCGCTGCCGTACGTCGTCAACAATAAAGTGAGAAGTACACAGGAGTACGACAGAAGCACAAGAAGACAAATAAAGCAATCGCGTGGCAGGCAAAAGTATTTTACTGCTATATCTGGACCACACTTCACCACAGAAAAGTTTGGTGCATCGGCCAGATCAGAAGAGCGAAGACAACGTGAGTTGACTCATTCTGTACAAGCGAAAGAGAAACCGCGTTGACTATTAGCTCAAAAGTAGCTCAAGCTTTTGGAACTTGGTAGAGTGCTCGCGAGTACAATTCCAAGAAGTCATACCAATCGACTCTAGGATAGTAAGCTCGCAAGAAAGCTAATTCTAGCCAAGTCATTCAGTTCAAAACTTTCTTCAAAATTTTCAATTCATTCGAAAGCATTGAAAAAAAAAACAAGAATCGAGGTATGGCGACCACACTCAAAGCTCGCAAAGGCATAGCCACTCGACAAGCAAAGGCACTAAATGATCTTTTGGAAACGTACAACCACTTAACAAAAGGTTCATTTCCAAATGATCAATGTGATACCGAAAATCTGATAAGCCAAATCAACAATGCACTAGTTCATATACGTGCAACACAAACATCTTTCGAAAAAGCCTTCTTCGCATTCGCAGAAGCAGTTGATAAACTTCAACACTCACTGGAGAACGAAGAAGAAGAGCGAATTTCGGAGCAGTTGGAGAAAGGCCAGGTCTTACTATCGGAATCGGAAAACTTGCAGGCCCGTCTTGAGGTAGAAAAGCAAGCACTAGATTCCGGAAAAGTATGGCACTCCACAATGACTCGAGCAGAACTTCCAAAAACCCCCATTCCAGAATTCAGTGGTAATTGCTGGGAGTGGGACAACTTCTGGGAGTTATTCAATGCTACAATACATTCGACTCCTTTGTCGGATCTCCAAAAGTTCAACTACCTTCTCCAAGCCCTAAAAGGAGAAGCACGGCAATCTGCCGAAAGATACCAAATAACCTCAAAAAATTATCCTATGGTGGTGAAGCATTTGCAAGAGAAATATGGAAATACATCTGTCATCATTACCAACCTGCACGAACAAATGGAAGTTTGCACAGCTCAAAGCACAGAGTTGAAAGATCAATGCAAACTATTCGACCGACTCTCCTCGATAACGCGACAGTTAGAAAGCAAAGGAGAGGACCTCAACAGTCCATGGCTAATGTCGAAAACTTTGGCTAAGTTCAGGGATGACATAAAAAGAAAAGTTCTCGAGAAAAAAGTAACACAATCGTACAATGAGACATGGACCATGACGAAACAAATGGATGTTCTAGACACAGTCCTGAAACAAGAAGAAGAAATCGAACGTCACATGTCAAAAACATTCAAACCGCAAAATACACAAGAGAGAAGATACATAAGTCGAGGTTCACCTGCTCCTACCTACGCGAAGACACGATCGCCATATTGCTTCTTTTGTAATTCACAAGATCATTGGTCAATCTCATGCACAAAACTCAAGCATCCAAAAGAAAGAATTGAATATCTCAAACAAACGAAGAGATGCCTCGGATGCGGATCAAGAAACCACGCATTCTCTGAGTGCAAGGGAGTAGGATGCACCCATTGCGGAAAACGACACCATACGTCAATATGTTTGAAAAATACGGAACCAAACTTTCCCACAACACAAGCCGAACAGAAGAACAATGGGAAACCTAAAAACTCCTTGCAGAATTTTACATCAAATGAACCACAAATCGAAGCAGGCGCAAATGATGCTGACATTTCAGCTGTCGCGGAAAACCCGAAAGCGACGGTGAAAGGAGACATATGTCTTCTCACAGGATCGATCAAAGTAATGAATCCAGTAACAGAGAGACTACGTGATGTGCTGGTGCTACTTGATACTGGGGCCGACCGTTCCTTCATAGACTTTGAACTTGCACAAGAGCTCCAACTTCCGAGACAAGGATCATCAACAATGAGACTCAGTACATTCGGAACGACTCAACAAAGAGACATCACATGCCCAATCACATCCCTCAGCATATGGGATAACGAAGGTGTACAGCACACACTCCAATTATACATACACGACACGATCACTCCAAATGTTAGCCGCCCGGCTCTAGACAAAAGAGATATCAACTTTATCAAAAGAAAACACATTCGCCTATGCTCACCGATGAAAAAGAGCCACATACAAGCACGGATCCTGATTGGGTGCGACCAATTGTGGAACTTCATAAAATTTGGATCGCCACATTTCACTCTTCCCTCCGGATTGCGCCTCATTCCAACAACATTTGGATACATGATCTCAGGACAAAAATTGTCGCAGAACGGCACAATCACAAAAGGAAATCCTGTCCTTGTGCACACTTCCAAAACAAGCGATCCAATGGATTTCTGGGAACAATACTGGAGCACTGAATCCTGTGAAAGAGAGGAGGAACTTTTCAGAACCGAAAAGGAAGAAAAAGCAAACACAAATGCCCAAATTCTGAAGGAATTCAATAATACCATCCAGAAACGTGATGATGGATACTATGTGAAACTCCCCTTCAAGGAACAGTATTCTGAATTACCAGACAATAGAGCGCTCTCATGGAAACGACTGAAAAATACTCTTCGAAAATACAGCGATCACCCCGATATTTTACTGCAGTACGACAATGTTTTCAAAGAACAACTCAAAGCAGGCATTCTTGAAGAAGTAAACGAGTCTGAAGATTCATCGACAACCAGAAAACACTATCTCCCTCACCAACTAGTGATAACCCCACAAAAAACAACTACAAAATTCCGCGTTGTATTCGACGCATCAGCTCATTACAGAAACTGCCCTTCTCTCAACGACATGATTCATCAAGGACCAACAATGTTACCGAAACTATACGGTATTTTGCTGCGCTTTCGTACAGGGAGATATGTCCTACTATCTGACGTTGAAAAGGCATTCCTCCAAGTACGCCTGCAAGAGTCGGACAGAGATTTTACTCGATGCCTTTGGGTGAAAAACGTCAAGGAAGCGCTCACTCATGAGAATATTGCTGTTTACCGATTCACCCGCGTAACATTCGGAATCAACGCCTCCCCTTTCCTTCTCAGTGCAACGATTCTCTATCACTTGAAAAACTATGTAAAAAACGAAGAACTGACTGATGAAATTGCAAGAAACCTTTATGTCGACAATCTATTTGTCAACGCAGATTCCAGGGAAGGAGCTATTCAGAAATACACCGATTTGAAAACAATCTTCTCAAATATGCGGATGAACTTACGCGAATTCATCGCCAATGATGCATACATCATGGACGCCATAAAAGTTTGCGATCAATCACTCAGTCGAGTTCCCAAAGTGCTGGGAGTACCATGGAACTCGATAACAGATCACTTCGAGTTGAAAATCAACATTGATGAGAAGAATTTCGTCAGCAAACGAGTCGTAGCGCAGCAGCTTGCTTCAATATATGATCCCCTCGGATGGTTCATACCATTGTTAGTGAAGGCAAAGCACTTCCAACAACAACTATGGAAACATCATTATGAATGGGATGAACCGCTAATTCCCAAAGACGCAGAAAAATGGTTGCAACTCATGCAAGGCATAAACGGATTCCAACATCAACTTCCCAGAATGATTGCGAACGTCAAAACCGAATATACCCTTGTAACGTATACTGATGCAAGCTCAATTGCAATGACGGCATGCATCTATATTGTCAACGAAACAAGCTCCTATCTTCTGATGGCCAAGTCAAAAATACCACATATGAAGTATCAAGCGACAATACCGAAACTCGAACTTAATGCACTTGCTATCGGAGTTAGACTAACATCCAACGTCTTCCAAAGCATGAACCCTTCAATAAACGTGAAAAACATCTTAATACTCACAGACTCCGAAATCGCTTTGCATTGGATTTCAACACCAAAATATCGAGGTAACGGAGTATTCGTAACCAACCGAGTCAAGGAAATCCATGAAATTGTACAGAATTTGGAGTCGTTGAAACTATCGGTGAAGTTTGGTTACATTGACAGCAGCAAAAATCCAGCAGATTGCGGCACCAGAGGACTTTCAAAAGAAAACTTTGGAAGTCATGTATGGTGGCATGCATACAGCCTTCAACAAATTTCTAGCGAAGGGATGGGGAAGAACCTGCATTCCTTGCAAACATCAGAATACGAAGAATTCCCAAGTGAAGCATGTTTGCACATTGCCCAGTCATCACAAGTCGAGATCATAGACGTCATGGATCTCGAAGCATTCAGTAACTTCACTAGAGCCAAAAGGATTCTCGCATATGCGCTAAGGTTCCTGAAGAAACTGACGTGTCATCTTCATTCAGGGTTGAAAGAAAGGCTATTCGACAGCTTACCATGGCTCGAACATCAAACTCAAGAAGATTACCTAACCGCACTGGACATTCTCGACGCCCAACATGTTCTAGTCCGGAATCATCAGCTAACACACATCAATGCGCATTACAAAAAGGAACTCACAAAAAATCTGAACATGAAGGAGGATCGCGTAAAAATACTGAGAGCATACGGCCGCCTCAACAAATCAGACCTTGATCCTACCGCCAAAAACCCTATCCTTATTGCCCCCAATACCCATCTCGCCCGCCTGATCATTAACGATGCTCATGGCCCATACCACGTAGGGACAGCCCATACCATTTCCAATGTTCGACGTATGTACTGGATCCCACGATTGCGAGAACAAGTCAAAAAGTCTTTGCGAAAATGCATTACGTGCCAAAAAATGAACAATCTCCCCCTTAAGTATCCAGAAATGACTGACCTACCACGATCTCGTGTCACCAGATCGAGAGTATTTCAGCATACAGGATTAGACTATTTTGGCCCGCTGACTGTCTTCCGCGAAGATGGAGAAAAGATCAGTGTTTACGGATGCATTTTCACTTGTACAGTCACACGAATGATACATTTGGAATTGGTACTCGATGGAACGACGGAGAAATTCCTCAACGCTTTCCGCCGATTCGTCGCAAGGCGGGGAAAGCCACAGACAGTCATCTGTGACAACGCTCCTACATTCCTGTTGGGCAGCCAAATACTAGTCCAATCTCTCGGGAAAATTGAAGAAGAACCGTCGATTAACGAGGCGATGAGCAACCACTGCATAACATGGCATCATATAACACCATTTTCACCCTGGAAAGGTGGCTTCTATGAGCGTCTCATAAAGTCGGTTAAAAGCTCATTATTCAAAGCAATAGGAAGGCGGATTCTCAATATCGACCAGCTCACCACGCTCCTGCATGAAATAGAAGCATGTTTAAACACGAGACCTCTCACGTATCAAGAAACTGATCTAGAAGACTTCATCCGCTCCATTCGACCTATTGATTTCATTCAGCACGAAATGGATGTCACACTTCCTTTAGACAATCTCAGTGACGATGACGACGACCCAACCTACCTCCCGACCGCTGAAATCGGACGATTCAAGACGAGAATACAGACACAAAAAGCTCTGAGAAGTTCGTATCAGTTGACAGAACGGTACTGGAACATATGGAAAAATTCCTATTTGTCAGCTCTACGCGAACAACATCGACGAAATGTGACAAATCAAAGAGGAAGCGCAAAGCAACCAGTGGAAGGAGAAATTGTTTTAATCGTAGACACCTACCAGAAACGCAATAACTGGAAACTGGGAAGAATATCAAGACTAATAAGTAACAGCGATAATGAAGCAAGAGAAGCTGAAGTATACTGCGGAAACAATAACTATATTCGAAGACCCATGAATCTCCTGATCCCACTTGAAATTGGTTCCGATCAAGAGAACACCAAGGAAAGACGTCATAAAGTTCAACATCAAGATGAAGAACGCGAAACAGACCAACCGAAAAGTACAAGATATGATTTACGCCCACGAAAAGAAGTCGGAAGAAACAAGAGTGATCTATAGTAAAAATATGATTAAAATTGTAAATTCCTTATGCCTCCCGTGGGAGCTTTCTGTACGAAACATTACCGTTGCGTGTAGAAAGTCATGTAAAAATGAGGTTATGATAGTAAGATTTATGTGGATCTAATCAACTATAGTATATAAGACACACAGAAGGGTGATTTTTCATTCTTCTTCTTCTTCTTCTTCTTGTCCAACTCCACTGTTTCGATTCCGCTGCCGTACGTCGTCAACAATAAAGTGAGAAGTACACAGGAGTACGACAGAAGCACAAGAAGACAAATAAAGCAATCGCGTGGCAGGCAAAAGTACTTTACTGCTATATCTGGACCACACTTCACCACAGACCGTCCATGAAAACGTCCTGCCTCCCATTTCACGGAGTTTCCAACAGATCGGAGATACATATCTCGTTTTCTGGGTACGTAACACTAAAATTGAGCTCATTGCAGTTACTCCTCTACTAGGTTGAGAAACATTGCTGGGAAGGTTTTTTTTCTCTGGACCACTAGGGTCTTAGTTAAAGTTTTGAAAAAGAATTGTTAGCACCTACTGAAAGTCGACTCAAGCTCATCTTGTGAACTTCATTATATGACATACCTGGACAAAGACTGTTATCTCACTTTGTATCCATACGGTTTACAGACTGGTTGTAATTGGTTTATGAGAATCTGTTCTGATGTCCATGAAAAATACTAAATATTTATCAGTAATACCATGGAACTACTGCACATGAGTCCGAAAAGTAGTTCCACCAAAGAGCTTCAACATCTGTAGACGTTACTGTCTTGCGATGGTAACAACGCCAGAATAGGTGGGCCCGGGATTGACCAGAACAGCCACTTTTGAAGAGGTCGCTAAATGAAAAATATCATTGGAAACGAAATCGTATGAGAGCATTTCATTGTGGATCCAGCAGCGTGAGTATAGTGGCCTGGAAAAAGGGAACACACTCCAATTCTACGTGCATTCTGAATGGCCACGAGGAAATATTGAAGTATTATGTGAACATGATGATTTTGTTTTGAGTGATGGATGAAAAAGCTCGAAAGCGCTGGGAGGGTAGAACGAAAAAACCTAGAGAAAGCAGTTCGTGACATTCGAACCTTCTTGACTAGTTCCAAAAATGGTAAAAGACCGCTGGCCGCTCCCCAACGTAATTACCCTTCTACAATAGGTGATACTCCAGTTTCATTGAGGAAAGTACTCTAGTCTCATATCTATCGTTGGGCAACAGTGCTGCTACTCCCCACCCTGAATGGCAGCTATCGAATTTAGCAGGGGACTTTCTCAACTGTTGAAGGGTCTAAATGGCTCCTAGCGGTAAATAACTAATAAGCGAAAAATTAAACAATGTTAAATGGGCTCTTATTACCGTCGCTTGTCTGCTCTCTGGAGGAAAGGTTTGTCTCTAGTTCTTTTTTATATTTCTGTCTTTTTCTAGGTAGGCGAGAAAGGTAGTTAATCAAATCCAAAGTCGTTCACGAAAAAAGGAGCACCTCGACACTTGACCAGAAGTAGTACTCGTTGGCGGATTTTCTTGTTTAGTATAACCAGAAGATAGGCGTTTGAGAAAGTCACAACGTCAGAGGCATACGGTACCAAATACTCCGTTACGCTGTCCTTCTCTGCTCGATTGTAGATGATGGCCTAGAAAAGCTTTAATTATCAGGTTGTTCATAATCAAAAATCAATGAAAAGCTTTGTGCTAGAATTGGCCTGCACCAGCAAAAGAAGTGTAGGGAGTCGGGCTAGCGAGTCACAGAAGCCGAATACTTACCTAAAATATCTCTACGATCCTGATTGGAAGTTAACTTCGAAATTTTTTTTTCAAAAAATTGAAAAGGGATGGATAGAAAACATGGAAATTTTCTTGTTCTTAACATCCCCTTCCCTCCTTCCGCTTAGGCGCCATCAATAATTCGGCCATGGAGCGTCTGGGTTGGATTGGTTTTGACTCTTACGCCTATAGACACAGTTCACGAAAAAAAAAAAACGCTCGCTGAATCCCCACTTAGACACTGTCAAGCTGAAAGATTTCCTAGAGATGGAGTACTAATTCGGAAGGGCTTCAAAACCGTCTTAGCCGAAGTGGATCCCCAAAACGGCTGCGTTACGACGACCTTTCTGGAAATGCACCATTCACCACCATGGAGCAGGTATGTAAAAATTTCAAACAACCAGTCGTGGGTCAGAATCGTGACATGGAAAATAATTTTAATTTTTTAGCTTACTGTGGCTAGTTTTACGCAAATGCATACAACTGGCATCTCGTCCAAGTGCTCATCCCAAGCTATTCTGTCAGCCTGAAAATTCTTAGATCTCCCCGCTTCCTTCACGACCTTTGCACGATTCTGCGCGACTACTTCCATTTTTTCACTCAAAATAGGTATCACAAGGCTATCATGACTTGTGTCGTTAGGTAAAATTACCATAAAAATACTGTACTTACAAAAAGTATGTAGAATGTGAGTTGGAAAAGAAAATCAAGCAAAGCCAATATGAACATGTTCCTTTCAGCATTGTCATTATGTCGTTTAGAGCGAATACAGAAGAGAATGACGGAAACGCAGTTCACCAACGACGTGGCTATCAAGAATACGGTCAGGAATATATACAGTTCCCTCATGATGTAATACTTACTCTGGAACAATTGAGAAGGCTCAGAACGATGGTTATCTTATGATGACAAAGACTGCTCACCATGCTATTCTCAGTAGCGATGTCGAAGCAGTGGGTACTTCTATCGATGAAGAACCAGCTAGGGCTGACGACCAACGGGTACACAGATAGGAATGGAGTGATTACGGTGACAGCAACACTGCCCGGAAAGGCAAATTTCCATATCTGAAAGTGAATGCTACTATGATGATCTGTGAAAGTCGAATTTCTTCTCTCGTTTTATGGAAAAATGAAAAGTAGGAGGGTCGGTAATTATCGGGCTGCCACTAGGCGATCCGAGTACCTACAGAGCGGGTCTGGGACTGAGGAGTTTCGGAAGTGAATGACAAGATAAAACGCTCATTCAACGACTTTCTGGATCACCTAGCTGGAACATGGAAATTAAAAGGCTCACCCACCTTCAAATAGAGCACAGGAAAAGAAATTATAGTCATACGGTATAGTGAGACGAAAAACAGCATGTACGTCTGGGCGAAAGCGAAATGAAAGGTCAAGCTGTTGAGCTGGAAAACGATTCTCTTGACCTCTGACTTAGGTTGCCAGTTGAGTTTCACATTTGAGGAATCTACTTCTATAGTAGCAGTCCTCTGCACAAATCCTCCTGTTGAACTACATAGGTCCCCGTACCTTCTATTATAAGGAAGCTACCATATGAAGGAACAAACCATGGCTCAGACGATTAAATTAGTCAAGCATGTAAACAGACCCCCTAGTTGGGTGTAGGAGATTCATTCATTGGACTGCTGAGGTTCTATGTTAGGCGCTACCTCATACTAGGAATTTCTTCCAACAACCAAAATTTCGTTTAGAAGAAAACGTCCAAAATCGGATTCCTCGTGAACTGGCCGTATGAGCGGAACTGGCAAAAGTTCGCATGTTACTTGTTAAGGCATACTTGTAGGTAATTTGTTCATCGTCTAGTTCATTTGGTCAGCTCTTTTTACAATTGGACACTCCTAACGATGCCTTCAGTTTCTTTTGGCTATGAGCTCTTTACCTCCTTCACTAAAGTCTCAAAATAGAAAATGTTTTCACACTCACAAATCCAGTGAAATAAAGCGGTTCTCTATTGTAAATTCCACTCCACCAGCTGTCTTCGTTAGTGACGTTGGCCAGTTGAATGACATAGAAAGAGTTGATAAAGACAAGAACGTTCTGAAACTTCGAGAATAACGTGTCAGTTAGGAAACTTCCTTCTACAAAAATACTGTCTACTAATTGTATAGCCACATTACTTGCATATGCATGCTACTTAAGCTTATGTGGTATAGGAAGGCGTTGGATGAAGTGCAGTATCAAGTGGCTACGACGCTATTCCACAAGTATTGTTCGGGGTTCGTGTTCGCCTTGATTCTGGCGAGGCCGACCAGGTGTTCCATCATTCCGTGGTTGGCTAGCTGGTACCATACACGTCTGAGAGGTCAGAAGTACTGGCTTGTACATCGGCTAGCTACCGGATTCTACTTTTTAGGCCACATACGCCCCCATGCATTCATACGCCCCAACGATTTTCAATGAAGGCCAAATGCTGGGCTTATCACGAAAGCGAGATCAAAGCAAAAGCTTCAAACTTCCTCTTAGCTCACTTCACAGACACTTTCTCTGTTTTCCTCGAAATCTATACTTGCTTTACCGACCCGGTATGAAACCCATCTCTCGATTCCATGGGTCACGGGGTGATTTCGGTGACAATCGGATGATTTCATTCTATCTTTCCCTCACATACTAACAACTCGATTTAACCCGAATGAATTCTGCTTATAATTTTGTGATATTTCGGTGGCTACTAAACTCACCAGTACGGCTTGAACCATAAGCAGTGAGTAAAATCGTCCTTTGTCTGTTTTGCGTTCTTTGAAAAGAGCAATAAGTACATAGACATACAGTAGACATGACGGGATACAGTATATGAACCTTACGTAGACTCGGTATTCATACATATAGCGCTCAACTGGAAATTTGAGATGGTTACCTATATTTATACTTATTCTTTGTGAACGACCAAACTATAGCTTCGAGAAGATGCGCCAATGAAAATCGCCTTTTAGTTATGTCTGCTTGCTTATTGATGCCCCATGTGACAGGGCAGATTGAAGTCTCTAACTCTAATACGATAACTAGCTCATCAGTTTGAGCGGCAACTGATAATTGGAGTTGTAGAAATTTGTAACTGAAGAAAAGACATGAGACCTAGTTTCAACTGGGTGCTCCGCTGGAATGGACCCAACTACTGTTCTTGTCCTGCTCAAGTTGACTCCATCAGGGACCGACTTCAAATTTGAAGGTTGCCCAAGCAACAGTCAAGCCAGAGCTCGACGTTGTGGTGATAAAAGGGGTCCTCGGACCTGTGCTCTAGGAGGCACCCCGAAAAGCACTCTCAAAAGTAAAAATGTCTGCTTTTTACCGGAATTCTTGAGATTTTAGTGGCTGTATAAGCCACGTCCGACTAGATCTCAGCTTCAAATGAATAATAGCAGAACACTGTATGATTGAGAAATAAATTTATTAGCATCAGTTCATTATAGTGGTATAAGATGGTGCCTGCATCCACTTATGTAGCCCGTGACGAGAAGACTGTAGGTCCCAATGGTAGTCGCGAAACCGTAGTGGTTGACTTCGCAGTTGTTCCTAAAAGACATTTTTCTGGCAGGAAATAATGTCACAAACGGGGTTCTTGTGATGATTCCAGTCAGGTCTACAGACTAGCAGATAGCTCTATTCTAAATCGAATAACCTCGACATTTGACGAGGAATAGTACGTCTCGACGAATTTTCTTATTCAAAATGATCAGAAGGTAAGCATTCGAAAAAGTTATCACATCGGAGGCGTACGGTACTAAGAAGTCCGCCGTGCCATGCTTATCTGCTCGTTTGTATATTATGGCCTGTAAGAATAAACCTATTAGAAAAGTTGTAATCACAGAAACACATTTGACATAGAGAATGACAGAAAGGTAGTTGTTGAATAAGCCTCCCCAATTACGTCGGAAGAGCTTATTGCATCTTTGTTCTAACTCTATTGAAAGGACGGGCTCAAACAAATGTATAAACAGAAAGTTGGAGAGGTTTAGTGTAGAAGTAGGAATACTCTCCTACACAAAGTAGCCGAAACCCCCTCCCTATCCCCCTCTTCCCGTCCCTTTAGTGTGTTTTAGGAAGTTTTCCGTTCCTCTTCCGAGTTGCCTATACATATTCATCCTCCCGTATTATTATGATAATTGTTGGTCGGCGCCAGAGGAACAGAAGGCTTGTTTGGATTGGGCGAATACTTTTCCAAGGTTCGACCCCCGAACCATGGATGTGTGCTAGTGCGTTACTTGCCTTTACACCATCTCCGCTTTGCATAATCTGGAGGATTATTGCTGAAAAAACAAAAGTATGCTGAAATTACATTACTCACATAGAGAACATAGAAAGTTAGTTGAATAAGGAAATCGAGGAAGGCTAAAATGAACATGTTCCTCTCGGCTCTGTCGTGATAGCGCTTTGAACGAAGAAAGAGTAGAGTAACAGAGACACAATTCACCAACGATGTGACTACCAACAGTACGGTTAAGAATATGAATAGGTCACCCATAATAGCACCTACATGCTGAAATTAAGCATTATTTACTTGGAAACACACACTATTTGAATCTGAAAATGGTGTTGCAAACAATGATCGAGCAAATCTTTGATTATGGTTTACAAATTAAAAACCTTTTAATACTTCAAAAATTTTTGTGATCCAACAAGGATTGTTTTGGATTTTTTGTGAAAACTCCAGCTAAGCGTTCGAAACCATGAAAAACATCTGGTTTAAGGATAACGGCCTCAGCCTCCCACCCACTAATCAATGAATGCCGGTTTGGAAATGTCAGAAAGGGTGGGAATAGGAAATTGGTCTGGTTCCCAACGATGGCCTTCTTCTCAATCCCTTTCACAATAGTTTGATCTTTTGCTTCCCAGAAAATTTGCGATCCCTGGTAAATTCCTCGATGCCTACTTACGTAAACCTAATCAGGAAGTTCGGATTTCAAGACATTAAAAACAACTTACAGCGGTACTGATCACGTCAAAGCAATCAGTGCTCTTAGAAATGACGAAGTGGCTGGAATGCGTAAGCAATGGATGTACAGAGATGAATGGCGTCAATAATGTGATAGCAACACTTGCTGGAAAACCATAATTCCATATCTGAAGAGTTCTGAGTTTGCAAGCAAGTTGTTATTCATTTTCAAACAAGACAACTTACCGTAACATACGTTGTGGGAAAAACTATGACGGTCATACGGTACAAGGAAACAAAGAAACTCATGTAGTTCTGAACGAACGCGAAATGCACTTTGAAACAATGTAACTGAAATACTACTATAATTACAATATTGAACAGAATAACAGTTACTGGTGTACGGTAGGAGGTGGGTGTAAGGTGCAGAAGCGAAGTGGCACTACCCTGACAGGATTCTGTCCAGGAGTCTGTCTTGATCATTTATGTGGTGACGGCTTTACTTGGGCCCTCCTAACCTTTCCCCTTTTTCTGCTTTTCTTTGTAAGAGGTGGGAGAAGTGCTCCAAACCGTCAAAACTGTCATATACTCCTCTCCAACTCCAACAGCTATTCCAGAGCATTCAGACTTGATTAACGAGAAAGCGAACTGTGCACTTACGATCGATGTTATACGCAACGGCGTCCTGTTGTATATTCCACTCCATGGACTGTTCTCATTGGTAATGTTCGCTATTTGAACCATATATAAAGAATTTATGAATACACAAACATTCTGAAAAGTTGCATTTCACAAGCTGCTTTTGGAAAAGCATGAAAAAAGAATATGCTAGCCCTATGAGCCATTCCTGCACCTTTCTCATTACGCTGCAACAAGGTGGAAGGTGAAGGTGAGAAGTTGCACTACTTTTTCTATTATTTTGTACTTTCCCCTGCGGAAAGTACTCTTTGAGTACCAGTGTTGCCCTTGAAATAACGCCCAATAAGCCTTGAGTACTAGCTACCTTACCCTAACTTACTCACCAAAAGAGCCTGAACCATCAACAACGAGTAGAATTGTCCAGCAGCTCCTCTTCTTTCTTTGAAAAGTGCAATAAGGACGTATACATACAAAACACATGAGGGAATACAGTAGATGAATCTTACGTAGATACGGTATTCATACATATCTGATTTATCTGAAAAAATCTGCTGTTTATCTCCGTGTTGTCGTTGTTTATGGTAATAACATCGAGGTTGGATCAATTTTCAAGAGCGAACAGAAAGATAGGAAGCCTGGTTAACTGAAGCGGGTGTTGATCTGAGGTTTAGTTCCTGCGCTAAGAATCAGATCTTTGCAGCAGTCCTTTGTAGGAGTTCCCTCTCCGTTCATCACGATGGTGAAGACTGGAGTAAGTCCCATGAATATAAAAGCAACCCAGGAAAAAGATAAGAACAAAATCAAAAAAACTCGCCACAGCATGGGGTCAATGTGCTACTTTTGAAATAGTTCCACTTCCCGAAGAGCTAGGGGAACGATGGTTCCATTGCTGCCTTGAATTTCACCTGCTTGTAGGGTATATGGTGACTAATGCCGTTTTCTGATCCCTTTCCATTATTCTTTTGCAATCTGCTTGTTAGGAATGATTGAAAAATTGCAGCAATTCAGAGATCCCAGACGATATAATCAGCGTTTAGGCCCATGTAACTTCATGTGGGCCTTGTCATGTCCTACCTTTGTATTCGCAGAATGATGGATTCAAAAAAACCATTTCAAATTTGCTAGATTAATATTCAGCACATTCATAGATGAGCCTAATAGTAAGTTCGGTAAACTCGTCCAGCATTGTAGGGTTCGAACTCGAACCTGTAAAGAAGTACGCGCCGAATATGGAGCAACAGCTCGGCGGTTATATGATGATATAGGTGAAGATGAGCTCACCGAGTGTGCTATGGTCAGGTGGTGTCCTTTATTAGAACCCTTAGAGAAGCTTCTAGAGAATCGTGCGACAAATCTGGACTATGGCGTAATCCATAAGCTAGTTCTGAGAGAGTGTCATAGACGCAGTGCAAGGGAGTATCAAGAACTGAACTTGTTTTACCACATAGTATTCGGTCTTACAAACTTCCTAACTAATAAGTTATTAAGTTTATTTACGTTCAGGATATAAATAAAACAGTCACAGAAGGTTAGGACCAGAAGAACAGTAGGCACAAAACATAAACGCAAATGCAGGAGCATACAAATCTCAGCAAGAAAGAGCTTTCCATGCTGTTGATTAAGGCAGTTTGTCGCCACGTTTTCATAATAGGAGCGATTTTTTTCCTAACAGTAGCCTAATTGCGAATCTGTGTTTATGTGGGTAACTATTTAATGATTAACCTCGTCAAAAACACAAACGAGATCGTTCCCATTATCAGTACCCCTGAGAATAATTATTGTGATGGGTACTATCTACGTGTTTGTGTTTACCAAAGTTTATGGGTAGAACATTCATTGGAGCTATCAAGGTTCCTAGAGACAGTCTCTGAAACTAATATAAAGCTCAATGTTTGTCAAATGTACAATTTGCCATTTCCAACGAGACAACTAGCAAGGACAACCAATTAAGACATGGCATTCACTAGACAACTAGATAAGAATCACTTTCACTGTAACTAGTTCGTGCCTAATGAAACACATCCACTAAAAATGTCCGTCCTAGAACGACGGCAGCAATGGGGCATTTGTAGACAGCTTTGCGATGATCTGACTATCTATTGAGGCTGAAGTCGTTCCCACTTCTCAATACCAGTTCTGCATGAGGAAGTGTTCCACCCAACTTCATCAGACGACCATTCATCCATCATCGCACTGAAGACGAAACCCAAGAAACTACATCATTTCTGGCAGCAATATTGAGTGTCCTGTCAGGGACTACGGCTCCAGGGCGTTTGAAGGGACGGAGCAGACGTGTTCGAATGCCATCGTTGAAAAAGAGTATTAGATATGGCATTGAGAATGTCATTAGGTCCGATGTAAATGGTATAAAGGTCAATCTAGCATAAGAACGACTAGGCGTCGAGTCTATTGCTACGTAATCATCTGAACTTTAGCCCCTTAAGCACCCTCTTGGCCCCATGTCTGAGTTTGGCCGCTAGGTGCCGGAACATCGATGTGAGTGTGAAATTGTGAAAATTGTGACTGCACAACAATTCAGTTCAACTAACAGTCTTGTGATAATCCATTTATTTTTCAGAACCAAAGCTATATACAATTTTTTCTACCGACTTGAGCGAAAAATTATTTAAAACAACTTTATTAGGAAACCATTCATCTATTATCGTATTGAAGACGTAACCCAAGAAGTTGCATCATTTTTGCCAGGAGTATTGAGTCTTCTATTAGGAAGTACTGCGTCCTGACGTTTGAAAGGATGGAGTAATCGTGTACGAACGCTTTTGTTGAGAAAGAGGACCAAATATGGCATCGAAAAGGTCATTAGGTCCGAGGTAAACGGTATCAACGTCAGTCTGGCATTCTTTTCGAAGTCTCCACCTCGATCGATTTGAAGAATCGTCTGAAATGATCACTTCCTTTTTAAGACTTTTTTGTTTCAAGATTCGATACATAAAGAGTGAATAGAGAAGAAATATACTGTCAAAAAGCACTGTTTAGGCAGTTCTTCTCCCAGAACGTCCCACTTACTGCATATTTGAAGGGATGGAAACTTACCAGGAGAGTAAAGTAGCTGATTTCTACGAGGAAGCTCAGCAAAGCCAAAGTTAGCATACTCCTTTCTGCACGTATACATTTGATACGTTTCGATCGTAGACAAAGGCAGACCATGGAAACGATGCTTACACAGGAAGAGGCCACAATAAATACACACATAAAGATGTATAGTTGAGAATAGATTGTTGCGAAATCCTGCAATTCCAAAATTTGAGCTCTGGTCGATGACACTGGTGTACAATAACAACGAATACTCAGATGGGAATAACCCGGCAAAGCATTTTGCTAGTCTGGCTTTCAAAAATGCTCAAAAAAAGCTTCTATACCTTAGTCCAAAGCTTACCGAATCCGAATTAGCAACGTAGCCCTCGAGTGTTTTACTGTAGACAAATGACGCTTCATCAGTGAGATAGGGGTATGTAGCAATAAGGGGTGATACATAGCTGATCACCGTACTCAGTACTACAACAACGCTCCAAATCTGTAATCATATCAATCTGTTTTTCTATCAGTTCTGGAAAAATTCCTGAATGACCAGTACGGAGAAGTTCATTTCCCGTTTTCTTTCTGACTTTGCCAAAAAACCCGATCAGTTTATCACTGGAAAAACAAATGCCCAATACAAGGCGATCCCACCCGATCGTCCATCCTTGGCCAGACAATGGCAGCCATTCGATTGAGTGAGATGAAAAATGTGATATATGTCTGCACAAAAGCGAAATGCATCCCTAACTATGATGTCTGGAATTGATACCATGATTATTTATCATGTACTATCATTTTTTTTACTGTGGTAACTTACTATACGCATCAGAGCCTGGGGTGCTTTGGTGTAGATGACAGCCCACCATCTATAGTCTTCTGTTTCATTGGCTAACTGCAGAAAATAGAAGCTGTTAACATAGACGAGCAAGTTCTAAAAGGAAACAAACTACTGATTCTGGAGGCTGAAGGATGTTATTTGCATTCAAATTCAGGGAAGCTCCTTACAGTAACTGCTTGAATGACCAGTAGTGAGTAAAAGGAGCCGAAAAGTCGCTGTTTCTCTTTGGATATCGCCCAAATGACCACTATGTAGAGGACGATTGACGGAATACAGTAACCAAGTCGAATATAAAAGAAGATGATCATCACGTCTGAACGACGGCACTGAAAGTTTCACAAAGAGTATGGTAATGGTATGCTGTTGAGCAGTTGTTGGTCTTGAGCTTGACCTAGAAATGAACTCAATTGACAGTTCCTCATCTTCAACTCATTCTAAAGTCAAAACCGAATTTCCGTAGCAAGGAAGAAAGTCACTAGGAAAAAAATCACGAGAAGTTTTTGAAGAAGCATCCCCTAACCGGAACACTCCTCCCTCAAATTGGTCAAAGAAAAAAGCTGTGTCAGCTGACTGAGCTTGGGCTAGTTGAATTGAATTTTGCCTGATAATAGGCAGATGGTCTGTCGTGTAGCTTTCTGATCTCGCATCATTATCTCTTGCAATCTACTCGTTATGAATAATGAAGAAATTGTAGCAATTAAAAGATCACTGAAATATTACAAACCTTAACAACGGGCGATGAGTCGTCACTTCTCTTACGTCATCCAGTAACCCCTGGGGATGAACCAGGAAAGTAGCAGTACTGGAAGAAGAATGAGTAGTCTCTCTTCACATTCCTGGACCGATTTCTTGTCTTTTTCCGGTCCATTTGCTTGCGCAGCTCAATGTTTATCTGCTCCAACAAATCGTATCGTTCCTCAGAGGTTGACTGACTGGTGGAAGTTTGATCCGTATCAGGCTCTGACAAAGTTAGACTTTGAAGGGGGGGGGGATGGTTATTTTCAGCCGAGCAATCACACAGAGCTCAACTTATTTATATGTTTATTTAGACGTAGGATAGCTTTACAGGCAATCACAAGATATGTTTATAAACATGGCATTTGCATAATAAAATAGATAGAATTATAAGAACAACGAACAAAAATACAGAAAAGACCTACAATTACAAGATTGACGAATAAAACACAGAAATAAAAGCTTCAGGGCAGAGTTCTCATCAGCAAAGTTTAATCATATTGTAGACTAGGGTGGAGGGACTTGCAGCTCATTTGAAGCCGAGACCAGATGTACTTACAGCGATCTGATTGCTAACCTTTGCTTTTGTCTGCTGCAGTTTGGTGAGTTTGACTGAACTCGTCCAAATAACGAACTAGAACGTCCATTATTAGCCCCCAGGAGGATGAATCGGGAAAGAGGTACTGACTGTGCCTCTTCAATTACACAAGTCCACATGCAGAACATTCACTGAAGCTCTCGAGGGTCTGAAAAGCCGTTTCTGAGAGTGAAAAAAGCTCGATTTCGGTTAAACATAGGTACTCGCCATCGGGCGAGACAACTATCAAGGACAACCAACTAAGACATGGCATTCATGAGACAACTAGCTAGGAATCACTTGCACTGTAAGTAGTTCGTGCCTAATGAAACACATCCACTGAGAATGTCCGCCTTAGGGCAACGGCAGCAAGGGGGTACTTGAAGAACAATACAACAACTAAACATAACCAACAGCCTTGTGATAAACTGACTATCTGTTAAAATTGAAGTTGTTCCCTTTCCTTGGTGTCGGTTCTGCAGGAGGAGTTTCTGTTCAAATTCCATTCATCCATCACCGCACTGAAGACGAAACCCAAGAAACTACATCATTTCTGGCAGCAATATTGAGTGTCCTGTTAGGGAGTACGGCTCCAGGGCGTTTGAAAGGACGGAGCAGACGTGTTCGAACGCTTTTGTTGAGAAAGAGTATCAAATATGGCATTGAGAATGTCATTAGATCCGATGTAAATGGTATAAAGGTCAATCTAGCACTCTTTTCGAAGTCGCCACCTTGATCGATTTGAAGAATCGTCTGAAATAATATTATTCCTTCGGAAAATCCTTTTCATATCTGTTCAGAGATTTGGTACAGACGACTACCTATGGAAAAATGTGCTCTCAGAAGGTTCTGGGATTAACATAGCCCGTTTTAGAACCAATGATCTTCAAAGACAAAAGTCTTGGATAACAATGGATTTCTTTTACTTGTGTCGTATCGTAAGTTCGTAGATAGAATCGTAAGTTATAAAAAAGTAGTAAGGTACGGGATTGTAAGAGCCTGTCCCAATAAAAGCTGCATGATACCTTATTAGTTGTAATTGTCCCATTTTCCCCATAAATTTTCATTTCAGGATTATTCGAAGAGAAAGAAACTTACTAGGAGAGTAAAGTAGCTGATTTCTACGAGGAAGTTCAACAATGCCAACGTGAGCATACTCCGTTCTGCATGGACACATTTGATACGTTTCGATCGTAGACAAAGGCAGACCATGGAGACGATGCTTACACAGGAAGATGCCACAATAAATACACACATAAAGATGTATAGTTGAAAGTACATTGTTGCAAAATCCTAGAACATCGAAATTTGAGCTCTAGCCGCTGCAGAAAGTCTAACTATCACCAGGGTAATGTACGATAACATGGAGTACTTTGATTGGAATAATTCGGTGAAGCATTTTACTAGTTTAGCTTGAAAAAATGATAGGAAAGTTTGAAAGAAAGGGGATCGTATATACCATTACAAAGTTCAAAGCTTACCGACTCGGAATAAGCAACGTAGCCGCCGTATGTGTTACTGTGAAAGAATGTCGCCCTTTCAGTGAGATAGGGATATGTCACAATAAGGGGTGATACATAGCTGATTATCGTACTCAGTACTACAACAGCGCTCCAAATCTGTAATCATCAACAACATTTTTTTCTACACACTCTGGAAAAAGGAAAAAGATGACCAATTTAGATGACATTCGTTCCCAATTCTCTTTAAAGGCACAGATCACGATAATTTTGAGATACCCCATTTTATTTGAAAAGCGTAAGTATAGATTGGGAGTAGTTCATCGGTAGTGAACAAAACGAGAAAATTCGCCGATTCCGAGAAAAATATAGCTCCACAAAAGAAGGGAAAATGGAGGTCGGACGTGATTGCTATGACGGAAACGACATGGAAGGGATACTCGGACGAGATTTCAGTTATTGCAATTGCTCAAAGAGCTGATTACATCAAGCCAGAACTGAACAGACTTGTCTTTAACTGTCGCTATGGGCCATGTCAAATTGTTCGAACTTCCTACATGGGTTCCCTTGTGATAGGTGCAGCCTCTACAATGCAGGTGAAACTCGTCCGAGGATAAACACGAGCCAATCTTCGAGCCTGTATAAATCCCTGACTAGGACGTTTTCCGACATGATAGTGCCAGATATGGTATACGCGGGGACCTTAAATTCATCCTGTAGGAGGGTCTCAGAAACCATTTTTATCGTGAACTGTCCCTTTGAGTTCTAGAGAAAACCGGCTACTTCTTCAACGCACCGCTCCAAATCTGTAGTCGTCATTAAGTTTTTTTCTTTATGTTCTGGAAAAGGTCCTGAATGACCAGGAAGTAAGTAATGCGCTTCAATTATCTTCCTAGAGGATCGGCTACGTTTGCTTTTTGCTACTGTTTACTTTTTCCACCATATTCAGTTTATTATTGACAAAACCAGATGCCGAACAGGAGGCGCTCTTACCCGATCGTCCATCCTCGGCCAAACAATGGCAGTCATTCGATTGAGTGAGATATAAAATGTTATATATGTCTGTACAAAAGCGAAATGCATCCCTAACCATGATGTCTGAAATTTTTACCATAATTTATTATATTTTGCCGCAATTTATCATTTTCTTCATTTAAGCACACCTTCAGCCAGAGGGAACGCTTGAGCTTTCTTCATGGTGTGTTTATAATTTAGTTTGTCTTTTCTTTTTATTTTTATTTCATACTGGTGAGCATGAAGTGCCAACTCACTATACGAATCAAAGCCTGGGGTGCATTGGTGTATATGACAGCCCACCAACTGTCCTTTTCTGTTTCGTTAGCTAACTGTAGGACATAGAAGCTGTTAACATAGACGAGCAAGTTCTGGAAGCAAAAATATTGATTCTGAAGTCTGAAGGATGTTGGTGGCATTTAAATTCTGAGACGCTTCTTACCGTAACCGCGTGAATAATTAGTAATGAATAGAAGGAACCAAACAGTCGCTGTTTCTCTCTGGATACAGCATAAATGACCACGATGTAGAGGACGATCGAAGGAATACAGTAGCCAAGTCGAATATAAAAGATGGCCATCACTTTCTGATGACGGCACTGCAGTTTTCACAGAGAGCTTCGTGACAGCATCATTCGAGGTTTTCGGTGCGAACGATAGGAGAACTAGTTTCTCAGTCTAATAATGTTTAAAGGAACGCTAGATGTTTTATCACAATTTGAAACTTCTATGGCTGTACGGTTATGATAAATTTGAGTTTCCTCTTCGTATAGTAAGCGGAAGTATATACAATGAAAGGTGTCCGCCTACGAGAAGGTAGAAAAGGCTGACGTAGACTGAACTTCTGCCGTAGTGAAGCAAAGTAATTCCAATAAGAAGTCAGTTCCATTAGAGAGACTGTGAGCAGATGAACAACAAGGTCATCTGCTGTTCTTGTTCAACTCTGCCTCTATATGGACCAGCTGATAAGGGAAGGGAGATTCGCAAACAGATGTCATTGTATCAGACACGAGCCATCGCAATGATGGTGGAAAACAAATTGGATCATCGAAATTGGCTGAACATCAACGATATAGACCCCAACCTGACATGTGGTTTATCTGATTATTCTCAAAGATTCCCAAAATTTGATTTCAAGATTTTCGGCTCTCGCCTAGCCCGTCATGCTTAGCAATTTCCCCGTGTGATTGTACAGGTGTGATTGTACAGGTATGTAGAAGTTAGAGAGGTTCGACGTTTGTGGCCAACTGGTCCACCAGTTTAAACTGCCATGGTTCGCTTTACTGGGTACTGTATTAGATTGTCGAAGAAGGTAAAGGAGTTACCCCTTATGGGCGTTGGGATTGAGTGAACTGAAAATGAATCCGTTGTTCATATCTTGTTCGGTCAGAGCCCAGCCGGTCAAGCCTCTATTTTAGTTCGGATTTGCTAGTTGTTTTTGGAGCCTGCACCAAAAATGTGTGCACGTGTGGTCATGAATGTTTTTTGACATACACGTGATACACGTGAAGATCTCCTTGGCAATGTCTTTGTTAGGGAAGGTCATTCCTAGATGTAACCTACTTAGCATACGTTTTGGTTGAGCAGTTTCGGAGGATTACCGAGTTAACTTCAATAACTATTATGGTCGACAACTGTGCTTTTTGCTCCCACATCATTAACTTTGCAATATATCCGCATTGAATGATTAACTAATTGCAGCAATTTAAATATTATAGAATCGTTGCGAGTGTTAACAAGCAGTGATTCATTCCCCCCACCCTTTGTACGTCATCATCAAATTATAGCCAAGTCTTGTCATTGAAGTGACTAGAATAAATGCAGTAATCTCAATATTCTAATGAACTCATTTAAAGCTTTTCTCTTGTTCAGTTGTTCACAGAACTCAATGTTGGGACGGTCCAACAAGTCTCACCATTCCCCAAAACAGGGCTGACTGCCTGAAGTCTAAAGAAAGAAAGAAGAACCGGTCCGGAAGGCTTGACAATCAGCCACGGTTCACTTCTTCTCAAAAATGAGTTAGAAACGCTGAGGGTTCGCCATTCTCGACATCTCAGTATCCTCCGAACATAAGCTATATACACTAACAACTACACAGAGACTGGTTTATTTATTTGTTTATTTACACGTGAGACGCGTCCACGAACAGTGATATGTTTACTAACAAGGCATTTGCATCATTGAATAGATCGAGTCATGGAAACTATGAACGAAAGCACAGAAACCAAAGCCTCAGGACAGAGTTCTCCACGAAGTTCAAAGTTGTAGCTCAAAAAGATGGTTGCAGCTTATCCGTAGCCAGGGCAAAATGTTTCCATGACTGCCTAATTTCTGATCTTTTGTCTTTCGTCGGCTGCAATCAGTGAGTTCGATTGAACTCGTCAAAATCACGAAGAAGTACGTTCATTATTAAATCCCATGAGTATGATTAGAGTAACAGGTAATGACTATGCCTCTCTAATTACCAAAGTCCAAGTGTAGAGTTAAAGTCCTAGAGGGATCTGAATGTTTCTAAGTGGCCACTCCGAGGGACGACCACCTAGGGCAACCAACTAAGACACGGCCCACTAAGAGATATGTAGCTACGAATTACCGTACACTGTGAGCATATCAAAGCTTGAGCTCCACGCGAATTGTAGATCCTATGAGTTTGCGGAATAACAGCAGTAATGGAGCTTTCTAAGAAAGAAGTAACAGGGTAACAAAAACGACTAACAAAATGTTATTAAACGCAGGCGGCCACGCACCGTTCCTATCTGCTTGCCTATGAGAATCTGTAAAGAAAGCGAAATCGAATCTCTCAAAAGCTTCCACCTCACCTTCAAATACATATATGTGAAGATTCGATAAAAACCATCCTCATCATATGATCACACGTCCATCATCGCTATGAAGACGAAACCAAAGAAATCATATAGTTTCTGTCAGTGACCTCGATTCCTCTGATGGAAATTACTGCTTCCTGACGTTTGAAAGGACGGAGCAGTCGAGTTCGAACGCTTTTGTTGAGAACGCGTATCAAAATGGCATTGAGAATGTCATTAGATCCGGTGGATAAACGGTATGGTGGTATATCTGGCATTTTTTTCGAAGTTGCCACCTTGATCGATTTGAACGATTGTCTGAAACTATTCAATCAGTCTGCTTTGAATATTTTGTTTTTGAAATGAAAAACTTCACTTAGATTCAGAGTATCTGCAGTAGACACGGCCTACGAAGGTGTTCTACACCGTCAGTCGGGTAGCAATTGGTAGTATTAGGTTGGCAAATAAGTCCTGCGACAAAATGGAGACCTTTTTAAATCATTTCTAAATTTTTTTTATACCAATCAATTTCGGAAAAATATTTACCGAAGAAGTCAGCAACCTTCTTTCATCCTTTGAGCCAATCACTGATGCCATCTCTTCAGGAGTGAGGGCTGTGACTCGAAGAAATAATTGACTGCCGTTTTTGGATCACATTCAGTTACGAACTTCTTTTCCACAACGGGATGCTCAAAAAGGCGAAGCGTATTGTAATTGAAAGGGGGAACGCTCCGGTAGTACTCCGGGAGGACTGATGAGTAACCTGGAACCAAGCGGGATCGGTGAACTTTTGGCGTGAGTCTAAAGCGAATTTTCCACGTGCGTTCTCCCTCTGTGGGAACATCATGATTTACGGTTTGATTGTCCTTCTCTAACCCCGTCTGCTAAATAAAGGGGATCATAGGGGCTAACGGCACGGCAGCTGTGTCCATCTAGTTTGCATTTGGCAACTCATAGAGGATGGATCCCTTCAACCTCCATTAAATTAAGGGACGACGCTTGCGTTACTTCGAAGGCGTTACCTCCTCCAGTGAAGCGATCCAACCGATTGTTGACCGTCAATCGGTGAGCAGCGCTAGCATCGAATAGATTGCTGATATTTCGAGCCGCTAAACTCGCGTTTTTTCCTTGGCGTGCTAAGTAGAAGGTGATGGTACGAAGCAGGTGTTGTCCATTCATTGACCGTAATGCTGCGAAAGCCTACAAGCGTGCCCTTATTTACCCATGTGTTGATTGCCCGGGGAACGTCCCGAAGATTTATCACCTTTGCTACCGTGTTCATACTGTTAATACAAATTTTCGGCGCTTCAAATTTTTTGTCGCAGGACTTACTTGCCAACCTAATACTTACGAAAAGGCCGCAAAAAGTTGAGCAGCAATGAAGCTGACATCCGGGGAATAATATTTTTTCATTTTAGCCTCTTTATAAAGATAAACATATGAGCTCAACCTAAATCATAACTTCCTTCTCTTTCTTCAATTTATATCAGATGTTAAAGGATAAAGGACAAAAATTTAGGGAGTTAATTGAACCCGTCCTAAGGATGCGCCTTAGCATTCGATTACAATCCAGAATTTCAGTGGCGTATTGTCACGTTGGTCACGTTGGCTAGTTGAATGACATAGATAGAGTTGACAAGGACAAAAACATTTTGAAACTTCAAAAATAACGTCTCAATAAGGGAACTTCGCTGATCTACGAAATACTTAACGTCCTGGCTACCGAATGCAACCAGCATGAGGCAGACACTTATTCATTTTCCTCGAAATCCAACCTTACTTCATCGACTCGGTATGACTCTATCACCCATTCTACGAACAATGTTACGAAATGGTCCGTCCCACTGTAAGGGGTACGGGGTACCCCTTACAGTGGGACGGACCATTTCGTTCGGTCCTTCCCTGACAATCTAACAAGTCGATTTAACCCGAAGGATTTTTGCTTGTCAAAATTCTTCTGATAGCTCGGTGGTCACTAAACTCACCAGTACGGACTAAACCATAAGCAATGAGTAAAATCGTCCTTTGTCTGCTTTGTCTGCTTTACGTTCTTCGAAAAGAGCAGAAGTACATAGACATACATAACACATGAAGGGATACAATAGATGAATCTTACGTAGACTCGGTGTTCATACATACAGTGCTCACCTAAAAATTTGGGACAGCTGCTCATAATTATAATAAATCGTTATGAATGATTAAGCAATAGCTTCAGGAAGAGGTGCCACCGAAGATTGCCTTTATGTTTTGGTGCCTTTAGTTGCCTTTACTTTGTCTGTTTATTGGTGAGCCATGTGATAGGGAGGTTGAAGTGAGAGAGCTCTAATACGACTAACTAGCTAATTTTAGCGGCAACTGGTAATCGGAGTTGTAGGAATTTCTACCCGGAGAGAAGACATGGGCCCTCCTTCAAAGGCACAGTTCACGATAATTTTGGCTAATCCAGATTATGATGAAAAATGGAAGACAGGATCGAAACTAATGAGAGTGAGGTAAAGAAACTGCGTGCATCGGTGTTTCCAAAGTGAAAAAGGCTTTGAAAACCGTTAAAAGGGGGGCTGGGCGAGAATGAAACCAGAAAAATGAAGAAGAGTGGGGCGTTCGGACGAGCTAAACAGTGTGTTTCACTGCGCGCGAGTGGGTCCTCGTGCGAATACCAGGTTATGGTAAGCAAAAATTCATTTACTTATAAGCATAAATAAACAAAAAAACCCGAGTAACGGCAAAAGTAGCTCACCTTTTTCAGCCTCTAAGAGTGGGAAATTAAATAAGGGATCGCGGCAGCAAAAAGAAAAACAGAGGAAAAAAGAATGGGAGAGAAACATCGCCTCATCACTCGGCGATTAGGTGGTTGTGTGTGGGTCCTAGAACGAATAATAGCAATCTGTATTGTCTCGACACTCGTCTAACGTGACACCGATCGAGGGGCGAGAAAGCGAACTACGGCAGCAACGGGGCTTCCACTATGCCCTAAGCGCCGAGATTGGGGGAGTGAGAGGGTCATTTCTACAACCCATGGGGGCGCTGAGTATTCCTAAAGGAAGAACTCAGTAACCTTTTTTATTGTGAACCGTGCCTTCAACTGGGTGTTCGAATGGATCAGTCGCCATTCTTGTCTTCTTCAAGTTGACTCCACCATCGGCCGACTTCAAATTGGAAAGTTGCCCAAGAAACAGTGAAGCCAGAGTTCGACGTTATGGTGATAAAAGGGGCCATTGAACCCTGTATTCTAGGAGGTACCCTGAAAAGCATTGTCAGAGACTGAAATGTCTGCTTTTTAACAAAAATTTTCGAGAGTCTAGTAGCTGTATAAGCCAGATCCGATGAGATTTCAGCTTCAAATAAATACTAGACGAACACTGCATGACTGAAGAACAATTTTATTAGCACCAGTTCATTGAGGTGGTATAGGATGGTGCCCGCATCCAATTATGTCGTTCGTGACGAGAAGACCGTAGGTCCCAAAGGCATACGCGAAACCGCAGTGCTTGACTTTAAAGTTGTCCCTGCAAGACAATTTCACTTGAAGGAAATTGCTTCATCAAAGGTTTTTGTGTTAATTTCATCATGACTCCAGATAAATAGATAATTTTTGAATGAAGTAACCTCGACATTTGATCATAAGTAGTACGTCACGACGGATTTTCTTGTTAAGAACGATTAGAAGGTAGGCGTTCGAAAAAGTGACCACATCGGAGGCATACGGTACCAAAAAGTCCGTCGTACCATGCTTATCTGCTCGTTTGTATATTTTAGCCTGTAGGAATAACTTCGTTAGATAAATTGTAAGGAATGACAACATTTTCAACACAACGAGCAATAAGAATTATTTCTCACAATCGACCATTATCACTTGAATCAGGGAAGTTTTTACATTTGTGGCTCAAAGGTGCTTTTGAACAAATAAATAACCAGAAAGAGCTCATTTTCTTTTGTTAGATTTCTGTCGTTTTACGTTTTCGTCATGAAAAACGCAAGGACTACCGATTCCCCAACTGCCATAGACTCAGTTTGCACCGAGAACTGGGTTGCGTACCAAGGTGATATCTAGCTGGAGAGCTTTGGAATAAAAGCATGATCGCTTTCGTTCGAAGAATTGTCCGGTGTCCCTCTTTCCCATCTCCAGCTATCCTTCAGATCGGCCTACAGGGTCTGTCTGTAATAGAGCTCACAAAAATCTAATCGGCGCTGAACCATCCAACTCCTGCTAATTCCGAAGTGTTTCAATAAAAAGGTTTCTCTATTCCAGGTTGTTTTGGTCCATTTTTTTGAATGAAGGACAAAGTCTATAGCGTCAGTCGTTCTCGTTTTTGGGAGGCACCCCACACTTGACTTTTCTTCAGTGAGTTTGAATGCGTATTTCGCCATTCGGAAATGGCTTGCGGTGACCAGCCGGTGTACAAATCAGAGATTTCATCCCTCTAGACGAGTTCGGTCCCAACTATACGACCCCGGAGGGATGGAGGGCTCGGTTGGCTCGAACGGGTGTCGGTCCGGGATTCGATACCGTAGTCATGGGTGTGAGATTATGCTTCACTTCCCACCATCTCCGACATTTATAAAGGATTATTCCGTTGAAGAACGGATAATACTGAATGTACACCACTCACATAGAGAATATAGAACGTCAGTTGGATAAGAAAATCGAGAAATGCCAAAATGAACATATTCCTCTCGGCTCTGTCGTGATAGCGCTTTGAACGAAGAAAGAGTAGAGTAACAGAGACACAGTTCACCAACGATGTGACCACCAACAATACGGTTAGGAATATGAATAAATCACCCATAATAGCACCTACATTCTGAAACAAATCATTTTTCATAAGAAATCACGTTATTGTTTGACTATGAGACTGTGGTTGAACGAAGGCCTTCAACGTCTTAAACACTGAATGTTCCCATAGAATATGTTTTTGGCTTCTTAAGAAAATTTCAGCAAAAAGTTCGAAACTATCAATAATGAATGGCTGAAGGATAACAGCCTTTGCTCCGCTCACCGTAACCTACGTATGGCGGTTTGGAAGGGTTAAGAAAAGGGTGGGAAAGGGGAATTTGTCTGATTCTCAACTATCACCTCCCCTTCATTCCTTCCTAAACTTCTTCGCTCCCCAAGTAGTTTGCCATTCCTCGTAAATCCCTCTATGACTGCGAGCGTAAACCTAATAAGGAAATTTGGAATTCAAGTCTTCAAAAACAACTCACAGCGGTGCTGATCACGTCAAAGCAATTAGTGGTAGTAGAGATGACGAAGCGGCTGGAATGGGTGAGCAACGGATGTACAGAGATGAATGGCGTCAGTAATGTGATAGCAACACTTGCTGGAAAAGCATAGTTCCATATCTGAAAGGACGAATGATGCATTGCGACACTTGAAGTGAATTGTAAGCGAATGAACACCCTTTTTTAAGGTAAACAACCTACCGTAACGTAGGTTGTCGGAAAAACTATGACGGTCATACGGTACAAGGAAACAAAGAAACTCATGTAGTTCTGAACGAAAGCGAAATGCGTTCTGAAACAATGCAGCTGAAATAGCGTTATAAATGCAGTATTAAACGAAATATTGTTTACTGTTGTACGGGATCAGGAGGCGCATTGGCAAGTAGAGTACTAACATCACACGGGCTGGAATTCCTATACGATTCTCGGCTAGGCCTACTCAGTCTTCCATTTCTCCGGGGTCCCTTAATCGGTATCAGACACGTTTGGGAGGATAGAACCGCTAACTCGCACATCGAATGGTCGCCGCGAATCATTGCATAGGCCAAATACGAGTTCAAAACACCAGTGCACAGCATAGAAGTCGAATGCGCGGCGCATCCCATGAACGGAATTGATTAATTGGCGGGTGCTTGAGGATGAATTGCTCCCGCCTGATTACGAGGCACCCGACTTAGCTTCATATTTGCAGTTTGCTAGGGTTTGTAAAGTATTATATAAGGTGGTAGGCTGAATTGAAAAAGAACGAAGAAAACTTCCTCCCGAATTTCTCTTTCAATGTTTCTTTATAGGGACAAGAGGTGCTCTTACCCGTCATAACTATATTCTGACCATATGTTTTCCAGTTTTTCCGAAGCTTCCAGAACATATAGACTCGCTTAAGTAAAAAGCAAATTGTGCACTTACTATCGATGTTATACGCAACGGCGTTGTGTTGTAAATTCCACTCCATGGGCTGTCCACATTGGTGATGTTCGCTATTTGAACAATATATAAAGAATTTAGGAATACAAGAACATTCTGAAAAATTTTGACCATAATTGACTCTGGAAAGTGGGATAATAGTATTAGGGTGTTCCAAAAGTTTTGAGAAAATTTATTTGGTTTATTCAGCACAAAAATACTACAACAAAAAGGTGAGATCAGTAAATGTGATAAAGGCCCTCTTTAGCCACGATGTCCCTCCGTCGATTGGGCAGAGCAGTGATGCCATTCATCCAGAAAGAGGAGGAGCGCGACGCGATTCATTCATCTGCTGCACTCTTGACCTCCTGACGGTTATGAAATTTTTTCCCTTCGAGGTATGCTTGTAGACTCCTGGAGGCGTGGTAGTCGCAAGGGCTAAGGTCAGGTGGATACGGAGGATGGAGTAGGCAGGTAATCCCAAGCTTTTCCAGCTCCTCAGCCTAGAATGATGTGGTCGAGCGTTGCCCATCAAAACCAGTAACTTTCCCTTTCGGTGTGAAACCGGGGCTTGCGACACCGTCTCCCGCAGGTGTTTGCAGAATACCATTGCAGTCACAGCAGCACCCCTAGGTAGGATCTCATAGTAAAAACAGGCGGCAGAGCAGAAGAAGAACGAGGTCATCTCCTTTTTGACGTAAGCCCCACGCTTTGCAACGGCTTCTGGCCTTATGTCGATTGGTAGCCACTGCAACTTCCTGTGTGGATTTTCATGAGAAAGCCACTTCTCATTCTGAGCGATGATGAAGCTCGTCCAAGCTACCGTTCGCTTGCTGTCGAGTAGCTTTCGACACACATCGACCCGCACCTGACGCTCGCTCTCAGTCAAGGTGTGAGGGATAACTGCAGGAAGTGCTGGACGAAAGCGACGTCTGCGTAGGATGTCGTGGATTGTGGAACGGGGGGCAGAAGTCATCCTCTCCATTTCTCTCGAGCTTTTGGAAGGATTGCTTTGGATGGGCTAAGACAATGTCGGTCTTGGTGGAACGTGGACGTCCTCTCCGTGGCGCTTCGTCGAAGTGAATCTCTCCTCTAAAGAAGCAACCGTACCATCTATAGCAGGTGACGAGAGAAGGTGCAGTACTGCACATCGAAGACTGCGATTCATTCCGGGCTTGAGTGGAGGAGTGACCAGATAGGTAGTAATGAAGCAGAAGGCGCCGGTAGTCGTGTCGATTGGACATAATTCACACTATAATAATTCACTTCCATAGATAAAGTGCAATACCGTTCTATTGTTTTGACGATCTACCATGAGTGCCCTTTTCCTACCCTTTTTTTTTCCCATGGCTCTTCTTCGGCGCTTTCTTGCGCAACATGGTTGTGAAATTCATGACCAAAATTTTCTCAAAGCTTTTGGGACCCCGCAGACACCCACCCTCACAAATCAGTTTCAGCTTTTCCCAGAATGAGTACCCGTAAAGAATCTCTTCGGCTCTATCACCCGGCCCCTTGGGCGGTTAATGCGACAAGTTTTTCATTGAAGGCGATAGTACATTCTCATGTTTCTCTTGTCAAAGCTACTCATTTACCCGCCAAAGTTACCGTAAAACAACCTACATAGACCTTTAGTACTCTCCTTACCGCATCACGATTAACCTACTTACCAAAAGTGCTTGCACCATTAGTAATGAGTAAAATTGTCCAGCAGCTCCCCGTCGTTCTTTGAATAGTGCAATCAGGACAAATACATACAAAATGCATGATGGAATACAGTAGATGAATCGTACATAGATACGGTATTCATACATAGTTGGTTTTCTGAAAAATCTGCTGTTTATCTCTTTGTTGCAGCGTTTTTCTAGCAATCACATCGTCATTCAGATGAACGAGGATATATTGGGCAAGGCTCCGAACTGACACTCATTGATATGTGGATCAAGTGGTTGTGCCTGTTTCCCCAGAGTGAGCCAAATTTACGTGTTCAAAGGCTCACATCTGTTTTTTTAGGATGCAAATAAGTGGATCAGCCGGGGTACCGGCTGGTATATGTATTTAGTTATAACTTGGAGGAGCAAGACTGGTTCTGATAGGAGATTTCAGCGAAATGGAAAGCTTGGTTGACTTAAAGGCACCATTCACAAAAAGTTAGGGTACCCTTTTTTGACGCGAATTGATAGAACTACTCTAGAATGAAGCGATAACAACGAAAAAAGCGCAAAAAACGATGAACAAAAAGAATTACAAAGGGCCAAGCTGGAAAGGGGGTTGGACGAGTTTCACATTGAAAGAGCGTCGGTTAGAGACGATTGGTGTCACGTTAGACGAGTGTCGAGACGACACAGTGTCATGTAATCGCGTCAGGACCCACCCTGAATTGCAAATTGGCAAGTTGCCAGAGAAGCAATGCAGTAGCAGACAACACATTGCGTCTCTGGCAATTTGCCAATTTGCAATTCAGGGTGGGTCCTGACGCGATTACATGACACTGTCGTCTCGACACTCGTCTAAGGTGACATCGGTCGAGGGGCGGAGATGCGAATTACGACAACAACTGGCCCGCCACTATGCCCTGGACGTCGAAATAGCGGGAGTGAGAAGGACCCTTCTACAACCCATGGGGGCCGCTGAGTATTAATAAGGTAAGAACTCAATAACTTTTTTTAGCGTGAACGGTGCCTTTGAGTGGGTGTCGATCTTGGATTAGGATCCAGGGCTATAAATTCATCCTGAGTCCAGCCCCATACCCTCAGTTCCCCTTCACTCGGTAGCTTCTCATTCCCACCCATCCGAATAGTGAAGATAAGAGAAAATTATATAAATATAAAGAAAACATTGTAAAATCAGGTGAAAGAAGCCAACCACGTTCAGAATCAGCTGCTTTGAATTTCACCTGCCAATAGGTTATAAGATGTCTCACGCCGTTCTTTGTTCTCTTTTCATTACTCATTGCAGTCTGCTTGTTAGGAGTGATTAAGAAATTGCAGTAGTTCAAGGATCATAGGCATATTATGTACAGCAGACGATCGTTCCCATCTGACTTGAGCTAAGCCTTGTCATGCTCTGGTCTGGTAATCTTGTCAACGCTCGAATCATCAGGCTGTGCGGAATACAGCTGCCAAGGATTCGATAGTCTCGATTGTCCCAAGGAGTAGTGGAGACTTTTATAGATATGCTACGAGAGGAAATATTTGCTGGTATTCTCATAACAGTCGGGAGATTTCGCGATATCGCAGTAGGGTGACTAAATCGAAGTTCATTTTAGACCATTTTGTTTCAGGCTGTAGCATTGGAATGAGGTATAAGAGAAGCCACCAATAAGGTTCAATCGCTCTGCACAAGTTTCAATGGGATTTGACAGCGGAGAGGTTGTATTCAAACCTGTAAATCAGCACGTGCCGAGTGTGAGTAGACTGGTTATATGGTTAAGCAAGTACAGGAAGGTAGCCGAATGTGTTATGGTTAGGGGAGAACGTCCGTTGCGCGCGTCCGTCGAAAGTGGGTCACCCCGCCTACTTCGCGCGCGGCGCACCTCATTGAGGTCTCAAGCTGACATTACAGTACTAACAAGTGTCAGTGGAGCAAACGATTTGCATTTGTCCGTGATATCTTCTCTTTGGCTGACTGCCGTGGACCAAGCACAAATCGTATGCTCCACTGACAACTGCGACGTCTGTCAAGTATCGCGGGCTGTCCCGCCGTAAGCGACGGCTGCGACATGACCTAGTTTCGACGGACGCGCGCAACGAGGCGCACCCATGGTTAGGTATTCTCTTTAATCACATGGAAGCTTTCCCTCATACAGTTTCCCCGTAAATTAGTTCAGTTCTATGAGGCTGTCATAAACACATAGAATAGTCAGTATCGAGAGCTGAGCTCATTTCACCACACGTTGCATAGTTTCATAAACTTTCTATCGTGTCGAGTAGACTTGATCTATGTAAGGTTATAAGCAAACAGACACACAAACGATAGGATCAGAAGAACAGTAAGCAGATTCCGAAGGCACAAAGCAGAAGAGGCTTACAAATTTCTAAGGGGAACAGCTTTCTAAGCTGTTGATTAAGATAGTTTGTTCCAGCGGTTCCATTCATAACAGCTGAATTTTATTCTAACAGTAGCCTAATTGCGAATCTTTGCTTCAGTGGGCAGCAGTTTGATAAGCATGACTAATCTCGTCAAAAACACAAACGGTGTCCATGTCCATTATCAGTCCCCACGAGAATAATTAGTGTTGCACGTACTACCTACATATGTCTCTGTGTTTACCTAAGTTTATAAGTAAAGAATTTAACAGAACCTCCCCATTTTCCAAAGGGCAGTTTTCAGGAGTAAAATGGAGTCCGATTTTCGAAGTATAGTTCACGACAATTTTGAGTTATCCGTTTTTATTCGAAAAGCGGAAGTATAGATTGGGAATAGTTCATCGGCGGTGAAAGAAGCGAATAAATTTGCCGATTTCGTGAAAAGTAAGGCTACTTAGGAGTTGGGAAAATGGGGGTTGGACAGATTACCATGGCGTAGCTAACATGGAGGGGGTACTCGGACGAGATTTCAGTTGTTGCAATTGCGCAAAGAGTTGATCACATCAAGCCAAAACTGTACAGAACTGCCTTTCACTGTCGCTATGGGTCATGGCAAGTTGTTGAAGGCACAGTTCACGATAATTTGGGTAATCAAGATTATGATGAAAAATGGAAGACAAGATCGAAACTAGTGCGACTGAGGTGAAGAAACGCGTGCATTGGTGTTTCCAAAGTGTAAAAAGGCTTCTAAAAACCGTTAAAAAGGTGGCTGGACGAGAATGAAACCAGAAAAATGAAGAAGAGTGGGGCGTTCGGACGAGCTAAACAGTGTGTTTCACTGCGCGCGAGTGGGTCCTCTTGCGAATACCAGGCTATGGTAAGCAAAAATTCATCCACTTAAACAAAAAAACCCTAGTACCGGCAGCTCACCTTTTTCAGCCTCTAGGAGTAGGAAATTAAATAAGGGATCGCGGCAGCAAAAAGAAAAACAGAGGAAAAAAGAATGGGAGAAAAACATCGCTTTATCATTCGGCGATTAGCTGGTTGTGCGTGGGTCCTAAAACGAACAATAGTAATCTGTATTGTCTCGATACTCGTCTAACGTGACACCGATCGGGAGGCGGGAAAGCGAACTACGGCAGCAACGGGGCTTCCACAATGCCCTAAGCGCCGAGAATGAGGGTCCTTCCTACCACCCATGGGGGGCGCTGAGTGTTCCTAAAAGAAGAATTCAGTAACCTTCTTTATCGTGAACCGGGCCTTTAACTAAGACCTGGCATATACGAGACTTTACCTTGAACGGATCGAGTCTATTGCTACGCAATAGTTTGAACTTTGGATTACTTAGTGGCTCCTCAATGCACTAAATGACTTTGACCTACTGGGTGCCAGAATAAGATGAGTTTTTGTGAGAAGTGCAGCATAACAGTAGTTCAGCTTGACCAACAATCTTGTGATAATCCAAACATTTCTCAAAAAAAGAAGTACTCACAGTTTTAGCACCAGACTTATACAAGAAACTGTTGAAAATAAAATCGTTAATTTTTGCTTCTGCCTCGAGGTTGGTAGGTGGAAATATTTATTCTGGCCGACGTTTCGACGGACTCGTCGTTTTCAAAGGCCTGAAAGTGGTTCAAAGCTTTTTGATTGTACGCTACCCCACCAAGCGCCTCTTCCACTCTAGCGTTTCTGACGTTTTATCAGGAATGCACGAAAAATGACCGAAATCCAAAAGATAAGCTCACCTTATCTCCACCGCGAAGTGTAGCTACGCTACACGGTCAGTACATTAGTAGCGAATGATCTTAGTCTGCTGTTCTTATGCAATAACATTATTGCGGATCAGCACATTCGCAGATTATGGAACAAACTCGCAGTGTTGAACGCTAGAGTGGAAGAGGCGCTTGGTGGGGTAGCGTACAATCAAAAAGCTTTGAACCACTTTCAGGCCTTTGAAAACGACGAGTCCGTCGAAACGTCGGCCAGAATAAATATTTCCACCAACCAACCTCGAGGCAGAAGCAAAATTAACAGAACAACGGAAATGCCGAGGTTTAAAGATGAGAGAACATGGAATTTGTTGAAAATAACTTTATTAGAGGACCATTCATCCATTATCGTACCGAAGACGAAACCCAAGAGGTTACATCATTTTTGGAAGTAGTATTTAATCTTCTACGAGGAAGTACTGCGTCCTGACGTTTGAAAAGATGGAGCAATCGTGTTCGAACGCTTTTGTTGAGAGGGAGAATCAAATATGGCGTTGAGAACGTCATTAGATCCGATGCGAACGGTATCACCGTCAGTATGGCATTCTTTTCGAAGTCGCCACCTCGATCGATCTGTAGAATTGTCTGAAATAATATCAATTTCTTAGAAATTCTTCTTGGAATTTGTTTAGTTTAGAGATTCGATACAGAAAAAGTGAGCAGAGAAGAAATATACTGTCAGAAAGCATTGTCCATGCTGTTGTTCTCCCAGAATCTCCTACTTGCTGTATATTTGAGGGGATGTAAACTTACCAGGAGGGTAAAGTAGCTGACTTCTACGAGGAAGTTCAGCAAGGCCAAGGTTAGCATACTCCGTTCTGCGTGGACACATTTGATACGCTTCGATCGTAGACAAAGGCAGACTATGGAAACGATGCTTACACAGGAAGATGCCACAACAAATACACACATAAAGATGTATAGTTGAGAATAGATTGTTGGAAAATCCTAAAATTTCGAAATTTGAGCTTCAGCAGATGACCGTCACTAATTAGATTTTTCATGTAATTCGACTTAAATAATTGGGCGGGGCATTTTACTAATTTTGCTTACAAAAAATTTGAAGATTCAAAAAAAGAAGTTTGTTAATTTCGGTTTCAAGCTTACCGAATCAGAAAGTGCAACATAACCATGGAGTTTCATACTGTAGACAAATGACGCCTTTTCAGTGAGGAACGGATATGTCACAATAAGGGGCGAAACATAGCTGATTACCGTACTTAGCACTACAACAGCGCTCCAAATCTGTAATCTTCATCAACCTGTTTTTCTATAGGTTCTGGAAAAATTCCTGAATTACCAGTACGAATGAAATTCGTTTCCGATTTTGTTTTTTGATTTCAGTCAGAAGACCAGCTACGGCTTTCTTCTTGGCTTTCACCTATCTCATCACATTCATTCATCACTGGCCATCCAGACAACGAATATAAGGCAGTCTTACCCGATCGTCCATCCTTGGCCAGACTATGGCAGCCATTCGATTGAGTGAGACGAAAAATGTTATATATGTTTGTACAAAAGCGAAATGCATGCCCAACCATGATGTCTGAAATCGTTACAATAAACTATTTGTCGAGTGCTATCATTTGCTTCGATGTGGTAACTCACAATACGCATCAAAGCTTGGGGTGCTTTGGTGTAGATGACAGCCCACCATCTATAGTCTTCTGTTTCGTTTGCTAATTGTAGAAAGTAGAAGCTATTAACATAGACGAGCAAGTTCTAAAAGTAAACGAACTGATTCTGAAGTCTGAAGGATATTGGTTGCATCTAAATTCTGAGACGATTCTTACAGTAATTGCTTGAATGACCAGTAATGAGTAGAAAGAGCCGAAGAGCCGCTGTTTCTCTTTGGATATCGCATAAATGATCACTATATAGAGGACGATTGACGGAATACAGTAGGCGAGTCGAATATAAAAGATGAGCATCGCACTTGGCGGACGGCACTGAATCTCAGAGAGAGCTCAGTAACGGTGTCTTGTTAAGCAGTTAATGAACTAGGGCATGATTTTTGGTAATGACCTCAAGTGGCAGTTCCCCATCTTCATGTGATTCTTGAGGCGGAACCGAATATCAGTAGCAAGGAAGAAAATCACTAAAAAAAGTTCTTAACTTTGTGTTACTTACCCAAAACGGTCCTTCTTTGAAAATTGTTTAAAAAAGCTGTATCAGCTGACTGTGATAGCTTTCTGGATTAAATTTTGCCGGCTAATAAGTAGTAGGGTCCGTAATGTTGTCTTTTGATCTCACATCATTATCTCTTGCAATCTACTCGTTATGAATAATTATAATTGCAGCAATTAAGAGATCGCAGAAATATTGATATAAACTTTACCAACGGACGGCGATGATTCATCCCTCCCCTGTTACATCATCCAGTAATGGTCATGTTTTGGGGTTGAATCAGGAGCAGGACTGGAAAAAATAAGTACTATTGATCTTTTTCTTACGGGAGACGGGCGTTAGGAACGGTTTTGTGTAATCGATCCGCCGCACGCGGCTGTCGCGGACTATTTGCCTCATTATAACAGCTTTAGCGTTCTTCTTATAGCTCAATCCCTATGCGATTATTACTTTTGGCATGATTCTACTGTTAGTTCTTTTGTTCCTGTATTTCTTAATTGCTTCTGCATTCTGCTACATTCCTTCGCGAGCGGTGTTTCCTCGCCGCCACACGACACCTTCGTTCTCAATGCACACCCGTTTCTTGTCTTTTCCTTGTCCAGTTGCTTGCTGAGCTCAATATGTAGCTGCCTCAACAAAACTTACCATTCTCCAACCTTTTCCGTGACCACTGGTATGCTCATCGAAATCTAACAATTAGTCAGAGGTAAAAAAACCTTTTTGGAAATTGAACAGAGAGGCTAGCTTAAACCAGTTTCGAGTTCTCAATCTTCTCACTGCAGAAGCTTCGTACACACACAATCACACAGATCATGGTTCATATGTTTATTTACACGGAATACACGTTCACAAACAAAGTATTTACATCCTAAGGAAGATAGAACTACTGGAACAATGATCAAATAGGGAGGCAGCAAAAGCCTCAGGCCAGAGTGCTCACTAGTGAGAGGTCCAAAACTACAACTGGAAGAAAATGGTTGCGGGTTTTCTATAGCTAAGGTCTTGATCTTTTGTATTTCGTCGGCTATAGATTGGTGAGTCCGATTGATCTCGTCCAAATCACGCACAAGTACGTCCATTATCAGCTCCCATGAGGATGTTTAGAGTAGTAGGTATTGACTATGCCTTTCCAATTACCTGAGTCCAAGTGAAGAACATTCGTTGAAAGGGGATCTGAATGTCTCTGAGAGTGAAATAAAGCTCAATCTTGTTGTGTATAGGGGCATGCTTTTAGGCGAGACAACTAGCTAGGATAACCAAGTAAGACATGACACACCACGAGATAACTAGCTAGGAGTCACTGCGCATTGTGGGTAGATTGAGTCTAAAACTACACGCGACTCCCTAGCCCAATGAGTACAAAATAAGGTGCAGGCGACCATGCATCACTCATATCTGTTTCGCTGTAAGGTACATAACTCAAAAGCAGATTTTCAAAAATTTTTAGCCTCAGATCTGCGTAAGGTTCCGCTAAAAACTTACCTCATATATGCCCACAAATCCATCATCGTGCTGAAGACGAAATCAAAGAAATTGCATTGTTTCGTTTGATAACCTTGATTCTTCTCATGGGAGTTACTTCATTTTGACGTATGAATGGCCGAAGCAATCGTGCCCGAACACTCTTGTTGAGAAAAAGGATCAAATACGGCATTGAGAATGTCATTAGATCCGATATAAACGGTATTATGGTATATCGGGCATTCTTTTCAAAGTTGCCACCTCGATCGATTTGAACGATTGTCTGAAATCACCTTATCTTCGACAGAACGCTTTGGATATTGATTCAGACAAAGGAAAAAGGAAACTCAGGAAAAAAACATGATGCTAGAAGTCAAGTTCAGAAAGTGGAAATCCTGCTATGAAGGTTTTTGATGTTAAAATCTAAGAAAGTATATAAAAGTGAGTTTTTCCCAGTTGTATTGGTACCCAGTGGTTATTTCATGACCTCCTAAAATGAAGCTAATAATACCTCGATCAACGTTGTGTATTTGCTAAATACGTGGCTTAGACTGGTTGTACTCACAAACGAAATGGATGGAGAGGGTTCGGCTAGCACTTTAGAGGACATCCACAAAATACTATTTGTTTATTTCAGACGCTATATTCAAATATACTGCTAAGTCCTCATCTCCTACGCCTTTTTGAATAGTTTGGATGTAATGAAGGTTACCTAAAACGCATAATTGAAGAGTTTCTGGGGAACCCGTAAACTCATCGTTACCCCTGATGGCAACGGTATTTTCTTTACTTGTGATTTGCCCTGTATTTTTTGAATTTCTTTTTATTTTTCATTCTCTTTACTTTTTCGTTTGCATATTTGAAGAGGTGGGAACTTACTAAGAGAGTGAAGTAGCTGATTTCAACGAGGAAGCTTAGCAGTGCTAGAGTGAGCATTCTCCGTTCTGCACGCACACATTCGATACGTTTTGATCGGAGACAGAGGCAGACCATCGAGACAATGCTTACACAGGAGGATGCCACAACAAATACGCACATAAAGTAGTATAGCTGAGAGTAGATCGTTGGAAAATCCTACAATACTTGAAATATGAGGTGAGCTAGAGTTCACTGCAATAATCAGCAACATTGCAGAACTTTTACAATCAGACATTACAGAATGACTATTTGAGTGCAATCTGGTATTGCGCTTCGATAGCTTTACTTGCATCACCTGTCGGCCCGTCGATCACAATTTTCTCATGCAGGCGCCAGTAACGTCCCCATTCCTGCTGCGTGCCAGAGTGGTCCAGTGGATTATCTTTGCTCGGGGAATCAGACCATTCCGCTGGCTTCCGCCTTGGTGTTCGTCTGTCGTCCTGAGAGATCCAGTCAGTAATTGTCTGGTCCAATGACATAACGACATTACACAAAGCGTCCGGTTCACCTGGTCGTCGATACTTTCTCGCGAGCAAAATGCCACCTGATCATCGTTACGGAACTTGGTTCCCGTCGTGCTTCCCTCCTGCACTTGCGCGTATAGAGAAGTTTTTGCACGTCCTTCCCAAAGCGTATTGAGTGAAGTTGTTCATTCCACTGCTTTTGTAGAGTACCAGTCTCCAAGGCGTACGTCAATGCAGGAGGGAAATGACAGCAGCGAGAGGAGCCAGATGTTCTTGATCTTCTTCACCACTCCCTCGACATCCTTGAGTGCTCCCAACGCCACGCGTTTACTTCTGCTGAGCTTCGAAACAAGGTCGTTCATAAGGACGACTTAGCGCAAAGTGAGCATCAGGAATAAGTCTCTTCCTCATAAGTATCTTTTTTGCTAGGTTTCCCCTGTTTAGCAACCTGTTTTGAATTTCAACAGCCTCTGTCATCCTACTCAACGCTCCCGTAAGGCCCCTCATTTTCAGGGCAAAGCGGCTTATTTACATTGATAAGATCACTATCTTTGGCTTATGAATGTCCACGAGTAGCTTGGCCGTCTAGGAAGGGGGGATTGGGTAGACTCCGGGTAGCTAACCAGGCTATACAAAAGTACGCAAGTGACCTGTCTATTGTAGACGGCCCCGAGTCGCCTCTTATATTACTTTCGATCAGTCGAATGAAACTTTTTGCTTGGCCGACGCAAGGATACCAGCCGTATTCACAGACTCTCCTCAACTTGCACACGGATGCACCCGCGTTGAATCAAGAGGGTCGAGCTGCCTATTAAAGTAAAAACACTAGTCGACCTCCTACGTGGGCCTGCGTCCCTGGGCATGTACCGGTAACTTTCGGTGGACGGTTTGTTCCGTCACCCTGAGGTTGTGCCGAAAAGCCTCGCTGCCAGCCGGCTATACATCTTCCGATAAGGAAAAACTTTCAGTGAAAGAGGAAGAAGGGGAGGGGGGTAATTAGTTCACAACGCCAAAGTGACGAAAAATACTAAAAACCAACTATACTGATTTCCTAAGTAAAGAAGAAGACCCACCGAATTCGAATGAGCAACGTAGCCCTCGATCTTCTTGCTGTAATCAAATGACGCTTCTTCAGTAAGGTAGGGATATGTAACAATAAGGGGCGAAACATAGCTGATTACCGTACTCAGTACTACAACCGCACTCCAAATCTGTAATCATTACTAATACTTTTTTCTCTACAGTCGCTACGGTTTCTTCTTGACTGTCCACTTTTCTCATCACATTCAACTATCACTGGCAATACCAGACAACGAATACGGGGCGGTCTCACCCGATCGTCCATCCTTGGCCAGACAATGGCAGCCATTCGATTGAGTGAGATGAAAAATGTGATATATGTCTGCACAAAAGCGAAATGCATCCCCAACCATGATGTCTGAAATCGCCTCCATGATTCATTTGTCTTGTACTATCATTTGCTCCGCTGTGGTAACTCACTATACGCATCAAAGCCTGGGGTGCTTTGGTGTATATGACGGCCCACCATCGATAGTCTTCTGTTTCGTTGGCTAATTGCAGAAAGTAGAAGCTATTAACATAGACGAGCAAGTTCTAAAAATAAACAGACTGATTTGAATGTCCGAACGATGTTGTATGCATATAAATTCTGAGACGATTCTTACAGTAATTGCTTGAATGACCAGTAATGAGTAGAAAGAGCCGAAGAGCCGCTGTTTCTCTTTGGATATCGCATAAATGACCACTATATATAGGACGATAGATGGAATACAGTAGGCTAGTCGAATATAGAAGAGGGACATCACATCTGAATGATGGCACTGAAACTTAAGCTCAAGTTTCTCCTGAAGAATAAGCAAAACTGTGACTTTGGACAGAACTCTAGTCTCAATCTGGTGGCTCACATGAAATGTAAGGGATAACGAGCATTGTGCCCGGTAGGAAGAGGCACGGGTTCGGGTACTGCCACGAGCTAAAGTTTCGCCCATGACTCGCCAATCTTATGAATCTTTGTGAGTTATACCGGCCAAGTAAGAAATGGTTACGAGTGCTTATAATGATAGTTATAGCGAGGGATAGCTGGTGAACGGTTTCCGAGCTGCGGAAATTACACAAAGTGAAGAGGGTAGTTAGGCTTGAGCCGAAGGACGAAGCTCAACACTTTTGCTGAGAAAGCAATGCTGGTGGACCGAGCACCGAGCTGAAGGGCACCGAGGCCGGTCGACTGCTCTTTTCAAATCTGCTTTCATGTGGAAAAGTTGATGAAGCAGTAAACAGCTGCGACTGATTATGATAGCATTATTGAGGAGCTGTAGTGATGAAATTGACAAAGCAGGTGAAATTACTGCTAGATATAAGTCTGCTAGATATCAACGATCAAAATTTCATCCAAACATCAAGTTCCTCTGTTTGTCCTACGGGCTTCGGAACAAATTCCGAATATAAAAAGTCACTGAAAAAATTTGAAGATGTCTGAAATCTAAAGATAAGAACGTGAGAACAAATTTTTCTTGTAGCAAAGCAGCAAGTCGACATTAAAAGCATAGTTCACCATAATTTTGAGGTGCCCATTTTATTTGGAAAGAGGAAGAACAGATCGAGAACACTTCATCGGTAGCGAAGAAAGCGGGAGAATTTGCTGGTTTCGAGAAGCATATGGCTTCTTAAAAGTAGGGGAAACAGATGTTGGACGAGATTGCCATGACGGAAATAACAAGTAAGGGGTATTCGGACGAGGTTTCAGCTATTGCAATAGCACAAAGAGCTGACTACATCAAGCCAGAACTGAACAGAACTGTCTTTCGCTGTCGCTATGGGTCATGACAAGTTGTTTGAACTTCCTACATGGGTTCCCTTGTGATCGGTGCAGCCTCTACAATGCCGGTGAAACTCGTCCATCGACACATACGGGCCAATCTTTGAGCCTTTATAGCTCCCTTACTAGGCCGTTTTCCGACCTAATAGTGCCAGATATGGCAAGGCCTCAAATTAATCCTATGATGGGATAGCAGAAAACAATTTTATTGTGAACTGTGCCTTTAAGGTATGTTTTGCAGTAGACAATAGATATAGATATAGATAAGATGGGTGATATTTATTTTGAATGTAACGATAGATGAAGTGGAGCGGGCGATTGGAGCACTGGTTTTGGCTAATGAGCCAAAGGAAGCCTTAACCAGTGACGTGTAACGTTTATTACGACGTGTTAGTATAAGGATCGACCCCAATAGAACATTCACGGGGTTTATATACACAATATGTGGGCGGTCCTCAGATACCGTATCGCCACTGGACCTTAGGGGGCCGGTGGCGGTACTCAAGATCGGGGAATGAAAGAGCGGACCGCGCCAACGGCAGAACTTACGTTACCTACTTGATTGCACACTTATGATACCGCCAGGTCATGCCTGTGGTCTCAACTCAAGAGATACTCATGTCAAGTTATGCCTATGGTTAATATGTTAATGTTCAGGCTAGTTCTATTGTAAACATAGAAATGGTTGTGGATCCACAACAATTTGGCTAGTTAGCCAATGGAGGTCTTGTCCAATGAGTAAATCAGGTGAAACATCTGATGGGCGTAAGGTTTGCTGAGCGACCATGATTCTCTCTCTTTTAATGAAGCTTTTGTCAGCTCCCGATAGTGCAGCGGTTTTGGTACTCGTCGTCAGTTTCTCCTTGGTGAAAACCGACAGACATTGCAGTTTCCTCAAGCTGCGTAAGCTCTTCAAGGCCACTTTCACTTGATACGATTTGAAGGTTTCTTGAAGCTCTCCCATTCCTGTTGTGGTGAATGATGTGGAGTTTACTGTTGGCAGTCTCAATCTGTTTTTCAACTCTGCCTTTATGAAGCTTTTCTGAGCTCCTGAATCAAGAAGAATAGTGATTGGCTGATAATCCCCGCTTGCTTCATTAAAGATCAAAGCGGAGGCCATTTGCAGTACGCATTGTCCTGGTACCGGTCGTTCCGATTCTGTGGTGAAGTTCCGAGCAGGAGCAGCATGCAATGTTTGCACTCTGTTTGTTTCTCTCAAGTTATTATTATTTCTTGGTGTTGGTTGTCTGAAGCGGTTGGCTTGCGATGGAAACGGCATCCTTGCCGCTACATGCTGAGTGGAGTTCGGCGGTAGGTTTTGCTTACGATTAGGCAGGTTCATAGATTCCAGACCACTGCTCGATCTTATGCAGAATTAGGCATGGTGATCCTCCTGGCATTTTGGACAAGATCCCATTGCTGTGCAGAATCTCGATCCGTGTGTCTTATCGAAGCATTTCCAGCACACTCTCTGGCGCTTGGCTTCCATTCGCCGAGCCTCAGGTGTAGGGAACCTGGCGCATTGTTGTGGTGAGTGCGACTCTCCACACAGGCATGTGTGTCTCAGTCGATGGCTGGGGAACTGTTTCATTTGGTTGCGTCCCCCGTTATGTCCTCTGGCGTTGTTCTGCATGGCATATGCAGTTTGAAAACCGAAGAGCGTCTTTGTCGTTAGTTCGGTGGTTTCTTGAAGAGTAATGATTTCATCAACGGCATCAAGAATGTCCTTCACTTCGAATCCTGTGCCACTTTGATTTTCTTTCTTAATTACTTGGCTACAGATATTCTCTGTGAATTTGGAAAGGATAAGACGTCGCCATACTCTGTCCGCGTTCATTGGCACTCCAGTTTGTTCTAGGTGCACGATGCGAGAAGAAATAGCATTGAATGTATTTCGACAGCTCCTCGAGTTTTCTTGAGCCCTAGGCAGATGCTCGATCTCGTTTATTAAGATATCGGCTATGCCTGATGATCTGTCGTACTGTTTCTTGAGTATATTCAGCGCGACATTATACTTGTCTCCAATGACTGGAATGCTGCTGATTGAAGCAGCTGCTTTTCCCTTTAGTGCTTGTTTCAAGTAAAGGAATTTTTCTTGGTCACTCAAGTCCGCCTCGTTGTGTATGAGGGATTTGAAGACTGACCAGAAGGTGTTGAACTCTCTGTAGTCTCCAGAGAATGTTGGAACTTCGAGCAGAGGGCGTCGAACTCGTATGCTACGTTCGCACAACGTATTGAGAGTATCCCCTCCGCTGTGGTGATTGTGTTGGCTGCTACCAGCCTGGTTTGCAATGTTGGTGGCTTCCGCTATGAACGAGGCTTGCTGCGCCAATTCTTCCTTTCTGAACTCCATTTTGCTCAGCCATTGTATTATTGCGATTTCAAGGCCATTTGACTCGAGCTCCATGTGGTTATTCAGCTCGAGCATCAGCCTTTCACGATCCTTCTGTTCCCATCGTGAACTGATTGTTTCGATCGCTTTGTCAACATAGGTATCGTGGAGCTGTTTTGCCTTCGTGATTGTTGTTATCAAGTGGTTCAGCTGTGCAGTTTTTTCTCTTATGTACACCTCACATTCCTCCTTTTCAGTTGGGAATGTGAATGGGTTGTCCAAAAGTTTGAGATCTGACTCGCTTGAACGGATCAGCTTGCATGCATGCGTGATTCTGGTCTTGAACAGTTGAATCTCCGCCATTTCGATGCTGGAGCTGTTTGAGAGCAGTTGTTGCCTTTTTGTGCTTCTTGGATTTGAGCACAAGCTGTTCGAAACCAATGAGCGTCTAAACTGTGTGAAGTTTTTAGCTCAGTTCGATGTCTCTTTTGAAACACCTTGGCTTCGTGTAGGATGTGTTTCCTGCTACGCGGGTCTTTCGTTGTTTTGTAGCTCTTATTTGATTTCCAGGTGTTGGAAATCAGTGAACTCAAGTGAATGGAAACGTAGAAATTACTTCTTCTGGTTTCTCCGAAGAGAACGCGCAAGGAAGAAGTTTTTTCCGAACCTTCTGGTTCCTCGAGAGAGGACTCGCAGGGAAGAGTTCTGTTTCCAAGTGATCATGGAAGTGGAAGGTACTCTTTCTGGTTTCTCCGGAGAGAACGCGCAAAGAGAGAAGTGATTGAGATCTTCTGGTTCCTCCGGAGAGGACTCGCAAAGAAGATTTTGTTTCTAGGTGAGTAGAAACGTAAAACCTACGCCTTCTGGTTTCTCCGAAGAGAACGCGCAAAGAAGTTGTAGTTTTTCGCTCTTCTGGTTCCTCCGGGGAGGACTCGCAAAGAAGAACTGGGCTCTTTTGTCTCTCTGTAAAGAGAGCTAGCGCAAAAGAGTTTGGATATTTGTGGGTTTGAACCCAAGGCCGATGCACCAATTTGGCTAATGAGCCAAAGGAAGCCTTAACCAGTGACGTGTAACGTTTATTACGACGTGTTAGTATAAGGATCGACCCTAATAGAACATTCACGGGGTTTATATACACAATATGTGGGCGGTCCTCAGATACCGTATCGCCACTGGACCTTAGGGGGCCGGTGGCGGTACTCAAGATCGGGGAATGAAAGAGCGGACCGCGCCAACGGCAGAACTTACGTTACCTACTTGATTGCACACTTATGATACCGCCAGGTCATGCCTGTGGTCTCAACTCAAGAGATACTCATGTCAAGTTATGCCTATGGTTAATATGTTAATGTTCAGGCTAGTTCTATTGTAAACATAGAAATGGTTGTGAATCCACAACACTGGTAGTAAAAACAACATCAAGCCCTTTATGTAGGTTGGTGAAAAACAATGAATATCACCAGAAGGAAAAACTAGAAGAGGAATATGTGAACTACATATTACTTAGCCCTTGCGATTCCTGTAACTTGTACGGGCTAAAAGTTGGATACAACAAATGGTTTAAGAGTAGGCAATCACTTAAGAAAAAGAAGTTTTCCGTCAATCTCCAGTATGTTCTGTTTGTATGTCGATCCGCCTGCTACGAAACTGCTCTCCATCTTTTCGACGCCACTCCTTACAGGGACGCTTGATTGCTCTACTCAGAACATGGATGTTCCATGAATATCCGATCTTTGCTCCATTCACCTTTCTCTCTTGAATAGCTATGTACTTTATTGAGTTAGGATCCTATATTTGCCTCAATACAATGAAAAGGTATGTCAACCCTTAAAGGAAAAAGGTCCACTGACCTGTGTAAATGTCTTCTACGCAATCCATGAAACATAAATGCCTTCTGGTCAGACCAGAAGAGCTATCAGTCTGAATGACAAACATTTTCGGCCATAGGCAAGAAAAGGATAAAAAACATCAGAACTCACACTGAGCATAGCCAATGGCAGGACGTGCTGGCCGAGGAAGTCGAACTGCTGGATGTACTAGTTTGTGGCATCGTAACGAGTGTATCATACGTGTTCGTAGGCTTTGGTTAAAAGCTATGAGCAGATATGGAGTTGAAAGGGTCATCAGGTCGATAGCGAAAGGTACCAATGCCAAAGCTATTCTTTCATCGTCCTCGTCATCAGGTTGATCCATATAGACTATTGTCTAGAACAGTTGGATTGAATCCAATAAACTGTTGAAAAGAAAAGGGCAATCGACGTTGTTCTTGACGAACTGTGCCCAAATCAAAGTCGGTGATGCCCAATCCCGTAAATAGACTTGAAATAAGCTGTTCCGGAATAAAGACACCACTCTTCCTGTGTTGGTGAACCAGGGCAGTTTCGGGAGCGCTGTACACGCCCAACAGGTGGCGATGATAGATGTGGGTGGACTTGACGGAAGCACCACCTACAGTTGCTTATGTTAGAAAGTCAGTGTCCACTTCTTCCCCATCGATTGGTTCTCTCTTAACTTAGATATGTCTACTAATATCAGAACATGAGGAAATGACTATCATTCACAGCACGTTCCTGAATCTAATCACTTTGATTCTTTCAACTGGCCAGAGATGTTAAAGAGTAGCAGTGGTTTTTAACTCATAATATCGTGCTTTTGTTTGTCATAATATCCTCATAGATACATTCGCCTTGTCAACCCAATCAATATCGACTCCATTCAAACCGTAGTACAGATCTGCGCGACTTCCACTGCGCACCCGCGCATTGGCGGGAAATCGCCACGTATGAGCAAGCCGTACTCATTCAAATGATCAATAGGAACTTTCAGCGATCGAGAGCGGACGACGACGCCATCCTACTCTTCTCTTGTATTGCTATTCATCTGCTAATAAATTATTCTATTCTCGCTTCTACTCCGCACCCAGGAAACACCGGGCGTGCCCGAAATCTGGACCGCTCCGAGAAGTCATGACACTGTCCATTGCTACTGGGCACTGAAAAATACCTCGTCGAATCCCAGTTGAGAGGAAAGTTGCGCATTCCAACGCCACAGAGATGATCAAGTAGATTTGAGCATATCACTCATGAAAGTAATCAATCCTCATCCTTTTTTGTCAGTTTGAGCGTTCGAATAGTGAAAACAGAGGTAAAAAATCAAAGTTGGTAAATAGTAAACGACTTACCATAAGAACGAAAACGGCGATTTCAACTAAAAAGTCAAGCAATGCCAATATGAGCATACTCCGTTGAGCACGGACAAAGTTCGTTCGTTTCCGATGAAGAAAAAGCGTAACTAGAGAGACCAGATTGACGCTGGATGATGCTACGATTATCGCGAACACGAATATGTATAACTTCATCCAAGTGGCGGATACACCCTGATGAAAAAACTATTTTATTTTAAATTTGACGGCGGAAATCGTGAAAGAATGATGGAATGAATGAATGTATGTAAGTATATAACTTCCAAACTTCCAACTTCTATCTGTAACTCTTAATTTTCCTTGTGACCCACCGGATTATATAGTAGGACATAGCTGTGAGACGTTGAGCTAAAATGCCAAGATGCAGATTGTGTAAGAAATGGATATGTGACGGCAAAAGGCGAAGTATAACAGACAAAAGCACAAATAGGCAAGCCAACATTCCAAAGCTGCAAAGAACACTGAAAATCACAAGAGAATATGTCTTGTAGGTCTATCATTTTTCGTTTTTGACATGACCCGGGCAAAAACTGAGATGAATTTGTAATTCTTCTCCATCCTCACCTGTTCTCCCTTTGTTGGCCAAACAATAATGGTCATCCGATTGAGGGAAATCAAAAGCGTCACATAGGCTTGCACGAACGCGAAATGTATGCCCATAAAAGCGAACTGAAAAACGGCAGTAGGAAGAAAAAGAAAGGAACTGAGGTTTGACATTTTGAGAAAATGGAATGGCTTTTTTATACATTTGGAAAAAAACCAGAACTCACAATGCGTGTAAGAGCCTGCGGTGCTTTGGTGTAGATGACCCTCCACCACGTTTCCTCATCTGTTTCATCTGCCAACTGGATAAGGTAAACATTATCGATAAAGACGATAAAATTCTGAAAATTAGCAGCAAGTTTGAGTAGTAGAAGGGGAAATTGGGTAAAAAATGGTTAATAATCTAGCAGCGTCATGGCAAAGTCGTAAATTTTGAATGGGGCTGATCGGCAAAGGAAAATCGATTCAACAAGAACTCACAGTTATTGCTTGCATGACCAGCAAAAAGAAAAAAGATCCAAAAAGACGATGCCTATCTTTGAATATCCAGCACATAACCATAACGTAGAAAATAATTGACGGAATACAGTAAACCATACGAATGTACAACAAGGGTATCATATCAGAATAATAGACCTGAATCCTTCACAATATTTCGACCTGGGTTAGGATATTGTCATGTTTAAAGGTACACTACCCTGATATGAAACTTATTTCTGTCAAGGTCCCTATAGCGACATTTCTGTGGTTCCCAAGGATAACATTGGAGTTGTTGGGTGAGAAAACGATCTTTGTTGGGCTAAAGGCTGGGAGCGGAGGTGGATACGGGAGGCTCTCAAAATATGTTGCAGCCTAAGGTCAGTTATGAAGAAGTTCATCTTGCTCTGAGAACCGAACGGGAGGGAAGCAATGCAAGTAATCAAAAAGGCACAGTACAGCTAGAAAATTTTTCAGACGGTCACAACTTCTCCTTCAAATCAATGGACACCAATTCTTAGTTTTGTTAAAAGAAAGGAAAGCATAGGCTTGCTAGTTGTTCAACATATATGTATTTAGTTCGCTCTCATGGGTAGCTGATGTTTTGGGTTTCAGAAACCGACCATGAGCATTCGTAGGTCCAGTAAGACGCTTACAAGACTTGTACGATGCGAGAAGGGTCTAAGAAGTGAGTTGCCAGCTGAAATTGAAGGCTACATGAGTAAAGCACGTAATTATTGTTAATAGAGGCTCTGTTTATCTCGCAAGCACACCTTGTCAACTAGCTTATTGAATTCATTCAGAAGGAGATGCGGAAGTTGTTTGTCATAGAAGCAGAAAAGCTTCCTCAATGAATAGAGACAAATTTTGAAAGAAAACTGTCGAACGGCTGTAATATTATCATTTCGTTTGAAACGCAACTCAGGAGAGTAGAAGAATGCTGGAAAGGTAGATAGTCTCACAAGGTTGGCGATTTGTGGACAAAACTTCAGCCTCGGACGGGACTTGAACCCGTACTTGTCCTTTCCGGGGACCGTGCTCTTATCCCTTACACTACAAAAACATCAAGTCAAATCGGTAGATAACTTCATTGTTTTCAAGGTTTACCCTGCGATGTACATATGTATTTGTACACACCCTCTTTGCAGAGCAACGATCAGTAGTATATCATTTAGGAAAGGGTTTATCTTCCAGCCGTTTCTTTCAATCTCAAATCCGCTTTATGCTTGCGTTTTCTGAACTCTCTTCGCGATGATGAGTGCAACAGTAATGCGGGAGACTGATCACCACGTAGCTGCCATTGTCGCTCCCTAGCACCAGATATCACCGTCACGGTTGCATTCTACATACCTCAAACCTCAACTGTCAATCTACAGTAGATCCGTTGGAAACTTTAAGAAGTTGTCAATCATTTAGTCACTAACAGCTTCTTCTTACAGGAAATACGCAAATCTACTACTTAGGCTTCATTTACAGCAAGGATGTGACATAACTGCCTGAAGAGCTTGAGAGGCGAACAACTCAGAAGGGATTCGGTGATGGGAATACTTCCATTGCGAACCACCTCTATGCAATTATGACCACCTATCTAGAACGTGCAACATCATGTAAGAGTTACGGTGATTGGCAGCTATTGGGAAATGGTATAGATCTGCCCAGCTTCGGTCCATCTTTTTCGATCGCCCACTTGATTGGACCTCCCACATACGGCCATATTGTCACAGGGCTCTGCAGACCACCTCAGAAAGCAAACGCACGGCGCAACGCACCTCCGGGAGCACCAGGTCAGAACTAGAGAAGACCCCATAAGCTCCTAATCCATTACCTCGTTCGTTATATAAAACGCTATATTATAAACACCATCAGGGTAGAATTGAGAGAGATACGAAGAAGTAGGGCAAATGGCGAAATTTTTTTCTCTGCAAGCGACAGAGGGGGAGAGTTCGTAGTCCCACCCCGGTCACTGAAGTGAAAGCTCAGTTGATAGTTGATAACGACAGCAACTTTGAAGTTGAGTGCACTATATTGCGCAGGAGACGGAGATCTCAGCGAAAGGCATTAGAGGCGTTCCGAATTTTCCAAAGAAATACTAAAATGGCTGATGGATATGACTGCCCGTCCATAACCAACTATCTTTTGCCATATATACCGCACTGGAACTTAAGGCTTATTGTTAGTTGCATTTTAACGTGATCTTTCTAGTCACAGGTATAAGGGAGACAGCCAATAAGTCTTATTCGCTACTGACAGTCGCTCGTGGCGATAACGGATTTTATATCCGCTTGAGCGGTGGAACCCTGGAGAGTTAGTCTTCAAATTGTGGGCTTTGAATTCGCCGTAACATTGGCCAGGGAGTTTTGCGGTTCTTGAATACTGTGCAAATAGTCTCGAGTTGTTTAGGCCTCTGGAGAAGACGAGAACGTCGAAACCTTAAGCCGCTGATTGATAAACTTAGCGGTCGTATCTAATAGTAGTAATCATAAATACATCGCAAATACCACAAGCGTTAAATTTAGCTGGTAAATGCCCTTATCAGTCGCTATCAGCTATTATCAGTTCATATCACCGGTCATCTACGATTCCACCATACTCCACTTCACATGCCAAATTGATAAAGCTCCACTATTAATGTCGTTATTATAGTGGCTCTACCCTTTCGAGCACTTTCATTAGCCCTTATCAGTTTCATCAGCTCCTGGCTTGGCACCAACCGTTCTCGGTCCCGTCACCGCCAAAGCGCCAATGTCCCGTTGTTAACATGATGAACGTAGCGTCTTGGTTTTGACAGCTCATTACCAGCCAGCATCAGTAGCTATCAGCTCCCGTCACCAAGTACCTACGGTCCTTTCCTATCTTACATAATAACCTATTAAAATTCTATATTCCATTATTAACAGAAAAGGCGTTACAGATCCAGTGGCTCTCGCCTTCTATGGCCTTTTATCAGCTCTCATCACATGTTATCAGTTCTTGGCGCCATTCGTCCATAGTCCCTTCCCATCTCACACCACCTAACAAATTGCCAAAGCTTTATCGTTAACATGAAGTGCGCTGAAGACCTAGTGGCTCTCGTTTTCTATGGCTTCTTATCAGTCCCTATCACTCGTTATCATTCCCTTTCACCGATCATTAACGGTCTCATCACATCCTACACCCCCTGCCAAAGTTCCAAGGCTTCACTGTTAATACAGAGAGAGTTACGGGTCCTGGGACTTTTGCCTTTTAAGGCTCCTTATCAGTTTCTCTTGACTGTTGTCACTCCCTACGACCTTCCATCAGTGTTTCCATCATGTCGTCCATCTCTCTTTCAAATTTGAATGCTTAAGCTACAGTGGGACGGGAGTTATGAATTTCCGCTTGGACAAACATACACACACATACACACAAACACACCAACAGACACACTTAGCTGAATATTTAAAGGCACAGTTCACGAAAAAATGGTTTCGGAGATTTGCACATAGTTTGAATTCGATGCCCCCTCTGATACCATTCGTGCAGGAATTAGGTCGGAAAACGGTCTGCATAGGGACAATAAGGGCAGGAACATTGGGGGACGTCAGGCCTCCGCCTCTCGCTAGGCTGACTACGGGTTCGAATTTTCCTTCACCACTTTCGCATTGGAGCGAAGTTGGTGAAAAATCGATACGCTGATTGGCAAATTGCCAGGAATGGTCAGCTGGTCGACCGCCTCGTACAGGAGCTAGTATTCGGCTGTTATTTCTATTATTTTGAGCATAAATCTTCAAATGAAAGTCAAACAGTGTTCTTGACATTGTACAAGAACACATAAATGGCCCCAAATGAAGAAAATGCGTTGCAAATAAAAAAATTGAAATCCTAGCATGCATTTTATAAAACAACGTACTATATGAAAACTTAGGTACATTTAATCGTAAAATGATAAATATAAGGGAATTTACTCACCTTTCTTTGCAGAACAACCGAATAAACATAAAAGTTCAGCGAAATATCAGTTGGGGAATAAATAGTTTCAAGTATGTAGTCTAAATCAGCTGTCTGGGTGTTTTGTGTGCCATTGCACACATGGCGTCGCATTCGTGTACTTCCGCGAAAATTTACTTAACCACCGTTTTCCCATTATGAAACACGTCCAACCACTTTTTCCTCTTTTTTTTTGGCGGTTTTTTTCCTTTTTTTCACTGTTTTTAGCGTTTTATGCTTTACCATTGTCCTAGTGTAGGCCTTACCTATCACTATCTCTGAACCTAATCACTACCCCTAAATTATCCTGAACCGTGCCTTTAAGTAGGATGTCCCACCTAACGGCACAAGAATATTGTAAACAGTTGATACTATTGATTTCGAAAAAAAAACTTATCAGCTGTGCATCATATCCAACAGACCGCATTTCGTTAGTTCTTAATGAAATGTTGGTCAGCTTCTCCTATGTGTTCCGTTGAAGCTTCAACTCGAGTTTGAATATTTCCTTTGCAGTACGCCGAGTAGTCATGTTGGGTAATAATTACCTTGGATGTAACGATAGATGAAGTGCAGCAAACGGGGTTAGAGCAGGTTAGTTCTTACATCTTACATTAAGATTTTAAAACCGCTGAGGTCATCACCATTGAAAAGGGGCTTATCGTTGAAAAGTAGTTCGGACAATATGTATAATATATAAGGATCATTTTAACCTTTTATTTATTTATTTAGTTTGCATACAAGATGCGCCAAACATGGTAGGGAAACAATACAGAACTACACAACACGGAAAATTCAGAAAATTCATATTCGCCATTACACATACGAGATGTCATATTTGCATATAAATAACATTGAAGTGGAAGGGAATAAAAGATGCTTTCATTGATGCCATTGGTAAAACTCGTATCAACCAAAGGATTTGACCAGGGATAGGCGATCATATCCGAGTTCAAAGTTTTTATCAGTTTCTAGTATGCTCTCTTTGTGTGCCCATCCGTCTAATGTAGATATGTTCTGTCTGTTTTATAGAAGCCATGAATATATCAGCAGTCGACCTTTCAACCGGTGAAACTTGAATGAATATGTTCAGTTGCAGCCATGTATGGGTCAAAGATGTCCGTCCTCCCTTCGATTTCCCCTTCTTCTCTCCCGAAATAGACTGTTATTATTATGACCACGCAGCTACCTGAATAGACTACTACAAAAAATACACAGTTGAATACTCGTTTCAAAGGAATTTATGGCCTCACTAAATGTAGGCTACTATGGAATCCATACACGCTTTCTGGTCTCCACTAACATAGCTACCAGCCTGAACGAAAGTTTCTTTTGTCATTAACAGATCGAGGTTAGGGATCGAACAATATAAGAACTCACATTAAGAAGAACCAATGGCTGGACGTACTGGCCAAAGAGGGCGAACTGTTTGATGTTTTCTTCTGTGACACCGGAACGAGTGAGTCATTTGTGTTTGTAGGCTTTTGTTTAGAGCGATGAGCACATATGGAGTCCAGAGGGCCATCAAGTCGATAACGAAAGGTATTAGTGTCAACGTGATTGTTTCATCCTCATCGGTAACAGTTTGATCCATGTACACCATAGTCTGAAAAAACTGAATTTTTTTTTCTAATGAAATATACTAAATGGCTGAATAAGCGCTAGACGTCGAGAACTGTGACTCGGAACAAACTGGGTAAGGTCACTTTCGTAGATATCTTCGAAGTGAGCAGTTTACAAATAGTAACTTAATTTTTTCCTGTTGATGAACTAGAGGGAGTTTCCAGGAGCCCTGCACACACTCACCAGTGGCAATGGTGGGGGTGGTGGTAGACCGTTTCTGTTAATTAGCTTGCCCTGATGCTCACTTTATGTCTAACAAATGGTCCCCTCCTGACTAAGATTATGCTGATTACTGTCGGGGTGCCAGAACATGGGTAAATTTTTCGTACATATATACATGTGGCATACTCTTGATTCTTTCATTTTGGTATTCTAATTTACTAAGAGTTGATCAGGCTGATTTGCTTATTTCATCCATGAAAAGAATGAAAAGTGATCGATCCCCATCACTTTCACTCAACTCGTACGTTTGAATAGCTAAAATAAAGTGTAATAGTCAGAGTTTTTGAATAATTGACAGCTTACCATAAGACCGAAAATAGCAACTTCAACCAAAAAGTCGAGCAGCGCCACAATGAGCATATTCCGTTCAGCGCGGATGAAGTGAGATCGTTTCCGATGAAGGAATAAGGTGACTAGAGAGACGACATTGACGCTGGATGTTGCTACGATTATCGCGAACATAAATATGTAAAGCTTGAACCATATAGCGGATATCTCCTAATAAAAAACTTTGATTTCAACCAGGTCGCATTCACGGACATATCCGCATCTCATAAAGTGAAGAGCGTTTTCAGAAGTATATTATGTGTTGCAATATCTTTACCGGCTTGGCTCAACTTATCGAATTCGACGGCATGAAATGTATGTTTGTATGTATGTATCTGTGTATATATGTGTGTATGTATACTACATGTGTATATACATACGTATGTATGCGTGAAACTAGTCACCACCTCGCTCAGGACTTACCATATCATAAAGAATGATATAGCTGTGAGACTTCGAGCTAAAATTCCAAGATGCCCATTTTGTTAGAAATGGATATGTGACGATAAAAGGCGAAATACAACAGACTAAAGCACAAACAGGCAAGCCAACGTTCCAAAGCTGCAAATAACAATTTAAGTCGGAAAATGGAAAGTTTCGGTACATTCATATATTACAATTCTATCGAACTGCATCCCCTTCCAAAGAACATCTAAGAATGTGTACTAATGTGGCCTGTTAAAGCACAGTTCACGATAATCAAATGGGCGGGAACGTCAAATGCTTTCCTGCCTCTCGATCGATGTGACGTCATCACTTCAGACGAGTGTCAAGACAATACAGATTGCAAATATTCGTTCTAGGACTGACATACAATCAGCTGGTCGCCAAGTGATGAGTCAAAGTTTTCCTCCCTTTCTTCTTTCCTCTGTTATTCTTTTTGCTGCCGCGATCCCTTATTTAATCTCCTACTCCTTGAGGGCGAAAAAAGTGAGCAACTTTTGTTGTTACTAGGGGTTTTTTGTTTACTTATGCTTATGAGTGAATGAATTTTGGCTTACCGTAGTCTGTTGTTCGTACCAGGACCCACACGTACGCAGTGAAACGCATTGTATAGCTCGTCCAAACGCCCCACTCTTTTTCATTTTTTTGGTCTCATTCTCGTCCAGCCCCTTTTTTAACGGTTTTAGAAGCCTTTTTCACTTTGGATACACCGATTCACGCAGTTTCTTCACCTTCATCGCACTATTTTTGATCTTGTCTTCCATTTTTCATCATAATCTGGATTATCCAAAATTAATTGTGCCTTTAGTAAGGAAGAGTAATTCCAAACGTGCACTGCAGTTTTCGGGCCCCTTCGGAATGGAGAAAAATGAAGAAAAGGTTCGATAATACGCGGGAAGAATGCATAGTAGTAAATAGGTGCCCCAGCAGCATGTGATATTCTTTAGAAGGGGAGGAATCGTTAGGGCAAAATCTCTTCATGGTGGTACTAAACAGTGAAGTAGGATGTTTCTAAAATAGTAAGCACTACTTTTTTCGAATGGGCCTCAGCCATCCTAACGAAGCTACTGCGAGGGTATCTGACTTCCTTTCAAGAAAAATTGCTACCGTTTCTTTTGGACGCTCAGAAACTGTGATAAATTTTTATTTTCTCCATCCTCACCTGTTCCCCTTTTGTTGACCAGACGATAACGCTCATACGATTGAGTGAAATTAATAGTGTCACATAAGTTCGCACGAAATTGAAATGTAAATTTATACAAGCGCACTGAAAAACGACACACATTAGCAGTAGTAGCGTCCAGAAACGAAATTCAGTACTGGCACTCGGCTCTTACAGTAACCCTCTGGCATTCCCCACGACCATCCCCATGTTCTTGCTCTAGGCCCCTTTTCCACGCGTCGTATATAACTGTGACGGGTGGAAATCTGCGTATTAACACGTGCACGATTACTGTAAGAGCCGAGTGCCAAACTGAATTTTCGTTCCTGTGCATCCATTACAGCCAGGAATTGAGAATTTTCATCGCTTCGAGAAAAGAAAGAGTTTTTAGACCACAAGAACTCACGATGCGTGTAAGAGCTTGTGGCGCTTCTGTGTAGATGACCCTCCACCACGTTTGCTCATCCGCTTCATGTGCCAACTGCATAACGTAAACATTATTGGTGAAAATGATGAAGTTCTGAAAAACAGCTGCGAGTTGGAGCAGTATAGGAGGCAGCTGTGAGGGGATTGACGATAGCCCTTCATGTTAGGTTCCTCTCAGGGTCTCAGGTACTTTTGTTCATAATCTTAGGATTGCTTCCTATCCGATCTCTTGCCAAGGCTTCTAACACCTCATTCATAATAGGCAGTATTCTAATGTGCATTATGCTCGAGGAGGCATGTTTGGTTATCTTGCTTTCTCGGAATTCTCATGAACATTGTGATTGAGCTCAGAGCTCAATGTTAACATCAAATTGCATGTCATGCACAAGCAATCTGTTCACCAGTCTATGCCTTCTTCATTGGCTCTCTTCTTTACTTTTCTGTTCTCTTACATTTAATGATGTTGGTGATAAATTTTTTTCTGCTAACTTCGTTGAAGGGAACTATTTCTTTTTTGACTTCGTCTAAGCTCAACATTTGATAGATAATGTTTTAGGCCCCTCAGTAATGTCTTGGCAAAGTCATAAATCGTAGTCAGTTTGATCAGCCAAAAATTTTTATTTCAAACAAAAAACTCACAGTCACTGCTTGCATGACGAGCAGAGAGAAAAAGGATCCAAACAGACGATGTCTATCTTTGAATACCCAACACATCACCATTACATAAAAAATAATTGACGGAATGCAGTAGACCATACGAATGTACAGCAAGGGTATCATGTCCGAATAATAGCTCTAGATCTTTCACAATTAATACTATTCGAAATAGGATACTGTCAGTTCATAGATGCGCTGCCCAAGAAAAAAAAATTCCTTCAAAGCTTAAAGGATGCCAGTATTGATAGATCCTACAATATGTTGCAGTCAAAGGTCCGTTGAAGGAATGGCCTCACTAGATACTGTACAGGTAAGCACTCATGAGGTAGTAGACGGCTTAGGTTTGGTTTCAACGTTCTGTGGACGCTCCCAGCTCGAGTCGGTCGCGTTCGAGAGTAGTAAAATGCGGGGAGGATACGAGATGAGAATGTTTTCCACAGTTTCAAATGATCAGCTAAAATAGAAGGCTACGAAAGTATTGTTACGTGAGTAAGGCTAATTATTGTTATTAGTGAATCTCTCTGTCACAAGAGCTCAGTTTGTCTTTTACTTCCGTCAATCATTTGGAAGGTGTGACCGAACATGTTTGGGAAGAGGAATAGCTCCTCCAATGGACGCAGACATATTCTGAGGGAATAGTTGTCTCGTGGTGTTGATGTCCTTTCGTATAAAACACCGTATAAAAAAAGTAGAATAATGTTAAAAGAATCAATAGAATACATTAAGGTTTGCCCCTTGGTGCACTGTACATATTTGTGATTTGTAAGCACCTTTTTCACTGAACAACGATGATACATCCACACGAAGGTTTCCCTTTCAGTCAGCCTTTCGGTCCTGATTTGCTTCTTTTTCGCGTACTTCTAAACTACCTTCGCGATGATAGGGGCAACATCACTGCCCAGAAGAGTCACAACGCACATGTCATAGTCACCGCGTAGAGGGTTTTATTGGGTTGTCCGAAAAGTTTCCGCCGATTTTTGATACCCCGGATTTATCAACCGTTGTACAAAAGATCAAGGACCCAACCTAATAAAGTTATATGTTTTCTGAAAGAGTAGATTCTCCTCTATACTATTGTTAGAGTTCTGTCAACATTTGTCGAAGTTTTTCTGTACAGGACTCGTATGAAAATGGAGAACCACTGCGCGCATTTTCGGCATCTGAAGTATTTCTTCTAACGCAAGGCCTAGAGTGCGGCTCAAGCCGCACGAAAGATATATGACGTTTGAGTAGACCATGCCCTAAAGGAACGTACAGTGCATGACTAGTTTGCGGGACCCAAACGGAGTGAATTTGCCTTCGAAGACCGGCAACCCTTAGGGAGACTATCATCAGTTTAAACGATCAACTCAAAATGGTAACCGAAGCAAATCGGCACATCACTGCTCGTGGGGTAGGACAAGGGCTTAGTGTTTCGAAATTAACCATCCATGGTCATCTGTAGACGCTTGGTTTTGTAGAGCGCCTTGGTGTTTAGATATCTCGCGAAAGGAGCAAGCGCAATGCGATGGACCGCGCCTCCATGTGCGACTCGTTGCTTGAACGAAATAAAAATGAGCCGTTTCTGAAACGCATGAGCACGAAAGACGAAATTTGAATTGTGTACAGCAATGAGGAGCGGAAACGATCGTGGAGCCCCCTAGTGAGCCGTCACAAACCGCTGCAAAAGTCAAAATCCAGGTGCGGATGACTATGCCGAGTTGCTGATGGGATTTCAGGGAAATCACTTACCATGAGCTGTTGTCGCACAATCCAAAGATGACTTAGGAAAGGTACTACAGTTAGCTAGAAACTATGGAGGCAGCGATGGACTAAAAGCGACACAAAGTGGCCAACTGTTAGGGCGTAATCTTCCAACAGGGTACCTCCAGACCACACGTATTTTTGACCACTAGTCAAAAGTTGCTAAAGCTTGGGTGGGATGTCTTACCACACCCCCTATATAGTCCAGACATAGCACCATCGGAATACCACTTGTTTGGATTTCTGCAAAATTCCTTGAATGGAAAATCGTTCAATTCGCTGGAGGACTGCAAAAAGCACCTGAGCGGGTTTTTCGATTTTAAGTCTGGAACCTTCCATGGAAGAGGGGAACTGGAACCTAAAGGAAGATGGCGAAGCCTTGCTGAACAGAATGGAGGATATATTGTTCAGTCAATGGATTCCTTCTTCCAGGAATTTTCATTCCAAGATGAATCAAAAATCGGCGGGAACTTTTCGGACAACCTAATAGTTCCAGTTGCCTCATACCAACTCAAACTGTCAATTCACAGCATGTCTGTTTAAAACTCCAAGAAATTGTTGATCACTGATGTCACTAGCAGTACCTCCCTTCACAAATTGGGTTACACACGAATTTGCCACTCACATAAATATTAGGTTGGCGAAAAGTCTTTCCACATTTTCGTTTTCAGGTTGGTAAATCTTTAGGGATTGCTTCGAAGCGTTCATTGCGAAACATGTGTAAGTGCAGGTCAGTGCGCTCTTCATACCGTATCTGCCGTAGCATTTTGCAACGGTTGCGGCTGCAAGAATCGCCGTCGACTCAAAGCATGTTAAACCGCTTCTGCTTTATAAGTTCAGAGAAAACGTTAAGCCAAATTGAGCGACAAAGGAAATATGTGATACGATGGAATCTTTCGTTCTCTTCACAGCACAACAAGGAATTTGAACCACAAGTTCAAAAATGGCCACTTTGACTAGACCAAAAAAACCACGATCTGGAAGGCCAGCTCAGCTGGGTGACGACCATCTCCCGGAACTGACTGAAGAGGAAGCCAAGTGTAGTACCGGGGAGTTGAAATATGAGCACAATAGCCATCGAGATACAGTAGCTACCCATTTGTCTTGGAAACACAAGAAGATATGGAGATATGAATAAGTAATGAGCTGGGTGGTCACCACCTCCAAATGCGTAAAGGTTTATGCCTGAACTTTTTGACATTCCGGCGCACCTACTCATGGCTGCAAGGCTTAATCGCCGGTGAAGAGAAGTGTGTTCTCCAAGTAAACCATACAAGGGAGCGCCGAGCATAGAACCCCGACCTTCAAACCAGAACTCCAAAATGGGAATGTAATGCTTAGCGTTTGGAGCTATTTGGAAGGATCGTTCACTGGGACCTGCTGCCACCAAACTCCACTTTCAGCACTAAAGTCTTGTGTAATCAGTGAACATAATTACTGCAGATATAAGAGGAAAACAAAGGAAAGCCTACCCTCTTCACGACAGTGCTCGCTCACTATCTTTGAAGGAGGCCCAGAAGAAACTTTAAAGCTTGGGATGGCATGTTCTGGCCCACCCACAGTATTTAACAGATAAGGCTCTAACGGATTATCACCTTCTGCCGTTGCAGTCAAACCATTTGAAAAATATGAAGCTCGATGATGTGAATCAACATGAGGCGTGCATCGGCGAGTTTTTCTTCTCTAAACCCCAGGAATTCTATGCAAGCAAGATACAAAAGTTACCTGATGAATGGCAATACCCTTTTAACCCATTGGCGACCGCGCGTTTTTGGCGTGTTTGGCGTGTGGGACCGAGCGCGCTTTTCGGGGGCTGCTGCTGTGGCCCGATGGCAGGCCACACGGTCCCAGGAGCAAGTAAATTTTTTCGTAAGCATTTCCAGCCGACAAAAAAGGTTTTTTAAATGGGGTATGTAAAGGTTACAAGTCCTACACACTATTTAAAGCTACGTTATGGCATCTAATGTCTTTTCTGATTGTTCAAAGGGAGGTGAGAGTTTTTACCAAATCATTTCCAAATGCGACTCTGTCTAGACACGGGATACTAAAGAGAATGGCATGTTTCGAATCATCGGATACCCAGCAAAGTCGTTTTACATCTTTTTTGCACCTTTTTACAACCTTTTTGACAGCCTTTGGTTTTCCTCCTTCACCAATGCCGTCGGAGGTAACTTTGTTTTCTCTTATTACTAAAGTCAGAAATAAACGTTTTACGGACCACTGCGCGTCAAGACTCTATAGTAGGTCATAAACCTGCTTGATACTTGAAAGGGTCAAAAAAATCGAAAATGAATGTTATACATACAAAATAATACTGTGGCCCGTAAACGGGCCACGCGGTCCCAGGAGCATGACAAGGGCGGTCGTCAATGGGTTAATAGTGATGGTGCAAATATATGTTAGTTTTTAGTTGTTATGAAGAAAAAAAATGAAAAAAATTGCAAAGGGTGCAAAGACTTCTCCGCCAACCTAATACAGAGTCTTTACATTTTTCAAGGATGTGACATACTTACCCAGATGCGCTCCTGATTACTGGAAGTAACGAGATCAGCATCGTAGCGTAGTTAACTCAGACTAGGTGCTGAGCTTCCTTCAACTTGTGATACTCACTTAATTTTCACCCCAGTACGCGATGTAAGTAAAGTATGTATGCATATGGTGCACTTTCTAAAGGATCAGATGCATGAGCCCAGATAGCACAAATACGGGTTCGAGCCCCGTCCGAGGTCGAAGTCTTGTCCACAACTTGCCAACCTTGTGAAACCGTTGACCTGTTGATTAGGTGAGTCAAAAAGTTGAAAAGACACAGAACTAGCCATCATTGCAAGCATCTTTGCAATTTCTAGACAATTCCGCGAGGCTCATTCCGTTATTACGTGCATTTTCTATAAAAATTTCTCATAGTCTTCACTGCTCCGTTGCGATAACAGTGGTATGTACCACTATTACCTCGTTTTCTTGCGTACATACACTCCACCGTCGAAAGCCTAGTACGTCGTCAATTAATAAGATATGTATGCGTCGAACTTCGTTAGAACTATTCTGAGTCACTACTCTTGCTCTTGATTTATGGTTGATCAGAATAGTTTTTGACATTTTCCAACAACATAATTTCCCCACAGTATTATGGCTGTATAAATAGATCTGATTGTATACTGTAGAGGAACAGTTGATTTCTGACTTGTTTATTCACTTTTCGCAGATGACGCATCTCTGTGATAACGGTACAGTAGAGTTGGAAATTGCCACGTTTCAGGGTAGAACTTCAGACAGTGACGCTTTTGTGTCACCGTCTGAAGGTATGGTGCGATTTACGCGTGGAGATAACCAAGTCGCCTCGTGTGAAGGGCAGAGCCTGCGGCGCGCGGTGCCTCGGACGGGACGCGCTATAGCATCATGCCGACTCGGGGAAATAGAGACCTGTGGAAGACAAGGAAAAAAGGATCAATTATCACGTTTGCAGAAGGATTGCGTTTGTTAGAATCGAAACATTCTAAAGTTCTTCTTATTCCTAACGTTTGACATTTAAATTGTTGACTTATCATCCCCAAATACTTAATCTTTATGTGGAGTCATTGTCATGACAAAGAGGTCTGCATTACTTCATGGTGAACCCAAAGGCTAGTGCAAACCCCGATTGGCCCATCCCAACATAAGGGCACGAAAGCAACCGTATCGGAAGTCTGCTGTGCATGTGTCGTGTGCGGCCTGCACGAAGAAATTCAGTGAGGTCACGCGTGAATCGCACATCCCCCGGCGTTAACAAGTAGCGCTCGACTCTGATGGTAGCGCCGATCGATAATGGATACCGCGTGGATTGGCGGCGAATACATTCTTGATCGAGTTTTTGCGTTGTGTAATTCTTTTTCACTTAATCCTTTCTGGTATATTAATCACCAGTTGGTCTAAGCACGCTAACGCGTGCACCTTATGCTCATTACTGCTTACCTACGGCTTGTTAGAGGTCCAATAAACATAGTAGAGGAGGAGCACCATCGAAGAAGCAACCGTCAAGTCGCAAATTATGTAGTAAATGCTACCTTGATTACGAAGTAGAATTATATTATAGACAAACAATAAGAACCCAGATGTTTATTATAAACAGGTAACGTTGCACATCACGGATGAGGTAAGAGTCATAAATTCCACTATATTTGCTCGGATCTAGCAGAAATTGTGCAATTGTATCGGATGGGAGTTCACTGCTGTTTGCTTCATTCACTTCAGACCAGACATTATAAAAAAAAGTTATCAGTAAGAGAGCTTTCACTTTTCGTGGATCCTAATACTGCTAACACACAAACTCCGAGGAGCTGAATTAGTAGATCGTGCAGTTGCCTCCGTCGATGCTCTGAAAATTCTATCAGGCGTCGGGCTGCTTGTTCCCATTCTTCTACCTAAATAATCTCCCATACATTCACAAGAGTACTGTCGTATCTAATTTACTACTTTATAGTTATCATGATGCTCTAGACGGTGCTGTCATTTTCGAAGACAAGTTCCGGTATTTGAAGGCACGGTTCACGATAAAAATGGTTTCGAAGATTTGCGCATGGTATGAATTCGGCACCCCCTCTAATACCACATGTGCCGGAATCAAGTCGAAAAACGTTCTAGATAAGGCACAATAGGGGGCCGGAGAATGAAGCACGGTCAGCCTCCGCTTCTCGCTAGGCTGACTACGAAATCTGATTGCCGTTCACCACTTTTGCATTGGAGCAAAATTAGTGAAAAATCAATAAGCTAATCGACCGCTTCCTACTGGTAATATGTAGTATTACGTATTCCTACTATTCGACTAGCATTCTGCTCTATTCTGTTCTAATTAATTATTCTCAACGTCCCGCTGAATTGATTCTGCACAATAATTCAGCTTTATATCAGCAGCAGAATAAATAATACTAACTAAGAAGCCAAAATCAGCTGTTTGGGCGTGTTGCGTGCAATTGCAGACATCACGTCGCATTCGTCTACCCGCCCGAAAATTCTCTCAATCGCCGTTTTTTCGCCGTGCAACTCGTCCAACCCCCTTTTATATCCTTTTTTGGAACTTTGTATTTCTTTTTATCCAGTGTTTTTTCGCGTTTTTTGCTTTTCCATTGTACTACTTTAGGCCGTACCTATCATTTTTCGTCATAAATCGGTTATCCTAAAGTTATCGTGAACTGTGCCTTTAACTCGGCGAAAAAAGAGCTACAACTCCATATAGTGGTAAGCCACGATATGGAGTGATATCTACACTCACGTAGGACGGAATTCCTTGATGGAACTACTTGTTTGCGTAGCTTCAATCGGCGTAGCAATCGTGTTCGAACACTTTCGTTGAGAACGACAATTAGATATGGTGTCGATAGGGATTTCAAGTCCAAAGCAAATGGTAGTACAATCAAAGAAATAGTCTCGTCATGGTCGACAATGATCTGGTCCTTGTAAACGACTGTCTAGAAATATTAAATCAGTCCTATCTCGAACATCTACAGAATGTTTCCATGAAATTTTGCACGTTGAAAAGGACATCTCGAAATTCTCTGAAGGAAACCCTATTGCTGGAGCAAGATCCTAAAAAATCCTCTAAAGGAGGGTGGAGAAGGTGAAAAAAGGTTGCCGCTTGAGCTCCGACATCCTATTTTTAGCCTTCTGCTCATCGCTTTTACCATACCTGACGCATGTACAAAACCTCTATCAACTCTGCAGGAGTGATGGGTGAGACAGTTCTGATGGTGAGCCGGAATTGAAAATATCGGAGCCCTCGCTGTGTCACACCTTGGTACTTTGGAGTGGGGCAAAATCCCATTCAGGCACGAGACTCTGGGCAGTTTCGGGAATTCAGACAGCATCACATGGACATATTCCCATAGCTTTTCAGAAAATGTATTCTCTGTTGTAGAACAGAGTCTTACTCGTGCAGATCTGCCCTTGGCTCTTCCCCCGAATCTATTCCGAAAACCATTTAGATTAAACGGGCTCTTCCTTATGCCGGATCGAACGGGCTCTTCCGTCAAGTCTCTACGATAGATCGAGAAGACTTCTTATAATCCTATTGTAGCTGTATTAGAGGTAGTCCTACTCAAAATCAAGGCCCAAATTGCCAAAAGCTCACCATTAGGATAAAAAGGACGATTTCGATAAGAAAGTCGCCTAGCGCTAACATAAACATGTTTCGTTCGAGTCGATTGTGTCTACTGCCTTTACGTCGTATCCATAAAGATGCAAGAGAGATCACACTGACACTGGATGAAGCCAGAATCATCACCGCCAGAAAGACGTATAACTGAAACCATATGGCCGCTACGTCCTAAAAGGTTGCCATGTTAGATTTTCACTAAATATCGGCATGATATATGTAGTACTGGTGAGTGTTGATAAATTTTTTGAGCCGAAATCTCTTCATTTAAAAAGTCTTTCCTGTCGCCACAATCACTCGTCTTTTAATGGGCGGAGCTGTCTTGAAGGTTTTGGTGACGAAATTTTGGTGCCTTTCTAATGGATCCGTTTCCGTCCTGATGGGAATAATGAGCATAACATCGGGTTTTGTCTAGAACTGCCCTGTCGGAGAATACACACTCAATCACTAACTAGGTCTCATTACCTACCACATCATTGATAACTATATAGCTGTCCGTTATCGAGCTGTAGTTCCATGATGCGTTGTTAGTGAGATAAGGAAATGTGGCAATAAAAGGCGAAATATAACATAATACTGTTCCCAGCGGCACGCCAATACTCCATAACTGCAAATATAAGTTTTACGAGTGAAAAGCTCTATCACGGAGGAAACAAGGACCAGTCTGATTTTTGCTAAACCGGACCAACAAGAACATGCATTGCAATGAAGCTGATTTCTTGATGTTGTAAAATTTTTCGAATTTATAATAACCATATTTATAATGCGTAATATAAATTAGAGGGTTTGGAGTAGTTCCGACTGAGTGAGGATACCAGTACTGCTCCTGAAATGATGGCGATATGTACTAAGGCTTTTCTGAAGATTAGCGCGAATCCGGCTAGGGGATCGGAGCAATGGATCACCTGTAACACCTACCGTCCCGTTGATCAACGATTTCCTTAAGCGGACGTCAGTAGCGTCTCCATTCGTCCATGTCGCGAGCCATTTAGGCCCAGTGGATCGTCCTCGTAGAGGGACACGAGGCCCAGCATTTCTTTCCTTCGGAACTTTCGTGAAGGAGTCTGACCATCGCGCTGGCGCTTGTCCTGATGCTCGTTTGACGTCTCGATAGATCCGATAGAAAACGTCCGATAAAACGTATTTCCATGGTTGATGATGATGACGGTGCATGATGACAAATTGGCAAAATTCTAGAAGTGCTTTCTGATTGAAGCCGATCTATGCCTCGTCTTCTTCGAACACCTTTTGGTTAGTGATCGCAACTTTCATTCTGTTCCCTGCTGTTCAAATGATAATAGTGTCTTCCTTATTTACATTCTTCTCGTTTTCAATTTTCGCAGTATTTGATACATATTTACGGCTGCTGCTTACTGTATGGTTGCATCCGGCAATAAGCAGCCATGATTAATGAAGTGATGAGAGCGATAATGCCTGAAGCTGATGCCCAATTCCTATTATCACTTCAATAAACAGTATAAATATTATCAGACGTTCAACTAAGCTAAAAACAAAATAACTTTCAGAGAATGTTACAGAAGTAATTATTAATATTTAAAGATCCATGGTGGCATGGGAGAAGTTTGGTGGTTTAGAAGTTTATGAACACACTCCGAAAAGAACTTCCTGAGAGCAAAGATCCACTTAACCGTTGGTACTTTTTGTATTTGTATTTCTATGTACAACCTTAATCCATACTTGTTCATGAGCTTAAAGATCTATGATCGAACTGGGATTCATTCCATAATGGTAACGTTTGTATTACATTCAAACTTACCCGTTCACCCTTCACTGGCCACACAATAACGGTCATACGATTGAGAGAAATCAGAAATGTTATATAAGCCTGCACAAAGGAGAAGTGTAGTGCCATGCACGAGCACTGAAAAAGTTATGATGACTGGGGTGAAAGCTCCTTTCGTGAGCAGCGTATAGATAGCAGTTGCTAACCAGTGCTCTTCCTAGGGATTATCCTCAGAAGGTGTTCAAATCTTAACGATAGCCTTTTCTCGACTGAATGAAGAATTTCTATTTTACAAACTCTAGCTTTGATACCAAAAAAGATTCTGAGACTCACAATACGGATCAAAAATTGTGGTACTTTGGTATATATACCCTTCCACCAAGTCTGAGCGTTCGTTTCGCTGGCCAACTGGATAACGTAGAAGTTGGTGATAAAAACAAACATGTTCTAAAAATATGTGCTTTGGGGAATGGAAACGACAGAAACTTGCACAGCTCAAACAATCTGCTTTTTTCTGTACTTGCCCTTTGCGGAGGTGGTCTTGTGGCAAAAGATCGCTATCATACACGCCTAATCTGAGAAGCGGCTCCCTATTAATATTCGTAAAAGAAACCTAAGTCTACATCTTTTCAGGGTCGATGAGTAGGAAGAGGAGTCGCCCAAGTGGAACAGAGCACTTTTACAGATACCCACTACAAGTAAATTGCGATCTTGGAAGGAAGTCAAATATGGGGAGTGTTCTAAAAACGGAATTGATCAATGTCATTGTCTTTTTATATCAGTTTGCCTATGAGAAAGCTTAAGACTGAGTTTTTTCTGGCCAAGCGACTCGCTCCTTTCGTTGTTTTTTTTTTCTGAAAAATCATTTCTGGGACCTCAGTCGACGATGTTTGCTTTGAGTTCTTGAGCATCTGGATGCTACAAAGTGGTAATGTGCGTGAGGGCTTCGAAAAAGACTCTCAAAATTCTTCTTGAGCCTCGACTGAGCATTTCGGCACTGGACCGACCTAATATGATTCTCCACACGAAATGGCAATTGAGGGTGCTCTGCCAAATCAGTTGCAGCTACCTCATCTCATATTTTCTTTCCGAATCTTGAGGTTTATTCTATAATATCGAGATTTCGAACTCGAAAAACTCACTGTCACTGCTTGTATAATGAGCAGCGAGTAAAAGGAGCCAAACAGTCGCTGCCTATCTTTGGATATTAAGCACATCACTACCACATAGAGAACAATTGATGGAATACAGTAGGCGAGCCGAATGTACAGCAAAAAGGCCAGCATTTCTGAAAGTTAGAACTATTCGTAAAACCCCCAAAAATGACCCATCGAATCCAACGCAAAGAGAAGCCTTTCGGAAAATCAGTGCTGAGAGGAGTTATTGTGGCTTTCAGTGTGATGAATGACGAATTATCCTCTGTTCTAGCAAATCACAAGAACAGTCAGACAAACAACTATTTCCAATTTCCTTTATTCCTGGCATGGCTCGCTTATGGATGCATGTGATTGCTTTGAAAATTTCTACTGGAGTGAGTTAAGTAAACAAATTATAAACGCTGTGAGATCCGTCGAAACCCAATGGAGCTACAGAGATCGTCAAAGTTTGCAGACGAAGTGTTACGACCGAAACTGACGCGTTGTCATAACAATGGCTTTTCTTCTTTACTGTAGAAAGAGAAATGCACACTCCCACAGAAATGGTAAAAAATAACACCTATAATTTCTTCAGATGTTGAGCAATTCATTCTTAGGAAGCTAATGATAGTTGGGCATCTGAGATCTATGTATTTATGAGCTCGAAAATCTGCATATACTTGTGAAAAGAAGCCTGCTAGCTCTTCTCCTTGAATGAATCAGAATATAAATATGCATATAATTAGCTGACTCCTTAGCTTAGCCGTGGCCCGCATACCTGAGTGTACGGTGGAAACATTGAGAAAGTAATTAGGTGATCGCCAAGGTCCACAGATTTTCTTATGGTAACGGGCATATTCATAAACTCTTGTCGCTCCTCCTCCAAGAAGATTGTACTGCAGTCATCCTCCTTCGAGTTATGCACGTTTTCTACATAACTCACGAGGGCAGATAGAGGGTTTTGTACTGCTGCTGGAAGCCTGGCTCTAATAAAAAGTTGACTCCAGTTGTTTTTCTCAAGGAGGTCAGAAACGTTACCACCGTTCCGCATATGCGAATTTCAGTGAAGCAGTTGTTAAGGGTTCATGTGTTCATCACGAACCTCCTCCTGAAATCACAAATGATTGCTTCGTTTCTTCATCATGGCTTTTTTTGAAAGAAAGGTAGCTCAAGTCTAGTAAGTTCATATTTGGCAGTGGATACCACGCTTCATGCATAACCAACATCATCTATCTCTGCACTATCGGTACACTCAAAATTAATGTTATATTTTCAACATAATTTGTACGAATATCCAAAAAATGCTCACTCTAAGCTGACTACTAACTATGAATCCTTTATCATAAGCAACACTATTTCATACAATATTGAGACCACTATATCTTCGATAAGTGAAGAACAGCATCTTGAACGCGCGTCGTCTTCTCAAGACATTTAATACCTGAAATGTTGATGGTCACAATAATAGCGTTTACAATCAAATCGACAGACTTTCCTAACGATCAGTAAAAACTATGAATTTCATGTGGTTTGTTTGTTTCGCTATTTACTTACAGCTAGTCGTGGGCTCGATGGGTGCGTCAAATGAATTGCTTAGTATGTGAAGCACTATCACCAAATAAAAGCCATCACAATTATAACTATAATTGGCCATGCGAATAATATTTTGTATATTTCCGTAACTGTCACTTTTACATTTATCATCATTTGAATCAATGTACTACCAGTTACAAAGCATCTTTGCTTCACGAGGGCCCTAGTGCCGCTAGGACCTGTTTATAATAAGCAATTCAAAAAGCTGTCAAGAAAAATGTAAATTGCAAAAAAACTGTAAATGACTGACATTCACATCCAAGGTAGCCCATTAACCGTGACCGAACTCGTTTGTTCAGAATAATGATGAGATACGGTGTTGATAATGTATAGACGTCTGATGCATACGGTATCAGCATGAGTATCACACGACTGTTAAAGGATTCCAGACCATAACGAAATACAAAAATGAGGGCCTAAAACAGTTCCTGAATGGTCTAGGATTTAACAAAACAAAAGTCCTCCACTCCAATTCAGAAAGGGCTCCTTTGAAGAAGTTTTAGAGAGAGGTTTTCGTGTTAGAGACAGGCACCGCTTCCCCAACACGCCTCATCTTCATCATCGCTTCTATATCACTACCAGTCGGATCGCCCGGCTAACGCCAGGCTCTCCTCCTTCTTGTGTCATACACCTATCCCGAGAAATTTAAATTGAAATTTTTTTCCCTTTTTCAAAGTTTATAGTTTTTGAGTTTTCGTGTTTAGCTGAGTGAGAGTGCGAAACTGATACAGAACTCGTAATCCTTCTTTTACAAAACAGAAATCGAAAGCTTCCCTAATTCTTATAAAGATACAGTAAGTCTAACTCTCCACCCCTTTTTTGAAACAAATAGCAGTTTCCTGTATACGAAATTCAACACAGGGCCAACAGGGCAGTGCAAATGGTATTCAGTCAAAGTCGGTGCTTACGCGCTTGATTGGAAGTCTCGAACTTTTGCTCTCTTTCTTAGAAATGAATAGCCATCAAAAATCCAACCGTTAGACAATCAAAGATTCTGTGGAGATCTTTTGAGTGGAGATAATACCGTTATCAGATGTTCTTTATCAATGGACCCTTTTCTTTACGGAGATATCATTAGTTGAGGATTCCAGATTACAGGCGGTCGAATAAGTTTTGTCGCAAATGACATCGAGCAAGGAGGATCCTTCATTGAATCACAAACCTTGCTGGGTAGCGGTCGTAATGTAGTAGTAAGAAATGAACAAAGTCCTAATCTGCTTATCGTATTGCCCTAAAGGGTCCCTATCACTGCACTTACCACTCTGGTCACCCTGCTCTACCATCCCGTCTTATCGAATGAAACTTATTGAACGGTCAAAGCTACATCGTAGATACCGAAGACGCTAGAATTTTGATCGGTAGGTGGCCTCTCTTAGATTCTTCATCTTCTCTTATCAGTCCTTGTCACCGAGTACCTAGGATTCCCTCATATCTTACATCAATTACTAATATGCTGAGGATCCACTGTTAGTACGAAAAGTGTAATCCTACCAATTTTGAACGCTCTGGGTGCACGGGGACAGGAATTATGAATTTGCGGCCCGAAACTTCTAGCGCACACGCCCCGCCACCTAAGGCGGAGTTCGATCCTGTTACCTGTCATAAGTGTTCCCATCCTGCCCCGTACTCCTACCAAATTTCAACGCTCTAGATCCACGGGGACAGGAGCTATGAATTTCCGGTCAGACACACACACCGACACACACACACACACACACATATATCCTACTTTATATAATTCGCTAAGTGTGTCTGTTGGTGTGTCGGTGTGTGTGTGTGTATGTGTGTGTGTCGGTGTGTGTGTTTGACCGGAAATTCATAACTCCTGTCCCCGTGGACCTATAAAGCTCAAATTTGGTAGGAGTACGGGGGTCAGAAAGGGAATACTTATGGCAGGTGGCAGAACCGGACTCCGCCCACAGGGGGCAGGGCGTGCGCGATAGAAATTTTGGGCCCGAAACTCATAACTCCTGTTTCACTGGACCCAGAGCGTTGAAAATTGGTGGGAGTACAGGAGGCATGATGGGAACACTTATGGTAGGTGGCAGGACTGGACTCCGCCTACAGGGGGCGGAGCGTGCGTGATAGAAATTTTAGGTCGCTAATTCTTAATTCCTGCTCCACTGGACTCAGAGCGTTCAAACTTGGTAAGAGTAAATTAAATAGGATGGGAACACTTATGGCAGGTAGTAGGACCGGACTCCGCCTACAAGGGGCGGGGCGTGCGCGATAGAAATTTTAGAACGCAAATTTATAACTCCTGTCCCAGTGGACCCAAAGCGTTCAAAATCGGTAGGTGTACAGGGGCCGCATGAGAACACTTATGGCAGGCAGTAGGAGCGGACTCCGCCTACAGTGAGCGGGGATTTTAGGTTGCAAATTCATAACTCATAATAATAACAAGCGAGCAAGCGTTGCAATCCCCTTCGCGTCAACACTGAAACCTTTTCAATGACGATAGGATGCGTCGTGGTCGTAGGTACTCTGTGACAGGAACTGATAACAACTGATAACAACTGATAAGGAGCCTTAGAGAGCAAAAGGGTATTCATGATCAAATACTGACTCTTTAAAAAGTTTCACTCAATAAGACGGGTAAATGCAGTAATAGCGACCGATCAAAGACATTTCACCATCACGAAGTGAGAATATTGTTCATTTCTTGCTATTAAACTACGACCGTTACGTAGTAAGCTTTGTGGTACAATGAAGTACCACGATTCCTTTTTGTTTTGTGACATATCATTTGTGACTAAACTCATCTGGCCGCTAATTATTTGGGATTCCCAATTAATGAAAACTCTATGGGAAATAGTTCTATTGATAACGACATCTGTGATAGGCGTTACTATCCATTTCTGGGTACCATTCGAGACATTGGCTTTCAATCAGCTGAGCCATCAATGTGACACAATTTCGAGATGAAGAGCAATGAATCGAGACTTCTAAATAGTATACAATCAACTATATTACAGAAAAAATCGCTCCCAATTCGGAGCTATGCTGGGAGTGTAGAGCTTCCAAGGAAAAGCAAATTCCTTACAAGAAGGAGCAGCGCCCGGCGAAGCCGGGCGACATCCTAAGAAGGAGGGAAGCCTGGCGTTAGCCGGGCGGCCCGACTGGTATATATATATACCAGTCGGGCCGCCCGGCTAACGCCAGGCTTCCCTCCTTCTTATGGTGTCGCCCGGCTTCGCCGGGCGCTCCCTCCTCCCTGTAAGAAATTTGCTATGCGTAAATAACTCTTCGGGACTCTACACCCTCAGTATTAGCTCTAAATGGGGAGCGATTTCCTGTATTATAATTAAAATCGGATTGCCCGGCTATTGCCGGGCATCTTCCTTCTTATGTGAAGTCGGTGCGCCCGGCTAACGCCGGGCTTCCCTCCCTCTTTGACAAAGTTGTAGTAATCGGCTAACTTTCCACCCCTTCTTCGAAGGAAATAATATTTTCCTGTACACGAAGTCTGACATAGGACTAACAGGGTATTGGTATTCAGTGAAAATCGGTACTTATGTCTTTAGCTGTGAGTTTCGATCTTTTGCTCTCGTTTTCGAAGATACATAAATACCCGACAAAGATTGAACTGTTAGGTAACTAAAGCATTGGGCGGTACTTACAAGTATTTCGTGTGATGATAACACCATTATCAGATGTTATCAATGAATCTTTACTTCACAGAGATAACATTAGTTAAGAGTCCCAAATAACTGGCGGTCGGTTAATTCAGTTGCAAATGACATCGAACAATGAGGATCCTTAATCAAGTCATAAACTTTGCTGTGTAGCGGTCGCAATCTAATAGCAAGAAATGAGCAAAGTTCTAATCTGCTTATCGTAATGCCGCTGATGGGTACCTATAACTGCACTTACCACTCCTTTTGTCACCCTACTCTACCATCTCATCTTATCGAATGAAACATACTGAACAGCCTACATTGTAAATACCGAAAGCATTAGGATTTTGATCGGCAGTTGGCACTTGCTCTCTTAGGCCCTTTATCTTTTTTTTAACAGTTATTATCGGTTCTCGTCACCGAGTACCTAGGATCCCGTCATATTCTACGCCACTTATCAAAAGGCCTAAGATCCACTGTTAATACGAAAATCTGTAATCTTACCGTATATGAACTCTCTAGGTCCACATAAACCGGAGATACGAATTTCCGCTCACATGTTCACTCTGCACAAACCCCGCCCACTGTAGGCGGAGTTTGGTCCTGCTACCTGCCATAACTGTTTCCATGCCAACCCCTGTACTCCTACCAATTTTGAACGCTTTGGGTCCACTGGGAGAGGAGTTATGAATTTGCGATCTAAAATTTCTAACGCGTACGCCCCGCCCACTGTAGGCGGAGTTCGATTCTGCCACCTGCCATAAGTATTCCCTTTCTGCCCCCCGTACTCCTATCAAGTTTGAGCTTTCTAAGTCCACGGGGACAGGAGTTATGAATTTCCGGTCAAACACACACACCGACACACACACACACACAAACACACCGACACACCAACAGACACACTTAGCGAATTATATATAGTAGGATTATTCTGCAAAAAAAAAGCAAAATGGCCTCAATAGATCCAAAATTCATCGTGCAATGGGGAACATGCAGCGGGTCTGATCGAACTCCAGCCCATCTCAGAGTGCTCACTAGAACCTTCGAATTGAAATATGCTTACCAGCAGAGCGAAAAAGTTGATTTCGATAACAAAATTCAACAAAGCCAGAGCAAGCATTCGACGATCAGCGCTCCCGTACGACGTTCGTTGTACGTGTTTGCAGACTGTTGTAATCGAAATCGTGTGAATAATAAAAGAAATAACGATAAAAACAGAGCTGAAGGAGAATATTTGCAGCCATACACGATTCCTGTCCTGAAGTTTTCCCTTTATTCGAATTAAGGCCTCAGAAAAGGTATGTTCCATTGTGAAAATTGGGTATTCCGATTTTGCCAATTTGTAGATCGTACTGGGCCATAAAAGTATTACGAAGGTATTGAGATGTGAGCTTAAAACTTGTGTTAAGCCGCATGCATGCTTTCTGTGTCCCTAATTCGGCAGCACAGGCTAAAGGAATTATATGGCATGGTATGGAGGTTCGGATTCCAGACGGACCTGAACATTTTGCCCGTGACTGGGCTCCATTCCGCTTGCGTGCCCAAGATAAACTGCTTTGGAACAGCGATAAACAAACAAATGAAAACAAACGAATATTCACCGTTTCAGATGTGGCAATGTAGCATTTTGTTTCAGGAGAATAAACAAATGCGATCGGATGAGTCAGATAGGGAAATGTCACGTAAAATGGCGTTAGGTAGGTAATCAGTACGCAAACTGGTAGGCCGTAGGTCCACATCTGGAAAACGAGAACATGTGTGATTTGGATGTCAACTGAATTTCCCTCATTTCCTTGACGTTTTAGGAAAAGGTTCAGTTGAAGTAAAGCCCTTCAGGAACGGTATCGCTGAAGTATCTGCAGTCAGTTACCCCATCACTCAGTAAAAGTAAAAGTCTTCATTTCCAAGAATACTCATTACCATGGGTGTTTCCCACCCGACAGTTTAAACCATTCTCTACAGTCGCCTTGTAAGCCAAATGTAGAGACTAGTTGTGATGTTTTTGTTGTTGACAATGTCGAAGAGTCATCAGCCTGATTAGCTGAGTCAATAGTGATTTGCTGATGTGAACGATTGAGCAGTCATCCCACTCATTCAATTACTGCAAGGTAACTCAACGAAGATCTAGGTAGCTGGCCCACCTCCATCTTCGCTGAACGAAACTTCACTGTGATCTTATTACTATTTTATCTGGAATGGTTCCAACATCTTTACTTTACACTTTAAAATCCTTCTTGCTTACCAGTTCATGCTTTAATGGCCATAATATAGCAGTCATTCGATTCAAGGAAATAAAGAATGTCATATACGTCTGGACAAAGAGGAAGTGTGTCCCAAGGCAAGTGCCCTGAAAGAAATGTCTTGAACTGAATGAACCTAATGAAAATTATAGTCGACGCTTCCAGGGATGCGCCATCGGTTCAACTTCCATTCAAAATCCTTGAGGATCCAAATACGGATCCGTCCCTTATGTTAAATGGTCTAATTTCCAGCCTTCAGATAAATTGTTATAAACTCACAACTCGAATTAAAAGCTGTGGCGCATCCGTGTAAATAACTTTCCACCAGCTTTGTTCATTTGTTTCGCTAGCCAGATAGACAACATAGAAGCCGTTTACAAATACGAAAAAATTCTATAAAAGTAATTTATTGCAGTTACCTTATTTTTAAGTCTCTCACTGTCTGAATAGCTTGTTTCTTAGCGCTGGTAAAGTGTTTATCACTCATTTTATGTATATTTCCTTCCATACGGTGTTAATGTGCGAATGAATTAACGATAACCTTGCTAATTTTCTTCCTTTTCACATCGTTAATGTATTTGATCCAAACTAATATCAGAATAAATAAAGAATTATTATCAGAATAAACAATGGCAAACATACGGTTACTGCTTGGACAATCAGCAACGAGTAAAATGATCTGTGGAAGCGTTGTTTTTCTTTGTATACTGCCATTATAACAAGAATGTAGAGAATAACTGATGGGATACTGTAGGCTAGCCGGATATAGAGAGTCAGCATGAGTGGTGTGCGTTACCGTTGAGCAACGGGGATTGAAGTTCGTAGAGCTCCTACGTTACATATTGTATTCAATAAATTAGCAAATTAATGGAATTGTAAGTTGTTAAATTGACGGCGTCATTGGCAATCAGTGTTAATCATATCATCTTGTTTGACTTTCAAATACACGAGCTCACAGAAGATTCCCTCAATTTTTGCGTTCTTTCATAAGGGGCAGAGATCTGAGACTAGGAGGACGACAGGTAATAAACAGGAGGTAATAAAGGCGAAAAGGGAAGGCTACTGAGCTCACCTCAGCTCTGGTCAGTCAGGGAAGTTTCAAGCTAAAAGGAAGGTTTTTTTCCATAGTTTTTTCTTCTCATTCGAGTAAATGACTAGATGTTGCGAGAAGTTCCGTGGCTCAGGTCAGCCATAACGATATGATGACTTTTGAAAGCATTGCAACACTCACAGATAGTTCCCAAGTGGCATTCTTCACTTGATTTTAGGTTAATCTTCATTTCAAATCGAATATAATACATGTGATACAAGAACGAGAGACCAGTGATAGGGTTGGGATCAAACGCAGCCAGCAGCTTGCACTGCATGGCAACAGCCGTTATAGGAGTCTTGTAGCGATTGCTTCAAAGATTGACAGACCGTCTGAAAAAAAAGAACGATCAAAGATTAGCTAGAATTCAAAGATCAATAGGGTAACTAGTTGCTAAAAGAAGGTAAAATTGAAAGAGAATCGCAGGATCTAGCTTCATCAAATTTTTTCAGTGGTCTTTCGCAAATGGTAAGCTAATAATAAGCTTATTCGCCAACACGAACATTACTGCCTAGCAAGCTGGCAAATTAGTGAAAAGTTAAGATTGTGAGACAGATGGCGTCACTGGCAATCAGTGTTAATCACATCATCTTGACTCTAAAATTCAAGCGCGTCTATCAGCTAACGAAGGATTTCCCTGAACTTTTGTGCTCATTCAGAAGGGGCAGAGCTATTCATATTTGAAGGTTGATAAGGCCGTTTCATCCATATACCACTGCTAGATCTAGATTGTTACTACTAGTACTACTGGAGGTCTAACATAAGATCACGCCCTGTTCCCAATCCTGAATCTCAACTGTTGATCATCAGGAAACGGCTTTCGTGAATCTCAGAACGGCCTAGAATCCCCATTTCGCCTAACTCCTGCATGTGCAGGATTTGAAAAAAAGCGAAATCTAGGGGGAAACTGCGGGTGCCTATGAGTTTCACCTCAGTAACCCTATTCAAAGCAATCTACGGATGAAGACTTGTATCGATACCTGTTTACCATATCCGCTCAAAGTGATGCTGCTATTCATATATATTCTTACATAGTAATCACACCAATAGGGATCTTCTAATGAGCACGGATCTGTAAAATTTAGGTTTTTGGAATAATTGAGGCTTCCGAGTGGTTTTTTTGACTGCTTTCTGTATTCTTCAGTCAACGGTAGCAAAAGCATCAGAGCAAATAAGTCGTATAGTAAGTCATTTCCAAGAAATGAACTTCACAAACTGGTCGCAGCATCCCTGTAGACACCGCTGCCGGCTAAAGATTGGGTGTTGATGCCGTATGGTTGGGCGCTTGTGCCGTATGGTTGGGCGTTATTGTTGTACGATTGGACATTGGTAGGCGTCCTGTAAACAAGCGTAAACAACTAGGTTTTTGTCAGAGTCCTATAGAATGCCTTTCTTGGACCAACATACCTATACGGGTAGTACATCGCTTGAGCGTTTCCTGTAGAAGAAACATCCGAGTAATAAGCCTGAGGCGTAGGGTCACGAAGTCTAGTCGTTTTCAAATCAACAACACTCTGATAGGGAGCAGGTGATGATGCTGAGTAGCCAAGTGAGGTAGCAGGTGCGTAGGACTGAAACAAAGATCGTCTTGGACAATCCAATATTCATAGCCGATGGCAGCTCGAGAGATCGACATACCGGTCTAACAAAGTTGTTTGAAGCTGGCTGCTGGAAACCACCTTGCACTACAGATCTCTGAGGAGCATCTAGAACAAAAATTCAGATTCTTCTAGAATTTTAATATTTTAACATAGTCTGGAACGTTCAAAGAATCCTAAGCAGCTCTCCCAGGCAAGTGAGCGAAAGCATAAACCCTCGAAGACTCCCATGCTAATGCCCACTGAGCCGGCAGAACGGCTTCTGTTCCACCAAGAAGTGGTCGTAGGTTTTAGCATAAAATCGTATTCAGAAAAAAAAACTTGAGAGTCCAAAATGAAAATCACCTGATAAGGCTCCTCCATAATAATTGCCTGAGTACGCTGGTGTGTTGAAGCTTCCCGGATTGTTCTGAACGTCATTTTCAATATCAGAGCCATTTTCACCATCATCAACACTTACATTAGAGGACAATTCATTTTTTGCTTTAGAAAGAACCACGTTTTTTGGGTTATACTGTTATACACCAAAAAAGGAACCTTTGAAAGCTTTTAAATATCCACGATTTTCATTCCACGACCATGATCGTGAAATAAACAAATGTGAAATTTGTCATAGGAGTATCCAACACGAATAAAAGAAAGAAAGTTATAAGGAGACAAAGAAAAAGAGCCAACTAATAAAATGCATTGATAAAGTTATGATTAAAATGATTGGATTTTTTGCGATACAAGTGATTCGACGTACTTGTCGAATTTGTTGGTAGTTGATGGCATTCTGTTGTTCGTTACTCAGAATTGCTGACTGGCTCGGAACGGCATCGTATGCCTTGTATCCTGAAAGACTTCTTTGGGTCCCTTGCATCTCCTTTTACCTCCATCACTGGTAACCATTACCGGGCCGATTATTTGGTCCCGATTGATGCTGAGGAAAGAAATACCGTGGAAGACTGGGCCTACTTACTTACCGTAACCCAAACGATTGAAAACTATTGGTTACCGAGACGCTTACCACCAGCCTGACCACCAACTTGGCCGCTTTGGCTGTATTGTGTCTCCGCTTGAACGTAATTCCGAGCATAGCCCTCAGACAGTGCATCGTTAAGGTAGGCATAGTTCGGATTCAGAACGAGCCTTGCCGCTTCAGATGGTGACGTTGGAGAGGAATTGTAGTCATACCCGTATATGTTGTTAGTTGGTGTGTACCTGGAATCACAGATGAACCCCTTGATGAGTTCATTTCAATAGTAACGGTCGATGTTACCCTGACTGCCGCTTCTTCCTTAGCATTCGCTCAAAAATCAACAATTGTAAGGGCTCCAGGGGTAAAATTGCTGGATAGGTAGTTCGTGGGAAAGATGGGGACAGTCCAGATGAAGAAGCTACCTGAACGCATTTTGATTATTCCTTACCTGACTGTGACATGAAAAGTCCAGTGAACCATACAAAGCTCTGTCTCGCTTTGTCGCTCTGCCTAGAGTGCGCCATGTACTTGCACTCTCACGCAACACGACTAGCCAGCCAACATTTTTGGAATGTGAGTTCAATGATTCTGATCGGTCTACATGTTCATCAATATTACCACCTGGGGTTCTCTGAACGGCCTTGGTTCTGGATGTTCAGGCACCGGACTGGGGGAGATTGTCGCATTCATCATCTTCAATACGTTGCATTCTTCTGCCACATTACAGACCTGAAATTCCCTACTATTCTTTTTCGAGACGTCGATTTCCAAAGCAGACGCACCTGTAGACTATTTGAGTTAGTTGAATTGACGTAGTAAGTCCCATCACCGATCTTTGTTGGTGCAGTAATGAACTGTAAAGATTCTGTTATGAAGGCACATCCCTAGATGTTAGGACACAGGTGAATTCAGAAAAAAGTTTCAAATCACTAAAAATAAGGTTGCTGCTCTATAGCTGGCCTCATTCAAAGGACTAGGTCACTTTGTGTATCAGTAGCTTTAAAGCTCCCCATGCCAATCTGAATATTTGGAAGATGGGTTGTCTGTGAAGGCATTGATACCTGATTTTGATCCCTCCTATTCTTACCATTGAACCTGACTCTCACCTCTATAGAGTCTCCAGAAATCAATAATTGAGACTCAAAGCAACAATAGGCAGACAAAAAATCGAAAACCAACATTCCAAGTTTGACAAGCGTTCAAATTGGACGAGTTCGTGATAATCGGGCGTGAGAAATCAGCTTGAATCTTGCGATTTCTGAAACATTCTCAGCTGATAAGTAAAGCAAGATGACGGCTAGGAAGGAAACCAAAAGGGCAATTCATTCTGTTATCAACCAACCCCAAGTTTTAATTTATAGACAATGAGCGCTTCCGGAAACTATTCATATACACCCGGAACTGAATTCAATATATGGTGTTTGTCAAAAGAATTTGCAGGATTGCTTCAACTCTTATCGATTATTGTGGACCAGTCGCATTGCCCAGCTGTCGCCGGACATGCTCCTTCTCAGGTAATGCCCGGCTACGCCGGGCATCCTCCTTCGTATGTAGTAGGATTCTTATGTAGTAGGAACAAAGATTGGTACAAATCATCTGGGATTTCCTTTCGATGAATATAAAATGAACTACTTCATTATAATGATGGCTAACACTTTTTTGACTATGAATCTTTGTGAATGGAGTTCGTACACTACAAAAAGTTTGACCCATCCGAAAATGTCAGACTTACTGGAAAGGTCGACATTGCTTCATATCCGCGGAGAGATAAATTTCTTTACCTCACCTTATCAATGAAAATAGCAGAAGTATAATGGCATTAGGTCCACAATAATCATGCGACCCGTACTTCTTTGAAAATTCCGTTTCACATGAAAGTTATAATCCAGAATGAACCGTGCTCCCAGTCGGTTCAGTGAGGATTGCGTCTTACCGGAAGAATCTCTTGGGGGTGGTTAAAAAAGCATGTTTAAAAAAACATGCCGTGCCGGATTTTTGGTTCAAATTCGGGCTAGATTTACCGATGCAGCCTCTTCAAAGTTTAAATCTTGCGGGGAGCGTCAATTCCTCACCTCACGATACCACATAGGTTAGCTGGAGCCAGGGATGCCATCAATTCTGTAAGAATCTGAATTCCTCTGGCTTGATGGTCGTTAGGAATATTCCCTTAAAGCGAACCTCTTGGAAAATTTCGGATCAACTGAAGAACTGATAACACTTTCAACCATCCTGCCCGAATGCTCCATTAGGGAGCACCTTCAGTCAACACAATTAGTTCTGTAAGAGCCATCCATTTCAATAGGCCTCTATCTGGGAGTGTTGCGAAAACGTATGCTTGGTGTGCATACCGTTTCGAAACTTTCGCTTAAACTCAATAGCCAGATTCACCGATGCAGCCTCTTCAAAGTTTAAATCCTGCGGGGAGCGTCAATCCCTCACCTCACCTCACCACAGATTTGCCAGAGCTAGGGATGCCTTTGGGTCTGTAAGAATCAGTTTTCCTCTGGCGAGTTGTGCGTTGATGGTCATAAATGATACTCATGTAACGCGTACCTCTTGGAAAATTTCGAATCAACTGAAGAACTGATAACACTTTCAACCATTCTACCCGAATGCTCCATTAGGGAGCACCTTCAGTCAACACAATCAGTTCTGTAAGAGCCATCCATTTCAATAGGCCTCTACCTGAGAGTGTTTCGAAAACGTATGCTTGGTGTGCATACCGTTCCGAAACTTTCGCTTCAACTCAATAGCCAGATTCACCGATGCAGCCTCTTCAAAGTTTAAATTCTTCTCTCTTCTCTTTACAGAAATGCTGGAGGGGGAAAGGGCAGTACGTAATGGAACTCAAAATGTTGTGTCGCTTACGCTTCGATAAATAAATTAAAAAGAAAATGGCGGGTCAGCCAATCGCTTTCACTTTGCCTTAGGAGGGGAATTTATACTGCGGGTTATTTAGACTTTACTTTTTAGTCTGAAATACTGAAATGAGAAGGGCGGAGAATGATGGAAGAAAAAATGAAAAAAATGAATGGGGTAACCTTGTACTTCGTCAGCAAGAAGTTCCAGTGTCGCAGTACTGGCTTCACTATGTACTCACTACATTCCGCAGAACTCACTCCATCCCATTAACGTACCCATCCATTTACTGCTTTACATGTGAAGAGGGAAATGTGAGAGTTTCGTTGAGAGAATGGGTTTTCCATATCACTACCTTTATCATAATCACAAACGTTTGCGGACGGACACACCGACATACCGACATACCGACATACCGACATACCGACATACACACAAACCGACAAACCGACACACCAAGTTTCTGCTTTATAAATGAGAGAGATATCCGACCGCGTATGAATGAGAATTTGATATGATGGAAAAGTCGATAAATAAAATGAGTAGAGGTATAGACGTTGTAGAATTACGGTGAGGCATGGGTCAATATTTTGTTGGAAATCCTTGAGTAGAAGCCCTGTGTATTTGCAAGCTTTAAATAAACAGATAAAAAAATGTGACTTACTTGTACCGCCTGTCCAGAGTTATAAGCGAACCCTCATGGCAGGACTGTGGCGGAGAATCCATAGGACGAGAGGAAAGTTCGAGCTACAATCGGATAGTAACTGATAGGGAGTTGCATTATAGCAATAGTATATTCAATTCCCTGTACATTCTGAGGAATTGTCAATTATTTGTATTAGCGTATTTTCAGAACCATCTAGGAGGAGCTAATTCAGATGGTAACTTCAACAAAATTTCTTAGCTAGCCTTTTCTATAATATCATCATCGTTAGGAAGAGAAGGCTACCTAAGTTTCTTCCATTACTCGAACCCCTACATAAAGTTCGTATAAGGCCTGTAGGCCTCAGTTAAGGCATAGTGTAAAGAAAAGGAACGATAAAACGAAGCCAACCACTTCGAAGACAACAAAAGAAGCGTATAAATACTGTCACAAGGCTTTCACCCATACCGTTGATCACTCACCACGTTGACACCGCTGTTATTAAGCTGTACGATGATCCGATCCATGTCATTACCCTGTAAAAGTTATCCAAGATACACCATAGGCTGATATTCTGTGAATTCAAGTCCATCACAGACAGAAAATAAGCAATTGTCAATGTTAAACTGGAGTCTAAATCGTGAAATTAACCTACCGTGGCCACTCCAAAGCCGACACCAGTATACTCATTTGCGGAAATATTAGAGTTTTCAAGCTTGAACAGTACATTCTCACCAAGAACCAACCACCGTAATGAGAAACCATTTGGATGAGTATAAACACATGTCGAAAGCACGCCACTGCTGTGACTCAACACTGAAAAGGCTCAAAAGGTAAATGCAGCATAAAGTAAGTTGAAGACTCCACGTCTACGTAGTATTCGAAAGATGCGACCCCTCTGGTAGCTTTCCATAGAAAGGTGACGTCGGACTCTGACTAGACCCCGCTCATTTTGGGAGATTATATCCACATGGCAGATTAAGCACGTCCTGAACCGCGCCCAGTTCAATTTCTTGGCAACTTCTCCCCCATTCATATTCCCCAGGGATGGATTAGGCAGTTTGCAATTTTTGGAGTTATTGCACACGACCTACGGTAATCCCAAAATATGAAATAGTTTCAATCAAGATGCTAGAATCATTTGTGAGATGACTCAGAAAAACGATTTCAGGATGAGAACAAGTGTCATCAGTTGTTTATGGTCTCAGTAGTATCTCATAAAGAAATTTTGCTGAAAAAAGGGCCAATAAAAGCATAAACAGTAACTTACAAGCTATTATCACAAGAGTTGAGATTGACATCGCAATGAGATGTTACTCGACCGCATGTGTGTGTGCTCTCTCACTCTTATACTTCGAGAGAACCGGCTTTGATGTTTGGCATTGTTGAGGGGTGCCGTATGCATACGGGATGAGTCGTCCCAGTCAAAAGTCAAACGTGAAGATAATTTGAACTCCAACACAAACAAACTCACTTCTTCTATACAAGCTGTTATGGTTTGGATCAACCAGTTTTAGTTGGGTTGGAATTAGTTCTAAGTCTTCTGGCATTGATCGATCGCGTTATATTGAGATGGGCTCTGACTTAAAACTCCATTCCCGTTCCCTAGTGGCGTGTATTATACTGTATTGTATTGTATTTAGCCTTTACAATAATATACGATGGCCAGCATGTACAAGTGAGAGCTTTCATTCTCCAGACGAGTCTGGTACTTGTATACGACCCCGTAGGGATCAGAGGATTGGTTGACCTGAGCGGACATCAATCGAAGGGTTTGATCTCTTGACCATATTTCTGTTTGTAAATCACATAGCTCCTCATCACCTCCATAGACCTGAGATACTCTTTGATTCCAAGATTCCAACAGATCTTTGCCGTATTCTCAAGAATGTAGTTAAAGCTATTATCCTTGCACATTCGGCGAAATGGCTCAGTACTATATCTTCGATAAACCAACGGACGAGGTTAACGACCGGTACATTGCGATTTATTACGTGTTGCTAAACGTGTTCAACAGTTTGTACAAACCTTTTTGTCCGGTTACGTTGTTTACCGAGACCCTCAAAGTATCGAAAAACTTCGATGTTCCATCATGCTGCAACCCCACCCATGTTTACTTCCCGATCTTGAAATTAAATGAGGCAGATCAAGAGAATGATTAGCTCGAATGATAGCATTTTGATGGCTTGTTTTACGTAATGACCATCAAAGTACGCTCCACTATCGAGAAAATTAACAGGTTCGAGTAATGTTCTATTGATCGTGGTCCCTTCAAACAAAAGAACCCCAATTTCCTCTTCATGAGTCAGTTTTACGAAACCACACCCCCAACCTTGTACTCTGACTGATCTTTAGCAGAAAGAGTGAGTCATGTTGATTCAAGCACCGCACATGCAAAAATCCTTCCTCGTTTGGAACCGGCTTCTCTGTCAAACATCTTGCGAGAACTTCTTCGAAGCACGAAGCAGCAGCCATTCTGAAATCGAGTAACCCTACTTGTTGAGTACACTACTACGACAGAACCCCGAGTTGTACATTCATTAGCCAAAACAGGCACTCCAAAATTTATCAATTTCGGAGTAAAAGCTGAGTGCCTAGCGTAATTCGGAATCCAACACGAACAAGCTCAGAGCTCTGATCACTGCCATGCTGTTGATACAAACCTTTTTGCCTTCACTCAACTACTTACAATTCTTTCCCTCCTTCTTCTTTTAGTGATGTTCTCGGCTTTCATCAATTTCATTGTTTAGATCAACCGCATGATTAACATGTATTTATTATATATAAAACATTCAACACAAATCGAGCCGACTAACAAAGTTTTATTGCCGTTTTCGAAGTTTTACATTTTTTTCACAAAAATGACAGTTCTTTGTATTGAGTAGGGTTGAAATCCAAGAAAAAAAGAATCATGCATATAAATCATTCTATGTACACGTTGCACATTTTTTGTACGTATGCAAAAAGTAACATGAATATCTGACTTTTAATAATACCAAAACACTAGCGTATGACAGAAAAGTATAGACAGAACGTCATTTCCCAGAGTGATTCTTGAGAGTTCGTTTTAAGTGACTTAAAGGCACCGTTCGCGAAGATTCAATGGGCGGGTGTGTCGATGACGTGTCCGCCTCTCATTCGATGTCACGTCAGACAGTCTGACGTGGCGTCGAAAGAGAGGCGGACACGTCATCGACAAACCCGCCCATTGAATAATCGCGAACGGTGCCTTTGATTAAGTGCATTTTGGTACTTGGAAAGAATAATTGAAAATTGTCCATTTACACATTTTACATTCCGTATTCTGAATAAGTCTCTATTTCCAACAAACTAGTCGAATTTTGTAGACGACTAGTTACTGAAGATTATTAATTCATATAATTAAATTTATTTACACGTTGCACATTGTTGTACGTCCTATGAGTTAATCTTGGAAGGTTTACGATGCTTACTTGACTCTTTTTTAACAGATTGCAAAAAGGACTGTCAAAAAAACCTCTATTTACTGTATGTACATTCCATACCTCTGGACGAGGCTACATTTTTAACAAATGAAAATGAAATTTTGTAAATGACAAATTTCTAAGTTATTATGTACATGTAGTTAGAGCTATATATACACGTTGCACATTGTTGTACGTCCTAGAATCTGGCCTCGGAAGAGTATATAACTCAATGATATTGAAAAAATAAAACTTTTTTTCTGAGAAGGGTAGAAATTTTTTCCAAAATTGTTGGACCAAAATATGTAGTGCAGCAAGCATTCACTGGTTTGTGTTTTGTCAAGCGCTTGCCATTGCTCCGTATATATAACGACTAATTAAAGTTGGTGGAAAAATGACTGGCCTATCCAACGCATTTATCCATGAAGGAGATTTAAGTGCAGCACAGCAACTATACCCAATTGGATTAACGAGATCGGAAAGGCTAAACATTTCTTCCTACTTTTCGATTGATCATCTCTTTATGAGCTTTTTTGATTTTACTGGAAGGTAATAGAATGTAATGGAGCGCCCTGCTGAAAAGGTTGTTTCTTCCCTTGTGACGGGGCTAACATATCACTGAAACCCTTCTATCTATGCACTTATTATAAGTATATGTCCCTTTGCAGTTTTTCAACCCCCCCCCCCCCTCCCCCCTTTAACATTTAAAAAGTCAATAATAGTAAGATTATTGTCAAGTTCGTTTTTGTATGCTGGGTTTTCCGATCAGTTTTAGAGATGCTTAGAGTTAGTTAACCTTAGTGGATATTCTTTTGTGGATGCTCAGTACGAAAGAAGAGCTAGATTGACTTGTAATTTCCAAACGTTTACAAAGGAAGAGCTGTTGATCATCTTTGTGGTCGCAAGACATACTATCAGGCTCCGCGGAACTTCCTAGCAGATCTCTGAAATAGACAGCAGGGCAAAGAAAGCAAGAATTATCCACAGTTATAGAAAAACCAACCCGATTGGTTTCAAAATGCTGAAAACCTGAAATAAAATTAGTGCTACCGTACAAACATACCTTTCACGTCTTCTCAATCCTCTCGTACAGTATACAACGGGAACGCTCCGTAAGATTACCCTCCCTTATTCTCTACCCCAGCTCAGCAGCTTCTTAGATTCTAACAATTCAGCTGTCTCCCGCTGGAGAGCTTCATTAGATAAGACTAGAAATTCAAAGTTTTGGAAAGAACTTAGCACTGCCACGAGAAAACAGTTGATGGCTGTGACTTCTTCATATATTCTTCCCTGTTCTAGCCCACCCCCCCCCCCCTCCACCTCGTACACTCAATGTCTCTTACTATCCACCGTTTTCAACAGTCCCAGGTTAGGGAACCGGTTTTGAAAAGTATCGGGGCTCTTTCACGATACCCAATCCCATGACACCTCTTATTTTACCTTCCGACGGATCACGAAAGTATCATTTCAATTTGGTTACACCCCTATTTGAATTAAGAAGTGGAGATTCCCTTGGGAGGAGTCTACGGAAATTCTGGACCGTTTCATGAAGCCCTTCAAGTCTGAACTTTCCTGAACTTAAGCAGCGTACCGCTATTCTCCCTTACATTGCGTTAATACTTCGCCCTTACCAGTTACCAGCCGTGGATTTATACGCCACAAGCGGTTCCTTCTAGTCTCCACTATAATAATTCCCACTAAAACCCTAGAATTTTTTCGAAGAACTCGACATTTTGTGGTTTAAAGTGTTGACTGAGACGGCGACAGACACGACAGAATGCCGTCACCGTGGCCAGAAGACGAGCGAATGCTTTCATCATCCCAACGCCATCGCTTGCTTCGTCTACCAACACGTGTAGCATATCGTCCAATCGAGATTGGGCATACGACACGGCTTCCACCTTAAAGAGGTTTTGTATGCTATTTTCGAAATTATCATTTTTTATGTATTTAATTTATCCTGTTCAGACCGATTGAACCCATAACCTTGCACGAGGAAGCAGTAGCTTCCCGGTTGCACATTGGTCGACCTACCGAATTTAATGTATGCATTGGCGTCGTGGCGCATCACAATTCGAAACTTGTAGACACTACGCCCTACGCCTACGACTTACGACCTACGATCCATCCTTTTTCACTGAGTTACGAAATGTGTGTGAGTGAAAGCGGTCGAAACTATGCAGGCTTTTCCAAGGTATTGAATAAATGAGAGAGACAAACCATTGACGGATCAGACACGTTGCTTGGATCGAAGATGAACATCGCACTGAGTACAGCCAGTAGGCGATCATCTAACTGCAAATCAGCCAGCGATCTAGCCAAAGAGAATAAGCATGTCAGCAGCTCTCGAAGTTCATCTGGAATCATTCCATCAGCTCATTGGCAAACGGCATGTGCGTTGAGACCCAGTTTACCCACCCATCTCATCGTGGTCAACGACGTCTACAGCCAAAGTTTCCAGGAGATCGCCATGACTGAGAGAGACGTTGGCAGCAGGTCTGAAGCTATCTTCAGCCTCATCGAAAAACGATGCAAACCGAAGGAGGTGGACTTCCATCACTGTCGAGTTCAGCAGCTGGGTTTGGCATTCTATTGGTAACTGAAATGACTCCTTTCGTGGAAAATTCTAATAGATTCCGAAGCAAACGATGGAAATGTTATTGGACCTTAATACTAATTATGTCAGCCGGTGTGGTAGTATACTGTACTTACCGTATTCCAAACTCCGACAACTTGGGCGAAATCTGTACTCCTGCGAACGATTACGCGTAGGATTTCCGTCAGCTGACTGTCAGGTTCGTTGCCTTTATTCGACCGCATCGATTGGTTTATTGGCTGATCGATATTTCGGCAATAAGAGTTTGTAATGAGATCAATCTAAAACAAAGTAATTTAAAAAACTCAGGCTGTTCATAACCCAAGCAACACAAACCAATAAGGCTCACATTCCCGGTAAAGCCTGCTCAGAAATCCCAAACTCACCTCGTACAACAGCTCCTTCTGGTGATTCTCATCAAGTGGTGGACCTTTGATAATAGCCAATAGTTGTTCCAAATGGCGACGTTCACGATTCTCTTTGATGAGTTCACGTTTTTGAACCCGTTCGTCTTCATTCAGAACCACTAAAATGTCCGTTTTTGAGCAAATCTGGTAGTAACCAAAGGATCGATGGCAAGACGAGAGGTGCGCGTGTTCCTAAGTTCCGTGCTTCAGCCCTTTCAGAATATGCCATGCACTCACTTCCTGTCCGGGATAGCAACGGTGTTTGTTCTGGTATGTACAATGAAAACCGCAACTGTGTTTGACTACTCTTCGATTGAAGCCCCGCACCCGCAGGTGAATCACAGCAAAAGTTAAGTCTCATTTTCCAAGCGCAGTTTCTAACAGAAAATGACTTCCAAAAATGGAAGGTGGGTTTTGCCCAAACAGGTTTTCGAACCGTACGGTGTGGGGCTTCAATCGAAGAGTAGTCAAACACAGTTGTTGAATTATGAACCCCGATAACTCACAATCTGCGCTCATTCCTGCCGCCGTGCACTTGAGATATCGGCAACGTTGGCAAACGTTCCGCGTCTGCTTGTTGATTTCACACTTCTCACCACTTTTACAAGTGTACGTAAGTCGACGCTGTAATGGTGAAAATCAAGATAGCGTCGTTCGCATTGAGCTTTACCGAGTATAAGCGTAATAGCTGGCAACCGGCTTCGCAAAGAAATTTATGGGTAGGCCTTTCTAATGAAAGATTTTCCCACGTACCTGTGAAGTTCGACGAAAGAAACCTTTGCATCCTTCACAGGTGATCGCTCTGAAATAAAAATGTTTAAGTCATCGGATACCATAACTCGAGCAGTGCCAGCCTTAGACCCCTGAAAACTGTAGATATTCTTCAGTGCTTACCTGTAGTGCAGACCGGTGGCCACATCTCCGCATACGACACATGCTTGACCATCCTCCATGTACGATGGCATGTAAGGAGTGGCTAAAAAAATCTGACTGAATGTTTTTACAACGCCATTAACCCACATAGGCTTAGTGCTTACTTAGAAATCCGTAAAAGAGTGGAGATACACAGCCGAAATTGGCTGTGCAAAACTCCCATTGTTTCCCAAAGTTGGTGGTCTTTACAGGTAAGATTGAAGCTCCTTCTATGCTACGACTTTGGCATGCCTGAGCCGATGACTTTTTTGCCCGCAGACGTTTTCTATCGGATCAGAATCATCACTGGGAATGAATGGTCAGTATGAGTTTGAAACATTGACAACATCTGTAGGAGTAGCACTCTAGCCGTGCCTAATCGGTTCAGCGTCCAGAATGAGGAGAATTACAATTAGGTGGACTTTGGCTTCTCGGTCACTAGATAATCTTGTCTTTCCTGTCCCAGACACTGACCGCCTTATGGGCTTTACAACCGCAGATGATTATCTCTGAGCAGCAGAACCTCGTAGAACAAGAGATTTACAACCACCGATCTGGGTACCGTGAAACGCCGGCTACAGTAACTCGACAGGCTCATTCACTAAAAAATATCTACTAGAGATAATCTATACTTTTCTGATTGATCTTCCTCAATATCAAAATAGCTCCAAAAAAAAAGGAGAGCAAGTCGTTGAGGGCCATTAGTACAGAAATGTATGTTTATTTTTGTCTGATATCTAAGAGATCAACAAATATTGGAGTAATTGGAGAATGTTTGTCGGTCGGCTAGCTACGACCTGTTTTTCTACAGTGCCACCTGTTGCGTAATAGGCAGACGCGACCGTAGACCATTCTATGGTTGAGGTCATAGAGGGAACAGGAGAGTACAGACGGATAAGGGAATTCACAAATAAGCTGTAATCATTCAAATTATTCCATGGACATATACTGCATATCTGTTAGGACCAGAACAAAAGACGTGGCTGAAAGTTCCTCCCTTCGAAAATATTCCGTGCAGTAGGTAGTCCTTCAACATCAGCTGTAGCTTTAGGTCTTCAATTTGACAGTCTCAGTTCGGTTTTGGTAGCCAGTGGAAGTATTGCTATCTCTGGACGCTGGATCGGATCTGCTTATTAAGCTTGACAAATAAGGGCTTTGCAGTTACCTGGCAGGTACTAATTCGGCCTATCTCGGATATACCTTAACACCAACCTTCCTCCCCCTCATCTCTAATGCAGATTTCAGAGTAACGTTTCAGAGCCTTTTCAAAGTCCGGAACTCAGAGCTCGATGAGCTAGCAGTTCATGACAAATTGAGCTGCATTTTTGTTTTATCGAAAAAAGAGTTTCGAAGTGGCAAAAATGGAGATTTGTGTTACGAGGTGAAGAACAAGCAGTTTAGGTCCAAAAATTCTGGCCATGACAAGACAATCTTCTCATGACAAGGTACTTGTGCCATGCTGTTATTTACATTTTTTTTGCTTCTTTGTAAAAAACGGATTAATTATCTGTTAGCAAATAATTAAGAACTGGTTGCGCCATGCATCGAGCTCAATTAAAAATCGTTGGCTCTTGCGTGTAGTTATGAGGGCAGCGGAAAGCATCCACACCTTAGGATTACTGTAATATTAGATTAATTGTTTTCGCTAATGTAAATGGAGCTGTATAATTGTTCCTTACACTTCCTAAAAATCAGATATTCTCAACAAAGACGAAAATTGATTAAGGTACATTTCACTTCTGTCAGCTTCAAAGCAACCCATCAGTCTAGTCTAACCTTCCTACTGATGGTAGCTAATGGACGTCATGTTTGCCCAGAAGAACAAGAAACACCCTCCTAAGCGTCTGACGCAATTCACTCTAAGAGCTGGGTAAGGTACCAGATGCGTGCACGCGTGAAAAGACTGGAGCAAATGGGTGGTTTGGTAAAAATTATTTCTATCTGTAGATATAACATAAGTTAGAAATGGTGGATCAAGTCATGAAAGTTCGAAATAGCTTGAAATTTCAACTTAGTTAGTTGCGTACTTGATAAGGAAGATATTCGACTAAGGAAAGAACTCACATCGGTGTCGTAGTCGTACAGGTGTGACCGTCATGGGTGCCATGGTTGGTGATTGAATTGGTTTAATATGTAAGCAATTGGAAATTGATACGAATTTCACTATCAACAACTCTACAGTAGTAGGAGCTGATGCTAGTATGAGCAGGATAAGGTGGTTGCCGCCATCGTTGCCACGCCCTCATCGTAGGACGGTCGAAGGGGTTGCGCAACGGGTACGTCCACCGTCAACAGACTCGATGCATCTACTTGGTTGAGGACAAAACACATCTGGGAGCTACTCAGGTGTCTGTCCGAATGAGCAGTACTTGTTTCATCTGCGATCAGCTTCCCATAAGCTTATCTCAAGTTGTTGGATGTTTCGTAGGAGATATGAACTGCCAAGACCAGGTCTGACTTCAACCTTCCTTACTCACGTACCCTAAATTACTCAGCTTCAATATGACTTAGGTCGGACGACTCTTTCGAATTTTTCATAGTACTACGGGAATAAAAAAGTGACCTAAAGGAGACCCACTTGGCGGAGCCAAATGATGTTCTGGTCAAAAGTTCTGCTATATGTTTGTAAAGCCCGTTACGCATGTATGGCTACAGACTGATAGACTGCTCGATTATGGGTGGGCAAATCTCAAGATCGAAGGGCATTGAAGCCCTTTGACGAGCTGGGCAACGTAAAAATCACTGAGTCGAGGACCTTCAGCTCTTCTCTCCTGTGTAGGCCTTCCTAGACGGCTAGTAAGCCTGACTACTCCAAAAATGAGAATCGCTTCTGAGCGGTGTTTTTAAAGCAGAACGGAACATTACGCAGAGCGTGTAGCGCAATGCAACACGTTCAGATTGTGACGCAACGCCTTCTGGTATTGCGCAAACGGCGTCAGGACGTTCAAGTCAACAACGAGAGCATCTGTTCAAATATTCATAATAATTAAGAGCTTATCCCGACAATTCTTCTACCCGATTTCATTCCCATTTTGAGCGTTCGATAGGGAGTTATGCGTCCTTGAGCTGTGATGAACCAATCCGCTCTAGAACATTAGCCACGGGGCTTCCATTGAAGCAGGTTTTAAAGGAAGAAAACGGAGAAAATTCCACGATTCCTCCCATTTGCCGTGCTTACAACCGTCATGTAATGAAGTGGACCTCATTTTCGAGGGGACCTACCTCAACACGACCGAATGGACCTGCAAGCCTCGACCTAAAAACCTCTCCTTTGTCAGCATACCTACAGAATAGGAACGACGGCCAAATGATACCCAGCGCTTCGCCTCATTTAAGCTGCCTTTGGAATGAAACCCATCCAAGCTCTCTTCATCGAAAGGATCGGTTAGATGGGACTAGTGCCGCCTGGTTGGCTTGACAACCTTGATTTGGGCATTGGCAAGCCTCTGCAAGTCGGCCTCATACGAGGTCCATGCCAAAGGAATCAGATGGTTTACTGCGTATTTAAGTGAAAACAGCGTGTCCTCCAGTTTCAATATTTATTTATTCATCCACATTTGAACATTGGAGCTATTCACTCCCTTATTTTACCGACTTTCTCATACTCGAACTTGATGTCCTTGTACTGCTATTATGTTCTTCTGTACCCTGTGTTTTGTGAAGCCTTAAGCCTCCAGCCACGTTAGGTGAACGCCTAGGATTCCTAGAAGTTCTTTTCACCGCACCCACGACCGATTCCTTTGAATCAACGCTAAGCTGGGTTGGATCATCAAACAATACGTTTCCTAGAGGGTCAAGCATGTCCGATCGAGGATCAGCTGAAGGTTCTTTGGCGATTGGTCCTTCTAGCCCTCCTTCCAGAATTTCGGGCTCCACATCAACTTCTTTGTTTTCTTTTTCGGGAACATGTACCTGAAAATATCAAGTAATATCCACAAAATGGCTAAACAGACCGATTACTGCTCAGCAGCAGGGTTCCTACAGACTAACCGGCGGTGGAAGGATTTTCGGGAACTCTTTATCCCACAGCGGCCTTTCTATTTTCTGTTCTGCCTTCGTGTTTTCCTCGATATAACTCGACGACGTTGATGGTGGCTTTTTCTTTCGACGTCGGGAACAATTTACGAAGATCCATAAATGAATTAATGATATAATCGTCATCTGAAACAAAACCAAACGTAGTCGCAGAACTCGGTAACCCAGTTGAGCGATTGCTACATTTAGCCCGCGTGCGCACGCGACGCGTTCGGGTGATATCGCTGCAGTGCTGCGTACGCAACGCGGCCGAGAAGCTATAGTCATTTTGCCTCCTGCAATCATCTCTGCGACCATTGAACAGATATACTGAAGCATCTTCATCATTCAGGAATAGTCCAGTCACTAAGCTGACTAGGTATTGGCAAAAGAGGGTAGACGTAGTATGGGTATCTAAACTGGTCACCTCTATCCCGTCTGTGACGTCATCACCAAACTCCGTGTATTCCTCTGCTCAGAAGACTCTGGATCCGGGTGACAGTAGAGGATATAGAGGTCTCACGGCCCAGATATGGCACTTTTCTTTACTTAGCTTATGTTTACTTCTGCAACAAACTAGTATTGAACTGAAGACTCACCTTACTTACGATGTAACACAATGTATTCATCTTAAACGACCACTCAGAAACAATGATATACTAAGAACTGACCAGGGAGTCTCTGGAACCTTCACCGCTGTTTGTCTATTTATCAGACCGCTTAACAGTAATTCATTGGAAGCGTATTCATCTTTGGGAGGATAGGGAGAGAACTCGCAACAACAAAAACATACATATCGATTGATGCGCGAACTGCCCTCTGCATCTCTAACTGGGCGCTAGAGCGCAGAGAACCATGGCGTGCCAAATTTGTTGGTTTCTAGTGATGCTTTCTTTGCCAGGGAAGTGCACCTTCTTGTCTGAGCATAAAGAGTGAAGGAACACCGGTGTGGTTGGAGTACTGACTTCACGTAAAAGCAGGATTGAAAAAGGAATTGAGCACTAGGAGACTGCCTGATCGAAAGAGCGAATGAGCGCAGACAAGAGCGCGAAAGCGCGTGGAGATGTGCCTCAACGCGTAAAGTCCTATTTGATCCAGTTTTCTTCCTGTTTCTCCCCGCCCCGTAACCAAATTTTCCCACCTTTTAGTCTATTGCGTCGTCCAGGCCTCGTCGCTAGAGGATTACAGCACCTCTCAGACGCGTAGCGACGCGTACGGCTCGTCAACCCTACCGATCGATAATCATGTAACTTGTTTTCGAAACGGGGTATAAACACAGCCTTACAATGAAGGGAGCATGTGCCTCTTGTTGAATATGAGTTCCTGAGCTTCAGTAACCCACTGAACCATGGAGACAGAAATGATCATGGATGAGTTACCATACGACCGTGAGCCCCGACTATGAAATGCGCTTCGTTCTGCCGATACTCTAACTATAATACTTCAGAGCTTCCCATTCGAGAAAAAATATCACCGGACCCAAAGCCCTAATTGGAGCAAGCATCAAAGAAGCAAGCTTCAGCTCTGCATGTGATACCTCGCGGTTCACAGCACAGAGCATCCCTTTACTCACAAAACGCTAGCAAGTTGTGTAGAAACTTCGCTTATTTCAGCAATAGACGTCATATTTAATGCGCAGCGTGTAGTCACGGATGATGCGCTGAATCACGGCAGTTGTTTTGAAAAGTTTTGCGCAATTTGCGACATTTGTTGTCGCTTTGTGTTCTTGTAGAAATTTTTTTGATTATTTCTTGCATTTTTTCTATTCGGTTTCGGATTTTTTGCTTCTACTTTATCCACTATAACTTTTTCGTGCTATGCGTTCTATATATGTTTAGCTACTGTGCAGAATGGGCTGGAAAGAAATAGAAGCAAAGAAACTCGAAGGCAATCGTGTTCTCGTCGTAGGCGCTGGTGGGATAGGATGTGAATTGCTGAAAAACCTTGCACTTACAGGCTATCAAGATATTCATGTCGTAAGTGATTAGTCAATTAGTGTTTATTTCGTTCCTTTCTTTTCATTGCTGCTTATTTGTTTTTTTTTTTGGGCTTTGCCTGTGGCCTTTTGAGTTTTACTAATTAAATGCAAGCTCAGATTGACATGGACACCATAGATGTTAGTAATCTGAATCGTCAATTTCTATTCCGCCGTGAACATGTCGGCCGATCAAAGGCTGAAGTCGCTTCGGAGGCTATTCGTCAGATGCGCCCTGACATCAAAATAACATACGATCTCGACAGCATTTTAAGGTAGGCCAGCTGCAATACTGTTAGAAGTTTATTTTTCTCTCATGTGATAAAGCATCATTTTCAAACCTATTCTTTTCTACTTTTTGAAAGTAGGTAGGGGTTCTTTTTTTGCTCCTATCATTAGGTCTGCAACGTAATATCGCATCCCTTTGTTTATGTTTCGTTTTTTTCAGTTCGAAATTCAACTTGCCGTTCTTCCAACAGTTCTCCTTGGTCCTAAATGCACTCGATAACAGAGGTATAAATTTTAATGCAAATTTCTATCTCTTTCTTTCTGCCTCAGTTGATCGTTTCATCTGATTTTGTCCGTTTAGCGGCTAGAAATCATGTAAATAGGATGTGTTTGGCTGCCAAAATTCCTCTCATTGAAAGTGGTTCTGCGGGATACCTAGGACAGGTAAACTTTCTCGATTATATGCGGGTATAGAAGTTGCTGAGACAATTAAGAGTGATCTTCTTTGAATTAGGGTTTAACTTTGATACAAGATTCGATTCTAATAGCCAACCGTTAATTTTGAGATACGTTTTCAATGTTTCTAGGTGAGACCTATTTTGCGGGATCGTACTGAGTGCTATGAATGCCTGCCAAAACCTGCGCAAGACAAGACCTTCCCCGGATGTACGATCCGCAACACACCAAGCGAGCATATCCATTGCACAGTGTGGTCAAAACACGCATTTAAGTAAGTTTCATCTTCGTCTTCTTAGTTTGTGCTCATAATGGGTAATGGAACTTTACTGTTTATTTACAGTCAGCTATTCGGCGAGCTTGACATTGATGACGATATATCGCCCGATATAACCGACAAAGATGCGAGAATCGAAGGCAACAGTCCTGAAGGTGATTCTGGGGCTGCTGAAGAACATACCAAAGTTAGCGACGGTATGAATGGCGTAGATTTGTCCAACGGAAGCAACGGCAATTCTATGGATTCCGCGAGCACGCCAATCAGTACTCGTGCTTGGGCAGAAAATGTGAACTACGATCCTGAAAAAATCTTTGATAAGGTATAATTATAGGTTTCTCATTTTGCGAATGGTTCACCGAGTATGTTTGACGATTTCAGCTGTTTTACGACGATATCAATTACCTTCTTCTCATGCAAAATCTCTGGCGAGAACGTCGTCCTCCTACTCCGCTTCGAAGGGCTGAAGCGACCGCAGCGAGTGCATCATCATCAACCAGTGGCACCACAGACGATGCCAATAAGGTATGTGAGAAGCTTACATCATCACTTGCTCCTACCTGCTCACACACTTGGGGAGTGAGTCAACCAACAGTACCAGTTTCGGGGCAGTGCAAGCTTTTCCAGCCGTATTTGAAATGAATTTCATTTTAATCTAGTTATTTTTGTCCTGAGTTCATTTTGGTAATAACATTACTGTTTTATGGCTCCCATTTGTAACGTTTGGTCTACTCCTTTCTAATGAACAGTACTGAACAGTTCCTGGTGTTGTCCAGAGAAGAAGATGTGGCTGTGGCAATTGTTGGATCAAAAATGTCACTAGACTCTCGCATTCAATGATCAGTGTTTCTATAAGGAATCTCAATACTTCTTAGTTGACTGACTGATATTACATTTCAGATCTGGTCTCTAGCGGAATGCGCAGACGTGTTCTGCGAATGTGTAGCAACTCTTAGCAGGCGTAAGATCGCCAGTGAAGAGAAAATCCTACATTGGGATAAAGACGATGATGTTGCAATGCGCTTTGTGGCTGCTTGCGCGAACATCCGCGCGACCATTTTTGGAATCCCTTGCAAATCTCTTTTCGAAATCAAATGTAAGTTTCACGGTTTTGAGGGTTTGTTTAAAGCCTCTAAATGAATTTTCTAAGCTATGGCTGGAAATATTATACCTGCTATCGCCACAACAAATGCAATCGTTGCTGGAATGATGGTTGTGGAAGCAGGAAAAATCCTCTCTGGAGAATTCGATAAATTGAGAGTCGTGTTTATAAGTCTTAAGCCAAATCCGAGAGGAAAGGTAAAGATGGAAATTCTTCTCTTCCAGCAGTTTGTCTTTTTTCTCTCATTATTAAGGCGTTTTGTAATTCTTCCCAATTTTGTTGAATTCTGTTCAGATACTTGTCGACCAGGTTCCCTTCGAGCCCAATCCGAATTGTTTTGTTTGTTCGGAGAAGCGTGAGTGTCATGTGCGCCTTAATCCTGCTCAGATGACCGTCAAATCTCTACAGGATAAGGTAAGCCGGCGCACCTTGAAATCATCAGTGTTATCCTTTTTCTTTCACTTTCTGTCTACATTCCTAATTTTCAGGTTTTGAAAGGAGCACTGAATATGGTTGCGCCAGATGTAATGGAGGCAACAACGTCTCGCATCATCTTAAGTAGTGAAGAGGGCGAAACTACTGGTTAGTCTCTTTTTTTGTTATTAGTCATTCATTTATCACATTCCCATGTTACGATTGCATCTATCAACCACACCCAGTTGTTTCTGGAACAGGATAGTTTTTTTGGAAAAATTCAATCATCATCAACTTTTTTGTTGCTGATCAATCTTACGAAAGTGTTAATGAACCTGGTAAAGAGGCTGTAAATAGTGAGTTGATGTCAAAGTTCTGAGTAAGGAATTGGCACGCCTCTTCGTGTATTATTGTTGAAAGTCAAAGTTGTTTTCCTAGTCAGAGTTGTTGAGCTAGATTGATTGCAGATCTTGAGCCTAAAACTCTCGATGAACTTTCTATTGGGAACGGTGCTATGCTAACGTGTGACGATTTCCTGCAGAGACTGGAGCTCAGGGTGATAATTACTGAGAGCAAAACAATGAAAGGAGATGAATTCGAGGTACGCCTGGATGGTTCGCCCAGGAAACATTTTTTTTGGTCATTTTTTGCAGCATTAGTATTTTACGTAGCGATAATTCAGATAGTGCTAGATAGCGGAGAAGTGAAACCCGATGTGGACGAATCGCGAAAGAGAAAGAGCACAGCACCTCCGGATGAGTTGGATGAACAGAATGCGGCTAAGCGTCCGAAGCTTTGATTCACATGTGAGGTTTGAAATAAACTTTATTAATGTTTGGTTTTTACTCGACTGTTCGGAATTTAATCATTTCGTTTTTTTTCTTCCCTTTTGTCCTGAAAAAGCCTTAAGGCTTTCGTATCAGATTCTTGATTCGCATATGTTGAAAATTGAACTATGCCGCTTTTCAGAAATGTCTACCTGTGTCGTATGCGCGTTGGAACAGTGTTATCTCAATACCAAGAGGTTCATTATGTTGAGTTTTTTCACCGATTACATTGCTTTTTAGTTTTCGATATTTCTCTCCTAATTTTTCGATGCTTTTGATGTGCCGGAGGATGAATAAGGTCATGTATGCTCTCCTCTCTTATTTGTGAAAACTATGTACAACTACTACTTCGAGATGAAAAAGTTTTCTAAAGAAGCTACTTTTACTATTAGTGGAACTGTTGATATGAGGCACGCCATAAAGATACCCCAACCTATCTTTGTATATGATTGTCAAAAACTTGAGCACTTAAGAACCAATGCTGAACGAGAATTGTAGATATTCTATAAGCTTTCCCTACTATTTTTCTATTTCTTTCTCCCTAGGTGAAGATGCGCCCGCGCTAATGAAGATGCGAATATTTTTTATGAGTACCCTACTTATTTTTGATTTCTGTTCCCATCAATATGCTAATTCTCAAAAATGAACCAAATAAGCGAAAGTTATCCCTTGAAGCCCTATTTACAATTTCCTTAATCTTTCCTACGTTTTTCAACCGACATGTTTTCCTTCCCAGTCGCTTGTGTAGATGGCTGTACCCATTGAAGCCCTGCTTAGAAATTCTTTGGTTATTTTATAGTTATTTCTTTTTCAGATATGTACCCTGTGGTGTTCCTCTCGAACTTCCGGTATTCGTTATGCGTTGTGAACTATTGCATTAAAGATTGTTTCCATGTTGTAATAAGTGGTTTTTATTATGAACATATTGTTAATAAAAAATTGGTAATTTTGTGGAGTGGACAGACAGCCAAGAAAATATCATGCGATTGGGTCTTTTCACAAATGTTGTGGAGTATAAGAAAAGGATTCATTATTTTTGATAACTTGGAATTGTAAGGGGAATGGTGATAAAGCGAGCAAAAGAGGCGTGGTTGTGGTCTCCATTATCACAAAACTTCTAAATTGTCGAAAAGGTTGATATCCCGAGGTAGTGGTATTGGTAGGATACGGAAGTACCACTCTTATCTGTACAACAGTTTGTCTACCATACATAAGCATATATCCAAGTCAATGCAGCTTTTCAGCGCAAATCTACTTAGGAAATGGTGGAGTGTGGCGCAGTAAGAACGAAATTATCGCGTCGCGGCAAGATAGGCACCGCGCGCGAAGGAATGTAGCAGAATGCAGTAGCAAGTAAGAAGTTCAGGAACAAAATAACTAGCTGTAGAATCATGCCATAAATAATAATCGCATAGCGACTGAGCTGTATGAAGCACGCTAGAACTGTTATAACGAGGCTAATGGACCGCGACAGCCGCGCATCGATTATAAAAAAACCGTTCCTACTGCCCGTCTCCCGATGGCGGAGTGAGGTCGAAAATCGTATAGGATATGATCTACTACTTGTGTTCAGTGATTTCCGCTTGTAAAGAATTTAATCTGTTGCATAAGGTTTCCGAGTGATGACGAACTGACCACGCATAGTCCATGGTCAGATTGATATCATTCAGAAAACGTGGAAACTTCTAAATGAGAACAGATCGATAATAACGAGTAGGATGATTTTCGTTTATGCCTTTCAATGATCGGTGAGTTATTTTCCACTAGTTTCCTACCGAACGGTTCTACCTTAACTTTTCCTGTAGTGATCGTGTATATATTAATTTAAAGGCACAGTTCATGAGAAAATGGTTTCGGAGATTTGCACATAGTTTGAATTCGATGCCTCCTCTGATACCATTGGTGCAGGAATTAGGTCGGAAAACGGTCTGGATAGGGACAATAAGGTCAGGAACATTGGGGGACATCAGGCCTCCGCCCCTCGCTAGGCTGACCACGGGTTCGAATTTTCCTTCACCACTTTCGCATTGGAGCGAAGTTGGTGGAAAATCGATAAGCTGGTTGGCAAATTGCCAGGTTCAAGACTGTAGTCTAAATCAGCTGTTTGGGTGTTTGTGTGCCATTGCACACATGGCGTCGCATTCGTGTACTTCCGCGAAAATTCACTTAACCACCGTTTTCCCATTATGAAACTGGTCCAACCACTTTTTCCTCTTTTTTTCGCCCGTCTGTTTTTCTTTTTTTCGCTTTTTCTAGCCTTTTATGCTTTACCGTTGTCCTAGTGTAGGCCTTACCTATCACTATCTCTGAAATACCGGATACCCCTAAATTATCCTGAACTGTGCCTTTAATCTACTAAAATAATGGGCACATAAACACAATTTTCCTGACAAACAGCCGAATTCACTTGTTTTCCAGTGAAAACTCAACCCGGAAAACGCCGATGCATGACCCGAGAATCACTCCATCAGGTTAGTTCGGATGGACTCGACAAAAATGGTTTCCATTGTGAGAGAGCACCACATCGGCACGGAATCGTCGCAGTCACTCTGACGGTACTTCCTCACAGCTTTGCGTGCAGGGTTGGCTGTCCTGCCACTATTTTGCATCTCTCGGGAGTCAGAAAAATGGGAAGCTAAAGCTCAACGTGCATGTTCAACCACATTGGCCTCTCCTGGTCCACTGGGGCTACGCATTGGCTAATTGCCTGCTCTGGAGTCTTCTTGGTTAGAATATGCCTGGAAAATGGAAAACTAATCGGGGCAGGTTCCCTTAAGAAGCCAAACAATCGTACAAGATAGTCTCCCTAACTTTTAGTACCGAATTTAGTGATCGATACAACAATGCTATATTTCTCGCCTTAGAAGGCTCTTTTGGTGCTTTCATGTTCACAGTCACAACTAACGCTCAGAGAAAGTCGGTCAGGATCTACTCTGAATAAAGCTCTCCAGCTGTTCTCATCAAATGGAGATGTAGAACCCCGGAAATCTCCAAACAGAAGTTTCTCGCCATCATGATCAGGAATCCGGTAGCAGTTGAAGTAGATATTGGAGAGCTAACACGGGCAGGAGGAGAGGCCTGTACTGAAGATCTACAATTTGTCCACTTATTTTTGTTTTTGGAAAAAAGTGGAGCAAATATTTTTACTGTTTGGAGTTCCCTTTTGCAGTAAATTTTTGTATTTGGAAAATGAAGTGTAGCAAACTTTCACCATTTTGAATTTCCTTTTGCAGTAACATTTCGTTTCCTGCATGGATGAAACCTTATTTAGGTCCGAGTTTTCTACAATATGTAGGGCCTCCCTTTCTGAAATGTAAAGGAAAAAGCCCAGGTGAGACATTTCTCAATGATTGATGGTATTGTTTTCAACATTCTCCGTCAGATGATTCCGTTTTTTCCGAGTTACAGTGGAAGGGGAGTAATCACATGGGTAGCCCGGTCTATACTGCTGAGATATTTCCCTTCAGAGTCATTTACTTTCTACTCAATAGTATCACTTATAAATCGAATGCTTTACATTTACGGCTGAATTTCATGTTACGTTTTTCCGGCCTTACGATATCAGAGCTCAATTGTTTAGTAGTCACGGCTTCTGACGCTCCTGCCGTCGATCGAACCTCTCGTATGCGATTAATCTTAGAATCATTAAAGGTAAGCCCATAAAGAGGAAGTCACTTCCAGAAAATATCGTGAAATCGTCAACTTTTGCAAACTATCAACCAGTCAACAGATTGAACTCAAAACTTGGCATTAAATTAGGTTCTACTACTGACTATTTTATTTCTATTTTGGCATGTTCCGTTGTCGAGCTTGCCCCTTGGGGGCAATGTGGAGTTCTGCCAGTTGTGGTCCACGCCCACCATATTAACTTTTTCAGTCGGAACTGAGGAGAACGTGAAATCCCCAGACATCAGCTTTCGCCATGCTCGCGTTTTCTGTTTAGAATGGTAGAGGCTTTCAAGAACGTACCTTGATAGAGGGATTGACAGCGGGAACAACCGGTATACTACTTCCATTTGATATCAACTATTCAATTCATTCAATTCCCACAAGGTGGCGGGCGTTATTGTACAATGAAGGCTTTTAAGGATCTCTTTCGAATGAAATTGACGCATCGTTGCTGCCTCCAAAGGGGTGAATAGCTGGCTAGGCTGGCAGCGTGGTTGCGATTTGGAGACTGCGCGAGTACTATTACTAGCACTGGGAAAAAGGGAACTTAGCACAATCCCTAGCACTTGTTATCTCGGTCCTTATACCGAAGCGTTGAGACCATATCGATGGGTTTTCGTTCGTTGTCCGTAGATGTCTTTGTTGATGTGTAGACGTCGATGGTGTCAAGCCCTTTCCTTGGAAAATGAACTATGGTTGCGTACTAGAACAGTGAGAAACACGTTTTCCATTGTATAAGACAACAACGAAGATCGGTTGGAACTATGCCAGCGACGATGAGTAGCTATGCCCTTTAGTGATTGCTGTAAAATATTTTTTCACTGCCGACGTTTCTCACCGTCCACTTTTTGATCGGCTGGTCTCAATGCCTCTATGTAGTCTATTCTCAGCTTTCCGACCTCCTTTGCCTTATTTAAGCTCCTCTCACTCGAACGCCTAGCCTTTCTCAGGTGTATGCCCCTCAAAATGAGCATTAGGATCTATTACAGTATGATCTGATGAACATCGCATAGTTAGGCAATTACAAGCTGTTTTTTGGCAAAACCGGTAACCAATATAAGGTATGTTGCAATGGGTGGTATTCCATCATGCCCGCTGAACATGTGTACCGTTCAATGGTGGAGGAAATGAAGAAATGGTTTCCGAAACTGGTCTATGCACTTCTATTGACTCTAACCATGCACCGGTCGTTATCATCATTGAAATAGTTGCGATGTCATGGACAGCTGTCGAAGGAATCATCAAACTCTTCTCCAAAATAATTATGCAATTCTATGCCCCAAATAGTTCACCCAATTTAGATTTGACTTGTAAATAGCGCTGTTGAGGCATTCTGTTTATGATATTCCTGTGATTACCAACTGGTTTGATCATCTCGATGTACTCGACTACATCTATTTGTCCATTTGGGACAATCTGGTCTCTTTATGGAGTTCATAATTTGGCATTGTTATAGGATATTGGATATTTTCAGAGTTGGAATTTGTTCACACCGAAGTGGCCCTCTATTTTCCCAGAAAATGGCCCCTGCCATCGGATTTCTCTGAGCGATTTGAACGAATCGGCCCCCTCTTGTAGTATTTCTCGATTCATCCACTTGTTGGAACTAGTTCGCGAGATTTCGGCTTGTTCAGACCATTTGTAAGATTTTAGCGATTTTGCCTTCAGAAAAGAGAATGAACCTCGGAGGATGAAGGGGAGGTAGGAGGAGGGGGGGGGGGATAATCGTGCTCCCATAAGAGTGTATACTGTATTCCGCATTTACCCATATATAGCTGTCAAAAAGAATGGACGCTGATGGTTGTATTTTGCTATATCTTGATCGATGAGTGTAATCTCCCAGCGGTACGGTGTTATATTTGGGAGATCGCCAATTTCGGTCGCCCATCTGTTTACAGGAACAAAGTGAATTTCAGCTGGGATTCGATGTTTTGTCAAACAAACACTGGATAGACAGACCCATTCACATTATCGATGATGGCTTTATTGACTTCACTCAACTCCATAAATGTACTGGTCATGTTGCGTTGTACTGGGTAGTTTCGGATGATTCTCTGTCCGTTTTTACCACCTTTTCATTTTATTCATTCGTCGAGGAAGGATGAAAGTGGAATTTGGGGTTACTTGCTCGATATTCCAAGTCTCCCACATCTATTTCAAGCTCCTACTTCTGCTTTGACCCACGGAATGTTCTTATTGCTCTATTCAAGACGCGCCACACCTTCCATTTCTGTTCAAAATTTCGTAGGTGTTCAAATACTCAGTGGTGCACTATCACAGCATGTCCGGGAGGGGGAAGTCATTGAATCTGAGAGGCTACTGTTTAGTATTGTGGGTTGTAAATGTTGCATCGTTGTCGTAGTGTCGTTTTGATAATCTTTGACCCTTTGAAGAGAGCGACACCATACTTATCACAAATGACATCGTTTCAATGAAAAACGCTCTTTTTCACTGTAATGCGGAAAACCACCGCCATGCCTTACATGTTCGCACTGCGACTTCTAAATTCAAACTTTTACTACTTACATAATAGTAATCGTCTGAGCTCTATCGTTTAAGTGAGTTCTTCGATTAATACCTCTACGCCATCCTAACGCTGACGTCTGCACGCTTGTTGTTCATGGTTGGCTTTGGCTGTTCGCTAACCCAATCCTGCAGACCTGTGGCTTTCCTTCGTCATCATCTCCACCATCGTCTTAAGCTTTCTAATTTTGATTTTGTTTTCTTGACTGCGCTATGCTTGAACTAACTTTAGGAATGTTATCACAGCGGTATTGATCCTTGGACAAAGCCCTAACTTTGGCCACGAGGTTACGCCATGACCACTTGCTTGGAAAGTGCATGTGCCAATTCGGGTTCCCTCCGTGACTTGAATTTTTGCCCAAATTGTAGTGACGTTGTTTCCTCGAGAACAGCTTGCCCGACTTTATTACAAGACTTATTTTTTGTTTTCATAAACCCTGTTTACCAAGTGTTTTGTTTTCCAATTTTTTTCACCCAATCAGTATGCCAGAATAGATTACGCTAAGAGCACTGGTTATAAACCTGGTTCCTCGTCCAACAGTACCCAACAATCAGTCGATGTTTTCAAAGTGGAGCGAGTTCAAGTTGACTGGGCCCACTCGGCGACATCCCACCTTTTTTCCATGACATCGTCATCGGGTCTTGTCTACGGCCGTTGCGAAGATCACTTTAAAGGACTCGCCCCGGCTATTTATAACATGGGTCAGGTGGATCCAATTCGTTACAATTGGTTATTTCTTAGCAATGCTTATTATTATACCGTATCTTCTGGGTGTTGATTTGCAGGGTAGGATCAGATGACAGCTCACTCATTAGGTGGGTACGGCTTCTGGCCTATGCAATGACTTGCGGTAGCCAGCCGATTTACAAGTCAGCACCCCATCCTCCCAGAGAAGCTCAGTACATACCAGCTGAATTCGAGAGGATGGAGGACCGGTTGGCCTAGGCCTGGTATGAATGCGGAACTCGATCTTTGGACTATGTGGGAGTTAGTGCGTTACTTGGATTACGCCACATCTACATTCTAACTGCGTGTGTAGTACGCCAAAACGCCAAGTCCAGTTTCCCGAGAAGGAATTTACAGTTAATCGCGATGAGCAAAGGCAATTCCTCTCGAGGGCTTCTACCCGTTCTTCGCTTTTCTGGATCAACTCTGATCACAATGCCTCTCATATTATGCTCGTATTCGACTAAAGTTTGGTATCGGATCGGATTTCATTCAATCAAAGCGGATTTGCCCACATGGATTAGTCTTGTTACTTTTGTGATAAAAGGACATTCAACGTCCATTTTAGCTCACTGTTGTATACTCTCCAACCACTGCTTTACTACTGTATACCATGATGTTTTGATTTATCTCAATGTTCTTTTGACAGCTTCGTTTTTCTGTAGCTGCCTTTTTGTTCTACCCATTTTGTCAAACTTTTTGGTTCCTTTTGACTGTACTCACCATCTGTGCTACAGTAATTTCTGTTTATAGTTGGCGATGACCTACGATAGCAAAAGTTCATCATCCACTACAACTGAAGTCAGAAATATGATCTCATTTTGGTGAGTATCAAGTTCATGTTTGAACATAATTTGTTTATACAGTATGTAGGTTTACCTTTAAAACTAACACTAGCAGAAATATTCATCCCTAGGTATGATCTTAGAACATTTAACCACCGATTCTTCTCCGACCGGGTAATCAACTCTGACTAAGGCTGTTCCGATTTTAAATAGCCCTGCTCGAACAAAAAGCACCCATAATGAGCTTCAAGATAGGAGCTTACATAGTCTCAGAAATTGACTCTGACCTGGCAACTGATACTCAACCCTAGCTTACACAGTCTCAGGTTGTTCTTGGATTTTGCCACGATCTGCTGGACTGCTGCGGAGGCGGTAAATATTGATTACAAAAGGGAATGGTTACTGTATGGGATAAATTAGACGATGTCAGGCATTTCTTCAATAAAAGCACATCGATGAGTTTGTAATAGCTGATTGGCACCCCCAAACAAACCTTGACGAGAGTTTAAATAGGATAAAATTGAAAAAAACTTATTTTTGGACGATTGCCATCAATGTTTTCCTTCTGTACATATATATTTCGCTGAATCGAGATATTCCAGTTGAAAAATTCTTTTGGATTTGCTTTCAGGATATTCGGAATGTGCAATAATTTCACGTTCAGTGCAATGTTAAGCGCTGCTCAGGATATACTCAATCGAAAAGAGCGGTCCCCTTTTGTGCAAAACGTGACAGATGTATGCGTGGTAGGTTATATTTCAAAATCTTCGATATTACCCGATCTATCATATCACCGGTTAACCTTCCTTGTATAGAAGAATTAAAATCACTTGTTTTGCTATGGATAATTACTGAATTTCGAAGTCCTAAATACAAAAGCGTTTATAGTTTGAAGTTGTCTCCCAGAAAAATCTATGCAGAAAAAGTCAGGTTGAGTAAAATAGATATATGGTTATAAAATCTATACGGAGTACGCAGTGACCCCCGAAAAGTAGGAAATGTAAGTTGACGTTAAAAATGTCCAATCATCCAGTTTCGCTTACCCTCGGAAGGAACTTGAGCACGCCTTTCCTTATACATACTAACTCGTAAGTGGTCAGACGTCTTTACATTAGGGTGAGAAAGTTGAACATATTATCATCAAGAGGATGGGTTTAGGGCTAGAATCTGCGTTTTACATGATTTTGAGTATTCTAGCCAGAAATCACATCTCGAATCTGCTCACCGACGTCTGCTGGTGTTGTTTTACTATGCAACGTCGTTCCTGCATTAATGATAAAACTGATGTGCCCATTTGTCATGCATCGGATACCTTATGGGTGAGTGGCGTCTTCAACATCATAGTGAGTCGATCATTGCTCTATATATTCACGCCTAAAAAGCATAATTTCACTGGGTAGTTAAGTCAAAAGGTGAAGGCACAGTTCACGATAATTTTTGGTAGTCCAGATTATGATGAAAAATGGACGGCAAGATCGAAAATAGTGCGTTGAAGGTGGAAAAACTGCGTGAATCGGTGTTTCCAAACTGAAAAAAGGCTTCGCAAAACCGTTAAACAGGGGGCTGGACGAGAATGAGTTCAGAAAAATGAAGAAGAGTGGGGCGCTTGGACGAACTATACAATGTGCTTCGCTGCGTGATCGCGGCAGCAAGAAGAATAGCAGAGGAAAAAAGAATGTTTGAAAAACATCGTCTCATCACCCGGCGAGAGCTGACTGTGTGTGGGTCCTAAAACGAAAATTAGCAATCTGTATTGTCTCGACACTCGTCTAACGTGACACCGATCGAGGGGCGGGAAAGCGAACTACAGCAACAACGGGGCTTCCACTATGCCCTAAGCGCGAAATTGTGGAAGCGAGAGGGTCCCTTCTACCACCCATGGGGGCGCTGAGTATTCCTAAAGGGAGAACTCAGTAACCTTTTTATCGTGAACCGTGCCTTTAAATCAAATAAGAAAAGAAAATAGTGTTGATCTAACAATGGACTTGAATCATTTGAAAATTTACCTTTAGAATTCGACACTTTTTCATCTGCACCCTCCAAGCGACATCCTTGCTGCTGACGGCGTTTGCAGAATCTGTGCCGGCAGCTCTTGTCGGCGTCTGTGTGGCTTCAGTTGCTGGAGGATTCGGTGAGACCACCTACCTCGGCCTTGCTGGTCACTATTCAAAGTAAGTCTTTCGTGCAGCCAAAGTACCAAACGGTTATGAAGATTCCTGCAAGAGGGGTCACGAAAGGGATAACCTTCAGGCATACGATAGCCACATGGTCATCTGGAACAGGTATGGCAGGTCTGGCTGGAGCATTCTCGTATGCTGGTATGACCGATGCACGACTACTGGCGCTCACATCCACCCAAGCAATGCTTGTCATGCTTGTCGTTCCGGCAATGTTCGCATTCACGTTAGTTTTTTCGTACTTCTGCCTAGGTAACCCATTTGTCTGTGTACTTTTCACTACCAGACTTCAGTGTTGTCAATAACGTTCCATCTCTTTGTCATGCATGTGGTAAGGGCGCCAGTTACCGCTACTCCAACTTCGCCCACTGAAGCGTATACCACCAATGTTCGTGTTTACTTTCAGCTACTATATTGTCCTCGTGCGAGCACCCACAGTTCGGGAAATCAGTGTGATTCGGCCAAGCGAATGGTTTTCTAGCAGGTGAGCTGGTATACTAGATCTTGACCTTCCAGCGGGAGAGTAGATTCGAGGCTTTGATATTATCCTCCAGTATGTCATTCGGTTTGGTATGTCATTGTTCTACATAAGTCCCCTCGATATAGCCATGAATCAAAGTTCGATTACCCTCCATATGAACGTTTTATAGCCAATCTTTGGAGATAAAGGCTTCGCCAAGTACTACAGATATCGACAAGCAGCTTTCTGCTCAGGCCGGCCTTGTGGAACAACTGAAAATTGCCAAGGTATGTAGAAAAACTTCAGGCTCCTTCATGATCTTTTACAAACAGCTAATAATAAGAGTATTCGGGAGACTCTAGGCGCTGATATTATCAAAAAGTAGAAAGATGCCAACTAATTCAGATTTCCTACCGTTTTCAGAGCTTATTGAAGTACATGGTGCCGATGTTCCTCGTCTATGTCGCCGAGTATCTCATAAATCAAGGCTTGGTGAGTTTACAAACTTTGAAGAATCTCTAGTTCGCCTCGAAAAAGGTTTCTTTGACCCCGTAGATGTTAGTGCATGACTACGCCCCCTACATACAACCGTCCGCAAAGATTGTGGTTTCTTGATGTAGGGCCGTGATCCCCATTCATTAGGATAGGATGACGCTGCTCTTCGCCACATGAATTTACTTGCGCGGCTTTTAAGCTTATCCCTAAACAACTTGAGTCAACGTTTTCTTGTCATTTTGAAAAGTAACTCAAACGTTTTTGAGAATCCCTACTGCTGAAAATCACTCTTATCCTTTCCAGTTAGAGCTTACTATATTCGACTGTTCCCACGGTTATGGTACCAGTCCAGCAAGCCAATATCGGTGGTATCAGGTAAGATTTTTTCGTGCTTCCAAGCATGTGAAAACTGTTTTCCGTTCGGTACAACTAATATTATGTTGTTCAGGTGATGTATCAGACAGGCGTGTTCATATCGCGTTCATCGTTGAAACTCATCCAATTCAACATGACGTTGATAGCATTGATGCCTTTACTCCAAGTAAGTGATCAATCCATCCAACTGCCAGAATGGGCAGCTGGACAAACAGCTGCGATAGCCTAGGAAACTGATTCTACAAAAAAGATCACATCAACCGAGCTTTGCACGCGTTGCTGGTTGCAACAATTTCATGTGAGGTTACTGCGCAAACACGCGATCCGAACGCTGTTGAAACTGAGTGAAAGTGGCATGTATGGCGCATCCCAAGGTCGTTCCATCCTCTACCTAAGTAAGCAAGGCTTTCCAAAGTCTACGATGGAAGACCACTTCTAAACGGCAATTTTGTCCGTCCGGAGACGGCATTTCAAAATTTCCACAATGCTCTGGCATTCTTCCTTCTTTACCTCAAAAAGGTCTATAAAAGACAAAGCGTTGATCCTTGAGTGGTTTCATGTCAATCGTGCGCCGTACAACACGCTGCTTTCCTGAACGGAGATCACTGGTAACGGAATTCAATGTAAGATGGTATCATGAACATGTTCTCACATGTCACAAGAATTTAAAACCACTTGAACAAGTTAGTGTAGAGCTCAGAGCCCATATTGCATGTATTAGCATGTTCCACATGACTCACCTTGTCAGAACAGGGAAATTTGTTGCTTTATCAAAGGGGTATGTTCCGACCCAACTGGATGTGGGAAATAACGCCCAAGCGGCTTGCCACGCCTACCACGCTGGCAGCGTGTTGCTGAAACTTACTGGTTGATTGGAGCGCGCAATATAAGCTTCAGATGTGATTGATTGCGCCGCGGTGTAAATGAGCGGTTTTGATGGTTTTGATTGAGTTGTTGTAGGTTGTGCTGCAGTGTTCCATTAAAATTAGGCATCCATTCAATTTTATTTGCTCGGTTCCAAACAAACTATATAAAAGTAACTTCTGTATTTACAGTTGCTGAACACGATATTCCTTACGTTCAATGCGATATACGCATTCGTTCCAAGTTTTGGAATGGTATGTGTAATGATACTATACGAAGGCCTCATAGGTGGCGGATCTTATGTGAACACTTTTCACCACATCCATAGAAAGGTTAGATATTCACTAAACTTTCGCACAGCAATTTTCTTTGTCTAGGTTGAAGAGCTGGCACTCAGAGAGATAGGTAGATTTGCTAAATACACTTTAGCGGGTGCAAACTAATAAGTAAACACGTACAGTCAATGAGCTAGGGAACCAGAGAGAGAGAGAGAGAAAGAGAGGAGAGAGAGATAGTAAAATGTGGTATGTTTTTCGGAAAGATAGGGCAAACATGTACAGGAAGGACAACTGGGCGGGAAAAGTTGCCCTCTAAGCATTCGTTGGGTGAAAATCGATTTGACGCCTGCTGAACGCACCGGCTGCATGAATGACTATAAACGTATGTCTTCGAATGAAATGATACCCGAAATTTCGTGTAGATCTTCTGGCAATATTGGTTTTAGTAAGATTCATAAGAGTACAAGCATTCGTTCAGGTTGACCCTTCCATAAGGGAATTTGCCTTATCCACGGTATCCCTGGCGGACACGCTCGGCATTCTGGTAGCTGCTCTGAGCGCAATTCCGTTACATAATGCCATTTGTTCAATGCAGTGGTATGGCTAAGTGTTTCACAAAAATTGTATAAAAACCAAGTATTGATCGGTGTAGTCATCTCTCGATCAATACCGATCTCCCGTGTACATATCCTTTATTTCGTTTCTCCGCGGTATCTTCACGAATTCTGAAGACATTCTCAGTAGCATGTAGTGTTTTTTTTTTCTGTTGTTTCTTTGCGAAAGAACTATTTTCATCTGATAACTATTCTTTATCATGTCGGGTTATACATTTAAGTACTTAATAGTATATCGCTGAATTTGTGTTAACGGTAGCCGCTTTTTCTTTGTTTTTGAGTTTTCGTTTAATAATTCCCTGAAAGGGTTAAGTCTCTGGTCAAGTTATTGGCTGTACCAATAGGCGATTACAATAAACTTTGTTCCCTCTTGTTCTTAAGGCAGAGGTGGTGTTGTGACGAGCGGCGCACAATCACACACGCATGGTCAAGGGTTCGAATCTCTGATCGATATCCGCCTAGGTCAACCAAGCTTTCCATCCCTTCGGTGTCGTTTAATTAACATCTCGTCCGGGAGGATAAAAGCACTGGCTTGTACATTGGCTAGCCACCTCAAGTCACTGGGTAGGCCACATACGCATTCGATACGCCGCCCGATTCTGATGGGAGGTCGGGTGCGGGGAGCACAAAGTTCCTTGGATTTAGTCCTTCAAAAAAGTGTTTTTGTCGAAAAAGAGATAGAAATTCCATGATTTATTTGGGTAACAGCTAGCAACAAAATCAGTCCGGTACCTAACGCGACCACCTCAGTCATTCTCATAAATAACAATAACATTCCGAACATTCTTATAAGCGCTACAGGCTATCGATCAATATGTATAGTTATAATGGAAAAGTAATCGTATTATGATATACCTAATATATATGGAATTGCACGATGCCAGTGAATCAGATGACACCTCAAAAATAGTGTAATGCTGCTCCATGTTCAAGGGCAGAGCGCATAGCTTGATTAGACGGGAACAGAATCCGAGAATTGCCATAAGTGGCGCACATCGCTGTGACACACAGCAGTAATCGATCGCATCCTGTAGACTGTTTGAGGAAAGCAGCAAAGTAAGAGGGAAGGTGAACTACTGCAGTATGTATAACAGTTTTCAATAAAATGGAATTCACATAGCCTTTTTTTTATACGTTCTCAAACTCTTAAATTTACACATAGTAATCCTGTAAGGACACAAGACCTCAGAACAGGCACAGTTGAGGGGAGACGATGGAGTAGACTCTGTTCAACGGTGCATAGTGAGTTACATAGATATGATGCTGGCCTTCAGAAAGGCCTTGAGCAAGCCCGTGCTCGACCCGAAGTTGAAATGCTTTTGTTGATGTGTCCGTTTCGTTTAGTGATACCACTTCATAGCACAGATAGCGTTGTGTATAGGGATAGAGGTAAGAGCTGCCAGCAAAATTCCAACCGAATCGGCCAACGAGACAGTCGATAGTGCGAAGGACCGAACTTCTGGGTCGATCTGAAAAGCTTTTTTTTTTTCAAAAAAAAAAATTTTGTGAGAAAAGTTCCTTCATTCTGACTTAGGACCTAGCAAAGGAGAGGTCTAGGAGTGAAAGGCCGAATGACGTTCATTTGATTTTGGAAGATTTATATAAACGATGTTAAGGACGTCTTTCCGAGCCTTGACACCTTCCACTCCTGCCTCGCCGTCCTAACACCTGTCTACAGTAACTAATTCCAACTCCCAGTTATTTCTTCCCAGTAGACCTTTCCCTAACCTTCCAGATCAAACACTCAACTTGTCTTCTGCGGAAAAAGGCCATTTTTAGATTCTATGTAATGTAATGCCACCTATAATTACCTTCTTGTGAATGTGATGGAATGTGTTCACATAAGATCCGCCTCCGATCAGACCTTCATAGAGGACGATAGCGCAGACAATTGCGAAGTTCGGTATGAACGCATAGATAGCGTTCAGCATGAAGAATGCCGTGTTGAGGAGCTGAAAATCAATGAGATCGATAACCATCTTGTATAGTCAATTATTGATTCCTGATGTCTCGTTAAGATTACCTGGAAAACAGGCATCAGACCGATGCAGAGCATGTTCAATTGAACAACTTTGATCGATGAACGTGAGATGAATACGCCAACTTGATAAAGTACCTAAAGCGATGGGCACTGTAGGATGGTGGTAAAGTGGCTTCAGCCAAGGACTGTGACAGAACTACATACTGACTCAGTCTGTGATGATACCTTTAGTCACAGGCCTCCTATCACCTTGGCATGTGAAGAAAAGCATTCTGCCGAAATTAAAAAATATCGGTTGGGCGATAAAAGCGTTCATACCTGATACCAGCGGTATTGCGATGCTGGGCTCGTGCCAAAACCATGTTTACAATCGAACACTGTGAGTTCGAGCTATAATAATTGAAATTAGTGGATGTTTGAATGTCATGGCTAAGATTTCCGAAAATCATTGATTTTTTGTACTCCTATTCCCTTTTTAACGTTACCGAATTTTTGCCCTCAAAAGTTCTAGAGGCTTGGAAACACCCTCGCAATGAAGGCACAGCATTCATACCAACCCCATCGCCGTGACATACATCATCACACAATGCAACTAGAAATATCCTAACTCTCAGTGAAGCCCTCTCGGGCAACTTGAACTTTATTAACTGACTACTATGATTTTCATTTTGACCAGAATCATAGTTGGTAGAAAATGGGGCTCACCAATCCCTGATTGATTAGATATTCGGCGAAGTAGGTTAGGAACAGTGGTATCATGTACTTGAGGAGGCTCTGAAATGAATCACATGTAGGAAGCTTGGAAAAATGAAAATTTAAGTTCAATTCAAATTTAATTCCATAATATCCATGAAAATATGGCTATCCTGCAAATATATGGAAGGAAGCTTAATGTTCTGGATATGTGAAGCCTAGTCGTTCACAGATATGATCAAGGCAGGAAATTATTTGTATGGTGTCCTCTGTAAACTTTAATCTAACCTTGACAGTGGACAATCGTTTCGCTAGAATTCTATCCTCATCCGATTCAGCTGGAAGTGGGTCTCCTAAGGCGATTTGTTTATCTACAGGGTTCCTAAAATTATTATATCTTTGGAATACTAAAGTAAAACCACATTAAACAGCAATACAAGAACTCAAAAAAATGTGGAGCTCACTTTACAGGTTTGCTGAATTTTCCTGGTTTTGTAAAACTAATTCTTTTCATCGTATCCGTATGCTCGAGTAGCGTATAGAAACTGAAAATGCTGAGATTAGAAATGATGGGATTTGTAACTCGTCCAGGCAAAAAATGAAGTCCTGGTTGATAGTTGGATGACGAGATATCGGAAGCCAGATGGTGGAAGTATGTTCAAAATGAAGGCCAGAAAAGCTAGGGCCACGAAATTTCTACCCAAACTCCCATAGCAGGCGTCAGGTTTTGTTGCGATACCGTAATTTTTTGCCAGGAGTGCTATTCCCCACTTCGCAGCAAGCGTTTGCCCATGATCGGATGCGGGAAACACGGCGCTCGGGTTGAAGAACCCACAGCCTATAGAATATGAGTCTGAGAGTGACTACAGAAGCAACTTGCCAGATGGGGCTGGCCAGTGCGAACGGGAGGGGGAGGTGGGTGATGAAGAGCCCGAAGGAAATGCTGCGCACCGAGACATTTGGCTAAAATTGCACCTGATTGACCCCATCGCACAGCCCGACTTCAGCTCTTTTATTTTTTCATTGTTTTAGGATAATTTTTGGCTGAACCCACGTGAACATGAAAATAGCCGGCACCACAAGCATAACCAGCATTGCTTGAGCAGGTGTTAGCGCTAGCAGCCGTTGATCGGTCAGACCAGCATAGGAGAACGCAGCCACCACTCCAGCCATGCCAGTCCCAGATGACCATGTGGCGATTGTGTGCCTGGAATAACTCTTTTGTCCTTCTTATTCACGATTGGCATTTTTTTCCTCTTTCTTTGAGAAATTTCGACCGGCTACTTACTTCGAGTAATGTCCAGCCAATCCGAGGTAGGTGGTTTCACCGAGGCCACTGGAAAACGACCCAAGGCAAACTCCACCCAATGCCACAGGTACAGAATCAGCAAATGCGGTAATGAAAAGTGATGATGCCTGAGCCACACAGACCGCAGTGTGCCGAACCCTAAAAGATAAAATATCTACAAATGGGAGCTAAAAAGATATCGATCCAGACCGCTACGCGAACGCTCGCGGCACGTTCTGACCGGCTCAAAGATAATCAGCATACCAGTATGGGATCCGATGCATGACTAATGGGCAAAGCATTTTAACACATAGACCCGGAAGAATATTGCATATCAGGACAACTCCCGTTGATGTTGGTGAACAGATCCTGTAGACGATTTCCTCCTAAATAGGAAAATTTAATAAAATTATTGGCATAAATATGGATTAATATAATAATTATAAGTTTACATATTAGGGAAATAACCGGTTATAATCACTGGGATTCAGACTGGCCAGAGATAAGCCCTTATTTAGGAAATCCTCAACAAGTGTGATTCGGTGTTCGTTTTCACGGATCAGGGATTTTTTTGATGACGAATCGCACGAATTTACTGAGGAGTGGGTAGTCTTCTTTATTTTCACAGAATCATGACCAGCCTTGGCCGGACCTAATGACTCACCACACATCGAGAATCCGTGACATTGTCCTCGATTGGATCCTCGCCTTTATGTTTGTTGAGGATGTCCTGTGCTGCACTGAGCATCACACTATACGCGAAATTGTTGCATACGCCGAAGATCCTAGAAAAGAAGAGCAGGTTTGTCCTGAACACCTGTCCTTTATTGTCTGTATCCATTTTAAAGACATCGAGTTGGGGGAACAGAGCAAAGTCCGCTTCACTTACTGTGAGATGAGAGAGTTGGACCAGTCTCTACCCGAACTCGAAGATGTATGACTAGTCTACCAACATTGATAGCAGGGTCAATCTTAGGACAGAGTTCAGACCCTGTGCTGGGGGTGTTACTTCGGGCTACCCGAATGAGACAGCAAACCTCTAGGCTTGTTTTTCGGGATTGTGCTTTGTTTAGTTAAAGTTGACCGGGGGCAAGCTTAAAAACCCCATTCATACCCGTGGTCCACAACTACAGAACTGAAAACTGCATATCATCACTCATTATCAACTTACCAGAATGATAGCAAGTTCCTAAATGAAAGGCTGTTCGGTTTAGTGGCGGTGGTCATCGTGACAGGTACCTATCCCAAAAGTTCTGAAATTTGATTAATTTGAACTGGGAGATATGTAGGAAGGGAAGATAAAAGGTCTGAATAACCCCAGGAGTGTGTTAGACGCGAAGAAGAAAAAACGATGACAAAAGGAATGATCTGAGAAAACGATGGAGTGACACTCGAAAATCAAGTTTACAGTAAGCTATCATCCAAACCATTTCAAATTGATCTATTTCTGGATAGTTCTCGAAGGAGAAGCGCTTTTTGATGTCTCAACTTCCACGGAAAATAATAGATCAGGTAGAAATCTTGGCATGCTTACGGTAAGGCGATCAGAGCTCACATTCGGAGTTGTTTCTACAAAACTACGAACTTATATAGCCCTTACTTTTTCAGAATTTTACTCACGAGACAGTGTGATAGACTCCGTGATGGATGAACTTCCAAAAAAAGTAAAGTCATGATGGGCAGTAGACAACAGTTAGAGGTGTTCTGACTTTACACTACTCTACGTTTGAAAGTTCACACGAAAATACGACGCCCCGAAGGTCACTTAATCCAGTCCTTTTCACTAGGTTTTCTCAGTTTCTCATTTCTCGAAGCCAGTGACTATTGTCGCTGAAAAATCTCCTTACATTTAAGAATTCATTATTATCTAACTCAAACTGACAGCAAAGACAACGTCGTACAATTTGGTTCCGATCGAGTAAGTGGGTAGAATTCCGCAAGCCATTTCGAGATATGAGGGTGCATTGGTGAGGAAGTAGTGTGGGCCCAGATCGAGCTCAGTGAAACGGCTCTACAGAATAAACCGTTCTGAAGCGCTTGATTGCGGTTTGGAGACGTTGTATTACGGTTGAAGGATAGCCCAATAACCCATTTGGGAGTAATGTGACGGCGATAGTGCACCAAAACTAAATCGCCCACACAAGTTTTGTACACATGTTGGTGTAAAAGTGTGACGGTTGATCTGAATAGCCGTTGACAACTGTATAGGTAAAGGGAGAAGTAAAGGTAATAACGAATGCTGTCGCAATGAGGTGGAACGTATACACACATTGAAGACAAAAGCGCGACGCTAGCTGACGGTATGTCAAAGACAAAACAAAACTATAAAGCGATAAGGGTTTACTGATTGATAGCTGAATATACACCTAGGCATCCTCCTCCGAGTGATACGATTAAGGAATAATTTCCTGGGTTGGCAGTAGGTTGGTATACGGTGGCCATTCTAGAGTTGCTTTCAGAGGTAACGAAAGGCCACTCTCTCCTACAGTACCCCGAGAGTCAGCTGACACTCTTGACTATAAAAAGTGACCTTCGAGAGCCGTGAAGTTTCTGGTTAGCCTGAGCAGGATTCTGGGTTCAAGGAAGTGGCCCGAGTAAAGCATGAGCCCCGAGTGTCCGAACTGACATCCCGTCATTAGGCCCCAATTAGACGATTCCATCAAACAGTTATTAGAGGCATAGAAGATAGAATGAACGACTGGAGCAGAGGGCTCTCAATGTGGGTATACTGCCCTCCAAAGGAAGCAGGTTTAAAACGTCATCGGTCTGAGGAGTACAGAGGAAGACTAAGCAGGGAACCTGCTTAGATCGAGATTTTCCAACGGCAATCTAATGTCAAGTACCGAAGCACTAGATTTGTCCTCCGTCATTGATGCCGAAAGGTGGTGTCAGAGTAAGTTACACCGTAAATCAGTTTTACCTAGAGTACAGCAAATTTATGGCCCCAGCAGTGATCCATTGTCGAGTAAAGCGGAGGTAATGTAGTAAATAAGTTCGTTCTCAAAGTCCATGGGTTCCAATTCAGTTACCCAAACACTTCATATAGAACCAACAAAAGTGACTGTTCAGCACAAGATCAACTGACGAAGGTATCAGAAAGAAAAGGTGAACTGGAAAGATGCAAATGTCTCCTTAAGGGACTCTCAAGAGACGAAAATCACAGAAAACACCGGGGATAAATTGAAATGACTTGATCTGACGTTTGAGAAAAAACAGCCACAGCCAGCAGCCAGCGACTTTCAAAGACGCTAGTCTAATCATGACTATTAAGTCCAACCGTGCTGCAGCGTCTCGAATGCGAAAAATTCCAAATTCTCGAAAACGAAAGCCGAAAATCGGATCAAAAGCGGATTTCTAAAGTTTAAATCGCAAGAGAATTGTGAAAGCATCAGTTGAGACGAGAATCAGTGGCGAAGAACTGTTAAGTGATCATAATGTCCACCTTGATGCCTTCCCAATTACCGGTTTTCGAGATGATTTCGTAAGAAAGCGATAGAGCTGTTCTTTGTTGATCACACAGTGGGGTGACATCGATGCCCTTATTCCATAAATCACTTGGGCAACAAGTGACCAAAAGGAAATCTGTCACAACATCAACACTGCCATTTCATCTGAATCGCAGGCTTTTGTCCACGTGAATAGTTCGTCTATCTCCGTACAAATAAATAAATAATAAATAAATCATCATCTGCCACCATCAATCTTAAATGGTCAGAATAGTTTCCCATCGAAGTCCATACAATAATTACGTGAAGCCGAGTAAAAGTCTCCATTCGGGTAATTAGCGGTTTTAAAAGAAGACTGTCCTGGTTCCTAGTAATCGTTGGCTACGAAAAGGGAAAGGATGGTAGTGAAGTGACAGGATTAAGGTGTTACGAACCAAAATGGCTCGACCGTAATTCGAAAAACGGAACTCGAAATAACCAATTCTTAGCGAAATTGGAGGAAATTAAATTCATAAAATTGACAGTTAATATGGTTAAAGACGATGTGTTTATAGTTCCGAAGAGATCATAGATCTCTGAGTATTTTGGAAGATGTGATACTTCGATCAACCAACAGCCAGCTGACATGGATGAACCAACCGGTTGTGTTCCCACAAGAAAGGAAAAACTCAGAAACAAACATTCACCTGGGAAGGGAGAGTTTTTTAAGGTGCCCAAAAAAAACTTCACGAGATGTCAATGAAATGTTGAATTGGGGAGCTCCAACAAGGATGTAACAATGACGTTTGAAGGTTGAAAACTCCACAATTTAAACAATGAATCTTGGCAAACTAGTTTGTATGGCTTAATAGGGTGTGCTAAGAAGACGGACCGTTCCACTTAATGATTTATTACTGCATGGTCTTCAATAGAGCAAAGGTCCTTTGTGGAAAAAACCGTACTAGTGTTCGGTGGAATCATCGATTCTCCATTGTTGACTTAGCCAATTTCTTTGATTTCCAGAAAGTAATTAATTATCAGAATCATACACAAAGCCAATATCGAGAACAATTAGAAGCTTTCTTGCATCCATACTGTGGCGACTGGAGGTGCCTCTCTCTGCTTACACAGTCTTCTGAAAGAGACCCACCCATATGGAGCCCAAACTGGCCTTCTAATCGCCCGTCCGAGTTGCTCAATTGGTTTGCCTAAGGAGGGAGTACTGACACTACTGAGTAACAATAAGGCAGAAGGTACCGGTCTCTGTCAGTCGATCAAAAGGGCCCTGGTCTCTACCCTGACGGATGAAGTCCTAGACCTAAAGAGACACTAACGTCTAGGTGAGACCTAACAGCACAGCATGATAACTCGTTTTGATGTGTTTCCTCGTGGGTGACTAAACCCCAACATCTACGCTGAGCTCCTTCTCTTACTCGGTACCCAGGAGGAACGGTAAAGGTTCAGCCTTACGTCATCCGCCTTTGACTAATTGGCTGACTCCCCTTGGGTGTATATTACAACTGAGTGTTTCATCCCAGATAGTTACTCCTTTAGGGTCGTCTGTAAAGTAAAAGCCTTAACTTGTGCATCGTCTGGTCGCCGCAGGTGACTGTATCGGCCACATATGCATTCAATACGCCCCTACGGTTTTGATAGAAGTCACATGCGGGGGCCATCTGTCCACCGGGATGATTAGCTTCAAAGACTTCAACTTCTACCCTTAACTGTCATCTGTAATCTGATGAAATTACAAAATTAGTCCTGCGATACATGAAGTAGTTGAAAATAAACAAAAGAACGAGGAAGGGAAAAGGTCCTCCAATATTGTTGGGCAACTAATTGATTCATTTGATATTACAGTTGCTGTTATTGTCAGAGAGGGATATCAACTGTCACATTTGAGCGATCGACCACGTTTAGTGTGAAAAAAGGCTTATTTGAAGAATCGATTTCACACCCAATGGATTTCCCCATTTACCCTTTTAGTGTCAAGATATTATGAAGTTCTGGTTACGAATTGCGAAAAATTTTACTTGGGAACATGATTACCTGAACGGTAACTTTAAACTCAGGCATTACCCGACTCAGGTATTGCTTTCTACTAGTTTTGTGGCTATACTTATCATATGAATTCCTCCTAAATTTGAAGTCATACAAGTAATTCTCATAGTTCTAAAGTGCGTTTACACTAGGCACATCGTTTCGGGTGAGAACTTCGGTCTGTGTACTTTCTGTCACACCCATACTGCCGAGATAACCGATCAAGGGTGCTGACAGAGTAGTTAAATTAGATGGTACAATTACCAGACATGCCAGATTTCTAGTTTTCCCTCTGCCCAACCCAAGCCTGTAGCCCCAAACCCACCATTCTCCCAGAAAACTCCGGCACTGTTCAGTCGATCCCGGAAAAATCGAAGTCCTAATTGACTTGGGAGGATAACAAACCAAGAATCGCTTCCATGCATGTGATAATGCCCCCAACATGACACTAGCTCTATGAAATCAATTTTGTCAACCATCATGCTGCTTAGCCTAGAAACTGTAGTGAAGTGGAACTGCACATGACATATTACACTGCTTGACTGGATTAATTTTGGAAGGCTAAAGTCTCTATAAAAGATGATGAGAGCGTTTTTTGATAGGGGAGGGGCAGAAATAAACTGTTCTTAGTGATTTTTGATTACCAGTTGAAGTACAAGTTTCTCTATCTAGAAAAAGAAGCAGCTGATGCCATGTCTTTCATGCGAGTAAGACCACAGTAGCGGCAGACCCATAGGCATCGGAAAACGCCGGCTCTGAGGACTGCTCACCATTAGATAGATTCGGGGCCAAAGGCCGGTCTCGAAGTCCACTGTAGTGTTTTTCTGTATCATAGCTCCTAAGACAGAATGAGCCTAGCGGACAAGTAGTGACCAATATCATACGAAGGAAGCAGAAATGGAGTTTGTTGTAAATTTAGTCAGTTGGTACACGCTTATATCTATCATACGTTCTTCTGCAGTAACTGGAATCCCATCCGAACACTTCAACATGGTCACAATCAAGTTTAACGTATGAATTAGCTCAAAAAGGAGTTACATGTGGGTTTTCTGTGAGTTTCCTGGTTTTTTTTTGCTATAAACTTCACTGCACCAACGTAGCAAAGCATAGGGCCACCACCAACTTTACCTAGAAATTAGTGGACCGTTAGAACCGATGACTAGGATCCTTGCACACCTACTATCGATGCCTCCATCTCACTAAAATTCAGTGCGATAGCCTCATCAATCCCTCCCGAAAAAACGAAGTCTAAATAGGGTTGAAACTTTGAAAGACAAATGGCACGAATAGCAAGACTACTACGATACAGTAGAGCCTGCAAAGCCAGGATGGGCAAAGGATACTGTAACGTAGAAGATGGTGGACACACTGAAGTACCGTAATCACCGGATGTCGTTCAAATTTATAGAAGCGATGAGCATGACCTAAGAAAACATGGCGACACCAGCAAACGGGTAGAGTTTTTGATGGAATACCTTGTGGAATGGGAGTGCGCGTTGTACCGGTCTTGTGTTACATGAGAACCACCCCGTACGAACCGAACTGCTGTCCCGATACATCACGTCATGTCCTTGAACCCCCCGTAGACCGGATTTGCAAGACCCAAAGGGCGTATCATGAAAACCATGGGGGCATAATGAATGCTTTGATAACATAGCAATGTGTAAGGTGAAAGAAACTGATGGTATTGGTGAAGGATGGAATGGTTTATCACCAGCCGGCCTAAGATGCGCCACGCGTCTCGCTCTCGAAGGCAATTCGTATCTATCGATGGAGGATCTAAAAGATGGATATGATTTGACTGTTTTGAGGATTGTGGTAGGCAAACTCTGCGCTTCGCTTTTGAGTCGTTGATTTCACCGCGGAAACCTTAACATTGTAAGTAAAATCCAATGGAAAATAACTTCTTTTAGAACTAATATTTCATAGGTGAGGTGAAATTAATAGTGACTATTAAGTCTTCAAAAAAATTTCTGTCAATTTTATACCGTTTCCATTAGCGGAGATAAGCCGGGGTTATTCATGATTATCCCTAGCAAAAACTGGATCCAAACAGGGCGAGGCGGTTGATCCATGGAACTTAACAGCTCAATTCAGTGCAACAGTTCAAATTATGAGTACTCAACCGTGCAGAGATTAAAAATCGGGATAAACTTCGCAAAACTAGTTATGTCACAGGTTACGTTCTGAAACAAGGTACGGTTTACCGAGAATGGGCCGTGCCCCTTTTGACCATTGAAATCGCTTCCTTTCCAGGAAATCACTTCCGAGAGAGCGTGAAGGCTATTCATTTCGAAGTGACTGAAACGTTTGAAATGACGTAAGGAAAGCAAAGTGCTGTGACTACTGGGCACATTGTTCATGAATCCCAGATCACAAAACCCTTCCTAGCCTTTCTCCCCTTCAGGGTTAGCCGTCTCATGCTGAATACGAAGAAGTGTGGCTGATTACTCGGGACACTTCTGGAAGAAGTTTCTGTGAAAAGGAAACTTTTCGATAGAATCGTCTTCTAGGGAATTGCGATCACCGGATGTTCTTCTGAAAGTGATTTTTAAAGGTGTTCGGAATCTCTCACTCCGAGTGCTACCGCATTAACCCTATATGGGTGATTAAGTTTTCAGTACCTCCGAACAGAAGCATTAGCCACGTATGTGCAAAGTAATCATGGCTTCATCATCTAAAGCAGATTAGTTGGACCTCTTCTATGAGTGCACGAGGCTCCTTCAGAAACCCCTTAAGGGCTCTCAATAACAATACCAAATGTATAACGAAGTAGTCCGTTCAGCCTACATCGTGTATGGAGAAAAACCAAGTTCTCGATCGCTCGGTTTATATCTCCACCGCCTCATCCAATGAACGCTCGACACCTCGCCTTACAACCACCCCCCCCCCCCCTCCTCCCCATCACCTCATCTCCCCGTGTAAGTAGGATTTGGGAACCACAGGTTCAATTTCAAAATAGGCTATTTGTTGACGGAACACCACCATTGGAATCAGCACTAAAAGCTCTACCCATGTGAAAAGAAATCATGTTCCAAGCAGGAAATTTGCTTTTCCTTTGATCTTCAGATCATCAGAACATCCGTTCGGGATCGGTTTTCTTGATCTGAGGCATAGATGAGCAGAAAAAAAAGAATCGTCACATCGAAATCGAGGGACTGGCAAAAAATTAGGGACTATTGGCAAAGAGGAGTGCGCAGGCGATGAATGAGGGAGCCCATCTAAGCGAGGGGTCGACGGCATCGACAGGTAGATCATCAGAGCTTATCGCTCATGTGGATAAAAAAGTGAAGATCACAACAAAAATTAATTCAAAATTCTATGTTTGATTTTTACATGTCTTGATAAAGCTTATGATGCTCATTTCAAAAATGTAGGTAGTTTGCTACAAACGTGAAATTTCGATGAAAAAGGTGGGTCGGATATCTTCAATCAAACGACTTTGAGACAGATTGTTGGGAGTAATAGGAATCGCTATGAATGGATCTCGAGTTACTTTATTTTTCAGTTTTCCTTAACCTTCAAGCCCTTGCCTTCAGCCACAAGTTGCCAATATTCGATTAAAAAGCTTAAAATGCTCGGGAGTTATCTGGCCCCTCGTTCTGGTTCTTACAGAATGGTAAATTTTACTCCATCATAACTCTTTGATGGAACTTTTCTGATGACTGAGATCGGAATCAGCTCAAATGAGTTCGAATTACTATACGGCCGAAATTTTGTTTTGTGCCCCTTTTGGTTGGAGTGCGACAGAACTGAGCTGAGTTTCTTGAGCCGTAGAATAGTGATGAGCAATTCTCCTTCACTCGACCTACAATTCTAAGTGAGCTTGAAGAAGTAAATGCTACAGTAATATTGTGACTTACTGGTTAGGATCGATTTCCTGCATATCGGACAGAGCCTGTTATACGCTTGATTCTACCTACGACAGTATATCTAGCAAAATCCAGGATCTACTGGTGAAACGAAAGCTCTGTACGAAAGGAATTTCATGCTTTGTGTCCGTTGAGCGAGGAGAGTCTATTGGATTACGCTGGCTCGCGACAGGGACGAATGGAGGCGTCACTGGCGCCTGAGGAAATCGATGATCAGCAGGACGACAAGTAATATAGTGATCGGAGAAATTAACTTGTCAAGGAGATTGTAGTGGACCTATGGGTGCAAAAAAGGAAGGAGCGTCAATGGAGCTGATGGGTTTTGACGGACGCCTGTAAGGATTGTTTTTGAAGAGGGCTCTGCGAACACAAAACGCATACACACAAAGCAAATATAAGCATGTCATTGTTGCAGTCAAAGCGATAAGTGGCATATTTCGGAGGGTTGAAATTCTCTGGTGTTTTTTCTGTTTTGGGAATATTATCTTCATTCTTTTTCAAATTACAGTATGACTAAACAAAAAGCGGAGGAAACTTCCAAGGCCGTTTTTCGCCACAAAAAATGACACAAGGAGGATTTTTCTGAGAACGGGCATTATGACCTTAATTTCGTCAACTTTTTCATCCCCACTAAAAGCACTTCCGTATCAGATCAGTGGCAAATGGAACGAGATGTAATGTGAAACGGTTTCTTTTCCCCTTATTTTCTTCTCTTCTTTCCTTTCCCTGTAAGTTCCAGACAAGCAACGTTACTGTAGAGTTTTTCTAGAGCAGGGTACGACCATAACTCCCATCATTTCTTAGTTTATCAAAAATAAGCCTAACAGGAGCGGAGTACGTAATATGTTAAGTTCGTAATGTGATTATCCCATTCTCTTAACTACTTGATCGCCAACTCGATATGTCAGCCTGAAATCTAAGCCTGTTATTTCATTGCCTCCGAGTAAACTCTTTATTAGGTGTTGGAAAGGAAATAAGAAATCTGTCTTTACTTCTGGACTCACAAAATCTACTCCACAGAGTAGCTTTTAAAATCCTGACCAGATTTACAGCCTATAAAAGCTGTTAAAAAATACTGAGCCAGAAGCTGGATGTATGGGCCACGATTTTTCGCCATAATCGGGCACTTTATTTCGAACTCTTGAATCGTTACTGTTTAGAACAATTCGAGTACTTTCAGAATACCTTCTATGGCGATTTTCTCCTATTCTTGCAACCACCACCCACCCACCTCACCCATCCCATGCATCTGAAACGCCGACACAAGAGCGTAGACGGCTAGACTATGGATTGAAGCTGTTTCGAGAATTGCGAAATCGTACATCTGAAGGCCAGTTGAAAGCAACCTTGCGGTTGATTAATTCCAAGCTTCTAAACTGGAGAAGGGCTGGGTTCTAGCCGGCTCTGTCAACTACAGTATGCTACTCCAACAATACTTTCACTCAGAAAGGTAAAGTGTACGTTACTTCCGTCTGGAGGCAATGATGCATCTACGACTCACTTCAAGGGACACATTTGTCCCGTTTGTCGCCTATGGTCAGGGTGTGGATGGAAATTGAAGCAGTTTAAAATCTCTGGGCTGAACCGGGCGCTTGTGAAATGTTTTCTTTTCATTGGCTTTCTGTGGCCTATCAGGGCAAACAATGTTGACGCTCAAGTGTTCAAGGTTGTAATTCCAAGAACCGGGATTTATCAAGGCCTGGGATGATAAAAACTGGCGAACAAAGCAGGCTGCTTCCACCTGCCCACCGAATCTCGGTTTCCCATGAGGACTTGGAAAATACTCTCCCTATTTATATGATTTGCCAGAACCCTCAGAACAAACGATATTTCTTTGAAAGGTAATGTTCAACTGTCTGTATAGTTCTAAACAATTGCAGATAGCGAGTCGGGGTTTGCAAGACCGGAAACATCTTCTATGCATCGTGTCTGAATAGCAGTCTTACATCAAACTGGCTGGTTTACACTTTCGCACGACCCTGCAGGCGCTTTGCAATCAGGTTTTTGTTTCATTGAGACATAAACTGCGCTAATGACGAGTTAGTTGACACTTCTGACCTTCTGCAGTGCTGAGGGGCGTTCTGAATTCTCAACGAATTTATTCCAAATTTTACATTTTGAAGTTCGTCGTCCTTTCCAAAATTCCCAGACTAGTGAAAGATGAAAGTCTGTGGCCTAAATCATTAATAAAAAGTTAAAGTATCGTTGGAAGATGTTGTCACTGTAAAAAGGCTGCCATAAGACTTTTCGGTGAGGAAGTAGTCTCAAGAGCCTGTTCTAGACATTGTTGCCTAGAATGGACGAACTCCCAGTTTTCTTTAAGCAAGCGCTAAAAATAAGAACGGATCCATCGCAAAGAGGAATCCTTGTATGACAGCTTAGGAGGTGATTAAGGCAACCGATAACTAACACGGCCACAGCGCCTATGCCGTGCGCGGTGCATCGCGCGGAACGTCGCACGACGACATTCGAGTGCCGTCTGTACGTGTTCATACTCGTTTTGTTGTTCCAATATAACTGCAAACGAGTATCAACGTGTGGGGACTCAATTCGCATGATCTCGCACCTGATCGCGTGCGACGCTCTCGCCCTCAGGGTTTCCAACTTTGCAGAATAAACGATCGATAAATTTCTGCATGTTCGCAAAACCCAACACCTTGCAAGGGTCGTCTATATTGATCAGTTTTTCCGTAGCAGACATTCGTGGCTATTAATTGGAGATGGCGTTCAGGTCTCTTCAAACCGCTTGTCGTTACGATTAACGTCAATGTACGTTTTCTATTGTCTTCTTATCGATACGTTAATCCATCGTATTCCCAGGGTCACGATACTCGTCGAAAACGTGGACGTGGACAGGACATTTCAAGGGGTTACAGAAAATCCCCTCGTGTGAGGCTTCTCGCCGGCCAAGCAACCTCGGGCACTGCGGCAAGTAAACGGGCGGAGTGAGTCCTCTCGTTGTCTGATCCCTCCCCAAGAGGTTCTCTCTATTTTTGGGAAGATGTCAATGGGATTACAGCCAAAGATGGCTTATCATAAGAAGTGAAGAATGGTTTTGTTGATTTCCCTGCTCAACTTAGTGAGATAGAGAGAAATATAAGGAAGGATGATCAAGTTGGACTTCCCTGGTGGGCTATCACTTCGATAACTTTTAGGACTTCGGATGAAAGTAGAGTCCCTCTAATGATTGCAATGTCGTCAAAATAGTAAGTTTAGATCTACAAGTAGATGTATAACCTTCCAAACACTTTGCATTGGCAATGGGACAACGAGCTCCATTTTCCACCAAGTTTCGTTCTGTTTAAAATCAAAAGAAACCCCAAAACTCGTAAGGAACCCTACCAAAACGATAGGATATCCATGCTAATCAAGAAATTTGGCTGCAGAGGGGTTTTCTTCATTTATGTGTGCTAGAGTCCTTAAAAGGAGGTTTTTGGTCATGAAGGAGGAGAGGGGGAGGCAGGCCGCGAACTCTATTAGTTCACGATACATACCGCCCCACCCCGCTTGGGCACCCCAGTTTCGTTTACAGCATCGAATACCTATCAGGTGAAACTACTCGTTCCAATCACTGGGTTCAATCCAAGACAGTCTTTTGAATCTAAGAGGATTATAAATAATTGAAGTTCCGAACAGATCTTCAAAGCCGGTCAGCCTCCATAATGACGACATACTTAATTCCGAGAACACTCTGAGGAGGTGATTTTATAGCTGTTCCTGAGCGTTTCTGACGATCTCTGGTAAAAATGTTGGAATCTGCGGATATGTCAGAAAACTATCGATCGCATACGGCACAAATTCGAAAGCCCTGCTGTGCGGCAGGTTGAAAACGTGGGTACGCGGGCGCGGCTAGGGCTAGGGCATTTGAAAGGGGTCTATGTATATACAGTTGTATCTATTTCCAGCTTCTTTACTTATCCACTTACATAACTATTTTCTCAATTAGGACATAATAAGTCGTGGAACCCAATGAAAAAGGTCTAATAAGGAGCTATTAAATAACATTAAGCATAGATAAAATAATGAATAGCAATGAGAGCAATGGAAATATGTACAGAATACTGATAGGCATGATCGTGAATACAAATGAAAGCATTAAGTACAAGTAGACCAGGGTTTTCGATGTTATAAGAGCCGCTGCTTTTCGGACAAACGTGGGAAAAGTAGGCGAAGGACAGCGGTGTTGGTTGATTCAAAAGTGAAACAAAAGCTATGGTGCGTGAGGTTTGGCTAAGTCTATGGGTACGTCATTTTATAAGGAAAAGTCTGTCCGCGTACTTGGACACCTTCGTGAATCCTCCTTCGAATGGTGGCCCACTATTCGTTACTTGAGCGGGATATCGAAGCAATCCTGAGTTATCCTAGTACATAGAAATTCATATAACTCATTCAGCACGAAGGGTAAAATGAAATGATTTAGGGAATTCGTCCAATGTCCCCTGATAACTCAAATTGAATCTTACCCAGACTACGCAGGCCCGGCCGGTAAGGTCAAATCTAGTTACCAGGTTTATTCGGAAGCTCAGAAAACGCACTCTACTCTAGGCCAGCTCCAATAAGTCACTGATTAAAGGTCGATTCAATTAAACTGGCATTCAGAAGCCATGGCGATTCTGAATAGATGTCGAGTTTATGGTGAACATCAAGACTGGGATTATTCAGCGCTGGCGTCCTTACCGCCGATTAGTATGTTCAATCGTAAGAGTGGAGTGTTGTTGGATGGGGTGCTAGGAAGGGTTAGGAAAGAAAAGTTGACAGGAGAGTGGGAAGGAAGCTTGACTACTGTCCCAGAGGGAGTAGAAGTCTGTAGAAGTGTAGGACTGTGTGGAACTGCAAAATTGTTAAATGCAGATCAGAAGAGTGAACTTTAATTGTTCTGGCAGGAGAATCCGGCTTGATAGCACCGATTTCTGCGCTGCGACCGATGGCCTTCGGAAAAAAATAGCCCAATTTAATAGGAATTGCGCCGAAATTGTTGCCAGTCGGGAAAATCAGCTCTATTTGATGTGCAAAGCAAAGTGTTGCAGTTCAGATTGAATTGCTGACCTCTGAACTTCCGTACGGATTTCCGTTTATCTCCAGATGTTTGTGAAGCCCATAAAAATGACGGCGCCGCGTATTCTCAGAAGGAACTTATGGCAAGATTCCATTGATTATTTGTTTCTAGTGTTCTATCTTTTAGTATTAGCCGTATTCAATAAGGCAATGGACAGAAAGGACCCTCATCGAGACAATTGTCGAACGAGCATATGTACCTATCAAGTGTCATTGCAGTATCCCTTACCCATATGCACAAACACGCGAATTAGGGCAGAACCCGATTCCTACAGTGCTCTATCGTGAGCTGAGATACGTTTGACGTAGGATTTCATAGAGAAGCCGTTGACGATCCTATTCTACTTCTAAACACATCTTGATCCTGTCTCATACAAGACGCAAAAAGTGTCACAAAACGGATAGTTGAGGTTCTTTATATGTTGCGTTGCGCCATAATCAGGCGTTCTAGTTAGCACCTACATCCGGATTATTTCAGGAGTTGGTTCTGCGCACAAGGTTTTCGTTTTTCTGAGACACTGCTCTACTGCGGGGAAACGGTACATTCGTGCGATTCAAACAGCGCGCAGCAAATTGCGCGACGAAATCATAGCGATTTCGACAGATCTAGCGCATACTATTGGGGCCCAGTTTTGAAGTAGACTAGATCAGAAAGATCAGCTGAATATGCTTAACCATTCCGCTTCAAGTTTGTGCCCCAATAATAGGCGCCAGAGTCGTTCAAATCGCCATGAAATTCGCCGCACAATTTGCCGCGCCCAGTTCGAATCGCACCAATGAACACACACCTCTCTACTGCGGGTGTGTCGATTTGTGCGATTCTGGGTGCGCGCGGCAAATTGCGCGATTGCGCGACAAAATTCGGTACGACTTGGGCCACTGCAGCGTTAATCATTGGGGCCCAAATTTGAAGAATATTAGGTTAGGAGGATTGTCCGACCCTACTAAAGTACCCTACTTCAAGTTTGTCCCCCAATGATAGGCGCAGGAGTTGTTTGAATCATCGCGAACTTCGCCGCGCCATTTGCCGCGCGCAGTTCGAATCGCACCAGTGTACACACAACTCTCTACTGCTCCTGATGCTTAATTCTGCTCTTCAATACCAGCCTGGAGCTTTCACCGTCTGACTCGGTCCATGTTGAACTGCTCCCACTGGCGCAATCCGAATGAACTGGTCAGCTCCACGAAGGCCTACTTCGTTCTAATTTCTTCGGTAGAACAGAGATAATTGCAAGATGGGGATCCGTTGTAAAGAGTGAACTGATGTAGCCAGGAAGTCATCGCAGTTCCATGAAATTGATCTGTGATGGAATGTTTATTACGGACCTTACAAATATTCTCGATACAAGTTCATGTAAACAAACAACCGCCGGTTTAAAGCAATGCATACAATTGGAATGTAGGTGGTAAGCTCAGAACTATGTGATAGCGATTTTGATTGATAATGATCATCGTTTTACACAAAGCTGGATTATGTACAGTTGTGGATGTTAGAAAATCACAGCCAATCGATTGGAGCTATCGACTTCTTTTGAGACACCAGTGGCATTACAAGCAGGTTTTTTCAGGATTCAGTTGAACACCAGGGCAATATACATTATTATACAACAAAGATTATCGAAAGAATTACTGAACATAAATCATGAATTGATGGGTCCCGGTGAGAAACGTTGCAAAAACCATTTTCTATTTGTTATTAAGAAAAAGTCTATGGCTTCTGAATCAGGGACCAATGTAAATATAGCTTCGGGGAACCACGGATAATCAAGACGATAAAATGAGGCACGATCCATGACACTCACTTGTTTGACACTGGTTTTCTTCGCCAGGTGTCCGGTGATGAAGGCATCTTCTATCTAGAATCACTAGCTGGTTTGATAGCTCTGTGATAAGTAGTCTCACAATGTCTCAATGGCCAGGTGGTTTGAGTGGTTTAAAGTCAGGAGCGAATACTCCAACTTGCCTAACCTTAGGTGTAGGATAATTGGAGCTGTTTCATGAAAACTCAGTTTCCAATCTTTCGCAAACCGTAAATCGGTTCCAGTTATTCCTGAGAGGGCAAAAACGCCAACAACATTATTCGACAGAGGCCAATAGCCCATTTCCTCGCACCTATTCGCCTAAAAAAGCTTTAAAGAATGTTTATAAGCAACTAACGTGAAGCAGTCGTTCAGTTTTCGTAGCGTTTAGAATGGTATGCAGTGCTTGTAGCGGTATAAGGTAGGCGAATCCACAGCAATACGGTGGATAAAGATCACCAGGAAATTCCCTTCTCGAAACGTACCTGCAATACATCTAATAAAAATTACCAACTTCTTATACGGTACCCATAGAAAAGCCTTTGCGACTTCTCGGAAGTGAAATCCCAAGGAACTCTTCACTTGGGGACCATCGATTGTAACTATCGATTTCTTGAAAGCTACACTTTGCACTTTATTCCTCGGGGAACGTCCTTTGCGCGCGTACGTCGAAAGCAGGTCACCCCACTCAACTCGCACCCCGTCTTGGTCTCGATATGACATTACAGTACAACCCAGTGTTAGTGGAGCGACTGGTTTGTATTTGTCCGTGTTATCCGTGTCTCTTCGGCTGACTGCCGTGGAACAAGCGCAAATTGTATGCCCCACTGACAACTGCGACGTCTGTCAAGTAACGCGGGCTGACCAGCCGCAAGCGACGGCTGCGGCGTGACCTAGTTTCCACGGATGCGCGCAACGAAGCGCACCCATCCCCGGGTAACGGAACTTCTTCCCGATTGCGGCATTATCCCTTGCGGCATGCGGCAAAGCGTCTACCAAACTCACCCTGCCTCCCCGCCAATCGATATGACGCAATATTTCTCGCCGATTGCCTTTCTTTTTCATTAGTTTTGATCGTTTTTTCGCTTTCTTTTTCTTGTTTTTATGTTTATTGGTCTTGTTTGATTAGAATTACTCCTCCTATATTGGCGACAATAAAGACCGCATTGGAATTGAAGGGAGCGACCAGCCGATTCAAATAATTAAAGGACTCCCTAACCCACAAATTGCGCGCTCCATCTTCGATCGCAATCTTGCGATACGCGGTGGGTGCGGCGGCGCGAAGCCGCTTTCGGGGAGAAGATTCTGCTCCCTTCCCCTAGTTGAAGTTGTGAATAGAGTCAATAGTTACTGTTGCATAGCTGATTTGTGTCCAACAGACTAGAAAGCTGGTTCCACAAAACTTCGAAAGATTTTGGAAAAAGTTTATCCATAAAGCTCACCATTTATCTTTCCGATCTCTCACAGGTTGGTTTTGTGTTCTGAAAAGAAGGGGATAAAGTGCTTATACGAATAATCGGAATATAATTTGCTCTTGATTCTACTTCGGTTTGTCCCTTGTTCGATGCATGTTTGTCTTAGCCTAGCTATGTTCCCGTCCCTTTGTGTGTTATGTATAATAGAAATTGAGATGATTTCCGCCTCACAGAGGGCAGTGGATGCTGTTATTTGCCGCTGCATAATTGACCAATAGCGATGTTTCGAGAACATTCCAGGCAACGTCGTCGTCCACTTTGAAGATAGCTTTCACTTCGGTACAAACACCAGCGACGTACCTCATTGCGGCAATGCTCTGAAAGTAGAGATATTGGTTTTTTAATGACTTTTTCCAAATTTTTTTCAGCAATATGAAGAGTCTTTTCACACCTAAAACTTCTAATAATGTGGGTGTGTATGTGTGTGTGCGTGTATGTGTGTATGTGTGTATGTGTGTATGTGTGTGTATGTGTGCATGTGTGTGTGTGTGTGTGTGTGTGTGTGTGTGTGTGTGTGTGTGTGTGTGTGTGTGTGTGTGTGTGTGTGTGTGTGTGTGTGTGTGTGTGTGTGTGTTTGTGTGTGTGTGGGTGTTTGTGTGTGTGTGTGTGTGTGTTTGTGTGTGTGTGTGTGTTTGTGTGTGTGTGTGTGTGTTTGTGTGTGTGTGTGTGTTTGTGTGTGTGTGTGTTTGTGTGTGTGTGTGTTTGTGTGTGTGTGTGTGTGTGTGTGTGTGTGTGTGTGTGTGTGTGTGTGTGTGTGTGTGTGTGTGTGTGTGTGTGTGTGTGTGTGTGTGTGTGTGTGTGTGTGTGTGTGTGTGTGTGTGTGTGTGTGTGTGTGTGTGTGTGTGTGTGTGTGTGTGTGTGTGTGTGTGTGTGTGTGTGTGTGTGTGTGTGTGTGTGTGTGTGTGTGTGTGTGTGTGTGTGTGTGTGTCGGAATCTTCTCCTCCAATCATGACCTTAAATAGTAATGTGTTGTGATTGAAGTGATGAATGGGAGCGATGGAGCTCAGTGGTTTTCTGACGAAAATCGTTGTAGATTGGTCCATCTCCGACATCGATTCTCGTGAAATTAATGAATGAGGCCCCAGCTTACTTTATTATCATTATTATTTATCATTAGTATTATTTATTATTTACTTTAGCCTTTCTATTGCAACTTTGAAAAGAAGAATTCGATGAGCTGAATCTTTGGCAGTTTTGAATGAATCATTCTTAATTTGAGCGGGATTAGGTTAACGAAGGAATGTTCTGACGACATTTCAATCGCTGCAGAACAACGCCACGTTGCTATTAGCGTAAATCGGCTGGCTGCATCTACAACCAACGTGCCCCATTTCGAACTGTAACAGTCTCTACAAGACCGCTAAGCTCGTCTTCTCTCTGGGAGCAGAGACTGTGACTGGTTTAGGAGCCCTCTTGCGCCCACAAGGCCTCTTTCTGACCAATAAAGGGATGTATTCTCTTTACAGCCTAATGTGAATCATTCTCATTGGAGCTGTAACTTAACAGAAGAACATTTTGCCATTTAGTCGCCACTTCTCCAGCCCTATCCAGTCGTGAATAGCAGAGTGGAGTATAATGTCTCCAAGGGCCATACTGCTTGTTGTATCAATTTGATCAGATTTTAAATATAGTGAATGCGAAACAACAAATCTTAGGCTATACCTTAATTGTGAGATTATCGTAGCTGTCAACAAAATTCGCCTGCAGAATGTCTCCATGATCCTTTGCTTCTTGTTCAATCAGCTGTTCATCACCAACTGTTCCCGAGTTGCCAAGAATGAATAAAATTCGAAAGCTGAACTGAAACATGAAGTCTACGAAACACTCACGTTCGTGTTACGGTCGTTTATGAACTTGAAATTCACTCAGGAATTGAAAGGCCCTTCGATGAGTTCCTAGGAACCCGACAAACCTCATTTCCTAAACGACCGTAAGTGTCTCGTAGTCTTGTTCTTTTTGCTGTATCGTTAGTCCTCGATGCAACAATGACAACGAAGTGCTTGTAACAATACGATGATGGTGCCGGCACGATAGTGTAATTGATGACCCGTAGTCGCTTTAAGTATTTACTTATAGGTACCGCTCGCACGAGTACTGGTTAAGAGTGGTACAAACGAAGACCTTTACTTTGAATAATGAGTAAGTCTCCGATCAGTTGATTTTTCAGAGAAAGAATTTTGAGGCTCCTTCGAAAAATATGGATGAAAATATGTTGACAACTTCTCCGTTTATACTCAGCTATGATTACCTCGTCGAAGAAATCGATGTTTTCACCGAATCTTTTCCACACAAGCCGATTCGCATCCTCTACTAGTCCAGCCTCGCTACTTGCGAATGAAGGCATCTACAACGGGCAGTCAAAGATGATAGTGATAGGCATTTCAGTAACTAATAATCCAGTAAAAAATAATAAACAATGAGTAAGCAGTCAAATCGAGCCCCTTGAGCAACTGAGTCCAAGTATATTTGATGATCTATATGAATATATCAGTGAAATATATGATATAATGAAGACTTACAAGGCCTCCCTGCAGCCGTCCAACAAATTGACTGTCTATAAATATACATACAAAAACCATTATCAGAAGGAACGATGCTAAGGAAACAACATGGAACGGGAGTACTCGCATCTCTGAAAACACATAACAAGCTGGCCTGAGATTCCGCTTGGTGATTTTCAGTATCTGTCAAGAAACCCTACCATTTGATGGATGGATGGTTTTATATTAAATCCGAGTAAAAATAGGGCGCTGCCCCTTGTCGGTGATCCTGAAAACATACATTTATGATTGCTGAAAATCAAAGGATCTATGGCGTTGGTGACGATTCACAAGGTTGTTCGATTTTCGATTTTGCAAAATACACGAAATCTTCCGGAATCGGAATCTTTCGAAAGACGTTATGATCGTGAATCGTAGTTTGCGCCATGTACTCAGTAAGTCACCACACTCGAAGTTTTCAATGTTCTTCAGGGTTCCTCCTCCTTGAATTCTCCGAAATTGAAGACCAGCTACGTAAAATTTATATCCTGATCGAGTATCTGAAGCTCTCCATGCATAAAAAATTCAAGGTCGGAGCCTTAAATTCAGCTTCCCCTTGATCTTTTGACCACCCATTTGTTGAGGGTGCAGGCAAGCGGTCGGCATCTAACCAGGGAGGGGTAGTCTACTTACCGTGGGACTTTGAATAGAGACCCAGATGAATCGATAGAGTTTTGAATGTTGTTTACGAAAATGGAAATCAAAACTGCAAAATGGCTGTCATCAAAAAGTTATGGGGGCTGGAAATTTGCTTGACAGTAGTATTATTTGGATATGCGAATTCGTCACCAAGGGGTGTGTTGCGATTCGTGCAATTCTGGGTGCGCGCGGCGAGTTGCGCGGCGAAATTCGGTGCGATTTGGACGACTACAGCGTTTATCATTGGGGCCCAGATTCAAAGTAAACTAGGTTCGTAGGATTGTCCGAACCTTCTAAAGTACTCTAGTTCAAGTTTGTGCCCCAGTGTTAGGCGCCGGAGTTGTTTGAATCATCGCGAATTTCGCCGCGCAATTTGCCGCGCGCGCCCAAAATCGCACGAATCGCACGTCCCCCGTCACCAAGTGCCCACGTGGCCTAGTGGTAGTGGTCTCGCTTCATAGGCGTACGGCGTTGGGCGCGGTTTGCTGGCCGCCGTCGCCGACATTTTTGCAAAGTGTTTTTTCATTTCATAAAAGACTCTCTAAACCTTTTCTGACATTTGTATAGGTGAACGCCTTATTTCTGCTTTCATTTTCACTCGTCACCCCTGTTCAGGGAAAGTGGTTCTGCACGTCAATTGTACGACTGTTCTTTTTTAAGCTTCAAGAAACGTGCGATAAAAAGATACTAGAGATATAGATTCCAGCAAGAAACTCAACATCGATGAAAAAACTTTTAGAAATGCGTGAAGCACACATGTTGTTCGCAAACTGGGCCACATGGGCACTTGATACAGAAGCGACGAGTTCGCATATCCAAATAATACTACTGTCAAGCAAATTTCCAGCCCCATAACTTTTTAAGGAAAGCCATTTTGCAGTTTTAATTTCCATTTTCGTTCATTCAACATTCAAAACTCTATCGATTCATCTGGGTCTCCATTCAAAGTCCTAACTAAGACTACCCGTTTTAGATGCCATCATTCACAAGTAGCGAGGCTGGACTAGTAGAGGATGCGAATCGGCTTGTGTGGAAAAGAACTAAGTCCTAAGTAGACTACCCCTCCTTGGTAAGTATCCAAAAAAGAGTCGCCCAACGAAATCGCGGGACTGACAACAAAATCAGAGTCAATGGCTATGAGGAGTGCGCAGACAACAAACGTGGGCGCCCATTAAAACGAGGGGTCGGCGGCATTGACAGGTAGATCAACGCACATTGTACAGTACGCTTAGGCGAGTTAAGTGAAGATCATGAAGTAGGCTGTCAAGAGCTTTTAATGCAATTTGTATACAATTCTACAAGAAATTTCTTTCTCATCACAAACATTCAACATCACAAACACACGAAATAACCCAAGGAACACTTGGTGGATTCTCTAGTTTATTTCGTGAATTTAAAGGCACCACTCACGAAAAAAAAAATAGTTTCTGAAATGTTCCCATAGAATGAATTCGAGGTCCTTCCTGATAACACATGTGCCGATGTCAGGACGAGAAACGTCTTTGATTGGGCACAATGAGGGGCCAGACATTGTATCGTGTGAAAGTCACACCCACAGCGGACGAGTCTCGATGATGTTGTAGAGGCTGCACTACCTCAAGGAACTCCCAAGTTGGAAGTTCAAACAACCTGTCATGAACCAGGTCGTTAATGGACAGCAGTCTGAGACTATTTTGACTTGATGTTGAAATCTCGTCCGTATACTCCTTCCGTGCAATTTCCCCTTGGTAATCCGAACAACTTGTCTTTCCACTACTTTTGAAAAGCTTTATTTTTCGCAAACTAGGCGGATTCCCTAGCTTTCTTCGCTACCGATGCACTAATCTCATCAACACCACTTCTTTTCAACTGAATAAGGGTACCTCAAAATTAGACCTGGTACATGAATCGTCTATGAAGGCATCGGCTCAGCCCTTCTGAGGACCTTTCAAAGAACCATGATTTGACCCTTACATGACAAGGATCATTCTAGGATTTTCTTCCTCCACCCTTTAATCATAACCCTCGATCTAGAAAAGATGCTTAGAAGGGAAAAGAGACCAACAATCCCCTCTCCTTCCAACTTCTCTTCAACCTGATTTATCGCGGAATCCCCATACCGCGGTTTTTTTAGTGAAATATTGCACTGGCTATTTCAGCTAAACAATGAGCGACAAAGATCAAGCAATAGGACACATAAGTCGGTCCACAATGATGGTTCATTTTCTATTGCATTCAGAACCGATTATGTCTATAATTAGTAGAGTAATAGGAATGATAAGACAAAGAATATCTTCCTTCAGACACTGTTGTCCTTCTTGCTTTACCGTGCACATTAGAGACTGGAATTCTGCGAAAGCAGGATGAGCTGTCAGCATCCCTCAACGCGTTTTGGAAAGGGCGTTGCTCGGAATTTTCTAATACACGCAAATGCAAATGGATCGTTTGCGATTGAGAAGGTACGGCTCAATTCCAGTCTCCAAGGTGCACGGCTCAACAATCTTCCTTGCCTACGCATCAACATAAAGCTACGAAGAAGAGAAACTGGAAACGTTTTGTATGGACCTGTGGAGGCTCTACAGCGAAGACCATACTTTTTCAAGGCCATCATAGGTTATTCCAACCCTAAGATTGGACCCAGAAGGACGGCTAAAGAGCTTCACATCGGGGCTCAAGAAATGGAATGGAATGAGCAGGATGAAAGGCTGTCCGAGTTCATCATGTCGACCCACACTATCCATGGTAACTCGCAGTTCCAGAAGCCCTCCCATTTGCATGGGAGTCACCTGGTGGGCAGTTCCGTAATGTAATAGACTCAGAGGTTTTGCCTGACTGATACTGCCGTTGAGGGGGAGCCATGAAGTTTAGGAAACGAAGCCTCGAGATTCCAGATCGAACCTAGATTCGATGGCAAGAAGCGCGTATCGCGCAGCTTCCGTTCTAGGGATTGAATCCTGGATCGCCCAGGACAACCAATTCTCCCATCCTTGAAAGATCGGGTAATAGGTACTGGTCATGGAGGATATAGGCATTGGATTCTGTATCGCATAGCCACCGCGTTTAATTGTATAAGCCATGTGCTCATTCAAAACTTGACTCGACTGTGAGTAGAAGCCGAGTGCAAGGCGTATCTCAAAACGAGACTTATCGACGTCAAAATTTTTTTTATAATAATAGTCTGTGCATGCAAATTTGCTAGTACTTATGAAAAAAAAGCTTAAGGCAATAGGCTTTTTCAAAAAAAATCAAACGACCAGAGGCTTCGGGTAGGTAAAGCTTGAACTGCGGAAATTGCCAGATGCTTAGCAAACTCGGCAAAACCATTAATTCGAAAGAACGATTAGATCGACATTGATATAATATACTACCTTCATGGATACACATCTATGTTGACATATATAAATGTGCATAGATAATGATCAGTTTGGTCGTTGAAGGTAACGCAAAGCAAAGTGAGTTTTTGATTTATTTCTCGTTAATACAAATGATTTATTGCTCCTAAACTTTAGTCCATTATAGATAAATCGAGAAAAAGTGATATTTCATCCATATTTGAGACTGCATTGTTGAAACAAACAACAACAACAACAGCTATGAAAGTTCTATAAGAACAGGAAGGCGAGAGGGTCTTTGAAAAAGCTGAGCCAGGAAAATGAAAGGTTGAATAACATAAATGGCAAATAAGTTCAAATATGTTTAAAAAAATGGATTAGGAGAGGTAGGTATTAGTTCATAGGACTATGGACAATGGGGTAGAAGGGCAGCAGGATCGCTCTTGTGTTATCGATTCGCCGCGCGCAGTCTCCTCTTTCCGGGACGCGGCAACTTCGATCCTACTGCACCACTCCCTTCCTGATACAAAATTCAAGTAAACAAACAACAGCCGATTCAAGACTGAACATACAATTGGAATGGAAGTAGTGAGCTCAAAGCTTCGTAATAATAAATTTTATTGAATATGATCACCGTTTTGCCCAGGTCCATATTAAACTGCTCCTGCTGGCGCAATCCGAATGAACTCGTCAGCTTCATAGAGGCCTTCCTTCAAATTCCTTCGGTAGAACAGAGACAATTGCAAGATGGGGATCCGTTGTAAAGAATGAGCTGATGTAACCAGAAAATCGTCGTACTTCCATGTATCTGATCTCTGATGGAATGTTTATTACAAATAGACCTTACAAATATTCTTGATACAAATTTAAGTAAATAAACAACAGCCCGTTCAAGACAATGAATACAATCTGCGGTGAGCTCAGAACTAGGTAATGGTTAGCTCGACTGATAAAGATCACCATTTCGCGCAAAGTTGGAGTATGTACAGTTGTGGACGTTAGAGTTTCACAAAATTACAGTAATCGATTGGAATTATTGATTTTTAAGGCGGCACTAATGGCACTGCAAGTAAGCAAGGAAGGTTCCAGTTGAACATCACAGTAATGTACAATATTATACAACAGCAATTTTTGGAAGAAGTATCAAAAAAATACATACATCATGAATTTATGGTTCCTGGTAGAAACCGTTGCAAAAACCATTTTGCATTTGACAACACGAAAAAGTCTATCGCTTGTGAATCGGGTACCAGTGTGAATATGGCCTCAGAGAACCACCGGTGATCGTCTCGATAAAATGAGACACGATCCATGATATTTACGTGGTTGACGCCGGATTTCTGCGCTAGCTGTCCTGTTATGAACACATCTTCCATCTGAAATCACTAGGTTTGATAGTTTTGGGGTAGGTAGCCTCGCGAAGGGTTCGAGTGGTCGAAATTCAGGAGCATACACCCAAACATGCAAGGTGCTGGGATTCGGAAGTTCGGGTTTTCTATGGAGACCACTTTCAATTTTTCGGAAATGCTAAATCAATTTTGGTCCTCCCCGAAAGACGAAAACTCCACCCACTTTGTTCCACAAGGGCCTATAGCCAGCCAGTTTCCTCGTATCCATCGAATCGAGGAAAACGTGAGCAAGGAACACTTCACTTTTCTGACATCGAAGAATGTTTGTATACAACCTACGTGAATCAGCCGTTCAGTTTTCGTAGCGTTTAGAATGGTCTGTAGTGCTGGTACCGGTATAAGGTAGGCGAATCCACAGCAATACGGTGGATACATTTCGCCAGGGAACTCTTCCTCAGAAATGTACCTGCAATGCATCTAATAAGAAATCCCTTTTTCTCATTCGTTTGTGCTTTGGCATAAAGTCGCCTATGCGACTTGTTAACCGTGAGGAACTTTCGAAAAAAAATGCACTTTTTCGTTATTTTCACTTATTATCGATTCCAATCGGTTAGAGATATCGATTTCCTGGTAGTTTTCACACTTTATTCCCTTATTATCGCTTATTCGATTAAGGCTGCGAAAGTAGTAATTTTTCAAATCATCAAAAAATATTTTCTTAGCTGAACATGAGATGTGAATATAGTCGGTAGTTACTGTAGCACAGCTCATTTGTGCTCCACAATTAAAAATTCGGTTTTAAATGCAAGAAATAACTGAAAATTTTTTTTTTTTGAAATTTTACAAAACAATTCTTAACTAAATGCTCACCATGTACTGTTTGGATCTCTCACAGGTGGTTTCTGAATCCTGAAATGAAGGGAATGAAGTGTCTATTTAAATAAATAAAACATAAATCGCTTTTATTTGTATTATTTCGTTAAAAAGTTAAAAACTCAAAAATCCGAGTCAAAATCCGAGTTCTGCCTGTTTTCCCATATCCAAACTTATGTTTCCTTCCTTTTGTATTATGAAGAATTCGAAATTATTCCATCTCACTGAGGGCAATGAATGCTTCCATTGGCTGCTGCAGAATTGACCAATAGCGATGTTTCGAGAACATTCCAGGCAACGTCGTCGTCCACTTTGAGAACAGCTTTCACTTCGGTACAAACACTAGCGACATACCTCATGGCGGAAATGTTCTAGAAGAGGAAATATTTGTTACTAACTTCATGTGTTTTTTTGAGGAGGGTGGGGGAAGGGTGGGGTGGGTAGGGGGGAAGAGAGAGAGGGGGGGGTAGTGGAGGAAGAGGGGGGGGGGGGGTACAGGGTGAAAGTACAGGGTGCAGAGTTCTTCACTAACAGCAAAAAAACGAGAAAATCAGAATCAAAAATGGCGAAACATTAGGCCTATCATGTATAAATCATTCCTAATGGTGGACGGGATTATGATGACGAGGGGAGTGTTTTGACCGAATTTCAGTCGCTGCAAAACAACGAATGAGACTGGCTGCTGACTAAGTTTACAACAAACGTGCTCCATTTCGAATTGTAACAGTCTCTACAAGTCCGCTAATCACTTCCTTCCTTGGGAGGATTCAGCAGCAGCATTAGAGGTCGTGACTGTTTTGGAGCTTCTATTACTCCCCATCGGATTTCTTCCCATCCTGAGAAACGGTTTGATCTTTTCATGTTCCACACACTACTCATTCCGGTAAGAGACACTTGGAGTCATTTTCTTCGCGAACGTGCCTTTACCAGAGGAACATATTGTAATTTGGCCCAACTTTTCCAAGCTTCACTAAAGAATATAGCAGAACAGAGGATGATGTTCACACGAACCGGAACACTCCCTGCCTCTGTTACATCACTTTCGTGTGACATTAAAGGACAGCGAATTTTAAAAATAGCTAATTTGAGCTTTACCTTAATAGTGAGGTTCCTGTAGCTGTCAACGAACTTCGCTTGTAGAATGTCTCCATGATCCTTTGCTTCTTGTTCAATCGCCTGTTCATCACTCTCTGTTCCCGGCATGCCCAGAATAAATAAAACCCGAAAGTTGAACTGAAACATGACGTCCAATCACTAATAAACTGAAGATTCCTCTAGAAATTCCTAGAAGCCCGACAAACCTCATTTCCGAAACGACCGTAAGTGTTTCGCAGTCGCGTTCTTCTGGTTGAATCATTAGTCCTCGATGCAACAACGACTACGAAATGCTTGTAACAATACGATGACGGAGCCGGCACGATAGTGTAATTGATAACCCGTAGTCGCTTTAAATACTCACTTATAGGTACCGCTGACACTAGCAGTTGTTTGGTGTGGTACAGATAAGACCACTACTTTTGGATAATGATGAGGCTCCGAAGTTGACCGCAACTTCATCAGATGAGTTTCTGGGCAAAAGGCCATCTTGGAGCCAGTAATTTTGAGGCTCTTTCGAAAATCATGAACGGAAATATGTTGACCACTTTTTCGTTTATACTCAACTATGATTACCTCGTCCAAAAAATCGATATTTTCACCAAATCTTTTCCACACAAGCCGATTCGCATTCTCTACCAGTCCAGCCTTGCTTGTTGCGAATGAAGGCACCTACAACGGGCAGTCAAAGACGATAGCGATAGGCATTTCAGTGAATAATAATCAGTTTCTATTCAACTTACAAGGCCTCCCTGCAGCCGTCCAACAAATTCACTGTCAATAGATATACATACCAAAACCATTATTGAAAGGAACAATCCTAGACGCACCAACACGGAACGGGAATTTTCGCATTTCTGAAAACACATAAAAAGTTGGGCTGAGACTTTCTTTTGTTATTTCCAGTATCCGTCAAGAAACCCTACCATTTGTTGGTATCCAATGATTTCAGGTTAAATCCGAGTTAAAATAGTGTGCTGTCTCCTGTCGGTGACTCTAGAAACATTCATTTGTAACTGCTGAGAAGCTCAAGCGAGCTATGGCGGCTTTTCAATTTCCAACAAATGCAATATCTCTCAGCGCCGTGTACTCAACAAGTAACCTATATCAAAATTTTCATTGTTCTTCAGGATTTCTACTCCTTGAAAAGTCCCGAAATGAAGATTACTCGCATAACATCCTAACTGATTCGGTTATCTAACTTTCCATGCAAAAAAAATCTTCAGATCAGTTAGTTATGGAGGGCGCAGGTGGGCTGCACTGCACTTTCATCTTTGGCATCGATGTATACAGGAAAGAATTGTCATAACGAAGTCGAGGAAATACTTTATTCAGTGCTCTTATGAATGATTAACGTGCAGATCAAAAAGGAGGATTTTTGAAGAATTTTAATGCAGTTTATATACGATTTTACAGAGAATTTCATACTCATCACAAAGCTAATGTTTATTTTGTGAGCTAGAGTTTAAAAAATGAAAGTCAACAAAGTTTTCAATTCATAAAGCTTTGTTTTCGAACCGTTCATGAGGAGGTCGACAAATGTGATCCTTTTAGGTAACCATTATTGGGCTCTTAGACGACAGGGTTCTTGATGAACTTTTATACCATAGCCTACAGTCTAGAAAACATGGTCAGATACCGACAGTCCACTGCCTCCTTCTCTCGAGTAAAATGCTCATACACTCAAACAATGGTCTATTTCCACAACCTTTCTACAGTAGCCTGATCGATCGGGGTTTTCCCAAACACGAACAGGTCAGCTCATAATGATCGTTTATTTCCTTTGCATTCAAAAATGATAAAGTCTATATTTAATACAGTAGTAGTAATGATAATATACAATATGGTGATAGTGAGGGTTGAGGTGCTCTGATGGAAAATGGCGCACTGCCGCACAGCTTCCTTTCCGAGGATCGAATTTCTTATCAGTAACTACCTGGGTAAACCAACCATTTCATCCCTCCGAAGTCAGATGTTTGGTACCAAACTCGTCTGGGTTGCAAAAGCACTGAGTTCTCATAGGCTGGCCACAATAAGTCACTTTAAAGGTCACATACCCACTCAAGCCGCCCTATGACTCTGAATGGAATTCGAAGGTGGAGCTCAATCTACGAATGAAATTTCGCTCATCAGAGATTCTATTTTTATTCTTTACAATAAGAGTGACCATGCGCAAATTAGTCGTAACTGGGAAGAAAAATGTGAAAAAATGTGGTCGAAGAAAAATGAAAGTGATGACTTTCTCCAAAAAAAAGATAACTCAGACGATAGGAGGTCATATTCTGGGTCAATAAAACTTGAACTGCCGAGTAGAAGCACAACAAACACAGGTAAATTCAATTATTCGTAAGAACGATTGGATCGACATAGATATAATACACTACCTTCATGGATACACATCTAATTACACTGTTGACATATATGGATGCACATAGATAAAGATCAGTTCAGTCGCTGAACGTAACACGAAGTAAAGTCAATTTTCCTTTATTTCTCGTTCATACAAATGAATTATTACTGCCAAACGATAGGTAAGTCGAGAGAAAATGATATCTCATCCATTTTTGTGACTTTATTGCTGAGACAGCTGTGTCATGAAAATTCTATGAAAGCAGGAAGGCAAAAGAGTCATTGTAAGTGTCGATCTGGAAACAGGAAGGTTGAACTAGTGTATTGGAAGGGCATGAAATTTCAATATCTTGGCTTCTCAAATGTTAGAGCCACGAATCATACTTTTATGAATGAGCCATTACTCCTAACATAGGGCCGTATGTTGTTGTATATGAAGGCTAACATAGGGCTCAATCACCAATCTTAATGAAATTACTTCCTAAAACGCTGAGTATATATCGCTCCAGAACTGTTAGAAGGTGCTCATCGCAATAAAACTTCTGTTCGTGACGCGGTTCGTAATAACTAGAAAAATTGCAATTAAGTTGATTTGAAAAAGATTGGGAGGGATAAGCACTAGTCCATAGGACTATGGGCAAGGGGCTCGTTACTTTCGTCCGATATTATCCACAACGACGTATGTTTGTTCATCTGCGAACCTTACCACAACTACTGTGTTAACAGACTTGTAATAGGAAGTGGGAATAAACAAAGTCATTTTTACACCGAGGAAAATAAATAGACCGCAAGGAAATGCCACTTAATTTGAATTATTCAGGCATTATAACGTCACCCCCTCCAATGTTGTCTGCCCCGAACAGAGATCATATCACAAAAAATTATTCAACGGCCTTCAACAATCCCGGACGGGGACAGGAGGGCTCATTGATTCTGGAAAAATAAGAAGCTCTCTTGGATCCTCTGACCTGAATTGCGTCGTGATAGTGGTAGTTGCCGAAGCTGCCACTGCACCAGCATCTTTTTCGTCAGTGGTTATGACTGGGTTTCCATGGGAGGCGGCAGTGGCTCCGTGACAATTACGGCAGCCTTCCATCATGAACTTAGAACATTGTCTGCACGGCCCACGATCGGCTACGGCGAGCGCGGCATGCCCTTTGGGTGGGGATTTCTCCACACCCGATATGGCATGTATAACATTCTACGCATTCGAATTCATTTCTACTGTGATATACTGTGATATTTGAATGGTTCAGACCTCAGCAATGGAGGAGTGGTTTCGTAACTGACTCGTTTCCCAATCGCATATACCCCCCCCCCTCCTTTTTTTTCACAGCTTGCATTTTCTTTGCATTTTGATTGACTACTGGGAGGAAGAAGAAAGTAACCCCCCTCGTCTCCACCACTAAGTGCTAAAATGCAGAGAAGATGGGATAGCTGGCCCCCGGATCTGTAATTGCGCTCAGAAACGTTACTTGGGAAAGGAAATATGGTCCGTATTTCAGCCAGAAAAGTGGGGCCCTTAGAATGGGTGAGTGCTCAGCAAGAATACTTCGCTAGCCCGCTACCGGTAGTCATCTTACCCTCGCTAGCGAATCCGGCTACCCTTTCTCTTCGCGCATCCACCCTTTTAGTTACATTACCTCCAGGCCGAGTGGGCGAAGATCGCTTTCCATTGCAAGAGACGCAAAAATGCGTCAAGCTGCACAACGGCGTCCTCACTACAGTAATTGTGCGAGGGCTTATCGAAAATTTCGATCGGCTCCAGCTTACATTATTTAAGCTTTGCATAATTGATTCATCTTGTAGTGGTTCGATGTCAACAAAAACGGTAATTTGGTGTTTGTAGTTTCCACTTGTCACTGTCGTACCGTCTATGACGATTTTTTACTTCTTATCTTCGTTGGAACGCGATTAAATCTCGCCACCGGCTGCCGTTTGAATTACTTTCCCGCGCGCGGATGTTTGAATTTGAAACCACGTGATAGTATTAAAGCCAGCTTCGCGTAAACCACACTGGGTAGAATGGCTTGCGAAGTATCAAACCGATATAAAAAACCAAAATATCGTTCTCTTCGGCAAGCCCTACGATCATATAATCGACTTCGGGAGCACTGAAGTGATTGTAGAGGGGCATAATTGAAATTGATGTGGCATTTGAAATTTGAACTTCTACTATGCCGTAAGTCAGGGTAGGCATCGCCCTCCAGAACTGAAACAGGTGATTATGTTACGTGTGTTTCTCACAAAAGCATTATTAGAACAATCAGATATAACATCGCTTGCGGTATTTCTGTGTTCATCGTATTCCGAGCAAAGGCGAACTTGGTGGACTGGATGGATCTCGTTTTTTTATGCAAAAGCATTTATTTTTCATCCATTTCTGTTTTCCCTGTTTAGTTAGTCGCCAAGGCTGCAACGAAATAGGGTTTCTTCTTGAATCGAAGTTCCAGGATACTCAGGATAATCAACCACTGAGCACTATTTGCACCTCCGTGGAGAGAGAACCATGTGAAGGATCAGTGACGACCTCACTGCATCTCATACTTAGTCATTGAAATTCACATGGATATTTTATACAGAACGATCAAAAATGGCTCGTCTGCGGTTGGTCGATGTTTGGCATCTGATACTGTCACCACTTGCGATGGTAGAAGAACTGAGGCATACCCCAGAGTGAAAGCTAAGCAAGTTACTTCAATGCAGAAAAAATTCGAACTTGGAGTTGGGAAAGATATTCCGAAGACAAGGCAGACATTGGAAAGCAAAGGATAACCCCTACTGACCACTGGCTCTTAATGCGGTGAAAAGTCCCCTCCTCACCTTTGTTGTATGCCCTTTTCATTAGAGTTCGTAACAAAGTGGTAGGCTCCCACGACCCTACTCCTCGTTACTCGTAACGTAGCGGAGAAGGTCACATATACAACACAATATACATCTACGCATTCGCTTCGTAGAGATATAATGTGCTCCAGTGACAGTCCATGAAAGCCCATTCAAATATTCGCGCGCGGGAAAGTAATTCAAACGGCAGCCGGTGGCGAGATTTAATTGCGTTCTCTTCGTTGTGGTTGTTTTGCTTCTACTAATTGCGTCATTGTCTTAGAGATCGTTTCGTTCAGCAAACAATTAGAACGATTAGCGTAGAAACGAGTGATAAATCATCATCACCACCGAAAGAGGAGCAGGATGTGTGAGTTTCAGGATCTATTCCTTCCCTGTCATATCTAGTTTTATACATTTCCTCTTATTTTTGCTCTATTTGAGCCTGATATTCAAGCTTGAAGAAGACTTTGAGAATACTTATAGAAAAGTTTTTTTTATAACGGTATGTTCCGCTGCCCGAAATCTCCTTTTAACGCAAAGTATCGCTAGTTATTCAAATATATCGTAGTCGCATATACAATGGAAATGCCCCGGTCCGCTTTTTTGAATGCGAGAGTTTCCATTTGTCGCTTTGGGCGCTAACAAGTCTTAAGTAAGGGCATTGCTTCTATCGCTGGCTGTAATTGCTTTATATGTTCGATACGAATAGGAATAGTATTCCATTACATGTTCGTTGAATTTCTATTCTCCCCTTACTTCGAGGGTAATGCTTGTCTTGTGTATGTTTTGATCATGATTCGGAAGGGAACCTTCTTTTACGTTTGTGTTTTGTTACAGGAATTCCTCATCGTCACGCCGAAGTTCCACCAAAAATCCAAGTCCATTTCGTCGTAAACCGTCTTCTAATAAAACAGTAGGTTATATTTTGTCGGTTGCTACTTTCCTGTAGAGAATGATATACATATGTTTTCGCAATAAGAATGATAATCAGTTAGATTTGGTTATTATTCTCTAGTTTCTTTTAATATACCACCAGGCTCAAATTCCCTGATAAATTGCAGAGCGGGGAAAGCGCCAACGACTTAAGACCACAATCTCTTGAGACAGCATCGATCAGTAGTGGGTATGTTTTTCCTACTATAATATTCTTATGAATTCGAAGTGAATTTGGGATAAGACAGTTCCTGCTGGGCATATTGCCTTTATATATTTTCTACTATGTTCACTACTCACTTCTAGATCTTCATCTCCCACTCGCCATTCTGTATCTCCCACACAACGTAGCTTACGTGAAGATTCGACTACAAGTTGGAAGAGCTCTATACGACGGGTGCGTATATTTATACCACTTTTCATAGACTTTCTGTTGTTCCATTTTCACAAGGAGTCAGCTCCCGCAATGTAAGCTTTGGATGTATTGAAGCGATTTTAGCACACACCGTTTAAAGGAATTACTGTCACAAGTAGAATCGCTTCCTTTTGACTCGCCTAATACCACCTTTTAAATGTCGCTCAAGGGCTCTTTTTAATACGTATGAGGACAAATCTCTCATATGTGGATAGCTCACTCCGATGTTTTGCTGGGCCAAGTAGGCATTATCCTCGCGTCCGCTGTCTTCGCTTGCTTATGATGGACTTTTTTCTCGATAGTGAGTGCGTCAAAGAAACGGCTCTCTGTTTTCTCGTGCATAATAAAAAATCCTGATTTTACTCATTTGCTCTTGCCGGATTGCAGACGAAGTTTTTTTTTTTCAAGTGTATGGTTTCAGATCGTCAGCGTGTTGAATCTTGTTCCAAAAGAGAAGTCCTCTTTCGAAAAACAACAGGAACGAAAGCTCCGAGAAGTGGACATGTACATGAATCGACCACAAATTTGTCGGCTCCCTCTCAAGAGTATTTTTTAATTTGATTTTTACCTGCTTTTAATCTTAATAATTGTTAGTCAATAACTGATTTCATTTCTTTTTAGGCCTTACAAGTTTTTGTCTTTCGCTCAGTGGTTGTGGATTCCTTGGTTCATATCATTTTGGCGCTGTGACTTGTATGCTGAAAAATGGACAAGTAAGTTATCCTAGCAAATCCCAGATTGTTTCATTTCACTTTTGAAATGGTTTTAATAATTTGTTCATGATCATTTCGTTTTCTTAGCACATAATCTCTCGACTAGAACGAGTGAGTGGTGCTTCGGCTGGAAGTTTGGTAGCTTCTGTTCTATTGCTCAATCCTGGAAAGTGAGTCAACTTTTCTTGCTAAGTTACCAGTCCTTCTTATTGAGTATACCATTTCTCTTGAGTTCTGTCCATGAAAATAACTGGCCCACTTCTCAAACTTTACTGCTTTCTATTCAGGATTGAACCTGCACTCGATATACTTTATAGTCTAGGAGATGAACTTAATCGGTTACGTTTCGGAGCCCTCACCCCAGGCTATTTTTTGAATGAAAAGTTGATAAAGGTCAGTTGCTTTGTTGTCAATTTACTGATATTTTTGTATAAGTGTGTGAGAAAGTAGGATAGTGGGAGTAGTGCAGCTACCTTCCACATGACAGAGATCAGATCCAAGGGTGAGATCTCGCAGAGTTTTGTTACAATTCTGAAGCCGCCTCCTCGATCTTCACGGACCGTGCGCACCGTGTAACCTTTCAATTTATTGTAATTCTCGAAACTTTCCAGATAGTAGAGGACTTTATACCAAATGACATCTCGCCAGCGCAAGGAAGATTATATATCTCGCTCACTTTGAGAAAGGTATGCAATTTCAAAGAAATCTTCGGTAACCTTCATAGTGAACTGTGCATCTAGGAAAGGACGAATAAACTTATTTGCAATTATTCGAGTAGAAATCACTTGATACAGTGTCTGATGGCAAGTTGTTATATACCGATGTATTCGATGGGTTACGGCGCTGAAGCACCTGTGATTGATGGTCAAGTAAGTAAGGTTGTATCGTTCAACGAAAAGAATTATGGATGTTAGTGGATAGTGAACCCACAGTTCTCATCCTAGTTGAATGCTGCATTCAAACCGTTACAGACCAAGCTGAGCAAGTATCTTTTGAACAAATTTTTTTTTGTTTTGCGCACTCTAGGGCACTAACTCCTATTTTAGTATTCCATTGCTGTTTTAGGATTGGTTCGTTAGTGTGCATGTGTTGTTTACGAATTTAGGCTTGCATAGACGGTGGATATACCAACAATTTACCAGATTTTGAAGACATCCGAACAATAACAATTTCACCTTTTTCTGGTAACGCTGAAATTTCACCTGAGGATGATGTGAATTTCTTCGATTGGAAGATGACGGTGTGCAATCAGGTCATGAACGTGAGTACGACATTCATTCGATAGATAAATTTTAACGACTAAGAAGATGTGTTGGTCAGGAAGTTCAGATTTCATCCTCATCTATCTTTTTCATAAAACTGTTCCTTTTTTTATAAGAACTGTTCCTTGAAACCGCACTCTTTTCTGTTCAAATGACTTCAATTCAGGTCAATCTTCAAAACATTGTCCGAGGAGCCCAAGCCCTATTTCCGCCGTCTCGCGCTGTCCTTGAGAGTTACTATCAAGCTGGTTTCAAAGATGCTTTCAAGTTTCTTATCAAACATGAAATACTTCAGCGGGGCAGTGGTACGGAGGTGTAAACAGAACTTTATGGTTTTCTAGGCTGCTTGCGCATGTGTCTTCCAATGTATTGCTAGTCATTATTATTGGTTTAGTAGGTGCTTTGTGCTCAAATAGCTAGGCATTGCATGTACAATAGGTGATACGCTGTTCTTCTTATAGATCTTACAATGAGTAAGACGGGAAAGCTTTGTTCAAGCAAACATATCGTGTTCTTGCCCTGACGTTAGAAAATCCCATTAAAACCTCTGGTCTATGTTTATTGATTGTTACTGGTTCGAATTTCGCTTAAAGCATTTAATTAATGATCTACATTTGCTGAAATGTTCGCCTCTTCGGTTCTAGTCTCAAAACTAGTATCCCATTAGCTATGTATGTCGTATCATTACGTTTCAAATGAATGAATGCTCAAATGTGATGAGGAAGTGGTTGAACAGCAGAGGATCAGAACACATGAGTTATTGTGTTTTGCAGCTGGTGGAGAAGTATTTGAATATCAGTTTCTACTAAAAATTCTCCTTTAGTAGCTTAAAAACATGGATGCTGAATGTAAAAAAAAACTTGAAATTGGGGAATGGCATTTTTGTCAGGAATAAAATTCGTAGTTCACAAGTATGACTGCTGATAATACCCTGAATCTCAAGAAAATTGGAGAGGCAGAGTTATGTTGTACAATCACTTCCTTTACACTTGAGTTTCTGACAATTTTAATCAGTCCCCAGTTATTCGTTTGCCATAAACGCTTCCGTCTCGACGTACCGGTACCATGTATGGTGTTTCACTTGTTTTGCACTGAAATCTCTTCTCAGTTTTATTGTTAACAACTTTTCTCCTGCCAAGCAATCTGTCATCAACACTACAACTCAGGTTTTTGGGATGTTGTTTGTAAACTTAATAAAAAATTTTGAGGGATGAAATGAAAAAAGAAGAAAATATATAAAACTTTTATCAAAACGAACTACTACAACAACAAAAGGTTCGCGTAAATGTGGGCGATGTATCGAAAGATCTACTGGGAATGGTAGGAGCCACGCTTGTTCTCTCTGAACAAGTGCTTAGTGATTCTCCACACCCACAGCTAAGAAAATCACTCGTTGCGCGATTTTTCCAGATTCATCGAAAGAATTTCGAGAAAAAAATGCTGTTTGAAAGATCACAACGGAAACTAACGGTACATTATGCACATAATGGAAGTTATCACTTACGTTTAGTAACCGGAAACGGCAAGAGAAATGGTGGAACACATTGAAAAAATATTAGGAACACTCAATATTAAGAGGTGACCAAATGAAGTAATTTAAACTAGTACCAGTTGGTACACATGAATCACTAGAATTCATGGTCCGTTCACAATTCCGTTTTTCCAGTGGCCTTCGACTTGTAGTAGTTGAAAGTATTAGTAAGCGCCAAACTCAACTGGTTGAAAGCTTCATGACCGTAAGCGTACATCAAGCGACCAAACGAAAGTGGTTCACCGTGTGAGAGGGCACCAGTTGCAGCCCATAGACCCGAAACCGGCATCAGACCACGGCCTGCAGAATGATATGCAGTTCTCTCAGAGAGGTATCAGCCATCTTTGTAAATTGGTAATAAAAACTCTGCACTGTAGCAGAATGGGACGAAAGCATTCTATGAAGAAAGCCTCACCATAACAAACGGCGTATGAATCTGGACCGAAACTGTAAACATGTGACTCAAACTGTCCGTGACGGAAGTTTTCCCCTGAATTTGGAAGTTAGCAATACTGCTAGAAGGATAGCATTCCAAAAAGTAATCTAAGAGAGGTGAAATTACTATACGATCTGCACAAAACACTTCATAACATACCTGGGTTGAAGTTTTCTTTTTTCGGAATGTGGCCCACATCGGGAACACGGCCGATGCCTCCGCTCACCACAGTGCACGTACAGTTGGCCCAATGCATACCTGTGAAGGAGTATCAGTCATAGCAAACCGAGGCCTGCTACCATTCTTTATAAGACTTACCAATCCGTCCCGATACTGGATAAGGTGTTCCAATGACGGCAATGAATTCGGTAATCGATGCATGGAGAAACAGCACTTTCAATGGCAAGTGTCCCAAGTTGAGTGGTAACTATACAAGAACCAACATTATGAGAATTTTGGAAAACTAATAAGAGGAAAACAGAAATCGAATTTGAAGCTCACCCAAGAAGTCTCGGCGGCGATGACTGGGCCATATGCGCGGCGTAGATCGGTTGAAAGACGACTCACAGCAGAAGCAGCATTTTCAGCGCCTGAATTGTTCACTTCAATTGTTTTAAAGCAGGGCTAGATTCCGTAGAGGTATGAGTGCTGTTGTTCTCAAAGACTGCGGAGGGCTTCCCTGTCTAGAATTTTCACCTACTATTTGGATAACTAAGGATTACGTTGATGGTTGAAGGGGGGTCGGTGATTACATAGAACTAATTGCAAATTAAAATTGCCAATATAATTCCGAAAAGAAATCTGAAATTTTACTGTATTCCACGGGCAACTGATCTCCAGGACTTTTCCTTAAAAAAAACCGCCTATCGAAAAAATCTGTCATCTTATACGGACCTAAACTGAACCGAAAGGTAACAGATCTAGCGTAAACCGAGAACAGACTAAATTCAGAAACAAAATGCACCAAGTCACCTTGGGCCTTGTTGGCGATATTACGGAACTCCTTGGGTGAAATGCTGTACGACTTTGATCGAAGCAAATACTGTACAACACTGAATATAACATAGGCAATAACGATGTTTCTGATCAGCTTCGAGAACAGAAAGCCCATGATGTAGAGTTTGACGGTCTACTCTGAAAATATTCAATTTTTGCGGTCATAAAATATAAATTTATCGTAATTATGATTGTTCTTAGCCGACGCTTTCATGTTGCGCACAGTAGTGAAGCCAGAAACTGAGATAACTTCAAAGTAGTCCGGAAAAATTTGGCAGAACAAGCGCGTAAAATAGCGCACAGTACACAGACGAAATAAAAAGTGGCGGTAGTTGATGCCAATGAGCCCATTAGGACTCCAGTGAAAACCTTCCTATATGATCTGCGCCAACCACAAAGAGCGATATCACGACAACTGTCCGACTGATTTAAGAGGGTGTTGCACATCTTAAATATTGAAGAAAGACACCTTATGCTCTCGTTTTGTAGCAATGACTTCTGTGCCAAGATAATAATTAATAAACAATTTGCTGCCAGGCAAGCTCAACTGAAAAGCCTAGTCGAGTATAAATTCAAAATTTCAAGCGATCGAAGAGACCCTAGTTCGATGAAGTTAGTACCAAACTAACTGTACAATTAGTTTAAGGAAAGCATCGATTTAAACTCTCGGAAGAGGTGCATTAGGAAGTTGTGACATTCGGAACGTAGTAATGACCACAAGGAAGACAGACAATCTGAACCAACGATTGGACAGGAAGTGTACTGTGTAATGTGTCCAACTACTCCACCATTCAAGTGGGAGGGGCAGTCACAGTCCTGTGGCTGTGCAAATTTGAGAAAACAGCTCAATACAAACATGACACAGCAAAGCATTGCCAGCATGCAAATGGCAAAACAATTCTATGCGGTGTACGAAATTTGCAAGTTTGAAAACACGACAACTGTTCCTAATAGTGTTCCATGAACATCTAAAGCTAAAAATATCAGAGTATTTGACAAATTTGCATTAAGACATGGGTTTGAAGGAGCAGCGACTGATCCAGCATGTACCCACTTGGACGTTGAGAGAAACTCCGCGTCAAGGACAAATACCTGTACCTTGCAGTTTGGCAAAATCTGTTTTTAGCGTCCTTTCTCACTACGGTAGCAAAAGTTAACCGCAATTGCAGAAAAAATTCTTGAGACCTCGTGAATTTTCTCGAAGTGCAAATCGAGCATATCAGCTGGCGAACGCAATTAAATCTCGCCACCGGCTGCCGTTTGAATTACTTTCCCGCGCGCGAATATTTGAATGGGCTTTCATGGACTGTCACTGGAGCACATTATATCTCTACGAAGCGAATGCGTAGATGTATATTGTGTTGTATATGTGACCTTCTCCGCTACGTTACGAGTAACGAGGAGTAGGGTCGTGGGAGCCTACCACTTTGTTACGAACTCTAATGAAAAGGGCATACAACAAAGGTGAGGAGGGGACTTTTCACCGCATTAAGAGCCAGTGGTCAGTAGGGGTTATCCTTTGCTTTCCAATGTCTGCCTTGTCTTCGGAATATCTTTCCCAACTCCAAGTTCGAATTTTTTCTGCATTGAAGTAACTTGCTTAGCTTTCACTCTGGGGTATGCCTCAGTTCTTCTACCATCGCAAGTGGTGACAGTATCAGATGCCAAACATCGACCAACCGCAGACGAGCCATTTTTGATCGTTCTGTATAAAATATCCATGTGAATTTCAATGACTAAGTATGAGATGCAGTGAGGTCGTCACTGATCCTTCACATGGTTCTCTCTCCACGGAGGTGCAAATAGTGCTCAGTGGTTGATTATCCTGAGTATCCTGGAACTTCGATTCAAGAAGAAACCCTATTTCGTTGCAGCCTTGGCGACTAACTAAACAGGGAAAACAGAAATGGATGAAAAATAAATGCTTTTGCATAAAAAAACGAGATCCATCCAGTCCACCAAGTTCGCCTTTGCTCGGAATACGATGAACACAGAAATACCGCAAGCGATGTTATATCTGATTGTTCTAATAATGCTTTTGTGAGAAACACACGTAACATAATCACCTGTTTCAGTTCTGGAGGGCGATGCCTACCCTGACTTACGGCATAGTAGAAGTTCAAATTTCAAATGCCACATCAATTTCAATTATGCCCCTCTACAATCACTTCAGTGCTCCCGAAGTCGATTATATGATCGTAGGGCTTGCCGAAGAGAACGATATTTTGGTTTTTTATATCGGTTTGATACTTCGCAAGCCATTCTACCCAGTGTGGTTTACGCGAAGCTGGCTTTAATACTATCACGTGGTTTCAAATTCAAACATCCGCGCGCGGGAAAGTAATTCAAACGGCAGCCGGTGGCGAGATTTAATCGCGTTCATCAGCTGGCTGACTTGGTTAACACCTCCTTCAAGGTGCAGCCGTAGGTGATAACTGGCATTTTAAAGATGTTACTTGTTTTGGTGGGATTCTACCTCCTCACTCCATCATCCGAGTATTTTTTTAGCCCTTCTATCCTTAAGCGCTTGTGAATCTGTTATTCACTGTTGTGAAGTAGGAGAAGTATTGGAGATGCTTGATTTCTTAGCAATGTATGGATTATTGTTTGCTATGCAGTACGTGCCAGTAAGTACCATCCGAAAGGTGCTAGATCTTATCGAAGTGGTACGAATTGAGCACTACTTGAGAGGGCACTCTTCGTAATATTTCGATAAGATCTGACATCCTTCGAATGGTCCCCATACAGATTTAGACCTTACTTGAGTAAACCTAGTGGAATTTCTGCTAGTTTTTTTCTATTTTTGAGGAGAGCTCAGTTCTGTTTGAAAGGAGAACAGGGATTTTCAAGAGTTGTTAAGCAAAGCGAAAGCAGCTGGATCCCTTCAATCTAGTCATCTTCGTCAAATTACTGTTGTGCATTGTGAATCAAGCGATAAAGCTGTCACAGTGTTGAAAAAGTGTGAATTGCTCTAGTACACTCAACATCTGCGTAGCTTTCTGTAGTGTGCACTATTTTTAGTAGGGCTTCATCGCTACGGCATCGATCGTCTAAGCGATGCTGTCCCATCAAGTATGATAGGGAGAAGGGAAGGGAAGTGCTTGAAACTCCATTACAAACCTTGAAATCGTCTCCTGATTCTGTTTATGCACCAGGGGCTACTTTACTCGAGGTTTTTGTAATACGCGGCTATACTTCCGAGAGTGTAATAGCCAATAAAACCATAGTTTGGAGGAAGCTCCATCTTTCAGTCTCATTTTTATCACTACAGCTTCAAAGACTGTCATTCACCAGTGGGTTTTATCTTCTCACTTCCATTGGATTTCGCATTGTATGGCGATGGGCGCTTTATTTGCTCCTTACCACTCTATTAGTTGTGACTGATTGGAGTGTATGAATGAATGAAAAAAAATGTTTGCTTAAGGTGCACGGGAACAGAAAATTGCATCCGGGGTTGTGATATGAACTATTAGGTGGCTGAAGCTTAATAAATTTTAAGTTGAAGCTGTAATTTTGAGTGAACTTCTCCTATTCACACCGTGCTATTGGCATAATTTCATACTGGTTTTTAGTATGCTATCATTTTCGTATCGTAGATTGTTATGGGAGATAATCCTTAAATGAGGTTCCAGGAAGGTTTATTTGCAAGTGACTGTTACTGTCTACCGGCAGAATGCCCATTGACTATTCCAAATGGAAAGCAATTGAAGTATCGGATGATGAAGATGATACCCATCCAAATATCGACACTCCATCGCTGTTCAGGTAGGTTTTATCAATCTAGTACTTCTTTCGATAATCCTAACACATGGTTAATCTTAGAAGATTCATTTGATTTGTCTTCATATCTGTAAAATAATAATTCATTGGGGTCCAATTGTTTGCAAGTTTTTCGTAGCTTTCCCCTGTTTGAAAGAAGCTTAACATCGTCTCGGCGAAAAGGGCGGGATTACATGGGCGAACTTCACTGCTTCCCCTTTGCCTTGACTTTGCCCCTTGTTTTCAAGAAAGGACCGACTACGGCTAGTGCTTAAATTCTAGGTTTACTTACTCATCCGTAGTCGTTGCTACTTCTCAGTTTCTTTATTGATCAAAGAGTGAAGAAGCGTTGCTTTGTTCAAGACCGTATCTTCAGTGTTGTCATTTTTTCCCTACTTGTACTGCGAAGCGGTCACTCTCTCTCAGTTTGATTATATTACCTACCCCTTCATACTGGAAGCAATAAATATTTCTCTAAATATAATGTTAAGATGGCGCCACCAAGCGCGTTTGGAAAGAATGGCCGAGAAGAAACAAAAGAGAGAAGAGATTGAGAAGAACAAGTCAGCAAGTAACAGTAAAGTTGAGGTTTGTTTTTCGAGTACTTGTCAACTGTTGTACTTTCCTTATATGGCTTGGTCTTTCAATTCGAATGCACATATGATAAGCTCACGGTTGAACATAAATGTACAGTTCTCTCCGAAGGATTTCCAATCATAGTCAGAAGGTTCTAGCGGGAGAAACTTGTTATTGTAGGCCTTAATACCTAGGAGAGAGCAGTTATATGGTTAAATCCCTATCTTTTTTTGGCTGATAACGGGTCAATTGTGTTTTGTCGTTTTGAGAGAAGTTAATGTGGCTGCAGAAGCTTATAAACGCTCCTAACACATATTTTTTGAAGCTGCGGTATTGGCGATGTTATGAAATGGTTCGGTTAACTCGTTCTATTTGAAGGAACTCGAGCAGAAACTGAAATCGGCGGATATCAGCGCTGAGGAGAAGGAAAAGATCGAGAAAGAAATCGCGGAAATCAAGGATCAGGAAGCTAAATGGTTGGCGAAAGAGAAGGAGCTCGAAGTAGGTCTCTTGGGCAGTGTTTGTTAGAATTCTCCATGAATCTGTTCATTACTTTTGTACTTTATCATGCATGTCGCAGGTGGAGGAAGCGTCGTTTTAGCTACATAAGCTAAGCCAATTGTTATCCTTTTGAGGAACAAGAGCGGCTTGAACCTTGGAATGTGGACACCATCGGACACGAAGCCTTCAGTTATTCACGTATTAACAAAATCGGCGAAAAGAAACCGCCACCGAAATTGTCCGATGAGGAAGACTCAAAGAGAATGGTGAGTAATCTCTATGTAATTTCGATACTTTGTTTCTTCTGCTTTCACTGTCGATACAAACTATGTTCCCTTCTTTCAATGTTTTCGCATTTTTCCACCTGCTATTTTCCACTATTATTTCTCGGTAATGTGTATTTTTTGAAAAGGAGGACTGCCTCTCCAAAATGGGGTAAAGCCTGGTTACGAATGAGGTTACTTTCTTTTATCTATTTCAGTATTTCATTTGCATTTCAGACGAGCTTTTTCGACCAGAACGAAGGCCTGATTCAAGAATATGGAAGGCTTAAGTCATTGGAGGAGTCTGAAGAGTTTATCCTTGAGCACCCACATCTCGCTAGCGAGTACACCGCCAACTACCTTACGATCGATGCGCTCAATCTGGCAATCGATTATAAAGTATGTTGTGTGATTTTCACTCGTTATTATTATCCCAGCCTTCATTCGCCATCCTAAAATTAAATCCAAAAATGCGCGCATTCTACTTTTAGGAGGAAGAGATGTGTAATGTGGCTCGTCAGTGTATCGTCGTACAGTATCTGTTAGAACTCGCGAGAAACATGAATGCTATCCCAACGAATATCAACATTATCAAAGCTTTCTTCAAGAAGTGCGTCATATATTGTTTTACATGTTTGTTTACTAATTTTTAGTGGTAGGTTGATGGTTATTGTTGTGGAACAGATGAGCTGCGCTGCGGTCGACGCGATACTGTTCACGCGAAACAACGGCAAATGTTTCTAGTTCATTATATCCTGAGAAGGACAGTTTTGTTAAAACATCGACCGCTAAAGAATTTGAAGTAATCTTAACGCTCGCCACTTTTCGTACTATTTCTCCATTTGTACTGAACAATCCGTCCAACTTCGAGAGAAAGAGCTTATCTATAGTTTAGGAAAACTGCAACTGGAAGTTATAGCAAAATGGTATTGCTTTCCATATTCCATAGATCACATGTTCAGATTCCGAGCTGCAGATCCGCAATATCTCAAACTGTACACTGATGAGGTGGCAGCATTTGAAGATAGATTAAGGCGGCGTGCAAAAGAAAAACGAGATGCCGCACTTGCTGAGTACGAAGCTGAAGAAAAGGTTAGTAAAATCAAAGCTTTTAGTGTCTTGCCGGTTCTTGGTTCCGTAATATCGCTTTTTAACTACCTCGAACTTTCGAGTTTACTTTTGTGTTGGATGTGGAAAAGTGTCGTAGGTGCAGAAATTTCTCCCTATTACCCCTTCTGACAACAAGGCATCGGCTACGTAGGTACAGCATTTTCTCTGTATTGAGACAACATTTCATCAAGACGACGTAGGTGCGGCATTTTCTCTGTATTACCCCTTTTGACAACAAGGCATCAGGACCTTCCTTGTGTAATCAATTTCGCGAAGAGTTCTCTGCTTTGGATTCTCCCGTTAATTCATGATTGTCCGTTGAATGCCGATGTTTTCAGGAAAAACGCGTTGCTGCTGCTCCAGGCGGTCTTGACCCACAAGAGGTATATGAATCACTCCCTGCTGAAATGCGTGCGGCCTTTGATAGCCAAGATGTTTCTCAGTTGCAACAGGTCGCCCTGTCAATGGATAGAGAGGTAGTCTAACCGTTTATCAAGATTATAACTCTTTTCGATGATTTCTCCACCTCATGAGTACTGTATCGACTGTAGGTATTCACGTACCATTTCCAACGCTGTATTGATTCTGGCTTGTGGGTACCAAACGCGAACGCCAAGGCCGATGAAGATGAGCACGCAGATGAAGTTCAAGAGGTTGGTTCAATTTAATTTGCCGGCTGATTGAATGGCTTGAACAAAATGCTGCTCAAATTGACATTTCTACGTACAGGATGCTGATACAGTGGCCGCAGCTGAAAAGAGCTAAGTGGAGTCGTCATCACGTCTTTTTGTTTTATCAAACGACTTCCATTTTGTAGATATTGCTTGGATTAAACGATATTCAATGCTCCAGTGTTTTTCGCTGATTTCCTGATGGCTGTAACAAAACCACATTACTAGACGGGGAAACCTCACTCCATTTTCTCTTCTCTGTATTTTTGGCGACATTTCCCGTCTGCTATGTGTTGTACGTAGATTCTACAGATTCTGTGTTAGAGCCGCCGGTTCCTTTTTCTTGTCCTGACGTACTACTTTCTTTCAATTTGTGTTTGAAAGTGAATTGATTTCAATTTTATCCATATTCTAATTATTATTTGAGTTTCTATAAAAGTTAGTATACAACAACGCGTAGGTATGAAAGCAACCGACATGGGTAAAGAGTATGGATGAAAAGAATTAATAGATCTCATTTGCCTGTGAGATAAAGTTAACATGAGTTGCGGCAGAAGGATTCCCGAGGTGGGTTGCTTGCCGATTTGTCCCATTGACGCACCTATACTGTATCTGTGAATTTGAATAAGAAGCAATGACCGGAGGAGAACTGCAAATCTTTGGTGAAACTTTATTAAGCACCACATTTATCTCCTATACTAAGAAAATAAAACTGGTCCACAGATTCATCAGAGTTTGAGGTCCAAAAGTAGTCGAGTCATCGTAATGGCAAGGTACTGGTTCCACCGAATCGTCACAACGCTGGCAGAACTTTCCCACGACAATCGCCGAATCCGATGCGGACGCCGTCTTTTTCACAAAAGCCGATAAGGTTGACCTCAAAGAAGAAACCTTTGAATAACAAACAGAAACTTCAAGAGCAGGGGAAGTTATGAGTGCTTGGAAGTCCCACGAGACTCTAACAAGGGAAATGGCACAATATTATGTGACATCCCTTTTAATTCTTCCCTTCACGCCCCTTATGAGAAGAGAGTGGTATTATCATAGCCTGACGACACCACCCCCCCCCCCCCCCCTCCCATGTCTGAAAAGAACTTACTTCGTCGCCATCCTGTAGAAATTTTCGTGTCTGATCCCCGACAGCAACAGTCTTTGCTCCTCGCCACGACAGTTCTAGCATCGATCCATAGGCTCCTTCTTCCTAAACATGTGGGAATGGCTAATTATTCTAGAATTGGCTTCCACTCGTAGCAGCTCTCGAAGAGATACATATTTCTATTACTTACTGGTCCAGAGACGGTTCCAGAACCCATCAGATCACCAGGTCGAACATTACAGCCGTTCACAGTGTGGTGAGCTAATTGTTGTTTTAGAGTCCAGTATAGATGCTAAAATCGATTCAATCAATTCCTATTGATTCCACTGAATGCTTGAAAAGCCGGGAGTCACCTTGAAGTTTGTCTTACACACAGAATGGTCGGTACCTCCATCGGGCTTGATCGTCACTTCGAGATTGATATCCAATGTGAAAGGGTCTGAGTGCTTCAAATAACTCAACGGGGCAGGATCCTGTGCAGAGAAAACTTTCATCAAAAGCCAACTTTTAGTGGAGTGTAAACATAATCAGCTTTTCTTGTCAGTCACCTATAAACCTGCCATTGGGATTACTCAAGTGAACTGGTGGGCGTTTCGGTTGTGTTAGTGGGAGGAATCTTCAGAGCAAATTTTCGTTTCTCATCATTTATCTTATCGAAGTTCCGGAACTGCATTAGTGGGAGCTTGATCCGCCTAGCAACCGCGCTAGCAAATGGTCGGCGATAATCGCCTGTCCTTGCTATCACCGGAATTAAGGAGGATATCTGGACTTGCCTCTAGGAGTGGGACATCGGTGAAGGAAGAAGGGGGACTGATAAGCGGCACCGCAGTCCCACACACGGCCAGGGATCTAATGCCATATAGAGCCTTTTATAATTGCCCTAGGAATTATCGACTTGGGACAATTGGTCTGGCACTATTTTTGGAGGTTGAAGACAAATCACTAAGTTTTTATATGCCCTAGTCACGGTATAGGTTAAATACGCAATCAACGTTGTGACATCTTAAAGATAAGTCAGATGTATGGCTTAGACTGAAAAATGTGTTCGATCAGTGAAGAGGTAAAGATTCTTCTCAGGATATAGCTATCTTTACAAAGTGTTAAAAAAAGCGGAAATCCGACCTGCTTTGGATTTTCGACCATGTACGGCCGTAGGGCTTCAATTGTAACTATCCATGGTGAAATAGTGGTACCGAATGACTTTCCAAGGAATGGTCCAAGAGGTACGTATTCCCAAGCTTGGATGTCACGAGCTAAAATAAATATTAAGCTGCTTGTTACACCTAAACTTGTAGCATTGCGCAAACTCAGACTGAGGGTGGTCCTCAAGTGCGACAACCAGCCCTTGCTGACAGAAAAGTACTCATATTCCTGCTTACCGCTCCAATCATTCATCAGTACGACACCGAAGATGTGCTCTTCAGTGTCTTCGATGGGAATTGGCTGACCAAGTTTGGTGGCTGGACCACCGACGAAAAATGCCATCTCAAGCTCAAAATCTAGAAGACGAGATGGGCCATAGGTCGGCTCAGCGGCTGGAAAAATCGACCGTCTCTAACGATACGGACTTAGAATGGTCAATCATCTGATAGAGAGACTCACCTCCTTCGGGTTTCACTTGTCCGCGTGGGCGCCGAATTGGTGTACCGGAGGGAACAATCGAAGAGGCTCGTCCGTGATAGCCGACTGGCAACCATTTCCTAAATTTTTATATTTTATTACAAACTGGACGAATTAGGTTGACAGTATTCCATGGAATGGGTCTCTCTTGCAAATACCAGCACAGATTACTGTAGTATTCGAAGGAAAACCTGTTCAACCATTGGGCAGTTATCAAGCGACAAGGAATAGAGGGAGTTAGGGCCCTAATAATTTGTTCAATTCGGATCTAAAGCATCTATATTGATCCTCAAAAAAACACATGGGAATGGAAAGGAAAAGCGGTGAGCCGATTTTCCCTATGCCTTTTTTCTTTGTCCTTTTACTACGACAGTAGTCCACCTTATAAAATGAGGAAATGGTTTTTTTGGGCTGAATTTTCAGAAGGAGTCAAAGATAGAGCTCACCAATTAGGCATAAGAGCGTTCTCCTTGCCACGGAACATGATACCGACATTGGTGGCGTGATAGATGGATGAGTAGAAATCAGTGTAGTCTCCTAAATAGGTCATTCTGCACAAGCGATTCATTCTTGGAACTCCTTCCTCGAGTTAAAACACTCCTAAAATGATTTTATATTCTCCTTCTGGGATAACTCACCTATAGAAGCAGGAAGATGCATTGTGGCATCTTTCTGGCTGACGAATGCCTTAGCTCTTAGCTCAAGATTCTCCTTAAGTGTTGGAACATCGTCCCGGAGCAGTTTCTGGATAGTCGCTCGAGCTTCTACCCATGCAGCGCGAGGGAGAGCCATGAAGTCATTCAACGTCTCCTGTAAACGTGAACGAATTTACTGTACAAGCTTTGAACCCAAAGTCGACGAAGTCACTATTGTTGATAATTCATTTATCAGCTCGGTCAACTACTGGGAGGGTGGGCTTCGAGAAACGATTCCATCAAGCTCTGTGTAGATCTATAACTAATCAAAACGTTGTTGCGATTCTGACGTATTGAGTGTACATGGCGCAACTCAGCGATAAAATAGCTTGATAATAGTCATTCGATTGAAGCGCTTTTATGACTTGAGGGGCTGTAAAAGCTTTTCTTTCTTTTTCAATCCGGTCGGTAGTTAGTCTAAAATCATTTCAATGCTCTATCGACTGGTTGTGCTTTACTGGTTGAGGTGCATGGCAACCTCTCGTATCATATTTCACTCCATTAAATTTATACAAACTATTTTTCCGTTGATTGAGTCTTTGCGATATTTTGGTAAATGTCAAGTCATTATGGCGCTAATACAAGCAAGTCGAATAAATCAAAATCTCAAACCTGTCTGAAGACATCCTGATGGGCTTTCAAAGATAAACTATCGAAGAGATGAGCTATAACTGAGAGATCCAGGATAGATTCGCCAATAGCAACTCCAATACGATGTTTGGCCTAAAGTTTCGTTAATATGTGAAGTCTTTATTAATATTTTCACTATAATAGGTAATTCATTTAGAAAGTGCTGCGTTTATAGTAGGAGTCACTGTCGTGGACAGGTCATGCCGTATTGACATCCAGAGCGTAACAGTGTAAAGGAGCGGGCAGTGAACCTCATTATCATACCTTCAATCCCAGTGTACCTGTGTGATATTTAAATACTTGTAAATCTGGGAGCTCCAACGGTAGGGAACCGGGGTGAGGTGAGCTTCCTCTGCTTCTACATATCTTTTTGAACAAGAGGGGGACTTTTTTCGATGCTGTCTTGACTTCTCCCGCCCATGCAAAGCTTTTCACCGATTGGTTGATGGGCTCGAAGCGAAAAATCTCAAACTTGAAAATTGAAATAATGAGTTACATGTTAAATTATATTACATGACCATACATTGTCTTTGGTGGAGAATACTCCATAGGGAAGGTTCTGTATTGGGAAATCCGAACCTTCAGGTACTGGAATGAACGATTTCATACCTGAAATACAAGTTAAATTACTCAACATGACCAGATAGTGAAAAAAATAAACGCTGAGCAATAGAGAAGACTGGTTCGCTATGGTAAATAACAGGACCACTTTTGGAAAAGAAAAGGATGAGAAGCACGCTACACTTGCGTTCTGTTCACTTTGATAATGGGCTACTGCATATCTACTTTACAGAAAATCTCCTCATAGAACCCTTATGCTGGCTTCCTCTCTGCTCCTGAGATATCTGTACGATCATAGTGAAGACCTCTTAACTTGTGAGGTCTCAGGACTCCACTAATTTGGTAAGGTGCAAAGAAATCAATCCCAAACTTCAGGCGTAGAAAATTCACTGATTTCAAAGATGAAGTTCTTGTCCACTATGATGGATGAGGTAGTTTCGAGTATGGCTCTTCTAGTAAAAAAAACTGAAAGTTTCCGAGGAGAGAAAGTCTGGCCTCCTTAACCTTCTGATAAGCCGATGCGAAAAAAGATGTCGAGAATTGAGGGAAAGTAAAAGAGAAACAGTATCTTACTCGCTCTGTAGTGCTGTGTAGTCGACGAAAGAAAAACTTAAAAGTAGTTGAAGTAAAGTTTTGAGGGTGAGGCAATTGTGCCATGGATTTGAACTCCCTTACAGGAAAAGATCGATAAAAAACCGGCCGATGAATGATGGCTCGATGCCATCGATGACCTTTGGTTTCGCCATTGAGAGCCGTATAAGAGTGGTTGTGAAGAGGAACATGCAGTAAAAGAGGAAGAAATAACGAGAACGCACGCAATGACCAGCAAAAATGGTCAGTTCATTACTGAAGTCTAATTACAAGCATTTGACTAGGAAAAAATTAGGGTTTATTGTCACGAGCAACCCTTAAGCGCCTCTGCAGAGGGAATGATCAAAGGAGTAGAAAAAAAACGAAGAAATTCGCTATCAAATTGCAATGGGCTTATCATAGCCAGTATAAGAAAATGGCATAAAAAGAAGGATTGGTGGCGATGGTATCGCCCACCATGGCGACCGAGGCCATTTGACCCCTGTCGTCAAAGCGGAGAACGGAACCGATAACGGGTAACTAACGCATATACGAATGATAAGGGTGTTCTGTCAACGAAAAAAGGTAAAAGACCGAAGGTAGAGTGATTTTCCAGTGAGAGGCATGGCAAATTGAAGAGCGTAAGGATCATGTACTTGCCAATCAGTACAAGTAGACTTACGGAACGGCTGCATTCACTATCCTTGACCGCCTAGCATCTTCAAACGATCTTGGCGATTTTATTATTTGTTCGAAAATAAAACGAGATTCCCAGTATGCTTCACAGCTCAATAACGTCTCGGTAGCTCTGAGTGTGGTTAAAGTTTACCCATAGAGATCATCTCTTTGTGCGGGGTGGCACTCTAAAGCCATGACGAGGCTCAATTGCTATATTTTGCGCAGCAGACCTTGGAAGGTGCCAGATTAAGCTTAGTTTGACATCCAGTTCAACTTGGCCTTTTGCCAAAATGAAGTTGAGGAAGAAGACCACATAGGGCTGCATAGTAGTCCCTCTCTGATCTATTTACATGACTGTTTACTTGAGACGATTAATCAGTTCTTTACAGCATAAGCATCGAATGCTCTGATAGATTGATTCACGAGTCGTACGTCGATTTCGATTGGATCTTTGAGTAGGAAGAACTCTTTTGTTACGCTTAAATGCCTTCTTCATCCAGTTTTTGACGATGCCAATGCCCGAGGGACTCTGGATGTACGCCGAGTGCGTGGCGTATTCTGAGCTGAAGCGTGTCAGCAAATTTCAATAAATTTTGTGCGAGTGGAGTCATGTAGGGGCTATAAATACTGCTTGCCACTCGGATACCTTAGAACATCTATCTCGTTCGAGCTATCCAATCTACCCATGCGTCCTCACTTCCAGACCAGTGTAAAATAATAAAAATATTGACTTTACAACTACATTAATTGGTTCCTCTGACATTTCAAAACACATTCCAAGGTAGCTCGGATAACTGTTGCCTTGTCTAGGTATCAGAGTGTAGTGTCTAGTGGAAAGGGGATCGGTCTGTACAAAAAACTCCTATAAATCAGATCAGGGTTCAACGAATATTAGTTCAGCTTTGCTCACCGATCATTGTGCACACTTAGATCGATCAAATCGATTCATTCATCGATATTATCAGTTCTCCCTATTAAAGGTATGTTCTCGGCTTCGACTTCGATCCAATCATCCGTAGGCGGGACTGTTAAAAAAGGCGTTTCTGTCGATTTCCTGATCTTTTGAGGTCATTTTTGATATTAAAAACCTCTGATGATTGTCATTTCACCTGCGATTTTCTAATTTTTTTTTGCAAATTTCGATTACCGTGAAAACTGTCTGCACAATAAGGAAAAGAATGTTGACAACAATCAGGTAAACAACTTTGTTGACGTGAAAACAATAGGTATTGACCTTTTCGTGTTCAGCTTATCAAATTCGTGCATATTTTCATTCAGGATCCTAATGAGTAGTACTGGGTGCAGATACAATGGGGATGTTGATCCTCTGTACACTTGGACCTTTTGGTGCTTCAATAGTCAGATGGCCCTTGTCATTGAGTTGAGGACGAATTGCTTCCAGATTTACATCTTCCGGAAGAATCCATTTGCGAACGAAAGACCTGAAAAAAGCCCGTAAGCAGTTTAAACAGTGCAGAGGCGAGAAGGAAGCGCCGTTGTCAGGGCGGTTTAGGGGAAAAAAGGTTTAGGACAAAAAAAAAAGCTGCTTTATGTGCTGTAATATTTGTTCGGAGTAACAAGAACCATGTGACAAACGTCTGCTTTCCAACCCCCTCGCCTTGCTTCACGAATCTATAGATAGGAACGATTTTTCAATTCATGGCATGGGGCCCAAATGGACTGAATGACGTCTTCTGTTTTGAGAGGAATCCCAGAATTCATTTCCTCCTCCGTAACTACTGGAACAATGATTCACAGTCGAGTGCAAGGGGAGTTGATTGCTAATTGTACCCGTTTGTGAGTCATCTAATATGGAATTGTAAATTATAGGGGGTAATATTCCCGAAAGCCCAGAAAAACGTGAAAGCAAATGATTTCCGTCAAAATGCTGGAACCATTCAAAGGCGTATTTAGCTAGGACTTTTTGTTTGTTCTTCCGATGTGTAAGCTAGTGCATTTACCCCCTCGGACTAGCTTGGGGTTGTTTTATCTACCCAAGTGAGTGGAAAGCTTGATCAGCTTGGGTGGATCTGGATTCCCACAGTCTTGCCGCTTGGTAGCTGCTCCACTTGAAACTTGCCCACTTCCATAGCTTAAGATTCGAGAAAATGATAAAACAACTCAAAGGTTCGCGTGCATACCTCTGCATGTAGCTGTTTGCATCCTTTTGCTCCTGTTTACCCTCGACGATTAGCTCATGCCCTTCAACATGAACATTCACTTCCTCTGGTCGGAAATGCGAGACGTCCAAGCTGACGGTGAACTTACTGTCGTCATTGGTAGGCTGTAAAACGTTGAGCATATACTGTAACAGGGTGGTATACCGCCAAGGCTAAACGTACCTGGTGAGTTTCGCCGCCCACATGTAGTACGGAACGGTCGGCATCTCTCCAGTACGAAGGGAACATTTCTCGTTCAAAACGATCAAAATCACGCATCATGTCGCGCATCATTCGAGATGTTCTGCTTGTGTATGGCCACAGATCCATTACTGTTTGATCACCACTGCTTTACTGAAAGATGAGAGTTTGAAGGAACAGAAAGAGGGTAAAACTAATACCGGGATGGCAAGGTTAGGAGAATACGCTTCGTGGATTGTTCCTCTGCTCGAAACGATCAAGCAAAAACTTCTCTTATCAAATGACCATAACGAAAGGGCAAACAGCTGTGCTGTTTTTCAGTTCGTTCCGACCCAATGGTGGGAAGATTTAGGGAATACCCAGGTGGATTCAGTGGAAAACCACGTTTTTAGGGTGGTCAGCTGCGGAGCGACTGGATAAAGCTATCGAAAGGAGACTAATGGAAATGAATCGAGAAAAGACATTCGCAGAACTCTTAACGTCAGGTCTTCCTTACCCAGGAGGTCGTGCAGTGCTACTATTGAGGTTTTTTATCCACATCTGAGGAACCCTTGATTACCTCGAATCCAGGCTGATAACAGCGGTTTCGGTGGTTTCCCACAGAGGCGATTCATTGTGTTTGTAGAAGGGGAAGCGGACGAGTTATGGAAGAAAACTGAGAGTGAACATTAAAATTATTCGATAGAAGCCGCATACATGGCTTGTCCTAGCAGGGTACATCCAAACAATGACATGCTTTCAATCGTATGAGTGAAAAGGTAGGCAACGGCACTACATAATAGAGTGGGACGGATAACAGAAATAGAAAAAATACCATTCTGGATCATCATGAAGGAGAAAGGTGACATGAGGAAGAATGAGCTGACCTGATCCTTTTTCAGGAACAAGAGGAAAAGGAAGATCAGTGCACAGAAAACCGTCGGTTGTGTACCTATATGAAGTAATGCTGAAAAGCAGGCCTCAGACAGCAGTTCGACTTGGTTTGCTCAGATTCAAGCTGGAACTTTTATTTCTGAGGTCAGAGCTCATCTGAGAGGCAATTTCCTCAGAAGGACAACTGAACGCTCATTAAACCCAAGAGCTACTATAAAAAAAGTTATAGGAGAGATTGCAAATGGCATGGAATGCATTGCTCCAGGAACAGCTCAACGGATCTGTTGGTCGAGGGTTTCGTAAAGTTTCTTCTTTGTAGTTCCGCTGCTGCATAATTCTGACCCCGCCCTATAGGAAAGTTTGCAGAACCGGTGATGAAATAGTCTGGAAGAATGGCGCCCTTACACTGAAGAATGCATCGATTGCAAAGGAACAAACGATTTGGTCGTTTTTTAGAGGTCTGTTACGTGCACGGCTTGCGTTATGCTATCGATTTCGTACGTTTAGTCATAAGAGACTCATTGCGTTGCGTGGCGTCTCCACGAACTCATTCGACTTCCTCATAGAGTCGTAGAAGGGTCCTAATAAGGTCTCGAACCTCTGAAATTCAGAGAAAGTCAATCGTAGTCTCATAGGCAGTGCTAATGTGCGCCATGTGCCTAACAGGGGTGTGGTGCGATTCACGCGCCAACATAATGAGGTCATCGGACAAAAAGCGTTAAAACATCATGCCTACCATCATAACACAAGAAATAAGAACTTATAAGTAGAATAAGTAAGTAAATGACCAACTATGCACGTTTACAGAAGGATTGCGTTCTCTAAGATCGAGAAAATCAAAGTTATTCTTATTTTGAATGTTTGGCAAGTAAATTGTAGACCTATGGGAGTTATTCTCAATCTCGAAGGGGCTTTTTTGCCATAGTAAAGAGATTTGCTCTGTTCATGGTGAAGCCGTGGACTACTGCAAACTTATTTGGTCCATCTCATCAGATAAGTACTGAAGAGATACTGCGTGTGCGAAGAGCTCTAATGGGGTCACGCGTGATTCCCCGCCTAACAGTCGCGTCCACCTTTCTGAGATCGGTTCCCGTACTGGCGCCCGCTCAAACTTTCCATCCTTCCGGGGTCGGTTAGTCGATAGCAGACTCGTGTGGGACCTCGGCTGGCCACCGTGAGCTATTGTATAGATCACATACGCATTCAGAGGGATTCTGAATGAAAGTCGAGGGGGGGATGTCTAGAGAGCCCTGGCGCACATGTGAAACGGAGCCAAACTAGTTTAGGTTTGACTGCCCCCTCCCTATTCCCAAATTCCATTAAAGAGGAATCCTGTTCTGAAAATTCAGCCTTTCAATTATGGTGTTATGTCATGACGAACAGGGACTCGAGATTTCAATGGGTCACATTATGGGTTCAGTCACCTGATTATAGGGGATGGCCTAATGGTAGTTGGAATATTTGCCTGCTGAATCACATCAATGGCTCTTCATTCTTTTTTTCCTGAAAATTGAACTTTGCTTTGCTCGCGTCACAGGTGCTACTGATCCGCTTACTGTAGGCTGTTCAAACAGTATAGGAACCTCTGCACCTTTGGAGGTACTCGTCTTGAAGGTGGCGCAGCAATACTCTTCTTCTAGAAAATTTGCCATGGTTACGGCTTTCCATTGGATTAGGATGTGGGCAAAGCTCGGATCAAACCAAGGCTAATGGGTTTAATAGGCAATGACATCAAATGGCCTGCTCTGTCAACATGGTGGAACGGTCGGGGACCGAAAATTCAGATCGTTATGATCCTTTCAGGCTCTGAAAAAAGGCGATATTGCCGAAACGTCAGCCTAATAAAGCTTGTTTTCAAAACCTCGTCAAGAGTTCAAGAAAACAATAAACTAAACAAAAACTCAGAATTATAATGAAGTAGACCCTAGGAACACCATGATTTGGAAGCACACGTCTACTTGGTGGCAATTTTCTGACAGTACATCTTGAAGATCCTGCTACGGTGAGAAATGACATGAAGGACCAAATTATGTCAACTTAAACAGCCTAAAACTTAAAAGAGGCAAAGTTCAGCTATCGGAATCAGGCAAGTAACATTGGAAATGGGGATAAAGGCCACTAGTTATTTACAAACTACTAGAAATCATAGAAGTTGAACAGGATTTAAAAAAATTAAAAACTTCAACGTATAGTATCGCTAACGACTTCAAAATGAGGGTAAAGTCAGCCGTGCTGAACGCACGATGTGCCAACGTGCATGTCATGTGACTGAAGTTGCTGCTGTTAATCGGGTCGTCCTTCCGTAAAATTTTCTTCTACGTAGGAAGTTATCTGAAGCTCAAAATATCCTCAAAATCATCTATTTTCAGTGATCTCCGGAGCCCAGCCCTAGCCAACCACATTAAAGTCGAGAAGTCAGCTGAATAAACTTGTTTTATCTACATTTAAATCAACCTACCATTCAGATTCAAATGAGGCCAGCGAAGGGCCAGAAATAGAGCTCCAGTCCCCTTATTCGCTTTTTTTCTGCATACAGCTCTTTGTATACCCCTTGACAATCTTTCTTTTTTACTATTCTTCCCTTCGTAGCACCATTTGTACTTGTACTGGGTTTTCGGGAGAAGCGTTAATGCAGAATAACTCATCAGTGCGAAGAAAAATGAAGAACTACGAAGAAATTTGAACTATTTGACCATTATTAAATTAATCATGCAAAGCTTGGACGAGATTATGGCGAGAAGGGTGTCTGGACGAGATTTCATTTGCCGAGGGAGTATTAGGCATTAGCGATTATGAGCCTTCAGGTATCAGCGCGCATCAGCTGGCTGCTCTACAACAGGCATAGTCCATATTGAATGATACGTCCTATAAGGCTGCTGAACACATCGTTTCTTAGGAGTACTGGGCAGATGTGGGCACTGGCCATCTCTGACGCCTGCTTTCACCCAGACTGGCCTGTATTTCAACCCATACATGGCCCTCTAATTTGCCATAGTATTCTGCCAACAAGGGTTTTGGGTCAGTTTTTACTGCAAACTAAGCCTTCAAGAACCGTATGCTCTCACTCCTGTAACAGCCAAACTGCCCTCCCGGATACCCCGGAAGAGCTATTCAAAAATTCAGGTCTCCAACACAACCAGATGGCTGGATGGATCCTTAGTACCTTGTGATACTAGGTTTAAACCATCCATATCGCTACTCTCGCGGTGCCCACCGCATGCTGCACCGTACAGCTGGCGGGCTTCAACTGCAGGAGATGAGAGCGAAATGTCGAATCAGTAACAAAATAATACTTTTAGGAGAATTACATTGTATTCTCCTCTACTCCCCTGTTCCGTCATCGATATATCCCCTGTATAGACCGTGTATGACCAGTGCATTCTAGATCCCTTGCAGATCAGTTATGTCCAAATTTCTATTGAGAAGGTGCAACTATGGCATTATAGCAGTTTCAGTTAATTCCCACAAGACTAGTCACGACTGTTGTACTTAATATCCTAGATACTCAAATCAAAGCTTGAGATAAACGGAACGGGACAGTAAACAACGCAACAGTAAACAATTCCAGAAATGGAAACGATTCTCTCTTGTTAGTCACACCACTGTCCGGGATCAATGAAGCTGAATGAAACCAAAAAAATTGGAAATATTACCATCGTAAAAGAAAATGTTCATTTCCTTCAAAACTTATGTTCCCTTCAAGAGTTCATCGGTTTCATATTATATTCCGTAGATTCCATGATGACTGTGAAACTCAAGCAACAAACGTACGTTTTCCAATTTGATTTGGAAAACCCTATTCTTTGCTAATTTCGGAAATAAAGGGCCACATCAAAAGTCTTGGTTACACTATGGTCGGGACATTCCGTTAAAGGCATGATTTCTTTCTAGATTTGACTTTTTTGTCGATTCAGCACGGAGAGCCTGTTTAGGTATATTTGTAAATATACAGCTGAGCACTTCTATGTGGTCGAATGGGCTAAGGAGCTAGAACTATCTAATGCAATGGTTGTCATGAGATGTTCCATAATTTAAAACAACTGTGAGGTGTTTTTTTTGAGTCTAATAGAATTTTTCGTGTCTAATAGAATCTGGATTCTGGTGGATTTTCAAGAAAATCAACATTCATCAATGTTTGACTTATACCCGCAGCTGGGGGCATGAAGAGCCTTATAAGGTCAACCTTCTGAAGTTCACTCGGTTGATCATTTCAAGGTGACAAAAACAGACTTCACTCCCTGCCAACATCCATTTACTCATGTTCGCCTCCTCGGATGACCCCGGGAAGGCTTTCCAAAAATTTTCATTTCCGTTGAGGAACGGAATCTGTTAGTACCTTGGAGTACTTGAGCTATAAAGCATCATATGTTGAATGTAGCGGAATGCCAATGCAATCTGCGCCGTACTGATGGCGGGCTCCCAAACAGTGACTAGCATGGGATTCGATGCCTACTTATTGAATGGAACTCTTGTAGGCTAAAATGCATCAACAAAAACCACACTGCAGCTAAGATTAAGGTTTGGGAAACAATGACAACACTTTGTGCTCTAACTCTTTTGGTTTTGTTCTGTTGGATAGAACTGTTCTTCAGATACGTCCAGAAATGAGTGCACGTTGTAAGCGAGAATTCAGTTATTCTGGCAATTTCGGTTTTCCTCAGCAACTATGCTTCACAGCTATTCCTACATAGATGACCAAGAATTTGTTATATAGGTGCAAATACCTTTACCTACACCCTTGATAGGAATTGGGTAAAGCGCACACCAAACCTAAACCCTTATGGTCGTCCCTGTAATAGAGGCATGCCGATTCGGCTGCTAAAAACAGACTCGTATTCTATTTCAACTATTTTTATCACTAAGTTTCTAATTTTGCATGTCCCCTAGCTCGCAATTTTCTCTTGCTGGAAGGTAACCGTTGTTCTACACAAGGGAAGTGGGGCGTGCTTATGAAGAATCTTCCGCTGGTGGTGATCAGTAGGGTCACCTGCAAACTTGGAAGCGGACCATTCTTGAATGACTCTTTCTCTGTGAGGTAAGCCTGTTGCGAGCATTCAGAAAAAATTGAACCTAGAAAACTCAAACTTGAGCAATATAGTGCCTAAAACTCACACTACCAGTTTCAGGGCTGATCAGCGTTTTATCTATGGATTGGGCGATGTGGACGCTTCATCGGTTAATGCAACCATTGCCTCACAGACATGTATCCCTAACTTAAGTTCAAAGAAAGGGCTTCGGATCACATAAAGCTTGCACAGCTGCTGACAAGAATGTAGTTCATGAATGTACTTCTGATACTTACAGCTTCTAATCCCTTTTTCTCGCTGCCTGCGCAGGAGATGTCACTTGAGCATTAAGTGGATTTCGAAGAATTCTGCTGAAAATGGCATTTCATCGTAGATTCTTCATGATGTACCCGGCGCGTAAAGTTTCACGTCTCTGCAGGATGCTTAATGTCTCTCTGACCTTCTCAAGGGGTACGTGTAATATGCGCTGTTGTGCAGTTACTCAGGTATATATGGTGAGATTTTCCCGAATGAAGTCTGGGCAGTGACGTAGGTAATTCTGATAATGCCATCACTATTCCCAACAATTCCACCTCTTCTGTTCTCTGGTTCTGCATGTGTACTTGTATGTAAGTCTGAATAAGGAAGGAGTTATAGGCAATGAATGACAGAGCACGTTGGTTGGAACAGTACACACTTCTGCTAGAGAGATTCTATTGTAATATGAATTATGTCTTGTTGGAAGTCGAACAAACGGAGACTGTATTACTGTCTAAAAGGCCGTACAGGCTCACATGAAATGCCTCCAGTGAGGAGAAGGATTTTAGGAGAATTTTCACATTTCTCTCTGACGTTTTCGATTGATCCCTTGTTAAAGTGGTTTTCGGCTTTTATCTGGAAACCTGCCTATTGAGCCCTCCCTATATTCTACAGTACTCATAGAGTGACTAGCCAATGGCGTTTGTGTACAAAAAAATTGACAGGTGGTTGGCATGAAATCCTCGAATTCTCCTCTAACTTTCAGAGAATTGGATTTTGGATTTATTAGGTTTGGTGTTATTATGCTTCCACAGCATAAAGTACCAGGTATATCGAAGAGAAGTTGTTATCCACATGTTCAAAAGCTATTATCGGGAACTGAGACAAAGGAATTTATCTTCACCTTCTCTACAACAAGTTGATTCGTCGTCTCTTAATTATTATCATTATATTCAAAGGTACAGCCAACTATAATTTCATGAACTGTACCTTCGAGTTCCTGAAAATTCGCTGAAAAATCTGATAAACTATTTGCAGACGATATTCAGAAGATGGAGAATCCATGGCCCGAAAAGAAGTTCATCCCTGATTGAGAAACTTACTTTTTCACTCTATAGTTTTTATGTGACCATGGTCGTGCCATAGCCTAGGCGAAGTATTAAAATTTGAACATTGACCGGTTCCTTTTTGCGATAACTAATGCAGCGGTATGAAAAGGATTTCCTTTGATAGGCAAAATTTCTATAAGTGCCAATTAACACGATAAACGTGAATTGAATTATCATATTAGCAAATCTTGACGACGGGATGATAATATGACGCGGCGGGGATTGCCCACTTTTCATAGATAAGAGATTGCCCTATGGGAAGGGCTCTTATGACTCTCCCTCTACAGCCCCATACCTACGATATGGACACCATAATCCGAGCCCATTCTCGCTAAGCCGGGTAGTCCAGTCCACTTTTATTGCTCTTCAGGTTCAGATCGTCTGGGAGGATATAAATACGAACTTGTACATCGGACGGTCACTAGGGACCAAATGCACTTCAAAGTGTTTCTGAGGTTCTGGTTGAATAATGGATTGCGAGACGCATCATGGAACGGAGCTTATCAACTTCAATAAATAATTTTAAAAACTTTGTTGTACTTTCTGTGTAAAAGGTCATCACAGTAGGTCCCAATTAAAAAAAATAGAGCTCTAAAATTCCTGTTTTCTGAATTTTGCACGAAATCAAGTTCTTCACCATAGAATACTTATTTATTACTGCCTAATTATTTCTCATTGCCTGCACAGGAAACACGGCATGTCTTATAGCTCATCGTTGCTAATTTTTCAGTGGCTTCTGCTTGTTGTGTAGAGCGTTTTGTTACGGTGTAAATTTTCGTGGATTGGGGTGATCGAGTCGTCACTGTGCAATTTTTGAAAAGACAGCTCTTCGCCAATTCTCGCATCTCTTTGTTCAACAGCAGGTATAAAACGCTATTGAGAAAACCTGAAAACATCGTGTACGGCTGAAGAAATCGCCAACAAAATTTCTAGGAAATGTCAAAGTGGCGTAAAAAACTGACCAGAACACAGTAGTCCAATTATATAGAATGGACCAACAGAGAGAAAGATCGAATAACCGAATAGTTCAATGGAGCCAACAAGAACGCTTGGAATCGTCACGCACAGCAAAGAGGTGATGAGAATCCCAGCAGATGTGCGATTAGCCTGAATCAGGGAGAGTATCTGACGAGTAATCAAAGATTTGTGGGGTTGAAGGTAAAATCTGATGAAGAAATGAAGTTGTTGAGGAAAAATCTTCATATCTGACAGTCCCCCGCTATATAGCAACATCTGAAAATTCAAGGGAAGGCACTGGCCTACATACATTCCCTTGTGGAGGAGAATCCCTCACAAGCGGAATTGCCATGCAGCATATCAAAAAGATGGCCCTTTCTGAATGGCGGTCACTTGAATTACTACTTTGTTACTGGCTCCACGAACATTTTTCTGTGCATTTAGTTAAATCTGGTACCCTCTAGTCCTTCCCACTTCAAAATTTATGCATGTCCTCTTTTCCCGCTTTGATTCAGGTGAAGCCTAACGAAAATGAAACAAAAAGTGGAGTGAAGTAAGTGAAAATGACGTCTACAATATTCCTAAGTTGATGAATATTTATAAACCTTGATTAAATTTTTTGTTGATTGAAACATTGTCTAGATGGGTAAAACCAGTTTGGTTCACCTGTTCACTGGCTATGAGTCAACCAGCACGCTTGTCTGTCTACTTTTTGCCCATTTTCAGAACGTCTACTGTGCTCCTAGCTTAGCAGCAATGATTATTCGAAGACCATTTTTGTTGTCGTATGTGCCTTATACCGTAGTCATATTTTATACCAAATCACTAGGTATCAGCTAAACCTAACATGTGAAGGAAGGATTACTAGGTACTTCCTAGAAAGTCCTTAATCTCACTACGACCTAAAAAATGGCATGTTATTCGACAATTTCTCTGCCCCTCTTCTAAGAGAACGGTCTACATGGATCGTTCCCACTTTGATCCATAATTCTTGCGTAAGGTAGCGTCGCTTTTCACAGCTGATCTAATCTGCCAAGCTCCAGCCTAGATCTAGAGCGTGAGTGATTCATGAAATAATCCTCTTGTTCTCTGACTTGATAGTCCCTTCACCACCCTGGACAGATTTCTTTGACCAAACATACCTGGGCAAAGTTGTTTGACTCCTTTCCAACAGCCGGAGCCAGTTGAGCCTTTTGAGAGTGCTTCTGAATGGATCGTAACTTTGTCATAACTACAGCGGTCAATACAATAACTATGGATCCCATCGCCTGAATGAGGATGGTACACTCATGATGTTTACAAACACATTTTCAGCTGAAATTGATCAATTGACTTACCATGTTACTGGAACCCCAATAGTAGTGAAATTCTTTGCTAACAAAGCAACCAATAGCTGCACAATTCGGTTTTTGATCAAAAGGATTGAGAGTAAAGTCGACGACGAGATCAAGAACTGCGAGTAAGCAGCCGATTAGCAGGCTGTAGGATGCATATGTGGAAGAGGACAGCTTACGGTAGGTCATAGGAAAGGCAAGAGCCTGAAAGGGCAAATTCACTTCTGAAAAACATTTTCTACAATTCTAATTCGAATGTATTCTCACCAGAGTCCGTTCAAAAGCTATTGATATAGTCAAAGTTAAGTTGATTTTCAGCTGGATTACTAAAGGTGTACTGGAAATCAAAACAATATATGGATTCAAGTCAATAGTTGTTGGATCCCAACTTGCTGTCAGATATATGGAGTAGAAAAGGGCTGAAAAATTCCATTTACTAAAGAAATGTTTTTTGGAAATGAAGCATTGTTAAGAAAAATTTTCCAAATATTTCAAAAAGAAGAGAGGTGATTCAATGGCAAGTAGCGCACTCCTCCACAATCATAGGCCGGGGATCAGTTTGAGTAATGCCGCCGAAATTTTTAAAGTTTTCCATCCCTCCGGGATCGCGTTTTTGTTACAACTCACCTGGAAGAATGAAAACGCTTGCTTAAACATCGGCTGACCACCTCAAACCTTTGTATAGGTTACATACGCATCCAAATACTACTACGATTCTGATTGGCAATCGGCTGCAGAGCGCATCTCGAAATGGGAATTGGTTAATTCCTGGCTTTTAAGGTTCATTGATCTGACAGTTACTCAGCTAGTACTGTTGATTGCATACCTGTTGTTGCATGAAGGAAATCAGTAGTTGTCAGAAAAAGTAGCAACCGATGGCTAGGCTTATTGCGTAGCTTTTTATTTCTGGAAGAAAGGAGTGGATGACCGAACTAGCTATGGCATAAGTTTGAAAGACTTACCTAAGATACAGGAAGAGGATAAAACCAGCAGAAATAATAACACAGATTTGAAGTAGAAGGACAATGATATCAGTTATCAAAAGTCGAAGGTTACGCATTTGACGTCAGTCGAGTAAACGAAGCTCGGATGAATGCTGAAATAAAAGTTGATTCCAGCGGTTTTCATTGAGAAAAAATGAGGACTATTGAGAGGCGAGTAAGTGGACATCGGCTTTTCCAAATTATCGGACATTGAGGCCTAGCCAGTGATATCTGGATGTATTCTGCCTTCCTATCATTCACAGGTGAACCCTATCTTGTCATAAATGAAGCCCACCCCACATAAAAGAAGAAATTTGATTGGCCTAAATACCGAATCGATCCAAAATTGATCAGAACCGTTTCAGATATCATGCACCTTCAAGCCCTAGTGGACATATAGTTATGAATGAGAACTTTCTCTCAGACGCTTCACACAATTCTGTTCATTAGCACTTAGGTGAAAGAGCTGAGTATCAGGGAAGGATCTAGCAGAGTGGGGAGTTGGAGAAGAACTTTTCAGAGCCTCAACTGGAAAAAGTAATAAGTAACACTAGCGTTACTCATTGTTGATCATGAAATCAACAGATTAATTACAGTGTTGCCAAGAATTTCACTCCTACTTCGTGCAGAAACGGAAGTTTCTGAAATATTCACACGGATTGTTGTTATTTTTCGCCTCGATGAAGGAGGAATTGTAAGGATTAGTTTCCATCAGATTAATCATCATAATGAGAAGTATCCAATTTGAGAATCATCCACCCACCTGCCCCCTTCAAGAAAATGTAATGGACTTTGCAGAGAACCCAAAAAATCAAAAGAAAACTGAAAAAAGCTGAATAAAAAGGAAGTGCATCTTATGTGAATTCAGCCTATAATCAGTACTTAATGAGCTCAGACGGAAATCACAGCTAGAAAAATTAGTTGACGTCAAATCGTCATTACTACTTAGTATTCTTTGTCAATGATCAGTTCACCTCTAACAATAAGATCTTGATCGTTCCTAAAAATAAAAGTTAGTTCTGCTAGCGACCATGATCGACTTTGGATGGATCTTGGCATGATTTTTACTAATATTTGAGGTTCATATATGAAAGTTGGTCTACAGGTCTTTCTATTTGCATTTAAGGCGCATTCTCAGCTGTAACTCACGGGATCTTATGATACATATCTATAAGTTATACTTGAGCTTAGCTGGGATCTGGAATGATGTTTGACAGGGATGAATCTCAATTGATATTTACTTCCAGGCTTTGATGAAGGCTGCAAGCCGAACGTTGGTCGAATAAAAAGTTTTTCCTGCATACTTCTTGTTCAGATTATCCCCCCCCCCCCAACCCCGAATCCTGTAGGGAAGGACGAACAATAAAAATTTATCACCGATTGACATCACCGATCGTTGATCAATTTTTAGCTATCGAGAGTTCGGAGAGAGGCACAAAAAAGGAAAACTTCAAAAATGACTGCAGAGAATTACAATTTTCACGCCTTTCGCCCACATCCCAATTAGTATAGTAGACTGTAATTTGAAACAGTCCCGATTCCGTCAAGTTCGTCCAAGAAAGTAGGTGGAATTATCTTTGAGAATCGAAAAAAAATAACTACATATCCCAATAATGTTTGGTTTTTGAAATGTTTTCGTTGCATTGTGCGTCATTCACAGGACCGGAGTGATTTCATTTAGAAACAGTAAAACTGCCTCCGGATTCGATTCTACATCAAAACCTGCAGAAATAAAGGTTAGTGTTTGGATATTGAGACCACGCAGGTTTTTTTTAACTGACAGGGGTTTTACCAAGAAGTTAATTCAAGCCTTCAATATGTAGTGTGACCAAGGTACCGAAGTGAGTTCTAACATCTCCAAGGAAGATTTTGTTATGAATTCCTACTTAATAGCAATTCACTCGGTGCTTCGGAGACGTACATATGCCATTCTCCTTATACCCACACGTTACGGAATTACGGCCTCGTTTTAAGGCACAGTTCACGGTAAAAATGGTTTCTGAGATTCCTCCTCAGGATTAATGTGAGGCCCCCGCGTATACCATATTTGGCACTATTAGGTCGGAAAACGGCTTAGTTAAAGAGTTATAAAGGCCTGAAAATTGGCTCGTCTGTATCCTTGGACGAGTTTCACGGGCATTGTAGAGGCTGCACCGATCACAAGGGAACCAATGTAGGAAGTTCAAACAACTTGTCATGACTCGTAGCGACAGTGAAAGGCAGTTTTTTACAGTTTTGGCTTGATGTATTCAGCTCTTTGTACAATTTCAATAACAGATTTCTCATCTGAATGCCCCTTTCATGTTATTTCCGTCATGGCAATCTCTTCCAATCCCTATTTTTTTACTATTGAGGAGGCGTATTTTTCTCGAGAGCGGCAAATTATCTCGCTTTCTTTGCCACCGGTGATCTATTTTCTATCTACATATACATACTTCCGCTTTTCGGGTACCTCAAAATTATCGTGAACTGTGCCTCCAAGGAGATATCTTTCAAGAGTGCCTATTCAGTCATAAGCCCCTCTGACAGTTTGAACGCTTGCTCCACCAACTTGTATTGCCATACGTAGATCCTGTGCTGATATAGATAGCATATATTCGCACTTGAAGGTCGCTATGTACTTTGTCAGCTTATGTTTTGAGTGGTGTCGGTTACTACACAAACGAATCCCTACTCCATCGATAATCAGCACCGCTTAAGCGGTGATAGTAGATTTATAGCATTCAAAACAATGGCAATGCTCAATCAGCCGTACAAGTTATCGTTCTGGCCTGATTGATGATCGCCGTTCATACTCACGTATTCAAAGTGGTCAGGCCCGATCAGAGAGGATTGCTTTGATCTGAGCCGATTTGACTTAAGTCCGATTATGTAAAAACAATGTTAATTAACCATGTGTTTTTCGTATCACCTGTCGACCCAGTGGTCATCTAATTCCAAACGGCTGCCATGTCCTTTTCGTTCTTGCAGCGAACCATTGTAGTCTGGATGAGAATCCTTTAAGCACTAATTGAGCTGTGGAAGCTTTCAGAGTCAAGCGTTAAGCGACAGCGCTCGACGCTCTTGTGTGCAACCGGGGCAGTCGACGCTTCTGAGACATGTTAGCGTCGCAGCCGCAGCTGACGGAAATTGCGCTAGAGCATGTTATTTTCCATGCAGAGCTGTCTAGAGCTAATCATAATGATCATATTCATACAAAAAAATAAAGAAGTGGGTAATACAACCAATAAAAAGTCAAAGAATTTGTTTAGTGCATTATCGATCGACGACGCATTTTCAGCAGAGTTCAGAGTACAGCGTTGGGCGTCATTGGAATTCGCTTTTAACGCTGTACTTTGAACTCTGTTAAAAATGCTATGTTTGAAATGCTTCCTCTAGCAACAACCATAAAACATTTTCCTAACAGATTTCTGACATAGAAAGTTAAAGTTAAGACGATGGCGTTTCCAGAGAAGTTCGACAATCAATTATCGAATACTTTTATTGATCGATGCACTACGGTGATCGCTGTAAAGCATCGGAATGATCATATAAGCGATTTTTTTATTTTCTAAATGTAAATTCAGTATGACAATGTGAACATGTCCGACCTTTTCGGTTAATCCCGTGTCCTGTTTTTTGAAGTGGTTATCTGGAAACCTGCTTCTTGAGCCCTACCTGTATTCTACAGTAATCATAGAGTGACTAACCAACAGCGCTTATGAACAAAAAATTAGCAGATGATTGGCATGATACCCATGAATTCTCCTATTCAGAGAATGAGTTCTCGGATTTATTATGGCTTGGTATTCATAGGTTTTCACACCAAATATATCGAAACTAAGTTGTTATCCACATGTTCAACAGCCTTTATCAGGAACTGAGATTCCAGTTGGAATTCATCTTTACCTTTTCAACGACAACCGGTTGATTCAGCGTTTTTCAGTGGTTATCGTTCTATTGAAAGGTACAGCCAACGATGATCTCATGAACTGTACCTTCAACTACGTAGTTCTTGAAAATTCGCTAAAAATCTGATAAACTTTTTGCAGACGATATTCAGAAGATGGAGAATTCGATTCTTGAAAAAAGTTCATCCCTGGATCGAAAAATTTACTTTTTCACTCTATAGTTTTTATGTGACCATGGTCGTGGCGAGATATTAAGATCTGAGCATTAACTGATTCCTCTCTGCGATACCTAATGCAGCGGTATAAAAAGGATATTCATTGATAGGCAAAATTTCTGTTAGTGCCAATTATCACGATAAACTGGAATTGAATTATCATATCAGCAAATCTTGACGACGGGATGATAATATGACGCGACGGGGATTACCCGCTTTTCATAGATTAGAGATTGTCCTGTGGGTGGTAAGGGACCCTCTCTACAGCCCCATACCTACGATATGGACACCATAATCCGAGCCCATTCTCGCCAAGCCGGGCAGTCCACTTTTATTGCTCATCAGGCTCAGACCGTCCGGGAGGATATAAATGCAGACTAGTGGCCAAAACACATCCAAGTGATCCTGAGATTCTGGTTGAATAATGGTTTGCGAGGCGCACCTCGCGGATGGTCATTCTTCACAAGAAGGGAGACCGGGATGATCTTCGCAATTACCGCCCAATAAGCTTGTAAAGTGTGCTTTACAAGCTATTCACGAAGGTCATTCAATTTCGCATATCGCGAACGTTGGATGAAGCTCAACCTGTAGAGCAGGCAGGATTCCGGAAGGGATTCAGCTGCTTAGACCACATCCAAGCGGTCGCAATGGTCATCGAAGTGTGCCGGGAATTCCGAATGCCTCTTGTCCTTACCTTTGTCGACTATGAAAAAGCTTTTGACAGCGTCGAAACGAACGCGGTTCTGTCAGCGCTGGTCGATCAAGGAGTGGACCCTCCCTACATAAGAATTATAGCTGACTGCAGCAGTCGCTGCAGCGCGACGGTGCAGCTATTCCAACGACCTCTCCCCATTCCCATAGGGAAGGGTGTGGGACAAGCGACAATATTCCGCCGAAGCTGTTCACAGCCGAGCTGCAGTGGATTACGAAGTCGCTAGACTGGGAGGAAAAGGACACTCGTGTGGACGGACGGTTCCTCTCAAATCTCCGCTTTGCGGACGACATCGTTCTCTTCTCAGACAGCATTGCGGAAGCTGTGACTATGCTCGCTGAGCTTAACAAAGCAGGAAAGAAGGCAGGGCTGCGGATCTACCAAACAAAGACACAGTTCATGAAGAATGCTTGGGTTGACGAAGGTCAAATCAAGATCGATGGTACACCCATCAAGGAGACCTCGTCATACGTTTATCTCGGGCGTTCCATGAATATGGACAACGACATGAGAGAAGAACTGGTGAGATGGAAGAAAGCAGCGTGGGCAGCCTTCGGACCTCTGAAAGAGGTCACCAATCATCTCGCTAACCCGGAACGTCGCGCTAATCTGTTCGATTCCACAGTTCTTCCTGCGCTCTGTTACGGGTCTGAGACCTGGGTGACCAGTGCATCCACGTCAAGGGCTCTGAATACAAGTCACAGAGCACTCGAGCGATGTCTTTTGAGGTTCAACCGACTCACGCAATATCGAGCCGGACTGCGCAGCTCGGATATGCGCAGAATGACCCGACTCCGCGACCCGGTGGAATACATGAAGAACGCAAAATTTCGGTAGGCCGGTCATATAATGAGAAGAGATGACGACAGATGGACAAGAAGAACAGTCGAGTGGGCTCCCATAGGATCTTCACGACCTAGGGGCAGGCCTGCTGCGAGATGGGGGGATGTGCTTGTCGATCACGTGAGACAGCTGCGACAGCAGCTGAACGACTCCTCACATCGCCATCTTCGTCGAATCCTGAGTCTACCGTGGATGGCGATCGCGAAAGACAGAAGCGAATGGTTTGTTGCTGGTGCTCGCACATGAGTGAAGACGAGCCGTATAAGTATAAGTAAGTAAGTAAGAGGCGCACCTTGAAACGGAGCTTATCATTTTCAATGAAACATCTTACATACTTTGCTACTTTCTTCATTTTATCTTACATACTTACTACTCCCTTCACCATGGAATATTTATTTATTACTGCCTAACTGGTTCTCATTCCCTGCACAAGAAACACGGCATGCCTTATAGCTCATCGTTGGTAGTTTTTCAGTGACGCTTCTGCTTGTTGTGTTGAACGTTTTGTTACAGTGTAAATTTTCGTTGAATGGGAAGATTCCGTCGTCGCTCTGCAGCTCCTGAAAAGACACTCCTTTGCCAATTCTCGCATCTCTTTGTTTAACAGGAGGTATAAAATGCTGTTGAGAAAACCTGAAACAACAGTTATTGACTGGAGAAAATGCCTGAAAATTTTCCATGAAATCTCAAAATGGTGTAAAAAACTGACCAGAGCACAGTAGCCCAATTATGTAGAAAGGACCGACAGACAGAAAGATCGAGTAACCGAACAGTTCGATAGAACCGACTAGAACGCTTGGAATTGTCACACACAGCAAAGAGGTGATGAGAATCCCAGCAGATGTGCGATTAGCCTGAATGAGGATGAGCCTCGATGTTAACCGGAGAACTTTGAGACTTTGATGGTTAAACCTAGTGAAAAAATAAAAAGACATCTCCTCTTACAGGAAAAATTTCTTAGCTCATTGCCATATTCCAGAAAAATCTAAAAATTTGGAGAAGAAGATTAGGTCTATACTCCTTTAAGGAGAAGAAACCCCCGTAGAGGCTCTCCATATGGAGTATAATTGAAAGTATGGCCCTTCCACGTTATTAGTACCACTATATCGTTTTCTTTCAGGGGGGGGGGGCATATTTTTGTGCATTTCTTCCGATCTAGAGCTTTCGCCTCCTTCCCTTTATGGCTCCACTTTGATCCAGGTGAATAAGGCTGAAAGGGAACAAGAATTGGAATGAACTAGGTAGAAATGACGTTTTCAATGAACCTGAGTTGTTGAATATTTATATATCTTGATTAAATTTTTCGTTCATTGAAACATTGTCTGGATGGATAAAACCGGTTCAGTTCACCTGTTCACTGTCTTTGAGACAGCCGTATTACTCTTTGTCCATTTTCAGAATGTCTACTCAGCTTCTTGTGGGGCACGGCATAGCAGGGAACATTCAAGGAATGCCCAGTGCAACCATTTTACTTCCTTTATGAGCCACATACCGTATCCATACTCTGTTTCATATTTCTGTATCACCTGGGTCTCATACGGGAGTAAAAGAGTTGTCTTTACTTTCTAGAAGTCCTCTTCTTAAGAGTTAGTATAGCATTCGATTAGAAGGGAGTCCTGAGAGGATATCTCACAACAACTTGAGAAGACGGCATATCGTGCGCTCCGACGATACCTTTGCCCATCTTCAGACATGGAGAGAAGGAAGGTCTTTTTGGCTCAATTCACATTCGATTCCCAGCCCTTGCAGACGGTAGAGGAACTCCTCGCAAGCGCTAAGATTTGATAAGTACCCTATCGATTCATTTCGAGATAGACTCAACAATCCACTTTACCCTCTAATTCACCACCGAGCGCGTTTTCTTTGGCTCAGCGTACCTGTGCAAAGTTGCTTGACTCCTTGCCAACTGCCGAAGTCAGTTGAGCATCTTGAGAGTGCATTTGAATGGATCGCAACTTAGTCATGACCACAGCTGTTAAAACGATAACTATGACGCCCATTACCTTAATAAGGATGAATACTTGCATTGTCTACAAACATAATTTTAACTCATATTTAATCTCTTGACTCACCATGTTACTGGATCCCCAGTAGTAGTGGAATTCTTTGCTAACAAAGCAACCAATTGCTGCACAATCTGGTTTTCGGTCGAAAGGATTGAGGGTGAATTCGACAACGAGATCAAGAACTGCGAGTAAGCAGCCGATAAGCAGACAGTATGCTGCATATGTGGAAGAAGACAGCTTACGGTAAGTCATAGGAAAGACAAGAGCCTGAAAGGAAAGATTTGCTTCTAGAAAACATTCTCTACTACGAGCACAACTCGTATGTACTCACCAAAGTCCGTTCGAAAGCTATGGATATAGTCAAAGTTAAGTTGATTTTTAGTTGGATTACCAGAGGAGTACTGGAAATCAAAACAATATATGGATTCAGGTCGAAACTTATTGGATTCCAACATGCCGTCAAATAAATGGAGTATAAAAGAGCTGAAAGTTTTCATTTACTGAAGAAATGTACCTTTTTTAGCAACAAAACAGTTATGTGAATTTTTCCGAATATTTCTACTTTTGAAGGAAGACGGGTGGCGGTGACAGTCATCCCATCCCACAATCATGACCCGGGAATCGGTTTGAGTAATTTCGTCAGAGTCGACCGAGTCCTCCATCCCTCCTGGGCCACTTTGTTGTTGCTAGACTCGTCCGGGAGGATGAAAGCGCTGGCTTAGACATCGGCTAGCCACCACGATTCCATGTATAGGACAAATACCCATTCAAACACCACTACAATTCTGAATGGAAATCGGTTGCGAGGCGTATCTCAAAACAGGAGTTTTGCCATACACTAAAGGAAGTTATCAAAAGGAGAGTCTGAGTCCTCTCGCAGTTCTTGAAAAGAGTTTAATTTGTCACATTTTCTTCAGAGGTTCCGCAAGAACGGCAGGTTGTGGACAAAACGATTACCTATGGAGGGGATTCCAGTCTTTAGAAGTCATCGATCACTTAGTTACTTAGCTAGTCCTGTAAATTGCATACCTGAAGTTGCATGAAGAAAATCTGTGGTTGTCAGGAAAAGTAGCAACCGATGGCTGGGCTTATTGCGTAGCTTCTTATTTCTGAAGAAAGGCGTAAATTACCGTACTTATGACATAGCTTCGAATGACGTACCTAACATACAGGAAGAGTATAAAATCAGCAGAAATAATTACACAGATTTGTAGTACTAGAACAAGGATATCAGTGATCAGAAGCCGAAGGTTACCCATTTGATGCGAGTCGCGCAACAGAAGGTCCTGTGTATGCTGAAATATTAAAAGAATCTGAAAAATTGACAAAAACTACCTTCGCCTTCTTAATTCCGACTTTCATTGAGAAATAAAGAGGACTACTGGGAGACGAGTAAGTGGACATTGGCTTTTCCAAACTACTGAGCATTGAGGCTAGTCAGTCATATCTGAATGAATTCTCCTTGCCTATCGTCCCTAAGGTAGGTTCATCTTGTCTTGAAGGAAGCCCAATCAAATAGGCAGGAAGATCGATTGACTTGAAAGCTGAAGTGATCCAAAATTTATCTGAATTCGTTGAAATTTTTTGCTCTTTTCGATCCTATTCGAACAGACAATTCAGAAACTCTGGTGGTGAAAGAGCTTGATAGCAGGAAAGAATTCAGCAGAGAGGGAAGCGGGTAGAGGAATTTCTCAGAGCTTCAACTGAAAGAAGTAATAAGTAACACTAGTAGTTACTCATTTATATTGTTGATCATGACATCAACGGATTAATTACGGTGTTGCTAGGAATTTCACTTCAACTATTGCAGGAATTTGTTCAGTTTCTGAATATTCACACTGATTGTTGTTGTTTTTGCTTCCATGAAGGAGAAACTACGAGGATTAATTTCCTTCATCACGTTACTATGCTCATCATGATGAGAAGTAATCCAATTTTTTCAGATGTAGAGAGGATAGGTTAATTTTTATTTTGAATGATACATGGCTATATTGCGTGTACATTCTGAAAATAAGTACCCATCTGCTCTCCTCCGAGGGAATGTTATTGACTTTGAAGAGATTTAAAAAAGACCTGAAAAAATAAGAGCCGATTGGGAAGGAAGTGCATCTTATGTGAGTTTAGGCTATAATCACTTCATAATGAGCTTGTGCGGAAATCATAGCTCAAAAAATTAATTGAAAAGGTAATTCCACTTCCCATCTTAATGAGTGTTCGTCTTGAATCTGTAAGGATACTTTCTACCTATCAAACAGTTAACAGGTTAATCACTGATCCCATCACTGCGATCAATTTCTGGCTATCCAGATTTCAGAGGGAAGCAAAAAGAATGATCCAAAGCAAACCCCATTTCCTACTCTTTTCGAGAATCATTTCACAACTATGAAAGCATTTAGTTGAAACGGTTCAAATTTCAAGGGAAGGTTTTTCCAAGATTCGGCAAGTTATTTCCTGATGTTTTCCCCCTTTTCCATTCATAATCGGAAAGAAAAGCGTCCAAGTGATGGGTTTGCCGATAGTTTTCGGAACGTTTTCGTTGCATTGAGCGCCGTCCACAACGCGGAAGTAATTCCATCCAGATATCACAGAATTCATCTTCAGGCTCAATTCTTGATCAAGACCTGCGGAACCAAACGATGAGACTTGTATATTGAGACTACACAGGAGGTTTCGGTTAGTATCAGGAACCGACTTGAAATCGACCTACATCTTCACTAGCGTTACCAAGGTACCAATGGAAATTACGATGTTGTGAATACTTCGTCCATTGCAGTTGTGCCACTATCTGCGGCTAGCTCTGGGTTTAGCTACTAGTTTGTATCAACTAAAGGCGTTTACAAAAATGTGCTTCATTTCGAATGATGTGAGCCCGTACAAGATCACTAAACACGTCCTGTTATAGAATTATCAAGCGACTGTGGATGTCAGGGCAGCTTTTTGAGCCCTCGTATGGAGCGCTCTCTCGACAGGACCATCGGCCTTTCTATCCAATTTCTAACTTGTATCAGGAATGATATTTAGATCCTTCGTTCACCCAGAACGTTGGTGGCATATACAGTAGCGCTCAAAAGTCTTCGGTGAAATGGTTCTGCAGCCGTACTTTTCAGTCGTAACTCCTTTCCTACTGGTTCTAATCAAGCGAAATTTTTATATGTGGAGCGTGGGTGTACTGTGAATATTTACCACTATTAAGCTGCAATCAGATCATGTTCCAGATATTCCAAGGAGCATGAACTCAAAATCGACTGAAAATTCAAATGATGGTCCTTCTAGAATCTCTTTCCTTTTTATCATGTCAAAAGTGTACGAGCGGTAACGCCGATCACAATAGATGAGAAAAACGCACATAAGGTGCGAATCAATGCAGACGCCAACAACTTTAGTTTGAGCAAAATGTGCTACCGCAACAAACACCTTACTCTACGTGTGGATATTGCAGCTTTGCAGTGAAATAGGGTTGGGCAGGGTGAACTATGCACTAGTTAGACATATCCAAATTTCGTGCCATCCGGTCTACTAAGAAAAAAGTTATGAACGAGAAAGCGTCAAAGCATTTCACCGAAGACTTTTGAGCGCTACTGTACATACGCCATACTACGCACACCCACATGTCATGAAACTCTGGCCTCGTTTGAAGGGATATTCTTTGAGGGTGCCTACTTAGTCACACGCTCTTCTGACAGTCTGAACGTTTGCTTCACCAACTCGCATTGTCATTCACAGATCCTATTTTGTTATATTCAGTATATATTCGAACTTTAAGGTCGCAACGACATTCGAGGGACAGAGGAGAATCGATCAAGTAAACCCAAAAATGGTATGCCTATAAATGCAGCCAGCTGACATTGATGCTAATGACTCACACTTCGCTGAACAGCGACTGAAATATCGTCGAAAGCAATTCGACGTTTTAACCTCACCCAACCTTAGAAAGGATTGGTTTGGAAAAAACATTGTCGTCCGGGATTCCTGCGGATTTCTCGTTTTAGACTAAATAGGCACCCTTAAATAATACCCCTTTGAACGAGGAACCACTGATGAACTGTTTTGCATCAAAACTTTCGCTCTACGCACAAAAAAGGTTTATGTACTTTATCGGGTTACGTTTTAAGTGTTGGTTCTTACACAGATAAGTTCTACTCCCATCAATATTTAGCATCGCTTTAAATGTGATACTAGAATTAAATATTTAGAACAATGGCAATTCATCGATTAGCCCCACGAGTTACTGAACCGAGCTGATTGATAATCGCCGTTTATGCTAACGTATTCAAAGGTATCAGGTCAGATTGAAAAGGATTGCTTTGACTCAATCCGATTTGACTTAGGTGCGATTATGTAAAAACAATGTTAATTCCCATGAGTTTTTCATATCACCTGTCGACCCAGTGGTCAACGAATTCCGAACGACTGCCATGTCCTTTTCGTTCCTGTAGCGAAGCAGTATAGTTTGAACCTATGAAGCAATAATTTAGCCATGGAAGCTTCCAGAGTCAAGCGTCAAGCGCCAGCGCCCAGCGCTCACGGGGTGGCAGTCGGCGGGGTCCAGAATCTTCTCCTCGAAAGCGGCGTCGCGCACGCCTCAGCCGCCGCGTATCGCAGGATTGCGATGGAAGATTGGAGCGCGCAATTTGTGGGACTGGGAATCCTTTAATTATTTGAATCGGTTAGCCGCTCCCTTTAAATCCCATGCGATCTTGATTGCCGCGAATACGGGAAGATTAATTCTAATTAATCAAGACTAATAAAGAAAAAAAAACAAGAGAAGGAAAGCGAAAAAAACGATCAAAAATAATAAGACAGAAAGGCAATCGACGAAAAATATTGCGTCTTATCGATTGGCCAGTGGGCGGGGTGAGTACTGTGATTGGATATTTGCCGCATGCCGCAAGGGAGAGTGCCACGATCGGGGAGAAGTTCCCTTACCCGAAGTCGGCTGAAGAAACTTGAGTTAGAGCATGTTGTTTTACACGCAGAGATGCGTAGAGCTTTATCATAATGATAGACTTCCGTCACATTAGATCCCGGTATTCGGAGAAAAATACCAAATTTATTCACCTTGTCTAACGCCACCCGTGCGGTATCGATCGACGACGCATTTTCAACAGAGTTTAGAGTATAGCGTTGAGCGTCAAAGGCGTTGGCTCTCATTGCGCTTTGTATGAACCCTTTGTATCGCAGTAACTATGAAACATCTTCATCACAGATTTCTGATAGAGAAACTTGAAAATCAAGGCATTGGTGTGATCAAAGAAATTCGAGAACCAATTATCCAATACTTTTATTGATTGATGCACTATGGTAATCACTGTAAAGCATCGGAATGATCATAGGAGCGATTTTTTCATCTTCTAGAAGTAAATTCAGTATGACTATATAAAACAAAAACAAGTATTCAGTATGAACACAACAAAAACATTGCAAAAACTGAAGGTTAGTGTACCTCGAATTGTTTCACCATTTTTTATACAGATCCAATCTATCACCAGATTCCATAAAAAGTTAATGTACAATCTCTACTGCTGTGTAATCTTTCCCTGATTGTCGTTTAACAGGTGACGTAGTTTTGATAGTGGTAACGTCTTTGGCTACGGCATCAACTTTGGAAGGTGGCAGAACCATTTTTACACCCTTGCCGAAAATGTATTTCTTTGCTTGATCCCGCATCTCCTTGTTCAATACAATGTACAAAATACTGTTGCAAAAACCTGAATGAAAAGATTGGTCGGCTTTTCCCATAGGAAGTTTTAAAATTTTAATTATTGGGAAAAACTGACCAGCACAAAGCAGGCCCACAATGTAGAAAGGGCCGACGAATTTGAAGATGGAATACCCGATGGCTCTGGCTGAGCCAACAAAAACGCTAGGAATTGTGATAAACAACAAAGAGCTCATAAGAATTCCAGCAGAAATACGATTTGCCTGAATACGGTAACTGTGATTACTGTAGATTTGGAAGAAAAGTAACAGATGTAAGTGAATGAATGGATTAAAACCCGATGGCAATAGTTTTCAGAGCTGCCTTTTTCTCGCACATTCTTCCCATTCATATTCTGCAGCATTTCTCCCATCTGATTACCTCCTTAACTAGCTTTTCTGGTATGTCGAGCATTTTTTGATTAAATGTTAATCATTGAAATGGTGAAGATCAGCTAATTCTGGTCCATAGGCAAAGCAATGTATAAGTCATGGGGACAGCTTCCCAAGCGGACGAACCCATTGTCATCACATCTTATGAGGACGTCACAGCTCTGTTGATTCAGATTCCCATGCATCCATACTGCAATAGAATCTCCGCCCGAATCTTTTTCCTTTTGAAAAGCATCCTAGCGAAAGGAACTCATCTGGGTGATCCCAATCGTAAGGCAAAGCATATCTGTCTCCGCAGCACGAACAAGTCTTCAACCCCTTCACTAGCAGGCCTGCACTCAGTTCCGAGAATACTCGAGTGTCGAAGAAGAACCTCTAAATATTTACAATCTGGGGTTCTCTGCCGCTTTCTAGTAGCCGAATCCGCTGAATTTTCAGATCAATATCTGGGTCGAGCTGGACTTATACGTGATTTGCATTTAAAATCAGTCATATTGTTGTTGTCGATCCAACATATTCAAAAGTCCTCTCGCTGCAAGCTCTGGGCATGTTAACCTAAGCAGAACTCTGTCCAAACTGTGGTCGATGGTCAGCTCCAGCTCGATGGCTTTCAACCAGGTACTCGTCTAGGGCATTTTTGAAAGGTGGGGTTGCAACTTGCTGTGTTGCTTCCCAAGTAGGCTTTGGGACAGGACCTACAAATGCGTGAACGATGGATAAAGGTCCCTAATCTGGATTTTTTCTTTTTTTCTTACATGTGCCTCCTAGCTCGGGGGAGTTATCTTGAAACATACCTGTGTGAACTTATGCATATCTTGGTTATGATGATCGACCTGCGAATCTTTCTTGATCGATCGTAGTTTAGCCATGATCAAAAAGGATAATACAATAACAACAGTACCCAGTAACTGTAAAATACAAGATATACCATGTTTACAAATAAGGTCAAGCATAGTTGATTTGAACTCACCATATTGCTAATTCCCCAATAATAACGGAATGTCTCGCTAAGGAAACATCCGATTGCTGCACAATCTGGATGTCTTTCAAAGGGTGTAAGTGTGAATTCAAGAATGAGATCAAGAATTGCCAGTAAACAACCGATTAGTAAACTGTAAGTTGCATAAGGAGAAGACGATAGCCTACGGTACGTCATAGGGAAGCGGAGAGCCTAAATAAATAAGTTTACCAAGTAAATGTACCGATTAAATCCGATTCCGTTCTTACCAAGGTTCGTTCCAGCGCTATTGCAATCGTAAGGGTTAGGTTGATCTTCAATTGGGCCACAAGAGGAGTAGCGCTAATCATAATATAATGGGGATCAAGATCTATATAGTTTGGATCCCAATGCATAGTCAAGAATATTGTGAAAGGAAATACTGAAAAAATGGGTTAAAAGTGGAAAAAAATCAGTAAAAAATCGCAAAAATCAGGAAAAAAAAATCAAGTTTTTAAAAATTCTCTGCTACTTTGAGTGGGCCTTACTTGTTACTGCAAACAGGAGGTCCGTAGTTGCCAGAAAAAATATTAATTGATGGCTGGAAGTGTTGCGTAGTTCCTTGTGCCTGAAAAAATGGAATAATTACTAAAATCATCTTCAATGTGAAAATTAACTTCAAAATACCTAACAAAAAGGGTAACGGCAAGACCATTACAGCAGACAATCGCAACTTGAAGTAATAGAACCAGAATATCACTAATTAAATACCAGATGTTCTCCATTTATTGACAGTCGAGATGGCGAAGCTGAAATTTTCGCAAATAATTCGTTGACGACTTTGTTTTGGAGAGTATTTGCGCCATCCGCCACTCTCCGCTCGTCGTGCCGCCAAAGCAATTCAAAGTACATATAAACAAAGGGCAGCATGCATAAAGGGCACATGATTAATCAAAAAATAAATTTTGTCTGAGGGGGAAAGGTCCAGAGTGGAATGGATTGCAGCCAATTCACGCTGCTACCACATTTAGCGTGCGATCACCAAATTTAATGTGCCGGGGCCCAAGCCAATTGAACCATAAAAGTCTGCTACGATTTAGAATGAACGTCGAGGAACGGGCGTAATCCTGCCCAGACTTGATCAATGCTAGAAGTGTATTCTTCATCATGGACATCTTTTGTTTGGAGCCAAGGAAACTCATTCAGAGCGGAATTAGTTCTGACTCTTGGCTATGGCAACATGATTCAAGCTACTGATAGAAGCAGTAAACCAAAGTTCTGAGTCTATGATTGTCTTACATAAATTTACAATTTATTACTGTATCCAACTCCTAATAAGTCTTCGCATGATATATCAATATTTTAGGTGTTATTGGTTATTGATGCATATATTTACTACGAGCGGAGGTGATGAAGTGTCAAGTGGCGCACTGCCACGGACGCAAAGTCCCCGGTTCGAATCCCGGATCGGTCCCCGCCTAGGCCAACCAAGCCTTCCAAATCTCCAGGATCGGTATTAGACTTGTCCGGGAGGATAAAAGCAATGGATTCTACATCGGCTGGCCATCGTAAGCTGTTGTAAGGGCCGTATACGCGTTCAATATTCCATTGCGATTCTGAATGAAAGTTGAATGCGTGAGCGCATCCCAAAAACGGGGCTATAGAGCATCACTGCTATGGCCATGACTTGGATGGAGCTATTTCTTAACTCTCTTCTGGAATTCTGGATCTAGTAGGTGACCTAAAATTTCTTTACAGATAAGGGACATGAGGTATTCGAAGTTATGAAGGTTGTTGTGGACCTTCCAGAACCGTCTCTTTAACTTGAAGTTCTAACTCTTCAGACAAAATGACAAAAAGTCCCGGCAAACAAATTCAGGTAATTACTTAGGTTCTGTGGCAAGAATTGTTGGAAACTAGAGCTTACTCAGACATATAATCAGGTTTCGCTCTAATAGACGGTACCTGCAATTGTCTGGTAAAGCATCACCTGCCCAGTCTAAGGACTACTTCAGGTATGAGAGTACACAACAATTTCTCTCAAATGGAATTTTCTCGAAACCAGGTCTGATTCATCATAATTCATGGATTTGAAAGTCGTTTTCAAACAAACAAAAAGAATAGCTTTAAAATGAACAAGTTTGTGCCTTGTCGACGAAGGAAAGGGTTTTGGAACGATACTTTACAGAGATAGATGGCCGACATAGAAGAAAGGCATGTTTACTTGTCTATTTATCTATTTTGCACAGAATAAATGGGTATAATGGATCGATCAAGTTTGCACTAACACAGACATTTTCTCGAATAGCCATGTCATAAATGTAAAACCAGACAGACACGCATGGAAGTCGAATAAAAAAGAAAACTAATTAGAATGAATCATGATTGAGACCAAATGACAAGCAATTTCTCGAAGTAGTCAAGTAGTTAAGCAGTCATAGAAAAAGAACTGAGTAAAAAGAGAGCAATGACGGATTATTCCATGACCAAGAATGCCGCTTCCGCGAAGTTTCAAAAAAAAAGAGTGAAATTTTTATCGACATTCGGTGAGACGACAGTTTTTCTTGAAGTTCCTTGAGAAAGTAATTATTGTAAAGAAATTTTGACGAGTGGAAAAAGTTCAGTTCCCTGAACCTTTTTTTGTGAGAAGGCAATCTAATTTTTCAGTTGCTGGAAAAAGATCCAAAAAATGAAAAGAAGAATGAAAAACGGAATATAAAATCGAATTATCATAATTTTTACATTGAAAATGCTGAGACCTCATTTCTAATTTTACCTCATTTTGTTTTTATAATGAAAGCTCTGCTAATAATCGAGATATGTCATGGTTTCAATTGAGACTCCAGCCAAAAAAATTATTTGTTTCGACTCGATTGCTTGTTAGCTGCTGTTATTTCGCCTCAGTACGCGATCTAGGAGCTTCAAACGCTTGGCAAGTTATGGACAAAACTTTGGCCTCGGACGGGACTCAAACCCGCACTTGTGCTATAAGGGCACCGTGCTCTTATCCTTTACACTACAATTTTTATGTGATTAGCTGATCTACATGGTGACAAGCTCTATTACCTAGAACTTCCTCATTTCTGCTCTGATTACTAGTGTAATTACTGAGAGAGAAGGAGATTGGTCATTCATTGTTGGGCTAGATGCACATTCAAACGTCACCACGATTCCCAGTAGAAGCTAAGTGCGGGTAGCATTCCGTAGACGGGATTGGTCCCTGCCAGAGGCTTGACCCTTCATCTTACTACTTTGCATTTGTTTGATCTTGACTCGATCGAAATTGACTCTAGAAACTTCTGATCTCCTCTGAAAGTCTCAATAAGTGAATCAATCAGTCGTCTTTGCTACGTGCCCGTCGGTCGCACGAAGAAGGCTCGCCGGTTGTTTTTCTTGGAAGTGAGTTGAAATTTCTCAGTTGGTGCTTGTCTTTAGTTTCTATTGTTGTTTATCCCATTATACTAAACTCTAAGCCCATTGGTTGCTTATTGATGCTCATCCATCTCTTTTCATTAGCCTAAGCGAGATATCCTCTGACTCGAATCAACAAATATTAGGTTGGCAAATAAGTCCTGCGACAAAAAATTTGAAGCGTTGAAAATTTGTATCAACAGAGTGAACACGGTAGCAAGGGTGATAAACTTGTAGGACGTTCCCCGGGTAATCAACACATGAGTAAATAAGGGCACGCGTGTGGGCTTTTGCAGCATTACGGTCAATGAATTGACAACACCCGATTCATACCATCACCTTTCACTAAGGACGCCAAGGGAAAAACGCGAGTGTAGCGGCTCGAAATATCAGCAATCTATTCGATGCCAGCACTGGAGATGCAGGAGATGCAGGAGATACTAGCTTTCGGAGTAACGCAAGCATCGACCCTTAATTTAATGGAGGTTGAAGGAATCCATCCACTATGAGTTGCTAAACGCAGACAAGATGGATACAGCTATCGTTTGCCCTTATGATCCCCTTTACTTGGTCGACGGGGTTAAAGAAGGACGATCAAAGCCGTAAATCAGGTCCCTACACAGGGACAACGCCAGTCAAAAATTCGCTCCAGACCAACGTCAGAATTTCACCGATCCCGCTTGGTTCCAGGTTACTCATCAGTCGTACTCCCGGAGTGTTCCCTCTTTTAACTACCATGTGCTCCGCCTTTTTGAGCATCCCGTTGTGGAAAAGAAATTCGTAACTTAATGTGATCCAAAAAGGGCAGCCAATTACTTCTTTGAGTCTCCGCTCCCTCACTCCTGAAGGGATGGCATCAGTGATTGGCTCACAGGATAAGGAAAGGTTGTTGACTTCTTCGGTAAATATTTTTCCGAAAATTGACTGATATGAAAAAATTTAGAAATTATTTAAAAAAGGTCTCAATTTTGTCGCAGGACTTATTTGCCAACCTAATACATTATATCAAGAAATAATAATAACCTTTATATCATCAAATAATCAAACAGAACGTATGTAACAAACATACGACATGTAATCTATAATTTTAGTAAGGGGTTAGGCAGGAGAAGGAAGTGGGCGCTGCTCTTATTAGACAATTAGTGCTAGAGCACAACGGGGCAGTCGACTTCATTTATGCTTAGAGACGATTCAATTAGCCAAAGGAATATAATTTTCACCTAAGCCCTAGGTGAGGATTGTGGGTGAGATGAATACCGCGTGCAGTAAGCTGGGAACGGAGAGAACTGAACATTTCATTAACTCGTCCACGCCTAAGCTCCTTTCGCCTAAATCTATGTGCAAAAAAACTACATTTTCCTTGGCTAGGAAACATTCCTGAGCACTATCAAGGGCTCGGAGGCTATAATCTCCACGTCTACAGATAGAATAGACTTCTTAGTTTGAAACAATTTTCTTCCTAGTTTGTAGAAAATTTATCGCCCATACATAAGGTGAAACTACTCGTTGATGGTTGCAAGTCGAAAAGCTACAAAGCGCAAACACTTTCCAGCCAGGCCATTAAGGTTGAGCAAACCTAACGAATCCTATCGCCCGTGTAAGTAACGTGTGGTCGATTTCTCTCCCAGTACATACGGTAACGCGCTCGCTTTGAAGCGACTTAAAGGCACAGTTCACAATAATTCTGAGGTACTCGTTTTTATCCGAAAAGCGGAGGCATAGATTGGGAATAGGCATCGGTAGCGAAGAAAGCGTGAAAATTCGCAGACTTTGAGAAGAAGATAGCTCCTCCTCAAAAGTAGGGAAAATAGAGGTTGGACGAGATTACCATGACAGAAATAACCATGGAAGGGAATGGACAGGAAATAACATGAGTTTTTGGACGAGATTTCAGTTATTGCAATTGTACAAAGACCTGACTACATCAAAGCAGAATTGTACAGGACTGTCTTTCACTTTCGCTAGGGGCCATGACATGTTACTTGCACTTCCTACATGGGTTCCCTGTGATCGGTGCAGTGTTCTACAATGCCGGCGAAACTCGTTCGAGGATGCACACAAGCCAATATTTGAGCCTTCTCCCTAACTAGGTCGTCTTCCGACCTTATATTGCCAGAAAGGGTATACCTCGGGGCCTAAAATCCATCGTGTGGGGGAATCTCAGAAACCATTTTTATCGTGATTTGTGATTTGATGACTCATTAATAAAGACCGGAAACTTCGATTCACTGATTAAGGAATGATATAGAATATCACGGTAGCCGGTTGAGCTCAAATCAGCTCCATTCTTTGGTACTGAATAACAGTTACGAAATTAGTACAGCTCTTTGCAGGCGGAGCCGTCGGGTCTGAAAACTTGTACTAATCTAAAGTACTGCGAATAGCTAAATTGAGCGGAAGCACTTATGAAAAGAACATCGGGCAAACTTGATGACCAATTACTATATTTACTATAGCAAGCAGCAGTGAGCACTTGCCGACAAGCATAGCTAAGTGGCAATTTTAGACTAAAAGTCTGTCTTTGTTGCTGCTTTTTTCAGTTCGAAACGCTTGCAGCAATGGTAAGGACGTTTTGTCGAATCCCCGTAGAGCTGTATAAGCTATTTCTCAGTATCTTATCTCCGTGGTGCAATTTATCCAAAGGGAATTGAAAATCGAAAATGACATGCAGAAGAGCATAAATGCGTTCACATAAATTTTGATGTGTTCGTTGACTGTGGAGAATGGCTAACTGCTTCTTTCATTCGCGCTGAACTGGGAAACCGACGAGTGGGCAAACCAAAGTCAGTAAAATCTAAAATTTCCAAAATCAAGTTGATAGTAAAAGTTGTTCTTGGAGCGGAGTGGTTTAGTCGCAAGTAGCGCACTATCGCACACGCCTTGCCAGGGTTCTAATCCCAGATTGATATCCGCCTAGGCCAACCAAGCATTCCATCGCTCCAAGGTCGGCCAACTGGTGGCGGACTCGGCTGGGAGGATACAAGCACTGACTTGTACGTCAGCTGGCAACCGCAAGGCCACATACGTATGCCTTCAACACGCCACTACGATTCTGGATGAAGTCGAATGTGGGGCGCATCCCGAAAAGGGAATTTCTCCAAATCTTTAAATCAATAAATAATCAGGCAGTAAAATTTGCCAACTTTCAAATTAGATATGTACGGGTTTAAGTCCCTTCCGAGGCCAAAGTTTTGCCCACCTAACTCACCAACCTTGTGAGACTTTCGCATCGCGTACCGCGGCGATATTAGAGCAGTTAACAAACCCTCAAGTCAAAAAAATCAAAAATTTCTGGCTAGGGTCTCAGTTGGAACCATGAAATATTCCGATCCTGAGTAGAATTATTATTGAGAGCTATTATTCTGAGAGTAAAATCGATTAAAAGGAGAAGTGCGGTCTCAGCATTCTCACAGAAAAATATCATCTTCGTTTTTCAAGTTTCTTTCCTTTTTTTCCTGAATTTTTTCGAGCAACTAAAAAAAGATTGCCTTCTGACAAAAAGGGGTACAGGGAACTGAACTTTTTTGCTCGTCAAAATTTCTTTACACTAATTACCTTTCTCATGGAACTTCTAGAAAAACTGCCAAATTCCGATAAAAATTCTCTTGAAACTTCGCGTAAGCGGCATTCTTGGTCTCTCCTTGCTCATCGTCTTAGCACTGTTTCGAGGGCAGCTTTTATTCGTTATCTGTAGTATGATGGGCAGACGTGAAGAACCTTTGGAGTAAATCAGAAAAAATTTCTCCGATTAACGATGACTAGGGAGATTTTTGTAAATTCTGCTCATTTTGTAAGATCTTCAAGGATATCCTACATCATTGTGAATATTCTGAAGAGTTATTCCCTTTTGAGGCACATATTAGAGAAAAAGACTATAACTGGGTACTGGAACCTATGAGTGGAACAACTATCACATATTTAAAAACCAGTTAATCTACCAAAATCGATTCAAGTTCAGGGATGAGCTATGCTTTCAATGGCATTTACCGAATATTGAGGAATTTTTGAATCTCATACATATACATCTTGACGAGAATTGGGACCTATGTACATATAGGAACCTAAGAAGCTTATCTGTTTAAGTAAAAACAACAAATAATGCCGTAGGAAAAAATAAATAGTGCCATCCAAGAACCTGGTGCGACAGAATTTTTCCATCATCGCCAAGTAAATTATGGACCTCTCCAGTAATAGCTATGAGAAGCAGCCCAGAAACGCCACGTCTGATGCCTAATTCCAAGATAACAGTAGTAAACGCACACTGAGCGCAACTCACGACTATAGCGCTAAGTCTGAACGCGATTTACCCAGCAAAGAACAAAGATGATTCGAATTGTCTGGTTTGAAAACTTATTTTTAAAAGAAAGAGTGCTCTATGATGTCACAACAGATATTTTATGTAAATCAAACATAAATGTTGAATGTCAGTATCGAGTTACAGACATCCATCTGGTCGTCTTCTCTCGAAAACCTTAGACCTCTGTTCAATGAGCCTATAGGTAGCTCCAACTATTGCCCGAAGACGCATTCACACTCTTGTCCAAGTTGTTGACTTTTCCTTGACTAAGGGAGGCAGAAGGAGTCCTAGTCCAAAGAACATTTGAGCCTGATGTTCAGCGAATTCAACAGTTACAGTTTCTCGGAGCATGTTTTGGTTTAGCAGTGACTTGAAGGGGAACTACCGCTGAAAGAACGTACCACTTCGAACAGCACCCGTCGTGAAACTTTGTTTGCTAACTTTCGCTCGTTACGACTTTGTTACCAGTAGCTATAAATCAAATAAATCACCTCCTCAAAGCGATTACCTTCTAAAATAAATTATTTCAATAACGGCCTTTTATTGCAAAACTCCCATGAGATACTGCTATCCAAAAACTGCTTCCGATCGGCTGAAATTTTGGTCGGTACGGTAGATAATTTGGTAAAGGGATAGATGAATTAGATGAAAGGGGGGGGGGGGTGAGGGGGGGTTGCGAAGTTAGGTGAAGACTTTCATCAATGTATCCTTTTCCGTCCTAGCAATCATTGAGAGCCTTTTCCGTCCTAGCAATCATTGAGAGACTCAGAACCACCTGGGTGAATTCGAATGCTAAGTTCTTAGCAATGTTCATGGGAGGGAAGCAACTGCCTCAAGTAGCTTCTAGGACCCTCTCGAGTTGCTGAGACGGAGAAATCGCTCTTTATTAGTCTTCATATACAATTGCTCTCAACTATCCGTTTGGCAAAATGGTTTACATCGAACTACCAGTTTGGTAGATAGTTCCATGTTTAAGGCCAGTTTTTTTGCAATTACAAGAAAGTAGTTGAATTTTCAACGATTTCAATTGGATGAATTCAATAATTCTATTAACTTCCTGAAAAATCTCTATTCCATTTGCCACTTTCGATTTGATATTTTGACTTATAACTAGTTTCTATTTTTTTTTGTCTTCCCAAAAAGTAGTAAAAATATCAAAAAAAAAAAAAACTTATTTGTTTATGTAGGGATACATTAAATATTTTCGGATTAGCATCAGATTAACGATATTTGTTGGATTACTCGAAAAATTGGAAAGTTGTCGAGAAAAAAGTTTGGTTCGGTTTTGTAATAATATTCTAGGATTTCACAGACTCTTCACATTACCCTGTTTTAACTCAGCCAGTGTTGGGTTGTTAGACAGGCAAATAGTGAACTTTTTCCTACAAGCAGGTGGAATTCATGTGTGCTTTAAACATATTATAGTATTCATCGACACAATAATGTTCTTATGCAAATTGACGTCTGAAAGTCTCAGCTTCGCTTTGGGAAAAACCTGAGCCGTTCGGTGCCCAATTGATCTAATTATTACAATAACCAAAAGTAGATATCCAATGGAACATTTTATTAATGAATACTTGTTTTGCTTCCGCAAAGGGTCTCTTAAAGCTGGGATAACAGTGCATAAAAACAATTCCGCCATTAATGGTTGCCCTTAAATTTTGGATTTCAAGCTCAATTTGAACGGTACTAGAAATTGTCGAGTATCAAATAACCTAGCAGTTTTTTCGATGATGACCCCCTTCTGTCGCTGAATTTTTGGCTCATAACTTAGCTTTTGATGATTCTCGCACATCGAACTGAGGAAAAAAGGAGCAACTGAATAAATTATCAGTTTAAACCGATCAATCAAACTAATCGAAGTAGTCATGGTTCCACATAATCGTTGGGGTTGACTTCTGGGAGCTGCGACATGAAAGCAGACTTGATACCTGAATACCTGGGCACCTCTTAAGAGAGGGGAAAATTATTTGAAGCTGCGAGCCTTCCATGATATGCCCACTAGAACTTAAATAAACGACTGTTGCCAGGGCGAAAAGATTATTAGCGGTTCCCATCTTCAGAAAGTAGGAAAAATTGGCTTTTGCGACCCGATAACGAGGTGATCTTGCTGCAATGAGACCATAGGGTTCAAAATATAGTGAGTGCGACTTCCTTCTGATGTTAGGTTCATTCTCGTGTGGCAAATGAATATGGAGGTTGAAAAATGGGTTTTTTAAGTAACACAATGCCCAAGTGGTCCCAACTTCTGGACCCTCTTTTGAAACACGAAGAAGAAGAGGACGAAAGCAGAAATAATCAAACGAAGAAGAGGTAATCAAACAATCAATTCAAAGGTGTTCTAATGTCGACAATTGGACAGTCGTCAGAACGAATTCGTCATTCAGACTGAAAAGGGCACAGCTAGTAAATCGTCACAGACTGGTTTTCTATCATGTAAATGAGCGACCAAAACAGTTTGGAACGGGTGTTCTCTCACACCCAACGTACCCTTGCGATCCTAATTCAAATTTCTATTTGTTCAGTTTTACACAGAACTACTGGGTAGAGTGGTTTCGTTCACGCGTGGGCCCATCCTTCTGGGATCGTTAGAAGTCCTCAATGTAACACCCTTAACAAAATGAAGTTAGAGGAGACGGGTCCGAAGAATAAATTGAGAAATGTTATGTAGCGACTTGGAAAACATTTTTGAATGGAAGCGGGTGTGGGTTTTCCTGGCGTACCACGCATTCGATCGTGCGCAATAGCGCGTTGCTGGGAAAGGGAAGTTTTGAATGTTCAGGGGAAGGTTACGGTAATTGCCCTGGGAATTTGGGTACAAATACCTCAAGGAGTGGGGTTTAGTGGCTAGTGCTCCAGACTACCACACTCATGGGCCACGTATTGAATTTCGAGTCAATATCCGTCCAACCCCACCAAGCCTTCCATCCCTTCGGGGGCGACAAATTGGTACCAGATTCGCCTAAAAGAGTAAAACCACTGACTTGAACAACGGTTAGCCACCACAGGTCAGTGTATGGGCCACATAGCACATTCAAACGCTACTACAACTCTGAATGAAAAACTAATTCAGGGCTCATTCCAAAAACTATAATAATTAATGGCAATTGACTCAACTCCTACCCTTGTCTTATATATGTTGCTTAGAGAGACGGAACTTTCAAAAAAAAATATGAAAATTGCTTTATGGCCATTTCGATGACCCAATTCTTCTCACTTATCATTCGCTCCCTTTTTTCGTAGTTGAAAAAGGACAAGCAGTGGGTTTCTCGTCTTAATGAAGAGCCGAATCTGTCAGAAAACGAGACAAACGAGTCCGAAATAGAAAGAAATTAATTTTCTCCGGATGTTGAAACGACAACCCTCCCATTGCGAAAGATTATCTTACAGGCATACCTTAACCCTTTATTGATTAACCCGCATATACAAACAATTTTCTCTTAGTTTGAATTTTACAAATGAAAATGACCACGTCCTGTTTTTATCGACGTGATCGACGTACTTTCTACAAGTTACTGGTTTGATCTGCATAGGGAAATAGCAGACAAAAACTGAGTTCTTCATCCTGGTGAGGGGCTGTCACTGGCGAAAAAGAGACTAAGGGATTCCAAGCAAGATCAAGTTATTTTTGGATGTCGACCCTTGTATGGGGAGTGAAGATCATTAGACAGGCCTATATAAATAGTGTTCGGTAGAAAACATAAAACAACTGCGTCACGGTCTTTTCGACAATTTTTCACTTCCCATAAACTAATGGCTCTAGTCTGCACATTCCGAAAAACAAGACAGACTGGGTTCTCTGTTCTATGAATTCGACGGAACCAATTAGGAACCTTTAAAGGGAAAGGCGAAGTAATTCCTAGGCACCGACTAACAAACTCAACCCCAGGAAGAGATCAATATCGATCGATAAGTGGAAAGGTTGAAATCATGAAAATCTTTTAATAAGTATAAAAAAACTTCTAGAATTTGTGAGAATGATAAAATGAAGAGGAGAGAATGCGAATGTCAGTGTGTAAAGGTATTATGCCTATTAGTTATGAGCTGCTTTGAGGACATCACACTCTCACACAGAATCCATCCACTTTGTAAGTTGTACTTTCCCCATCCGCTGACTCCGCCCCTCTGTAGGTATCGGTCCGTCAGAAATTGTATGGCAAAATGGTAATCGAGTAGGGGGCAGAAACGATCACTTAGAAATACTTTCCCTGTGGGTTGGACTGTGAAATACCATGGTTGAATGTGAAAAACGTTGAGCACTAAGGAAAACAGATGTGAAAAATTTCTTAAGTACAGGACAATGGGTACGACCCCGCGGTTGGATGGAATCATGGGGAAGCACCTGGGCATTTAAAAAGCCTTATTAGGTATAGGAAGGGAGACAACTTATGATTTTTTGACAAAAATCTTCAATAATACATAGTAAAATAATTTTCATGTAGAATTTTTGAAACTCATCTTCTAAACTAATTTACAATGAGTAATCAGAAGTAATCACAGGATTATCACGGATTGTGATTATCTTTGTTCGTGGGTGTATCTAGAATTATACGAACTTTGAAATTATCCAGAACTACACAAATTTTACATAAAATCTGCAATTACGTTAATAATACATTCATAGAAATAGGATTCTGATGCGAAGAACAGAATCTGCCTCATGACGAAGTCATGTGTCGGGACATTTGAAAGGCCTATACAAAAACACTTAACTCTGTGCCAGTTTATGTTTTAATCATACCCCCATAGCATTTTGTAGAAGTGCAGTCTGCCCATTAACCATCACGAAAGCACAGAATGCTGGAAAGTGTTCTTCGTTTCGAGAATCATTCCACTGACAGACGATCGACTACGCTTTTTCTTCAACCCCAATTTTCCATGTAATCCAAGGAAAGGGAGGTAAATGTTCTAGAGATTGCTCTCGACGAATTCATTAACTATCCAGCTGATTGCAGTGAATAATTATAATTATATGATTCAATCCTATGGCGGATCGCTCGAAATATAGTGACCGTCTAGAATGAGATTATCTAGACCATTTGGAATTCGAATTTAAGATATAATTATTCATATAATGAACAATCGAAGAAAGCGACTTTCAACGGGAGGTGTAGAATTTTCACAAAAAGTGACGAATCGTCATATACTCGAGGCAGTACACGATACTTTTGGGATATTCAGACAAATAAAGGAAGTCTAGAATAGTGGGAGTGGCGAAGAAAACGTGAAATTGGCGGATTCGGAGAGGCTTAAGGTCCGAAAAAAGGGAAATTAGGGGTTGGACGAGAATGTGACGACAAAGCTGTATGAAAGAGTCATTTGGACGAGCTGTTGAAGTGGTGCCATTGCATATATCTGGCTGCTGTGAGCTGCCTGCGTGCGACGTGTGGGTCCTGGTGCGAATGGTGCGACCCCTAGAGCTTTTACGACTCTTATCAACTCGTTCGCTTCGGGTGTGTACGTTCACTAATCCGGTTTTGGGGCCTTTACTACCGTTTCGAGCCGTTTTTCGACCCGATAGCGTTCCTTGTGCTATCCTTGGGGGACAGAGGTTCAGTCTAAGGGGCAATCTCAGAATCCATTCTTATCGTAAACTGTTTCTTTGAGCAATTTGTTTGAATTACACCAGTTTAAAAACTTTACCCACCATGGTCTCCTTTATGAAATGGGTTGCTGGTGGCTATTTTCGTTGGGAGAGGGTAGCAAGTTCACAAATCGACTTCAACTATAAAATCTTATATTCAAACTTCAAATTTACTACGTCAATGTTCATATGGTGAAATACTGGAAGACCGCTAGGTTTTTGTTGTCCTCCCCAGAAGAGTAAGCTAAAATAAAGTAATGTAGAAAGGAGAAAGGAGAGTGAAGGAGCGTCTGACGCCAGAGACTATCCTTCATCTTCTGCGGTAAAATAAAGAGCTCCAATGTTGCGGAACAATAGTTTGCTTCGATATAGTTATATATAACCCTAGTTATGCATAGGATTAGTTATATAGCTATTATTAACAGTAGGGAATGTTGAGAGACAGTTTTTGTGTGGACTTCCGTTGAGAATGCCAGTAGACGGGCAATATGACTAATAGTGCACATCTGGAGGATGTGGATATGTTTGCACCGGCAGTAAAGTTCACGATTGCTTGAAAACTGGATTTAGGGCCTATGAGATTGGCGTCATTGAAATAATAAATAAACCAATCCAATAGACAATGATTTAGTTTGCTAATAAATCAAATAAATAAATTGGAGGCTAGGAAATTGAAGCCCTGCCCAGTCGATCGTGGGCCTGTCTCCAGTGAGAATCGTTCCAAGACGTAGTCTGGTTCTGGTGTTGAGGTGAGGGATGACCGGGAACAATTTACGGTCACGGTTGAATGGGTTCTGCCCAGTCAATTACAATGCAGGTGGTTGGTGTTTTTTTTCGAATTTACTCTAGAAATGGTTTTTTCATATTTATTTTGAAAACGTTGAGCAAATAGAGGGCAGAAAAAGCTTCACGCCAGACTGCCTGGCCCAATAATCAAGCCATTGGAGAGCCTCGTTCAACTGGGCCTTCTCCACTCTTCTGAGGCCTACTTATCTGAACCACTGAAAACACTTCTCCGTAGTAATCAGCTGGTCTTCTCGACCACCGCAGAGACATGCCACTGCCATGTGTAGCTATTCATAGGAAAATTATTATTCGGTCATGTTCTTTGGTGATGTACTTGCCAGTGTTGCCCTTGCCGGCTATGGTGAACTCTTCGGACGCTTGCATATTTTAATGGCTAGAACAGCCCATAATCGCCTTTGCAGGTGCCCATAAATCTGTAATCTGGAAAAAACGCCAAACGTGTAATTCTGGGTGATTCAGGACTTTTTACGGTAAGTAAGTTTCAAGAAACTTGGCTAGCTGAACACAGTTTATCATAGGAATTCGGTTTACAACTAATGAACTAGCGGAAAGTGCAAATGCTCCAGGTAAGCCATTATAAACGAGTTGAATGGGGTAAGTGAGAGGGTGAGGCCCCAGATTCTGCAATGCTGCAAAAAGAGTAGTATACATCCCTGGTTCGGATTCACGCACTCCCAGAGCTGCAACCGTGCAAGGTAATCCTTCTTCTAACCCAGGCTATTTTGTATCCACTTTACCGACCCCCAAGAATTGAAGTTTTTGGTGACCGGATCTCGGCCTCGATCCTCGGACTATGCTGGTGGCAGCACGTCTTTTAGCAACATCCCACTCTATGGAAACTGAGAGGCAGTACTAATGCCCAATAGAGAAGGATGAAGTCTTCATCTCTGATGAATATCGTCCATGGAAAGCGCCGCACCTCCGACTTCCATTCAGAATTGTAGAGGCTTATTTTATGCGTATGTGGCCTATACAATAACCCGCCGCAGCCAATTGATGTGCAAGTTAGTGATTTTATTCTCTCAGACAAGTCTGGTACCAATTCACCGACCTTGGATGGATGGAAGGCTTGGTTGGCCTAGGTAACGATCCAGGAATTGAACCGGGGCCCTGCGAGTGTGTACTGCACCACTTGCCGCTGCACCACTTCCACCACGAACTTACAATGTACGATTTATTTTGCAGGATTTGCAAACTACATTTTCAACATTTCAAATTCAGTACTTGCCTTCGTTCCCAGCAACAAAATTCGTTTCATTCCCATGACCTTACATCTGGGCGAATGAAAATAGATGGTTTCATGGAATACCAGGAAATGTCAAGCAATTTCTTAATATCTTTTTGGTTTTGCTATGATACTGTAATCCTTAAGCCATTAGCGAGACTTCAAAAGGTCATCTTGGAGTACTGTTTGTGTATGTAACTGATTGAATAAAAGCCATTGCCATTTCCTATCAACTATTCAATCCTATCCATTTATCTGAAGCTGAATTTGAGGAAGTAGGCATTTATCAGAGTTTATCTAACACAAAAACCCATTAAAAACTCGTTTTCGTCATAAGTTCATAGGAAATTAGTCTGATTTCAAGCAAAGAAAGGGCAACATTTATGCTGGCTTATTATTAGTTCTTTGGGATTTTCCCCAGGGATAGCAATATTCGAGGAATACCTATTTGTTCAAGAATTACTGAGTAGGAGGTACAGTAATGTCTGAAAGTAGTTCTTACCGAACATCACAAAGCAGAATTATGAATCAGTGCCTGCCTAGTCTTCCAATCTTAGAGCCGAACCTTTCACCCGTGTGAGACTAAGGGAAGTGGGGGAGAGAGGGAACTTGTGGATGTGGGGGTTAGAGTCATGGTGTGGGTGAGATACTCAGTCATTAATCATCCTAAGCGAGGTCTGCTTGACACAGGTAGATACGAAACGGATGACGAGTCGGGAGGATTCCTCAAAATCAAAATAAAATCTCATCTGAGAGTATGCTGTTGATCCCAAAAGGGATTCGATAAATGTTAGTAGGTAGATGAACGCAGTGCAGTGATAACAGTGATAAGGGGGGATCTTGTCGCACACGCGTAGTTCGAAGATCGATATCCGCCCACGCTTACCGAGCTTCCCATACATCTGTGGTCGGTCAGTTGATACCAGACGAGACTGGTAGGACGAAAGATACTGAGCGATTCTGAGTAGAATGCTGATACTAAGATACTGAGTAGAAGTCGACAGCAAGGTGCATTCCAAAGGGGCTGATCAGTACCAATAACTCCAGCTTTACCTCATATAGTTGCATGCCTTTTGAGTGTGCGTGATAAACACCGGAAAAGGGAGTTCGGAAGGTTTTTGAATTTTTTTAGGGAATTTCTTGGCAGCTCAACTGGGTTTCAAGTTCAGAAGTCTTTATTTATAGAGGTGTGAAAGAAATTATTTTGTAGGTCTCTATCTAATTTTTAGACTGCGAGACAATTTGGGAGTGGGATAGTAGGTCAGACAAAAAGGTGGATCAAACATTGGTGAAAAACACTTGACTGAGATCGATATTTTGGAAGAGTTGCATTTAGTCGAGGCATCAACAGCATCAAAAGCAAATAGTCAGTTAAAAGAGCATGTCTGAAACATCGGGTATTTCACAGCTGATGTTTCTGTCCCTATGCGTAGGCCCTACCCTAGGCTTAGGACCGCTTCATACGGATGAAGATTTGGTAGACACTTGCCGCTATCGTACACGGTCCATAGTCAGTCATCTAGTCATCAAAAATATGTCTAATTATTCGTTGGTCAATAGTTAACTAAGGGAATAGATCATCTATCAGACCATAATCATGATGGAAGTTCTAATAAGAGAAAAATCAGTAGGAATTGATAAATAAAAGCAACTGAAGTGAGTAGACAGAGCACAACTCCTACTGGCAACTGCTACCTAATGACGTTGAAAAGGCCCTTCCTATCTATACTGTATGCTTATTTAATAAGTTTCCCTACTAAAGAGGTCAATTACGACTGATACAGCTGCGCTACACCCTCGAGACATCGAATGATGTTTCCTGCACTGTACATCATCGGCTCTGGACACAACTTTTCTGTTTCCCTACAAAAGCAAAACTCTCCAGAAGGCTTCCTGTGCTCGTTTTTGTCTTTTTTTCAGATATTAGCCTTTTTCCACTTATTTATTTTGATCTTCAGATTTTGATGATCATCCTTATATTTTTCTTACGACAAGATAGCTTTCTACAAAGGTAACTAGGCTTCCTAAAGAAAGGCTTCCCCAATACTTCGACTTCCACCAGACGCTGAATGATAAGTTGCGAATTTTGTACAACATTTCTGCTGCGGCAAGAGTAGTGCAGTGCCAAGTGGAGCACTAGCAACCCACGGTCCTATCCTCTTAGACCAACGGCCCATTCCAAGCATTCTATTCTACCGCGTTCGGTTGATGCCAAGCTCGTCCAAAAGGATGAAAGCACTCATCTGTATATGGGCTGCTCACCTCAACTCATTATGTAGGTAAATTGCGCATTCAATACGCCATTACATTTCTTGATCGGGAGTTGAATGCGAGGCAGATCCTTAAAGAAGAACAGACCCTTTTTAAAGGAACCAAAAAGCTTTATCCTTCATATTGTAAAACTTTGTTCGCAATTGAATAGAATAGCGATCTCAATTCATGATCTCCTCTAGAAGATTACACCAATCATTCGTCATTATTTGCCATGAACACATCGGCTGTGCGCTGTGTTGTCCACTGTCTCTCTTTTTTGAAGTTTTGGTGTGACTTTCTTACGGATGTATGTTATAGAGCAAGAATTTCACTTGGGTGAAGCACATTCCGTTGTGCTCCCTTTGATATGGTTCAGTTATCTGAAAGTTCAACTACCATCTGTTCTATTTCAGAAATCATCTTTGGTACTTGCATACGGTGTGACTGCTAATCGGCGTATTGACTATCACGAATGGAGTTTTTGCAGTTTTTATGTGACAGGATCTTACTTGCTACATCAATCCAGTCACGTTATAGCCGAGGTTTGTCCGTTCTTGGATTTTTTCTTCATTAAAAATTGGCTAATGTATTAAGAAGGCAGTAACTTTTTTGGAAATGGCGTGGGAGATCGAGACTGCATATGAACGGCTTGAATGAGTGTGGGCAGGCAAGCGGGATTAAGTCCCTCTCCCCCCCCCCCTCCCCGAAGATCACGTCAGTCGTTTGTTAGCCCACCGCTGTGCCGTCGTCGACCGATGCAACGAAGTCGGTAGGGTGGTTGCAGTCGGAGACGTCAGAGTAGTAAAGCAAGCTTCATGCGACTTCGTCAACACAGAATTTTCTGTTGAATCTTCTCTAAACTGGAAATGGGAATCACAGAGCGTCTCGGAGTAAGCTTTCAAGCTTAGGCACGTTGGTCAGCCTAGAACTTTCACCAGAATTCTCCCATGTTCTCAGAGAAGGGAGCAACAGAGCGAATCGGAGTAGCTTTACAAAGCTTCAACAGAGCAGAACTTCTTTAACAATTCACATGTCATCGTCAGCCACCATTTCACCGGAGCTCTTCGATATTCTAGAGAAAAGGAGTCACAGAGCCAAATAGATCGGTATTTAGTATCATCGGGGCAGGACTTCATGAGCATTTCACGTAGCATCGTCAGCCTAGACTTCTACCGGAATAATTCTCAGGGAGGAGTGAGACAGGGCAATTGCATGGCATCGTCAACACTGCCCTCTTCCTCTTTTTCACTCCGCTTTCTCCCTCTGACACCTGGTGGGTATATGAATTTTTATGAAAACTTTCTTGTAACCAAATGTGACCAACATACACTATATTGCATTATACTTTATTTATATTTTATCAATTTTATTTGTGAAGTTACAGGTTCAAATACAGTACATGTATAACATAAAAAAGCATTAATCATACAATTTTCTGATCATTCCGATTATTATGCTCCAATACCTACAAATACTGATAGCGTTACAGTAATCGAGGCCATTCCCAAAACTCCTATTGCCACAAGTAGCACTCGAACTCGGTTGATCTAAAATTTTGACGTACATGTTTCAGATATTGAATAAGTGCAACAGTTTGATTTATTATAATAAAAACACAAAATAATTAATTAATTAAATAAAAATCAATCAAAGCTATTTTACTGAAACCGGAAAAAAATTTTCTATGGAACGATTAATAATTTTGGTACTATTCTACTATTACACCCCCAGAACTATTCTACTATTACACCCGCAAAAACTCAAAATTTTAATTTCCGATGGAACTTCGCCTATAGGGGTAATCCGAATCCGGCCATTTGGCTCCAATTGGCACCAACGCCAAAAATGGAATTCATATTCGTTATCAGGGCATCGGATCACCCCTATAGGCGAAGTTCCATCGGAAATTAAAATTTTGAGTCTTTGCGGGTGTAATAGTAGAATAGTACCATAATTTTTTTTGCTGATTAAGAGTCGTTGTGTGTACCATTTTGTTGATTAGCTCTAACATTTGAGCTGTGGACGCAGCACATACCAAACAGGCGTGCGGTCGTGGCGCGGTCCTCAGTGAACCTCACCTTATGCGCTGCGCCCGCACACATATTTCTTAAGATGGTACTGAGGCGAGTGGTGTCGGTGTCGAACTGGGATCGAATCTCGGATTGATAGCAGCCCGCCTATGCCAACAGGTTTTCCATCCCCTCGGGGTCGGTTACTTTGTGCCAGACTTGCCTGGGTGGATAAAAACATTGACTTATGCATCGGCTGGTCACCTTAAGTCATTTTTAGGTGAAGTATGCACTCAAGCTACCCACTGTGATTCTGAATGGGTCGAATCCCAGAAACGGGGTTGATTGGAGAAAAAATCTATCCTTCACCGTTTTATCATTCATATACTCACATCTCCTTAACAAAGAAAAGTTCTGATAATAAATAGGAAATTTTTGACAAACCTTCTGGAAGTTTTTCTCATTCACTTCGACCAATTTGTCGAGCGGCGTGAAAACAATACTGAGCACGATAAGGAGTACGATTGGCAGTAGTGACAATGTCAGCTGAACAAGTCGGTGGGGCCAAATCGAAAGGAAATGATCAGCGGCAATACATATTGCCGTTGCTGAAATTTTCACATTTACAAAGTTGCAAAAGATACAGTTTGGTAGAAGCCTTTGCTAAAATCATCTCTACCGCTATCATTAAGGTGAAGGCTCAACAGAATTTTTCACCACTTTTGTTATTAATTTTTTTGTTGTTCGCAATATTCTTTATTAATTAATAAATTAGCAGTTACCACTGCTTTACCTACTCTTTTTTGTTCTGCCACACGCATTACGAGAAAATTGAGCGCGCGGTCGCGAGCGGATTCGTGAAAGCAGCCGATGTAAGAGTTTTCTCTCACTAGGGATGAGAAAGAGCTGCGAGAATTTCTTGTGCGCTTTTTATTTTCAGAACTCTATTTTGCCTGCGAGTTTGACAAAAACCCTGATCGATACATATGTTTTCTATTGAGCATCTGAACAGATTAATTATTGGACTTACTGGCTAAGATCATCGCAATTACTCCGATGAAGCGATGAACCCAGTTGAAGTACGGTCGTCGTGGGTGACCCGGATTGCATCTGAAAAGTTTTCTTAAACATGAAAAATTGCTTAATGATATGTTCACGGGTAGTAGTGGGGCGAGTGATGGGGAAAGGAGGAACAAGTAGCTATGGTATCTCATCTTGGTCTGCATATCAAGGTCTGGATCATCCAAATCAGTCTATCTTTCGGAAAATACGGCTCGATTACTTGTACATTTCATTGGTTAATTTATTATTGCCAATCTAAGCATTTAATTATGGACCTACAAAATATTCAGGTACGGGGTACATGGAGTTCACTCTTTAAAAGACTTGGTGATAGCGGAACGCTTCATCCTTAGGCATTTGCTTCAATCCGATGAAAAGGAAAGAAATTTCTACAGTTGAATAAGCCCTACCTCATGGCGCTAACGAAAGGTTGAATCCATGCCAAACAGAGAGCGAAAACGCCAATCATCGAATGGGTTTTGCCCCATTTACTCGATTGGGATCCTGTAACGAAAGATATATGAGAGCAAAAAATGAGGGTCAACCAAACTACTAGGTACTTAGTTACTCAGTTAGTTAGTTGTAAAACTAGTGCTTTTGGTTTTAACCACTTCGATCAACGGCCACTAGACGGGCGAGTAAATATGTAGCCCGTACGAGTTGTAGAGCTCTGAAGGGAAAGATCCGTTCCCCAAGAAGCATCATTGGAAAGTGCTTCTATCGGTTATTCGACTTCCGCATATTCGCATAAATGTAATGCACGTGTCCACGGGAGACAACTACCTGGTCCAGTCCATTCCCAATTGTTCGCCGTAAGAATGCATATAAACGAGGCCACATTGCATGCAATTCCAATCAAATTAGATGTTCGATGAACCTACAAAAAATGGATTTTCCTTAAAAAAATTTACCCAACAATAACAATTTGCTGTAATTGATCTGGATATTACTACTCAGTTTTGAGGTGAACTAGTGCGAAATTGGAGGGTTAACATTTATCAGTTTCGTATGGTTGGTACGCCAGGTATTCAAGACGCACCTAGTATTATTCATATTTATTTATTTATTTATTTACTATGCGCCCGAGGACGCGCTACAGTCCGGCAATACAAGAACTAACGAGACTGCAAGGATGCTAGGTCTAGGATCAACAAAAAAAATAAACAGAAACCAACCAAAAAAACAAAAAGAAAGAACTGAACATGATTAAAAAGTATATTAAAACAATCCTTTTTCACATCAGCTCATGGGCAAGTCTTGTCTAAGCTTTGTTTTCATGCCAGGAATGACTTCGAGATGCTTGCCAGTGTGGTGGTCAATGTTACATCTCGGGTGAGTCTTCTACTAGATGAGAACGACCCACCACTCGTAGTGATCGATAATTAAGAACACAATTTGTAATGGATAAAGTTCAGGAGATTTTGTATTGGTCTGAATGCTGATACATGATAGTAAGCAGTATGTAGCTAGCAATATATTTATAATGTATATAATGTTTCCGTTTCGCTGCTTGCTACGTGGCATTGATTAAGCCTCTTTTCTTTTCTTTTTTTTCTTTTTGTTTTCCATTTCCATTTGCATTTCGTGTTTGTTTCGATTTTTTCCCTTCCTTCCTCTCTTACGAGCTGAGTTAGGGTTCTCGGTCCATTGCTAAATTCAGCTTAATCATGTTTACCATTTCACCCCACTCACTATGCCATGCTGAATCTGCGCCCAGCCTTTTGTTCATTTACTGTCTTTTGCCGGTATCCGACAAGTCGGTTCCACGAGGGAGGTTGGCATACCCGTGTGCCGAAGTTCCGACTGGGTCCAGTGACTCCTTCTCGGATGACGCACCATGGCCAACCGGTGCGGGTACTGGCTATCTGGATTCTTCCTCTTCAAGGCTGTCAGTTCAGCGTGTGTGGTCCTGTCTTCTAGATGAATTCTTTTCCACCTCCAGCCCAGTATAAATACTGGTACTCGGCGGACTGTCACTGCTGGCTCAGCTTAGCTTGTTTTATCTTGATCTTATTGTTAGTTGGGCTCTTCTGTAATTGTACACCTGCCCTCAGTTCCCTTTATTGGCGCACTCAGTTGAGTGTATAAATTAATAAATAAATATATTAGGTTGTTCGGAAAGGAATGCGCGTTTGAGTTCAAAAAAATTTTTATTATAAAAACAAAACTAAACAAGATCAATTCAAAAGATACTTACCATTACTATCAATGACTTCTTGTCTACGTTTACGCAAAGAATGGTTTCTTCTTCTGAAGAACTCGGCCGGCTGCAACTCAAAGTAGTTGGACACCCTGAGTTGGACTTTTTCGCGGTTTTTGAATTTTCTCTCGGCCAAGGAGTGCTGCATTGACCGGAACAGATGGTCATCGGATGGAGTCAGGTCTGGGCTATAAGGCGGATGAGGCAGGAATTCCCAACCCTTATTCCTAAATTTTTTTCCAAGGTGGTTTTCGCAACATGTTGACGGGCGTTGTCGAGGAGGAATTTTGTCGACGTCGTTTTGACACCTTGACGACGCAGTGCTTGATCCACGCGGTTCAATTTATCTTTGCAAATGTCCGCCGTAACCGTTCGACCCGAATTCAGGACTTCAAACTACACTCAACCTTTTCTGTTCCGCCAAACACAGAGCACCACCTTTCTGCCGTGTGTATCCGGTTTCGTAGTGGGTTTTGGGGTGTCATCGGCGTCTAACCACTGTCCTTTTCGTGTTGTTTTGTCGAAGCAGATCCATTTCCCGTCTGATGTCATAATAGAGTTGAAAAAACCGCTGTTCTTGGAGCGATGGAGAAGAATTTTGGCCACCGCCACTTGTGTTGCCTGGTTTGGGTCGCCCAGCTGGTGCGGTACCCATTTTCCTCACCTGTTCTTCTTGCCAATTGCCAGCAAATGCTCATGGATGATAGAGTCTGAGCAGCCAACATGTGTTGCCAGTTCTTGGGTGGTTTGGTATGGATCCAATTTAACGACGGCCTTCAACACTTGGTTATCGACGAATTGAGGGAGACTTCCATGTTCTTCGTTCTCCAAGCTTTCATTACCGTTTTGAAAACGCCGACACCATCGTCGACACTGGTTTTCTGACAGGGCTTTTTCGCCGTATACTTCAGATGTGGCACGATGAGAATCAGCAGCCGATTTTCCTTGCTTGAAGTTGTACCACATGCAAGCCCGCAAAAGGCATTTTTGGTCAAGCAACTTTTAAACTTTCTATTCTTAGAAAAAACAAAGTAGACATAGCCAAAAATATATCAAAAGATGCGCAATGAAAATCTCTATCTAATATACAGAATTGTTTTGGAAAATCTTTTATAGTAGGGGAGAAATGAATGGACAAAGTTAGCGCGCATTCCTTTCCGAACAACCTAATATATATATAATGTAGCAGTACGCTTTTCTGCAGAAATCAAGATCTCGTTCGAACACTCCTTTTTCGTGTAACTTGGTACGATCACAGTGGTTATGTGTCATCTAAAGGTTTCTGCAGAACTTTTCGGCAAATTCCTTGAAGATGAGCCATTCGCATCAATACTTTTGCCACTTTTTTCTATATACGGTCAATAATTGTCTTGAGTTAGCGTACTGATTAGCCGACGCGTCTATAGGGACGTATAAATAAATAAATAAATAACCCGGTGAAAATGTAGTTGGGGGGGGGGGGGGGTGCCAGCGCCCCCCAACTACATTTTCACCGCGGTACGTAATGGGTTAAATACTTATGTAACTTGTAAAATGACTAGCGATCACCACGATGTACAAGTCATTGGGTGAAAATGTAGTCGGGGGGTGCCAGCGCCCTTTTGTGCTCTGCGTCTCTGACACCTTTCCGCACACCGCATAGAGACCGTGCTAGGGCGCAGAGATGATTTCTTCCCCCATCTGAAAGCCAGGGGATGAGCACCGGTTTGGGTGAGATGATTATCTCATGCAAAAAGCTGGGATGGGGTGAGAAATAAACATCCAATTGGTTCACCCACCCCGGAGCTTTTCCCTAACTTTTCGAAGGGGAGGAGCTCCGGGATGGGTGAGATGATTAGATGGGGTGAGAATTGAAGAGACGCAGAGAACAAAAGGGTCTGGCACCCCCAACTACATTTTCACCAATAACCCTATGAAAGTACTTGAAATTTTCGCAAATTAAGCCTTCAAAACGTTTCTGGCTGGAACGCGTGTCTTGCGATTCTGCTACTCGTATAACACCAGTTGGTTCTGCCTCTGCTGCTGACCACTGCACCTTGGCTGCCCTGGCCACGTGTTTTAACATTGTAGTGAGTCTCAAAAGTGTCGGAGTTTGCAGCCCTCCTCCAATTTACTTCCAAGTGAGCTTCACGAGCCGCGTAGGTTACATTTTACACTATCATTGGAAATAGGAAAGAGTAAAATTATAAACGCAATATCAAGCGAGTAGATCTACTTATTTAATTGGAATATAAATTGGAATATTAGAGTTGCAAAGTTCATATTGTGATAGAACTCACGTGGAACCATATAAGGAGACCACATGGTTTCACTGTCGGCCAGCTGGCTCGCAAAAATCGAGCGAACATGACAGCTGTCGGTACGAAGAAGAACCATGAGATGATCATAAGAATCGCTGCAATGACCAAGAAAAATAACAACGTATTGACATGGGCCTGGCGTGATCCCGCGCTAGCTCTCTTTCCGTCACTTATCTTGTAGCTTTTCAGAGAAGAGTTTTAGTTAGATAAGCTCATCTTACCATGTGCTTTGATGAGCCTTTGCTTGACATTCGGACTCAGACCGCTCGTCCCTGAGGCATCAGTGCTGTAGTCGGAAAGCTGTCGTGGTGTCGATATGGCTTTGCCCGTATGTTGAGTAAGACCTTAAAACTTAATTTATGAATCTATTAGTAGATGAAAGTCAATTCAGCATCTATGATTTGCTCCCTAGAGACCAAAAGTGGTGTCGAATAATGAAGCGTTGTAACTTTGCGGAATTTTCCAGAGTGAGCACATCACCCGCATCATCTGTCGTCCCGTTGATCATCGATTTCCTCGAGCGAACGACAGTAACGTCTCCATTCGTCGCTGTTGCGGGCCAGAGTGGTCCAGTGTATCGTCCTTGCTCAAGGAACAGAGACACATCATTCCTTTCTTCAGCACTTTTGTGAAGAAGTTCGACCATTGTCGGTAGTCCTCTTGCTCGTTTGATGTTCCGATGTTCCGGTCCGAGGGATAAAGTAAGTGAACGCCCTCTTCCAAACGTCGCCACAATATGGCCCAGTGTCTGTCCCACCTGATTTTCGATTCCTTGGCGTGAGCAACGGAATCCCTGATCTTCGGTGGTTGTCAGAGTTCGGAACTCCGGTTCCCCTTCTGCACTTGCGAGAAGCTTTGAGCATGGTTCTTTCAGTGCATTGAATGACTTCGGCTGTAACCCTCCATCCAGCTGTAGAGCTGTTCGTACGATGGCCCCGTCTTTTGGCAGTACCTCAACTGAAACCAACTCTACTCTCTGTTTGCTGCATGATCCAGAGTGCTTCAGGTAATGAACGAAACTTTGTTGGCAAACGACTGTACTGGCAAGTACCAGTTTGCATAGGTAGCCCTCAAGCGGTATTCTCTGTTCTACCATACATTTGATCTAATCGCTGTTCATGGGGTGCCAACCATCGGATTTCGATTGGTTACGCGCTGAAGGATGTTTTCAGTTGACATTTTTGGGCTCTTCTTTTTGGGCTCTACTTTCACGATTCTTCTAAACAGTGTAGATGATCTTCTTTTTCCCTCTTCTTAGTAATCTTCGGAAAAATGCCTTCAAATTCGAAAGGTACTTCCACCACGATTCATTTTGCTGTTTCTTGTTCCTTTCCTCTAATTTTTCTACTGACAATGAGTTTAATTGTTGTTTAGCTAGGCTTATGTCAACAAACATGTACTTATGAATAATGGCGATTATGGCATTTGTAATAAAATTGTAGTGATACCGTTAAAAAAAACGAGAAATAACCGAAAGCCTTGAAACGTGTGTTACACTCGTTAGCCAAAAACTTACCAGATGCTGTTGCTTGTCCTGTAGCCAGAAACAGATAGTATTTCTTGTTCGGATCGTACGTGAAGACCTAAATGGGTCTATTTCCAAAAGATCATAGTCAAACACAGCTATACAAGAACTTATTTTGAACAGATCCCTTCGGGTGGCTTCCTTTTTCGTGTTCTAGCAAAAATTCAAAAAATCTGATAGCATTTCCTAACAGTGGCAAAGGAAAGCCTATATCTGCAGTGTATTTTTTGATGGCCCCATCCTCTAAAAAAATCTGGAAGAATAAATAAATTTCTTCTTAATAAAAATTCTCTTTTTCTCATTGATTGATCGTTATTGAAAATTACCTAAAACTCAGAGTACCAAGTTTTTTTTTGGACTCTGCTTGAAATGTTCACTATGTGAATAGTTGTTGTACAGTAGCGCTCAAAAGTCTTCGGTGAACTGCCTCGACGATTTTTCGTTCAAAACTTTTCTGTTGGTAGGGCAAATCGCGCAAAATTTGGATATGTTCAACCAGAGCATATTTCACCCTACCCAACACTATTTGACTGCAAAGCTGCAATATCCACAGATAGAGCAAGAGGTTTGTTCCGGTAGCAGATTCTGCTCGAAGTAAAGTTATTGACGCCTACAGTTATTGGCGTCTTATGGGCGTTATTCTTCTCTACTGTGTACGTTACCTCTCGTACACTTCAGACATGACAAAAAGGAGATTCTGGAAGGACCATCATATGTATTTTCAGTCGATTTTGAGTTCATGCTCTTTGGAATATCTGGAACATGACCAGACTGCAGGTTAATAGTGGTAAATATTCACAACACATCCACGCTCCGAATATAGAAATTTCGCTTGACTAGGTCCAGTAGGAAAGGAGTTTCGTCTGAAGAGTACGACTGAAGAACCATTTCACCGGAAAACTTTTGAGCGCTACTGTACGTATATGGGTGAAAACAAATTTGAAAACATACTTCACTGTTGTTTGTCCATCCGCTAACTGTGACAACAGCGGAACAGTACATCATACCATCAGTGAATGTTGCCGTCTCATTTTGGAAATACGTTGAGCGAATGGTCTAGATGAAACCTTTGTAAAAGCAATTTATCTACGCATTTTACAGTTTTCTTTAAATTTTTGAAACAGAAGGCCAGTATGCTAACGGTTGTCTGCCCTAGCTGTGAAGGCTACCGCGGAAATGAGATCCCCTTGGTTTTGTATACAAGTAACCGTTCCGTTTCAATAATACGTGAGAATCGCATCAAGTCCACGCATAAAGTCTGCTTTATTTTTCGACATAATTGCTAATGCAGTCGATGGTTTTAAGAAACCCTCGCTCCCTCGAAAATGACACCGTTCCATAACGTTTTTCATCTACATTACCGAAACGCTCTTTTGATTTTTACCAGTGCTTTACAGCATCTGCTACTGCTCTCTGTGGTCTCTGATGGGAAAAGCTCACTGACTATGCTTTCTTCTCCGATTTCCAAAACGAAACTATCATGATTTCATCGATTCACCTATAATGCTGATGCTCCTACTGTTTTGCTCGCTGTTTTCCGGTCTGGAAGAGTATTTGCTTAGGCGACGGTACTACTCTGAACAAGGTAGAAGATAAGGTCAAGGTCTCCTAAAGGGCATTGTGGTATGTTAGTACCTCTTGTGAGTTGTCAAGCTCCCACATTTGTCTGCATAAGGGAATGCCGAAAAGGGAATCTATATGAAAAGAAATAATTCATGTGGTTATCAACTTTTACTTGATTTAAGTATCATAAGAAAGGAATGGTTGTTTGTGTACTTGAAATCCTTGGGAGACTCTTTTTTAGGATCATTCTATATTTTTCACTTATGGTTACACATGTAGGATAGTGGGCAGGAATGCACGAATATGGGTGACTTGGGTTTAAAATCAGGTTATCTTTCACTGAAAAATTACGGGTTGAGTGAGGTAAGATCTGTACTTGACGCCCATTGAAAATTCAGTTCCAGACTTCTGAATTCCATTAAAAATTGATTGATTTTAGGTGACGGATTGATTTGATTTGGAACTTAGCAAAATTGAAATTGAATTTTCAACTCGAGCAACACTATTCACGTTTGATACATCAAATGGAATTTGACTGATTCATAAGTTTATGATGAGTATTAATTGGGGTTAGTGTATTTAAAGCAGAGCACCTAAAATGGCTGCTGCCATTCAGCTTACTGTAAGAAGACCTATCAAAAAAATTACTAATCAGATAACTCTAAGGTTTCATCAGTGTCACAGTTCTCAAGAGCCTCCGTAACCAATTGTTTCACCTCAACAATAAAAAGGCTCACTGTCTCCAGTTTTATTTTGGACTTCCATTTCATCTCCGACTCAAAAAAATCGTTTTTTTGGAGTGTTTTTTTTTTGAGAAACTTGGAAAAAATACTTTAACCACTTAATTACCTCTTCTCCTGGTATCCGAATGTTTCTTGTACTTGGATTGTATGAAAATTTCATCGATAACTGTGCACTAGTGAGTGCCGAACATTCGATGACGTTGTCTTGGCCCTGAATATGTGGATAATGGAGAATTTCCAGTGTTTTTCTCATTTCTCTAGGCCTATGGCCAAAAGGCTGAAAATTTTACAACGTGGGCAACAATCGTACTTATTTTGGTTACATTCTATTCCGCATATGTCATTACTTTATCTGGTTCTTTTTTCCTTTCTCTCAACTTTTTTGTAATGAATTTGCATTGCATTATCAATAGAATTACACAAGGACAAGGCATATGACCAAGGATCCATGGTATGCAGAGGGGAACCAATCTTTCGAGCATCGACCTCCACTGCCAATTGTAGGTTAATGGCTCACTACCCAAGCTCTTTTGTAATAAATTATGGGTTTTTCCGATAACCTCGTGACAGAATACTTTTTCTTATAAACTCTCAATGTATGTTCCTTACAGATTTTGACATAGCCTTGGACAGATCTACACCTTCACCTTTCTTCTCCTTACAACTAGTCTGATGCAGCCTTGGACATGCCTAACCTCCTTCTTCCCATTGACTTCATTGCGGATACTCGTCCACATGATTGACTATCAGGTGTGCTTTTTTGTTTTTAAATTTTCGGACCTTTTCTTCACTTTGGATTTTTCTTTGAACACAATTGCAAGTCATTTGTTACTGCAAGAAAGGTGATTTGAAAAAGGATGGTAAAAAGCTCACCATTTTGTCGTCATTGGAAAACCCAAGAGCAAGGTATACAGAGCTGGTTTGTTTGGTGGGCATAGAGAGTTCGAATCGGATCTGCTTCGTCGTGAGGACCTAATTTAATGGATTCAATTTTGATGTATTTCACTTTTGTACATATGTGTTATATGTACTCCATAGGCGTACGATAGAGTGCACGGTAGGTTTTGAAGCCATTTAAAGGCAAGCCATCTCAATATAATGCTTTTAGAAGTGGATGATGTCAAATAGAAAAAAAGATGCCAGTGGGCGAAA